>CM072999.1:121386809-122613059 GCA_037038555.1 Rhynchonycteris naso | reverse complement strand
TGTACAGGTTTTTGTGTGGACATAAGTTTTCAGCTTCTTTGGGTAAATACTGAAGAGCGTAACTGCTGGACCATAAGGTAAGGGCTTTGTAAGAAACCACCGAACTGTCTGTACCATTTTGCATTCCCACCAGCAATGAATCAGAGTTTCTACTGGCCAGCACTCAGTGTTGTCAGTCAGTGCTCTGGATACCAGCCTTTTAACGGGTAGTTGGTGCATCTCATTGTTTTAGTTTGTATTCCCCTGGTGACTAGGACAAGTGCAACTTTTCATATGATTATTTGCCCTCTGTATATCTTCTTTGGGGAGGTATCTGTTAAGGTCTTTGGCCCATTTTTTAATCAGGTTTTTAATTTTCTTATTGGAAAGTTTTAAGAGTTCTTTGCATATTTTGAATAACATGCCTGCATCTGAAATGTCTTTTGTGAATGTTTCCTCCCAATCTGTGGCTTGTCTTCTCAATCCTTTCACAACATCTTCCCAAGAGCAGAAGTTTTAATTTAATGAGATCCAGTTTACCTTTTCTCTTTCATGGACTGTGCCTTTGGTGTTGCAACTAAAAAGTCATCACAAACCCATGGCCATCAAACTTTTCTCTGTGTTTATTTTTAGAAATTTTACAGTTTTGTGATTTACACACAAGTTTCACTTTTTTTTTTTTGCGTGTGGATGTGCAGTTTGTTCCAGCACCGTTGGTTAAAATGTACTATGTTGCCTTTGTTCTTTTCTCAAAGATCAGTTGACTATATTTTCGTGGCTCTATTTCTGGGCTCTCTTTTCTGTTCCACTATTCTATCTGTCTATTCTTTGGCCAATATGACACAGTATTTTTTTATTAATTTTAATGAAGTGATATTAATCAATCAGGGTACATAGGTTCAGAGAAAATATGTCCAGGTTATTCTGACATTTGATTATGTTGCATACCCATCACCAAAAGTCTTACAGTCTTCTGCCACCTTCTAACTAGTTTTCTTGGTGCCCCTCCCCTCCCTCCACCCACTCCCTCTCTTTCCACACACTCCCCCCCGCCGCTCCCCCTAACCCCGTAACCACCACACTCTTGTTCATGTCCCTGAGTCTCATTTTTATGTCCCACCTATGTATGAAATCATGCTGTTCTCAGTTTTTTCTGATTTACTTATTTCACTCAGTATAATGTTATCAAGGTCTATCCATGTTGTAAATGATCTGATGTCATAATTTCTTATGGTTGAGTAGCATTCCATAGTATATCAGTGTATCCGTAAAGTCATGGTGCACTTTTGACCGGTTGACTGGTCAAAAGGGCTTTTTGGTTGTTTCCATGTCTTGGCCACTGTGAACAATGCTGCAATGAACAAGTGGCTACATGTGTCTTTATGTACGAGTGTTTTTGAGTTATAAGGGTATATTCCCAGTAGAGGGATCTCTGGGTCATATGGTAGTACTATGCATTTTTAATTTTTTTGAGGAATCACCGTACTTTCTTCCATAATAGTTGTACTACTTTACATTCCCACCAACAGTGGATGAGGGTTCCTTTTTCTCCACAGCCTTTCCAACACTTGTTATTACTTGTCTTGTTGATAATAGCTAATCTAACAGGCGTGAGGTGGTATCTCATTGTAGTTTTGATTTGCATTTCTCTAATAGTTAATGAAGATGAGGATCTTTTTCATATATCTGTTGGCCATTTGTATTTCTTCTTGGGAGAAGTGTTTGTTCATGTCCTCTTCCCATATTTTTATTGGATTGTTTGTTTGTTGTTGAGCTTTATGAGTTCTTTGTATATTTTGGATATTAGGCTCTTATCTGTGCTGTTGTTTGAAAATATCATCTCCCATTTAGTTGGCTGTTTTGTTGTCATTTTCTTTTGCTGTGCAAAAGCTTCTTAGTCTGATGTGGTCCCATTCATTTATCTTTGCCTTCACTTCCCTTGCCTTTGGAGTCAAATTCATAAAGTGCTCTTTGTAACCAAGGTCCATGAGTTTAGTACCTATGTTTTCTTCTATGTAACTTATAGTTTCAGGTCTTATATTTAGGTCTTTGATCCATTTTGAAGTAATTTTAGTACAAGGGGACAAACTGTAGTCGAGTTTCACTCTTTTGCACGTGGTTTTCCAGTTTTTCCAGCACCATTTGTTGAAGAGGCTTTCTTTTCTCCATCGTGTGTATTGTTGGCCCCTTTATCAAAAATTAGTTGACCATATACATGTGGTTTTATTTCTGGCCTTTCTATTCCGTTCCATTGGTCTGAGTGTCTATTTTTCTGTCAATACCATGCTGTTTTGATTATCATGGCTCTATAATATAATTTGAAATCAGGTATTGTAATGCCTCCACCTTTGTTCTTTTTCCTTAGGATTGCTCTGGCTCTTCGGGGTTTTTATAGTTCTATATAAACCTGATGATTTTTTGTTCCATTTCTATGAAACATGACATTGGAATTTTGATGGGAATTGCATTAAATTTGTATATCGCTTTGGGTAATATAGTCATTTTAATTATATTTATTCTTCCTATCCAAGAACAAGAAATATCTTTCCATTTCATTATATCTTTTTTGATTTCCCTTAACAAAGCTTTGTAGTTTTCATTATATAGGTCCTTTACATTTTTTGCTTTGTTCATTCCTAGGTATTTTTGTTGTTGTTGCAACCATGAAGGGGATTGTCTTTTTGAGCTCATTTTCTGATGTTTCATTGTTGGCATATAGAAAGGCAATGGAAATTTGTATATTAATTTTGTATCCTGCGACCTTACTGTATTGGTTTATTGTTTCTAGTAGTCTTTTTCTGGAGTCTTTGGGATTTTCGGTGTAGAGGATCATATCATCTGCAAAAAGTGAAACCTTTACTTCTTCTTTTCCAATATGAATGCCTTTTATTTCTTTCTCTTGTCTGATTGCTTTGGCTAGAACTTCCAGCACTACATTGAATAAGAGTGGAGAGAGTGGACAACCTTGTCTTGTTCCTGATTTTAGGGGGAAAGTCCTCAGTTTTATGCCATTTAATATTATGTTAGCTGATGGCTTATCATAGATGGCCTTTATTATGTTGAGATATTTTCCTTCTATACCCATTTTGTTGAGTGTTTTAAACATAAAATAATGTTGTATTTTATCGAATGCCTTTTCTGCATCTATTGATAAGATCATATGGTTTTTGTTCTTTGTTTTGTTGATATGGTGTATTATGTTAACCATTTTATGTATGTTGAACCATCCTTGTGATTCTGGGATGAATCCCACTTGAGCATGATGAACTATATTTTTAATGTGTTGTTGTATTTGATTTGCTAGTATTTTGTTTAGTATTTCAGCATCTGTATTCATTAGAGATATTGGTCTGTAATTTTCTTTTTTGTGTTGTCATTGCCAGGTTTCAGTATGAGGGTTATGTTGGCCTCATAAAATGTGTTTGGCAGTATTGCTTCTTCTTCAATTTTTTTGAAGACTCTGAGTAGAATAGGAACCAAATCTTCTTTGAATGTTTGATTGAATTCACCAATATAGCTCTCTGTCCCTGGACTTTTATTTTGGGGGAGATTTTTAATAGTTGTTTCTATTTCATCCCTGCTTATGGGTCTGTTTAGGCTTTCTTTTTTTTTTTGTTTAGGCTTTCTGCTTCTTCATGACTCATTCTAGGAAGATTGTATTGTTCTAGGAATTTATCCATTTCTTCTATATTGGTAAATTTGGTGGCATATAGGTTTTCATAGTATTCTACAATAATTCTTTGTATATCTATAATATCTGTGGTGATTTTTCCTCTTTCATTTTGAATTTCGTTTATGAGTCCTTTCTCTTTTTTCCTTGGTGAGGTTTGTCATTTTTGTTGATCTTTTCAAAGAACCGGTTCCTTGTTTTATTAATTTTTTCTATAGTTTTCAGTTCTCTGTTTCACTTATTTCCGCTCTGATTTTTATTATTTCCTTTCTTCTGCTGGTTTTGGGTTGTCTTTGTTCTTCTTTTCCTAGTTCCTTAAGATGTGAAATTAAGTAGTTTACTAGGGCTCTGTCTTGTTTATTCATATAGGCCTGTAGTGATATGAACTTCCCTCTTATTACTGCTTTTGCTGCATCGCAGAGATTCTGATATGTTGTATTATTATTTACGTTTGCCTGTACGTATCTTTTAATTTTTACACTTATTTCTTCTTTGACTCACTCATTTTTTAAAAGTATGTTGTTTAGTTTCCACATTTTTGTGGGTTTATTTACCTCTTTTATGCAGTTGAATTCTAGTTTCAAGGCTTTATGATCAGAAAATATGCTTGGTATAATTTCAATATTTCTGAATTTGTTGATGTTATTTTTGTGCCCAACATATGGTCAATTCTTGAGAATGTTTCATGTGCATTAGAGAAAAATGTATACTCTGGCATTTTGGGATGCAATGTCCTGTAGATGTCTATCATATCCAATTGTTTTAGTGTTTCATTTAAGGACATTATTTCTTTATTGATTTATCTGTTTTGATTGTTATCTAGAGCCATCAGCGGTGTATTGAGTCTACCAGTATGATTTTATTTTTGTCGGTTTTTGTTTTTAGGTCAGTCAGTAGCTGTCTTATATATTTTGGTGCTCCTTAGTTTGGTCCATATATATTAAGAAGTGTTATGTCTTCTCGATTCAATGTCCCTTTTATCATTATAGAATGACCGTTTTTGTCTCTGGTTACCTTTGCTCTCTTGTAGCCAGCATTGTTAAATATAAGCATTGCTACACCTGCTCTATTTTGGATGTTATTTGCTTGGAGTATTGTTTTCCAACCTTTCACTTTGAATTTGTTTTTATCCTTGTAGCTTAGATATGTTTCTAATAGGCAGCATAGAGTTGGATTTTCTTTTTTAATCTATTCTGTTACTCTGTGTCTTTTTATTGGTGAGTTCAATCCATTTACGTTTAGTGTAATTATTGACATTTGAGGGTTTCCTACTGCCATTTTATATATTGCTTTCTGATAGTTTTGTATCTTGTTTGGTTCTTCTCTTTTATTTTTCTATCATTTGGGTATTTTTTGGTTGTAATCCATACTTCTTTTCTCTGTTACTTCCTTTTTCAAGCCATTGTACCTCTGTGTTGGTTTTTTCAGGGGTGGTTACCATTAAGTAATGGAAAGCATACATATCATGTTCATTGTAGTATACTATCTCATGAGTGCTTCTGTACTCCATCCTCCTTTGCTACTGTTAATCTCTGTCCTCTCCCCCCCCTTTTTTTTGTTTCTTTGTCACAGATTAATCTTGTTTTAATTGTGATCTTGATGAAGCTTTTACTTGTAGTTTTGTTTTGTTTTGTTTTTTTGTGTCTGGTCAGAAAACCCCCTTTAGTATTTCCTGAAGTGGGGGTATTCTGGTGATAAATTTCCTCATCTTTTCTGTATCTGTGAATATTTTTATGTCTCCTTCATATTTAAAGGATAGCTTTGATGGGCATAGTATTCTTTGCAGAAGTTCCTCTCTTTCAGAATTTTAAATATTGGGGTCCACTCTTTTCTAGATTGTAGAGTTTCTATTGAGAAATCTGTTGATAATCTAATGGGCCTTCTTTTATATTGTATTCTTCTTTTCCCTGGCTGCCTTGAGAATTTTTTCTTTGTTATTGGTTTGTGCCAATTTCATTATGATGTGCCTTGGAGTAGGTTTCTTAGGGTTAAGATAACTCGGTGTTCTGTTTGCTTCTTGAATTCAAGGCTTTACTTCTTTCCACAGGCTTGGGAAGTCCTCATTTATTATTTGTTTGAATATGTTCTCCATTCCATTTTCTCTCTCTTCTCCTTCTGATATACCCATTATTCTTATGTTGCTCTTTCTGATGGAGTCAGACAATTCCTGTAGGGTTATCTCATTTTTTTAAATTTGTGAGTCTCTCTCCTCTTTTCTCTATAGTACCTCCAGTTGCCTGTCTTCTATGTCATTAATTCTCTCCTCTATCTGGCCTGTTCTTGGCTAAGCTTGTTACCTCATTTTTCACTTCACGAATTGAGTTTTTCATCTGTTTGATTGGTTTTCATAGTTTCAATTTCCTTGGTGAAGTATTCTTTCTGTTCATTGAACTGTTTTTTGAGCTCCCTAAATTGCCTTTCTGTGCTTTCCTGTATATCCCTGAGTATTGTTAGGACTACAATTTTAAATTCTCTGTCATTTAACTCCAAGGTTTCTAAGCTATTGAAATTTTTTTCTATAGATTTTTCTCATCTATCTGAGCTACACCACTGTCTTTTGTATGCGTGATTCATTTTCTTTTTCTTTAATGGCATTTGAGAGTAGTATTGTTAGTAACACTAATAAGAGTTGATAAAAAAATTTTTTGAGAAAATACAGTGAAAAACTGAAAATTCTTTTGTGCTAAGTGGAACAAAAATACATAGAACAGTTGACCTGGGTTTGGGGGAGTGACAAAGAGACAAAAACCCACAATAGTCACAAAACAATAATTTGGATCAAGAATAAAATAATTTGTTTGTAAATGATGGTCAAATGAGACAGTGTAAGAAAAAAAGAGAGAAAGAGAAAAATACAGTGAAAAATAAAAATTCTATTTTATTAAGTGGCACAAAAACTATAGAATGAAGAGCCAGAGTTTGGGGAAATGCTAAAAAGATAAAATGCTATATAAAAAGCACACAAAATGCCACAAAAAAAATTGAATTCAGAATAAAATAATTTGTTTGTGGGTGAGATTTAAATGAGAGAAAAAGTGAAAGAGAAAAGAAAAAATAAAAGGAGAGAGAGAAAAATATTAAGTTTTTTGGAATGTAACACTCATAGAAATATGAAAGAATGGAAAATGTAACACCTATGGGTAATAACATTCAAAATGAAAAGAAAATAATAAAATGGAAAGAGGATAAAATGACCAAGATGGAAGGAAAGAAAAGATAAAAAATACAAGAAAGAAAATGGAAAATGTTATAAAGACTGTGGATTTTTCCTGGTTTTGAGAAGTTATCTTCTTTCTTTTTCTTTCTTCTCTCTCTTTTTGGCCAGTGGCACTGTTATTCTGGTTCTGCCCCTGTGGCACTGGTAGGCAGAGATTTGCTGTTGTGTCGCTATGGTGATGACATAAACTAGGCCTCAGTCCTGTTGGTAGGTGGGGCTTGTTAGCATTTGCAGGCTCCGACAATGGGAGAGTCTGTTTTCCCAGAGCCTCTCCCCAAGTCTCTCCTTCCTGAACCAGCAGCCTGGGACCCAGCTGCGAAGTTGCCCCAGCCACTGCCTGAAGAGCAAGAGGCTCTAAGAGCTGCCTACTTCTCCCTCTATTCCCACTCAATGGAGGGTTCTGGGTAAGGCTTTGCCAGCCAGAGCCACCAGCATAATCAGGCAGGACTGGGATCAATTGACTTTCAGGTGTCTATGAGCCTCCGGGCATGTCTAGTATGCCTCATTCAGCACTCCGCAGGTCTGCTCTCCAGGGGCTGTCTGCAAGCTGCCTGCGCACCCTACCCCCCACCACTTTAGCAGTTCTCTTTTCCAGGAGTATGCTTTGTTAGCCTGTATGGCTGGTGGAGGTGCTGTGCCCAGACAGGTCCTGGTGTAGGGAAGCCGGCTTTTGTGCACTTCTCTTGCACTGTTTGGGAAGCTGAAATTATTCAGAAACTCTGGTCACAGTTTACACAGAGGGTCACTACTGACAGTCTCCGACCCTGCCCCTCTGTCAGGGAACACGGGCACCCATGCTTGAAGCGCCAGGTGGATCCACTCGTACACTGCCCGTGCTCACCAACCGGGATACCAGGAATAAACAAGGCAACTGCTCACCCACCTCTGCCGGGTTCTGCTTCTGGCATTAGCTTTGTGTGGGCTGAGCCACGGATACACTCTCTCCTTGAATTGAACGTCTCTGCCCTAGCCCAGCTTTTTCTGCACCCCTAGCCCTTGCTTTCTCTCAGGTCCAAGTGAAAGCAGCCCTTGCTCAGGTCAGTGAGGAAAGCGGAATACTCCGTTCTCCTTATTTCCTTCAGAATGGATTATATATTCAGCCACCTTTTTGCCCAATCATTCCTTTATTTGACGTATGTGTATTTCAGATGCTCCTGAGATTGTTTTTCTGTCTCTAGTTGTTGAATTTGTTGAAGTTTCAGCGAGAGGTATCAGGAGCACTCCTCATGGCGCCATTTCTCTGACATAACTTTGTTAGCCATTTTTAAAGTGTCTTATCTAGTCTCCTGCTCATTCCATTAGAGGTTTTGTTTATTTTTAATTTGATTTTTAAGAATGTTTTTTATATTTTCAAATATAACAACTCATTTTAAGTGTTTAGCTGAGTGAGTATCAACATGTGTGTACACTAATTGTTGAAAATACTACCCTTTCTCCATTATCTTGGTAGTTTTGTCAAAAAGTCATTTACTCATATGTGGATAGGTCCATTTCTAGACTCTCTTCTGTTATGCTGACCTATAGGTGTGTATACTACACTGTCTTGTTTACTTTAGCCTCGTAGTAAGTTTTGAAATTGGATAGTGTAAGTCCTCTAATTTTTCCTTCTTTTCCAAATTATATTTGCAATTAATGGTTTCTTGCCATTTCAAATTTGAAAGATCAAATTGTTAATTTCTCGTTTTGAAAAGACTGTTTTGATTTAGATTGACCAATAAATTCAACATCCCAATTTGGAGAGAACTGACCTTTAACAATGCTGAATGTTATGATTCATGAATATGGTATATATATTTATTAATTAGATGTTTACTTTCTCTCAGCAACATACTTTAATTTCCAATGTTCACATTGTTATTGTATTTAATCTAAGTGTTTTATATTTCTAACATTGTATTAAATGAATATATTTTATTTTCCAGTCATTTGCTGTTAGTACATAAAATCACAATAAATTTTTAAATAATTGCCTATAGCTTTCTTAAATTTGCTCTTCTAGTAGCTCTTTTTTCCTTCTCTTAATTCCTTGGAATTTTCTATATAAACAATCCTGTCACTTGCAAATAAAGACAGTTGGCTTCTTACTTTTCAATCTGTATGCTTTTTATTTCCTTGCCTTACTTATTGCAGTGACTTGAACCTCCTGTACAGTGTTGAATGTAGAAGTGACTTGTATCCATACCTGGTTCCCAGACTCAGGGACAAAGTATTCACTAGTATTTCATCATTAAGGATGATATTAGTTGTCAGTTTTTCATAGCTTCCCTATAGCAGTCTGAGGATGTTCCCTTCTTTCTTATTTGCTAAGAAATTTTACTATAAATGAATATTAAAATATTTTTCAAATGCATTGTCTAAATCTATTGAAATTATCATATCGTTTTCTCTATTCAGTTAGTATGATGAATCACATTAACTCTCAAATGTTTAACCAACCTTACATTTCTGGGATAAATCCCATGTGGTCATTATTCTTTTGATATATTGCTGGATTCAATTTGCTAACATTTTGCTAAGAACTTTGGTGTCTATATTCATGAGGGATATTGACCTGTAATTTTATTTGACTTTATTTTTGGAATATATTGCATAGGTCTTGGTATTAGGTTTATGCTAAACTCAGTCAGAACATTAGTTAAATAGTGTTTCTCACTTTTTTTTTAATTTCTGGGAGATTAGTATTATTTTATTTATTCCTTGAATTTTTTTACCACTACAGCAATTAGAGTGTGGAATTTTTTTTCTGGGAAGTTGTTTCTTGTGTTTGTTTTTAAAACAACAGATTAAATTCATCTAATAGGTATAGGGTTATTCTGCATTTCTTTCATTTTGGACTATAAGAACACAATGGTTTTTTGTACATTGAATTTGTATCTTATACTTTACTATATTTATTGTTTCTGATAGCTTTTTGGTGGAGTCTTTGGGGTTTTCTATATAAAGAATCACATAATCTGCAAAAATGTAACAATTTTTCTTCTTCATTCCCAATTTGGTTGCTTTTTATTTATTTATTTCTCTTGCCTGATTGCTCTGGTTGAGACTTACAGTACTACTACTACATTGGATAAGAGTGGTCTTTTTCCTGACCTTAAGGAAAAGTTTTTAGTTTTCCACCATTGAGAATGAAATTAGCAGAGAGTTTCTTACATAGGGCCATTATTATGTGGAGGTAGTTCCTTTCTATATCCATGTTATTGAGTGTTTTAATTATAAGTGGATGTTGTATCCTGATCAATGCTTTTCTGCATCTATTGATATGACTTTTATCCCCTTTTTTCTTTTAGTGTGGTGTATTGGCATGGCCTATGGTGGCACAGTGGATAAAGCGTTAATCTGGAATGCTGAGGTCACCAGTATAAAACCCTGGGCTTGCTTGGTCAAAGCTCATAAGGGAAGCAACTACAAGTTGATGCCCCCCCCCAATCAATTAAAATGAAAGAAAGAAAGTAGGAGAGGATAAGAGGCTTCTACTTACTAGGCTTCCCTTGAGCCCAGTAAACCAACTGTCTTCCTGGAATTATCAATCCATCTTTGCTTTAAAAGAAAACATTCCATAAAGACTGTGGCTTTGCATGGCTCCACGGCGCAGGGCACATGGATGGAATGCATCTATGGGAAAGCTTTTTCACCTCATGAATCGTCATATGTGTGTCACCATTGATTGCTTGGACTACTGGTAACTTCATATGACACTTGAGTCTAAAAATTAATCCTAACTAAATGCATATTAACTGTGATAAGGTTAAAAATGGAGAGGGAGTAGGGAAAGTGTGGGTCCACTGAGAGCATCTCTAATGAGAGGAAAGCAACGGTCTTGAGTGTCCAGTGCAGTGTGAGAGGCAGACTGAGCTCAAATTCCAGCTCTGTGACATTGAACAGACACTTGACCCCCATTCTGCCCTTGTAGAAACAGAGACTAGTGACGCCCATTTTAAAGGGCCATTACATGAGCTAATGTACTGGAAAGCCTGAAAGATAGTGATTACTCAACATGGTTTTTCTTTTCTTTTTTCCTTCAAGAAAAAACCCACCTGGCCCAAATTTTCTTGATTATTTTAGAAAGTATTGGGGAAAATTCTCAATAATACTGTAAACAAAAGAAATAGGAAGACTGGCAAACAAACAACAAAACCCCTCACAAACAGCTGTTTAGGAAAAAAAGTGACTGTGAAGCATCCTGCATTTGTACAACTTAATGCTTTGCCAAAGGGCTCTCCCAAATGCTATTTGATTTGAGCCTCACCATAGCTCTACGAAACTGAAGAGGCAAATAATTACTGCTTCTATGTGAAATATGAGGAACTAAAGTTAAGAAATTATGGCCTGACCAGGCGGTGGCGCAGTGGATAGAGCGTCGGACTGGGATGTGGAAGACCCAGGTTCGAGACACCGAGCTCGCCAGCTTGAGCGCGGGCCCATCTGGCTTGAGCAAAAAGCTCGCCAGCTTGGACCCAAGGTCTCTTGCTCCAGCAAGGGGTTGCTTGGTCTGCTGAAGGTCCGCGGTCAAGGCACATGTGAGAAAGCAATCAATGAACAACTATGGTGTTGCAATGGCAATGAAAAACTAGTGATTGAGGAAAAAAGATGGCGATGGAGTAGGCGGACGTACCAACTTCCAACTCCCAGAACCAAAGTGGATTATAACTCAATTTTAAGAACCATCATCTGGATAAACCAACTTTGAACCAAACTAAGTGGACTCTTCAACCAAGGAACACTGCAGAAGCCACATTGAGACTGGTAGGAATAGTGAAAATGCGAAGAGGGCTGCCCAGCTCCCCGGAGCAAACGGCAGCCCAGAGAGACCTGCGGGGCGGGAGGAGAGTTTGGCGGAGAGGGAGGGACCTGGGTCCCAGGAACCAAGCCCCAGCCTGCAGTCCCAGAGCCTAGAAAGAGGCGTATGGACAGTATTGAGATGTGAAGCAAGTGAGGATACTGTTTGTGAAAAAGGGAAGGTTTTCTCAGACCCAAGAATCTTTTCAAAGAGACAGCGCAGAAACCCTCTCTCACAACCACGCACCCAGGGAGCCGGGGAACGGGGACAGAGGAGAGGAACAGAGCAGCGGGAACAGAGAGTGGACTGAAGGCACGAGAACACTGAGGGACAGCCATCCTGACCCCTGGGCTAAGTCATTTCCCTAATCGAAAATGAATATTTCCGCTGGAACTAGCAATACCAGCAAAGGGAGACAGGAAACTAGCCAAACAAGCTCTCCCGTGGCAATTAGAGCAGAGCTGCTTTGAGGGAGGGAGCTACCAAACCTACAGTGTGGAGACTTAAGACACTGCTATCTCTCTAAACACTGCTGAAGGGATATTGGCGGCAGGACGCTGAAAAGCGGTCCTGTCGGCGTGGAGGGAGGCACAGCCGATGTGAGCTCGGTCTAGCCCAGCAGGGGCAGAGGAAACGCGCGAAAGCGGTCCGACAGCTGCGGGCCGCCTGTGACCCCACTTGTGGGGAAAAATACGGGCAGAGATCGGCTCTGTGACTCTGAGCAAGCCGGCCCTGACCACGGGGACGGGGCTAGGACCAGGGACGGGCGAGGGGCTCGCGACTGAGCTAACGCTGCCAACCCCGCCCGGAGGGAGAAACCGCGGTGGGTTGAAATCCTTTGTGCACGCGCACTGGATTTCGCAGCTTAGCTCACGCTGCTGGCCTGCCCGCTGGCCTGCCCGGCGCGTGAGCGGCTTCCGTGGCTGAGCTCACACCGCTGGCCCCGCCCAGCGCGCGAGCAGCTTCCGCGGTTGAGCTCACGCCGCTGGACCCACCCGGTGCACAAGCGGCTTTCGCGGCTGAACTCACGCTGCTAGCCCCGCCCGGCTAGAGAAATCCCGGCACCTGGCCACCCTACGTGCACGAGCTGGCACCGGAATGTGGGGGCGTGGTAGAGTCCTGATCCATCGGAAGCTAGCAGCTGAGCTAACGGCAGCAAACACGCCCAGCCCAATAAACTGTAGTTTGTGACTCTACGCAGGAGGGCCCCGGCCTCGAGGGCGGGGCTAAATTCTGGACGGGCAAAGGCTCACAGCTGAGAGCACGTCAAAAGCCCCGCCCAACCTGCAAAACTGTGGCAAGCAGGCTCTGACGGCGGGGGCCAGGTGTAAATCTTCCGGAAACAGGCTGGTCCCGCAGCTGAGCAAAGGTGCTCACCTCTGCCCTTGGTACTAAGGCTTGTGGCTTGAGTGACAGCCCCTCCCGTGGAGGAGAGGTGGAAATCACAGCAGCAGCCGCAGTAGGCTGTCGTTGGCAACGCCCATACCCAAACAACCTAGGCAGCAGCAGAGGGGGTGGCAGGCCTATAGACAGACCACACCTAGAGAACACAAAGGGAATACCTACTGGACTCCAGTGCCCACAACTTGCCTATACACAGATAAAATGGGCAGGCAGAGGAATGCAAACCAAATGAATCAAGAGAAATCCCCAGAGAAGGACCTGAATGAACCAGATATAACCAAACTACCAGAAGCAGAATTTAGAATAATGATAGTTAGGATGTTCAAAGAAATTAGAGCAACAATGGATAGTCACTATGAACACCTAAATAAAGAGATAACAAGTAAAGAACGAAATTGAAATAATAAAAAAGAATCAGACAGAAATGACAAATATAGTATCAGAACTGAAGACCACAATGGAAGGAATTAAAAGCAGGATGAATCACGCTGAGGACCGAATCAGCGAGTTAGAGGACACAATAAACAAAGGCACAGAAGCAGAGAAGAAAAAGGAAAAGAGACTCAAAAAATGTGAGGAAACTCTAAGGGAGCTCTGTGACAACATGAAGAGAAACAACATTCGCATCATAGGGGTGCCTGAAGAAGAGGAAAGAGGACAGGAAATGTAAACTGTGTTCAATCAAATCATAGCAGAAAACTTCCCTAAATTAAGGCTGGGAAACATTCCACACATTCAAGAAGTACACAGAACTCCATTAAAGAGAAACCCAAAAAGATCTACACCAAGACATATCATAGTTAAAATACCAAAGCTAATGGATAAAGAAAAAATCTTAAAAGCTGCTAGAGAAAAAAAGGCTATCACCTACAAAGGAGCCCCCATAAGGATGACATCGGACTTCTCAACAGAAACACTTGAGGCCAGAAGGGAATGGCAAGATATAATATAAGTAATGCACAACAAGAACCTACAACCAAGACTAATCTATCCAGCAAGGCTAACGTTTAAAATTGAAGGAGAAATAAAGAGCTTTCCAGACAAAGAAAGCCTCAAGGAATTCATTAAAACCAAACCAATTCTGCAAGAGATACTACGAGGCCTGTTGTGAACAGTTCAAAGGGAAGAAAGAATATAGCAAAAGAAGAATACAGCTTTAAAGAATAAAATGGCAATAAACAACTACATATCAATAATAACCTTAAATGTAAATGGATTAAATGATCCAATCAAAAGACATAGGGTAGCTGCATGGATAAAGAAACAGGACCCATACATATGCTGTCTATAAGAGACACACCTTAAAACAAAAGATGCACATAGACTGAAGGTAAAAGGATGTATAAAAATATTTCATGCAAATGGAAATGAAAAAAAAGACGGGGTAGCAGTATTTATAGCTGACAAATTGGACTATAAAACAAAGGCTGTAGTAAGAGATAAAGAAGGACACTACATAATGATAAAGGGAACAATTAAACAGGAAAATATAACTATTATAAATATCTACGCACCAAATATAGGAGCCCCGAGATACATAAAGCAGACTTTGATGGACATAAAGGGCGAGATTAACAGCAATACTATCATAGTAGGGGATTTCAATACCCCACTAACAACACTGGATAGATCCTCAAGAAAGAAAATCAATAAAGAAACAGCAGACTTAAAGGAGACACTAGATCAACTTGATTTAATAGATATCTTCAGAACTTTTCATCCTAAAGCAGTAGAATATACATTCTTCTCAAGCGCTCACGGTACGTTTTCTAGGATAGACCACATGTTAGGACACAAAAATGGTCTCAATAAATTTAAGAAGATTGAAATCATATCAAGCATTTTCTCTGATCACAACGCCATGAAACTAGAAATTAACCACAAAAGAAAAACTGAAAAATACTCAAACACTTGGAAACTAAATAGCATGATATTAAATAATGAATGGATTAACAATGAGATCAAAGACGAAATAAAAAAGTTTCTAGAAACAAATGATAATGAGCATACATCAACTCAAAATTTATGGGACACAGCAAAAGCAGTACTGAGAGGGAAGTTCATTGCACTACAGGCATATCAGAGGAAGCTAGAAAAAGCTCAAATAAGCAACCTGACCCTGCATCTAAAAGAACTAGAAAAACAACAACAAATAAAACCCAGGACAAGTAGAAGGAAGGAAATAATAATGATCAGAGCAGAAATAAATGACATAGAGGCTAAGGAAACAATACAGAGGATCAATGAAACCAGAAGCTGGTTCTTTGAAAAGGTAAACAGGATTGATGAACCTTTAACTAGACTCACCAAGAAAAAAAGAGAGAGGTTTCAAATAAATAAAATTAAAAAGGACAGTGGAGAAATAACAACTGACACAACAGAAATACAAAGCATTGTAAGAAAATATTATGAAGAACTCTATGCCAAAAAATTAGACAATCTAGATGAAATGGACAAATTTCTTGAATCATATAAACTTCCAAAAATCAATCTGGAAGAATCAGAACACCTAAACAGACCAATTACAACAAATGAGATCGAAACAGTTATCAAAAAACTCCCAAAAAAGAAAAGTCCTGGGCCTGATGGCTTCACAAGTAAATTCTATGAAAAATTCAAAGAAGAACTAACTCCTATCCTCCTCAAGCTATTTCAAAAAATTCAAGAGGAAGGAAGACTTCCAAACTCTTTTTATGAAGCGAGCATAAATCTAATCCCAAAGCCGGGCAAAGACAACACAAAGAAAGAAAATTATAGGCCTATATCCCTGATGAATTTAGACGCTAACATTTTCAACAAAATATTAGCTAACCGGATCCAGCAATATATGAAAAAATCATACACCATGATCAAGTGGGATTTATTCTGGAGAGGCAAGGCTGGTTCAATATTCGCAAATCAATCAATGTGATTCATCACATAAACAAAAGGAAGGACAAAAATCACATGATAATTTCAATAGATGCAGAAAAGGCATTTGATAAAATCCAGCACCCATTCATGCTCAAAACTCTCAGTAAAGTTGGAATACAAGGAACATTCCTTAACATGATAAAGGCCATCTACGACAAACCCACAGCAAACATCATACTAAATGGACAAAAATTAAAAGCAATCCCCTTAAGATCAGGAACCAGGCAGGCTTGCCCACTTTCACCACTCTTATTCAACATAGTTCTGGAAGTCCTAGCTATAGCAATCAGACAAGAAGAAGAAATAAAAGGCATCCAAATTGGAAAAGAAGTAAAACTGTCATTATTTGCAGATGATATGATATTGTATATAGAAAACCCTAAAGTCTCAGTCAAAAAACTACTGGACCTTATAAATGAATTCAGCAATGTGGCAGGATATAAAATTAATACACAGAAATCAGAGGCATTTCTATATACAAACAATGAACTGTCAGCAAAAGAAATTAAGGAAACAATCCCCTTCACTATTGCAGCCAAAAAAATAAAATACGTAGGAGTAAATTTAACCAAGGAGGTTAAGGACTTGTACTCAGAAAATTATAAAACATTGATAAAGGAAATCAAGGAAGATACAAACAAGCAGAAGCATATACCGTGCTCATGGCTAGGAAGAATAAACATCATTAAAATGTCTATACTATCCAAAGCAATTTATAAATTCAATGCAATACCAATTAAAATACCAATGACATACTTCAAAGATATAGAAAACATATTCCAAAAATTTATATGGAACCAAAAAAGAACACGAATAGCCTCAGCAATCCTAAAAAGAAAAAATAAAGCAGGAGGTATCAGTCTTCCGGATATCAAGGTCTACTACAAGGCCATTATACTCAAGACAGCTTGGTACTGGCATAAGAACAGACACATTGATCAATGGAACAGAACAGAGGACCCAGAAATAAATCCGCCGCTTTATGGACAATTGATATTTGACAAAGGAGGAAAGAACATGCACAATGGAGTAAAGACAGCCTCTTTAACAAATGGTGTTGGGAAAACTGGACATCTACCTGCAAAAAAATGAAACTAGACCATCAACTTACACCATTCACAAAAACAAATTCAAAATGGATAAAAGATTTAAACATAAGCCGTGAAACTATAAGTATCTTAAAAGAAAACATAGGCAGCAAGCTTTCCGACATCTGTAGCAGCAATATATTTGCTGAATTATCTCCATCGGCAAATGAAATAAAAGGCAAGATAAACAAATGGGACTATATCAAACTAAAAAGGTTTTGCACAGCTAAAGACAATAAGAACAGAATAAAAAGACAAACCACACAATGGGAGAACATATTCGACAGCCCGTCTGATAAGGGGTTAATAACCAAAATTTATAAAGAACTTATAAATAAAACTCAACAACAGGAAGACAAACAACCCAATCAAAAAATGGGCAAAAGAAATGAATAGAAATTTCTCCAAAGAGGACATACAGATGGCCAAAAGACATGAAAAAATGCTCAACATCACTAATCATTAGAGAAATGCAAATTAAAACCACAATGAGATATCACCTCACACCAGTCAGAATGGCACTCATCAGCAAAACAACACAGAATAAGTGCTGGAGAGAATGTGGAGAAAAGGGAACCCTTCTGCACTGCTGGTGGGAATGCAGACTGGTGCAGCCACTGTGGAAAACAGTTTGGAGATTCCTCAGAAAATTAAAAGTCGAACTGCCTTTTGACCCAGCTATCCCACTTTTAGGAATATACCCTAAGAACACCATAGCACTGTTCGAAAAGAAGAAATGCGCCCCCATGTTCGTGGCAGCATTGTTCACAATAGCGAAGATCTGGAAACAGCCCAAGTGTCCGTCAGAAGACGAGTGGATTAAAAAGCTATGGTACATATATACTATGGAATACTACTCAGCCATAAGAAATGATGACATCGGATCATTTATAACAAAATGGATGTACCTTGATAACATTATACGGAGTGAAATAAGTAAATCAGAAAAAAAAGAAAAACTGAGAACAGCATGATTTCATACATAGGTGGGACATAAAAGTGAGAATATGAGACATGGACAAGAGAGTGGCGGTTATGGGATGGGGGGAGGGGGGGGAAGAGTGGGATAGGGAGGAGGGGAGGGACACAGGGAAAACCAGATTGAAGGTGACAGAGGACAATTTGACTTTTGGTGACGGGTATGCAACATAATTGAATGATAAGATAATCTGGAGATGTTTTCATTGTACATATGTACCCTGATTTATTGGTGTCACCCCTTTAGAATTAATAATAATAAAATATATATATATATATATATATATATATATATATATATATATATATATATATAAAAAACTAGTGATTGATGCTTCTCACCTCTCTCCGTTCCTGTCTGTCTGTCCCTATCTATCCCTCTCTCTGACTCTCTCTCTATCCCTGTAAAATATATATATTATATAAATATATATATATATATGGGCCCTGGCCGATTGGTTCAGCTTAGATTGTCGGCCTGGCATGTGGATGTCCCAGGTTTGATTCCTGGTCAGAGAGAGCACACAGAAGTGACCATCTGCTTCTCGACGCCTCCCTCTCCTTCTTCTCTCTCTCTCTCTTCTCCTCCCACAGCCATGGCTTGAATGGTTTGAGTAAGTTGGCCCTGAGCACTGAGGATGGTTCCATGACCTATCCTCAAGTACTAAAATGGCTCGATTGCTGAGCAATGGAGCAGTGTCCCCAGATGGGCAGAGGACTGCCCCCTAGTGGTGGACTTGCTGGGTGGATCCTGGTCTGGGTGCATGAGGGAGTCTGTCTCCCTGCCTCTCACTTAATATATATATATATATATATATATATATATATATATATATATATATATATATATATATATATATATATATATATGTATATATATATGGAGAGAGAGAGAGAAGAAAGAGAAAGAAAGAAAGGAAAGAAAGAAAGAAAGAAAGAAAGAAAGAAAGAAAGAAAGAAAGAAATTGTTCGTGATGCATCAGTGTGCCGTCGAGAGGCTGACTCCAGGTTTCTGACAAGTCCAGGGCCCTGTGCTCATGGCCTTCATTCCCACTAGAGAATACCAAGGGCGATGAGGAGGTGGCTCCATGTCCAGGATGACAACAAGGTACGTGTTCTTCAGTGATGGAGGAGCACTGCCCAGGAGAGGCCACAGCAGCTCTGGTACAGCCAGCACTCTGCCCGGGTCATCTAATAAAATCTGCAGCAACTGTGATTTGTCAGTGGATTTTATTTCCTACTGGGAAGGATTACTGAGAGTTATCAGGTGAATGATGAGCTTGTGATGCAGGAGCACTATGAGCCTGCTCTCACAGAAGGGACGTGCACATGGGGACTCGGCCTGGAGCAGAGCAGGACGTGTGTCCCTGAAGAGGGTTGGGCCTCATTGGCACCTTTGGAAGAGAGACACTATTGTCTGCAGGCAGAGGCTTCCCAGGTAATAGGCCCAGTACCTCCCTGCTCCAGGAGCAGAGATGAGATGAGCACTGATGGGCTCAGAGAGGACAAAGCAGAGCCTCATCCTGGGCACAAGAGCTGTACTGAACCCTGCGCTTGTTAGCGGAAAGGCCACCACCTCCCAGGTTTTCCAGTGTGTGAGCAGCCACCCCCCTGGTTCACAAGCCGTGGCATGTCCCTGGCGGTGCGGCCACACTGCTTTACTCGTCTGTCGTTGAGTTACAAACTACCCCAGACTCAGGACCTTCAAGTAGCAATCATTTTATTACTTATAGTTCTATGGGACAGAATGTAGGGGGCTCAGCAGAGAAAGCGTGTCTCCGCCCCACACTGTGGTACCTGGGGTGGCCCAACGAGGACTAGAGAATCCAAGGTGACCTCACTCACCTGTCTGGGGCCAGGTTGCAGGCTATCAGCTGGGTGCTCCAGTTTCCCCCTCACAGTCTTCTTCCAGCAGAACAGCATGGTGTGTTTACATGGCAGCGGGGTTCTGAGAGCAAAAGTGGAGCTGCAAGTGCATTTGACACAGAAGTCCCAGGAAGTACACATTCTCTGGGTGACAGCAAGACAAGACATGAGGCCAGCTCAGACTCAGGGGGTGGAGAAATGTCCTTGCAAAAGAGGGTGAACACGAGGGTGTGTGTCACTGGGGGCCACCAGGACTCAGACTCTAGGTGGAAATTTGTGAAGGAGAACGAACTCTGTGGAAAAGAAAAAGGAGGAAGAAGCAGGGGGCAGAGGGAAATGGTGAGCTGTGATCAAGTCCAAAGGAAGCCTTGGCCAATGCCACAGGAACACTGAAGGTAGAATGGTCCTTTAGAGATGTCCTGAGGTGGGCCAAGATATCTAGGACTTCATACACCCGAAGAGGCCAGCCCCTGAGGCTGCCTGCCTGTGGCACTCCGCAGCCCGGAACAGGCCTTCACTGAAGGGATCTCTGGATGGCTCCCATAATGTCCACCAAGGGTTTACATACTTGCCTTCCCCAAGAATTCTTCCAAGCTTCCCATCACAAGGAAGACAAAGCAAGATGCCTGGATAGCCCCTTCACAGTGTCCCTCCTGAGCATCCCCTGCCCGTCCAGCCAGCCCCTCCTTCCCTGCCCTGCCCTGGCACAACTCCCACCTGGATGACCAAGACAGCTTCCTGACCAGTTTCCTCCCTTCCTCTCTTATCCAGTGGTTCTTAACTTGGGTTCTATCGAACCCTAGGGGTTCGATGAGTCAGTCTCAGGGGTTCGGAGGAGCCTCTGCTGTGGAGGCCAGAATAAAGTAATACCGTAATTTGTTGTGAGTTCATGCACTTTGTTGGTTTTGTTCTTTGAGCAAGGTGATGTTCATGCATGGCTCATTTTGGGCACCAGTAAAAAAAACATACCTATGTCTTGAATTTGGAAAAAAAAAATCATATTTATCACTAAAGAAGGGTTCGGTGAATGCGCATATCGAACTGGTGGGTTTGGTACCTCAAAAAAGGTTAAGAACCACTGCTCTAAACACCAACGTGTCTGCAGCAGCCTCACCTCTCTCTAAAACAAATCTGCTCCTGACACTGCTGCTTAACGCCCTTTCCTGATTCCCATCAACAACACCGAAACCCAGCCCCTTAACGTGGCTTCCCAGGCCAAGCAAGGCTTTGCCCCAGCACATGGTCCAGCCACTTGCCCTGTCACTTTCCTCCCTGACTTTCAGGATTCTTATGTGGTTCTCTTGCCTCTGGGCTGCCACACAAGCTGTCACACCTGCTGTACACACTGTCCCATGCACCCTCGCCTGCCTCTCTCCTCCTGTTCCACTCACTCTTCAGCTGTTTGCTCCTGGAGCCTTCCAGAGCCCCGGGGCCTGAGCTAAATGTGTCAGGTGGCTCCACAGAAATCCACGGCACCTCAGTTCACCCACCGCAGCACTCTGCATACCAGTACAGGTGTCCATCTGTCTCCCAGAAAACTCGACCTACGTCCTCTACACCCAGGGAGGAACACAGAGCCACAAGTTCAGCACCCCACAGTGGCTCAGCCATGCGTTTTCTGGGCTGTGTTGCTGAGTTGAGACCTGGAGGGGCAACAAGACGGAGGAAAAGGAGGGCTGCAGCCTGAGGTCCTCGAAGAGACGAATCTTAGAGGAAAATGAGTGCTCTTAGCGGAAGGGAGAGCAGCCCCAGGCCCACTCGGCCAGCCAAGCCAGGCTTGGAGAATGCCCTGCCTCAAATGCTAAGTCGACTGGGGCCACGGGAGCCTGGGGACACCCAGCAGGTGCCTCCCTGCAGGGCTTCTCCACATAGGCAGAGCCCTCCACACTCCTACCATTGGACAGAATGCAGCATCTGTCTTCCTCCCACCTCAGAACAATGCTGCCCACCCACAGTGCAAGAGAACTGCCCACTCATTTCTTGAGCTCTTACTGTGAGCCCCGCCCTGTCCACTGCTCTTTGCGAGGCTATTATCCTTGTTTCTCAGATCAGATAACTGAGGTGCAGAGAAAGGGCTCACCCAAGGTTTCCGCAATTAGCAAATGGCAAACCTGGGATTTGAAACCAAGCTCTGTCTGTTCTGAGCACCTGAGACTTTGTGTGAGGCCTGGGCAGGCCCACCTGGGAGAGCCAGAGCGGATTCGGGCTCAGTGAGTAGACCACAAAGTCCCTATCTGCAACCTCTATGATCCATACTGCCTTATACTAATATGGGGCAGAAAGGGAGCTGGGTAACTATCTTGTGTAACTACCCTCATTTGTATTTAATTTCATTCTGGGGCCCTCAAGGTC
Organism: Rhynchonycteris naso; assembly: GCA_037038555.1. NCBI lineage: Eukaryota > Metazoa > Chordata > Mammalia > Chiroptera > Emballonuridae > Rhynchonycteris > Rhynchonycteris naso. The sequence continues at coordinate 122,590,815 of CM072999.1, read as the reverse complement.
ATGGTTTTAAGAGCAACCATGTTTCTAAGTGAACATATGGTCCATTGCTTTTAAATACTTGTCATGCTGTGTGGACTCTGGGTCACTGCCCACTGCTGCCAGATGACCCTCCCATTACAGCTCCCTCCACAACAGCACTGTCATTACCTGCAGCCGTTGCTCTGTGTGCAAAGAGCCAAGGGGAGAGGCTGGCAGCCACCGTCATTCATCAGAGGCATCTCTGGTTATCCCTCTGCAACCCCAAGGGGAAAGGCATTTTTCTCTCTCCAAATGTCTGCATGTGCAATCAGGAAAGAATTCCAAGTGGCCTTGCCAGTCCTGGGGCTGAGGCTTTCTGATAGGCTGAGCTTGGTCATATGACCACCTAGGTGTGGAGCAGGTGAAATCATTCTTTACTTCCTTACAGGGGATATATGGAATGGGGAGGGGCACTTAGTTCTAAGAATCATTGTAAAGAAAAATAGCAGCTGTCCACATTGGGTCTTACAGAGCTTCTGGGCTGGGACACCATCACTGGTCATAGGGGCAGGGTCCTTGCTGGGGGTGGGACATGGTGTGACTCTTAAGGAGCAGAAAGGGAGTGGTGAATGCAGGTGACCAACACAAGTCATCTGCAGGCGTGCATATCCTGCAGTATGCATGCATGCAGGGCCAGAAAGCCTATATACTGCACACCACTCTCTACATCCTCGCCCAGCCCAGAGGGAAGAGATGTGTACCTTTGCTAACAGATATCACCACATTTGCACAAAGGCAGGCATGGGGCCAGCGAGAATCCCCAGGCACCTGAGGGAGCTCCATCTACCATTCCCCAAGTGCAAGTCTGATCCTGTCAACAACTGAATCAATCAGAAAGTAGAGAAAAAAGGACCAACCACCTCCATGGACTTAACTGTGGTCAACAAAGAAGTGGCTGTGGAAACGAAGGGGGAAGGAGAGTGAAAGCGTCACCGCCAACCCAGAAGATGGGTGTGGACTAGGCGAGTGTCCACATCTTCCTGGCTCCCCCAGTGCGGAGGCTGCGCTCCTCTGGACAGGCAGAGGGGATGCCCTGGAAGTAGCCCTCACCACCAAGGGAGGGGGATGGAGAATGGATCCCACTGCCCTTCCCTTCCATGGTGTGCTCTCCAGGTCTCCAGGGCTCCTCAACAGACTCAGCTTTTGTTGCCCACAGCGGTGACTCAAATGATAACACATACTCCCTGAGCTCCCTCCCTCCCTCTTTCCCTCCCTTCCTCCTCCCTCTTTCCCTCCCTTCCTCCTCCCTCCCTTTCTCCAATCTCCTATGGATGTTTCCTGAGCTCACTTCCCCAAAAGAGCAACTTATATTCGACTCCTTCTCCCAGGCTTTCTGTCTGGAGGAACTCAAATTAAGATAATGTGATAACCAAAAAAGTAAATCTAGAAACCTGGAGACACAGCAGTAGGGTGGATAATCCTACAGGCTTTGGAGTCAGACAGTCTGTGTTTAAATCTGCCCCTACTAGTACATAAATATTTAACATTAATATGAGTGTTATTTATAGCTGTTAGGAAGTAGATTTCAGGGAAGGCAGAGCTGGAAACTCTAGAAACAGGAAGATGGCTCAAGAAAGACGGGAAGCTTTTAAAATTCTAAGAATGTACAAATAATTCATTCCCCTGAAGCAACCACAGAAACCGGGTGGCTTCCCAGGATGTGCCCCTGCCTGGGCAGGGGAGGGCTAGGGCAGAAGGGGGAGCAGGGCAAAGCAGAGGACAGAGGTCCCACCCCAGCCTTCAAGATGGGTGTTGGGAGACCAAACCCCAGAATGCACAGCAGCTTGTGACCATCCCAGGGAGAGTGGGAAAAGCTTTGGTAAGGATGTGGGGGAGGAGAGGACAAGCGGGGCTGTGGCCAGCTCACAGGGCCATGGGCTATCCACAGGCCACTGGAAGAAGCTGAACTAACTGATGAGCTCCCACTTTACTCCTCTCTCCTGCCAAGCAAAGGTTGTAGAACATAGAAGGTGAATACAAACAGAGTTAAGAGAAATCAACACTCAACTAAAGACCCACAGGCTATGGGGCTTGACAGAGTCACCAGGCCCGTAGACGCCCTGTGTGCCAGTGAGGCTAGTTTGAGCTCTGCAACCTATCAGCAACCTCCGAAGTGAGGGCAGCAGGCCGCAGTGACTGGGAGTGGCTGCAGGGCCCTTGCCTTGGTCTCACCATGTTTTCCAAGAAACACAATAGAGACCCAAAGCACAGAGAAGGCTCCACACCAGTGGTTCTCTCCCCAGGACAAGATCTGGAGACCATTTTTGGTGGTCACAACAGGGCTATGTGTGGGGGGTGCCGCTGATACGTAGTGGGCAGAGGCCAAGGCTGCTGCTTAACTTTCAATGATGCACAGGACATTCCAAAACAGAGAATTATGTGTCCCAACATGTCATAGTGTTAAGGTTGAGAAGCCAAGCTCCGAGTGAATGACACTGAATGAGGAAGGCAGCTACCAGAGTCCCCACTGTGTGCTCCGAGATTGCAGAGAGGGAGAGACACTGAAGAGTGTGTATTCCAGTACAAGAGACAGAGACAGGTGGCTGGGTCACAATGTGAAATGTGCTCGAATGGAGGGGGTTTGAGAACATGGGTAAAAGTACCGCTGATCCCATTAAGCTGTGTGAGCAGGGCTTTGAAAGATGAACAAAAGTCTGACTGGGATACAGAGTGGCTCAGACCAGGTGTGTGGTTGTCAGAGGTTCAATTCTCGACCAGGGCACATAGGAGAGGAGACCATCTGCTTCTCCACCCCTCCCTTCCCTCTCTCTCTCTCTTCCTTTCCCTCTCCCACAACCATGGCTCCATTGATTCAAGCACATCAGCCCTGGGTGCTGAGGATGGCTCCATGGAGCCTCTGTCTTAGGTACTAAAGATAGCTCAGTTGCCAGCAGCCCCAGATGGGATTGCCAGGTGGATCCCCATGGGGGCACATGCTGGAGTCTATCTCCCCTACTCTAATTTTAAAAAGTTCTTTTTTGTGCACTCAGTGGACCCAGAATGTGGACTACTGTTACTTTGTTTCAGTAAACTTGTAGGCTACAAATTAGTCTCAAATTAAAAAAAGATTATTTTAAAAAATAGCTTACGTTTCCTACCATCAAGTCTGACATAAGCATTCAGGAAAATGCACCCTGCCTATGCCATGGTGTGTCCCCCAAAGGGAGTGCACACCCTAGTGAGATGTGTACCAGCAGATGAGCTGGAGCCACACGGAGAGGTGGGCAGCCTCAGAACAGGAGTGGCTGCACTCTCCCTAGTGGGGGGCGTGCCTTGTGTGTGCGATGCTCTCCTCCTTGCACTGATTGCTAGGAAGTTGAGTCAAACTAGGGGCAGCGGCACAAAAGTAAAGGGGACACAGCAGTGTTCGGGGCACATTTTCTGCATCTGAGCTGCTGCTTGGTTTTCCTGTCCTCTTAGTATTAACCATCCTCCTTATTCTCTCTTATATTGAGGGGAAGATTACAAGCCACCTTTAAAGTCCTTTCTGCAGCGTAGGGCAAAAACATAATGTACATGTTGACATCTGCTTGGGAACCCAGGATGCTCTTTATTCTCATTAGACACCAGATCACAATGAAATCTTCCTCAAATCCTCTGTTGTCCTGGTAACTGCCCTCCACTTAGGGAACGGAGAGGCTAAGATTGCCAGAAAGAATCCGGAAGGAGAACCAGGGCTTATTAAGGACTCTTTCCTGATGTTCATAATCACACAGCTAGTAGTGCCAGATGGCAGCACAGAATCGGAGAAAAGCCCTCCCTCTGGTTACCCCAATTGCTGTGATGAATTTGGGCTCTGCTGATGCTAAGAAGAGGCTGTGTACATTATAATAACAGGATTGGCTATGGCACCACAAAAATATTGACTATGAATAGTATTTTGGATAATCATAGATTGTAAATCCTCTTAACTGCTTTCAACTCTAACAGATATATTTAGAGTCAGATGAATGGTAGCTGGGGAATTTCTTAAAAGTGTCAATTGGTGTGAATGAATCGAGATGGCTTTGAAAGACATACATTGCTTAGGGATTAAGGCCAACTGGAACAATTCACTCAAAAAAAATAAAATAAGCCTGACCAGGCAATGGCGCAGTGGATAGAGAGTCAGACTGGGATGCGGAGGGCCCAGGTTCGAGACCCCGAGGTCGTCAGCTTGAGCGCGGGCTCATTTGGTTTGAGCAAGGCTCACCAGCCTGAGTTCAAGGTCACTGGCTTGAGCAAGGGGTTACTCGGTCTGCTGTAGCCCCCCTCCTCCCGCCCCTGGTCAAGGCACATATGAGAAAGCAATCAATGAACAACTAAGGTGTCACAACAAAAACTGATGATTGATGCTTATCTCTCTTCGTTCCTGTCTGTCCCTATCTGTCCCTTTCTCTGTCTCTGACACACAAAAAAACCCAAAATAAAAACAAATAAAAATAAAAAAGCCCAGAGCTCAAGGGAGCAGCTCCCTTTTATCTGATTGTGGCAGATACACTTTGAGCCCAGGGCTGTGCAGGCAGCCATGCCTTGGCTCCCGTCCTCTCTCACTCCGTGCAAAGAACTGGTTATGCTCATGCACATTGTGTACCCATCGCAACTGGAAACTCCTGTGAGTATGAATCGGCTTAGTGTCTAAATACTGAAGAGAGTTTTATTACCACTTCAGGCAGAGGTAATAAAAACACACCTAGCACAGCAGGACACACAATTACCAAGTTTGTCTTATTGTTGTAGGAAAAAAAGTACAAATTCTATGAGCTTCCTTCCCACATGCTCCCTGAGTCTATCTGCTTTTATACTCTCACATAAAACTCGTCCTGTTTTTTGGAGGTGTGAATGGGACAGGAGGTATAGTGTAAATAGTAAGAAAAGTTTCACCCCTGGCAGGTGGCTCAGTGGATTGAGCATCGACCCAGCATATGGACATCTGGGCTTTTACTCCTGGTCAGGGCACACAGGAGAAGTGACCATCTGCTTCTCTCCTCCTCTCTCTCCCCCTTTTCTCTCTATTCCCCTCCTACAGCAGCTCAATTGGTTCAAGCATGGCTCTGGGCAATGACGGCAGCTCCATGGGAGCGCACCAGCCTTAGGTACTAAAAATAGCTTGGTACTTGAGCATTGGCTCCTGATGGGGTTGCCCTGTGGATCCCAGTCAGGGTGTATGCAGGAGTCTGCCTCACTATATCTTCCATCATTCACCTATAAAAAAAAAGTTTCTATTAATTAAGATATTGCGCCTGACCAGGCAGTGGCACAATGGAATGAGCATCGAACTGGGATGTGGAGGACCCAGGTTCGAGACCCCGAGGTTGCCAGCGTAAGTGCGGGCCCATCTGGCTTGAGCAAAAGCTCGCCAGCTTGGACCCAAGGTCGCTGGCTCGAGCAAGGGGTTGCTCGGTCTGCTGAAGGACTGCGGTCAAGGCACATATGAGAAAGCAATCAATGAACTAAGGTGTCGCAATGAAAAACTGATGATTGATGTTTCTCATCTTTCTCCATTCCTGTCTGTCTGTCCCTTTCTGACTCTCTGTCTCTGGAAAAAAAACCTAAGATACTGCTTGTCATATTTTAACTGCAACTATGAAAGAAAGTGTCGCAGTCAGGTGCAGATGTTCCCTTAGGGCAAGTGGTCCTCCATTCCTTCCTCGATCATTTGGGAATCACTAGAAAAAAGCAGATGCTTATGAGCAATAACTCCTTCTCTTCCCGTCTTTTTTTCCCTCCATGATCTTTAAGAACCACTGGAGAAGGCATTCTCCAACTTGAATTCTTTACAATGTACAGCGATCTGGAAACTATTTAGAAATGTGGTTTCTCAAAACAAAATATCAACAGTTCCGGGCACCTTGGATTTCCTGCAGGTACCACTTTTAAAGTGGCCTTCACCACATTACTCCAGCCTGTAAGAATGCAACTTAATGCATAAAACTAATTATTATAAAATAAGATGGAATCTGTATGGTAACTGTTCACAATGTGGAAAATGACCTTTTTTCATGGCCTATTTTCTTTTCAAATGCATGCCCTCTTCCCCACCCTTAACACATTCTGTGTATGTAGAATAAATACCCCTCACAGCAGGACCGGGACTCAGAGGCCCTAGAATCCAATAAAAGAGTCCTGCAGTTTAATGGTCCTTAAATGCTCAACATCTTTTTCACTTAACATAAAATCCATCCGATCTAATAGCCGTGACTGAATTATAGATATATATATTTTTTTCTATTAAATGTTAATCTTCTGACTTGGCAAAGCAAACCTGTTAAAATAAAAGGCCCATTAAGTACATTTGATACTAAATATCATTTATAAGGGGCAAACTTTTATTAATGTCTCTTCTATTTTACTGAATGGAAACACACACACACACACACACACACACACACACACATTGGGGAAGCAGCCCTCACAGGCCTTGGCTCTTTCTCGTTTGCACATGACATTTTTGTAACCTTCCTTCTTTGGTTGGATTCATTCATCACCGATGTTTGTCCATGCAGGCACACAGGATAGAAATGCCCTCTCCTGCCTACGTGATGCCACAGACTGTTTATGCTAAACACAAGTACTCTCTCTGTCCTAGGAGTCATACTGAAAAGCCACCTCTGCTGCAGTTTCACCTTTTAGAAAAAATCTCTCTGCATTCATGACTCTCGTCAGCCAAAGGCCCCTCTCTGCGGTAAGACACAGAAGCCACGCTATGATGTAGACTAGCATTTACCTGGACAGGCTGGTCTAGACAGCCTTGTTTCGAATAGCCAAGGCCCAAAGCATGGGAGAGAATTTCCAACAATGAAGTGTCAGTTTCTGCTCAGTTGGAGATGTCGAAACATGAGCAGGATTGCCTGTTTTCCATTTTGTATTTTGTGCATGTTGTTTCTGGGGTATGATATTGTTATGGTGCCATTCGGGTTTTTCTCTCTGAAAATTATTCACAACACTTAGCAGCCAGGAGGAAGGCCTAGGTCCTTCTTCTCTGCCAGGTGTGTGCAAAGACACTCTACATGGTCATCACCTCAGTGCCAAAGGTACTGCCGTTACTTCCATGCATAGAACATGCAAGAGGAGGAAAGATCACCATGTGGCTCAAGAGTCCAGTAATGAAGACAATCAAGAAGCAATAAGAAGTCATTGTCCTCCACCGCCGTGGAGCATGTGTCAAGAGATGCTTGTCAGCACTGCTAGCTGATGATTGACATAAGTGTAAATGGTCATCAGGGATGCCAACAGTTCCTTTGAAACGCTGCCCCATTCTACCATGAAATGAGTGAAGCACGAAGCATGGGCACTTCAGACAGCTCCTTGTTAGAGGACAGCTGGTGACACTGGGGAAACAAGTGCTTGCATTCTAAAGCTGCAAGATTTTATTTATTTAAATTTTATTGATTGATTTTAGACAGAAGAGAAAAAAACGTGATTTTTTATTTTTTATTAAGTGAAAGGCAGAAAGGCAAAGAGACAGACTCCTGCATGCTCCCTGACCAAGATCCATATGGCTAGCCCCCTACTACAGGTGATGCTCTGTCCATCTGGGGCCATTACTCCATTGCTCCACCTGAGGCGAGGCCTTGGAGCCATATTCAGTGCCTGGAGCCAACTTGCTCAAAGCAACTGAGCCATGCCTGTGGGAGGCGAAGAGAGGGGAAAGGGTGGAGAAGCAGATGGTCGCTTCTCCTGTGTGCCCTGACCGGGAATCAAACCTGAGACATCCACACACTGGGCCGATGTTCTACCACTAAGCCAACCGGCCAAGGCTAAGAAACATTGATTTGTTGTTCCACTCATTTATGCATTCCTTGGTTGATTCTTGTATGTGCCCTGACTGGGGATCGAACTTGCAACCTTGGTGTATTGAGACAACACTCTAACCTGAGCTACCCAGCCAGAGCTACAGCTGCAAGACTTTCTAAGCTGTAATAACCATATGCATTTCAAATAACAAAACATTTTAAAGTGTGTAACATTTGACTGGGGTCAAGAAGAAAGGTTAAAACAAAAAAAAAGCTGTAAGAAATTCAGCTAATTTATTCTGCAGTTCTACGACAACACAGGTGTAGTGAGTGATCAATCACTGCAATGTGAAAATTTAAGATGTTCATAGGATGGATATTTGGTTTTATGTTAATAGTTCTTTATAACATCGATCCTCTGTTGAAAAGAATGAGTTCTGATGAATCAGTAGTGATAAGAAAAAGGCTAAACTATGGAATAGGAATAAAGCTTTCAACAAAGGACTGTACTCCCATGGGTTCTGAAAGCACTCATGTCTTAGACAACAACCAGTCTTCTTTCCTCTTGGCCAGAAGTTCTGACCTCAAGGTCTTTCTGAACCAGGATAGTGGAGACAATATCACCCTCATGATCTATGCTCCACTTGTTTATGGTCTAAATATCTTTAGCCTTAGGTGTTGCAAATGCCATTTCTGGCTCTGATATCAAAAGGTAAGTGAACGATAGCCTGGGATGAATTTAAGGCCACTTGATACTTCCTTCACTCAACATAGTAACTGAAAATGGCTATCATCATCTGCACCTTGGACCCCATAGGTCTCTGCACCGAACTCTCCAAAGAGCAAAAGGACTTGCTTCCTTACAAGGATGCTCAAGACAATATTCCACAGAAAATATTTTATTGATGGTTGAAGACAAAATAAAATCCACATAAGGTTCCCTTCCAAGTCTTAATATGGAAAATACTGACTGGGTTGTGACTGTCCAGTTAAGAACTTTCTCCACACCAGAGCCCGGTGGGTGACCTAACACTCATAGAACAGAGCTCATGCTGTTGAACGTTCAAGATGCATATCACAGAATCCACATGCTGTTTATGTAAACTGTATATATCTACCTAAAGAGTTAAGTATAAATCCAATTCTGATATTTCACTGTTGTTTCTACACTGAAGAAATACATGGCTTCTTCCTGGGTGGGAAAAGCTATGTTGACGCTCCTATGTCATTATTATAAAAAAATGGGATCAAAAGTCTGGTTCAAGCTGCTCAAGGATTACTGCTAAGGCACATTTTGCAATTAAAAAAAAACTTGGTGGAAATAATTCATTTGCAGTCAGATTAGTAATTTTCAATCTGAATGGTAAAAATATTAATAAAATAACAAAACATATAAACTTTCTTTAACGAGATGTAATTAATAAAAATGGTTGGTTACAATATTCACTATAAACATGTCCAATTTTATTGTTTTTCTCGCTATTTATAGTCTTAAACTTTATTATATTATTGCACTTTTGTCTAAAATCTTAAAGATGTTTTCTAAAACCAATTCTCTCATGTTAATTTTGCAAGAAAGCTGAATTTCACATTATTAATCTCATTAGTACAATCTTCCTTTTAATAAGTACAAACCCTTGGGGGACGCATGTGTAATGAGTGCTTGGTTGCAACAGTAGCAACTGTCAAAGTAATTGCTGAAAAAAAAAATCTAAAAATTTTGACACTGAAAAATTAACCATACCATTTATACTTCTCTAAATATTGTGGCAAGAAAATTCACCATAAGTGAAAACTAATATACTGTTGTGGAGATTACAAGACAATTTTATTATAATTTCCTGATATAGTCCACACTGGCCTGTTCTTAGTCTAAATGTAATTTAGTACTGCAAACCATTATTAAAAAGGAATTTATTTTAAAAGGCATAAAAGTTACTAGTGTAAGAAGAAAAAATATTGTACCTCTAAAAGAAGTCAAAGGCACGCATTGTTACTTCAATAGAAACACAACTTGGCCAGCCAAGTTACAATGCATTCTGTGAGGGTGCCTTTAGTCTCATGGCTCAGGCCGAAGATCTAAAAGATCTTCGCCATTTAAAAGTGGCGACCAACCAAATTAATGTCTCTGAGAGAAATCTTTAAGCAATTTTTTCAGTCCAACCCCTCTTCAAACCCACTCAGATGGCTCATGTTTTATTGGGGACTCAGGGTTTAAAAGCATGAGGCCAGCCCAGGGCAAAGAGTTCTGCTGTTTGCCTGATCACAAAATGAACACATACGGAACATAAGATTTGGACTAATATTGAAAGACTCAGTAACCTATTCATCTAGCTTTTAAAAACCTACTGATGGGACAAAATACATTTTATTTTCAATTATACGAGCACAGGAAGGCCCAAATGGGTTGCGCAGTTGCCACAGCCCGCTGGGGACTGGCAGAGGACGCAGACACCGTGGGCGGGCGGTGCAGACCACTAGCACACGAGCCCTTGGCGCATCTGTATGATCTGGAGCAGAGCCGCCTGCACGTCTTCGTCCATGTGACCCTTGAGACAAAGAAGAAATGGGAGACCGAACTCATGTCATCTTCATTTACACGAGAATCCTAACAAAAGGCAGATGTCCTATAATAGGGTCTGGTTGGTTATGGTTCACCAAATGCCAAATCCTCACCACATTGATTATAGCCTACAGGATTTATTGGAGAATAAAGTAGAGCTCTATCATGTAGATAAACCCAACTTAAAAGCAGTACATATCAGTTGCTTTTAACATCTATTATCAGAAAAGATGGACACACTTCTCTCTTATAACAGCTCGGAAGATTAAGGGACAGCATGAGTTATATAAATAGGCAAAGTAACTACAACGAAATTTTTATTCTTGCTCCTGCTCAATTTTTTTAATCAGAAAATTAATAAAAAATCCCCATATTTATCTATTTTACATAAATAGAATCAGACATATATAATTTTGCAACTTTCATTTTTACCTGGTATCATAGAAATCTACCCCAAGTTAATTGCCTAATTATTTGAAAATATTGTATAATATCCCCTTGTATAAATATATTATAATTTCTTTACCCATTTCTCAATGATGGGCATTTTAAAGTATTTTCAATCTTTCTGAGCAATTCCTAGAAAACAAACTGATGGGTCAAAAAGCAAGCTCAATTTTAAATTTTGCTAAGTACTCTCCATGGAGGTAACCAGTTACACTGCCACCAGCAGCGTATGAGTGCCCATATTCATGACACCTTGGCTGACACACGGCCCTCTGTCCTGTTCAATATTTGCCAACCTTGTGAGAAATGGTGCCTCCTTGTTTATTTGCATTCCCCCCATTATGGGTGAGGTTGATATCTTTCTACATGAACGCAAGCCATTTATATTTAAAAAGAAACATGTTCACTTAAAAAGATGGCAAGAGGGCTAATTAAATGCAAGTTAATATGGTGGGCTTATTACAGCTCCCCCTTCTTTGCCGGAGCACTTGAATAGGTTTCTGCACAACATTTCCTATTAATATAAAAAGTTTTGCCTCTAAAATCTGTTTTTATAACAGCAGGATGTTTAAATTTCAAACAGCCACAGTTGACTAAACTGAATTTCTTAGTTAATTTTAGGATGCCAGAAAGCAAGGCTGTTTCAGATGCCAATAGATTTTGTTCTGTTTCATCAGGAGTCAGTGGGAAATCCTTTCAGAAGCATGCAGACAAAGCAGAAAGTCTTGTGAGTTTGCAGCATCTTTCAGGAGAGCACATGCATCCTCCCTTGGCCAGTATCAGAGCTGAGCAGGTGCCTCACCTTCCTTAATACAGACCTGTACCTACCACCATCTCCCCTCCCAAACTTCCCATTCTGTTGTCCCTCAACAGTCTTCACCAGTAATTGAGACGTTCTTTCCAACTTCAGTACACTATCTACCAAAAACAGCCCAAGATTCAGTATTTTCTCTCATACTATTCATTCCTGTCCACTGGCTTCCCACTCATCTCCTACAGAACAGGCCAGCTTTTTTATTTTAAAAATTTGACATCATAGCTTCTTTCTCTGTATTACTTTACCCAGTTCTTTTTTAAAATTACCTTTCTTTGAAATCTTCTCTCAACCCCTATGTTTTTTATTTTAGCCATGTTGACTGACACACTTTAAATCCTAAACAATCCTCTTTTCTCTCACCTGTCCTTCTGACAGTCTCTTTCAGTACATGTCCCTGAAAAACCTCATCTGAGAATTTTGGAGATGCTGATCACAGGGCTTCTACAGAGCATCAATATAGTATCCTTCTTGTGTGAACATTTCCTTGGTGATTTTTTTTTTTTTTATAAAAGAAGCTTATTCATTATACACCCAAAAAAGGGACTTCTTAATCTTACGCTCTGCTGAGTTTTAAGACTTACTAAATAAATACAATTGATAATTTCCTAACAGAACCAAATTTTTGCTTATATTACTACATTTCTGTGCATATCTTATTTGTCATTTTTGTACTTTTATAGCATTCTCTACATTTCAAAGAAATACTCCTGTGCTACCAAGAAAAAACGGCATCTCCTCCACGCCCCTTTGTTGTCAGCCACGTGTGCTGTGCAGGCGTCATCCCCAGCCAGGAATGCCATCACTGTGTCTGTATGTCGCCAAGCTGTCTATATAGTGAGTGACAAGCAGGTGAAACTAATGCTAAATTTAAGATGTTGTGCTGCCATATAGCTTTGCAAATTTCTCTGGGAGATATGCAAGTCATGATTAAAAGAAACACAATTATTTTTAAATAACCATATGAAGTATAACCACTTCAAACATTAGTTTCACAGAAATCTATTTGAACATGAAAAATTATTTTCTCTAAAATAGTATCCTTTCCAAAGGAAAAACAGCTCACCTGTGCAGCGCTGAGAAGGTGTGTCCGGTAAATTGCAATCACTTCCTGGTGCTGTCTGTTGGCGTCCTGAAAATGGGGAAGGACATACAGGTCAGAATATCAGCACGCATGGTTTCAAATGCACTGAAGTTTGTGACACTGCTGTCTTCAGGCTCAAGGCCGCAAAACAGCACTATTATTAAAGAGCTCCTGCTGCTTCTGGTAACAAACCACCCTGGACAGATCACCTCCAAAATTCCACAGCATAAGAGTGGTATGAACCTTCTTCATGAATGTGTGCAGACATTCATAGTGAAAGTGATTCTGTTCAGCCCAGGTCACATGACATGGTTGCCTAGTTCACATCTAATGCCAAGAAACCATCTGAGCACGTATCAATTTAAGGCTTGAGATTATTGCTAAACTCCTGGCCTCATTCCCGTCTCTAGACTTTAGTCCCTATCGTGCTTTGGAGATGGAGGCAGCTCCTCCCTAATAGCACTTTTGGCTTAAAAACCTTGGGGGATACTTTATTACATAGGAGAGAAAATCCAAACTCATGAGCTTGGTTCTCAACAGCCCCCATGCTGTGGCTACAAATACAGCTCCGTTATCAGCCAGGAAGCTGGGCTTCCTGGCCAAGAAAAGCCTGCTGCTCTTACTGTGGCCTTTGCTGGGAGACTCGGTGTGCCTCTGACATACCAAAACATCATCTACCTTACAAGGTGCCTCTTTGAAACCAGTTCCTAAAACACCAGTAACCTTTCCTTCCCAGGACTTCATTATCATTTTGAATCTGGGACCATATTCACAATTCTATATTTGGGGTTTTCTGTCTTGTCATTTTACTTTTGTTGCATCTGCATTTTACCTCCATAACTGTCCAGCACTCCTTGGGGACAAGAACCATCTTTGTCCTGACAGGGCTTACTTAGCAGAGTGTCATGAACATAAGAAATAATAAATAAATATTTCCAATTACTGAAGACACCACCATATTCCTTTGAAAAAATCCAAATAAGCATTTCTGATGAACTGCTATAGGCCAGCAGAATGATAAAATGAACACTTTTTAAAAATAACTCATTTCTATTCAAAACAAATTCATAACCAATTCCTATAGAATAGGAAAATATTAGCAATGATTTACATTTGATCAGGCTGTTTTACTTAGAGTTTCCACATAGCTCTTTTAATTAAAAAGCAAACAAACATGTAATCAGTTCTTATTATCCTATTATATGGATGAGAAAGCCAAGCGTTAAGGGAAATGTTCCATATCACTAGCATTCAAGTGGCTGGGCTTGTGATGCAGCTTCTGTCATCAGCCTCTACATCCAGATGTTTCCTCTAATATATAAAGGAGATGTAGGTCCACACAGGCATTTATAAGGCTATCAGTACCAATATGGATTCCTATATCCAGAAGTTTTCTTTTGATATATAACAACACCAGGTATAATAAAGCCATAGGAATGCCTATCTTTATTCATAAAGATAAAAAATTGTAAAAAGAACTCCCTTTAGTTTAGTGGACCAATACTTTAGAGAGCACTGCAGTTGGAAAGGTACCAGATTTGGAGTCAGCACCTCCCAGGGTTCCATCCTAGGTGTAGGACCTCAGGCACCAAGTATTTTCATCCTTGTTTCCTTAACACTGTTACATCGGGCAGTGACACCTTGTAAGACTGTGACGAAGCTCAAGTCTAAAGTGTGTATCAACTGCAGGGCAGTGCCCGGCAGATCACAGGCACTGAATAAAGTACACTGTACCACCAGTGCGAGTCACTTTTAGCAGAAATGACTCCATTTCCTTGGATCTGAACATAGCCACGCATCAATCTTATTTCCACATAAACTGTCACAGACAGCAAGCTGAGCGGCCCTGCCCACGGCGCACAGAGACTGGCTGGGTACTCACGGCCAGCTGCTGCTGCAGGGCCCGCACTTGCTGCTGCAGAGCGTCCATCAGCTGGCACTGTCTCTTGCTGGGACTCCCGCTCGTGTAGGTGAGTTGCGAAAGGCCGTTCAGGGCCTGTTTTAGTCTTTCTACATCGTTAAGCAGCTCGGTTATCTTATTAAAAAAAAAAGAAAAAAGGTTGTGGGAGAAACATAACATTCACTCGTTTACAACGAACATCTTCACATAGCATACACAAATATACTGCTCACAAAAATTAGGGGATATTTCAAAATGAATATGAAGCTATAAAATACCCCCTAATTTTTGTGAGCAGTATATGTCTAATTTCTTGAATTATTCTTCTTGGGAATTCCTTACAAAAGCATTATTAGCAAATTAAGAATGAATATGGTGTATATCCTAAGATTTGAGTGTGACCCAACCTGTTATTTTTAGATGATAAGTACCTATGAAGTCATACAGACTATCTTTCAGGTCATCTGGAACACAGGGAGGTGTGGGAGATTCTCTCCAACAAAGTATAAAAAGTAAGAAAGCGTGGCTCACTTACATCTAACGTTAGATGCCTTGTTCCTTTCAAGAATGCATGACTTTAGACTACTTTGTCTTAAAGAGGGAAAGAGTAGGAAGGCAGTTTAGAAGAGCGGAAAGAGTGGAAACTTAAGACTTTAAATTGGATAGCTGATTTTTACCAGCTGTGTGAGCCTGGCTGATTCCCTTTCTTTTCCTAAGCCTTAATTCATTATTGGTGAGAGTGGACATCTTTCATAGTTAGGAAAATCAAGAGCTATCAGAAAGCTATGCCTGGTACACAGCTAGGCTCAATTAATGGCAGCGTTAGAAGTGGAATTAAGAACTTGATGTTACAATGACAGATGATTGTCTCCATGAGCACCTTGCAAACAGCAGGGAGCACTCAGACTCTGGGTCTGTGGAGCAGATGTGCAGGTTAGGACTGGCACCTCTGCCAAGGAGGGCTGGGCTATGTCTGCTCTGGGGCCTTGCTGTGTCCCAGCACTGAGCACTGCCCTGGTAGGTAGCAGGAATCTAACTATTGCTTGTCCAACTGATAAAACTGCACTAAGTCTCCCTGATTTTCCATCTGCACAGTCCACACTTTATGCAACTCCCCATTCTGAAAACACTGTTGAGCACCTAGTCTGTAAGTTATACCATGAGAATGAATGATAGAAAGAAAAGGTAAGTTATCATCAGTCTCTTAAAAACTGGTTGGGAAGCTCTGCCACATAATCCTAACACTGCAATATGTTTTGAGTAGATGGCAAAGCCAGAACAAAACATGCATTTTGGAAGAAAAACACTGTACTGTGGACGAGATTGGGTTGTAGGGGCTTCAAGAAGGATGACAGTGTTAACATGGGCAGAGATTTTGACCCAGTACAGAGGAGTGGTGGCACAGCCTGGGTAAGGGGTCCAGTCTCTAGAGAGACATGGAAGGCTTGGTGTGCTGTATGGGTGAGTGCCAGACTTGAGTGTACACCCTCTCCGGTGTCCTCGGTTTCCTAAGCCATAGGCCAGAAACACAGCTACCCCTCCCTGCTCCTTAGGCACCCCAAAGCCCAATTGATTCACAGAGAGGTACATGAACCTCGCATCTCCCTTTCTTTCCTCTGTTCCTGGCTCTACCAGCGGAGGAACCAAAACACAGAAGCCCTGATTTTTGTGTGACTAGACCTTTCCTTCAATTTTTTTTGTGCACCAGCAGTCAAACAGAAAGTCACTATGCTGACGCTTCTGCAGACCTACCTGCAGGACGCTAATAGCACGCCTGCCCTATCCTGCTCTGGAGTTTCCAGTGCAGAGTTGTACAGGCTAGGCTCTCGGACCTACCTTGTTATCCTTGGCTTCAATTTGCTTAGCAGATTCCTGTATCCTTCTCTGTAGTTCCGTGATTGTTGACAAGGACTTGTCGCATCGCTCCTGCTGGTCCTTGATTTCCTGCTCTATGCTGAGACACAGGAATTCTTTCTCATCTTTAGCAGACAGTCCCTTCTTGGCACGCAAAACCTCCTCACACATTTCTTCGTATTTTCTATTCAAGTTGCCCAGTTTTTCATTTAAGTTGCAAATCTGTGCCTCTAAATCACTTTTTGTTGTTCTGTATTTAGACAAATCTACCACCTCTCTAGTCTCTAACCTTTTTAATGCCTGTTTACTACTCTGCACCTCCAACTGGAGTTTGGAGACTTCTTCAGCTTTGTGTTGGTTTTCCTCCTCCCTGGCTCTCAGGCTGGCCTTTATAAGCCCCACTTCCTTCTCCAGCACCTCCTTTACCCGCAGGTGCTCTGCCAGGGGCACGGACGAGTTCTTCTGGTTCTCTAGCAACTGATGCAGCCTTGTCGCTGCCTGCTGCTCCTTCTCAAAACACGTCTGCTTGTTCTTCAGCTCTTCCGTCAGACTCTCAATGGTGCTGTTGAGAGACTTCTTCAGCACCTCTACCTGTTCCGATGGAACATACTGCTTTTGCAGAAGTGTCTGTGCTGTCAGGATGTTCGAAGTCTGCTTGGCGTTTTCTTCAACGAGCTTCTCCTTCTCGTTCTTCACGTCTGAATATTTCTGCAACAAGTCTTTCAACTGTCTGTCCAGCTCTTCGGTCTTTTTGCTTAGCGCCCTCTCTGTTTCATGAGACATCTCGATGAGAACATCCTTGTCCTTTAAATCCTTCTGAAGAGTGCTCATCTCCTGCTTTAACTTGTCATTCTCTTGTCTGTACTTCTTGATCTCTTCGTCCCTGACATTATACTTCTGGGTCTGCTCTGCCAACTGTTCTTTTAGCTCCTTCTCCACGGCCTTAAACTTTCTCTCACACTCTTCAAGGCTGACAATGGGTATGTACTTCAATTTAATGCACTCCTGTATCGTGTCCAGCTCCTTTCTCTGGGCTTCGATCTCGGCGTGCAGAGTTGCAATCTCCTCCTGGCCCTTCCGGTAGCTGGCCAGCACTTGGGCGCTGCTGTCCTGCGCTTGGCACAGGTTCCTGCTGACAGCACCCACCTGCTCCTCATGCTTGTGCAGGCTGATATACTCGGTTTGCATCTGGCTCTGCGTGCTCTCCAGCTTTCTTCGTAGTGTATCATTCTCCTCTTTCATTTTCACACATTCTTGACTTACATGTTCAAATTTTTTCTTCACATCTGATAATTCCCTGTTGGCTTTATCCAAGGTGCTACTCAGTGCAGCTTTTATATCCTCGTGGGTTTTGACAGGCACGTACTGATTACTCATTGTCTTTTTCAAGTCACTGTTTTCAGATGTGAGTGCCTGCACCATCTCTTGGTCTTTGCCACATTTCTTATGAAGTTCAGACAGCTGTTTCTTAAGCTCAATGATACTGGATTTCAGCACCATTATCTCTCTGTCGTGCTTCTCAGGAGGTATGAACACAGCTTCCAGGCGGCTAACGTTTTTACTTAAACTGTCATTTTCCATCAGCAATTTCTCCATTTCCAACTTCTTTTCTGTGTATTTTTGCGTTACATCTGAAAGCTTTCTATTCAAGTCATCAACAACTGCTTCGTGTGACTTTTTCATTTCTTCACTTACTTTTAAAGGCACATAATTTTTCATTTCAGCTGTTAAATTCTGCACTTGCTGGCTGAGGAGCTTGTTGTCCAGATGCGCCTTTTCGACATCCTTCTGTAAGGCCTGGTTCCTCGATGTTAACTCACCAACCCTCCTACCGAGCTCGGCGGACTTCTGCTCCAGCCGGACCTGGAGCTGCTCGTGCTCCTCCGGCCTGACGTGCTGAGAGAACTTGGCCTTCATCGTCTCTAGTTCCCTCCTTAACTGTCTGCTTTCACTAAGCGACTTCTCATTTTCCCTTTCCATATCAACTAATTTATTTGCCTTTTCGTTGACTTCGTTAGATAATAAGCTCTTCATGTTCTCAAACTTGTCCGCGGGGACGGAGTGGACCAGTCTAGCGCGCAGCTCTTCTAGCTGGCCGGCTGCCTCGGCGAGCTCCCGGCCCATGCGCTCCCGGCCCGCCTCACTCGCCCGCAGCTCGTGCTGCAGCTGCCGCTGCTCCTCCGCCAGCCTGCCCGCGTCCCGCCGCAGCTCCTCTGCCAGCGCCTCCTGCTGGCTGAGCTGGCTCCTCAGCGTCCCCACTTCCGCCCAAGAGCCCTCATACTTCGCCTTCACGTCCCTCAGCTGCTCCTTCAGCTCCACAGTCAGCCGCTGGTGCCCCGTGGCGGCCTCGCTGGTGAGGTGCTCCTTCAGGGCGAGGAAGTGCGTCTGCATTTGCTTCACCTTCCCCTCCGACTCGTACATCCTTTTCTGCACATCCTTCAGCGCGTCCTCCAGCTGCCTGATCTGCTCGTCAGAGTCCTCCTTGACCCTCTCGCACTCCAAGGCCAGCGCCTTGCACTCTGCCACCTTGTGGGCCAGCTCGTTCTGGAGCTTCAGTCGGTCTTGTTTTGCTGACTCGCAGAAAGTTCTCATGACTTCCAGCTCTTTCTTTAATATATCGTTTTCAGAATATGAGGTTTGACTGGCTAAGGACAGCTCCAGTGGTCTCAGCATAGATCTGCTTTGCAAATGAGCTGGCAGACCTGTGGAAGTAGACTGAAAAGAAAGGGGAAAAAAGATATCAACCATGAAATTGTAAAGAAGACGCTTACCTGCCAAACATAAAATACCCACATGAGAGAGGGTTTCTGGACTAGTGTTTTGGAAGAATCTCATACTGATCTGTGTGGTAAGAAGAACAGCTGTGGAGATGAGGGCCTTATTACACACTGAAGCGGTGACAGTTTGAAAATCAGTTCACTTACATGTGTTTCCAGCGGAACAAAGAAAACGGTGGCCTCGGGAGAGTACTTCCTCTCCCCCCATTCATAACACCTACCCGGCACATGAATATCAATTCAATCAAAACCCATTCATGACTTCTATGTTTTATGGCACATAATGTGCTCAGAACTTCAAATTCTGAAGCCATCAGAACGCTTAAGAAAAAGTGATATGTAGCATTATTTAATTTCTGATAAAATAGTATTGGCTTATGAGTACCGTCATTGTTAACGCCAATGGAATAATATTAAATTATAATACCACCAAAAGGAACCTAGCTAATATAAAGGAAGTCAAGAGAATGTTAATCAACCCACAAAAGAGAAACAAGTTTTCTTCTCTAAAATACAAAGATAAATTAGAACTTTGCATACAATCTTGCTATAAAATTTGACATTTTGTTCCCTCTATCAAATGCTGAAAAAGAAGTATAATTAAACTTTTCAGTGAAACAGTTAATAAACATCAGAACATACAACCCTGAAAGCCTAAATTTAACTGCCTATTCTTCCCACACAGCCTGTGACAAGAAGGGCTACTGACAGGTACTAATACACCCGCAAAGTTGTGTGCCGTAAGTGCACCCTGCCATCACAGAGTTGTGTAGATTAGGCCTACTACCTTCCCAGGGTCAAGAAGAAAACTGACAACATGGAAAAGCTTCTCAGCCTCAGTTTACTTCCCATTATCCTCCACCTTAAGAATTTAAAAATTATATTCAGACTAAGATGACTACAATCTACTACCAAGTTACATACCTGCACAATCTCCATACTCATTTCATTACAATCAAATATTTTCTGAAATGCTACTTAGTTGAAGGATATCCATTCTCTCAACTTAGAATATTAGACGTCTCCAGCTTAAAGTGATCTCAGACACTGTATATACTAACTCCCTCTACCCACAGATGGGGGCATGTAAAACAGCCCTTAAAGCCCCAATGTGTGTCAGTTCTGCAGTCCACAGGAGGTACTAGGAATGCAAACCATGTTTCTACTGGAAACTAAAACTGACAGATTAAAAAAAAAAAAGACAACACTTCCTTATGGATGCTTTATTTTTGAGGTAAATT
Source organism: Rhynchonycteris naso (assembly GCA_037038555.1). Taxonomy (NCBI): domain Eukaryota; kingdom Metazoa; phylum Chordata; class Mammalia; order Chiroptera; family Emballonuridae; genus Rhynchonycteris; species Rhynchonycteris naso. Next base: position 122,570,402 of record CM072999.1, on the reverse strand, counting down.
TCTAAAGCACAGTATATTTGGAAGCAAGGAAAGAATGTATTTTAAAGCCAAAAAAATGACTTTTAATTATTCGTACCATCTTCCCCTTTTTATGGGAAAATATGAAGAGTTAACCATCTGCTGTAACAGAGGCTTACTGTGAAGACCACGAAATGGTAACTCCAATCTCTTATTTAAACTACTGTCATCAAAAACACGCTAGGGGGCATCAGAAACAGTAAAATCTGCTTTTATGAAACTAAAGAATTCAAGACCATTATTTTATAATAAAGCCATATATAATGTATATATTCTTCAGAAATATACAAGTTGTTCTTTTTCAAAAGGTAAAAATATTTTTAATAACATTTTTCATTAAAAAGAAAGCACTATTACCTGTGAGTCTGTCAGGTACATTTGACCTTGTTTAAGAAGCACATCTTCTTTTCCTAAATAAATCCAAGTAAATTATATCAGCTTCAATATCCTCACCAAAGTAGGCTATGTATTCATTTGGTGTTATTAATACTCCTGAGTAAACTACGTGATTATTATAAAACATGTATCTTATAATTGGTCAAAATAAATATGGTGTTTTTGCAATCTATAGGATAAATATTAATATTCAGTGGGGAGCAAAAATATTCTAGGAAAACTGTTTAAAATTGGAAAACAATAGACAAAAGTAAAAATTATGTAATATTAAAATGAAAAGCTGTTGGCTCTGGGCAGTGCCTCAGTGGATAGAGCATTTGCCCAGCGTATGGATGTCCTGGGTTTGATTCCTGGTCAGAGCACCCAGGAGAAGCAACCATCTGCTTTTCCTCCATTCCCTCTCCCCTTCTCTCTCTCTCTTCCCCTCCTGCAGCCAGTGGCTAGATTGTTTCAAGTGTGGTCCTGGATGCTGAGGATACCTCCATAGGAGTGCATCAGCCTCAGGTACTAAAAATAGCTTGGTACTCAAGCATTGGCCCAAGATGAGGTTGCCAGGTGGATCCCAGTCAGTGTGCATATGGGAGTCTATCTCTCCTCCTCTCACCTAAAAATAAAATTGTTTATGGAACTTCTAATTTAAAAATTATTACCTACATTGGGACTAGATCCAAAGATTTCCCCAGGAAACTATGTTTATTTTAATAATAATAATAAAAAAAAACAACTGACAAATATCAAAAGATAAATATCTTCTAACCGATAAGGTAAACCAGGTCATTCATATTATACAGTTTTAAAGTAGGTGTTAAGAAAAGTCAGCCCAGCGTCAAGCGGATCTCACATCCGAGGCTGCGCCAGGACGCGAGCTGAGGCTCACATGCGAAGAGTTAGATGAGGTTCAGCAGCAGCTGCGGCATATATAGTCCAACAAAATAGGCACGTTCTTCTTTGCTTAAACTGGGTGAACTGTAATGATAATCGACATTTTTGTACTTACGATTACTGAAATGACTTCCTGATCCTACATGATCACTCTGAAATCAGAAGCATAAATGAAAACATTTTAGGTGAATACCACTTCATTTTTGTTGTATTTTGTATCTATTTCAGCTTTAACTGAGCCAGTCATTAAAACCACATTTTCGACATTCCCTTTTTTTTCCTCCTGAGAGGAATTATTCTAACTAGAACACACAAAGACACTAGCGACAATTAGAGATCAGCTGGGAATAAACGAATTCACTAAACATTTTAATAAAAGCAGCCAAGTGTTTCATGGAAAAATTTTATTGGTCAAAAGAAAAGAAAAGTGAGCTCAGAATAAAATGAAATAACTTTCAATGCATACTCTTTGCTGCTGCTTCTCCTCCAATAAAACAGCACGTTTGCGCCACCTGACGCTCCTACTGTTGGAAGCTAGAACCCTACTTCATTGACTATGAACAATCAGTGTTAAGCTCTTCTTTCAGAATTTATAGACTCCCCATTACTTTTGAAGGCAAAAGCAGACAGAAAACAGGAAATGAAATTGAGGCAAATACCCACAATCGGTAATAAACCCATCAATACATCAAGAAAAGGAGAAGAGAGAAATCTGAGGCACTCTGAATCAAAATATATTTGGACTGCTCCTTTCTCCAAGTAAGCCAAATGCAAGAACCTAACATATAATTTAAAAATTATACCTTCAAGAGTGAAGATATGCAGGTGTAGTTCATGTTTGTATATGTGTGATGAGTAGTAATAGCTATGTGTCAAACTCTGATATAGATGACCACAATAAAAATGGTCCGTAGTTCTATAACTAAATTAATGCCACCTCCACTAATCCTCACTGCCCCAAAGGTATGTAAATATGTATACAAACACTTGTTAAGTTCTTTGTCCTATGTAATATTTAATACTAGAGTTGGCAATAGCTAATAAATGGACTTATAAATGTGTGGTGGTGGAGAGGCCGATGAACCTAAGGGTTTAAAAAAACTTAATTTGAGTTATTACCTTTTCTTGATTATGCAAATAAAAATGAATACTTTCAATATAGCAAAATTAGCCTCATTCTAAAGTATCCATATTTCCCTGTATTTTTTTCTATAAGCATACACATTAAGTATTACATATAATAGCACTTCTGTTGGCAGTTTCAGTAGGGTTTTAAACGTGTGAGATAACACAGCAGAGAATATGCAAATATTATAAAGGGTAAATTCTTAGTTTGTATGGCTGCTTTCATAAATACTGAGTCACACACAAAGTGGGCTCTGTACTTTTTTTTTTTTTTTTTTTTTACAGGGACAGAGAGAGAGTCAGAGAGAGGGATAGATAGGGACAGAATGACAGGAACGGAGAGAGGTGAGAAGCATCAATCATTAGTTTTTCGTTGCCGTCGCAACACCTTAGTTGTTCATTGATTGCTTTCTCACATGTGCCTTGACCGTGGGCCTTCAGCAGACCAAGCAACCCCTTGCTGGAGCCAGCGACCTTGGGTCCAAGCTGATGAGCTTTTTGCTCAACCCAGATGGGCCCGTGCTCAAGCTGGCGAGCTCCGGGTCTTGAACCTGGGTTTTCCACATCCCAGTCTGACGCTCTATCCACTGCGCCACCACCTGGTCAGGCTCTGTACTTTTTGACAATGAAAAATCATTTCTAGTATAAAAATTTATCTTAACAATTATGTACTAACTGGACAAAATGTCTCCATTATATTGAGTGAAAAAAGTTACAAACAAGGTGTACAATATTTGCAATCGTTATATGTGCATGTAACAAGGTATGCACAAAGAAGAGGTCTGAAAGTATATCAGTCAGGTGCTAGGAGAGCTGGATTACAGAAATGCTCATTTTCTGCTTTTAGTTTAACTACACTTTCTAATTTTTCTAAAACATGTATGTATTGTTTTATTAAAAAAATGTTATTTTTCTATAGTTTATTATAACCTCACTGGAAGTTACTGAGCTGACTCTATAATTTTGTCTAAAACTACAGAAAAATATTTTATTCTTAAGACATGAGTCAGGAGAAATGTAATACATAAATAGTACCCAATTACAGGTGCCAAACTTTGAAGAACACTTCGGAGGGCACATATACATATCTGAATTTTCTCATCCAAGCGATTCTGAGCATGGAATTAGTGCAGTAGTGAAGAGCACAAAGAAGCCAGACTGACTCGGTTCGAGTTCTGGCTCTGCCACTTACTACTTGTAAAACCCTCATGGGTAGAGCATGCTGCGCCTCACTGTAATTACAACTAATTATAGAACACTCCACCTAAACAGCCATCTGAAGACTACCTGAACAGAAGACCTATAAATAAGGATTTCCAGAAGCCACATTGAGACTAGCAGGAGAGGCAGAGACATGAAATGGGCTGGCCCCACAGCCATGTGAGGTGGTTGTGAATTGGGAGGGATATCTCAGCTGCAAAGGTCCACCCTAAGGAGCAAGTGCCCTTAGCCCCATGTTGGACTTCCCAGCCTGGAAGAGGAGCCCACAAAACATCTGGCTGTGAAAATCAGTAGGTATTCGATCTACCTGGGTGACATGGAAGGCTGATGGAAGCCCAGGCATCCTCTTAAAGGGCCAGCACTGAAACTATTACTTGCATGCACACACCCTAAATTCCAACAGTCATACATGGGGAGACTGAGTTGTGTAATGTCAGCACAAGGGTCAGAGGGAAAGCACAAACGTCAGAGGAGAAGCCCTCCTCCTACCTAGCCCAAGGCCACTACCTTTCCTGGGTTGGGCCCTCCCCCAAAATGGCATTACATGGTGAGCTACACTAGCTGCACCCTGATGACTTTCTGAGGCCCCACCCCACCCCACTTGTGCACCACCCAAGACTTTCTGCTGTAACAAATCTGGGCCTGCACTGCAGTCTGTCTTAAAAAACTCAAGAAGTTCTGATTGAGTTCTGGGGGTGCTGAGACACACAGGGAGAAACTGAGTTGTACCACTTCAAGGCAAGGACCATTTTCCCACCGGCTGACAGGTACCTTTGTTGAGCCCTCTCTCTATAAAGCCAAATTCAAATCTGTATTAGCCTGATAAATTCTACTAGCTCCAATCTATCAACTCCCTAAGACCCCATCACAAAGGTCTGCAGGTCCCAGGGGTGATAGCTGCCCTTGATGTACCCTGAGACTTTCATTGAGTTGCCTCAGATCCAGCAAATCGCCTTACCCAAGATGCATACCACCCCAGGTTCTTTCAGTTGCTGAGCCTTGCAGACAACCAACAGGTGGTTAAAGGTCTCAGGGTGCCTTGGGTACGGGTGGCAGCCAGCCTCAATTCACAGCTTGGCACCTCCCACACACACCTAGGCCCAGCACAAGTGGCTACCAATCATGCACTGCTTTGTGTCTCCTAACAGGTAACTCTGGGCGTGGTCACAGGCAGCAGGTGATATTAAGCTGTACCAGTGTTCTTCTCCAGAGGTCTAAGAACACACACACCATGTGATGGCTTCAGACCACAACAGAGCACCACACAACCAGCTCCGTAAGTGGCACCAGATTCTGCTGGGACAGATTCTGTTCTGTGGGGTCAGCCCCTGCCTAGCAGTTCATACACTGTGGTCATGGACAATCTTCATAGCCAGCTAGCCTGAGCATCAACCCTATCCACGATGTGTCAAAAGCAACTAATGCTTAACTACGCAGGAGGGAACACATAATCCACCACTTGGAGCACCTAGATCAGGTGACCAGAAAGACTGTGCCGCTGAGTCCCACAAGACACCTATTACATAAGGCCACCCTGACAACTGGGAGGCATAACAGATCTACCTAATACATAGAAACAAATAATAAACAAAATGGAGGCAAGCAATCTACCTGATACAGAGTTCAAGCAATGGTTATAAGGATGGTCAAGGAACTCAGTGAAAACTTGATAGCAAGCATAAAAAAGGACAAATAAGCCATAAAAAATAACAAGTCAGAATGAAGAAAACAATAACAGACATGAAGAATATACTAGAAGGAATCAACAGCAGAAAGCAGAGGATCAAATCGGTAATTTGAAAGACAAGGGTGCAAAAAACAATCAGAGAAGCAAAAATGAAAAAAAATGTTTCAATAAGAAAAATAAGGATAGCTTAAGGGGCCCTGGGACAACACCGATCATATACACACCCACATTTTAGGGGTACCAGAATGAGAAGAAAGAGAGCAAGAGATTGAGAACCTATGTGAAGAAATAATGACTCAAAACTTCCCAAACCTGGTGAAGGGAAAGGACACAATAGTCCAGAAAGCACAGTCTCAAACAAGATGAACCCAAAAAGGCCCACACCAAGACATATCATAATTAAAATGGCAAAGGATAAATACAAAGAGAATCTCAAAAGCAACAAGAGAAAGACAGTTAATTACCTACAAGGAAACTCCCATAACTGTCAGCTGATTTCTCAACAGAAGAACATCAGGTCAGAAGGGAGTGGCATGAAACATTCAAAGTGATAAAAATCAAGGATCTACATTCAAGACTTCTCCCAGTAAAGCTAACATTTAAAACTGAAGATGAGATGAAATGCTTCCCAGACAAGAAAAACTAAAGGAGTTCATACTCACCGAACCAATATTACAAGAAATGTTAAAGGGACTTCTTTAAGATAAAGGGAAAAAAAGAAACATAAATATAAATAATAGAATGTCAACAACGATGTGATCACTTTAAATGTAAATGGTTAAAACCCCCTCAAATAACATAAGGCAGCTGAATAGGTAAGAAAACTAGACTCATACATAAGCTGTCTAAAAGAAATGCACTTCAAATTGAAAGACAATGTAGACTGAAAGTAAAGGGATGGAAAAAAGTCCGTACAAATGGCAAGGAAAAAATCAGACTTTAAAGGCTCTAATAACACTCAAAGAAGGACACTACATAATGATAAAGAGAATAATTTAAATAGGAGGATAAACCATTGTAAACAGTTATGCATGCAACTTAGGAGCACCTACATATATAGTGTGTCCGTAAAGTAATGATGCACTTTTGTCCTGTGACCGGTCAAAAGTGCACCATGACTTTACGGACACACTGTATTAAGCAAATATTAGTGGATATAAAGAGAGAGACTGCCAGTAATACAATTATAGCAGGGGACTTTAACCACCCCATTGCCATCAATGGATAGATCTTCCAGACAAAAAAATCAAAAGGCAAACAGCAGCCTTAAATGATACATTAGTCCAGATGGATTTAACTAATATTTTCAGAGCATTTCATCCTAAAGTAGCAGAATATATACATTCTTTTTAAGTGCACATGGAACATTTTTCAGGATAGATGAGAAATTAGGCCACAAAACAAGTCCCAATAAATTTAAGAAGAATGAAATCATATCAAGCATTTTCTCTGACCTATGAAACTGCCCTGGTCAGTTGGTTAAGCAATAGAGTGTTGGCCCAGTGTGTGGAAGTCCTGGGTTTGATTCCTGATCAGGGCACATAGGAGAAGTGACCATCTGCTTCTCTACCCTCTCCCTTCTCTCTCTCTCTTCCCCTCCTGCAGCCATGGCTAGAATGGTTTGAGCAACGTGGCCCCTGGTGCTAAGGATGGCTCCATGGCCTCACCTCAGGCACTAAGATAGCTCCGTTCAGAGCAATGGAGCAGTGGCCCCGGATGGGCAGAGCATTGCCCCCTAGTGGGCTTGCTGCATAGATCCCAGTCCGGGCACATGCAAGAGTCTGTCTATCTTCTCTGCCTCCCTGCCTCCCCACCTCTTACTTAATAAAAAAAATAGTATGAAACTAGAAATCAATTGAAAGAAGAAAACTGAAAAACACATAAATACATGGAAACTAAATAACATGTTACTCAGCAATGAGATCAAGAAAGAAATCAAAAGATACCATGAGACAAATGAAAATAAAAGGTATAACAACCCCAAATCTGTGAGACACAGTGAGGGCAGTCGTAACAGGAAAATTCATAGCAATACAGTCCTACCTCATGACACATGAAAAATGTCAAATAAACAATCTAATCTTACACCTAAAGAAACTAGAAACAGAACAACAAACAAAGCCAAAAGTACATAGATGAAAAAGAATAATAAACATCAGAGTGGAAATAAACAAAATAGTATCTGAAAAAGCAATACAAAAAAAGCAATGAAATCAAAAGCTGATTATTTGAAAACATAAACAAGATTGATAAATCTTTGATCAGACTCATCAAGAAAAAAAAGATTCCATATAAATAAAATCATAAATAAGAAGTTACAACTGACACCACAGAAATATAAAAGACTATAAGAAAATACTATAAACAACTATATGCCAACAAACCGGATAGTCTAAAAAAAATTAATAAATTCCAAGAAACATACAATCTTTCAAGACTGAATCAAGAAGAAACAGAAAATCTGAACAGATCATTTACAACCAACAAAATCAAATCAATAATCCATAAACTCCCAACAAACAAAGTACTGGACTGAGTGGGTTCACAAATTTACCACAGTCAAAGAAGAATTAAAACCTACTCTTCTCGAGTTATTCCAAAAAATTTAAGAAAAGGATAGGCTCCCAAGCTCATTTTATGAGGCCAGCATTATCCTGATTCTAAGGCCAGACAAGAACATTACTGAAAAAAAGTATAAACCAATATCCCTGATGAACATAGATGCAAAAATCCTCAGCAATATATTAGCAAACTGAATACAGAAATACATAAAAAAGATCATACACCATGGTAAGTGGAATTTATTTCCGGGATGCAAGGTTGGTTCAATACCTTCAAATCAATTAACGTTATACACCACTTAAACAAAATGAAGGATAAAAAGCATATAATCATGCTTTTTATCCTTCATCTGATCATTCCTGATCAGATGCAGAAAAAGAATTTGACAAAATCTAGCATCCATTTATGATAAAAGCTCTCAGCAAAGTGGAAAGAGAGGGAACATAACTCAACATAATAAAGGCCATATATGACAAACCCACAGATAACATCATATTCAATAAGGAAAAGCTAAAAGTGCTTTCCTTAAGATCAAGAATAACGTCCTGGCCAGCTGGCTCAGTGGATTGAGAGTTGGCCCAGCATATGGACATCCTGGGTTCAATTCCCAGTTATGGCACACAAGAGAAGCAGCCATTTGCTTCTTGCCCCTTCTTTCCTTTCTTCTCTCTCCCCCTCCTCTCCTTCTTCCCTTCCAAAGCCAGTGGCTCGATTGGTTCAAGAGTCAGCCCTAGGCACTGAGGATGGCTCACTTTGTCCAAGTGTCAGCCTCAGGTGCTGAGGATAGCTCGGTTGATTTGGGCATCGGCCCCAGATGAGGGTTGCCGGGTAGATCTCAGTGGGGGCACATGAGGGAGTCTTTCTCACTATCTCCCCTTCTTTCATTTAAAAAGGAAAGATCAAAAATAAAAGAGATAGATGTTGACTTTCACCACTTTTATTCAACATAATATTGGAAGTCCTAGCCACAGGAATCAGAGAAGGAAAAAAAAAAAAAGAAAGGCACCCAAACTGGAAAGAAAGAAGTAAAACTATAGTTATTTGCACATTACATTATATATATATAAATAACGCTAAAGACTCTACCAAAAATTACTAACACTGATAAATGATTCAGTAAAGTAGCAAGAAACAAAATAAATATTTAGAAATTGGCTGCAGTTTTATTCACTAAAAATAAAATATTAGAAAGAGAAATTAAGAAAACAATCTCATTTACAATTGGATTAAAAAAATAAAAAAGCTAGGAATAAAGTTGAACAAAAAGCCAAAGATCTATACTCAAAATGTTATAAGACACTAAAGAAAAAAAATTAAGAAAATACAGATAGGCCCTAGCTGTTTGGCTCAGTGGTAGAGCATTGATTGGCCCAGCACTTGGATGTCCAAGTTCGATTCCTACCACAGGAGAAGCGACCATCTCCTTCTCCACCGCTCCCCTTCTTGCTTCTCTCTCTCTCTTTCTCTCCTGCAGCCATGGCTCGCTTGGAGTGAGTTGGCTCTGGGCACTGAGGATGGGTCCATGGCCTCTGCCTCAGGTGTTAATTAGAGCTCAGTTGCTGAGCAATGGAGCAAGCCCCAGAGGGGGAGATCATTGCCCCCTAGTGGGCTTTCCAGGTGGATCCCGGTTGGGGCGCATGCAGGAGTTTGTCTTTCTGCCTCCCCTCCTCTTACAAAAATTAAAAAAAAGTATTAACTAAATGAAAATACAAATAGATAACAGTATATGCCATGTTTATAAATAGAAAGAATATCATTAAAATATCTATACTATCCAAAGCAATCTACAGATTCAATGCAATTCCTATCAAAATACCAATGGCATTTTTCACAGAACTAGAACAAATAATCCAAAAATTTATATAGAACCAGAGAAGATCCTGAAGAGCTACAGCAATCTTGAGAAAGAAAAACAAAACTGAAGGTGTCATGTTACCTGATATCAAACTATAATACAAGTCTATAGTAATCAAATCAACATGGTACTGCTATAAAAACAGATACACAGATCAATGGAACAGAACAGAAAGCCCAGAAATAAGTCCATATCTATATAGTCAATTACCATATGACAAAGAAGGCAAGAACATACAATGGGGTAAAGACAGTCTATTCAAAAATGTCATTGAGAAAATTGGACAGATACATACAAAAAAATTAAAAAATGAAACCAGACCACCTTCTTACACCATTTACAAGAATAAACTCAAAATGGATTAAAGACTTAAATGTAAGACTTGAAACCATAATATTCCTAGAACAGTGAGTGGTTCTTAACCTGGGTTCTATCGAACCCTAGGGGTTCAATGAGTCAGTCTCAGGGGTTTGGAGAAGCCTCTGTCGCGGAGGCCAGAATAAAGTAATACCGTAATTTGTTGTGAGTTCATGCACTTTGTTGGTTTTGTTCTTTGAGTAAGGTGATGTTCATGCATGGCTCATTTTGTGCACCAGTAAAAAAACATATACCTATGTCTTGAATTTGGAAAAAAAATCATATTTTCTTTATCACTAAAGAAGGGTTCAGTGAATGCGCATATGAAACTGGTGGGTTCGGTACCTCAAAAAAGGTTAAGAACCACTGTACTAGAAGAAAACATGGGCAGTAAAATCTCTGACATATCTCTTAGTAGTATATTTTCTGACATGTTTCCTTGGGGAAAGGGAAACAAAAGAAAAAATAAATAAGACTATATCAAACTAAGAAGTTTTTTCCCAGCAAAGGAAACCATCAACAAAATTAAAAAACAAACAACCCTCTGGAAGAAGATATTCGCCAATGATACATCAGATAAGGGGTTAAGATCCAAAACTTATAACTCATACAACTCAACACCAAAAAAACAATCTAATATAAAAAAGGGTAGGGGACCTGCACTGGGACTTCTCCGAAGAAAACATACACATGGCCAATAGACATATAAAAAGATGCTCAATGTCACTAATCATCAGAGAAATGCAAATTAATACCACAATGAGATATCACCTCTTACCTGTCAGAATGGCTATCACCAATAAATCAACAAACAAATGTTGGTGAGGATGTGAGTAAGGGGTACCCTAGTCGTGCACTGGTGGTGGAAAGGCAGACTGATGCAGCCCCTATGGAAAACAGTATGTAGATTCCTCAAAAATAAAAAAAAGATAACTACCTTATGACCAGGGATTCCACTTCAGGGAATATATTTGAAGAAACGTGAAACACTAATTCAAAAGAAAAATGCACCTCTATGTTCACTACAGCATTGTTTACAATAGCCAAGATCTGAGAATAGCCCCAGTGCCCATCAGTAGATGAGTGGATAACAATGATGTAGTACATATATACAACAGAATATGACCAATGCAGGTCCCCTAACCTTTTTTAAATTAGATTGTTTTTTTGGTGTTGAGTTGTATGAGTTATAAGTTGTATGAGCCATAAAAAAGAATGAAATCTTACCAACTGTGACAACATGAATGTAACTAGAGGGTACTGGGCTAAGTGAAATAAGTCAGACAGAAAAAGACAAAATACCATATGGCTGCATGTATATGTAAAATCTAAAGAACAAAATAAAAGAACAAACAAAACAGAAACAGTCATAAATATATAGAACAGATTGATGGTTCCAAAGAGCAAGGGGGTTGGGAGGCTGGGTGAAAAGAGTGAAGGGATTAAGAAGTATACACAAATTGGTAGCTACAAAATAGTTATCGGGATGCGAAGTACAGCACAGGGAATACAGTCAATAATATTGTAAATACTATGTATGGTGCCAGGTGGATACTTGTATCATCAGGGGGACCACTTCGTAAATTATAGTATTGTCTAACCACTATGCTATATACCTAAAACTAATATAAAGTCATATTGAATGCCAACTATAATTGAAAAATAAAATTAAAGGAAAATCAAAACAAGAAAAGAATTACTTTTGTTATGTACTTTGGAGTTATCTTCTCCAATAAAGATAAAGATTTATGCTGAACAAGCCACCCTCTTCAGTGATCCTAGTGATGAGTAGCATTGATAAAATACATATCATGGCCTTGTAAAATGAATCTATGTGGTTAGAAGTGAGGAGAGGAGTCACCCTGCTGCAAAGAGAGTGGGTAGTGAGAGGAAGCAAGTGTGAGGAGGCTTGCACACTCATAATGCAGCCTCTAGACTGGGCATATTCAATTTCTGAAAATTCTTCAACTTAATACACTTGAACATGTGTACTTTTTAATATTTCAATAAGAAAGATATTTTTTAAAAAACATGGCCGTGGAGAAACTAAAAATTAACTGGTCCAACCAGAGATGAGTATATGATCTGAACCTTATTCTTTACAAAACAATACATTCTATTTAATCCACATAATGTATGAAATTCTTTCTTAGACAAACCTGAAAATACCACTATTCACTGACACAATGCTTTGTTCTTATTGCTATCATACTCACTGCAAATGTACAGGTAAAAATCCAAAGTTTTGAAATGGTAAGGATGGACAATGAGGAAGGTTGGGAAGGAGAAACTAGAACTGAACTGACTGGTCAGTTTCAATTACTGCATTTAATCTTTACAACTCTGGGAAAAGGTACAATCACTCCAATTTTGCCAAAAGGTAAAAAGTTCAGAAATTTTAAATAAAAAGACTGACCAAGGTCAATTTATTTAAACTACAAAAGAAAGCATACTAACAAAAATTCAAATCTGACTCCAAGCCCTTTAACACTACCTGTTATGAGTTATGTGAAATAATTTATTTAAGCTTTCTATACCTCAAAATATTTATATCTATTTTTCAGAGCCTCAATAGTTCTTAAGCTTTCTTCATGTTGCTTTTCTTTAGCTGCCAAAAGGGACTTCAGCTTTTCCTTCTGAAATGGAAAAGGACAAACACAGGACAAAATCACACTGGGCTTGAAATTGTGTTAAAAATGTGTTTCAGAAAACACAAGTTATAATTATTCTGAGGGCTGCAGTTAATGAGTTCTCTAACTTTTTTAACTACTAGTAGAATTGGAAATTTCTATAAATATACTAATAAAATATATAATACATACAATAATATAAAAATTGTTTGTCTTAGATATTTTCTTTAAAATGTTTAGAATTTTACATTTCCTCATGAAGAGCTTCGCAGAAAATTAGATACTCAAGGGTCATAACAACAAAATGCCAACAATAATCCATGTCACTACTCTTAAAACACACTTTTCCAGCCATGTGTAGGTTTTGCTTTTCCCTTGAAGCAATAGCCAGAAATAGGATCTTGGTGTCCAAATCAATTCAGGACTTAATCCTCTCTCTACTGTAATATCATCTTCACTTTATGTAACACTTCACAGCTTTAAAGTAGAGTTTATCAGCCTACCTCACTTTCCAGATCATCAGCAACCATGACTTCCTAAATAAAAAAAGAAGAAATGTATTTTCATTCTTGAAAGTTTATGTTAAAAGACTTGAGTTTGAAACTATCTTTTCAAAAACTGGCACGTGTCTTTAAGAGCGGAAACAAGGAAGGCCTCATTCCTAATGTCTAAGTACCACAGCCGCTTCTGCGTTCTGAGCTGTCACTCACTCTTCTCATTCTCCAGGGGCAAAAGCACTTTTGATTCTTCTGATAACTCATCAATTATCAACTCCCACCTGTTCTTCCTCTTCACATTTTCTGTATACTCCTTCCTCTTCAATCCACAGCCCCAGCTATAGTTTAGTCCTGTGTAACTATCATATTCCAACAGTATTCTCTTTTCTTATACTGAACATTAAAAGCCTCATGCAAGCGACCCAGCAAGAGAACTTTCTTTGGGCAATGACCCGATTTTAGCTCCTTTAGCACCGAGCACCCTGACTTGATCTGACAGATGATTATTAGCAATTTATTATCAACAGTGATTACTGGTAGCAAAATAATTTCGGCTTTTTATTTTATTATGCAGGTCATTTACCTCATTTAACTGTAGTTGTAAACCATTGACTTTATCCAATAATATTCTCTGTTCTTGCTGAATTTTTCTCAACCTCTCTTTCAAATCTCCATTTTCAATCTCCAGATCCTTAAATAGTAAAGATAACAGGTGCTAGACCAACTTAAAAGAGCAATTGTTATGGAAGAAATTTTAAAAAGCCGTTTGCTATCATATACTGATATATGCATATATTAAAGGCATTTAACTATAATGACACAATAATTTCAATGATGTTCAAATGATTTAAGTCCATAGATTAGAAATAGCATAGAAAATTACAGTCTTATTATATCCAATGAATATAAGTATATACAAGACAGCAAATCATGATTCTAATAAAAAAGTAAAAGCATCATTTGGAAATAGAAGGTAGCAGAATATGCCATTTTAACTTTTGTTCAACACCTCTTGAGTTTACAAAACTATTCTAATGTTTTGTTAAACTGATCATTTCAATGCTCTGAAAAAACACATTTAAGGCTCCAATTTAAGACTGTATATTTCGCTTTTCTATTTTTAAATTTTTTATATATTGATTTTTAGAGAAAAAGAGGAAGGGAGAAAGAGAGAGACTGAAACATCAACTTGTTCCACTTATTTACGTACTCATTGGGTGACTCTTGTTATGTGCCCTCACTGGGGATCAAACCTGCAACCTTGGCGTATCAGGATGATGCTCTAACCAACTGAGCTATCCATCAAGGGCCTATTTCACCTTCTTAACACTACATAGTAAACCATAAAACCCATATAAAATAATTTGTTCTAGTATATGAAAAACAGCTATTCAACTTACAGTGGTACCTTGAGACACGAACAGACCAACATATGAAGTTTTTTTTAAGATACAAGCTGCAACTCAGTCCGTATTTTTGTTTAAGATCAGAGTGAAATTCGAGATGAGTCATGATTTGGAAGCTGCCACTAGTTGGTGCGTTGACGCACAGATCCAGTATTGGCAGTTTGATATACGAGTTGACTGACTTACGAGCTTGGTTACAGAACAAATTAAATTCGTATCTCAAGGTACCACTGTATATTTTAATTGTATTTCAGTTGTAAGATAAACCATTCAATTACGGTATCTTCTGTCAACATAATCCATGTACTAATTATTTTAACAAACATAAAGGCAAAATATTGTGTAGTTAAAAAAATTCTTTTAAAGGTAATTTTCTTTTAAGATTTTATTCATTTTAGAGAGCAGAGAGAGAGAGAGAGAGAGAAAGGGGGTGGAGCAGGAAGCATCAACTCCCATATGTGTCTTGACTGGGCAAGCTCAGAGTTTTGAACCTCAGTGTTCCAGGTCAACGCTTTATCCACTGCACCACCACAGGTCAGGCCAAAATTATTTTTCTTAATCAAAATAAAAACACTTTCAGAAGTCCAGATTTTATTTTATTTACATTAACAACCATCATTTTATCACTATAATTAGTTACCTAAAATGAACAGCAGTTTATGATTTATGGACCAAAACAGATATATTTATATTTAAATGAACAAAAAGTTATATAAAGTTGTTAAATTATTTGCTTCCTAATATATATTAAAGCAATACTTTCTGTAAAATAATACCAACCCAAACATTCACATCAAAAGTCAATTCCTTCAGAAGGTACTAGACAAGAAAATGAAATTACAAAACATAAGAAGCCCCTTTTGCTTCCCCCCACTAATTCCTTCCCACTTTGCTCCCTCTCCCTCCCCTACCTCACTACAAAAAATATTGCAGTTCTTCACAAAGAAAGGTACATGTTTTATCCCTTTTACCTGAATACTCTGATGCTCCCTCTGATTTGGCATCATATTTACTGCCTCTAGCATGTGTGGCAGAGTTTGCTTTGGTAAAAGAGAACAAAGGTATAAGAATACAGAAATACACATTTTTCTCAACAGGCAGTAAAGCCCATTAGTGACTTTTAGCTTATCCAACATTAAATTCTGGTGTACATAATACCAGGTAGCAGTTTTCCCATTTGTAACTCCAAACTGAAAGCATCTTTAAGGGTACTGGTTTTAAATAAATTAAGTATAATTTATTCTAAAATACTGAAAAAATAACACAATTTAAAATTCTTATTGGTAAGCGTTTATTTTAACTAACATCACCAAATTCTGAAAGAGAGAATTTGTACTAGACAGAAAACTAGAGTTGTATCATAAAGCATCATTAGCCGTTCCCAAAGGAAGGATTTAGTCTTTAAAACAAGGAGGAGGGGGAAGATACAGAATATTGAAAGAAAATACGAAAATTATTTCTTTCTTTAAGGACTGATAAATAAAACACCTAGAGGTGTGGTAAGAAAGAGGCAGCCGGCCCTCTGGCCTGAGCTACACAAAAGATCTCTGAAAACTTGCTTGGGTATGTGTTTTGTACACTTACTACTTTGAAACTTTAGCTTAGAGATCTGCTTTAATAAAAACACAATTATTAAACAAGAGAACAGACTGCCTTCTTTCCTTGCCCAAACTGACCTTTAAATTCACACAATAGTTTAGAAAGCTATTTCTTTCTTCCTATTTGAGAGCTAAAAAAAAAAAAAAAAAAGCTAATGCTTTAATAATCGAAGATAAGTTTTTATGTTTTATATTATTTGTTGAGTTTTGTTTAACCAAGTGTTTAAACTATCATTTTAACAAAGAGTTTGGGTTTAGAATTAGAGGGACAGCTTCCAATTAAGAAGATCATCTATAACTACAATTCAGCCCAAACTACATTTACAGCCTCTTCCCTTCTACCAAAGGGCTGTTCTTCCTGTGGACTGAGCCAGTCTCCCAGCCCTGTCATCCCTGCCTTACATTCAGAGGGCCCCTGCTAACCTGCACCTGGGCACCTGTGCTGTAGCTCCTCCTGCTCTGTGAAGTGCACACATTCCTGTCACTGTGGCCTCATTATAGTGCTTCCCCATTAGGGCCTTGGCTCAGTCCCTGGTCCATCTCCTCTCTCTGCGAGGCACCAGACACAGAGCCCGGAAGCCCTCTCAACTCCTTCAGATCTCTGTTCAAACTTCACCGTCACCTCGTAGGAGAGCCCTTTGCTGACCATTCAGTCTAAAATAGCTTCCCACCCCCTTCCTCCTCATCTCATCCTGCTCCACTGTTCTTCAGAGCGTCTGATATGATCCCAAATGCTCGTCTACCATCAGTCATCTCTCTCACTGGGCTAGAGCTAGTTCCATAAGTAGAAATTTTGAACGCTCTCATCTCCTGGCACTGAGAACAGTAAAAGGTATTCTACAGATACTTGTTAGGCAAACTCAATAACTGTATTTTTTAAACTGTATTGCTCTGGAGAGCATTGTGCTAAGTGAAATAAGCCAGTCAGAGAATTATAAGTACCATATGAGTTCACTCATATATGGAATCTAATGAACTAACAAGCAATCACAATATATAATAATAGATTTTGAGTTCTGTTTTCTTCATTTCTTATCATGTTGGGAGAATTTCCCATAACAGTAAATATATGATCTGTCATTAAGGAAGAATAGAAAAAACCTGGCCACCATCTGCCAGGCTAAAATACATAATTTAAGAACCTCACATGGTGCAATATCTCACACTCAGAGGGGTGAATGTTCCAGGTCTGCAATCAAGGGGCTACCTACTTTCCATTGGATGTACTCATTGTAATTGAAATCCACTGTCTCAAACTGAGTGAGATTTTTCTTAGGCAGAACCTCAGCTTTTAACACCTAGGTTCTACATGGTCAGGACTGACTGAGCAGAGAGAGGAGGATGCATTTAAACTCAAAACAGTTATACAAAATCACTAACCACTTTTACTAAGCACTTTACTTAACCTGCATTTTATATACATATAAAATTTTTTGAATTAAAATTAAGATCTACCTGTTGTAATGATGGTCCTTTCTTCCAAAATTCTCTCCCTGAAGAGTTAAAAAGATGAGGAAGAGGAAAGTGAGACAGCAGGTTAACTTGGGGAAATATGAGTTCCCTAACTACCCAACTGAGTCTATTTGAGAAAACTAAATTTTAAAGTTTGCTTTAAAGCTTACAGTTAAAAATAGTGAAATAACATTTTTACAACTCAAATTGGCAAAGTTGTCTTTTTTTTTTTTTTTTTTTGCAATGACAACATCCAGGTAAGATAATATTCAATGTTATGGAGGGGAGGCAGGTGGAAACTACCATATATAAAACACTCCCAAATTGAAAGGCAATTTGTCAATATATAGTAAAAGCTTAAAAAATGTGCAGACCCTGAGACCCCATGATTCAATTTCTAGGAATTGATCTTAAACCCTGGCCAGTTGGCTCAGCGGTAGAGTGTCGGCCCGGCGTATAGAAATCCCGGGTTCGATTCCCGGCCAGGGCACAAAGGAAAAGTGCTCATCTGCTTATCCACCCTTCCCCCTCTCCTTTCTCTCTCTCTCTTCCCCTCCTGCAGCCAAGGCTCCATTGGAGCAAAGTTCGCCCAGGCACTGATGGCTCCATGGCCTCTGCATCAGGTGCTAGAATGGCTTGGATTACAGCAGAGCAACGCCCTAGATGGGCAGAGCATCGCCCCCTGGTGGGCATGCCCGGTGGATCCTGGTAAGGCACAAGTGAGAGTCTGTCTGCCTCCCCACTGCTTCTAACTTCTAAAAAATACACATACACACACAAAAAAGCTAAAATAGTTATGCATAAGGACAGTCACTAAATTGTTACTTTTATTACTAAGAACTATAAACAACTTAAATGATACCTACAGAAAATTGCTTAAACTTAAAAATAGATGAATTGTATGCATCCATAAAGTCTACAAAATATATTACACAGAAAGTAATCTACAGCTCACTCTACTCACTCACTCTACTTAATCGCATACATAGGGAGAAGGCTGAAAGGGTATTCCTCAAAATGTTAATAGAGGTTCCTTAGTAGTAGGATGAGTGGCTAATTTTATTTGTTATTCTGTTCTGTATTTTCCAATTTCTTTCTAATAAACATAGAAAAGCACTTGGCACAAGTATTTAGTTAAGTATTGTTGAATATATATTGTTCACAAAAAATTAGGGGATATTTCAGAATGAATATGAAGTGATAAAAAAAGGATTTGATTTTTTTTAAATTAAATATGAACATCAGAAAAGCAAACAAGTCAAAGAAAGTTGTCCGATTATGCAAGTGAGGTGCAAAACCAACTTTTATCTCATTGGTGAAATGCACTACACAAAAGGCTGAAAGCACTGGAGTATCTGCACGTTCCCTGATCCCCTAACTTTTGTGAGCAGTAGTATATACTGGTTTGAACAATGATTCTTTAAAACTGGAAGTATAAAAATTTAGAGCTTCACCCTACCCCATCTATATATCTATATCTATAGCTATGTATATATATGTATGTATACAGTGTGTCCGTAAAGTCATGGTGAACTTTTGACTGGTCTGGTCAAAAGTGCACCATGACTTTACGGACACACTGTATATTACTAAAACACTTGATTTGATTCTTTCTACTCAGTTCTATTTACTCCACAGTAGAGTAGGGTTTACTGATAAACTAGACAGCATTTGCAGCACGCACTGCCTCCCAGCAGATGACTAAGCACAGAGCCAGGGGACATGGGAGATGAGCCAATGCTATTGATCGGTACTAAAGATTTTGCTTCTTATATAGTTCTACCATCTAAATTTTTATAAGCTGCTCCTAATTAACCTAGACTTTTCTAGTTACAAAAAAACTGTTGGTACCTTTGTTGGTATTTTCCGATGCAGTCTTCAATAAGGTTAGAATGTCCAGGTTGTCACCAATTCTTGCATAGTAAGAACAGTCATGGCCAAGGGCATCCAGCAAGCTTCCGTCAGCACCATTTTTAATTAAGACCTCTACGGCATCTTTGCAGCCATACTCGCAGCCCAGCATGAGAGCAGTTCTAAGAGGGAAGATTGAAGAATAAAGAACCTTAAGAAAGACCCAAGCAAATACTTCAGAAATCTTCTTTTAGAGCCCCCTTTTTAAAAGAATAAATCTTACTTTAAAAAGTCATACTGACAACTCTAGGTTTTAATATTATATTTTAACTTCCTAGCAATTATTTTGCCCAATTCTCTCTTTTTATTGCTGAGGAAACCAGCACCTCATGAAGTAAAATGACCCATCTAACTCTGTCTTCAGTGGTGAACACTGGATTCTCAGAAGAAAACTGATTCTTGCTGCACCTCACCATAAATGTTCTAGTTCTCTCTTATCCTTCCTACCAGTTACTGCTACACAATTTTATACAAAACAGGCGTTAACCCAAGTTTGTGTTACTGGGGAAGAAAATGCTACATGTAGATAAGACAGGGAAATAAAAAGAAACTTGAATACAGCATCAGAACCTAAGGTTTTAATTGATTATTAAAACCGTCTGCTATCTATGCTCATTGATGTTTTTGTGAAATTCCAATGAAAAATAAAAGAGAGACAATTTAAGATCTAAAAAATAAGGCATTATATATGGACCAACCAGATCATCCCTCTCTGATACTAAAATTTATTTTTTAAATCAAATTTTCTTAGGCTTGGAACCAGATTATATTCGCAAAAACAAATACAATGCCCACTTTCTCAATAAGCAAGTCAATGATTTAATTGCTTAAGAATTTCTTCCTTTGAGATTCTGAAAAAGAAAAACAAATTAGAGCTATAAAATATGACATCTAAAGACTATTTTATTATATTTCTCTTCTTGCAATGGACTACAAACAATAGGCACATGTTTAGAAAAATAAAATTACATCAAAAGAAACCGACTTCACTCATAATCATCCATAAAATCCCAGAAATTCATTGTAAATTACTGTAATGCTTCAACTAATGGAGGGTCTGTCTGCCTTTCAGCTACTTGATTGTCAGAACTTGATTACCATAAACACCAGAATGATAATATAGCACGCACCACGACACACTAGGCCTAGAAATTCTAAGTGCACACCAACTCAAACAGCATCAAATACAGAAGCTCAAATAAACCAAGGGAATCTTGGGACAGAGCATGAAATCAGTTTCAGAGGAGGTGGCCCTGTGCCTGGGCCAGGGAAGGAGGCACAATTTTTCTCAAGAAAAATCTTGAGGAAACACTTCGAGCTCCTTGAGAAACTGCTGCACTCCGCTGTGTATGTGTGGTCTAGGTCTCTTTCATATAGTCATTACTGGTACACAACTGAGCATCTGTCCTGAAACAGGCCAAGCTCAGGTCACTCAACAGTCAAAGACTCATTAGTGAAGAAGTGAACTGTAGATGTAGTTTTCACTCTCAAAAGACAAACAAAGAGGTGTCATGTTGATGTAATTTTTTATTCTTCTCCCTCACATCTTATTTGAACCCATTTCATTGGACAGCCTCCTTCTTCCATCCTTTCACTCAGGCCCGGGCCTTAATCACTGCTTGTATTCTGCATTTACCCATCATCTTCCACATGTGTTACCCTACCCTAGGCAGGCTCTGAAGGAAAATAAGAAGCAGTGTTAATTCCAAGAAGGGGAGAACCAAATGGGATGGAAAGGCCAAACCCCGGCAGCATTTCAGGATCACTGTGCAGGTCGCTGGTGTGTGGGAGCTGTGATAGAAAAAATTACCTGTATTGTTTGTCTCGGGAGTTAACATCCGCTCCTCTGTCTATCAGCAGTTGACAGATCACAGGCCTACACATCTGTGTGGCCAGAACAAGGGGTGTCCGCCCATCCTAAGTGACAGGAAAAATAAAACGGCTTTAAGACAGCAAAATCCTCACAGCATAAAAGTCAGAACACATGGGTTGAAATGAGAATAAATGTAAACTGACTTACCATGTCTTTGGCATTCACCGAAGCCCCGTGGTCGCAAAGCAGCTGTATACTAGAGGGACAGTCTGCCATGGCTTTAAGAACAAAGGGATATGAGAGATGGTGAACATCTGTTGGTGAAACGTGGTATTCTGCTAAGACCATATAAGGGATAAATTCTTCATTTTCTAAACTACCATACTTTACAACATTCACTCAGTTCAGTATTATAAGCATCAGTTTCCTATCTGAAAATGGATTAGACAAGATCATTTGGTAAATTTTTATATAAAATTTATTGGAACCAACAAATATCATCCGTGTAGAAAACAAGAATATACTGTCATTCTAAAGGTAAACATGGATAATAAAAATCACACATAAGTTTTCTATTGATAGTATTTTTTAAACATGGCTATATCTGGCTTGACCAAAGAAGTGTGAGCTGAGTTTTTATTAAAGAATCCTGTTCGCTTTTTTACAAAAGAGCCACAGTAGACAAAGTATGACTCATACAATTCACATTCCCTTTCAATGTCTGCCCTTAATGATGCAAAGCAGGGTCATTTTGCTGAAAATTACAAAATTGCACAATGTTTCTTCTCTGACCAACACTAGAGTTCATATCTGTATTAGGAAAAACATTACTGTGAAATTCATAAAATAGGATTATTTATACTCCCCATTAATTCTTTTTAAAGCCTATGCATTAATACTAGGTTATTAGCACCAAAAGTACTGACAAGATCAGCGTTCCTTTTTTTTGTAAAATTCAATAGTGCTAAACCAAATATACATTAAGAAAATCCAATAAATGTTCATTTCTAGATGTCTTTATCCAGCAAGTTTTTTACATAAAATATATAACCAAACTTAAAAGAAAAAAGATAAACCGAGACTGAATACATTAACTCAAAAATTATAAAATGAATAACCGTTCAGGCCCAATTAAAAATAAGAATGAAAAAAATGTAAAGCATAATAAATTCCAGTTATGATATATTTAACAAATAAAGCCACTATGATGAAGAATGCCAACTGTTCACCCAACTCTGACCACCACCCTTTCTTCCATGGCAGTACAGTTATGCTGGGCACAAGGATGGCTCACCTAGAGACCACAGTTCTCAGTGTCCCTGCATGCATACAGAACCCCATGAGTTAGAGCATGCCTCTGTAACCTGACCGGAGTGATGGTGCTACCTTCTGAGTCTAGGGCTTAAAAGAATGGTTATGCATTCCTGTACAATCTTTCCCCTTTCTGCTAGCAAGAAAACAGAGGTGCCTGCCATCTGCTTCAGTCTTAAAGATGAGGATAATGCTCTAACTCCCTGGTTGGCAAACTGCGGCTCGCGAGCCACATGCAGCTCTTTGGCCCCTTGAGTGTGGCTCTTCCACAAAATACCACATGTGGGCGCTACCTCAATAAGGAATGTAACTACCTATATAGTTTAAGTTTAAAAAATTTGGCTCTCAAAATAAATTTCAATCGTTAAACTATTGATATTTGGCTCTGATGACTAATGAGTTTGCCAACCACTGCAGGCAATTGTAGAACTGCAAAATGGAAGAACTCTAGATCCCTGAATGACCATATGGAGCAGAGGCACAAGCTAATCTGAACAACAGGACTGAAACATGAAAGAAATGTATTCTGCAGTACTGTCAACACCCTTGCAGAGAAGCTGAGGTCATCATTGGATCTGAAACATTTAAAGTGGATAGAAAACTGTTTCAGCAATGCAGGCAATTAAGTGAGATTGGGCAATAGTGCTGCTGGTAAGACTTAGCTCCTATTATCCTACATAACAAACTTCCATCTGAGCATGCATCACCTGTTTCTGATAACTACATAGTCACAGTTATGATTGGTGGACAGCCATATACTGTTGGGACTTTTATAATACTACAGGGCAAGAGGATTATGAATACCAGCATGGAATTATACCCAAACAGATAGGTTTCTAGCCTGTTTTTCAGGGGTCTTTCCATCCTCATTTGAAAATGTAAAAGAGAAGTGGGTGTCTAAGATAACTCATCACTGTCCAAAGACTGCTTCCTTGCTTGTTGGGACCCAAACTGATCTCAGATGACCCCTCTCCTAGTGAAAAACTTGCTAAGAAAGGCAAAAGCCTGTTACTCCAGAGACTGCTGAAAAGCTGGCCCATGTCCTGGAGGCCAGCAAGTGTGCAAAGTGCTCTGCACTCACACAGGAAGGCCTAAAGCACACTCTGCACAAAGCAATATTGGCTGCTCTGAGGCCTCCAGAACCCAAGAGCCACAGCACACGCTCCTGCAAACATCTCTCCAGGCCCTTTCTGCATGGCCAGTGTCAGTATCATATTAAAAGCAATGTTCAAATCAAGCTCAAGATTCAAAATTAAAATTCATTTTTGCAATAATGACACATGTCCTGCACTTACCCACATGCACTCGTGTGAGACGAGACCCACAAGTATGGCCCTTTCCCCTTCTCAGTATTAGTTAACTTGACTAATTGTATATTGCAAGAAAAGTGATCAGTACTAGCTTTTGTTTTGTTGTTTCAAAATTTTATTTTGTTTAACAAGGCATGCTTATGGTGACTCTGCAATAGTCTAATTCAGTTAAAGCTGCTCCCAAGTTGCACTCTGGAGAGTGATCTGAGACATCTAGTTTTTGTTGTTGTTTATTTCTATTTAGGTGGTAAGAGGTACAGGGGAAAATCAGTTTTCATTTAGTCGTTTTTTAAAAATGCATTAACCACTGGACTGGCCTTAAGGAAGACGGAGTTTTTCAACCCTGCAGTCACTGTCCAAACCTAGCTTAGGAAATACACTCCCCACTGGGTGCTCTCAGCAAAGAGTACAGTAGTGCCTCACTTAGTAACGTCCTCCTCTTTGAAGTCGCCTTTCTTTCCACCCTGGAGTGGGCCCAGTACTGGATGAGTTTCATGAGAGTAAGGGGAACCTACCTTGTCCCTCCTCTTTTTGAATTTCTAACTTCTTTCACTGAAAAATTAAAAGTGTTACACCTTTTGAATACACTAAATAGACTGAGTACACAATTAAGAAAACAAATAATTTTTCCTGTCACTCACTGTCTTGCACCACAGCCTATGGATCTGTGTTCCCAGGACACCGCTGATGGCCTGGAACACTTGCAGCTGGCGCTTGAAGATGGGCCAACCACTGTGGAATGATTAACATCCTCTTCAGGCCATGAGGATGAAGACCTGCTTCACTAAGAAGCCAGGGGAGGAATAGGGGTGGGGAGGACATTAACAACGTGGGCCAGGTAGGGGAATCCTGATTTCTGTTTTGCGTGAGGAACCCTGGAGCAGCCAACTGAGGCTCTCCAGTTCACTATGTGTTAACTGGGATTGTATCAGCTGGTTTTGGTCACAGCTTCCAATTTTTAAAAATGTTTAGGTGAAAAAAAAAAAAAAGTCTGACCTGTGGTGACGCCTTGGATAAATCAACAACCTGGAATGCTGAGGTTGCTGGTTCAAAACCCTGGGCTTGCTCAATCAAGGCACATATGGGAGGTGATGCTTCCTGCTCCTTCTCTCCTTCTCCCCCGCCCCCAATCTCTCTAAAATGAATAAAGTTTAAAAAGGTAAAAATAGAAATAAAATGTTCAGGTCACTTCCACCTTTCCCAAATCCTAATCCATGTAGATTCATTAGTGTTGAACCAATGCTTTATCGTGTCTCAATTCCTTGCATATGCATACTTTTCAGATGTATTAAACACAGAACCCTTCCACAACCAAAAATAATAATCCTGTGGGGCTTTTTGTAAAGCGAATATCACTTTACAGTGTCTCTAACAACAGCCTATCCTCATTCCTAAAACAAAGATCATTGACAGGAATTAGGAATGCTAGAGCAGATTTCTAAATCCCCTGACACCACTTTAGCAGTGGGGTACTGGGCCGTAAGTAAACATATTTCAGGCTGGAAACCTTGTGGCTTTTCTCATGCTCTGGCAAAGCATTTGATTGAGCTACCATCTATGACCATTTGGAAGGTGAAGCATATGGCTATGGAGCCTTACTAGGTGAAGCAAAAAAAAGTGCCAAAATCTGAGTGCATATTTGCAGCTACTTAGTGCTTTTAGTAAGGTATTGTAAGAAAGAGATGAAGTCAGGCAAGAATCAGCCAAATTATTAACACAGAGGGAAAGAAATAGAAAAGGTCTGGATATCTGGGACCTCACAGGTGTGGAGAGGCCATTTTTTCTTTTATCACACAAGTTATAAAACTAGTATTGGTCACAGCTTTTCTCAAAGACCTCCCAATAAGGAAGAAAGGGGGAAAAAAGGATAAAAAAATTCAGGGCTGGATTAAACATCAGACTAAGAAGATTATATTCCAATTCAAGATTATTTTTCAGAGGGCTTTGAGGTACTAGCCATTAAAGGTAGAGAAGCATTAGCCTAGAAATACAGACAAGAAATAAAGGAGGGTTAAGAACTTTATGTCTAGAAAATAACTTTGGAGATAGACCCTGACATATGGAAGTGGCAGGCAACAAAGAGACCAGAAATGTGCCAAAGCTTGGAGGGGAGTTTACCACCTGAGACCCCAAAAGCTCAGCTGCCTAAACCTCATGATTATCCTGGCCCTTAAGCTGCCTCCACAGATGACATATTCTCCAACACCCAATTAATCTTGGGTCTTGGACGACAATGGACAAGAACCTCCTAGAAGGCAGAGCTAGGGCCCACAGAGGACAAAGGATAAGGAATTTCTTCCAGAAAAGAGAACTAGGGGCATCCAGAGGAGCTAACCAAAAAATGCTCTCCAAGATCCCCGTATGAAGTCTTTGCAAGTTTTGCTCAGCAGCGTTTGATACCTGCTATTTATTGACTAGTAACTGCTGTGTGTTTCTGGGTTCTTCCTTTTCTGAAAAAGACTCTTTGTTTCACTTACCCTGTTCTTGCTCCATCATTATATACTGTGAGGAGCAGATCTCTTTTGAGTCTGCAGATTGCTTAGTGATGAAGAGTCACATCAGAACCAAAAACAAAAACCAAAAAACTGCACAGTGCAGAAATCCTAGAGTTTGAGCAAGCTGCACTAATGGGTTGGCCTGTGCATCCTCTCCCTTGGGGAGGGGTAAAGGGATCTATGTGTGGAAAGTAGGGGCTGCAGCAACACCTGGAAGGCCAGAGGGTTGAACTGTGGCAGGAAATGCAATCTGTTACCAAAATCTGTTCTTCCTTGTTCTATAGTGCAGCAGCTCAGCCATGACTCTCACCTACATACTACATTCTGAGCCTCTCCTGCAGACAGATACAGCCAACTCACTTTGCTTTTATTGAGAGAATACGAATAGACAGCTATCTATCACTTCTCGATCTGGGCCACAGACTTTGGGAACATCCTCTCCTTCCCTCTTCTGGTCACTGGAACATGGATAAAATTGCAACCCTGCTCTAACCAAGCAGTTGAGGGAGATACTGAGGGGAGTGGAGCAACAAGAAGGAAAGAACTCAGTTCATGAAGGGCCTTCAGTAACCTGCCAACCTCTACCACTCAACAGTGTTTTTAATAAGGAGCTGATATTGGAGTTTTATTTTTTAGTCACATCAACTTAGTCTTCATTTTAGCTTCACCCATACACCTACTGAACAAATATTAAGATTTCAATTCGTAAGTTGTACCAGTGTTAAATACTGGGACAATAAAATCTATAGCACACCAAACACTGCACATGTATACGTTCTGATGAGTTTGGACATATGTGCGTATATGGTGATACCATCACCACAATCAAGGTACTAAATACACCCATCACATCCAAAAATTTCATTGCATGCACGCACACGTGTGTGTGTGTGTGTGTGTATGTATGTTTTATTTTTGGTGTTTTCTGTGTATGGTAAAATATTTTAACATGAGAGCTAACCTCACATCTAAAATGCACATTAATTATGTATATGTACAAATTTATGTTTACAATTTTACCTCAAAAAAAGCATAAAATAAAAATAACGGGAAAATTGAACATTGACTAAATAACACTGAAAACATCTTCAAATGTATACGTAGGTTACAAAACAGAATCGTTATCTTTTAGAGATACAAACGAAATTATTTATGGGTAAAATTATATGATGTCTTGGATTTTATATAAAATATGCCCATGGAGCAGGAGAATAATGTGTGGTGGTATAGATGAGCTAACATCGGCCATATGTCATTAACTGTCTAAGCTTAGTGAAGAGTATAGGTGTTTTATTATAACATTCTAACTTGATGTATGTTTGAAATTTTCCACCATAGTTAAAAATAATTTTTAAAGTAGTTATTCATAATGTTGGATTACTTTTTTAAATTAGGAAAAAGTGGTAAGAGAACATATGTATCATGTGTTACACAATCAGTCATGCTTCAAGCAGCAAAATAATTTTTAAAATTCCATCAAGTACAGCAAATTAGCATTATAAATATAAACTGTCCTTTTAATGGTTATAAATTTAATTTGTCTTGGTGATTTTGTAACTGTATAAGTTTGATAAAGATATCACTTATGGATATAAGCTTATGTTTTTATTTAAGTAGCAATACAAAATTATCATAAAAGTAAAATCTATAGTAATTCATTATGAAGGTCATTTTGAGGCTTAAATGATAAAGTATGTAAAAATGCCTTGCAAATAATACCATTCTATGCAAAAGTAAAAGAAAAAAATGCACTGTGTAAAAAAATTAAACTATCATAAAGCACCATAAAATGTACAAAGAAAACACTGAAAGAAAATTTAGGTACAAAAGTTTGAAGAATATTTGAAGTATAATGCACATTTAACGCAAACCACTTTAATATACTGGAGATAGTCCATGTATGTGAAAAGAGAGGGTAAGTATTCTTTTTCCTTTCTTTGCTTTCTAATAAACTGTAGGAATGTCAGGTTTAGAAGAATCAGGCCACAGGCCAGATACTACATTCCAAAAATACTTAATATCCAACTTTTTTCTAAGTATTTTAAGACACCTAAAAAACAATATAGGTAAGTTTAGATATACAAGTATAAGTAATAAAATCAGTGAAATTATTAGTATAAATCTTTTTTTAAAATATAGCACACACAGTAGTATGAAATTCAGGACTAACACCTTTAAGCAAACAGCCACCACCACCTTAATTAAGAAATGACTACGTCAGGTGCTATTTATGACTTAATTATAACCACTTATTGCAGTAATATTAATTGGATAAATGTAGTTTTCAAGAAAGAGAAAACTCTTCCCAAACTAACTCACTAATCCTTACTCTCTCTCTGCCCCTCCCTCAGCCCTTTCGTCCTTGGAGGTCCTTGGGAGCCAGTTATGCTTTATTCCTCTTTGGACTTCTAGTATCTAGCAAACTGGCCAGTAAATATCGGCTGAATGAATCTTTTTTAAGCTACAGAATCTAAAAGAAAATTCAAATTTGAGTAAAAAAAAAAAATTTGTGATACTCTGTTTCTCTATGAATTATACAAATATATGCATGTTAAAACTTTGAAATTAATATAAGCACCTAGACGTTTTAACAAATACTTGTTCCTGCCCAGTGCAGCCTCAGCTTACCAGCATCATGAAGGGCGGTCCTTCCCTGCAGGTCTGCATGTTCGGTGGGGCAACTGTACTGTTAAATACAGAGTCTTAATCAACTGGAAGAGTTTTATTTTAAAATTAAATATCTAAACTGCTATGAACAATTGTTATCTCATCTATTTATCAAATACTACTAGACAAGCCACTAAATATTTTGACATAAAAGAAATATAATAATGATGTACTGTAAATTTAACAATATTTCACCACACAGAAAAGTATATGGCACATAACAATAGCCTGGGATATAGAAACTATATTATTGTTTGAGGGTTGTATTTTTTTCCAGCAGGGTTAAAACTTGAACAAATGAATCAGAAAAACAAACGAGTTCTGCAGTTAAACTTAGTAGCAAATAATGTTTATGGAAATTCATGACCAGACCCTTTAACTGAAAACCCAGCCCACTAGCTCACAGAATGTTGTGGTTGACTGATTACATGTTTAATGACTAATATTATATAAGTTACTGATGTTTATTAGAAATATATAGATCCTGCGCCGGCTCACTTTGTCTCACATTCTATACCAGACAACAGAAATTCCAATCTCCACCTACTGTCAACAGGAAGGTCAGGTCTTTGTTATTTATTTTTAATACACTAAATTATGCCATTCACTTTCCTCAGAGCTTTTGCTCTTTATTGTTCACATTCTTTCAAGAACGATGGAAAAAATGTTATGTAAGCTAATACTCAGCGTTAGCCTACTACTCTATTTGATCTCAAATTCCTAAAACACAGTAGATACACATGTATTATTTGCAGGCAAAATAACACAGCCGACACGCCAATTGCTTCTCCTACCTGGAGAAGTTTCTGCAGGCACAACGCGTGTCCGTACTTCGCAGCCAGGTGGAGAGCATTTCTTCCTACAAAATAAATGATTTAAAATGTAGATGTAAATTTTCCATAGAAATGTGATTCATTTTTTTCAGAATGAGTTGACTGAATCTTTAATTTGTAAGCAGCTTTCAGTTTCTAAGATGTTTTAATAAGAAATGAATGTACACACCAAGACATAACAATTGGGTAGAAAAATTCAACATACAAATGTATAACGAGCAAGTGCTTTGTATTATTTGCCCTAGACCTCCAGTACCTGCAGTCAGGCCAGAGACAAAGTAAATAATTATATACTGGAATAGCGGAGAAGGGAAGTAGAGGTGGGGGTAAGACGAAGGAAAAAGAAGAATGGGGAAAACAGAAAAAGAAAGACACCCAGATTCCTCATAACATTTCTGTATCAGCAGCATGGGTACTAAAATGGGGGAAGTTAAGAGACAGAAGTCAATAAAAGGCTGTTCTCTAACTAATTTCTATGCTTCAACTAAAATTCAAAGTCCAGGCCCTGGCCAAGTAGCTCAGTTGGTCAGAGCATCACTCCAATACACCAAGATTGCAAGTTAGATCCCTGGTCAGGGCACATACAAGAATCAACCAATGAATGCATAAATAAGTGGAGCAATAAATCAATGTTTCCCTCTTTCTTTGCCCCTGTTCTTCTCTCTCTAAAATCAATTTTTTTAAAAGTTCATTAAGAGACTATGTTTCTTAAAATCAGTCTTGTTCAACTGTGTGTGTCAAAATGTGCAATTTAAAGGAAATGACAAGGAGGGCGGGGAAGTGGCTTGGCTGCTGGATAATCTGAAAGGTTGACTCTGAGTACTGAAGATAGCACATCTACAGAGAATGTTCTCCCTCCAAATATCATTTTTCCTAGGACACTCCCTTACCCACACATCTCTCTGTGATGGGGAAAGATGAAAGGGTTTCAGCAGACTATTCCAGCTTTCAATCTCTAATGCTCTTAAATCCCTCTAACTTCAAACTTCTCAAAAGTTTTTTTTTTTACTTCACAAGTAGATCTTTCCATTAGAAAAGAATTTACATTCTGCTCATCCTGAATGAATAAATTGACTTTCAACTCTGTTTTGTATGAGTTTAGGTAAGAGGGTAAGCTGTCCTGGGCCTGCTCACTTCCATGTAGATGCCCAATCAGGCCGACAAGCAAAAGGCCAGGGGTCCAGGGCTCCATGTAGGTCTAGATACAAAATGCTCACCATGCCTAAAATTCCCTAATGACAACTAAGGCAGAGTGATGACTTCAAATTTCAATTTGCTACTGTGCATGGACACATTTTCTGGAAACATTTTACATTGTGAAAAGTGATTAGAACTGTTATTTGCACTGAAATAACAGTGTGTGAAGTGGAATGGTGGGAGCAGGCAAGGTGGTGACAGTCCCTGCTGTTCAACAAAATGCCACAGAAAACTTGGTCACATAAAAATGTCAGATCAGGTATTTTCTTAACCAAGTTCAAATCCAGCCACTTGAGACAGAGCAGTAAAAGAATCAAGAAAATATCAAATTTAAAGCTTACTGCTATGAATTATAATAAAGGTGCATTCCCGGTGAGACTGAGGTTACAAATAACCTCAAAACCACACTCACCTGAAATCCAGTTATTTTCCAGATACTTTCATGTTGCTTGCAAATAAAGAAATTAAAATAAAATACATAAAGGTTTTTATCAAATTTTTATCAAATATCCACACCTTGATTAAAACAAATGGTACAAGTGAGACAAGGTCCTTGTACTCAGAAAAGGACAACTCTAAAGACAAACATGATAAACCAAGCAAATAAAAGCAAGACTAAATAAAGCACAGCAGAAACAAGACAAAGTGAGGCGGCCTGTGCCAGGCGAGAATGTGAAATGTGAAATCCGTCTGCTGAGCTGGGGAAGCGTCTGAGCCCGACCAGGGCAGGAGGAGGAAAGGCAGGAGTCACTGGGCTGGCTACCACGCAAAAGTGTCCAGAGCAGAAAGAACACAGACAAAACCAAAAAAAGAAAAAAATTGAATCAGCACAATAAATTTAAAAAGCCTTGAGGTTCTAAAGAGGTGTGGTTAGTCCAAATTTCTAAAAATAAACATTCCTCTACATGAGTGGAATCCGTATATATAAGTCAGAGACCTATGCTTTTACTCCTTCACAGGTGGTAGGGACAGTACATGGTGTGGTCTTCAGTTGAAAATTTGATTTATATTTACATAAAGATGCTCCTCCTTAATTCAATTGTGATCTCTCTTTCCTGCTCCCTCCCTCCCATTTATAAACAGCAACAGGACTGTGTGTACTGCTCAAGAAACAGCCTCCCAGAAAAGGTATTAAAGTTGTTAAGGAGATTCTTACCTCCCATTTAACTGAATAACAAACACAGAGAAAAAAGCTGTCAGGTATCCCAGACAACTGAGAATGATTACCCTGAGGAATGGAAAACCAACACATTCACTGAAGAAAAGCAACAGTTGTGAGGTAATACTTAAATGTCTACCTTGTGATGTGTAAAGACTTCACACAGACTTATGCTATAAGATTTTAAAAGACAGACATAGGTATGGCTAAGTTTAAGCAAAAAACATGGTAAGGGATAATTATTTTTATAAATTTAGCTAACCAAACACAGAACAGGCTTCCTTGTGAGACAAAATAATTAAGAACACGTACCCACTGAAGGATCCCGTGCCCACAGACTCACTGAGATAATGACGCAGGGATAAAAGGAGCTGGCATATGTAAAGCACTGTGTTATGTAAGCGTCAGATATTCTTGTCATGATCATTATTGGCAATGTTGTTATGAGGCAGTGAGTTCCCCATCCCAAGACACATCCAACCAAATGCCAAATGATCTCACAACATAGAGAATTCATAAACTGAATAGAATACGAGTATAAACTGAATAGAATACGAGTATAAATGGCCCTTAACAGTTATTTAAAATCTGAGATTTTGGGATCCTGTAACACTACCAAGACCAGCAGCAGACTTCAGGTCTTCAGCTGCTCGCCGGTCAGTGATCCTCTCTGCTTCATTTTCTGTGCTTGCCCTCTCCCCCACAATACCTCAGAAGTAAACCTCTTCTCAACGACTTAAGGTCAGAAAATTAAGGACTGCTCTTTTAAAATTATATTGAGGTCTGAATAAAAATATTAGCAGTGGACAATGGCTGTGACTCCTTCCTGTTTTGTAACTGACGATGGAGACAAACGTACCCGCAGTGTCACTGGTTGTGATATCCACTCCCTGGATAAGGATGGCATTCAGACAATCCAGGTTCCCCTTTGAGGCCACCACATGGAAGCTAGACAAAAAGGAAATAATTGTTATGACATGGAAACTACCAAAAGTCAACTGTAATGTTACACTAATGTCACCCTTAATTCAACACATGTGTTTTAAAGACTGGAGTGCATATATAGTTAACACAAGAAAAAAGAAATCTATCCCACAGTACTGGAAAAACTCATTTTAGCCCAAATATACATATATGGCCAATACTTTGCAGAAATACCACCTTAGAACTAATGGAATATTTCAATACTGTACTCAATAGTCTTAATAACAGAAAATTTATGCTATATATCATTAACTCCATAGTTTGTTTCAATAGAAGGCATTGGTGCTTGAAACTTAATAATGTACCGAAAAATTTCTATCAGCAGTGATATAAATAAAATAAATTTAAATATCTAGTTTGCTTTGTTTCAAATATACTAAAAGTGCAAAAACAAATGAAGTTACAGCCAAATGTGAACGCCATAAACTGATCAAAACATTAGCCCTTCTTTTTAGAATGATCAAGTTAAACATAGAACAGAAAAGTCTTCAAAAGAACAAACTAAACTATACTTGAAAGTAATGAAAGAATTGGCATCGGCCCTGGCCACATAGCTCACTTGGTTAGAGCACTGTTCCAACAAGGTTGTGGGTGTGATCCCCAATCAGGGCATATACAGGAATCATCCAATGATGGCATGTATGAGTGGAACAAGATTGATGTTTCTCTCTCTCTCTCTCTCTCTCCCCGACTCTCTAAAAATCAATTAAGACAAAAACAAAAAACTGGGATCGTCATCTCCAAAAGTCACAAGACTACCACTTAATTCTTCGTTTGGCTCATGGATCTGTACAACTGGTTGAAGTTTCACATAAACAGACATAATTGAACAATTTCCCTAATGAAGCTAATAAAGCCTGCTTAAAAATTAACTTTAGGCCCGGTGTGTGAAAGTCCTGGGTTTGATTCCATGCCAGGGTACATAGGTGAAGTGCCCATCTGCTTCTCCAACTTTCTCCCTCTCCTTTCTCTCTCTTCCCCTTCCGCAGCCAAGGCTCCATTGGAGCAAAGTTGGCCCAGGTGCTGATGATGGCTCCATGGCCTTTGCCTCAGGAGCTAGAATGACTCCCGTTGCAATGGAGCAATGCCCCAGATGGGCAGAGCATCGCCCACTAGTGGGCTTGCCAGGTGGATCCTGGTCAGGCATATGTGGGAATCTGTCTCCCGCTTCTCACTTCAGAAAAATACAAAAAAAAAAAAAAAAAACAACTTTAAGCCATGATGTATTCCAGACATAAGATAAAGTACTCCATTGTTTCTTTGATCATCTAATACTTTATTAATCAACTAATATTTACAGAAATATTTTGCATGCATTAAGAATTGACACTGTGCTCTAACAAATCCAAACTGGGAAGTAAATACAGCAGGACTTGTTGGCAAAGGACAGAGGACTCAGGCTGAAATGGAACTGAGGCCCTCAGCAGCACAATAACTGCCATGAAAGTGGCAGAAGATGAAGGGTGTAGAGTACCACCCAGCAAGGTGCCCAGGACAGACACACTGTAGCACACTGTCCACAGGAATCTTTCCTGACCATACCACTCAAACATTTTACAGTTCCCCATCCCTATTATATATCTATATAATAGAATTACTCATTCTCTAATATAATATTAGAAATATTTCTGAATTTATATTCAGGATTTATTTTCTTATAATCTATCAATCTTTTCCTACTCAACTATAAACTCCATAAAAGCAAGAATTTTTGTCTCTTTTGTTTCCTATTACATTCCCAAAACCAATCTAAGTACTAGTAAGATGATGGGCCCTCAAATATTTGAATAACTGAATGCTTAGAGACAACATCTGGAGATAAATTACAAGTTCACTTCCAGATATTACAACATTCAGTCATGCATCTGTATGATGGCTATAAATGCAACCAGAGACCAAACTACTAATTAAAGTTAAACATACCAGTACAATTTGAATTAGAGAGAAAGAGATGCTTCTTACAAAAGGAATGTACTGTTCTTAAGAGCTGGGTAAGTTCTCCTATGGCAGAATTAAAATGCTGGAAGGCTGAGAGTACCCATCTCTCTGCAGCACTGAGGTGGGAAATTATACCACGCAATGCACATCAGAACTTTGGAAGACGGCTATTTCCTTCAAGCACACGTTTTTATTCTCCCAACAATCTTAGAGATATTTTTGTTTGCTTTTTTTCATCTCTTAGCTCACAAAATTAGGAAGACTTGTTTCTTCAAAATACATCAACATGATACACTAATGGTGTACTAAAGGGCAAAAATCAGGACAGTCTACAATGCGTTATTAATGCCGGTGTGTTATAAATTAGAGGTACTCCAGAAAGAGGATAGAACAGTCACTAAGTTGTATGCAGAACTGTGCAGGAAGTTTGAAACACTGCAATACTGAAATACTCCTTTGCAATAAAAAAAAAAGTACATTTTCTTTTTTAAACAAGACATGTACTTCTACTTCCATAATGGAAATGCAGATAATGACAGAAATACAGAGAATCTGGACAATCCCGACCTCTGAGGACAACTAGAAAAGCTACATAAAATATGAGACATATGTCTGAAGGCGTCAGTGAGATAAAAGGTGGTGAAAAGGTCCCAAGATGCAGGGAAGGACAGAGGCACAGAGAGGTGAGCTTGGTGTGTGAGGCCATTTTTGTCTAGGAGCAATTGCTGATTCCAGGGAAAACAGGTGGGCGGCTAAACAATATTTTTTATAGTGTGACGGGCTGAGGTGCCGGGAATGGGAACCCACAGCTCTCTGAGTGCTTGTGGAGGTTCTTGGTGACCCTGCCCCATTTGCACTGGCAAAGGTCTGCAATGGAGGAGGGAATGAAACAGTAAGAGGACGGATACTCATGGCAACTAAGGCTGGGCTTCAAATATTTCATTTTTGAAACTGGATAGAGCTCAAGGAGCACTTATTATTTTTTTCTTTTGCCTTTTGCGGTTAAATTTCCAAATTAACTACCCCCAAATCACCCAAATTAAAATTTTTATAATTATAGAATGTATATTTGTATACAGAATATGAATTTGTAACAGGGTGTATATTGACTAAATAGAAAATGCTTTTTCATTAAGGAAGAATAGTTTGTATTTTTATCCTATAAAACCCAGAAAGAATTCTATTTCCTATAGTGAAAACCCTTTCAAAGACTAATAATACTCAAAATATTTCACAAAATGAAGTTCACAGTTCATCAAATTATACCATATATTTTTTAATTCTGACCATTAATACAAATAATTTCACTCAAAATAGAAGCTTAGATCAAAAATATCAGAACAAAAACTCAAGCAATCATTCATTTAAAACATTCACAGTGTGGACAGGTGGAACGAAAAAGAGAGGGTTCAGTGAAGATGTTCAATCCCAGAGAGGGTTCCCTTCATCTTTTAACATCTTGGTGTTGGGAAAAAAAGAAAAATGAAAAACAAAGTCACTTTTAGAAATTAAATTTTCACTATTTGTACTGTGAGCCCTATAAATAGCTTAAAATTTAGCTGAAATAGGAGCAGGACTCAAAATAACCATTGTTTCTGTAGGTGTCAAATTGCCTACTTGATAGAATTAAAACATTATAGAAAAACTGGAACTTTTCAAACTTTATTGCTCTTAAACACTATTTCATTTTTAAGTCATGCTTTGTTATTTTTATTGTTCTTAAATATCTAAGCATTCTAAGGTAGTGACCCATATCAAACATTAACTATTCAGTTCTTGATACTTCTATATTTAGCATCTGGTGTCCAGTTATGACAGTCTAAATAAACTCATGCAAGTATAAGACTGAGAGGAATTTCAGGAAATGAAACTTTTCACCTCTAACTCTGGAAGGGTTCCCTGGCTTGCTTTTAATTGCTGTAATTATAGATGATAGTAACAGAGCCTACATCTTACCCTTTAACTCAACTGACCCCACCCTGGACAGGAAGGTACAGGATGAGGACTGAAGTAGGTGGGGGAAGATAAACTTGTCAACAATCCAGCAGTTCTCAGTAACAGAAAAACAAAGGGAAGGGTCATGTCTCCTTAAGCCATCCAGGTTATTTTGCCTCCCTTTCTGCTATAAACATTGTCATTTAAACTAAGTTTAATTCTCACCTACCCATATACAAATGAATTGGGAGTTGAGAGGAAAAGACAGTGTGCAATTTACAGAACTCTTTCAAGACATAACTTGGGTTCATATCCCAGCTCTGAGACTTTCCATGAGATTAGACCCAGGTATTTAACCTCTGTACACTCTTCCCACCTCTCTTAGAGGGCCAACTAAGGCCATAAAGGAGTGCGGGAATAAGGCAGGCTGCAGTGTACCACACAGGGCCTTAAGAATAGACCACTGGTCATACTGTAACATTTTCTCTCTAGCTCAGAATCGTTCAAATTGGGAGCAGGTATTAGTCCAGAATGTTTAAAAGTGACACTTGAAAAATTTTATAATGTGGGTTTTGATAAAGACTTTTTAATTAAAAATGTTGATAACTACAATTCACAGGCTTCAGTATACCAAGGTCCTTCCAAACACCCGTTAGAATATTACCATCAGCAATACTTACGCAGATCTGCCCTCCACATCCAGCTTGCCTGGATTGACCCCCTTTTTGGCAAGGATTGAGGACACCTTTTCTACATCTCCCCTTTCTGCTGCTTTCATCAATCGATCATCGTATTTGTTCCAATCTGCTGCATGCTACAAAATTTAAAAAAAAATTAAACATAACATACTGTATAAACTAGACTAGTAAGACTTTCTAAAGAAGAAAGGTCAAGGAGTATTGTGTAATATACCACCAGCTTTCCAAATGCATTCCAAACTTCCTCTTCCCTGCGGTGCTATTCTCACAAAAAGACCTTTCCAAAACACATAATATACAAGAAATATTTTAAATCAGACATTTGAGAAAAAAAGCATGTTTCTCATGGTCTCCATGTTTTTTGTACGTTTTTTTGCTTTTGTTTTTTGCCTTCAGAACAAAGAAAGGAAGTCAGTTATTGACAGGCATGAATTATTCAAACAATTCTAGTAAACAAATTATCATTCCCAACGAACAGATGTGAAAAGTCAAGGCTCCAGGAACATGAAATGAATTAAGTAGCCAATCGTGACTTCTCATGATTTCCGAAATCAGTGTGCCTCTCCTATTTTCTGGCTCATGCTGGTGGATCTGGCTCTGGTTACATTAACTCTCAAAACCTTTTGATAGAGTTTAAAGGGTGCTTGTTGGACAGAGGTAGATTAAGGTTGGTTGAGGTCCCAGAAGAAAAAGAAAATATTGGGCCCCTTAAAAAAAAAGAGAGAAATGGGGAAGATAAAAATACATGTTAACCATATTTTTAAATAAATTAAAAAATGTTATGAACTACTAATGTTAAAATTGCACATATGAAACCAAACTTGGTGTCATTAGAAAAAAGTGTAAAGTTGGGGTTTTGTGGGGCCCTTCAGAAGTTGGGACCCAGGGCATGCACTTAGTCTGCCCGCCCCATTAAATCCACCTCTGCTGTTGGAAATATAATTATGGAGGCAAATTACATACACAAACACACATACACTCAATAGAGAAAGCAATTCATCATGCTTATATTAGGATAAAAAGAAATTACTACATAGAAAATACTTTAAAAAGGATTCTCAAGTATTAACTACGTACTTAAAAATCTTAACATAAAACACAAAAGCTGACTTTCTCTTTTTTACAGTTTCTACCTTCCTTTTTACATTCAAAATACTCTGTTTTTGTTAAATAAATATTTTTTTTATTTTAACAAAAGCTCAGTGCACAAGTATTTAAAAGGAATAGCAAAGGCAATTTTTACAATATGTTGTAATTGTATCAAGACGACCTTTAATATATTCAAGATATTCTGGAGCCAGTCAGCTTGGATATTCTGTTAACAAGCAGAAATGTAGAACTCAGGACTAAAATATGAATTATTTTTAACATTTTAAAATATATAGTTATCTTATTGCTAAATTCTGTGTTAAATCCAGTATTAATTATTTCTAAGGCAAAAAAAGATGCAGATATTTTTGACTTAACTGGTAAAGTAAATCCTATGTCTGCAAACACTATAACAAATCTTAGGGGGTAGGGGGCATAAATCATTTATATGAAGTATATCCTCTAAATGTTTGACCAGTATGATTATTTTACATCTAAAAATAATCACCCATTTTCTAGCTAAATAAGTAATATATTTATTGAATACTTGAAGTGAAAAATAAATATGAAGCCTGTGTATTTATGTTAACCAGTATCACCCCAATAAATCCAATTTAAAAAATTAATATTAAAAGTGAACATTCAAAAACTAAATACATTAAAATTGTTACCCACTTCTGAAATGAAGTATTTCAGTGGAATCTGGTTCAAGTACCTACACAGATTTCAGAACTGTTGTCTCTGAGTTCATCAAATTTGGAGATGAACCCACTTCCTTCTAACTGCAAATAGTCAAACTGATAAGGACAAATAGAGACAGCCCTACTTGTTGGCTCAAAGTCTAAACGACATTTTAGATACCCCCTTTATTTCAGTCTCAACTACATTTTAGATACCCCCTTTCTTTCGCTTTAAAACAAAACAGTTTCCTGACTCTGAATTGGAGAGTGGTAGGTAGAATAGGTAGGCGTAAGAGGCTCTTCTGTGTTTTCAAATGCCTAAGGGATTAAGTCACACAAATACTGGATCTACACTGACTAATTTATCCTTGCAGTTAAAACAATCTCAACTGTATTCCCAAGTAAATTTGCTGGTGGAGAAAGGAGCTATTTAAAATACTAAAAAATAATGATAAAATCCAAAAGTAAGGCTTTTTAAGACAAAGGTAATTAGAGTCTCACATCATCATGTGATTGTCACTTCTACTCCACTAACCACTATTTTCCATTTTGCTCCACTGTCAATTAACAGAAATACTACTCAGTTATTAAGATTCTATTATGTGCTTTTTAAAGCCAGAAAAAGAAACAAGAACTTTTATTTTCTATTTTTAACCCCAATCTGTTAATCAGATAAATCAGAGAGACTATAACAAGACAAAGACAACAAAATTAATAAAACAGGAGTACATTTTAAACGAATACAGTTCAGAAACCCTCACAGAGAGTCTTTTGTTACACTGGACAACAGGGATACCTACTTTGTTCTTAGGAGCACAAGAAAACCAACAGTTCATCATAGACAGGATTTAGTTTCTTGTTGCTAACAGCAAACTAGTTTGCATTAAGTTACAAATCTCTGTAGCTCACAAAGCAAGCCCACAGACAAACTCCCGACCAGTGACTCTTCCCTCTCTTTACAACTCCTCCTGCTCCACAATCCTCATGCTGTGCTACACTTAGCTTGGATATCTAAAAATATTTTCTTCATCTTCGGGATCCTTCTCCGCCTTCATAACGCTTGAAAATGATCTTCCTTGCCGTGCAGAATGAGTCGGAGAAGCCCCGAGTCAGGTACTGTAACTCCACCTATTTTCTTCTTCTTTGTAAGCTGTATTTCAAAGCTGTCCCTTTCAGGCACTCCGGTGGAAAATTTGAAGTGCAATCTGCATCCTGCTGCCTCAACACTACAACACGGACGCTGTAGTGCATGACCAAACTGTCCACGTCCCAGTCCACCATAAACAGTGTGGAGACCACCTCCCATTGGCCAGGTTCTATTTTAGATTCCATAGGACTTCATAGCTGAGTGACAGTACGTAGCAGCTAAGAATATACTGTAAATGCTTCTCCTCTGAGTAATAAGTTGCAGTTCTATGGGGGGTGGGGGACCAGTGACTCAAGCATATTGTAAAACATCCTTACGATATCAAAACAACTTGCATGACATTATGGCAATATTGTTAAGAGTCAAACTTGGTTATCCCACAAATTAATATCTAAAACCAGCTTCAGTCTTAGGACCAGCTATTGTGAACTTATAGTAGCCTTGATAAACAGCATTAAAAATTCTATTTAAAGCAAATGTGTCACACATTAATTTAAGGAAACATGCACACACAGTAACACTTTCAAATTCTCCCCATTTTCCTTCCTGTCCCATCAGGCTCCTTCAATCAGGCTTCAGTTTCCAACTGCTGCCAGTCTGTCTCCTCACGCGGCAAATGAGAAGAGCCAGAGGCACTGCCAAGACATTAAATAGACTGCATTATGATGAATACTTTTCAACAAATTTTAAATTTAACTTGGTACTCTTAATTTCTAAGTTTAGCGCCCTGCCTGATATGACAAGTAAATATTTTATCAGTGGAAAATTAAATTATTAGGATTCAGGGATTAAGAAACAAACTAATTAAACACTAAAGGAGGCAAATGGATATTAAACACAGAGTTAGATAGTAAATAAAATTCCATTTGGGGACAAAGCAGATAATGTCTCCACAGTCTCGATAACGTTTTAGCATACATATACCAACATTTCTTACATTATCAAGGACCAGAGTGTTTTGTACCTCCTAGTGACTGCAACAGCATGAGAATAATATCTACTTCCTCCAAAAAGACAGATTTGGAAAGTGTTTTATAAAAATGCAAAACATTCCAACACAAGTGTTTATATGAAGGAGGTAACAGCTATACTATAGATCATGCTGCCAGTTAAAACTTGTTACAAACTTCATCAAGAAATCCATTTCCTACTATTTACATAAAAAAGATTAGGCCCATAGTCTAGTTATAAAATATATAAGATCACATACCATAATGTATTATTCCTGAAACAATGATTTTTTTTTTTCTCAAACCACATAAGACATCACAATGAATTCTTGGCTAAACCCAGACACTCCACCCCACAGTATTTCACCCCTCTTCAAAGGAAATCTGGAATAGAACTTGGGCTGTGTACTTCAGTTAACAAAGCAAGCACATTCTTTCTAGAAATAGGACAGCAAAGGCAAAGGAAATAAAAAGAAAATGGTGGGAACCCTGTAACAAGAATTCAAAGCCATGTAAGTAGCTATTCGTGCTAAGTAAGGCTCAGGAGACAGGGTTGACGTGCTGTCCTAGACTCCAGATGTCCTGAGCCTCCCCAGGCCCTGTGACTTAATCTCCTGTTCCTACTCATATACCCTACTTCCAGCTATTTCCTAAGAACTCCAGGTAAATCCCACCTTTAACCTGTTAACCAGGGAGTTCCCTTTTTAAGTACTCAGCACACAACGGGCGCGAACTCTTACACTAGGACGTGTCAGTACGTCACGCCCGGAGTACTTGGCTTCATATTTTTTTTTTTTTATTTATGCTTAAAATAAATGAAAAGGCTATGAGATATATATGTTTTCGTTTATTTATATATATAGTGTTGGATTTGCGGCTCTTCCCCATTTTGCTTTCTTCAGAAAAATAAACATGGTTTAAAGAAAAAGACATTTATTTAACTCCAAAACAATTCTTGTTGATTGTTTCTCTTGTGGGTAGTTCGAACCATAATTTGTGCCCTTGCCGGTGTATAAAATTATATTTTGTATGTATCCAGATTGGCTTTCACTCAAAATAAACAACTTCATTCCAAATCTAGCTCTTTTTGTAGATATATATTGTTTCCAAGATAAATTCCCTTTCCATAATAAAAGAGATACATCCACGCATATTTCTCGTTCACATACATAACAACTTTTAAACTTTTCGGACAAATTATTTATGATTGGATCAATTTTATATGTTTTTTATTAGATGTGTTAGGATCAAAACTTAGATTGTCTGCAAATGCAAAAACTTACATAATAATCCAAACCTGCTTTCGTTCATAGTTTCATAAAAAAATAGTGTTTCAATTATTCTTTTTCTTGAAAAATAAGTTTCCAAAGACGGTTTTCCAATTATTTCTTGTAAAATTAGGAGCCCTAGAAAAATCTTCATTTCAGCTTCATCTGTATCCTTCCATTGTCGAATTCAAACGTGGTTTCAACTCAGGATTATTATCAAAAAATTGGGCGGCGTACAAATTTGTTTGCTCAGTAATTAATTTGATAAGTTCCTCATCTAGAAACTTCTCCAGATAAAACAAAGGAACTTTTCTTTGAGGAGTAGCGTAAGTTTTTCCAGGCTGTGCAGTAAAGGGAAATG
Organism: Rhynchonycteris naso; assembly: GCA_037038555.1. Classification (NCBI taxonomy): domain Eukaryota; kingdom Metazoa; phylum Chordata; class Mammalia; order Chiroptera; family Emballonuridae; genus Rhynchonycteris; species Rhynchonycteris naso. The sequence goes on along the minus strand of CM072999.1, from coordinate 122,526,970 downwards.
GTGGTCTTTCTGCATTTTGAGGTAGCCATGCTTCAGAAACAGCGCTGCTGCTAGAACCAACTTCATCAACTTCTGCACCACCTTCATTCTCAGTATCACTCAATTCCGTGTTGTAGTCAAAATTACTGTCAGATGACTCAGATGACGAACTCATAATACGTCTCCTTTTTGTACATTGATTTCATCTTCGCTAATATCGCTTTTATTCATTTTATGGATACTTATAAAAATGTATTGTACAATTAAAAGGTTGAGAATCTAAAAAATATAAACAGTAATGCAAAAATAAAAAATATAAGTAAATAAAGTATAATACATGTCGAGACATGCATCGATGACTAATACCTTTGTTGTACGCAGTTATGCGCCCCACCTGTCCCAGGGTGCAACATATATTTTGAGGACGTATTCATACGTCTTCCCCGTACACACTACTGTTTACATTGGACGTATTTATACGTCCGGCCCGTTAACAGGTTAATGTCCCCTGTGCCCATCAAGTTCTTCCCTCAGCTTCATTCAGGTGCTCCTCAAACATCACATCTTCAGAAGGCTTCTCAAATCTCTGTATCTAAGCAGCCTCAGCCCCCCCTCTACTCCTTATACTTTCTATCTTCCTATCCTGTTTTGCTTTTCTTCATAATGCTTATCAGTATCTGCAATTATATCAAATGTTTACCTGTTTGTTAGCTTACTGTCCATGTCTGATATTTGCATCAAAATAATGAATTCAAAAGCACATTAAAAGTATTATTTATATACCATGGCCAAATTGGATTTACAACATGAAAATTGCAAAATAATACACCATATTAACAGAATTAAGGACAAAAATCACATGATCATCTCAATGGACACAGAAAAAGCATCAGACAAGATTCAACATTTCCCATGACTAAAACAACACTCCATAAACAAGAAATAAAACTATCTCAACATAACAAAGGCTGTATATGAAAAGTCACACAGATAAAAATCATATTCAATAGTGAAAGACTGAACATCTTTTCTCTAAGATCAGAGAAAAGAAAAGGATGCCTCTTCTCTCTACTTTTATTCAACACAGTATTGGAAGCTAACCTGACCAATTAGGCAGGAAAAGGAAAGGCATCCAAATTGAAAAGAAAGTAAAACTATCTGTTTGCAGATAACCTGACCTTATATATACATAGGAAACCCTAAAAACTCCACAAGTAAACAAAACTGTTAGAACTAATAAATTCAGCAAAGTTGTTAGATACAAAATCAACATATTAAAATTAACTGTGTTTCCATATGCTTACAATGAACAATTCAAAAACAAAATTAAGAAAGCAATTTCGCTTACAGTAGCATCCAAAAAATACAATAATCAGGAATAAAACCAAGAAGTGAAAGACTTGTACACTGAAATCACAAAATATTGTTGAAAGAAATTAGAGAAGTTACAAATAATAGAAAGACATTGTGTTCATGGATTGGAAGATATAATGTTGTTAATACGTCAATATTACACAAAGTGATCCACATATACAACATGATATCCAAATTTCATTCTTTTTTTCAGAAATAGAAAGACCTATCCTAAAATTCATACTGAATCTCAAGCAAACCCAAATAGCCAAATAATCTTGGGGAAAAAAGTTGGATGTCTCACACATCCTAATGTTAAAACATATTACAAAGGCACAGTAATTTAAACAGTGTGGCACTGGCATAAAGACAGACACGTAGTCAATAAAATAGAATAGAGAGCTCACAGATTAAATCCTAATATACATGGTCAAATGATCTTCAACAGAAATGGTAAGGCCTCTTAATGGGGAAGGACAGTCTCTTCAATGTATGGTGCTAGAGAAACATGCAAAAGAGTAAAGTTATCTTATACCATATACAACAATAATTCAAAATTATTAAAAACCTAAATTTAAGATACAACTATAAAACTAAAAGAAAATAGAGGGAAAAGCTTCACGACATTGGGTTTGACAATGATTCCTTAGATATGACACCAAAATCACAGGCAACAAAAGCAAAAATCGACAAATGGAACATAAAACGTAAAACTTTCTGCACATCAGAAGATATAATTAATACAGTGAAAGGCAACCAGTGGAATGGGAGAAAATAGCTGCAAATCATGTCCGAAAGGTGCTAAATATGAAGAATACACAGAGAACTCCAACAGCTCAACAACAAAGAAACAACAAATCAATTAAAAAATGGACAACGGACTTGAATAGGCATTTCTTCAAAGATGAATCCAAATGACCAATCGCATATAAAAAGATGCTTAACATCCTTAATCATTAGAAAAATGTAAATCAAAATCATGATGAGTTATAACTTCACACTCATTAGGATAGTTACTATCAAACAAACAGAAAATAGTATTAACAAGGATGTGGAGAAATTAGAACCCTTGTGCACTATTGGTGGGAATGAAAAATGCAACCACGATGAAACACAGGATGGCAGTGCCTCAAAAAATTAAAAATAGAATTATCATATGATCCAGCAGTCCCTCTTTAGGGTATATACCTGAGAGAACTGAAAGCAAACTCAGGTTTATAGCAACGCATTCACAATAACCAGGAATTGGAAGCAACACAAACGTCCAGTGATGGATGAATGGATAAACAAACTGTAGTATAGACATGCAATGGACTGTCACTGAACCATTAACAAGGAAGGAAATTCTGTCACATGCTACAACATGAATTTTGAGGACAATGAAACAAACCAGTCCCCAAAAGAAAAATACTGTATGATTCCACTCATCTGATGTATCTATTAGTCAAATTCATAGAAACAAAACGTGGAGGGGTGGTCTCCTGGGGCTAGAGAAAGTAGGAGATGTGGAATTATTGTTTAATGAATGTAGTATTTCAGTTTTGCAAGATGGAAAAAATCTGGTGATTAATTAACTACACAACAATGTCAACATAGTTAACACTACTCAACTGCACACTTAAAATAGTTAAAATGGTAAATTGTATGTTTTTACCATAATTAAAAAAAAAAATAAAAGAAATGCAATCTCTCACAGTATCAGCATAATTAATATGAATTAATGATTTTTAACATAATCAAGTGGATCAGGATATAGATAACCTAAGGTTAACCATAGGTTAATAATTTTTAAAGCTGAGTTATAGGTTCATCAGGGATCATTATACCAAAGTATTCTCTCATCTATGGTATATTTCATGCACTTTTGATACATGATCCAATATATCTGGTTGATGTATAAAATTTTAAACTACATTTCATGCTTCCCACCCAGGCCCTTTGTAGACCCATTAATATGACAAGAAATGCAGCAAGGATGGCTCAGTTCTCTCTGGGTTGAAATGAAGCTACTGACATTTCAACATGTCTTGGTGAGTCCACAGTCATGTACTTACAAGCCTCTAGTAGTTTTTTCTTATAAAGACATAACTACCTAACAGAGTCTATAGCCCCCAAACAGTGTTGTCCCACGACCCTCAGCCTCATCACATGAAGTGTCAGCACTGCTTCTTATGCTGTGTGTGCAGCACCTGGGGCACTAGGGACTGCAGGGTCTGCCCACCCTGAGCAACCACAGCTAACTGCAGAATGATTGCAGGATCCTATTCTATGATTTCTAGTCCAGTGCTTTCCACTAAGTAAGCTATTTCTCCAATCATCTGAAAATAAATCTTTGATATAAAAAGGAGAGCATCATTTAGAAGTTTCAACATCATAAATTTAGATGTCCTTACGGCAAAAAAAAAAAGGATGACAACTTTCATGTTTGCATATGCAGACCTTTATAAAGCACTCACACATGGGAGGTATGGATGGCACTGGGGATACAGCAATGAATAACAGCCAAGGCTACTTTTTTTTAACCACTTTATTGAAATATGTTTGCCATGTACAAGGCTGAACCTATTTAATGAGTTTGGGGATAAGTATACACCAGGGAAACCATAGCCATCACCAAGGCCATAAACATACCAAGGTCTCTCTGCTAATGGAATGTGATGTTCTATTGGAAAAGAGAAGGGGTAAACAACCATAGGAAACCAGAGACCACCAGGTGAGAACAGGGAAGGAGATGTGATGGGAATGCTGGGGGTAAACTGTAAGGTCAGGTGACCTGGAAAGTTCTGAGAAGGTGACACTGATGACCTTATTTGAATAAAATGACAGAGCCAGCTGGTATAACTCACACTGCAGAGGGCAGAGCTAGTGAGGGAGACTGGCGACTCTGAAAGAAGACAATGACAGGTAAGGAGTACGCAGGCCACAGGGAACGTGGGCCTGGAGGGCTAGCATTGACCTGGGAGGGGGGCAGTTTTCTCATAAAAGCTTTTCCAAGAAGACTTTTTCAGAAACACAGGTAGCTCTTTCTCATAAGGTTCTTTTGGCCACTTTAGAATCATGTCTAAAAAGATCATTCATCCCAACATACTGTTCTTTGTTTTAACTTCTAAAAATGTGTAATGAACAATAACTGCTGAAGTTAAGGAACTTGCCTTGAAATGTTTATAGTATTACTCAGTTACCTTAACATAATAGACATCACTACCTCCAGAACCCTCCTCAGACACAGAAGCCTGAACAAACACTGCAGTGAAGTATATATAGTACACTGAAAAATCCTCCATGAAAGAAAAACAGCACAACAAAAAAACAATTTCAGGACCACATACATCCTCAAGATAAGGCTCTTCAAGAAAATGAACTAAATAAAGCATTTCCCCAGGGGGAAATATCCTAAACAAAAACTAAACAACACATATGCTTAGGCAAATCCCACAGCATCTAATTGAAACAAAAGTGCAAAAGGCTTCCCATAGAACCCTACAATTAGCGGCGTTCCCCCAACTGAACCAAGACAAGCTGGACCACAACTGAATGCTGAGCACAGTGCAGAGAGCAAAGCTCACTGGACAGAAACATACCTTCAAGATTAGGCTGCACAATTAAGAAGTGTTCAACATTCATTGGCTTGATATAATTAGAATAGTTAGTTTCCCCATTCTATTTAGTCCAAAGGTTACTTATCCCTCCCTCTTATATAATGGGGAGTTTGAACTTACATAATAGAAAAAGAAAAATGTTCAAATAAATCAGGAAAACAGAAGCTGTACCCCAGCTTCTTGCTTGCCAACCCCAACCCTCCCCTTTGTTTTCACTTAACTCCCCCACCCCACCACCCCATTGCTCCACTCCACTCATCCTCTTGAGCCCTCCACTGTCTGATCTCAAAGAGTAGAGTTGGAACTCGATGGAACAAATGGTGGAAAGGGAAAATTATATCGTATCAATCATGTTTCCCACCAAGACAATAACAGGCTTCATCCTGCTATATTGTATTTCTCTACATAAACATCAAGGACAAAAAAATAATGATGATGATGGTGATTTAAGCAATAACTCTAACATCTTCAGGACTGAAGGCGCTCTGCAATCTAAAAAGAGTCTTGAAAGAACTAGAGTAGGAAAGACTCAGAAAGCCCTGTTTCAATACAACTTTATAACTAACCCGTCTGCTTCTATTCTGATCTTGTATAAATAGCAGACTGCCTCGCCCTCCCTAGTGCAGGTATTTGTCCCTTTATTAGGACTGTCTAGACCAGTGGTCTGCAAACTATTAGTCAACAGAGCCAAATATCAACAGCACGATTGAAATTTCTTTTGAGAGCCAAATTTTTTAAACTTAAACTATATAGGTAGGTTAACTTAATTAGGGTACTCCTAAACTGGCCTTTGCTAAAAACATTCTCAATCTGATTGAGCCACATGTGGCTCGTGAGCCACAGTTTGCCAACCACTAGTCTAGACACCCAAGAGAGTTCATTCAAAAGATAGACAAAGAACTGTCTTTCCCATTTTAATAAGCGTCATTTGTTCTGTAATATTAATCATTTCATCCTTCCTCACTTGAAGCATTCAATTCTAAAGTAAATCTCTACAAGGATCTTAAATACAAGAATAGAGCTCTTAGGCTGAATAAGTAAGATTTTCTTTTATGTTCCTTTTAAAATGTTAAGCAATTGGTTACTTGGGAAAAAATATAAAAATATAAGCCTTGCCCTTAGAAAATTCTATAGAAAAAGGTATTCAAATTAGAGTTCTTAAAATGCCTAAATGTCATGAGTGAAATTTTTTAAATACAAAGTTAAAAAAAAGAAGGAGGGTCTATTATGCTTCCTACCCCACCCTACACACACCAATGAACAGGATACTTCTCATGAGTGTTAACAAACATTTTTGCCAATGTCTGCTATATATACGTAGCTCTCAAAACTGAACAGATTTAGGAAGCATTCTATGTCCCTGACAAAGCAGCAGAAACACTAATGAAAGAGCCTCTAATAGGGTTCAACCAAAATAAAAAGTGAGATGTTTTTGTTTATGTGCCTTTCTATTTTTTTCTTGATTTTGCAAAGAAACATCACTGAAACAAAAATGTTTGCTATAACTCAAGACTCTTCAGGAGTTAAGCTGATAATAAATCTTACACTACAAGCCAGTATTTTTACACACACACACACACACATACACAGAGGATTACAGGAAAATGTATGTTTCTGTAAAGACATTAGAAGTTAATTGTTCTTCTGTTTGTTTATTAAATGAAGACTAGATCTATACAAATGCATAACTCTTCCTACACAGCTATTTCAAAGAGAATTTCCTTCCAGTGAGTTTCCCATATTAAAACTACTTATTAATAACCAAATTAATAACAAGAAAGAATTTATACTCTCGTGACATTTAAATCTATTATAAAAAACAGCAATTAAAATAAGGATTCAGGCCCTGGCAAGTTGTTCAGTGGATAGTGTGTTGGCCCAGCGTATGGATGACCTGGGTTTGATACCCAGTCAGGGCACACAGGAGAAGCGACCATTTGCTTCTCTCCTTCTCTCTCTCCCCCTTCTCTCCTTCTTCCCCTCTCACAGCCATGCCTCAATTGGTTCAAGCGTCAGCCTGGGCACTGATGATATAGCATGATTGAACCAGGCACTGAAGATAGCTCAGTTGATTCGAGCATCAGACTCAGACAGGGAGTGCAGGGTAGATCCCAGCCAGAGGGCATAATAAAGGTGACCAGATGCCCCACTTTTGGCAGGACAGTCCCGATTTTTAACAATTTGTCCTGCATCCCATGGCATTTTTAAAAAGTCCCAATTTTTGGAAAGAATGCACGAAAAGCTAGGGAGCGGCGGGATAATGGGAAAGGAATATACGGTTTTCGGCGGGGAGACCCCACCTCCACCTGGAAGCGCCTGCACTGCCGCAAGCGCTGGCTGCCCCGTGCAGGGCCATGAAACAAAGAACTTTGGGCGGGACGTACCTGCTGGGGCGGTGGCTGTCAAGTCCCCTAACTACCCATAGGCCTGCGTCCTGGATGCTGGTGTGTGGCTCCGGGCTCCACGAGGCTCAAGCCCCTCGGTCTCCAGTGGGCGGTGGGGATGGATGCAGGGAGTGTGAGCGTGCTGGCAGGGCTGCCCTGCCTGCTCCTGCCACTCCTGCAGCTCCGGCATCGGTTTCGGGACTGTGTGACCCGATCCCTCTGACTCGCTCAAAATTTCCCATATAGCAATCATTTCCGAAAATAATCTTTTTAATGAGGTATCATTATTAAAAATATATATTGATAACGAAAAGGTTAAATCTTGGGCATCAGCAAAACTCATAATAGAGAACAAATGGTTAGAAATATTTCATTTTGAAACAAACCATGTTCCATACAATAATGCACTAAAAATTGTGGAATACGCGCTATCTTTACCAGGAAATAATGTTGCGACTGAACGCGCTTTTTTCTATGGTAAATAATGAACATTAGAAAAATCACAATTAAGTGTTGAGACTTTGAAAGTCATTTTATGTGTGAAATATGATTTAACAAATTCTTGTGAAAAATTTCATGACCTTTTAAACGACAGTAATCTACTAAAAAAAGTTCACTCAAATGAGAAATATGCCAAAGAATAAATACTATACATTTTTTAATGTATTATATTTGTAAATTGTACTTATGTTGAAATTTAAAACAATATATTAAAATACTATTTTTGCATTCTATGAAAAATTTTTTGCTCCATATAGACCAAATTTTTAATCAAGAACCCCACCCCCACCCCCGTCAATGGTGTCCCGCTTTACCAATTTTAAAATCTGGTCACCTTAGGTATAATGGAGTCTGTCTCACTGTTTTCCCTCCTCTCACTCAAATACAATATAATACAATACAATAAGAAAGGACTCAATTTCAGGATTAAGAAATACTTCTAAGTACTTTTTTTTAAATTTATTTTTATTTTATTATTCATTTTAGAGGAGACACAGAGTGAGAGAGAGAGAGAGAGAGAGAGAGAGAAAGAAAGAAAGAGAGAGAGAAAGAGAGAAAAGAGGGAGGAGCTGGAAGCATCAACTCCCATATGTGCCTTGACCAGACCAGTGCAGGGTTTTGAACTGGCGACTTCAGTGTTCCAAGGTCGACACTTTATCCACTGTGCCACCACAGTTCAGGCCTAAGTACTTTTTATATATAATTTTTATTTTAGAGAGGACGGGGGCTGGGAGAGTGAGAGAGACAAACATTGATCTATTTCTCCATCTATTTAAATTCTTAAACTTCAAGAAGAACTCTTCAAGCCATACTGTTATTTCTACTTTCCAAATGGGCCTGAAAGATATTAAGCAATTTTCGGTGGTGGATTGTGCAGTTGCCCATTGATTCTTTTCACTCCAGTAAGTCCGTCACTTTGCAAGGTGACTTTGCCATGCTTGCTACCAAGAGATGGGATTTATTTCCTCATCCCTTAAATCTGGGTTGGCCATGTAACTTCTTTGAACATATAAAATGCACCAGAGGTGACCTTTCAGGAATTCTGAAGATATGTCCCAGCATCCTCTTGGGCTGCCACTTGCAGTGTGAACAAGCTAGCATCCTAGAGCAGCAGAGACCTAGAGAGAAAGAGCCCAGCCACCAGGCCAGGCCAGCTAGCATGAAGTGCCAGATACCAGAGCAGGGGTCAGAAACTTTTTGGCTGAGAGAGCCATGAACACCATGTATTTTAAAATGTAATTCCGTGAGAGCCATACAATATGTTTAACAGTAAATAAAAGTAAATATGTGCATTTTATGTAAGATCAACACTTTTAAAGTACAATAAGTCTCTGACTTCTTTTTAATAACGTTGTTATGGTCTTGCTAACCAATGATGAATAAAGTACTTCTTACCATTAATGCGACTTACGGTGCTGCATGGTTTTGCTGATGGCTTCGTAGTCTGGTTGATATGTGGTGAGGTTAAGCTTCGCACAGGTGTTGAGACTTCCATCTGTTAAACGTGATCGTAGGTTGGTCTTAACATTCTTTAGATGTGAGAAAGACTGCTCAGATGCATACGTAGAGCCAAACATTGTCAGTACAGCAATACTCACACGCTGCAGTGTGTGGTATGTGATGGGAAGCACACTCCAAGTTTTGATAATCAGCTGGTCTGCAGGTTGAAGTTTTTTCAATTCTCCCCACTTGTGTTTGCTCGCCAACTCTGCTTGCTGTTGTGCAAGTCTTTACAAATCTTCATTCAGTGACTTGAACTTATTCACCCACATGTCTGAGGCCTTCAGGTCAGCAGCTTGTAGCTCAAAATCTCTGATGGAGACACCGGGGATGTAACTCAGGTCAGCGCTGTCCACTGCACACTCATGTGGATGGGTGATGAACTTAAAAAGACGAGTGCACTAACGAAATTATCCAAAGTGCGCTTTGAATGACTGCTGGAGATTAGATGTGAAGCCCACTAGCTGCTGGAGATCAAGATGTTGAGCAGGGTCACTTGCTGTGCATGCAATTTTTAATTCTCCCAGTTTTTCAAAGTGTAGTAAACGACCTGTTTCAATGTTGGTGATGAAGAGTTCCAGCTTGTTTTCAAATGCAAACACTACTTATTGAAGGAATAAGGCAGTATTTCCAACACCTTGCATTTTTACATTGAGCTGGTTCAGATGTTCAGTCATGTCCACAAGATAGTAAAACTTCAAGAGTCACTCAGTGTTAGCTAACTCAGGATGCTCAATGTTTTTCACCTCAAGAAAAGTCCAGATTTTACTCAGACGAGCCGCGAAATGGCTGAGCACCTTCCCTGTTGACAACCAACGCACATTGCTGTGCAGAAGCAGACCAGGATAACTATTCCCAACTTCATCCAGCGGTGTTTTAAACTGGCAATCATTTAAAGCTCAGGCAACAATAAAGTTGACCACCGAATGACCAGCGACATCACCTCACCAAGCTGCTCGCCACACATCTGAGCACTAAGTGCCTCCTGATGTAGGATGCAGTGAAAACTTAGGATGGGTCTCTTTTCATATTAATGAAGAAGCGCTACGAATCCTCTGTTTTTCTCCACCATGCACGGAGCACCATCAGTACACACCGAAATAAGTTTATCCATCAGTAGATTTTTTTTAGTGAACTCAGTGAAAGACTGGAATAAATCCTCCCCTCTTGTTGCCTCTTTCATAGGCAAAACAACAAGACTTTCCTCACGTAGTGTGTCACCGACAGCATACCTTGCAATCACGCTGAACTGGGATAAATGGCTTATGTCTGTTGACTCATCCAAAGCGAGAGAAAAGAATGGTGCTGCATTTATGTCCTTCACTTGTGTTTCCTCATACTGATTTGCCATCATGATGGTACGATCGTGAATAGTTCATGCCGACAGAGGCATGTCTTTTATTCATTTGATTATCTTGTCTTTATCCGAAAAGTCGTCAAAAAGTTCATTGGCAACATCAAGCACGAATGTTTTGGCATACTCCCCATCTGTGAATGGCTTTCCATTTCTCACAATTGCTAAAGCACCAGCAAAGCTAGCCGAATTCCAGTCACCTTGTTGGGTCCAAACACAGAGTTGCTGCTGACTAGCTTGCACTCTTCACAGTAGCTCTTGACATGCTTTCTTCTTGCTGTCCCCCACTGGATATTTTGATGCAAATGTAGCATGGCGTGTGTCGAAGTGCTGCTTTATATTTGACCATATCTTCGATGCAATTTTATCATTGCATATTAGACATACTGCAGAACCTGCCCTCTCCACAAAGGCGAATTCTTCTGTCCATTCCTGCTGAAAAGTACGATGCTCCTCATCTTTTTTTCTTTTAGCCATCTTCTTTGTCAAAAGGGTTTCTACAATTAGATAGCTGACTATTTGATTTAAAGGAGGTAAGTTTATTTCCTGACCTCACAACAACCTGTGTACGTTACACATTATCCAATAAAAAATTTTGTGTTGTCCCAGAGGACAGCTGTGATTGGCTCTAGCCACCCGCAACCATGAATATGAGCAGTAGGAAATGAATGGATTGTAATACATGAGAATGTTTTATATTTTTAATATTATTTTTTTAATTAAAGATTTGTTTGCAAGCCAGATGCAGCCATCAAAAGAGCCACATCTGGCTCGCGAGCCATTGGGTCCCGACCCCTGTACTAGAGCATGGCCGTCTTGGACCCTCCAACCCTAGAGCATCTACTAGACGAGAGAACCCATGTAACTCAAACAAGACCAGAAGCACAGCCAACAGCAGAGCCCAGACCAAACTGCTAACCCATGAAGCTAGCAGAAAATAAAATAGTTGTTTTAAGTCACTAAATTTAAAGCTAGGACTGTCTGAATCCAGAGCCTAGGCTCTCCCCACTAACTAAAGCTGCAATTTACTCTTTGGTTTGAAAACTAATATATTTTGTAGTTTAATTCAATTTTATAAATATTATACAAGAGCAATCAAATGGAGAAATAATAGTTTTACATTTTTATGCATTATCTAAAAAAATATACCTTTTTACTGCCTTATAAGAAGGAAAATACATATATACGTTGAAATATATAACTGCAATAATTGGAAGCTGATAAATTTTTATAGAAAAAGTACTCCTTCATTCCCAGAGATACACAAGTATTCATTTAAAAACTAATAACATTCATATATATTTCATCCACAAAAAACTGAACTAGGCCTTGGCTGGTTGGCTCAGTGTAGAGCATAGGCCCAGCATGTGGATGTCCTGGGTTCAATTCCCAGTCAGGATACATAGGAGAAGCACCCATCTGCTTCTCCATCCCACCCCCTCTTCCTTCTCTGTCTTTCTCTCTCACTATCTATCTCTCTCTTCCCCTCCCACAACCATGGCTCCATTAGAGCAAGTTGGCTCCAGGCACTGAGGATGGCTCCTTCACCTCCAAATTATCTTGGTTGCTGAGCAATGGCCCCAGGTGGGCCGAGCATCGCCCCATAGGGGGCTTGTCAGGTATATCCCGGTTGGGGCACAGGCAGGAGTCTGTCTCTGCCTCCCGCTTTTTACTTAAAAAAAATAAAAAATAGAACAAAAAATTGAACTTACCATGTGATTTAAAAGAAAAATTGAATGGCTGTGCAATTTAAAAAATTAGTTTCATTATATAAGAAATCATTAGTTTTTATAACTAATAAAATGTAGGCCTTTAAACAATAAAATCTTGCTACTGTAATGTCTAATGAGTATTCACTCATATTTAAATGGAAACACTAAACTAGGACCATGTCAGAGCAAGAGCCACAAGTGCTTTTTCTGTATAGTCTTTAACCCTTTAAATAGTATGAATGTTCATGCACGTCCTCATGCCTTCTGACCATCCAGAGTACGATCAGTTTATTTTAAAACTGTGTAAGGCAACATTAAAAAAAGGCAAATGTATGTTCTTCTTGTTTCCATATATTGGTTATCAAACAAACATGATTTTAAGTTAATAAAACTGTAACTGTAACTAATTTCATTTTTTGAAAAAAAACTCCCAAGGGTCAGCGAGCATGAAAAAAACTCATTACTCAAAGGGTTAAGGGTTGGCAGCATTTTCTTTCTTCTTTTTTTTTCTTACAGAGACAGAGAGAGAGAGAGACAGAGAGAAGGACAGATAGGGACAGACAGATAGGACAGGAGAGAGATGAGAAGCATCAATTCTTCGTTGCAGCTCCTTAGTTGTTCATTGATTGATTTCTCATACATGCCTTAATTGGGGGGGCTACAGCAGAGCAAGCGTCCCCATTCTCAAGCTAGCAAGCTTGGGCTCAAGAAAGCGAGCTTGGGCTTTAAGCCAGTGACCTTTGAGCTCAAGCCAGTGACCATGGTGTCATGTCTATGATCCCACACTCAAGCCAGCGACGCTGCGCTCGAGCTGGTAAGCCTGCGCTCAAGCCAGCAACCTTGGGGTTTCGAACCTGGGTCCTTCGTGACCCAATCCGATGCTCGTTCCACTGCACCACCATCTGGTCAGGTAGCAAGCATTTTCTCTAAGGGATTAGATAGTAAATATTTTAGGATTCACAGGTCAAGTAGTCTCTGTTTTAAGTATTCAGCTCTGTTGTAACTACTCTGTCATTGTAGACTGAAAACAGCCATAAACAATATATAAAGAATAAGTAGGTTATGTTGCAATAAAGCTCTATTTATAAAAAGCAGGCAGTGGGTCATAGTTTCCCAACCCTTGTTTTAAGTGCTCATTTACCTTCAACCAAAAAACACCAGTTTATTAGCTGTGATCAAGCTAACTTGCCACCTTACTATGAGACCTATCAGAAAGTTCCCTCGGTATTCATAGTCTACTATCTGCAAAATAACGCTATCTACAGATGATGGTAAATTTATATGTCAACTTGGCTTGGCTGTGATGCCCAGTTGTTCAGTTACACACGAGTTTGGATGTTGCTATGAAGGTATTTTATAAATATGATTAACATCTAAAATCAGGTGACTTTAAATAAAGGAGATAACTCTTGATCACCCTTGATAAAGCCTCATCCAATTACTTGAAGACTTTTTTTTTTTTCAATTACTTGAAGACTTTGACAGCAAAAACTGAAGTTTCCCAAAGAAGAAACAATTCTGCCTTGTAACTATAACAACAATTTGCCTTACACATTTTAGGTTTTCCAGCCCCACAATACATATGGAGGATGTGGTCCATATGGTTTCCTTAAAGTAAACCACTCTCATAGGTGCAGCTGTATAGATCTAATAATATTTACTTTAAAGTAGTATGGCCTTAAATTAAAAATATATATATACTCTGATCTTTGTGCATCATCCAAAACTATGTGAGAAAGTAGTGAACTGTATTATTATTTGATATTATTCATTCCCCTGCTTCCTTGCAAAATGATGTCTGATTTGTATATATCTCATAAAGACTGAACACCTTATGTTATCAATGTCGGGTTCACCTTGAGATATGTTTTGGTCAACAAAATGTGAGATGTGACATACACCACATTCGTGCAGAGCCTGGAGCAGCCGTCAGAATCTGGGCTAGTCTTCTCACTTCAGGGCTTTTTCAAGAGGTCGTACACTGCACATGAGAACTGTTCCTGTAGCCTTGGTTTGGGGGACGGGGGGCGCCACAGATTGTGTCTACAGAGCAGACCCACAGTCAACCAGATAAAGTTAGTAGGAAATAAAACTTTGGTATTCTGAGAAGACACTGAAATTCAGAGGCAATTACTACAACAAAGCTGCACACTGTAATAAACTGATACATAAGTGAGTACTATCTTAACTCCTACCTCCAAAAGTAACACAATTTCTGTGATACCAGCTTTGAACCCAGGTGGCAGACAGCAAATAAACTGTTACTAGGTTTTGGAAAAATGGTAAAACACACATTGTAGTGGTAAATAAAACTGTCATGTGTAAAAAATTAGGTAGCTTGGTGGACAGACAGGGCTTGTGATTGGCATCTCAAGCGGGAGGGGCAGCCCCGTGGGGCTGAGTGACCAGTGGGCTCTGAGCTAGCTCCTGGAAGTCAGTGTCAGACTGAGTTAAAATGTAAATCACCCCTGTTGGTGCCGACAGAGATTTGCTTGGTGTGGGAAAGCCCCCCACATGTGGAAAACAAAAGTATTCAGTGACTAGTGAACAAAGGAAGCAAGTGTGTTCCTTTCACCAGGAAACCCTTTCCAGAAGAACAAAATGAATATTCCCCACAGGAAAAGACAAGGATGTGGTCCATAGAAACCCACTAACCTCAAGATAACTGCATAAGCAGTCTGGACAAAAATGCACATTTCCAAAGAACTGAAAATGTAAGTATTAGCAAATGGCTCTGGCTCACATCAAAGAGATAAAAGGACAAAAAGCAACTTCCAAAGCCAGCCCCCACCAGCGCTAATGTCAGTTACTCTCCTGGAACACTTTGGCCCCAGGCTTCTACAGCTAAAGAAGCAGGCCACGAAAACTGCTCCACCTTCACCTGTTCCCCGAACAAGAAGGGCATACCCTCCACCACTCCAGTCTACTATGGACAGGAGGATATAGCAAAGGAAACGTTCCACAGAGGGCACCACCGAGCACAGAAAACAACAGCCTGGGGAGCTACACAAGGAGCCAAACCAGCACCTAGTCCAGGAACATACCTCAGTGCAAAAGGAACCCGTATGACATTTATGGGGCAGCATTTTCACGAGTGCCAGGGACCAGTGCTCACTGTGAGCCTCCATTCTTCCCCTTTCCTACCAGGCGTGTCACTGTGAATCTCCTGTCCCTGCTCCACTACTGTATGTTGTCAAGATGGAAGGTGTTAGGTCTTTGGATTAAAAAAATCTACATACATAAGTGTGGAAATTCTAACAAGGTTCTATACTCCAAGCCTGTGATTGAAATTCTTGAGATACTTTCCTTGAGGAAAGGATAAATACATTTTGTATGCAGAAGGAGAAAAGTCAATGGTTGTGATCTAGAGGGTAGATTGTGGTAGATGATATATTATTCACATTTACCACCCCCATCCTTGGAAAGCACTTATCCATCTTGCCCACTGATGTACAACTTGCCTGTATCTCCAGGGGGAACAGTATTTCTACCTGTGCTTTCATGACTAGTCATGTGACATGCTTTGGGAGTCATGAAGCACCACGAAACCCTTTAGGAGGTATCACAAGTCCCAACTAGCCCTCTGAATCCTCACTACCATGCAAAGGGCAGGTCTAGATACAGGTGGCTCCTTAAGTCTGGGTCTTTAGGGTAAAAACCTGTGGAATAGAGCTACTCACAAAGGCAGCCCAAAGTCTATGTTCGATGTAATGTTGTTATACACCACCAAGATCTGAGGTTATTTCTGCAGCAAAAATCAAGTGAAACAAAAGGTAAAAAGGGGAGAATTATGTGGTGCATTGCTATTATTTTGGTTGTTGAATATATAGCATGAGATGCCTAAGATTATATATAAGCACAGCTCATGAAGGGGCTACGTTTCCACGGCAGCTATGGGTTTGGGTACATAAGATTCTATAGAATCAATCAGTTCATGTTTGTTGTTAGGTGATACTATGGCAAAGATAAATCTAAGGTTGTAACCTGATAGTTTAACATTTATTGTTAGTAATAAACCATTTGCACACACTTCACATAGTCCTCAACTATTACCAAAAGACTTTTATTACCATCTTTATTTTCCACATAAAAGTCAGTTCAGTAACTTGCCAACATGAAATATCTATCAAGTTCCAGAGCTAAAATTCAAATTCAAGACTAATTCTTAACTTCAATTTTTTCTATATGATGCTGTCAATAAAAGTACAGATCATTTAGTAATCATTCTATAAAAATTATAATACTTTTAAACTATTTACCAATTCTACAGATAGATGCAGAAAAAACCTGATACCATGAACTCAGTTCTAAGTTTGAATCCTATTAAATATATTCATAATGAAATGAATTTTTATACTCTAAAATGTCCTTCTTAAATACAATCTAAAATAATACTTTTTATTTCTAACTTTCCTTAAATTTCAACTATAGAATTTAGAATTTTGAAGAGTCATATAAGTGGTGAGCTCAATTTACCTTGTCAATATGAAAAAGATTTCCCAAGCAAATAAAGAAAGCATTAAATGGTGAGATGATTCATTTTAGACTAAAAGAACAAACATTTTAAACTGTTTATAAACCATTTAATGGCTCCATGTAACTACAAATAAGAATTATTAATACATAATATGTATTAGTAGTAGAAAAATTAGACAACACTAATACATGTTCAGAAAAGAAAGGAGAAGACATTAACTAGTAACAGTAACTTTAATATTTTGTTATACATCTTTCCAGACTTATTTTCAATACTTAGATACACATTTACTCTATATCAAAATATCACACTGTATAGATATTTCATTTAAATGATTATGCTTAATATGAATTCAAGAGAATGACTTTTGAATGAATATTCCCAAAATGCAGAATTCCAAAGTTGACTGAGCTCCCTCTGCTGGCAACTAAGAGAGAAGCTTTTTTAAAATTCCATTTGGTTGAAAAATATCAAATTCAGAGAAACACTAATCTATCAATAAAAACGTACTTAAAAACCTGTCTGAACGTACCAAAAAGCCAGAAAGTGTAAGGTGGACAATTTTTTAGTGCATCCCTATTAGCAGTAAGGATCTGGCATCAGGAAAAAATGGACTGAGTTTCCAGTTTGATCACTTATTTGCTAAAGACCTTGGGTCAAATTACTTAATCCTCCTGAGCGTCAGTTCCATCATCTGTGAAATAAAGCTAACATCAAGTACCCCGTGTGTTATAATATCAAGGTTTATATATTTGTACTTAGGTATGCTCCAAGATACTATATTAACACAGAGTAGCAAATTAAACATCAGTTAAGCATTACCACTACTAAGATGCTGAGCTGTGGTTAGATAGTGTTTAACTACTAAGGAATTACTACTATATTGCTGTCAAATTCAAATAGATTCACTTTTAAAATATAAGCTTACTGTACTTACACTCTTTTAATAACTTCCTATTGCTCTCAAGATCAAAATCTTTAATATGACTTCTAAGATTCTTTACAGTGCAGCCGCCATTGACCTTTAGTGCAGTTTTGAAGTTGGATGGCCTCCCTCCCGCCCTGCAATCTCGTTCCATAGAGAAGCTGTTGAAAGTGCCATGTTTCCTCACTGGCTGCCTGAGAACAGCACTCCCTTCCTCTACGCTTCTCAGCAACTCAGTCTTTTAGATCTTAGCTCAACACTTTCAGGGAAACTTCCGATTTCCCAGACCAAGTTGGGCCTTCCCTATGGTGTATTCCGGCACGCCTCTCCGCCACACCGCTTAGGACCTAGAGCAGCAGCCTCATCTCTACATGTGCAAGCACAGCCACCCTGGCAGCCCGTTTGGCTGTCCACACAGTCCTCAAGAGCAGGGAGTGCATGGTGCCTTCACAGTCAAGCCACTTGTGCGCATGGAGGGGGTACTTAAGCACCTGTTCAGTGACTTAACCACTAAAGTTAACAAATACTGACATTAAAAAATCCTTTCTAAGCAGGACTACTTCAGCGAAAGGCGGCCAAAGAAGTATCAAATATAGCGATATTACAAGTATTTTGCTTCATATTGTTTCTCAGGCAAGATGGTGTTCATGAAGTGTGACAGAAATTCATACATAGGAAAACCTCAAACACATGAACTCACTGAAAAAGTTGTGCCCTTCAAAAAAAAAAATCTTTAAGAGGACAGAAACCAAAATATATGATAGTTCCGTTAACACTTCTGATTTAAATTTTTAAAAAAATTTTTAATGTGTGCAGTTTGTTTTTGTAACAAATATTCAACTGAAAATTTGTCTTGAAACTGAGTGCTTTATACTACAGTACAGAGCTGTACTTTTCCAGGAAATCTGTGGTAAATAAATTAGTAGAGGTAATGATAACCAGCTAAAAGGGGTGCTTCGTGATTGCTTTGGGAAGTAGTAAGCATACTGCACTGTTGTAAACCAAAGCACACCTACGGCTGCCTTGAAGACTATGAGCTCAAACCATATAAACTCATTCTTTACACAGTAATCATTCCCAAGCATTTAGTAAATTTTGGCCCCAATGGTGTTTCCTCTATTCTTTTATATCAAAAAAAAAGCAAAACAACTCTTAGAGTCAGATCTTTATTTGATCAGATATTTAATAGATTTAAAAAAAATTTTTTTCAAGATTGAGAGAGATTAAGTGTGTGTGTGTGTGTGTGTGTGTGTGTGTGAGAGAGAGAGAGAGAGAGAGAGAAGGGGGGTATGAGCAGGAAGCATCAACTCCCACATGTGCCTTGACCAGGCAAGCCCAGGGTTTTGAACCAGCAACCTCAGTGTTCCAGGTCGATGATTTATTCACTATGCCACCACAGGTCAGACTAATAGATTTTTTTATAGGTTTTCTTTATTTGATAGATCTTTAGTAAAACATATGACTCCAAAACAGCAACTGTCATTTTCCCCAAAAGCTGTATCATATTATATAGAAAACCTAAAAATTATTTTTGTTGTATTTAAAGGTAATTGGATTTTAAACTATATCTCATATAGACCAGAAACAAGCACTTCCGGGTCATCCAGTCCCAGAATAATAAATACTTAGCATTATATGTGGCCCTTCCCACCGTGAATATGGATAAATCAATGTTAGTACTCTTTCCTTTGGACCAAGAAGCATGTCCAGAGGCCTCCTGGTCCTTGAGGATAAGGCAGAAGTCAATAATGTAAGAAAAGCAGGGCCATTTCAGTTGCCACAGGTAACCTTTGCTGCTAATGGTTGTGCAAGAAGGTAGCCAACAACTGGAAAACATCCCTCCTCCCTGTTTAAAAATAAAATCTTTCAACTCTCACAAACTCCTTCCAACCTGAAGGGGGGTCTCTGGTGATAGACAGATCTCCTAAATTCAGCCACAGTTCACAAAGCTGGATAGTCTGTGATCTAGCTCAACAATACATTTCCCACATTACCACTTAGGAACCAAGAGTGGGGACAAAACTTAAGTAGCTATGAATGTACCTGAACGAGAGCAGAGGTGCATTTCGGGAATTCTGACGCTGACCATGCAGGAACTATCCAAAGAGTGCGATGGGAAACAATTTCCCATAAAAGTATACAATGGTGTACTAGGGAAATCTCACAGAAATCAAGTAATGGGACCACGTTGAGCTGAACCCTACCCGTCTGGGGCTGGAGGGCAGCCCTGGAGTCAGTTCTGTTCCAGGACCTTCATGAAGAGTGGAGGGGAGGGTGGTGCTCGCTGAGGCTTCACCTGATACAGCTGATAGAGCATTCCCCTGAGCCCAGCCACACCTTTCCTCTCCCATCTCAGCTGTGAATGCTCTTTTCCTGCTTCTGTCTCAAACTCCAAATTTTTCCATTTCAGGTATAAGACTGTGCTTCAGGTACAAAAAGGTTAAAAAAACAGGGAGCTTTTGCTTAACGATTGAATTTTACTTTTTTGGATTATGAATCAAATACATATACATGGTTTTTAGAAAGATCCAACAGTACAGAGAATGGTTTCTAAAAATAAAAGAATCTCCCTCCTTTTTCCTGACAATTTTCGGGCATGGAGGGGCAGTAGTAATATGTAAAAGGAAAATATTTATGTTTCTAAAACCATGCACATATAACTTAACAAAACACAATATCTATAAAGTTTTTCCTCATTTTATAACTAAATAATTACTGTATAAAACTAGAAATGTACATAATCAAAATAGATACTTTAAAATTATTTGGTATCACATAGCATAGAAACAATATGAAGCACTCTAACTGATGGGGTTTATTTTAAATTTTTCTGAAACTTACTATGACAGAACAAATTAATTTAGACTGGCAACCCATTTATAAATTAAATTTTATAAATTATTAAATGTTTCTAACACAGCAGAAATATTTTAATTTCTATTATACTTTTTTGTTTGTCCCGCTCAGAATAAATTGCCTAAAATAAAAATAACTGAGAAAATGTTCTAAAAAATTAAAACCTCCAAATACACATAAGTTTTGCTTTGTTTTGTTTTGTTTTTAATCGAGAGGTGAGGAGGGCGAGAGACTCCCGCATGCACATGGACTGGGATCCACCCAGCAAGCTCCCTACAGGGTGATGCTCTGCCCATCTGTGGCCAGTGCTCCGTTGCTCAGCAACCGAACTATTTCAGCACCTGAGGTATCATCCTCAGCACCTGGGGCCAACTTGCTCAAACCATTCAAGCCATGGCTGCAGGAGATGGGGGGAGAAAAAAAGAGGGGAGGAAGAGAAAAAGGAAGGGGAGAGAGGGTGGAGAAGCAGACGGTCGCTTCTCTTGTGTGCCCTGACTAGAAATTGAACCCAGGACTTCCACACATTGGGCCAATGCTCTACTGCTGAGCCAACCAGCCAGGGCCACAGAAAGTATTGATGTTTCAAATTTTAATTATTGAACACCCTCAAACTGTCCCAGAACTTCCACTTGATATAAACAATTATCACAGATGGTAGTTTCCAAATCTTTCTAATTTCAAAAATTTTCTTCAAAGAAGTAATCATTTTTCTTTGAAATAAACAAAGAAAGAGCAGTTGCTCTGACAGAAGGCAGAGTCCCCTCAGACAGAATGTAAATGGCACTACTTGCATCAAAGTGACCTGGTGCATGTTTTTATTCAGAATGTAGACCAACGCCACTCTTGATCATCCAAATCCATCTCTTAGAGTATGGTCTAAGAATATGTTTGAGAACCCCCTATTTCTGTTCCCATAAAACACACTAAACCATTTTTAAGAGTTTGGTGAATAATTTGGTGTATATTTTTTCAACTAAAAAAAATTCTCGCCTGACCAGGAGGTGGCATAGTGGATCAAGCGTCAGACTGGGACACAGAGGACCCAGGTTCAAAATCCCAAGGTCGCAAGCTTGAGTGTGGACTCATCCAGCTGGAGCATGAGGTCGCTAGGCTGGAGCATAAGGTTGCTGGCTTGAACACAGAGTCGCTGGCTTGAGTGTGGGATCATAGAAATGACCCCATGGTCACTGGCTTGAGCCCAAACGTCATCTCTGGCTTGAAGCTCAAGGTCGCTGGCTTGAGCAAGGGGACACTCACTCTGCTGTAGTAGCCACCCTCCTCCAAGGCACATATGAGAAAGCAATCAATGAACAACTAAGGAGACCAAGGAGTTGCAATGAAGAATTGATGCTTCTTATCTCTCTCCCTTCCTGCCTGTCTGTTCTTGTCTGTCCCTCTCTCTGTCTCTCTGTCTCTGTCACACACACACACACAAAATTCTCCACTGCCTGACCAGGTGGTGACGCAGTGAATAGAGAACATCGGCCTGGGATGCTAAGGACCCAAGTTCAAAGCTCAAGGTCACCGGCTTGGGCACGGGCTCATCCGCTTTAAGCACAGCCTTACCAGCTTGAGCGCAGGGTCACCAGCCTGAGCTTGGGATCACAGCTATGACCCCATGGTCGCTGGCTTGAACCTAAACGTCACTGGCTTCAAGCCCAAGGTGCTGGCTTGAGCAAGGGGTCACTCAGTCTGCTGTAGCCCCCAGGTCAAGGCACATATGAGAAAGCAATCAATGAACAACTGAAGTGTCACAACTACAAGTTGATGATTCTCATCTCTAGCCCTTCCTCCCTGTCTCTTTCTGTCTTTCTCTCTCTTGCTAAAAAATCTCCACTAATGAACTGGAATTATACTAATAAACTATATTCCAACTTGCTTTTTCAGATCACAAATATTTCCTGGATATCTTGACATGTCACATATATGTAAAAATGGAAATTTTTCATATTCTCAATGATAATTTCTAAAGACTTACAATTTTATATCATCAGAGGAAATAGATTTTTTTAAAGGGATGAATAACATATTTTAGTTGTGCTACATTTATTTTGAGTATTTTAAATTGAGTTTAGAATTTAATGTCGGAAACAATATGAATATTGTACTCTTGGACACATTTATAAGAAATATCCTTGGTTTGGGGTTTGTAAGTTAATTGCCAGGTTTCTATATTGGTTAATTAAATTAGCTTTCATGTTTTATAAATATTTAATAATTATTAAAAGCAATTTTGAATGTTTCATATTATATTTGATTATCAGTCAAGTAGCTGTATAAGAGAATAAATTGATTTGGCATGAACTAATAAGTAGTTTCCATATTATTTAGTATGCCTTAAGTATTGTATTTGCATAGTCAAATTCCTATTTATAGCAAACCTTTTCTAAAAATTATATTTTACTATACAGTTGAAATTAAAATATTTTGTACTGATTTTAATAAAATGCTGATATATTCAACATGCTTTCAAATAATATTTTCTGTATGTTAGAAATTATGAAGCTTAAAGTTCAATATCTTTACTATCATCTTACTAGAGGACATAGCTATATTTGCATTGAGGTAATTATCCTAATCATAGCTAATGAATGCTTATGCTTGCAATCTCTTGGCTACAGTGACAGAGCTCAATGCTTTGCTGATTGATGACAATGTCAGGCTCTGTGTCTAACAAGTTTCAACTCACTGGTTCTCAAATGTTGACTAGAGGTATGCACAGGTATTATGAGAGGTATGGAGATGTCTCTTATCCATCATAATATTTTTCTGAATTTCAAGGATGTGAAAAATGTTTAATAATGAGTCAATGTGAAATACAGGACAGCTGAGAAGCTTTAAAATCATTACTTCTCTGAGCTGGTAGACAAATTGAATAAGGTGGGTACTTGGGACTCAGAGCGTAAGGCAAAATGTCTAGGACGATTTTCTGTCCCTTTGCTTCTAACATAACAGTACCCTATTGGAGAACCACTCCTCTACTGCGAACAAATTGAAAAAAGCAAAATATTTCATCCAGAATGAACATGTACATTAAAGAAAAAAACACTGCAATTTTTCTTGAGGTCAAAATTTTAAATTTTATGTTAGATTCTTTCCTTTTTAAAAAAAAATTATTTATTTATTTATTCATTTTAGAGAGGAGATACAGAGTGAGAGAGAGAGAGAGAGAGAGAGAGAGAGAGAGAGGAAGGGGGGAGGAGCTGGAAGCATCAACTCCCATATGTGCCTTGACCAGACCAGTGCAGGGTTTTGAACTGGCGACCTCAGTGTTCCCAGGTCGACGCTTTATCCACTGCGCCACCACAGGTCAAGCTTATGTTAGATTCTTTCTAATAAGTTTTATTTGGTTTTAAATTTGCAGTTTTTCCCCCGATATTTAAAAATACATGTTAAACTATTTGTTTACAGATATGTATACAATATAATTATTTTGTTATACATGTTTCAATTTTTAAGGACTTTTATCTCAACCACAGCCTTTTACTTAAAATGAAATTTTTTAAAGAACAGCATCAACCACAGTATTTAAACAGAAATTAAGCCACATTTAGAGGGTCACTGACTCCTACAAATAAACAACTTATGTAGCCTTTTCAATAATGTGATTTAACACAGTCTGACACATTTGTAATTTCTTGTTATCTCCTCACGTCTCCTGGACTTATCATTAATGTTTTGGGAGAGAGATGAGTTTTACATAAATCCATGTGCATATTATCTTAAAAGGCCATTTTTTAAATTCCATTATTTTTCAAATGAGAGTACACTATATGAAAAATGCAAAAGCAAGTTTTAAAAAGTAGCCTACAATAAAATTAACATATTAATCAATGGTAAAAAGATCTATTTAGCTTTTTTTTTTTCTGTTTCTGCATCCTGGACTATTTATTAAGATAATCTACTAATTGGTCTCCTCACCTCTACCCTTATCTCCCACTGCAGTTTATTCTCCACACAGCAGTAAGAAAAAATTTTAAAGCATATCAGATCATGTCCCTTCTTTGCTTAAAACTCTGTAGTAGTTAGTATTCTTGACACAAATAGAATACTAATTAGGAAGCAATCAAATTCAAATTGTGGAATGTTCTAAACAAAAACAAACAAAAAACTAGCTTACTGAACTCTTTAGAGGAAAAAGTAGCATGTCCATTCCCTCCAAAAGGCATTAATATATCACAATGCATCCATTTCCTATTGTGCAAAACCATAATACAGTGACTTAGAACATTGTTATTGTTCACGAGCCTACAGGTCAACTGGGCAGTTCTGCAGTTATGATTAATCTCGGTTAAGCCCATACATGCATTTACAATGAAATGGCCACGTTGGTTGGGGCAGGTTGGTCTTGGATAGCCTCTTTCCCATGTCTGGTGATTGACTAATAGTAAGTTGGGGAAACAGGGGAAACTGGTAACCAGCAGCCTAGTTAGGCTAGCATGAGCTTGTTCATAATTTAGACCTTTTAAGACCTAGGATCAAAATCATTTCCAACATATTCTATTGTCCAACACAAGTCACAAGGACAACCTAGATTCAAGAAAACAGAAAAGAAACAGACAAAGTCACATTGCAAAGATTATGGACAAGATTAGGGAAGGGTAGAGAATGAGGTCATTTTTGTAATCAATTTACCATATAACATGACAAGAGCACTTAGAACACTGATTCATCTAAAATGAGAAAAAAATACAAAGGATGACATAAAGTATACTTTGTTATGAATCCTATATGGCAGGGTGTCTCAACCTTGGCACTATTAGCATTTTGGGACAGATAATCCTTTGCTGGGGGGAGGGAGGTCTGACCTGTGCATTGTAGAATGTTTAGTAGCATCCCTGGCTAGATGCCAGTAGTACCCCCCAAGCTGTGACAACCAAAAATGCTCCAGACATTGCCAAATGTCCTCTAGGGAACAAGATCACCAAGGGTTGAGAACCACTGCTTTATATGAATAAATTATGTAAGTGATTAAGGTAAAGACACCCTCGTCTTATTCCTGTCAACATAAACTAACTGTACTTTAAAAGGCTGTTCAAGTGATTCTAAAATGAAAACTTTATAGATAGGTAAAATGAATACCAAATTCTTAGCAGTTTACATATTAAAAATTCAAAATTTCACTGACCATACTTAGATTCCTGCTAATCCATATAATTTTTTGTTAATGAATCAACAACATATTAAATAAAATTTTTTTTTTCTTTTCACCCATCCAGCACCCTCCCACCTCTCTGGCAACCATCAGCTTATTCTCTGTATCGATGGATCTGTTTTTGTTTTATTTGGTTTACTTATCTGTTTTGGTCTTTTTTAGATTCCACATATAAGTGAAATCACATGGTACTTGTCTTTCTCTGTCTGACTTTATTTCACTCAACTCCATACCCTCTAGGTCCATCCATGTTGTTGCAGATGGCAAGATTTCATTCCATTGTGTATACACATACACATATATGTATATATACACACATACCACATCTTCTTTTTCCATTCATCTAGCAATGGACACCTGGGCTGCTTCCGAAAGATATAATTATATAAATTAACCAAAAATATTTTGAATTCAATATAAAAGAAGATAATTGTGTTAAAAGTTAAACTAAATTAATACTAGGTTTCCTTGGCTCTAGAATTTGGTAGGTCATGCATATATAAGCCCAAATTGGTCAGTTTTAAATAAATAAATATCATTAGTGCTGTTTTTCTTGCAACCTCCAAATATAAAATTGTCTCAAAACTACAGTTCCTGTCCAGTCCTCCTCCCTTCCCAGGTCATGACAACAGCAATCACCTTCCAACTCCACCTCTCACTCCATCACCAATTATCAATGTGAAACATGCCTCAGAAAGTCTCTGTAATAAATTACAGGAGTAAAAAGCAGTAATTTTTTTTTAGAAAAGAGTAAAACAACAAATCAGAAAATTCCTTGGGCAATTAAGAAAACTAGGAAACATCAGAAAACCTAGCAGTCATGAATGTTGATTGATCTGAACTGTTTTCACAATACTTATGTTCTTGAAATGATAAGTATAAATCAAACACCTTCAAATGCATAAAATCTTGAGAATATTTGTCAACTAAGTATTTCTAGGTTAAAGTTCTGTACAAATCTGGTATAGCATCAGCCAAGTGAAGTTATACACACAAGAACCCACCTACAGACTCTCATAATGAATTCTCTGGATGAAAAATAAGAATTTCCCCTTCAAAGAAAAGAAAATGGGGCAATTTGCTAACACAGTGATGTACCAGTGAGCAGAGCTGGAATGAGGGTAAGAGGAGTGAAGAGTTTAGGTCACCACATTTAAGGAAGGTCTCACTCTGAGAGCCAGGTACAGAGCCAAACAAGAGCCAGCTGCTGTAATCCCACTCCAGTCCAGCAGGAACTGCACTTCACAGCAGGAAACAGCAGCCGAGTTTCTGCAGCCCCAAGGTCTGTCCTGTATCAAGCCTTGGCACTTACACTTGACTTATCATCATCCCTATGTCACCTCACAGGGCCTGCCTCGCCTGCTAGACTGATGGTCCCAAACAGGGATGAGGAGTCCAGCAGACAGGAAGGGTCAGTACACGTATAAAAGTCTTTCTTTTTTTTCTTTTTACAGGGACAGAGAGAGAGAGAGAGAGGGACAGATAGGGACAGATAGGAACGAAGAGAGCTGAGAAGCATCAATCATCAGTTTTTTGTTGTGACACCTTAGTTGTTCATTGATTGCTTTCTCATATGTGCCTTGACCACGGGACTTCAGTAGACTGAGTAACCCCTTGCTTGAGCCAGCGACCTTGGATCCAAGCTGGTGAGCTTTTGCTCAAACCAGATGAGCCCACGCTCAAGCTGGCAACCTCAGGGTCTCAAACCTGGGTCCTTCCACATCCCAGTCTGATGCTCTATCCACTGCGCCACCGCCTGGTCCAGAATGGGTCTTAAGTACAGTTCCTTCCTTCTCTGTGACTCACCATTCCCAAGCTATCAAAACAGTTCAACAGCAGGGATGCAGTTAGGGAACCTGCTGTTCTATTTCCTCTGTGTGTGATTAGTAAAGCTTAATTTACAGGACACCTTGCAATAAGCTCTTTAAAAAGGTTAAATTACTTAAAGTAGCTTGAAGACAAGTAATAATAGGCACAAGTCCTTTGACATCTTTGTTTTGAAGATCATACATCAGCAACTTTAAACCTATCTTCCCAACAGCCACTGTTAGACTTCAAGACAGTCTTCAAAGATCATGCAGACCTGTGCATTCTCAACACGGGACAGCAGGAGCTACCTCCCCAGCAAGTCAGGGGGTCAGTCAGTAAGTGTTAAGGAATACAGGGTTTTAGTTTATTAGCTTCAGGTTCTTGATACCAATTATCTTAATGATATATTTAGTAATTATGCAGTTTTAGGGAAAACATTAAGTTTTTCATGTATAACATAAGCAAGAGTCTTTTCAAGACTATGAACATGCACATTGCCAGTAATAAATTCCCAAATAAAAGTTCTTAAGTTTAAATTAAATCCTATACTATAAATTATATTAATATAAATATTTTTTAATTATAAAAGTAACATAAAGAAATGGAAGACAAAAATTTCATAATTCATAACTGTAAGGCCAGGGGCAGCCACAGCCATCGTGGCCATTCACATGCAGGTTCTCACTGAATTCAGGTAGACCCAGTAATAAAACAGCACAGTCAAAAACTGGTGGCCCATTTCTTTATTCTAGCTCGCACCAGAGGGCGAGTAAACACACACAGTGGGAAAACACTTCCCTTTCCATTCAGGGATCCTAACGCCCCTGACTTTCTCCTGGTTTTCCTAGAATCAAAGGCCCCACCAGCCTTAGCCACCTCCTTTTCCCCATCTGCACACCTCCATCTTGGCTGCCTGCCTCCTCTGCAACAGCGTGGTCTCTTTCAAAATGGCCCCCTAACTCCTCCTCCTTCCTTCTTCTTAAAACCTTTCAAAGTGACAATCCCTCCTCCAGCACACATTAGCATAACCAAGCCCCTTCCCAAGCATGAAGGTAATTAACAGTATCACCTGGGCAACACAATCACGTGGTCAGCGGCCATTTTTAACAATGGCCAAATAACACAAATTTTACAAACTCATTTGCCCAACAGTAACTATGATCATCTTTGTATATCCCTGGTCTTTTCCCATGTGAATGTTTTTTATGACTATATAAATATAGATTATACCTATATTTTTCATTCTGAGTTTTTTCACTTACGAGATGTCCATTTTCTTCTACAGAATTTCTTTATATGGTTGCAAAAAAGTCTTGCATATTAGTGTTCTACTACTGCATAAAAAATTACTGCAAACTTAAAGCATAAAATGACACTTACTGCACAGTCCTGTCAGTCACTAGGTTGGGGGGGTGGGAGGCTCTGAGCACAGGGTCTCTGAAGCTAAAATCAAGGAGTCAGACAGGCTGAGCTCCTATCTGGGAAGACTGAGATTCCAGGCTCATTCGGGTGGTTGCTAGAATTTGGTGCCCTGCAGTTAGTTGTAGGACTGAAGTCTTGTCCCTGTTTCTTTGGTGGAGGTCAGTGCAGAGCCTTCCTCTTAGCTCCATAAGGCTACTTGCATTTCTTCCCACATGGCCTCATTCATCCTCACGCCAGCAACAACATCCCAAGTCCTTCTTGTCCTTCAAATCTCTCTGGATTTTCCCATTCCACTGCAAGCCAGAGAAAACTGTTTTTAAAGGGTTCATGCAATTAGAATAGGTCCACCTGGACAGTTTCCCTTTTGTGGCTAACTCAAGTGATTTGTAACTTGAAGTACATCCACAAAAGCTCACTTACCACCTAACATAAGCATGGGTATATTTTGTCATCATATTCAAAGTCCTATGGGTTTGGGTGGGAAATCCCGGGGTGGGGTGCATTTTTTCACTCCTCTGTGTCACAGAAAATGCACTTCTAGAGGTGTGTGGTGGTCTAAAGTGTAAAGGTCATCTAGCCACTGGACGAGAAAATTTTAAGGTTCTTTCCAATCCTAAAATGCTAAAACACTAATATTTAAATACAATCAAGAAATAAAATGTAAGATTATTTTAAAACTTGGAAAGAATATAGAGCTGTATGAATTCCAAAATTAGTTAAATCAAATAGGAAGCTGAATTTTCTCTAGTTATAAAACAAGACATGTTTTTGCAAAATCGTCACCTTCTGGGGGGCCAAATCTCTAGTCACAACCTTTCGTAAGAAAAAAAAAAAAGTCATATAGTAGGTAATATCTGTTGAGTTGAAGTAAAATGTAACAGACCATAAATATGTGTTACCCTTCAGGAACTTCAGCCCCCAGACAAAGAACAAGGTTCTTTCTAGATCTCAGTGACTAACAAGCTAAAACTACCAACAACCTGCCTCTGAAGCCACAATGGGCAGTCTACAAGGGGCTAGAGAAAGGTTCCCAGGAGTCCCAGGGCAAAATGAAAGCAGACAATAGATGTGTCAAGCCAAATAAATAGATAGATAGATAGATAGATGCTATATATTAGTGGAACTGAAATTTTTAGTCTTGAAGTAATTATAACATACAATAGCAAATACAAAAGTAGGTACAGTATCTCTCAATAGAACTCCAAAGACTTGTTCCCAGCAAAATAAGCTGGGACTCTGCTGACTGGCATTTCCCTGGGAGTGGAAAGGGCACACAGACGGCTATGATGATGCCACAGAATGGGAAGCTCATAAAAGCCATAAGTGTAAAACACTAACCGCAGCTTCAATGGCTTTATCAAATACTCAAGCGTCATGTTTTCCTTGGCTTGCAAAACACTCTTCCTCATTCACTGTTCTCTTCAGTGATGAAAATTCAGTGGGGGGAAATATGTATTTTGTCACTTTACAAAGGATCTTTCTATTTCAACTGTGCTATATTTAGCTATTCCACTCAAAACCCCTTTGTACAAAAGACAAAGTTAAAGTTGTACCCTCCCCAGTCCTGCAAATCAATATACAAAGCAACTCAAATATGGGTCAGAATAGCTTTTCATTCTACATATAAACAATAAACTTCATGCTTCACCTCATAAAGATGAAACCAACATTTTATTTTCAGAACTGGACCAGTACAATTTTAGGCACACCTAATAAAAACTGATTTAATGTATAATCATCACTGCTTAAACTTCTATTTATATTGTTCTACAGCATCTAAAATGTCTTCATTCTTTTTAGTGCCTACAATCTCTAACAAGCTGAAAGGTACTAACTATGACCATCTTCAAGGGGAAGACTGGAAACTCACTGAGCTGAAGTGTTCTGCACAGGGCCACACAGCTCTCCCCTGCAAAGTGCTCAGACTCAGGCCAGATGTTCTGACATCTCGTCATTCCAGACCTTCCTGCCTACTTTGCCTTCTTAAGTGGTACTGACACAAACTGAAAGGAGATATTTTTAAAATCGCACCACATTTTTTCTTCTATTTATACAGGAAAAAGTAAAGTGATAGTTTATGTTTAAAAAAAAGCACTTATTTTATAAAATGCCTAATGAAATAAACCAATAAAGGAAAACGAAAATGTCCACATAGCTAATATTCTAAACTAGAATATTTATTTAGTGGTCAAATAAAAATATTAGACACGCCTGACCTGTGGTGGCGCAGTGGATAACGAGTCGACCTGGGAACACTGAGGTCGCCAGTTCAAAACCCTGCACTGGTCTGGTCAAGGCACATATGGGAGTTGAGGCTTCTAGCTCCTCCCTCCTTTCTCTCTCTCTCTCTCTCTCTCTCTCTCTCTCTCTCTCTCTCACTCTGTGTCTCCTCTCTCAAATAAATAAATAAAAAGAAATAAAAAAATATTAGACACAACAATTTCCACATTAATATAAACTATCCTGAATGTTTAGCAACTTAGGTGCTATTCAAAAATGGTATTGTTATAGTCTTAAATATAATTCCAGGTGATTTTGGAGAAAAGGAATTGAAGAAAAATAAACTTCAACTCTTGACTATACAGTGAAATTTTTGTTTACATTCACAACACAGTACCCAGCATGAAAAATATGTGCTGACTTCTAAAAATGTACTTAGTAGCAGAATATTAAAACTGAGCATTTCTGAATGTGAGACATAAAAGCCTCCCAGGCCCAATGACAAACATGGGTGTCACAGTCCACTGGCAGCCCCTTCTAAAGTTTCAGGTCATTAATATCAGGCTGCAGCAGGGATAAGGGCAGCAGTAGGGCCTGGGGCGTGAAGTGAGAAATGAAAGGAAAAATGCCCAACAGGAGCCAGCACCAAAGTCCTGGTCCCGAGCTCAGCCTAGTGACAAAGCCAGAGAACACAAGTACTCCTGTGCAGCCCGTGGCTACATATCTGCACGCCAGTCTCCCCCTCCTGCCTGCCCTGCCCTCCACTATGCCCCTTGCATGGGGACGATCATCACAGTAGAGATCATTTCCGCAGCTCAGAGGACCATAAGGACCCCCTTTTCTTCATGTTCTTCACAGAGTTTCCTTTCTAAATAAATATTGATATTTAAGTATTTTTAAGTCGTTTTAAAAAGAATGTTAACAATTAGCACAGTGTTCCATGAATGTGGCAAAAATCAAGATAATACACTAACGTTACTGAAGTTTGAGAGGTGGATCCCAGTTCACTGCGCTATTATTTCTCACTTTATGTATGTTTCATAATAAAAAGTCAGAGAAAATAAATTAGGTATCTGCTTAAAATCTGTGATAAGCATAGTAAATTAAACTTTAAACTTTCAGAAGCATTTTTCAACATCATCATCAGGACAATGAACTATTCGATCATGCTGATTACAGGTGCACTTGACAACACTGAGCCACTACCCTACAGGAAGACAGACACTGTTCTCTCTCTCACTCAGCACTAATCGCCTCCAGTCAGGGACTAGACTTTCACACACCACATAAGCCCAGGGGGCTTGGTGGGAATCACTCAGGCCTGGCAGGCAAGGAGGGGCCCTGACAACTTGTCTGTGGACTGTTGGCAAGTCACAGCTTCTGTGGGTCTCAGGTGACATGCTTCTCTAACACATGTCCTCTCCACCCTTCCAGCACTGTAATGATTCAGGCCCTCAATCATTTTTGCCTCTACTATTGCAGCAGCATCATAAATGATCTACCTGCCCCCAGGACTGCCCCCCTCAAATCCATCTGGAACAGAGCTAACACAGTGACCCACCTAATAAAACACCTCTGACCATGCCATTCCCCACTTCTGATACACAGGACAAAGTCCAACAAACACTCTTAAAAGAGTAAAATTTTAAGCCATCCCAAAATTGGGCCCCACCTCCCCTCTCCCATCTAATCCCCTTGCATATTATTCTAGAATCCACCAGAGCTGAGGGAAGAATCCACCTGCCCCAATCCCCGACTCAGTGGCATTCCCCAGAGGTATGACTTTGCTCTCAGTGTCCCATTTGAAAGGAACTTCATCCTTTCCCGCATCAGCCCACTTCTTAGCCTCAGATTAAGGCTTAGAAGGCAACCTCCAGTCTTAACCTGCAGACTGGAGGTTACCAGGGGCTTGAGGAAGAGGCACTAGAAAGCAACTGCTTATTGGGCACAGTCTCCTCCTGGGCTGATGAGAACATTTTGGAACAAGATAGACATGGTGGTTAAACAACATTGTGGATATACTAACTGTTACTGAATTACTCCCTGTAAAGTGATGAATTTTATGTTGTATGAATCTCACCTCAGTTTTTCCCAAAGCAGCAGCAGCCCCTGCACAGATACCTTCGCTGGCTCCGGGCAGCAGACAGCATCAGCCCCCGGCACACTGCTCCTTCATGGCATTTAGTACTGTACACCATGTTCACGAAGCTCGCCCACCCAACACTCTGAGCCTCTGGCTTCCTCATCCTTTCATTACCCAGTGCTTAGCCCAGGCCCTCAAGATGAAAAACAGAAATACCACTTATCTCTCCTGAGGCAGGAGGCTAGAGCCAATGATGTTTTGAAGATCAAGGTTATATAAATGGCTATGAGGGCATGCATTAATTTCCATAAAAAAGGAAATTATTAGAAAAGTCTGCAGTTCATCTGGTTATAAAGGACAGAAGTGAAGTGAGGATTTTCAGTTAGTAATAACAAAAACATTTATTGAGTTCTTATACTTCCCCATTTTCCAAATGGGGAAATAAATATAAGTGCCCTGAGTAAGGTCACAAAGCTGGTTACTGGGAGCAGTGAAATTCAAACATTTAAGCTGCCTGGATGGCAGAGCTTGACCCTGTAACACTAAGATGTCACCCTGCCCCTTCATACTGCTCAAAAGCTGTGAATGGACATTCTTTGGCCCACAATTTGCCTTTTCTAAGGCCGGGAAAACACTCCTTTTCCTGCATTTGTCTACTTATCCATTGCCATGAATGCTGTTTATATATTATAAAGTATTTCCTTAAAGTACAAAATGTTCATTTTTAAAAGGAGATGGATCATAAAAAAGATCTCCCATTAAAAACACTAAATTGGCAAGTGTTTGCAACCTACTTCTCATGTACACTGCCGAGACCAGAGCGTGCCAGCCTCCCCAGCACCACAGCCACATGGCTTCCCCCCGGAGGCTCATGTTCTCAATGCCCAGCCTCTGCATGGTAGGGACCTGTACATGGGAGAAACATGGCGCACAAAAACAAGCTGGGGGAAATATCACACACTCGCATTTTTAGTTTAGTGAGCATGATATATGTCCTCCCCCCTTTCCTCTCTAATAATGTCACAATCTGGTAAGAAAAAAAGTAACCAAGAGTCTCTAAGATTAAAAATTAGTATATTTGTGCACCTGGAAGAAAAACCTTACTACAGAGGTAATGTCAAACTTTGAAAACATAACAATACAGTCAATTTGAAAACATATCTCCCCCCCACTCCCAAAAAAGTGTGCATACCCTTTTAGATAGACACACACATTTGCAGGTATTAAGCCAATACACACACACACACACACACACACACACACACACATCTCTCCAGATAGTAAGCCAATAATTTTTAGTTCAGATTCTCAGTACTTACTTCACCTAAATGTCCTCCTAAATATCTAAAACCAAAGATGAAGGCTAATACACTAGGTGAACAGTCATATACACAAAAGCCAAAAGGCAGAAGGAATAAGACAGATTCTATGACAAACAATGCAGAATTCAAGAAAAAGTTATGGGACAAACCAACACTTTTATACCATTGTAACTACAGTGAG
The DNA here is from genome assembly GCA_037038555.1 of Rhynchonycteris naso. Lineage (NCBI taxonomy): Eukaryota > Metazoa > Chordata > Mammalia > Chiroptera > Emballonuridae > Rhynchonycteris > Rhynchonycteris naso. Next base: position 122,492,138 of record CM072999.1, on the reverse strand, counting down.
TATAAAATAGCCATCAGCTTGAATGTATCAATTATCACAAAATTAAATACATCAAAAACCTGAAATATAAGAGGTGACAGAAATACAACTAAAATGAGAGACACTTTACTTACTCTCATCTCCAATCGGCCAAGTAGCAAAAATAAACATATAAAGCTCTTAAAGATCACTATGAATAAGGAGGACCAATAGAAATAAAAGTCAAAGACTATGAAGGGGTAATTCCTAAAGCAAGAAATGAAAGAGGCAACAAGCATAGAAATACATCCCAACTCCCTAGAAATCAAAAACAGGGACTAAAGCAGGGGTGGGGAACCTTTATGGCTGAGAGAGCCATGAATGCCACATATTTTAAAATGTAATTCCAAGACAGCCATAAAACGACCCATGTATGTTACACATTATCCAATAAAAATTTGTTGTTGTCCCAAAGGACAGCTGTGATTGGCTCTAGCCACCCGCAACCATGAACATGAGCGGTAGGAAATGAATGGATTATAATACATGAGAATGTTTTATATTTTTAACGTTATTATGTTTTTTATTAAAGATTTGTCTGCGAGCCAGATGCAGCCATCAAAAGAGCCACATCTGGCTCGTGAGTCATAGGTTTCCGACCCCTGGACTAAAGCAATAGTTTTTTTTAATCAGGTTCACAAATATGTTATAGATAATAGTATCCATTATATTAAGGGTGTACGCAATGAGTTTCTACACAGCTGGAAAGACAACAAATTGGTTTTCAAACTTACAATAAAAAGCCTTCCTCCCCCATCAAACACACCTCCCTCCAACTTTTTTGGTATATGGCTCAAGGTACAAATCCCATAGCTTTAAATGTTAAATTATATCACTTAACAATGATTAGGGACATAGGTTCCATAGTCCGTCTACCTGGCTCTCCACTCATTAACTATAGAATCTTGGGCAAGTCAATTATTAACTTCATCTATAAAGTGATGACAGTGGTACCCACTTCTGAGGGCTGCTATGAGGACTGAGTGCATGTGAAGCCCTTAGAACAATGGCTGCGACATATATCCTCAATAAATGTTGGCTACTGGCCCTTAGGTTTCTCATAAGTAATTTCTTTTTAAGTCATTCCCTAGCACTTACTGAGTATTCTTAATGGAACATTTGTATTTGCTCAAATAATTTCAAATGACTTACCATATTTCCCCATGTACAAGATGCACCCTTTTTAACGAAAAATTTGGGGTCTAAAAACTGGGTACATCTTATACAGTGGTTGTAGATTTCTTTACTTGCATTTCCCACTTTTTCACTTGTTTTTGCAATCATTGTTGAAGACAGTGATTTGTCATCAGATACAAATGAGGACAAGCTAATGGATGGGAATTTTGACAGTGATGAGGAGTTGTATGAATTTTACAATGAATAAAACTTAAGTTCAATAATTTTATGCAATACTTTTTTATTTCAAATTTCGGGCCCCAAAATTAAGGTGTGTCTTATATATATATGGGAGCATCTTATACATAGGGAAATACAGCATCATTTTAAGCACAGTTTATCAGAATCAAATATTGCTAAAAAATTATACACATATCATTTACTGTGGCGTCATGGGAGTTAAAATGCTAAAAGCATAACAAAAGGGCAGTAGGGAATCTTTTTTAAAAAGCATAGCTAGTGGTTATGGCATGAGAAACAGCATAAAGGTGACTTGTTTTATTCCTTACCTTCACCATATTTTGTTTTCTACAGTGCACATGTATGGGGGAAGAAAGATTTTGAAAACAATAGACAGCATTTCTCCTGGCTGGTGCAGCCACACCCCTACTCTCTCTCCAGGGCACTTGCCAGGCCAGCCCACCCCAGCCTTTGCCAGCACCAGTCATGCAACGGTATCAGGGTGCATCTTCTGCACACCACTTCGCAGACTATACCACTTGGAAATAAATCAGTCACAGTCAATAATATTCAGGATTCCTAACAATAAGAAAGTCCAGAAGGCAAAAAACTGTTTTGTGACTACAAACACATGAATTTAATCTTGTGTTTTTGTGCTATATTTTTAAGCCTAGAAAAGCAAATAAAGCTTTCAATTGTCTTATGATTTAGGAAAATAAGGCAATATGCATATACAATTCTATCATTCTATTTATAATTTCAGGAAGTACATTTTTTACTATTTTATTTATTGATTTTTTTTTAGAGAAAGGAAAGAGAGAAAGATAAAGGGGTGGGGGAGGAGCTGGAAGCATCAATTTATACAGTAGTTGCTTCTCATATGTGCCTTGAGCAGGCAAGCCTATGGTTTCCAACCAGACACCCAGCATTCCAGGTTGACATTCCATTCATTGCACCATCACAGGTCATGTTCAGGAAATCCATTTCAACCATCCAATTTTAGGCAAGCTCCCTACAGAAATCAGTCTGATTTCCTTTGACTGAATAAATTCATGCAGGTGGAAATTTTCAACAATTTCCTATTCTATACCTTAAGTGTCAGGACAGACAAATGTTCTCACAATCTCTAACAGGATGGTAAAGGCTTCCACATGGTAAGAGATGAAGCAGAAAACATGAGTTACAATGTTTAAATATGATATCATTGGATCTAGATTTCTTCACCAAGGATACAACTAAGTTAACCAGGGATGAGGAGAACAAAATTTTGCTGGCTAATAGCTAATTCTGGCAGAAAAGGAAAAAAGAAGGATGAATTTGTTAACTCACTCCCGGGATAATTTCTGAAGATAAAACCTGACAGCTCCTGTCAGTGATCTCTCTAAATAATGGCTTAAACTTGTAAAAGAATTAAAATTTTTAATTGAGGTTTAAAAACAAAAAGGAAAGAAAAACCTTCCAGCGCCACTCTCTAATGCCTTCCTTGCACTTCTCCACATCTCACCTGCCCATCCCTATGGTAACTCTTAACCTCCTTTCCCTGCCTGATTCACCCTCCTGAGCAATGCCTTTTGCAGCTGTGCAAGCCCTGCAAAGTGTCTCTGTGGTCCAAGCGCAAACTTTATCTTCCTCCACCCTCAATGACCCACCCTACCCACTCATGCTCCCACAGCAATGTAGACACACCTCTAGTATGGCTCTTAGCATATTATATTATGATTTTATGTCTAGTTTTCTTAAAGTTCTTTTTTCAGTTAAAAACTGAGTGACGTGATGGATGTTAAGTAACCTTAATTCTTGATGGCTATAACTTGATGTTTCTTATTATAGGAAGTTTAGAACATACACAAAATACAATAGTATCATAAAAGTAAATACAGTAGTTACAATTATTAACTCACTACCAATCCTATTCCAACTATACTCCCCACTTGCTTTTCCTGCCCACAGACTATTCTGAAGTAAATCCCAGACATCTCACCATTTCACCTGTAAATAGCTTACTTCTAAATGTGTCTCTGAAAGACAAAACCTTTTATAAACATATCCACATCACTACCATCATCACACTGAAATTTTTAAAAATAATTCTGTAATATCACATATATCCAGTTAGTGATAACAAATGGTGTTGGGAAAATTGGACATCTACCTGCAAAAATATGAAACTAGACCATCAACTTACACCATTCACAAAAACAAACTCAAAATGGATAAAAGACTTAAACATAAGCTGTGAAACCATAAGCATCTTAGAAGAAAACATAGGCAGCAAGCTCTCTGACATCTGTAGCAACAATATATTTGCCTAGTTATCTCCAGGGGCAAATGAAATAAAAGGCAAGATAAACAAATGGGACTGTATCAAACTAAAAAGGTTTTGCACAGCTAAAGACAATAAGAACAGAATAAAAAGACAAACCACAGAATGGGAGAACATATTCGACAGCTCATCTGATAAGGGGTTAATAACCAAAATTTATAAAGAACTTATAAAACTCAACACCAGGAAGACAAACAATCCAATCAAAAAATGGGCAAAGAAATTAATAGAAATTTCTCCAAAGAAGACATACAGATGGCCAATAGGCATATGAAAAAATGCTCAACATCACTAATCATTAGAGAAATGCAAAGTAAAACCACAATGAGATATCACCTCACACCAGTCAGAATGTCGCTCATCTGCAAAACAACACAGAACAAGTGCTGGCAAGGATGTGGAGAAAAGGGAACCCTCTTGCACTGCTAATGGGAATGCAGACTGGTGCAGCCACTGTGGAAAACAGTATGGAGATTCCTCAAAAAATTAAAAATCGAACTGCCTTTTGACCCAGCTATCCCACTTACAGGAATATACCCTAAGAACACCATAGCACTGTTCGAAAAGAAGAAATGCGCCCTCATGTTCATGGCAGCATTGTTCACAATAGCGAAGATCTGGAAACAGTCCAAGTGTCTGTCAGAGGACGAGTGGATTAAAAAGCTTTGGTACATATATACTACGGAAAACTACTCAGGCATAAGAAATGTTGACATTGGATCATTTAGAACGAAATGGATGTACCTTGATAACATTATACGGAGTGAAATAAGTAAATCAGAAAAAAAAAACTGAGAACAGCATGATTTCATACATAGGTGGGACATAAAAGTGAGACTATGAGACATGGACAAGAGTGTGGTGGTTACGGGGTGGTGGGGTGGAGGAGAGGGTGGGATAGGGAGGAGGGGAGGGGCACAGGGAAAACCAGATTGAAGGTGACAGAGGATAATTTGACTTTGGGAGATGGGTATGCAACATAATTGAAACCTGGAGATGTTTTCTTTGAACATATGTACCCTGACCTATTGGTGTCATCCCATTAAAATTAATAAAAAATAATAATAATGTTAAAAATAAAAAAAATAAAAAGAAATAAGACAACCATTTAAAAATATTATTTATATTAACAGGGCTAATTTCCCTGCTACAAAGTATATATAATGAATAGGAAAAAATTAACAACCCAAGTAGAAAAATGTAAAAGATAAATTGTTCCTAGAAAAGAACATAAAAGGGGCTCTTAAAACTATCCAAATATGCTCCAGTTCACTCACAATAAGGAAAATACAAATTTAAACTATCCTGAGATACCACATTTACCTACCTATCTGGCTCACAAAGATCAAAAAAAATCTATACAGACTTTAAACAAAAGCATGATAAAAAAGTTCTCCCGGGAGGGAGGGAAGGGTGGGAAAGGGAGAAGGGTAGGGGCACAGGGAAAACCAGATAGAAGGTGACAGAGGACAATTTGACTTTGGGTGGTGGGTATGCAACACAATTGAATGATAAGATAATCTGGAGATGTTTTCATTGTACATATGTACCCTGATTTATTGGTGTCACCCCATTAAAGTTAATAAAAAATTAAAATTTAAAAAAAAAAAGTTCTCCTCCATTGGGCATATGACACATGGAAAAAATTTTAACATTCCAAATGTTATCCTTTAACCTGGCAATTCCACTTTAAGGAACTGATCCTACAAGTGTACACACACTTGAAACATACAGGCATTGTACAGTATGGCAAAAGATTTGAATGGGGGTGCTCTGAATGGACCTAGATAGTTTTAAAAAGACATGGAACAGCAAGTACAGTGTGCTACCATTTCTATAAAGAATATACAGAATATTTATATTTGCTTGTTATTGCTAAAATTTTCTCCGAGCAACATCCAAACTACTGAACACAAGTAGCCTCTGAGGACAGGGGACAAATACCTGAAAGACAATGGTGGAGAAAGCACTATTTGCTGTGAATATTTTTGTTCCTTTCTAATATGTCATATGCTGTATTATCTATCCAAAGCAAATAAATAAAAATGTTCAGTCATAACACAAGGTACTTATGTGACCAGAACTGACATTAGGGATTACGGTTTATAGACTGAAGGGCAGAAGGGACCTATTTCTCCTGTACCTTCATTTTCTTTCTAGCAATGCTTGGTTTGGTTTTATTAGACATCACACTAATTTATTTTCATTTAATACAGTACTTTACAAAACTTACCCCAACATTTAACTTAAACTGAGAGATACTCACTTTTTCTAATCAGATAGGTTCTATTTTTTATACCACACATTTCTCTTTATTTTTATGCCATTATTTTAAGGAAAATAATAAAATGCTCAGTTTAGCAAGTGCTAAAGATGTAAGCTCAAAGGGATGCACTTCATACTCTCAATGTATAGAATACAAATCCGCATGCTGATAATACCAATAACTACTCTGCATTTCTAGAACAAAAAAGAGATAAAATTAAGGTGAATCCTCAGTGCAAACCAAATGGGAAAATTCAGTGAATAAACCTAGAAAAAAAGTATATCATTAAAGCTGAAAACACAACCTACAAAGAAGTTGAATCTTTAACTCAACCATGGTGAATTGTGACATCACTAATGACATTTCTTACAATTATTTTTGAAAATGATGTGAGACAGCCCCGGCCCAGTAGCTCACTTGGTTAGAGTATCCTCCCCATATGTCAAAGCGTGAAAATTGTGGGTTCATTCCCTGGTCAGGGCACACAAAAGACTTAACAATGACTGCATAAATAAGAGGAACAACAAACACATGTTTCTCTCTCTCTCTTTTCCTCTCTCTCTAAAATAAATAAATAAATAAATGTGAAACAAAGTAATCTTTCTATTAGCTCATAAATTAAATCCATGCTTTAATAACAACAGTAAATATACCACCTGAAGCTATCCCTTTTTTATTTTTATTTTTTTCAGTGGTTTTCCAATCTTTATTTTTTAATTGAATTTATGGGAGTAACACTGGTTAACATAATTATACAGGCTTCAGGTGCCCTGTTCTACAACACACCTCTGTACTCTTCATTATCCATTGATTTTTTAAAATTGAGAATTGAAAAGCCCAGTTTCACCACAATTTCCTTTAAGTCCAAGAAAAAGCATGCTAGAAACAGGTGGAGAGAAAGAGCAGATGAATTAGTGGTCTCATAAAAAAAAGAAAAGATATAATCGTTTGGTAAAATCTATGTAAAGTATAAACTCGGTTTTAATTACTCCAAATGGGCAGCTGGACAGTTCGAGCCCGTCTCCTTTATGTCTGACTCTTCAAGACTTTTAAATAACGTTTGTTTCAATAATATGAAATTTTGATGATATGAACATTTTTTTTCTAACTTGCCAAATTATCTAAATCCCAACATCCGTTGTCAGGCTGTTTCTCAAGACTCCTGTTCTCCTGCCAACTACAGCGACGCCTTGCCTACCTCTTAGCAAGCACACCAGAGGTCTACCCCGCTGGTGAGACCCGCTCCTGTGACACGGGTCTGTCCCACAGTGAGACTCACACAGCCCGACAGCATAACCACCTTCCCGATTTCACCACCACTGCCCGAGTTTCCGCCCAAGTGGTGCTCTGTCTTTCCAACGACGCCCCAGAGGTTGCATGTTTCTTTTGGAAATCAAACTTTCCCGGTAACAGGCGACAGCGACCGGAACCAAGCACACAACCAGCCGAGCAACGCTCAAGGCTCCGAGTCTCTGACTCACAGGAGGTCCGGGGTCCGGGATCCGGGCGGGAGGTGCCGAGTCCGCTGCCCGGACCGCTGGAATGCGGGGCGCGAAACCCCGGCCGCCCGCCCACAGCCTCCGGGACCGCAGAGCCGGGCCAGGGCAGAGCGCGCGCGGAGCGGGGCATGCCCCGGGGACTGAGGAGGAGGGGCGGCGTGACCCCGAAGCGCCAGGAGCTCAGGGACGAGGGACGAAGGACGAAGAAGGGGACCCGCGTGGCCTGCAGGCGGCGGGTGGGGAAGGTCCCTAAGGTCTCCGGGCCAAAGAAGAGCCCGGCCTGCGGACGGAGGCGGCGCCGGGGCAGCAGGGCGCGCGGAGGACTCCCCGAGAGGAGCGCGCGCCCGGGAGCTGGGGAGGACTCCCCGAGAGGGTAGCGCCGGGAGCCCGGGACGCGCAGAGCGGCGGGACTCACCGCGCTGGTGGCCGCGCCGGGCGACAGGGGGCCGGGCGCGTCCTGCCTCCTCAGGCGGGACTTGAGGCTCTTCATGGCCAGGTCTGGGCAGTCCCGCTCCGAGCAAACGTGGCGCGCCTGCTCTGCGAGCGATCTTAAAGTCTGCGGGACAGGAGCGCGCACGCAGGAGCAGGCGGTCCGGACCCCCACCGGCCACCTGGGGGCCCTGAGGGCCTTGGGCTCCCGGCCTGCGGCGAAGCCCCGCAACCCCGCAGCCAATCCGCCCGCGGCCCTGCCAGGAGTAGAGTCGGCCTCGGCCAATCAGAATCCGGGAAGGGGGAGGAACTTCCCCTACTAACTTAATAACACCCTTCCTCTCCCTGCTGGAGGAAAAGTTTGGAACTTCAGTTGTGGGAGCGGCGCTGAGGAACAGCTAGCGGCGTGGAGAGAAACCAGAGTTGGGTTTCAGACCACTGGTACCTCCTACCTGATGGTAGAACCTCAGGTCTGGAGAGAGAGCACACCAACTCTCCTCTTCCAGGACCCCCTTCTACTTCCCGTCTACGTGCTCCTTCCCAAGTAAAGTTCCCTTCCTGCGGTCTGGTCCCAGAAAGGTCCAGGTTATCTACACACATACTGGCTTTCGAAAGCAACTTTCCTTCCATCTGCTGATGTACGTGGAAACAACCAAACTCATCAAAGACTCCACAAACATCAACAGCCTTTAGGAATAGGGTGCCAGTTATATGGAAGGACAAATAATTAAGAACAGGCTTTGAAAGACCGTACGATAAATCAAAGCACAGGTTAGGTGCTCAATGATAGTTGAGTAAAAAACCCATTACTTTGGTCCCTCCAAAATAATGGAATGCGGATCCTGGGGCTGCCTTTAATACAAAAAAAAAAAAAAAGGACCAAGGACCCATGTGGCCAAAGTGATATAAGAAGGTGTCAAAGAAAAAAATATTATGGCCTTGACTTCCAAAGAGTGTTTGCTTCTTTTAGAAACACAAAGTATAAAATGAAAGTAATTCATCCTATCTAGACATCTGGATTATGAGAATCACTTGAAGTATGAATAAACAGGTGAACAGGTGAGCAACACTCAATAATTTGTTGTTAAGGTTACATCTTCAAAAGTCTTTCTTGGAGTCAATTTTCCCCACCAAAATATTTATTCTAGCATGCACCCATATGAAAGAACAAACAGTCCATACTTCTGAGTACAAAGAACTCTTTTTGTCTGAAAGGTCAGTTGCCACCTTTGTAGTTTCCTTAGAGTAACTCAGAGTTTTATTTAAATACTGTGAGAAAGATTTTAGAATTCTGTCATTCAAAGATTGTGTTAACCCTTGACAAAATAGTAAACAACAATTTTCTTCTAATGTCTCTTAATTAATTCTACAGAAGAAAATTTTCATGGACTTCTCCTTTCTCAAGATCCATAGCCATTCAGCTTTTGTTGGCTCATTATAGTGTCTGTGAATGGTTACTCTTTGTCCTTACCTGCAACTGCAATGCCAAAATTATCTCATATCTGAGTATTATAGAAGCTTCCCAACCAGTCACCCGACCTGCAGTCTCACTTTTCACATTGCCAATAAATTACCAGCCATCATCCAAAAAATCTTACAAAATATTCCTCTCTTTCTTAAAGACCTTCAGCAGCTAATGAATAAAATCTAGCTTTTACAGTTGGCATTGAAGGCTATACTACAGATCCAACCCCATCCACCAGCTGACACACCACGCAAATGATTCTTAAACCCATTCCTCAAACACGGGTCTTGCTTTTAAATTTCCATTTATCTTTATGCGAACTGATCCCTCCTCCAGTAATTTTCTGTCTACATTCATTAATAAAATTCTACTCCCCCCACCCCAAGAATGACTGGAAAAAGGCACGAGGGGGCTTTTGGAATATTATACTATTCTACCTGTTACATAACTAACGTGTTCAGTTTGTGAAAATTAAGTTACCTTGTAGTCTTTATAATACATACAATTTTATGTGTGTATAATACTTTAATAAAAAGGTGCTTTTTCTAACTGTACATTCATTCCAATTTCCTTCTCTAATAGAGCCTTCTCTGATCACTCAACTGAAAGTGATCTCTCTGTTTGCTGAGTGGTTACTGTAAATTGTACGTCTCATAAAATACTAACACATCTCTTCCAAACAAGCTTTATTTTACTACTAGACTTCGGATTCCTTAAAACCAGGGAAAACTGAGACCATTTGAATTTTCTAGAATGCTTAGCATGTAGTAGGTGCTCAGTAAATGCTTCCAAATAGATTGATGTGTTCTTTTTGGTTACTGGAGTGAATTCTGGTTGTTTATTCTGTGCACTCATATAACACCAGGCTGGTATTACCCATGTGGTCAAAACTGGGTGTCTCCCTTCACATCCAAGTTCTCACAGCCCTGGTAACTGCCCCTTTTCAGTTGTTACTGGATAAAGCAAAAGAAACAGACATAGCCACAAATACAGCTTGCATCAATTTCCAAAAGTGTTAGACAAATTATTTTTATGAAATGTCTGCATGATGTCCCCATGGTGTCTGTGTCCAGTGGCCTTGATGGATTCTTCCAGGCTAGAAACTTGATAGCTGATGTCTACTTATTCCCATTTGAGAGCAGCTAAGTAAATAGCACTGGTCTGAATGTGTAGTGTGGCTCTTTTTCATGTTGATCTGGAAGCCCTGCATATGAAGTAAGGTCACTATTATTAGCACTCAGCCAGACAGGTTTTGTTTTGTTAACTATAATCAGTATTATTATTTTTGTCTTTTTCAGAACTAAAAGCACTCGCTAAACCTAGATGGTTTTTTACCTGTTACCATTCTGAATCTATATGAATTTTATTTTGTTTAATTATACTGTTTTTCAATATATGAAACCAGGAAGAAAAGTGCATTTTTAAAAAATTGCTTTAATAAGTGATACATGTACAATGTAAAGAAATATCAAATACTGGGGATTCAAGATGGCGATGGAGTAGGCGGACGTACCAACTTCCAACTCCCAGAACCAAAGTGGATTATAGCTCAATTTTAAGAACCACCATCTGGATAAACCAACTTTGAACTAAAATAAGTGGACTCTTCAACCAAGGAACACTGCAGAAGCCACATTGAGACTGGTAGGAATAGCAAAAATGCGAAGAGGGCTGCCCAGCTCCCCGGAGCAAATGGCAGCCCGGAGAGTCCCGCGGGGCGGGAGGAAAGTTTGGCGGAGAGGGAGGGACCTGGGTCCCAGGAACCAAGACCCAGCCTGCAGTCCCAGAGCCTAGAAGAGGCGTATGGACAGTGTTGAGATGTGAAGCAAGTGAGGATACTGTTTGTGAAAAAGAGAGAGTTTTCTCGAACCCAAGAATCTTTTCAAAGGGACAGCGCAGAAACCCTCTCTCACAACCACGCACCAGGGGCTCCGGGGAACGGGGACAGAGGAGAGGAACAGAGCAGCGGGAACAGAGATTGGACTGAAGGCACGAGAACACTCTGAGGGGCAGCCATCCTGACCCCTGGGCTAAGTCATTTCCCTAATCGAAAACAAATATTTCCCCTGGAACTAGCAACACCAGCAAGGGGAGGCGGGACACTAGCCAGGCAGGCTCTCCCGCAGCAATTGGAGCGGAGCTGCTTGGAGGGAGGGAGCTCCCAAGCCTACAGTGTGGAGACTTAAGACACTGCTATCTCTCTAAACGCTGCTGAGGGGCAGTTGGCGGCAGGACGCTGAAAAGCGGTCCTGTCGGTGTGGGCGGAAGGGTCTGAGCTCAGTCTAGCCCAGCAAGACCAGAGGAGACACGCGAAAGCGGTCCGACAGCAGCGGGCCGCCTGAGACCCCACTTGTGGGGGAAAAATACGGGCAGAGATCGGCTCTAAGACTCTGCGGGGACAGGGTTAAGACCAGGGACGGGCGAGGGGACCGGGGCTGAGTTCATGCTGCCAACCCCGCCCAAAAGGAGAAACCGCGGTGGGTTGAAATCCTTAGTGTGCGCGGGCGGCTTCCGCAGCTGAGCTAAAGCCACTGGCCCCGCCCGGCACGCCAGCGGCTTACACGGCTGGGCCGGCGCGAGCGGCCGAGCCCGGCGCGCCAGCGGCTTCCGCGGCTGAGACCGCGCGACCGGCGCCCAGCGTGCCAGCGCCTTCCGCAGCTGGGCTCGAGCGAGTGGCGGCAACCGGCGCGCCAGCGGCTTCCGCGGCTGGGCGCCCGGCGCGCCAGCGGCTTCCGAGGCTGGGCGCGCACGAACGGCGGAGCCCGGCGCGCTTCCGCGGCTGGGACTGCACGAGTGGCGGCGCCCGGCGCGCGAGCGGTTTCCGCGGCTGGGACCGCGCGACCGACACCGCCTGGCACCCGGCTTCCGCAGCTGGGCTCGTGCTACTGGCCCTGCCTGGCGCGCGAGCAGCCTCCCCGACCCGGCCCGGCAAGTGAGCGGCTTTTGCAGCTGAGCTCACCCTACTAGCCCCGCCTGCCTAGAGAAACCCCGGCTGGTGGCCACCCTACCTGCGCGAGCTGGCGCCAAACGTGGGGGCGTGGCAGAGTCCTGATCATTTGATCGGAAGCTAGCAGCTGAGCTAACGCCAGCAAACACGCCCAGCCCAATAAACCACAGTGTGCGACCCTACGCAGGAGGGCCCCGGCCTCGAGGGCGGGGCTAAATTCTGGACGGGCAAAGGCTCACAGCTGAGAGCACGTCAAAAGCCCCGCCCAACCCGCAAAACTGCTGCGAGCAGGCTCTGACTGCGGGAGCTGGGCGTAAACCTTCTGGAAACGGGCTGGTCCCGCAGCTGAGCAAAGGTGCTCACCTCTGCCCTTGGTTCTAAGGCTTGTGGATTGAGCAACAGCCCCTCCTGCGGAGGAGAGGTGGAAATCACAACAACAGCCGAAGTAGGCTGTCATTGGCAACGCCCACACCCAACCACCCTAGGTAGCAGCAGAGGGGGTGGCAGGCCTGCAGACAGACCACACCTAGAGAACACAAAGGCAACACCTACTGGACTCCAGTGCCCACAACTTGCCTATACACAGATAAAATGGGCAGGCAGAGGAATGCAAACCAAATGAATCAAGAGAAATCCCCAGAGAAGGACCTGAATGAACCAGATATAACCAAACTACCAGAAGCAGAATTTAGAATAATGATAGTTAGGATGTTCAAAGAAATTAGAGCAACAATGGATAGTCACTATGAACACCTAAATAAAGAGATAACAAGTATAAAAAACGAAATTGAAATAATAAAAAAGAATCAGACAGAAATGACAAATACAATATCAGAACTGAAGACCACAATGGAAGGAATTAAAAGCAGGATGAATCACGCTGAGGATCGAATCAGCGAGATAGAAGACACAATAAACAAAGGCACAGAAGCAGAGAAGAAAAAGGAAAAGAGACTCAAAAAAAAATGTGAGGAAACTCTAAGGGAGCTTTGTGACAACATGAAGAGAAACAACATTCGCATCATAGGGGTGCCTGAAGAAGAGGAAAGAGGACAGGAAATGGAAACTGTGTTCAATCAAATCATAGCAGAAAACTTCCCTAAATTAAGCCTGGGAAAAATTCCACACGTTCAAGAAGCACACAGAACTCCATTAAAGAGAAACCCAAAAAGATCTACACCAAGACACATCATAGTTAAAATACCAAAGCTAATGGATAAAGAAAAAATCTTAAAAGCTGCTAGAGAAAAATAGGCTATCACCTAAAAAGGAGCCCCCATAAGGATGACATCAGACTTCTCAACAGAAACACTTGAGGCCAGAAGGGAATGGCAAGATATAATCAAAGTAATGCAGAACAAGAACCTACAACCAAGACTACTCTACCCATCAAGGCTAATGTTTAAAATTGAAGGAGAAATAAAGAGCTTTCCAGACAAAGAAAGCCTCAAGGAATACATTAAAACCAAACCAATTCTGCAAGAGATACTACGGGGCCTGTTGTGAACAGTTCAAAGGGAGAAAAACATATAGCAAAAGAAGAATACAGCTTTAAAGAATAAAATGGCAATAAACAACTACATATCAATAATAACCTTAAATGTAAATGGATTAAATGATCCAATCAAAAGACATAGGGTAGCGGCGTGGATAAAGAAACAGGACCCAGGGGAGCAAGATGGCGACGGAGTAGGCGGACGTACCAACTTCCAACTCCCAGAACCAAAGTGGATTACAACTCAATTTTAAGAACCATCACCGGGATAAACCAACTTTGAACAAAACTAAGTGGACTCTTCAACCAAGGAACACAGAAGAAGCCACATTGAGACTGGTAGGAATAGCGAAAACGCGAAGAGGGCTGCCCAGCTCCCCGGAGCAAACGGCAGCCCGGAGAGACCCGTGTGGCGGGAGGAGATTTTGGCGGAGAGGGAGGGACCTGGGTCCCAGGAACCAAGCCCCAGCCTGCAGTCCCAGAGCCAAGAAGAGGCGTTTGGACAGTTTTGAGCTGTGAAACAAGTGAGGGAGCTCCCAGGCCTACAGTGTGGAGTATTAGGTCCCTTCCTACTCTGCTGAGGGCTGCTTAAGGTTTTTGGGCGGCAGGACGCTGAAAGGCGGTTCTGTCGGCGTGGGCAGAGGCCAAGCCGGTGGGAGATCGGTCTAGCCCAGAGGGTCGGAGGGTAAGCGCGAGAGCGGTCCGGAAGCTGCGGGCCCGCCTTTAATCCCACTTACGGGGACAAAGCGGGAGGCCAGGAACAGGCAGGCCCTGCGCAAGCCGGCCCTGACCGCGGGGACCGGGCTAGGACCAGGGACGGGCAGGGGCTCGTGGCTGAGCTGACGCTACCAGTCCGCCCCCCCCCTGCCGCCCACCGGAGAAACCGCGGTTGGCCAGTATACGTGCGTGAGCGGGCTCTGAGCGCGGGAACGGGGTGGACCCCGAGACAGGCGGAGGCTCGCAGCTGAGCCCACGGCTGCTATCCCCATCCGGCCGGAGAAACCCCGGATAGCGTTAATACGTGCACGAGCGGGCTCCGAACGCGGGGGCGGGGTAGAGTACGGGACGAGCGGAAGTACGCAGCTCGGCGGAAGCCAGCAAACACGCCCGCCCCAATAAATCTTGGTTTCCGACCCTGCGCAAAGGGCCCTGGCATCGAGGGCGGGGCTAAAGCTCCTGACGGGCAAAAGCTTACAGCTGAGAGCACGTCAAAAGCCCCGCCTAACCCGCGGAACTGTAGCGAGCAGGCTCCGACTGCTGGTTCTGGGCGGAAGTCCAGAAATAGGTTGGGTCCGCAGCTGAGGAAAGGTGCTCGCCTCTACCCTTGGTGCTAATCTTGTGGCTTCAGTGACAGCCCCTCCCACGGAGGAGAGGCAGAAAGCACAGCAAAAGCCACAGTGGGCCGGCGCTGGCAACGCTCATACCCAACCACCCTAGGCGCCGGCAGAGGGGGTGAGGGGCCTGCAGATAGACCACACCTAGAGAACACAAAGGCAACACCTACTGGACTCCAGTGGCCACAACTTGCTTATACACAGAAAAAATGGGCAGGCAGAGGAATGCAAACCAAATGAATCAAGAGAAATCCCCAGAGAAGGACCTGAATGAACCAGATATAACCAAATTACCAGAAGCAGAATTTAGAATAATGATAGTTAGGATGTTCAAAGAAATTAAAGCAACAATGGATAGTCATTATGAACACCTAAATAAAGAGATAACAAGTATAAAAAATGAAATTGAAATAATAAAAAAGAATCAGACAGAAATGACAAATACAGTATCAGAACTGAAGACCACAATGGAAGGAATTAAAAGCAGGATGGATGACGCTGAGGATCGAATAAGCGAGTTAGAGGACACAATAAACAAAGGCACAGAAGCAGAGAAGAAAAAGGAAAAGAGACTTAAAAAATGTGAGGAAACTCTAAGGGAGCTTTGTGACAACCTGAAGAGAAACAACATTCGCATCATAGGGGTGCCTGAAGAAGAGGAGAGAGGACAGGAAATGGAAACTTTGTCCAATCAAATTATAGCAGAAAACTTTCCTAAATTAAGGCTGGGAAACACTCCACACATTCAAGAAGCACACAGAACTCCATTAAGGAGAAACCCAAAAAAATCTACACCAAGACACATCATAGTTAAAATACCAAAGCTAATGGATAAAGAAAAAATTTTAAAAGCTGCTAGAGAAAAAAAGACTATCACCTACAAAGGAGCCCCCATAAGGATGACATCGGACTTCTCAACAGAAACACTTGAGGCCAGAAGGGAATGGCAAGAAATAATCAAAGTAATGCAGAACAAGAACCTACAACCAAGACTACTTTATCCAGCAAGGCTAACGTTTAAAATTGAAGGAGAAATAAAGAGCTTCCCAGAAAAAGAAAGCCTCAAGGAATTCATAAAAACCAAACCAATTCTGCAAGAGATACTAAGGGGCCTCTTGTGAACAGTTTAAAGGGAGGAAAGAATAGAGCAAAAGAAGAATACAGCTTTAAAGAATAAAATGGCAATAAACAACTACATATCAATAATAACCTTAAATGTAAATGGATTAAATGATCCAATCAAAAGACATAGGGTAGCTGCATGGATAAAGAAACAGGACCCATACATATGCTGTCTACAAGAGACACACCTTAAAATAAAAGATGTTCATAGACTGAAGGTAAAAGGATGGAAAAAAATATTTCATGCAAATGGAAATGAAAAAAAAGCAGGGGTAGCAATACTTATATCAGACAAAATGGACTTTAAAACAAAGGCTGTAGTAAGAGATAAAGAAGGACACTACATAATGATAAAGGGAACAATTCAACAGGAAGATATAACTATTGTAAATATATATGCACCAAATATAGGAGCCCCGACATACATAAAGCAGACTTTGATGGATATAAAGGGCGAGATTAACAGCAATACTATCATAGTAGGGGATTTCAATACCCCTCTAACAACACTAGATAGATCCTCAAGAAAGAAAATTAATAAAGAAACAGCAGACTTAAAACATACACTAGATCAACTTGATTTAATAGATATCTTCAGAACTTTTCACCCTAAAGCAGTAGAATATACATTCTTCTCAAGCGCTCATGGTACGTTTTCTAGGATAGACCACATGTTAGGTCACAAAAATGGTCTCAATAAATTTAAGAAGATTGAAATCATATCAAGCATTTTCTCTGATCACAATGCCATGAAACTAGAAATTAACCACAAAAGAAAAACTGAAAAATACTCAAACACTTGGAAACTAAATAGCTTGTTATTAAATAATGAATGGATTAACAATGAGATCAAAGAAGAAATAAAAAAGTTTCTAGAAACCAATGATAATGAGCATTCATCAACTCAAAATTTATGAGACACAGCAAAAGCAGTTCTGAGAGGGAACTTTATTGCACTACAGGCATATGATAAGAAGCTAGAAAAAGCTCAAATAAGCAACTTGACCCTGCATCTAAAAGAACTAGAAAAACAACAACAAATAAAACCCAAGACAAGTAGAAGAAAGGAAATAATAAAGGTCAGAGCAGAAATAAATGACATAGAGGCTAAGGAAACAATACAGAGGATCAATGAAACAAGAAGCTGGTTCTTTGAAAAGGTAAACAAGATTGATGAACCTTTAACTAGACTCACCAAGAAAAAAAGAGAGAGGACTCAAATAAATAAAATTAGAAAGGACAGTGGAGAAATAACAACTGACACAACAGAAATACAAAGCATTGTAAGAAAATACTATGAAGAACTATATGCCAAAAAATTAGACAATCTTGGTGAAATGGACAAATTTCTTGAATCATATAAACTTCCAAAAATCAATCTGGAAGAATCGGAACACCTAAACAGACCAATTACAGCAAATGAGATCGAAACAGTTATCAAAAAACTCCCAAAAAAGAAAAGTCCTGGGCCTGATGGCTTCACAAGTGAATTCTATCAAAAATTCAAAGAAGAACTAACTCCTATTCTCCTGAAGCTATTTCAAAAAATTCAAGAGGAATGAAGAATTCCAAACTCCTTTTATGAGGCGATCATAATTCTGATCCCAAAACCGGGCAAAGACAACACAAAGAAAGAAAATTATAGGCCTATATCCCTGATGAATTTAGACGCTAAAATTCTCAACAAAATATTAGCCAACCGGATCCAGCAATATATGAAAAAAATCATACACCACGATCAAGTGGGATTTATTCTGGAGAGGCAAGGCTGGTCGAATATTCGCAAATCAATCAATGTGATTCACCACATAAACAAAAGGAAGGACAAAAATCACATGATAATTTCAATAGATGCAGAAAAGGCATTTGATAAAATCCAGCACCCATTCATGCTCAAAACTCTCAGTAAAGTGGGAATACAGGGATCATTCCTTAACATGATAAAGGCCATCTATGATAAACCGACAGCAAACATCATACTAAATGGACAAAGATTAAAAGCAATCCCCTTAAGATCAGGAACCAGGCAGGGTTGCCCACTTTCACCACTCTTATTCAACATAGTTCTGGAAGTCCTAGCTACAGCAATCAGACAAGAAGAAGAAATAAAAGGCATACAAATTGGAAAAGAAGAAGTAAAACTGTCATTATTTGCAGATGATATGATATTGTATATTGAAAACCCTAAAGTCTCAGTCAAAAAACTACTGGACCTGATAAATGAATTCAGCAAGGTGGCAGGATATAAAATTAATACTCAGAAATCAGAGGCATTTCTATACACCAACAATGAAATATCAGCAAAAGAAATTAAGGAAACAATCCCCTTCACTATTGCAGCCAAAAAAATAAAGTACCTAGGAGTAAATTTAACCAAGGAGGTTAAGGACTTGTACTCAGAAAATTATAGAACATTGATAAAAGAAATCAAGGAAGATACAAACAAGTGGAAGCATATACCGTGCTCATGGCTAGGAAGAATAAACATCATTAAAATGTCTATATTACCCAAAGCAATTTATAAATTCAATGCAATACCAATTAAAATACCAATGACATACTTCAAAGATATAGAACACATATTCCAAAAATTTATATGGAACCAAAAAAGAACACGAATAGCCTCAGCAACCTTAAAAAGAAAAAATAAAGCAGGAGGTATCACTCTTCCTGATATCAAGGTTTACTACAAGGCCATTATACTCAAGACAGCCTGGTACTGGCATAAGAACAGGCACATAGATCAATGGAACAGAACAGAGAACCCAGAAATAAACCCACAGCTTTATGGACAACTGATATTTGACAAAGGAGGAAAGAACATACAATGGAGTAAAGACAGCCTCTTTAACAAATGGTGTTGGGAAAATTGGACATCTACCTGCAAAAAAATGAAACTAGACCATCAACTTACACCATTCACAAAAAACAAACTCAAAATGGATAAAAGACTTAAATGTAAGCCGTGAAACCATAAACATCTTAGAAGAAAACATAGGCAGCAAGCTCTCCGAAATCTGTAGCAGCGGTATATTTGCCGATTTATCTTCATGGGCAACTGAAATAAAAGGCAAGATAAACAAATGGGACTATATCAAACTAAAATGTTTTTGCACAGCTAAAGACAATAGGAACAGAATAAAAAGACAAACCACACAATGGGAGAACATATTTGACAGCACATCTGATAAGGGGTTAATAACTAAAATTTATAAAGAACTTATAAAAAGCAACACCAGGAAGACAAACAACCCAATCAAAAAATGGGCAAAAGAAATGAATAGAAATTTCTCCAAAGAGGACATACAGATGGCCAATAGGCATATGAAAAAATGCTCAACATCACTAATCATTAGAGAAATGCAAATTAAAACCACAATGAGATACCACCTTACACCAGTCAGAATGGCACTCATCAGCAAAACAACACAGAATAAGTGCTGGCGAGGATGTGGAGAAAAGGGAACCATTCTGCACTGCTGGTGGGAATGCAGACTGGTGCAGCCACTGTGGAAAACAGTTTGGAGATTCCTCAGAAAATTAAAAATCGAACTGCCTTTTGACCCAGCTATCCCACTTTTAGGGATATACCCTAAGAACACCATAGCACTGTTCGAAAAGAAGAAATGCGCCCCCATGTTCGTGGCAGCACTGTTCACAATAGCGAAGATCTGGAAACAGCCCAAGTGTCCGTCAGAAGACGAGTGGATTAAAAAGCTATGGTACATATATACTATGGAATACTACTCAGCCATAAGAAACGATGACATCGGATCATTTATAACAAAATGGATGTACCTTGATAACATTATACAGAGTGAAATAAGTAAATCAGAAAAAAAGAAAAACTGAGAACAGCACGATTACATACATAGGTGGGACATGAAAGTGAGGGTTTGAGACATGGACAAGAGAGTGTTGGTTATGGGATGGGGGGAGGGAGGGAAAAGTGGGATAGGGAGGAGGGGAGCGACATAGAGAAAACCAGATTGAAGGTGACAGAGGACAATTTGACTTTTGGTGATGGGTATGCAACACAATTGAATGATAAGATAACCTGGAGATGTTTTCATTGTACATATGTACCCTGATTTATTGGTGTCACCTCATTAGAATTAATAATAATAAAATATATATTAAAATTAAAAAAAAAAAAAAACAAAAAAAAAAAACGATGACATCGGATCATTTATAACAAAATGGATGTACCTTGATAACATTATACGGAGTGAAATAAGTAAATCAGAAAAAAAGAAAAACTGAGAACAGCACGATTACATACATAGGTGGGACATGAAAGTGAGGGTATGAGACATGGACAAGAGAGTGGTGGTTACGGGATGGGGGGAGGGAGGGGAGGGAAGAATGGGATAGGGAGGAGGGGAGGGACGCAGGGAAAACCAGATTGAAGGTGACAGAGGACAATTTGACTTTTGGTGACGGGTATGCAACACAATTGAATGATAAGATAACCTGGAGATGTTTTCATTGTACATATGTACCCTGATTTATTGATGTCACCCCATTAGAATTAATAATAATAAAATATATATATAAAAAAATAAAAAAATAAAAAAAAAGAAACAGGACCCATACATATGCTGTTTACAAGAGACACACCTTAAAACAAAAGATGCACATAGACTGAAGGTAAAAGGATGGAAAAAAATATTTCATGCAAATGGAAATGAAAAAAAAGCCGGGGTAGCAGTACTTATATCTGACAAAATGGACTTTAAACCAAAGGCTGTAGTAAGAGATAAAAAAGGACACTACATAATGATAAAGGGAACAATTCAACAGGAAGATATAACTATTATAAATATCTATGCACCAAATATAGGTGCCCCGACATACATAAAGCAGACTTTGATGGACATTAAGGGCGAGATTAACAGCAATACTATCATAGTAGGGGATTTCAATACCCCACTAACAACACTGGATAGATCCTCAAGAAAGAAAATCATTAAAGAAACAGCAGACTTAAAGGATACACTAGATCAACTTGATTTAATAGATATCTTCAGAACTTTTCATCCTAAAGCAGTAGAATATACATTCTTCTCAAGCGCTCACGGTACGTTTTCTAGGATAGACCACATGTTAGGACACAAAAATGATCTCAATAAATTCAAGAAGATTGAAATCATATCAAGCATTTTCTCTGATCACAATGCCATGAAACTAGAAATTAACCACAAAAGAAAAACTGAAAAATACTCAAACACTTGGAAACTAAATAGCATGTTATTAAATAATGAATGGATTAACAATGAGATCAAAGAAGAAATAAAAAAGTTTCTAGAAACCAATGATAATGAGCATACATCAACTCAAAATTTATGAGACACAGCAAAAGCAGTACTGAGAGGGAAGTTCATTGCACTACAGGCATATGATAAGAAGCTAGAAAAAGCTCAAATAAGCAACCTGACCCTGCAGCTAAAAGAACTAGAAAAACAACAACAAATAAAACCCAGGACAAGTAGACGGAAGGAAATAATAAAGATCAGAGCAGAAATAAATGACTTAGAGGCTAAGGAAACAATACAGAGGATCAATGAAACCAGAAGCTGGTTCTTTGAAAAGGTAAACAAAATTGATGAAGCTTTAACTAGACTCACCAAGAAAAAAAGAGAGAGGTTTCAAATAAATAAAATTAAAAAGGACAGTGGAGAAATAACAACTGATACAACAGAAATACAAAGCATTGTAAGAAAATATTATGAAGAACTCTATGCCAAAAAATTAGACAATCTAGATGAAATGGACAAATTTCTTGAATCATATAAACTTCCAAAAATCAATCTGGAAGAATCAGAACACCTAAACAGACCAATTACAACAAATGAAATAGAAACAGTTATCAAAAAACTCCCAAAAAAGAAAAGTCCTGGGCCTGATGGCTTCACAAGTGAATTCTATCAAAAATTCAAAGAAGAACTAACTCCCATCCTCCTCAAACTATTTCAAAAAATTCAAGAGGAAGGAAGAATTCCAAACTCCTTTTATGAGGCAAGCATAATTCTGATCCCAAAACCGGGCAAAGACAACACAAAG
Source organism: Rhynchonycteris naso (assembly GCA_037038555.1). Classification (NCBI taxonomy): domain Eukaryota; kingdom Metazoa; phylum Chordata; class Mammalia; order Chiroptera; family Emballonuridae; genus Rhynchonycteris; species Rhynchonycteris naso. The sequence continues at coordinate 122,469,821 of CM072999.1, read as the reverse complement.
AAAGAAAATTATAGGCCTATATCCCTGATGAATTTAGACGCTAAAATTTTCAACAAAATATTAGCCAACCGGATCCAGCAATATATGAAAAAAATCATACACCATGATCAAGTGGGATTTATTCTGGAGAGGCAAGGCTGGTTTAATATTCGCAAATCAATCAATGTGATTCACCACATAAACAAAAGGAAGGACAAAAATCACATGATAATTTCAATAGATGCAGAAAAGGCATTTGATAAAATCCAGCACCCATTCATGCTCAAAACTCTCAGTAAAGTGGGAATACAAGAAACATTCCTTAATATGATAAAGGCCATCTATGACAAACCCACAGCAAACATCATACTAAATGGACAAAAATTAAAAGCAATCCCCTTAAGATCAGGAACCAGGCAGGGTTGCCCACTTTCACCACTCTTATTCAACATAGTTCTGGAAGTCCTAGCTATAGCAATCAGACAAGAAGAAGAAATAAAAGGCATTCAAATTGGAAAAGAAGAAGTAAAACTGTCACTATTTGCAGATGATATGATATTGTATATTGTAAACTCTAAAGTCTCAGTCAAAAAACTATTGGACCTTATAAATGAATTCAGCAATGTGGCAGGATATAAAATTAATACGCAGAAATCAGAGGCATTTCTATATACAAACAATGAACTGTCAGCAAAAGAAATTAAGGAAACAATCCCCTTCACTATTGCAGTCAAAAAAATAAAATACCTAGGAGTAAATTTAACCAAGGAGGTTAAGGACTTATACTCAGAAAATTATAAAACATTGATAAAGGAAATCAAGGAAGATACAAACAAGTGGAAGCATATACCGTGCTCATGGCTAGGAAGAATAAACATCATTAAAATGTCTATATTACCCAAAGCAATTTATAAATTCAATGCAATACCAATTAAAATACCAATGACATACTTCAAAGATATAGAAAACATATTCCAAAAATTTATATTGAACCAAAAAAGAACACGAATAGCCTCAGCAATACCCTAAGAACACCATAGCACTGTTCGAAAAGAAGAAACGCGCCCCCATGTTCGTGGCAGCACTGTTCACAATAGCGAAGATCTGGAACCAGCCCAAGTGTCCGTCAGAAGATGAGTGGATTAAAAAGCTTTGGTACATATATACTATGGAATACTACTCAGCCATAAGAAACGATGACATCGGATCATTTATAACAAAATGGATGTACCTTGATAACATTATATAGAGTGAAATAAGTAAATCAGAAAAAAAGAAAAACTGAGAACAGCATGATCTCATACATAGGTGGGACATAAAAGTGAGAATATGAGACATGGACAAGAGAGTGGTGGTTACGGGGTCGGGGGAGGGAGGAGAGGGTGGGATAGGGAGGAGGGAAGGGACACAGGGTAAACCAGATGGAAGGTGACAGAGGACAATTTGACTTTTGGTGACGGGTATGCAACACGGTTGAATGATAAGATAACCTGGAGATGTTTTCATTGTCCATATGTACCCTGATTTATTGGTGTCACCCCATTAGAATTAATAATAATAAAAAAAAGAAATATCAAATACTACAAAAGGGTAAGAGGTAGTCTCCTTACCAGCTCTATCCTTAGGCCCCTGCTGTCAAGAAACTTGTGTTCTAGACTGGGTAGCAAAGTTAACATATAGCTCAACTGGAGAACAATTGCTTTCTGATATGTATAGTAGGATAGTAGATGTGGGTAGTAGTCAAGAAAGGAAAAGATTAGGAAATAGGTTTACATGAAGGGAGGGTCCTCAAGGTTGGGTGGAGCTTCAATGAGTACACATAGGTGAGAAAGCACACCAGGGAAGCAGAGGACGTCCAGGGGACCAGCAGATCAGAGAAGAAAGCAAGCTTGGGGCAATATTCCTTGATAACAATGTGATGATAATGGCAACAAGATGACAAATGTTTTCCTTAGAAAAAGGAGAATGAAGAATTCACACACAAAAATTGAAAATTTACACATAAAACAATCCGTTTTCAAACAAGAAGTTCTTCTTTTAAACCAGTTTCAGTTACGGATTTCACATCCAGAGACTTCCCTCTTCATTTTTAGAGCTTCCTACTGCTCCTGGTAGCTCCAGCAGACCTGGCAACAAAGCCAGTCAGTAATCCCTGGGGGAGCCCAGGACATCAGTCATTCTCTCCCAGCTTAGATGCCAAGGCAGATAGCTGTCAGAGTCATGTGTGAGCCTGGAGTCATGAGTAAGTGCACCCCAGGAATGCAAGACCTGAGACAGTTCCCATACTCTCTTCTCTTGTCCCAATCAAAACTAAAACACATTGCATAAAAAAGCTTCCAAAAAAATAAGTAGGTCATCTTTGGTGCTAATTGTGAAACCATCTCATCTGCATTTCTAGTAAGCCTTCTAATTACTCCAGTCTGGAAAACTAGAGTAAAAAGAAGAAAAGTGGGAAGAGGAGGTAGCTTCTGCTCCATATAACCACAGACGCTTGTGTGAGTTTTCTCAGCTCGAAACTTCTTGAGATGCCAATTCCCTCTTACGGAAGCTTCTTTCATCTCCCCCACTGAAGGCTATTATAGTCTCTGCTATTTCGATCTTGAACATACCAGTTATTTCCCCAAGAGGGCTCCTCTCTACCTGTTCCTCTGTCTTTGGCCACATACAGCCTGCCATCCACATCAAGTCTGCCATGAGTTTCAATACTGAAACAGCAAAAGAACAGGGAGTGTGGTCAGCAACAAAATTAGACTTCACTGGCAAAATTGAGCTTACACATGAAAGCACTTGAGATGCCCACCATTATTTCTTTGAATTCAGGTTTAAAAACCCAGCCCACTTCATTTGGTGGAAAATTGACCTTTGTTAAATACCGTCGGCTTCTTTTTAATGAGAAGATTTATAGTCCCGAGTGCATGTGGTTCAAAGGCAGGCGCTCCTGGCTGCCGCTTTTACAACATGCTGCTCTTCCAGGAGCCCAGATAAACGCAAAGAATTTGGTTCAGGGTTCAGTAATTATCTGACACCATAACAAACTTTTCTAAACCTTGGAGTTTTCTTATCTTAACCAGGATACAGAATATACATAAATGATGAGCAAAAAGACTTTCAAGACTTTTGCACTATTAGAAAGTTTCTCGTTTTTGAATGGAAACTATGGCAAAGGCTATATATATTTTAGATGATAGTTTTGCTTGTACTTCTTATCTTTTTTTTTTTTTTGATAGAGACAGAAAGAGAATCAGAGAAAGGAACAGACAGACAGGAAGGGAGAGAGATGAGAAGCATCAATTCCTCGTAGTAGCTCCTTAATTGCTCAGTGATTGCTTTATCATATGTGCCTTGACCAGGGGGGGCTACAGAGAGCGAGTGATTTCTTGCTCAAGTCAGCGACCTTGAGCTCAATCCAGTGACCTTGAGCTTCAAGCCAGAGACCTTTGGGATCAAACGAGTGACCATGGGGTCATGTCTATGATCCCACGCTCAAGCCAGCAACCCCATGCTCAAACTGGTGTGCCCGTGCTCAAGCCGGATGAGCCTGTGCTCAAGCCAGCAACCTCAGGGTTTTGAACCTGGGTCTTCATGTCCTAGTTCAACACTCTATCCACTGTGCCACCACCTGGTCAGGCTTCTTATCATTTTTTCCCCTTTCAGATCTCCAGGAGCCTTTTAAAATTTTGGCAAAGTATTAGTAAATACTCCTGATTGAATATTGAATTACTAGTAAGTTATGTGATTATTATACTACCCCTTACTCCATCCCAATCTTGGCTATTTATCCTAATGAAAAATCATTGCAGACAAAATAAGTCACAGTAAATTTCACATTCAAATGCACTAAGTAGATGATTCAAACATGATGATGCACATTTAACAGTGACCTTACAGTCACTTAAGGTAAAATCACTATTGACTCTGTGGCTTAAGTTATACTGAAAGGAAAATCATAGACAAAATATTGGATATGTAGGTGTTCTGATAAAGTTATATGTAAACACAATTTATTATATATATTGTATTATATTGTATATAAGATTATATATTATATGTTTTAATGTAGTATTTGGAATTTCTTTTTTTTTATATTCATTGAGAGAAGGAGGGGTAGAGAGACAGATTCCTGCATGCACCAGAATCCACCCAGCAAGCCCACTAGGAAGTGATGCTCTGCCCATCTGGGGCATCCTTCATTGCTCAGCAATCAAGCTATTCTTAGTGCCTGAGGCAGAGGCCCTGGAGCCATTCTCAGTGCCAGAGGACAACTTGCTCCAATTGAGTCATAGCTGCAGGAGGGGAAGAGAGAGAGTGAAGTTAGAGGGGGGGAGGGTAGAGAAGCAGATGGGCCTGTATGCCTTGATCGGGAATCGAACCCCGGACTTCCACACACCGAGCCAACACTCTACCACTGAGCCAATTGGCCAGGGAAAAATTCTATCATAAAATATCTTCATAAATTAATACATCTTTATGCAAGTCCTTATTTTTATATTAGAAAATTGAACCCATATAAGTATGGGGGAGATGTGTATTCTTAAAGGTTAATCTTAAAAATTAGCCCCTTGCATGGCATCATACAGGATATATGTATGGCACATGCGTGACTGAGTGTGGTTACCAAAAGACTCAGACTTTTGCTTTCTGGAAGATAATAGCTTATGAAAAAGTTTTTGCATGCCCCTTCTTCAAAACTATTTTTATTATTAAACAGCAATGTTTAAATTATCACTAAAAATTAAAATATGATTTTGTATTAAATTGCTAAGTAATCCTTCATTACAATGCTTATTTGAGAGAAAATTTAATTAAGGTACAATTATTGTATACAGTGCCATTATTCCACATTGCATATACACTATCCAGGCTATTTTATTTTATATTATTTTTTAATTTATTTGTTGATATTTGGGGGGAGAGAGAAAAGGGGGAGAAGTGGGAAGCATCAATTTGTAGTAATTGCTCTCTGTATGTGCCTTGACCAAGCAAGCCCAGGGTTTTGAACGGGAAACATCAGTGTTCAAGGTCGACCCTTTATCCACTCTGCCACCATAGGTCAGACATCATCAGGGTTATTTTAAAAGCATACTTGAACTATTCAAAGAGATTTATGCACTATTATGCCCTTACAGCTTAACCACATGTATAACTTTACATCATCTGTATCAAAAGATGTTCAATAATAATGGATTGATGTGTTTTTCCTATTGCTATTTTATGAATGCTGTTGCCACATGTGAAATACATAAACTAATTATTAAATTAAAATACCAACATGTTCTGGACTTTAAAAGAGTTACATTTTAATTTTGCCATGCTGGGGAAAAGCATTATGTATCATGCTTCATAAACTTCAAAAAATATCTCTAAACCTAAAGTGTAATTAAATTAAGAACAGTTCCTTTCTGCTTGACCAGGTGGTGGCGCAGTAGATAGAACATCAACCTGGGATGCTGAAATCCCACATTTGAATCCCGAGGTTGCCAACTTGAGCAAGGGGTCACTGGCTCTGTTGGAGCCCCCAGGTCAAAGCACATATGAGAAAGCAATCAATGAACTCAAGTGATGCAACTACGAGTGGATGCTTCTCATCTTTCTCCCTTCCTGTCTGTCTGTCTGTCTCTCTCTCTTTCTCTCTCTCTCATAAATGCTAACAAAAAAGAGCAGTTTTTTGGAACCTAAGAAGGATGTAGTCCAGTGATGGGCAATCTTTTGAGCTTGGTAGGTCAAAATTCGCCGTAACTCAGGTAATGTGTCACTTCGAGGAAAAAAAAAAAAACAATTTCACGATATTTATAGTTTAAATAACAAAAATGTTTTGGCCTACAGACCTTCGGCACAGAGTGTCTACACTACAGCAAATGTTTTATCCTTGGCTACTGCACCTCGCTGTGCAGGAGCCAAGGATGAAAAGTCCTTCTCGCCATGCGGCCCCATACTTCTCTGGCATGTGGCCGCATGTGTCCAAGTGTCATTGAAAATGGCTACTGACACGCATCATGAATTCGTCATCACAGATGTAGTCCATGAGTTTGCCTAAGATCAAGGCATAGCATTTTAAGACTAAACTGCAAGGCCTGTTTCTTCCATAACTGAGACATGGAGCTTTTAGAGAACAATAAACTCTCGTGAGCCATCAATTCTTCAGCTCATAACTCTGAAGTGACTCTCATCAAGTCAACAGAACAGACCTTGAAAACCCTAACACCCAGAATGCTGGGTTCTTAATAGACAAGTAAACTCTAATTAAGGTAACTTGGGGAATCCCCTAATAAGCACCTATGACAATGAAGGTTGCTCACACCACCACATAAACACTTACTGCCAGAAAGCTCGCATCCAATATCACATCTTTCCAAGTCAGCACTATCTAGCCTATGCCGGAATGTGAACACAGGAAACCTTTTTGTTAAAATTACGCTTCTCTCCAAAAAAGAAACTGAGGTGCCTTATACCAAATTTCACTACCGTAACTCTGATGACGAAAGTAGGGCATAAAGATGAGAAAGGGAGAATTTTTATTTATTTGTAAAACAACTGTTGTTTCTGTCCTTGAATTCGAAATTTGGCATTCATATTCTAAAAAGCCAGAATGAAACAAAAATGGAAACCGTCAGTGATAACTTAAATACTGGAAAAAGAAAGGCAACAGCAAGTTCTCAATAGAGGTGAAGTTTTCTTGATGTTGCATCCTAAAATAACTGTCTTCTATGGGTGCGGCTTCATGGATAAAACAGGGAGCAGTGCAGTGGGCGGTCTCCTCAACCACACTTACTGTCAGAGTGTCTAGAAATATCTTTGTAGGTATCAGATATGTTTATTCATTCCTACAGCAATCGGTTAATCACAAACAAATAATTGTGAGACGTATGTCATATATGTTCTATGTAAATAATTTGCATGCAAATTGATATGTAAGTACATTTGCATGTAATTTATGTGTAAATGTTAGGAAAAGAGCAGGGAGAAAGATAGACAAAGGGTCTGCTCTGCAGGAATTTAATTCCAGCAGAGAAGTGGGAGGGAAGAGACCAAGTAAACAAGTAAATGACCAAGATAAATTCAGCTAGTAAATGTGAGAATAAGAAAAAGAGTAACGTGCTAGAAAACAAGGGGCAAGGAGGGACTGTAGATTAGGTGGTCAGAGAAGGTCATTCTGGAGCAGAGACTTTAACCTAAGTTCAGAGTGACGGAAAGGAGCCTGCCAGCCAAGTACAGACAGGGTGGCAGAACGCTCCAGGCAGAGGAAGCAGCAAATGCGAAGGCCCTGCGGGGAGGCTTGACTTATGAAGGAGCATGCTGAAGGCTAGTGTGGCTGGAGCACAGCAGAAGACTCTGAGCTGGATGAGTTTGGAGAGGTAGGCTGGAGCCAGCACAAGTAGGGTCTGTGGACCAAAGTAAGGATGTTGGATTATTTCTTCTAATGGGAAAATAATTAAGCTTTTCTAATGGAAACCTAATTAAGCAGGGCAGGATGGAATCTTATTTATATATTAAAAAGATCCCCCTGACCTGTGGTGGCGCAGTGGATAAAGTGACGACCTGGGAACACTGAGGTCGCCAGTTTAAAACCCTGCACTGGTCTGGTCAAGGCACATATGGGAGTTGATGCTTCCAGCTCCTCTCCCCTTTCTCTCTCTCTCTCTCTCACTCTGTGTCTCCTCTCTAAAATGAATAAAATTTAAAAAAAGAAAAAATTAAAAAAAATTTTTTTTAAAAAAGAAGATCCTCTGCTTCCTGGGGGAAAGAATTAATCATAAACAGCCAAGAGGGAAAGAGAGAGGGTATGAACAAGTTTGGAATATTGTCTAGAAATAGACCTAACTTGCTGGTAGATTGGCAACAGAGTGAGACATTAAACAACTAAGTGAATTGTGGTGCCCTTTATTGAGCGGGTATGATGATGGGAGGTATGTTGTGAAGGGAGAGTCGAGAGTGTTAACTTTGGTCACGCTGGTTTGAACTTCCCATTGAACATCCCAGTGGGGATATATTAAGAAGATTGCTTAAAAAGCAAGAGTGAAACCCACTGGAGCGGTAGGGCTGGAGACCCAGATTCAGGCAGCAAGTGCAAATACATAGAATTCAAGGCCATGAGACCAGACATGATCTATTACAGAAGAGAGCCAAGGCCCAGATGTGGGTACCACCACATGTAGACCACAAGCAGAGGAGCCAACATAGGCAAAAGAAACTGAGAGGAAATGACTAGATGGCAAGCAGAAACCAGAGTGTGGTGACACAGCAGACAAGGAAGGGTGGCTTTTCTAAGGTCAGCAAATACTTCTGGAAGGTAAAGAAGCCCGAGACAGATGAGTGAGTGACTATTGGGTTTGGTATTGTGAATGCTACTAATAGCCTTAGCAAAACAGTTTTTGTCAGTTGGGGGAAAAGAAGTCTGGCTAAAGCAGGTTCAAGAGAGAATGGAAGGCAATGGGATGGAGACTGTGACCAATGTGGTGTGAAGGAAAGCAGAGAAATGGGATCTTAGCTGGAGGGCAATAAGAGGTCAGAAATCTTTTTATTTTACAGTGTGAGCTACTAACATTTGTTGTAAGCGAGGAGGAGAATGAGAAGCAGTGGGATTAAAATAATCTTACAACTGGTTCTCTGCCCTAATGACCATTTTAAGTATAAAAAAAGATATCCCAAAAAGTAGTTTATTATTTTATACATTTAACACTTAAATAAGAACAAGAAAAGAGGTGTACAAATCTAGATTATGTCATAAGAAAAAGTTTTAAAATATTCATGAAAAACATTAAATGATACCTGACAAAAAATAATAAAACTGTTATTTAAGATATTTCCATATTGCTTCTTGATTGGCGTCCTCACCTGCAATTTTTTTTCACCTACGGACAGAATGAACATTACTCTAGGTGCTTAGAATATACTATTGCGCAGATGAACCATGAAAACAAGTAAGGAATGTAAATTTGTGATTTCCACATTGGGTGACTGCCCAGGAACCCACCTTAGAGAGAACCTTGGTTACAAGTGCCATTTTAACAACTGGTTCGCCAGTCAACATAAAATTACATATCCATTCTGCTGAACCAGTGTGAACCGGCTGAATCCCAGCACTGAGAATGACCCAGTAGAGGGGCAAGGCCTGATGACGCAGAGAAGAGGGACATCTGAGGGAGTTAAGTTCTTGAGCAAGTGGAATAGATGTGATCCCTGAGATAGGAGCTTGGACCATTATCTGTAATAATAGGAAAAAAGGCAAAAATATAGGTACGAATACAAATCTGTTGGTGAATTTAGTGAAAAGAAAAGAAAAAGGTTTCAACCAGCTTGCTTCTATATATTTTCTCAGGAATCATGATTATATGTTAAAAGTAAGATGCACAATGAGGGAATAGGGCTCTTGGAAGTTTGAGGAGAAATGAGAAGGTGATAAACAGCCAATATTTTTTAGTCTTTCATGTCTAAAGTATCAAAGTGGAATATCTGACCTAGTAAATTCCCAGTGTTATTTTGAGTGCATTGCCTGACCTATAGTGTCATAAAGAAATTTTATTTCTATCTTTCTACCAATGAAGGGATGAGCTCCAACAGGGACCTCCAATATCTAAACCACCAAACAACAAGTGCTGGTTAATTTGTGTACCTGAACTCTACCAGGATTGGTCAAAATAGTTGTGCACCAAAATACCACCTCTCATCCTTGTGTGTGTATATGAGTATGTGTACCCCATAGCACAAAGTACAATTGCTAATATTACTACATAATTACTAAAATTGAGATATTACCACATGCAAGCACTCTTCTAAGTTCTTTACATGTCTTATTTCTTTTAATACTCTCTGCAACTGAATGAACATGTACTATTATTATCCCAGTTTTATAAATGATAAAGCTGAAACTTGCAAAGGCTACATTATTGCAATATTAGAGACCATGAAGTTTTCTATGAGCTGGGCAGGACAGAGAGTCAGCAATTATTAATCACACCATGTAGTTATGAATGGAGTTGTGTAAATAAATGTAAAAGCCAAAACTTAATAAGGTATTCATGATTGTAGAAAATTTGCCCATAGGATAAAAAAACTATAAAGCTAAAACTTAAATAAAATGATATATACCTAGAAATCATTCACTGTAGAAAATTAAAGTACTTTAAATATGTAGAAGGTTTAAAACTGAGAAATAGGGATTTAGAAACCCTTGTTGACATAACAAAGTCTGTTGAAAAAAGAGATGGTATATGGATAAGTGTTTAATAGCTGGCTTTTGTAGTAATTGCTGATTTCTGTGGTGTAAATACCTCCATCAGGAAGTTCAAGCTAACATTTTGACATCAACCAGCTCACAAAAATTATTTTAAAATTACCAGTTTGCTCTTGTGTGTGAGCTCTAGCACACCGCTGGAAGAAGCTAGTGTGACTCTTTCTGGTACCACCAGACCTCTTTTTTCCTTAGGTGTGTCTAGCAAGGACAACTTTGAGATCTCAGAACTTCAGTTGGTCTGAGAGTGTAGCCCCCTTCCTATGGGCCAAGAGAATAAAACAAAAGGAACTCCATCCATAGATTGCACTGATTCTAATGTATTTTTGATTTTAAGGTTAAGAATAGGTGTTTGTATTTTGAAATTTTGAAAAGATTAAGTGAACAAGATATAATCACATAAAGAGACTTAGAGTGGTCACTCCTGTGTTTCGACATGTCTGTGTAATTCTAGGCCTATGTTCTTAAACAGTAGTTACACAGCTTACTAAAGTAAGTGCCTGAGAAGTTGGTGTTGATTTATTGGATAATGTAAATGACTGCGTTTTTAATATGAAAACAATGTACACACAGAGATTTAGCTTAATGCCATCTTAAACAAAGGATTCATTGACCTTGTAGTTTCAAGTTTAACATTATGAATACTCACCAAAGTGGTACATTTACAAAGTCATGGATGATTGTCATGTGAACTTTCAGAATTATGTCTTTTCAGTTCCTTTTCTGATTCATGTCAGAGCAAGTATGGTTTAGAGCAGGGGTTCCCAGACTTTTTCAGCTTGCAAGCTACTTATAAGATGACCAAGTCAAAATGATCTACCTACAATAAAAATGCAAAACATAAATTTATTTCTTCTATATTATCATTATTTAAGTTACTATTATTACTATTTAATATTGTGTATTCTTCTTTCACCTTTCTCCTTCTCAGCTCTCTTTTCGGAGGAAAGTCAATGTCATAGTTTTTATGAACAGTCTGAAAAAGCCGCTCCACATTTCCCTTCTTTGGAATAGCAATGACACATAGATAGATGAAGCAAACACACTTAGAATATGACATAGTGAAAAAAAAAATCCCCTCCCATTCTATATGAAAGTGGTAGGTTTTAGGCTTCTTACTCAGACCAGCTATGGCACTCATTTTTATACCCTTTGTTGTATTTAGTTTAAATAAATTGAAGGCTAACTATGCAGCAATGTAACTGAACAAGTTAGCGCGGTTTAATGCGCATGCATAGGGTGTCAGAAGTTCAGACGTCATATTGGCTACCCTGTATGTCAATCAAAAGTCAAATGTCTTTTTAATGTCATGTGATCTATCCACACTTCCTTCATGATCGACCAGTAGATTGCGATAGACGTATTGAGCACCCCTGGTTTAGAGTCCAGGGTTGAAACAGGACTCTAGGGTGGATTTCAAATTTTCTTTCAGACATGATCTTGAGATTTTTTTCCTAATGTCAATGTTCCTGGTATTATAAGAACACTAGATTCTTTTGTCATTTTAAATGAAAATCTATTTAATGCTGTCCAAACTTGAGATTCTAGACTAATGTCTCATAAAGCAAGTGAAGTAGCAAACAAATTATTTAAAAAGCGACAATTAATTTTTTATTGAGTACCTATTAAGTGGTAGGCATTGCTCAGACTTGTTGAGATTAATCGTTGTTCTTAAAGGACAAAGATGAGAAACTGGTAAGTGCCAGTGGGGCTGGAACAGAATGAGAAAGGGCAAGAGGTGGATGAGATGGCCTGAGGGATGGAAGGGAAGCAGAATCTAGGGCATGCAATGCCTTGTAGGATATTTTTAGGGCTTAAGACTGTTCTCTGAGGGACATGGGAAAATCAACAAGGTTTCTTAGTTAACCCAGCCAAGAGGCAATAGTGACCAAACCCGGGTAGCAGCAATAGAAAAGTGGTCAGATTCTGGGTATATTTTGAAGGTTCAGCCGATAAAAATTCCTGATGAATTGAAGGGCAGTGTCAGAGAGTCGGTTATGAATCAAGAACCTGGAAGGATAGAGTTGTCATTGTTGAATTGGGAACGTGGTGGTGGGGCAGGCTGTGGGGAGGGATTAGGGAACGTTGGGAGTTCAATATTGGACACGTGTAGTGCGAGATGTCTACATCCCAGTGGAGATGGCAAGTAGGAGGCTGGGTGTATGCAACTGGAGTCCAGAAGAGACGTCTGGGATGGAAAGATCCACTTGAGGTAAGCAGCATATAGTCGATTTAAGACTATATGAGGTCACCAAGAGAGGAAAGATGCAGAAAAGAGGACCAAAGGCTGGGCTCTGAGGCACTCCAATATTAACAGTTTGAGAGACGTGGCATCCAGTGAAGCAGGAAAGCAAGAGTGTGAAGTCCCAGGAACCAAACAAAGACAGCGTATTAAGGAGGAGGACATGGTCAGCTGTGTCAAGGTTGCTAATGAGATGTACCTGTGAGGACCAAAAATCACCGTTGGGCTTATGGAGGTCATTGGTGACCTGGACCACAGGCAGCTTTGGGGGTAATAGATACAAAGACCTAACTTCAGTGGCTTTAAGAGCAAGTGGGAGGAGAACCATTGGAAACTACCATAAATGATAATTCCATCCAGGAGTTTTGGTCAAAGGGGAGTGAGGAAATAGGGCATTAGCCAGTGGAAAAAATAAAACCAAGAGAAGTTTCTCTTAGACAGTAGAAATTGAAAGGCTGTCTCCAAATTAATTTTATATACATAGCTACATGCACACACTCTAATCTTTGCACTTTTGTTGTACTGTTCCCATGTCAATCTCCCCCAATAGTTTTGAGTTTCTTGAGGACAAGGATCTTGTTGTATTCCAACTTCATGTGCACATAGGCTAACCCAGGATACTGGTTTTCTATCGCTACTGTAACAAATTACCACAAACTTAGTGGCTTAAAATAACACAGCTCCATCAATTATAAGTCTGACGAAGGTCACCAGGCTAAAATCAAAGTGTAAACAGAGGGGCTGATTTTTGTTATTTTGGTTTTTTGTTTGTTTTCGCTTTTGCTTTTTCCAGTTTCTAATAGCTGCCTATACTTCTTGACCTATAGCCCCTTCCTCCACCTTCAAAGCCAGCACCACTGCATCTCTCTGACCCTGCTCCCATAGTCACATCTCCCTCTGTTCAGAAATCAACTGGGAAAGGTTCTCTGGTTGTAAGGAGGCATGTCATTAGCTCAGGCCCATCCAGATGACCCAGGACAACATCTCCATGTCAGAGGCCTTAGTTTAATCACATCTGCAAAGACCCTTTGCCATGTACGGTAACATACTCTCAGGTTTGAAGGACTAAGATGTGGATATCTGTTCAGGTCATCATTCTATCACATCCAACGATTGATGCATAGATAAATAAGCATCAAGAATAAAAAAATTAGGCATTTTTTTTCCTTTTGATATTTATCATACTATATTATAAAGGCCTAAATCCCCTAAAGACTCTAGTCTTTCCCAGCGCAGAAGCTGTTTCACTTTTGTTCTTCACTCTGTCCTGAGCGCTTAGCCCAGGACATGAAGTCCGAGCTTGATTATATTTGAGTGAATGAATACATGAGTACTCCTGTGAGCTGCTATAGGAGAAGTCTCTTCCTTGGGCACAACAGACAATGTGTGGTCCCTTCAAGGGAAGTGGGACTCTCTCCCTAGGAGCAGGGTCAGTTTCTCTTCCTTGCCCTTTCTTACGTCCAATCTAACAGTATTACACATACCCTAAGTCTAGACATACACAACTTTTATATATAAAAATATAAGCATCCTACGACATCCTTTTCTACTCGTTGTAGTTGTTTTTTTTTTATTTGACAATGTCATTCTTTCCAACAGCTACTTAGTGTGTTATTAAGTAGAGCTTCAACAACTTGTTAAACCTTTTTATATAGGGCCCTAAAGTGGTGACTCAAGTGTAACAGAATGTCAGGCATTCAAGGCAGAGTGAATGGGACTAGTCCTGTGTGGGGGAAAGAAAACAGTGGGAACTGTGGTGTGGATTAGGCACCTGGAAGCCCAGACATGTGTCACAAGCAAACCTTAAGGAAAATGATGTAGAGAGGGTTACAATAGCCAGAGGCAGCCAAGGGAATTCGGATGTTGGAAGAAGGGAGCCCAGAGAGCAGAAGGGATGGGCATTCAGGGTTCTTTGTAGCCCATCCGTGCCCATCCGTCCAGGTGCATCTTCCTGCACTTCCCTAAGTGGACCCACTCACAGAGCAGGTGCATTTCCTCTCCCAGGTCCCATCCTTACCAGACACATTTCTATCTCTTTGCTCATATCCTCAACCTTCCCTGATATGTTCAAAACCATCACCACATCCTCCTTTCTGAACTCTCACGTGCCCAGGTTCCGGGCCACCTTGCCCTATTGGTACTCCTGCTACCTCTCTGAACTTCCTTTGATTTTCTCAGGATCCCTATTTGTATTAGCTTCCTAAGACTGCTGTAAAAAGTACCACACACTGTGTGGCAGGAAACCACAGAAATGTATTGTCTTACAGTTCTGGAGGCTGGAAGTTCAAATCAAGGAGACAGGGCTCAACCTGCCCCACTCTTCTAGAAAGCAGTGATCTGCAAAGTGGGGGAGACCCCATAGAGTACACAAGATAATCCTGTGAAGAAAGGAAAGAAAATATTGAAATTTTTATTTTTACTTAATTTTTCTGAAAAAGTAAGAAAGAAATGAAGTTATTAGTATTTACTATGTGGGTGACACAGGTGACATGCCTCATATTCTCTGTGTCAGAGCCCAGCATCGGGTGCTGTGAGTGGTGAGTCCTGAGGGAGTAGCAGACCCTTTTTAGGGGGCAGAAGGGGTGCCTGCTTCTTATCTGACTTCAGTAACCCTCTACATGTTTAACTGGTGGGCCTTAAAATATCAGTGTGGCTGCTTTTACAAAAATAGGACCTTAACTAGTAGAATTCTCACAGCTTTATACTAAGGTAAAGCACAATTGTGGAGGAATCTAAAATCCAACCAAAGGACGAGATTGTACCTTATTGTACATTACCAATTTTCCAGTTTTGCTGGCCTTTTCTATGACGACAAATGACAGTAAGTACAATAGAATGCTATCTACCAAATATACTGGGGAAAAACAAGAGGATTGGTGCTGGAACCATCACAGAGCTGGGAATCCATGAGAGGGTGCTTGGAAGACCTCCATGCACCTGCAAAAGGATGTGTGAAAATGTGTCAGAGCTATAGCCTGCTGTCCAAGTAGAGACACAGAAGTCTCTGCTGAAGATTTTCAAGCCCATTTCTGGTCTCACATAATCTGAGAAGGTTGAAACCATCTATACTAATTGCACCTTGAAGCCAAGAAATCTGCATGAAAAATTGTTCTTAAGCCACTGACACCCCTGGCAGAAGCAAACCAACCTCAGAGGACGCTCCCCCAGCCTAGGTCTGACAGTATTTCTTTTTACATATTTTAACAAAAAAATAACATTTGTATGATTAGAAACCATGTCAGAGGCTGTGCTAGTCCCGGTTAGAGACTATTTCTGGCACATGAAATAGAGTGGGGAGGAGGGTAGATGGATTTAAAAGGTTTCAGAGAGTTGATCAGTAGGCTCTGACAGCTGGTTTGAAGGTGGTAGGTGAAGGCGTGGGAAGTTAAGGATGACTTCCAGGTCTTTAACTTGCACACTTGAGTGCAATAATATTCCCTTTTACTTGAAAGGCACACAGGAGTAGCAACAGATTTGTCATATAAGACAGTTTGCTCAGAGTTGAGCTGGAGTCACATCCAGCAGCAAGGAGGATACTCAATCTGGAGCAGAAGATCAAAACTTCGATGTGTCAGCATATGTGCATGGACATTTAACATGGGAATGGCCGAGAAGATCCAGGAGGTGTGTAGAGTGACGAAAGCCTAGGACAGAGCCAGAAGCATTTAGAGGACGGGTGGAGAAACACAGGCCAGCCAGCTACCCCTAGAGTCATAGAGGCTAAATATCAGTAAATATCAAGGGCAAGTGATATTGGCAGAGGTCAATAGCCAGTTTCCTTCCAACTGTCATCCTCACAGCATGGCTTGTCCAAACACTCAGAACACTTCTGAGCCATGCCTCTCTGATCAATCTTCATTCATGAGAGAGCAAATAAACTTAAGGCACCCAACCCACCAATACTGTATTTGCACAGTTGATTATATGTACTTGGGACATGTACTGGGGAAAAATCACTGAGGAACAATTTTTTATTATTTTCTGTTGCATGAGGTTTTAGAACTGTTTCTATATAATTCTGCTTTACTGATTCTATATCTGAAGTCCGTTTTTTGGTGTATGCTCTTGTTTGTATGCAATTTTAATTTCTTTTTGTTACAGTTAATGACATGCATTGGTTTTTAAATTGGAGTTAAAGAACAACGACTCTTGGATTGAACATAACCACAAGGCAATTAATGTTTTACAAACAACACTTTTACATAATTGTAGTTGTTTTTAAATGTAAAAAATTATTATCTGATAAAAACACCCTCTTATTTTGTTTTAAGATTGAATCATGGCTTCTTCAAGAAGGCGTAAATAAATGTAAAAATAGTCCTGATTTTTACATTCTGTTATACATGTGGTTGTTTCACACTCCAACGTCAAAGGCACAATATTTCCTCATTTGTGACATGTGCAGATATTGCCTATTTTCATGTTCCCCTTGGCGATCAAGACAAGAATTGGGCTTCTTATATTGTCTGTCATAATTGTGAGGAAATGCTTCGTGACTGGAAAAAAGGAAAATGCAAAGGAATGCCTTTTGGTATCCCCATGGGTTGGCGTGAAACTAAGGACCACACAGCAGTGACTGTTATTTCTGTCTGATCCATACAAAGGGCATCGGCAAGAAAAAACAGCATGTGATGGCATATCCTAATATTCCTTAAGCAATACGACCTATCCCGAACTCTGAGACACTTCCAGTTCCAGTTTTCAATGGTTTTATTTCTTCTAAGGATGAAGAAAGTGAACATGATGATCAAGTGTATTTTGATAAGATACATGAGGAAATGGTTGTAGAATCTGAAGGGTCTTCTTCTGATGCCAAACAGTCATTAACCCCTAAGCAGTTTAACCAACCTGATTTGAATAAATTAGTAAGAGATTTAGGCCCATCAAAGAAAGCAGCTGAGTTATTAGCCTCCAAGCTTCAAGAAAAGAATGTACTTAACGGGTCAGCTAAAGTATCCCATTTCAAATTTTTGTAGACTTTTTTTCCGAAGACAAACACTTTGTTTACTGTCATGATATCAGTAGTCTTCTCAGCCAGCTAGGTGTTACCACTTACAGTCCAACATAGGGGTCCCCAAACTACGGCCTGTGGGCCACATGCAGCCCCCTGAGGCCATATATCAGGCCCCCACAGCACTTCCGGAAATGGCACCTCTTTCATTGGTGGTCAGTGAGAGGAGCACAGGATGCATCTTCACCCATAGTTTCCATTGAAATACTGGTCAGTTTGTTGATTTAAATTTACTTGTTCTTTATTTTAAATATTGTATTTGTTCCCGTTTTGTTTTTTTACTTTAAAATAAGATATGTGCAGTGTACATAGGAATTTGTTCATAGTTTTTTTTATAGTCTGGCCCTCCAATGGTCTGAGGGACAGTGAACTGGCCCCCTGTGTAAAAATTTGGGGGACCCCTGGTCCAACAGAATGGCAGCTATTTCTTGACAGCTCTAAACAGAGTCTGAAATGTGTTCTCCTACACAATGGTAATATTTATGCAGCGGTTCCAATTGGTTATCCAACTCATCTGCGAGAAGATTATAATGACATAAAAATTGTCCTCAACTTACTGAAGTATGAGGAGCATAACTGGATCCTTTGTGTGGATCTTAAAATGGTAAATTTCCTGCTAGGACAACAGAGTAGTTTCACGAAGTAACCTTGCTTTCTGTGTTTGTGGGACAGCCGAGCTCAGGAGAAACACTGGACACAGAAGAAGTGGCCAAAATGTGAAGCTCTGGAAGTAGGGATACAGAATACTGTGAATGAACCTTTAGTTAATCGAGACAAGATCATTTTTCCCCCACTTTACATCAAACTTGGCTTAATGAAGCAGTTTGTTCAGGCTTTGAATAGAGAAAGTGAATGCTTTCAACATATTATTTCTGCTTTTCCTGCCTTGTCTTTTGAGAAGATAAAAGCAGGTGTATTCGATGAACCTCAAATTCGAACCCTCATATGTGATGAAGAATTTGCCAGGAAGATGAATGAGGAGGAGAAAGCAGCATGACAGTCTTTTGTGGCAGTTACAACGAACTTCCTTGGCAACAATAAAGCAGAAAACTATGAACTTCTGGTTCAAAGAATGCTGTTGGCTTTCCACGACATTGGATGTAACATGAGCATTAAGATTCACTTCCTGAACAATCACTTTGATAAGTTTCCTGAATATCTTGGAGCTGTTAGTGATGAGCAGGGAGAACACTTTCATCAAGATCTGAGATGATGGAAGAGCGTTATCAGTGGCAATGGGACAGAAATATGATGGCAGACTACTGCTGGAGCATCAAACGAGATTGTCCTCAACAAGTACACAAACGCAAGAGCTACAAACACAAATTTTTGCCTGAATAGAATTTAAACAAGTTTTGTGCAAATTTTATAATTAAAAGAAGTGTTTTAATATGTTCTATTTTGAAATTGTAGACAAATTCTGATGCAATCATATCTTTTAGTGTATTAGAGTATTTACTGCATTATATATTATTATATTTTCACAAAGATAATGCCCAAGAAGACATTCTTTTTCATAATGTTAAACTAAATGTTGAAAATTTTATAATAAGATTAAAACATAAAATCTTGAATTGCCAAAAAACTGTAGCTTACAGATGAAAACTAATGTCAGATTTGAGATCAGCACACTCTAATTAGGGAAGAACAAGTGTTTTTGTGTATGAAACAAAAATTTTTTTGTTCCCCAGTGTATTTGTTCTGTCTTGGTATTTCAGTATTTCAGTTAAACAATGTGCAGAGCAGAAGTTGGTTATGATTAAGGTGACCAATCGTCCTCCTTTAGGCAGGACATTTTTTATTTTGTAAGTTTCGTCCTCTCTCGAAAACTGTTCTCCTACATGTTCTCCTTTTTTGATATTGGAAGACTAATCGCTAAATGTCCATATTCGATCGATGCAGAGTCAATTCATCGCGTGTGATGTGACGTATTTGTATCTAAATGAGTACTTTTTCTCACAATTATTATTAAAAATTAATAGGCATGTAAGCATAATTACTATATAAAATATTACAAATGTTTTTATTATGTATTTATGATATAGTGTATTATTGTTGCAATGAATAAAATGTTTCTTTTATTTACGATATTGTTTTCTTCAATTTATTTTTGTCCTCCTTTACATTGTAAAAAAGTTGATCACCTTTTCATGATAGCAATAAATCTTCCATAGTAGGAAATGTTCAATTCACCAATATGAGAACCATGAGTTTATCTACCATATCTCCCCATGTATAAGATGCACATTTTTCCAAAAAATTTGGGATCTAAAACTGGGTGCATCTTGTACAGTGGCTGTAGAGTTTTTTACTTGCATTTCCCACTTTTTGTGCTTGTTTTTGCACTCATTTTTGTAGATGAATAAAACTTAGGTTCCATAACTTTTTGTAATACATTTTTTTTCAAATCTTGGGCCCCCAAATTAAGGTGCATCTTATACATGGGAGCATCTTATACATGAGGAAATATGGGTATATGATAAATTGTAGAATGGTACTTTCTCAAATAAGGCCATGTGGGATCTAGTGACTCTTAGGGGCTCTGTGTACTGGTCCCACTGGCATCTGTCCAAGGTGCCTTACATGTCAATTGACCACTGACTGGCTCAGTTCCAACATTAGGCTAGCAAATTTGGGACCAAGGGACCAATTAGTCCACTTCTCATTCTGTAGCCACATCTTGGCTGTGTCCTTTTGTATTTGACATACAACTTCTGCCTGTTAGTCAACATCTTTCTCTGATGTGACTGCCACCACAAATCTCTCCCAGACTATTTCAGCCTGTAGATCTTCTTACTTCCTGCTAACATCTATCACATTTTTTGTCACTCATCTGGTTCTAGACCAGTGATGGGCAATCTTTTGAGCTTGGTGTGTCAAAATTCGCCAAAAAAAAATGAGCATAACTCGGGTAGTGTGTCACTTTGAGTAAAAAACCATAATTTTTCAATTTTTATAGTTTAAATAACAAAAATGTTTTGGCCTACTGACCTCCGGCACAGAGTGCCTACACTACAGCAAATGTTTTATCCTCGGCTACTACATCTGGCCATGCAGGAGCTGAGGATGAAATGTCTTTCTCGGCATGCGGTCCCATACTTCTCTGGTATGTGGTCACATGAAGTCGTGTGTCATCGAAAATGGCTACGCATGTCAGTGCTGATACGTGTGTCATAGGTTCGCCGTCACGGTTCTAGACGATACCTGGTTTGAGAGTAGCTGCACTCTTGATCTTCATTTTCCTCTGTGTTATTTGCTGTCATTAGGAAGGATATTGAAAGACTTGACATCTTTCATTCATTCCCCTGGAAGCTCAGATCCCCCCTGTCCTTGGGATAGCTGTTACTAATAATTAATGACTAATTAAATAATTATATATAAAATATGGGTATATTTATAATCATATCCCATGTTGGGATATGATTGTAAATATATTCATATGGATGGTGTGTTTTATTCTGAGACAATTCATTAATTATTGAGGGAGGTGTAGAATAGGCTGAAATCATGTCTAGGCTAGATATAGTAGAGTGATTCACTTATTTCATACTCACTTATTTTAATGTTAAAATGGAATGAATCAAAGAACGATATATTACAGAATGATAACGTGCCCGTTACAGATCTATTGCTTCTCATGCCCAAGTCTGCCTACCCTTTACTGCCCTGTGTACAGTACTAGAGCCAGATCTGGTAAACATTTCTTTTTACATAACGGAGAATGTTAAGCTTTGTTAGCAGAGGTTTCTGGGGGGACACTGTGGGACAGCAGGTGAAAGGGTCATCACTTCCTGGTACTGGTGTGCTTCGTTAGTTTCCTGCTCCGGTGGCTTTCTTGTGGTGGAGGACAAGGTGGGATATCACTCCCCTCAAGTAAGTTTCAGCAGCACCCACACAGGCAGCCTCTCAACAAGTGTTTCTGGAACTCCCAGTGGCTGATTTCTTGCCCTGTTGTCCCAGTCTGCAACACCTCCATGAATTTTTATGCCAGGCTGCTTCAGATAACCAGATGGTGGCAGTTTATCTGGAAGTGTCCCAACCTAAGTGTAGTCCAGAGGAGGCAGCTGTTTGTTGTAGGTTAAAACCAATGGCAGCAGAGAAGACTCCTCCAAAGCCACCCCCATCACCCACCCATGTTCATGAAAGCTCCACAACATGCAAAGCAATGGTTTGGACTTTGTGATTAACAGTTTTTCTTTTACTAAGGTGGTTTTGGCACTATGAGTGCCAATACAGTTTCTTTGAAGCACTGGTCTGGGCCCAGCAGTTGCTTCTAATTTTTAATTAGGGTATGTTTGCATAGCAAGGAAAGAAAGGCCAGGCTAGCATTGCAACCAGAATAAAAATTTGGTGGGAAAGGTTAGCCTCAGGCAAATTCAGTTTAGACAAGTTCAGTAAAAGAGAGATGATTTCAAGAGTAAAGGATAGAGTTGAAAGAATACTAGGCTTCAAGTCCAACACCCAAAGGTCAAGTCCCATTCTGCTACTAATAGTTGTTATGATCCTGGACCCCCAGTGATAACATGCTAAGAGATTATGGGACTCAGAGCTCTCCTCTGCAAAGCTTTGCTGCTCACCGGCACTCTCTACGTCGTTTTCATTACAGTTAACATGTGCCACACCTTCAAAATTAAATAAAGGCAACTCGTGTAAAGATGCAAGTGTACAAGGAATCATGTATAAGAGGACTGTGCCTTCAAAGAGAAGTGCAATGGTTTATACTCCTCATCAAATGTGCAGGGTGATGTGGATATTAGTCCAAAGTTGGCCACAAGCTCACTCTGAATAACTTTTTGAGCAAGTCACTTCATTTTTTTATCTAAACTTTGATCAGATAAAATAAGGGGTTGGAACAAAAAAAAAATCTGTAAGGTCTTTTTTGGATGGTGACTATGGTGGAATAAGCCCTTTGTCTCCAGGGGATCTGGCTGGTGCCACTACTCAGCCCTCTGACCCAGGAGAAAGGGACAGGGAGTTAGTTGCCCAGGAGGTGAGCAGAAGGAAATCAGCTGGCTTTCCCATTTGATCTGGAAAAAGTCCCAGTAGTAGGCTCTCGTTCCTATAACCTTTTTGCAAAAGTTGTTCTCTCTGCAAGAGGTAACACTCCCTCTTTCCAGTTCTGACCTCTCCCTTTAAGCTAAAATTTGCTAGTAAATCCAATTTCTGTTTTTCTTTGAACTTGGTTTTACTCACATAAAAAATGCTGCCTATTCACTCCCCTGTCCCACTGGGGTAGAGCATGTAAGGTGACCCAGCTCCTTTGGAAAACATTCTGGCATGAAGGGTCACAATGCTTAAAAATATCCATAGCCTTTTTATCTTATACACCTTCCAAAAATCTAGCTTAAGGTAGTAATTCTAAATGTCATTGAAAATTTAAGCATCAAGATGTTCACCATCAAATTGTATAATTTATAATTGTAAAAAAATGGAAGCATCTTAAATGCCCAGAATAAGGGGATGGTTAAGTCATGGTTTATTAAAATAGTGAAATATTGTGTTAAGGAGTGGTGTTAAAGAGTTTGAAATAACAATGTGGAGACTGCTTATTTTGCAAAATAAGTAGAGAAAGTGAGATAGAAAATTGGTTGTATGGTAAACAAAATATGAAAAGAAATACAGCAAAATGTAAACAGTGATATTTCTGAATGTGGGGATTCTTTATTGCATATATTCATCTATTTTTTGATAAGCTTTAATTATTATCAGAATAACAATATGGGTCCTGGCCAGTTAGCTCAGTCGGTTAAGAGTGTCGTCCTGAAACGACAAGTTTGCAGGTTCGATCCCTAGTTGGGGCACACATGGGAAGCAACCAGTGCATATGAGACTGAGAGGAACAACGAATAGATGCTTTCTTTCCCCCTTTCCCCCTCCCATCTCTCTCCCTTCCCCTTTCTCTCTCATTAAA
This sequence comes from Rhynchonycteris naso, assembly GCA_037038555.1. Classification (NCBI taxonomy): domain Eukaryota; kingdom Metazoa; phylum Chordata; class Mammalia; order Chiroptera; family Emballonuridae; genus Rhynchonycteris; species Rhynchonycteris naso. The sequence continues at coordinate 122,446,450 of CM072999.1, read as the reverse complement.
AATTAAGCCCTGCCTGGACAGCTCAGTTGGTTGGAGTATCATCCTGGAGTGCAGAGGTTGCTGGTTCAGTTCTCCAGACAGGACACAAGCCTCCTGTCTCTCTCTCTGCCATTCTCTCTCTCTTAAAAAGAAAATACAAATGTTATTTCCTTCTTCATATTTTCCTTCATTTTACAAATTATGGACTATGTGTATAACCAAAGAAAAAAATTAAGAAAGCCCACAGTTCCACAGACCACACCAGGACAACCACTGTGGGGCTCCCCACCCCATGGTGGCCCTGATCCTGATGAGACAGTGCAGCACAGTAGCCTGCTGATGTGACCCAGGCAGCACGTGCTTTATTGAGCTTGGCACTAAATTTAGACTAAAGGTGGCAGGACGGAGAGTGATTTAGGGAGCAGCTGCCTAGGAAGTCTCAGGAAGCCAAGTCTGGGCTGTGCTGCTGAACGCTGACACCACTTCCATACATCCTAGACAGCTGCATTGTTTGTCCTGAGAACAGGAGGTATACTCATTGGTCCTCAAAAAAACCCAGCCAGTGCACTGCCAGCAGGATTTAGTCAAGACAGGGAGCCAACCAGACAGGTGACTCCCCTGGAGACTTTGGGGTGCGCTCTGCTGCTTCCCTCTGCTGCTCCGAACTGGTGGACTCCAGCCGCTGGGGGGCCATAGCCCAGCAGACGGCAGGCTGGAAACACCCAGGACACCACTGGAGTTCTTCCCTTCATCTCAAATATTTGACATCGAGATGAAGAGCGAGTGGCACTCTTGTCTTCCAGCTCTTCTTCTCACTAGCTGGGGAACCTTGGACAAGCTTTTTGACCCATGCCTAAGATTCCCCATTCCTCATTGCTCATAAAATGTGGATGCTGGAACAATGGTGTTGAACGAAGGGCGAAGAGTAAGATAGGGGTGGCCCGGGGAAGGCTCACAGGGACTTCTTCCCTTTAGAAAGACACAAGTAGCATGATGCTCCCTCCCCTAACACTCCACACCCTACTTATCTCAGACAAAGTCCCTTATGCCCAGTGCAAGTTCTTCCTGACTTTCTTCTTGACTGGTGACACAAATCTATAATCTAGTTTACAGTTAGGTGTTACTCGGTCTTATCTCCAGTGTCACCCAGCACAAGTTCATTCAATGTCTGTTTAACCACTTTAAAGAAATAGGTAATAAATGGAGCTAGAAACAGACACGGAAGACCATGTTCTGGCCCTTACCAAACTCACTGTTCAGCCAGAGGAGAGAGGACTAGTTATGATTCAGAGTGCTAGGTGTAAAGTAGAAGCTTTTATCAACTGCTCTCTGAGACCTCAGATTGGGGGCCCCAGGAGGAGGATGGGAAGGGTGAGGCAAGCATTCACCTTTGAACTGATGCTTAGGAGGAACAGTTCGCCTGATGCATGGCAGGTGTCCACAGTTGAATGGGAGCTGCTTGGAGAGGAGCAGGTGCCTAGGTTTCACAGGAGGGGCTGAGTCTGCTGCATATAGAGAACAGAGAGTTAAGACATGTGGCGGCAGGAAGAGGAAGCGAGGGTCCTCAATGTTAGCTGGAGAGTGTGTGGTGGGTGGGAAAGGGGCTCAAGCACATTCCCAGGGCTCTAGTTCCTGGGCCAGACCCCGGAGCTACCAACTCACATTGAAGAAACGATGCTGTTCAGAAACAAGTAGAGGGCTGAGGTTAGCTTCTGAATTGCCATTGGTTAAACAGAGACATGAGGCAAGAAAGCCTGTAGGTGCAGGGACGGGAGGAGGGGGTTGCTGTCTGTGGGAAATAAGCCCCAGGAGTCAAGAAATTACAGGGAGAGCTTCCTTGTCACAGGCAGAGGGATGGTTAAGAGGTAAGCCAAAGGAGCATGCCTAGTGACAGGACTGGGATCAGCAGAGTTCATCATTGGCTGGCAGGGTAGTAGGAGCCACGTTTCTCCATCTATCTCACAATCGAACTTCCTCTAACATAGAGTATTTCCATATTAGTCTTAACCATGATCATATTAGATTATCTTTAAAAATGTGGAACCCCCCCCCAAGGCCCATTTCCCATCACCCCTACCCTGCTACACTGCTCTGGTCACACACAGTGGGGTCCAGGCTGGAGCCCCATGTAATCAGCCCACAAGGGTCAGGGCACCTCAGGGGACCTTAAACATTAAAGAAAAAATAATACCACATCAAGGCGGTCCCAATCGGTCAGCCAAGCGAATGTCGAAGCCCACGGAAACTTTTCCTAGTTTCCTCATGACTAGAGGGAGGAAGAGCTTCCCGTGGGTGGGTCCGAAGGGAAAAATAAACAAAGGAAACTCCTCCTTCAGAGGAGAGAGGGAGAGTGGAGGCCCCCAGATGCAGCGAATGGGAGTGGGAGTGTATTGCATGGATGTGCGTGTGTGTGCCAATGTGAGTGTGTGTGCGTAAAATAGGGTTTGTCTACCATCTGGAGCGTCCTCTGAGAGGCCGGGACCATCTGGAGCGTCCTCTGAGAGGCCGGGGCTAATTTAAGTCATCTGCCTGCTGGAAGTTGGTTGAAATGGAGTTTTAGTAGGATTCTTTCTGTGGGCCCTGTGGTTAAACTGAAATTCCTTTTAAATGATGCCTGAAGAGAGAGTCAAAACGAGGCCAGAACGCTGGAGATGAGCAAGTCCCCGCGGAGGTGCGAAGAGATGAACGCACTCACCGAGCAGGAGCGCGGGACGGGGCAGAGGGTAGCGGCTTCCGGGTTCCCTTACCCAGCCAAACCCCGGGGTGAATGGCTCAAGTGGCCCTGCCTCACCCCGTCTTCCCTCGCTGAGCCGGGCGGGGGGTGTTGTTTTTACCTTACAGAATTCTTCAGCGTGATTGAACTTCAATCATCAGAGTCAACCACATTTCTCTTTCAAAATAAAGTTCAGTTTACTGCTTTTTCTTGTTAAAAAACACCACTGTTCAAAAAGAAAAAAGCACCACTGTTCTTTATAGAAAAACTAGAATATATTGCTAAGTAAAAAGAATAAATAGTAAAATATTCATCGTATCACCTACTTTATGGAATGACTAGTAACACCATGTTAGATAACACTGGGAAATAAAATTTTTGTTGCATCCACAAAAACACTTGTTCTTACCTAATTCGAGTGTGCTGATCTCAAATCTGACATTAGTTTTTCTCCGCAAGCTACAGTTTTTTTGCAATTCAAGATTTTACGTTTTAATCTTATTGTAAATTTTTCAACATTTAGTTTAACATAATGAAGTAGAATGTCTTCTTGGTCATCATCTTTGTGAAAATATAATAATTTATATAATGCAGTAAATACACTAATGCACTAAAAGATATGATTGCATCAGAATTTGTCTACAATTTCAAAATAGAACATATTAAAACACTTCTTTTAATTATAAAATTTGCACAAAACTTGTTTAAATTCTATTCAGGCAAAAATTTGTGTTTGTAGCTCTTGCGTTTGTGTACTTGTTGAGGACAATCTCGTTTGATGCTCCAGCAGTAGTCTGCCATCATATTTCTGTCCCATTGCCACTGATAACGCTCTTCCATCATCTCAGATCTTGATGAAAGTGTTCTCCCTGCTCATCACTAACAGCTCCAAGATTTTCGGGAAACTTATCAAAGTGATTGTTCAGGAAGTGAATCTTAATGCTCATGTTACATCCAATGTCGTGGAAAGCCAACAGCATTCTTTGAACCAGAAGTTCATAGTTTTCTGCTTTATTGTTGCCAAGGAAGTTCGTTGTAACTGCCACAAAAGACTGTCATGCTGCTTTCTCCTCTTCATTCATCTTCCTGGCAAATTTTTCATCACATATGAGGGTTCGAATTTGAGGTTCATCGAATACACCTGCTTTTATCTTCTCAAAAGACAAGGCAGGAAAAGCAGAAATAATATGTTGAAAGCATTCACTTTCTCTATTCAAAGCCTGAACAAACTGCTTCATTAAGCCAAGTTTGATGTAAAGTGGGGGAAAAATGATCTTGTCTCGATTAACTACAGGTTCATTCACAGTATTCTGTATCCCTACTTCCAGAGCTTCACATTTTGGCCACTCCTTCTGTGTCCAGTGTTTCTCCTGAGCTCGGCTGTCCCACAAACACAGAAAGCAAGGTTACTTCGTGAAACTGCTCTGTTGTCCTAGCAGGAAATTTACCATTTTAAGATCCACACAAAGGATCCAGTTATGCTCCTCATACTTCAGAAAGTCGAGGACCATTTTTATGTCATTATAATCTTCTCGTGGAAGAGTTAAATAACCAATTGGAACTGCTGCATAAATATTACTGTTGTGTAGGAGAACACATTTCAGACTCTGTTTAGAGCTGTCAAGAAATAGCCACCATTCTGTTGGACTGTAAGTGGTAACACCAAGCTGGCTGAGAAGACTACTTATATCAGACAGTAAACAAAGTGTTTGTCTTTGGAAAAAAAAGTCCACAAAAACTTGTTTACGCTTCCTGAAATGGGATACTTTAGCTGACCGGTGAAGTACATTCTTTTCTTGAAGGTCTGGAAGCTGATAACTCAGCTGCTTTCTTTGATAGGGCTAAATCTCTTATTAAGTCATTCAAATTGGATTGGCTAAACTGCTGAGGGGTTAATGACTGCTTGGCATCAGAAGAAGACCCTTCAGATTCTATAACCATTTCCTCGTGCATCTTATCAAAATACACTTGATCACCATGTTCACTTTCTTCGTTCTTAGAAGAAATAAAACCATTGAAAACTGAAACTGGGAGTGTCTCAGAGTGTGGAATAGGTTGTATTGCTGAAGGAATATTAGGATGTGCGATCATATGCCATTTTTTTCTTGCCAATTCCTTTTGTATAGATCAGACAGAAATAACAGTCACTGCTGTGTGGTTCTTAGGTTCACGCCAACCCATGGGGATACCAAAAGGCAATCCTTTGCATTTTCCTTTTTTCCAGTCATGAAGCATTTCCTCACAATTATGACACACAATATGAGGAGCCCAATTCTTGTCTTGATTGCCAAGGGGAATTTGAAAATAGGCAATATATGCACGTGTCACAAATGAGAAAATATTGCACCTTTGACGTTGATGTGTAACAGCCACATATATAACAGAAGGTGTCAGGACTATTCTTACATTTACGCCTACTTGCAGAAGCCATGATTCAATCTTAAAACAAAATAAGAGGGTGTTTTTATCAAATAATAATTTTTTACATTTAAAAACAACTACAATTATGTAAAAGTGATGTTTGTAAAACATTAATTGCCTTGTGGTTATGTTCAATCCAAGAGTCGTTGCCCTTTAACTTCAATTTAAAAACCAATGCATGTCATTAACTGTAACAAAAAGAAATTAAAATTGCATACAAACTAGAGCATGCACCAAAAAACGGATTTCATATTTGGAATCAGCAAAGCAGAATTATATAGAAACAGTTCTAAAACCTCATGCAGCAGAAAATCTAAAAACATAAAATGGAAAAACATTGTTCCCCAGTGATTAGACTATTCTTCAAGTAAATATATATATAGTATGTATGTATATAATATATATATAGTATATGTATAAATATACATATATACACATATATTTGTGATACACATAATATAGTATATATAATACACATAATACATATATATTATATATACACAAATATACCTTTTCTTCAAACAAAATTGAATTAATCTTGTGTTTATGTTGTTTCCTCCCCCCTTCTTTTACCTTACATATTCTGTGGCTTTCGATACATTTCTCAGCATCATTTTAAAAAAGAGCTCATTTACTCTTATTTAGAAAGAGGAGAGAAAGGGGATGGGGTGGGTAGTGGAAAGCATCAACTCGTAGTTGTGTCTCCTATGTACCTTCACCAGGCAAGGCCTGGGTTTCGAACCAGCAACCTCAGCATTCCAGGTTGCTGCTTTATCTATTCTATCACCACAGGTCAGGCTTAACACCATTTTGAGGTCTGCATACCATCCTATTACCTGAAGTACTAAGCTTATTTAAGCAGTTAATATGTACGGAAAATGAACCCTAGAGACTGGACTAAAGTTTTACACAAACAGTGAAAGCTAGTGAGGCATGGCACTGAGCACCTGGAACCAGAGCCCAGGCCCATTGGCTCAGTTGCTGTGCTGTTTGCACTGTACAAGATGAGCAAGGGACTCACCAGATTCCTTTGACGGTTGGGAACACCAGCTGTGACTGGGAGCCATAATGACAATATGACTTCTTAAAAAAGCAAGGGCTCTTAATTCTAAGTCATTTGTGGGAGCTCCTCAGCTCTTGGACCCAAAGTCTGTGATCTGACAGGAATGTGAACTGCATGAATCAGCCTTGCTGGTATGCACCTGCCTTTACCATACTTGGACATTGTATGTCTATACCTTCTATCTCCCACCCACCATACCCCTCCATACCTTGTAGTACCATTTAAATTGAGCCACCTAGTGGCTGAATCTGTGGACTAATAATCTTTGCCCAAGGAGGAAGGTGGTTGTAGGGTACTGGGGCAGGCGACAGACTTACAGAGGAATACAACATAGAAGTAAGGATAAGATGTGCAGTGAAGTTAAAAGAGTGTTGGCCTGAGTTTGAGGAGACTGGGCTCCACCTCTGCCAGTGTGCTGTGTGGCTTTGAGGAAGTTCTTTTCTTGCTCCCGTCCTGTTTCTTCATCAGTTCATCAGGGGCACCAAACCAGATGAGCTCCACTCTCCCTTTCTGCTTTAGCTGCTCTGTTGTTTTCCTCACTCACTTGATAAATTTGTTTCACAACATGATTCAGAGCATTCTTTTTGTGATTTTTGATACTTCTTTTTGTTTTTTGAATCCTATAGACAAATTTCTGATGACAGTGTCAAAGGCTCTCAGTCACCTCTCCTGAAGCAAGCTCTTGTTTATAGTTGACTATGCCCCTGTTTTTTTAAACTCTCTGTTATTTTTAAATTACTGTTGATGTATAATATTATATTAGTTTCATATGTACAACCCTCTGATTAAACATTTATATAACTTACAAAGTGATCACCTGATAATCTAGCACCCATCTGTCACCATACAGTATTGACTATCTTCCCTATGCTGTACTTTACATTCCCATAACTGTTTTGTAACTACCAACCTGTGCTTGTTAATCCCTTCACCTCTTCACCCAGTCTCCTACCCCCATCTTTCTGGCTCCTGTCAAAATGTTCTCTATCAGTCCATTTCTGTTTTATTAGTTTATTTTATTCTTAAGATTTCACATATAAGTGAAATCCCATGGTACTTGTCTTTCTCTGTCTGACTTATTTTACTCAGCACAATACCCTCTAGGTCAGTGGTTCTTAATGTGGGTTCTATCGAACCCTAGGGGTTCCGTGAGTCGGTCTCAGGGGATCGGAGAAGCCTCTGCCGCGGAGGCCAGAATAAAGTAATACCGTGATTTGTTGTGAGTTCATGCACTTTGTTGGTTTTGTTCTTTGAGCAAGGAGATGTTCATGCACGGTTCATTTTGTGCACCAGTAAAAGAACATATACCTATGTCTTGAATATGGAAAAAAAAATCATATTTTATTTATCACTAAAGAAGTGTTCAGTGAATGCGCATATGAAACTGGTGGGTTCGGTACCTCATAAAAAGTTAAGAACCACTGCTCTAGGTCATTGATGGGCAATCGTTAGAGCTTAGTGTGTCAAAATTTGCCAAAAAATTAGCATAACTCTGGTGGTGTGTCACTTCGAGAAAAAGGCCTAACCGGAAGTCCCAGAACTAGAGACACTCTGTGCCGGAGTTCTGTTGTTTTGGCCTACAGACCTCCAGCACAGAGTGTCTACACTACAGCAAATGTTTTATCCTCAGCTACTGCACCTGGCCATGCAGGAGTCGAGGATGAAATGTCCTACTTGGCACGCGGCCCCATACTTTTCTGGTATGCGGCTGCGTGTCACCGAAAATGGCTACATGTGTCAGTGCTGACACGCGTGTCATAGGTTTGCCATCACGGCTCTAGGTCTATCCATGTTGTTGCAGATGGCAAGATTTCATTCTTATGGCTGAGTCATAGTCCATTGTATGCATGCACCACTTCTTCTTTACCCATTTGTCTACTGATGGGACGTAGGTCGCTTCAGTATCTGAGCTATTTTAAATCATGCTGAAATGAACAAATGGATGCATAGGTCTTTTTGAATTAGTGTTTTGTGTTTCCTCACCTAAATACCCAGAAGTGGAATGTGTGGATCTTTCTTTGTCTCTTGTTATGACCTTTGTTTAAAGTATATTTTGTCTGGAATAAGTTTGCTGCCCTAGGTTTTTCTCTTTTCATTTCCATTTTTATGACATATCGTTTTCCATTCCTGTACTTTTAGTTTTGGTCTTTTCTTTATTTCTTTTAATTTATTAATTTTAATGGGGTGACATTGATAAATCAGGGTACATATAATCAGAGAAAACATCTCCAGGTTATTTTGACATTTGATTATATTGCATACCCATCACCCGAAGTCAAATTGTCTTCCATTACCTTCTATCTGGTTTTATTTGTGCCTCTCCCTCTCCTTCCTCCCTCCACCCCCCAATAGCCAGCACACTCTTGTCCATGTCTCTGAGTCTCATTTTTATGTCCCATCTATGTATGGGATCATATAGTTCTTAGTTTTTTCTGATTTACTTATTTCACTAAGAATAATGTTATCATGGTCCATCCATGTTGTTGTAAATGATCCGATGTCATCATTTCTTATAGCTGAGTAGTATTCCATAGTATATATGTACCAAAGCTTTTTAATCCAATCGTCTACTGATGGGCACTTGAGCTGTTTCCAGGTCTTCGCTATTGTGAACAATCCTGCCACACACATGGGGCTCATTTCTTCTTTTTGAACAATGCTATGGTGTTCTTAAGGTATATTCCTAAAAGTGGGATAGCTGGGTCAAAAGGCAGTTTGATATTTAATTTTCTGAGAAATCTCCATACTGTTTTCCACAGTGGCTGCACCAGTCTGCATTCCCACCAGCAATGCAGAAAGGTTCCCTTACCTCCACAATCTCGCCAGCACTTAATCTGTGTTGTTTTGTTGATGAGCACCATTCTCACTGGTGTGGAGGTGATATGTCATTGTGGTTTTAATTTGCATTTCTCTAATGATTAGTGATGTTGAGCATTTTTTCATATGCCTATTGGCCATCTGTATGTCCTCTTTGGAGAAGTGTCTATTCATTTCTTTTGTCCATTTTTTGATTGGATTGTTTGTCTTCCTGAGTTTTACAAGTTCTTTATAAATTTTGGTTATTAACCCCTTATCAGATGTATTGTCGTATATGTTCTCCCATTGTGTAGATTGTCTTTTTATTCTGTTCTTATTGTCTTTAGCTGTGCAAAAACTTTTTAGTTTGATATAGTCCCATTTGTTTATCCTGTCATTTATTTCACTTGCCCGTGGAAATAAACCGGCAAATATATTGCTGCGAGAGATGTCGGAGAGCTTGCTGCCTATGTTTTCTTCTAAGATACTTATGGTTTCATGGCTTACATTTAAGTCTTTTATCCATTTTGAGTTTGTTTTTGTGAATGGTGTAAGTTGATGGTCTAGTTTCATTTTTTTGCAGGTAGATGTCCAATTTTCCCAACATCATTTGTTAAAGAGGCTGTCTTTACTCCATTGTATGCTCTTACCTCCTTTGTCAAATATCAGTTGCCCATAAAGGTGTGGGTTTATTTCTGGGTTCTCTGTTCTGTTCCATTGATCTATATGCCTGTTCTTATGCCAGTACCAGGGTTATCTTGAGTACAATGGCCTTGTAGTATAATTGATAGCAGGAAGAGTGATACATCCCGCTTGATTCTTCCTTTTCAAGATTGCTGAGGCTATTCGTGTTCTTTTTTGGTTCCATATAAATTTTTGGAATATGTGTTCTATATCTTTGAAGTATGTCATTGGTATTTTAATTGGTATTGCATTAAATTTATAAATTGCTTTGGGTAATATAGATATTTTATGATGTTTATTCTTCCTAACCATGAGCACGGTATATGCTTTGACTTGTTTGTATCTTCCTTGATTTCTTTTATCAATGTTTTATAATTTTCCAAGTACAAGTCTTTAATCTCCTTGGTTAAATTTACTCCTAGGTACTTTATTTTTTTGGTTGCAATAGTGAAGGGGATTGTTTCCTTAATTTCTTTTGCTGACAGTTCATTGTTGATATATAAAAATGCCTCTGATTTCTGAGTATTAATTTTATACCCTGTCACCTTGCTGAATTCATTTATCAGGTTCAGTAGTTTTTTGACTGAGACTTTAGGGTTTTCTATATACAATATCATATCATCTGCAAATAATGACAGTTTTACTTCTTCTTTTCCAATTTGGATGCCTTTTATTTCTTCTTCTTGTCTGATTGCTGTAGCTAGGACTTCCAGAACTATGTTGAATAAGAGTGGTGAAAGGCGGCACCCCTGTCTGGTTCCTGATCTTAAGGGGATTGCTTTTAATTTCTGCACATTGAGTATGATGTTTGCTGTGGGTTTGTCATAGATGGCCTTTATCATGTAAAGGTATGTTCCCTGTATTCCCACTTTACTGAGAGTTTTGATCATGAATGGATGCTGGATTTTATCAAATGCTTTTTCTGCATCTATTAAAATTATCATGTGCTTTTTGTCCTTCCTTCTGTTTAAGTGATGAATCACATTGATTGATTTGTGAATATTGAACTAGCCTTGCCTCCCCAGAATAAATCCCACTTGATCATGGTGTATGAATTTTTTCATATATTGCTGGATTTGGTTGGCTAATATTTTGTTGAGGATTTTAGCATCTAAATTCATCAGGGATATTGGCCTATAATTTTCTTTCTTTGTGTTGTCTTTGCCTGGTTTTGTTATCAGAATTATGCTCACCTCATAAAAGGAGCTTGGAAGTCTTCCTTCCTCTTGAAATTTTTGAAATAGCTTGAGAAGGATAGGAGTTAGTTCTTCTTTGAATTTTTGGTAGAATTCACTTGTGAAGACATCAGGCCCAGCACTTTTTTTGTTGTTTTTTTCTTTAATAACTATTTTGATCTCATTTGTTGTAATTGGTATGTTTAGGTTTTCTGATTCTTCCAGATTGATTTTTGGAAGATTGTATGTTTCAAGGAATTTGTCCATTCCATCTAGGTTGTCTAGTTTTTTGGCATACAGTTATTCATAGTATTTTCTTACAATATTTTCTATTTCTGTTGTGTCAGTTGTTATTTCTCCACTCTCACTTCTAATTTTATGTATTTGAGTCCTCTCTCTTTTTTTCTTGGTGAGTCTAGTTAAAGGTTCATGGATCTTCTTTACTTTTTCAAAGAACCAGCTCCTGGTTTTATTGATCCTCTGTATTGTTTCCTTAGACTCTATGTCATTTATTTCTGCTCTGATCTTTATTATTTCCTAACTTCTACTAACCCTGGGCTTTACTTGCTGTTGTTTTTCTAGTTCTTTTAGATGCGGGGTCAAGTTGCTTATTTGAGCTTTTTCTAGCTTCTCATGGTATGCCTGTAGTGCTATGAACTTCCCTCTCAGTACTGCTTTTGCTGTGTCCCATAAATTTTGAGTTGATGTATGCTCATTATCATTTGTTTCTAGAAACTTTTTTATTTCTTCTTTGATCTCATTGTTAATCCATTCTTTATTTAATAACACGCTATTTAGTTTTCAAGTGTTTGAGTATATTTCAGTTTTTCTTTTGTGGTTAATTTCTAGTTTCATGGCATTGTGATCAGAGAAAATGCTTGATATGATTTCAATCTTCATAAATTTGTTGAGACCACATTTGTGTCCTAACATGTGGTCTATCCTAGAGAATGTACCATGAGTGCTTGAAAAGAATGTATATTCTACTGCTTTAGGGTGAAAAGTTCTGAAGATATCTATTAAATCGAGTTGATCTAGTGTATCCTTTAAGTCTGCTGTTTCTTTATTAATTTTCTTTCTTGAGGATCTATCGAGTGATGTTAGTGGGGTATTGAAATCCCCTACTATTATAGTATTGCTGTTGATATTGCCTTTTATATCCATCAAAGTCTGCTTTATAATTTTTGGTGCTCCTATGTTCAGGGCGTAGATATTTATAATGGTTATATCTTCCTGTTGGATTGCTCCCTTTATCATCATGTAGTGTCCTTCTTTATCTCTTACTATAGCCTTTGTTTTAAAGTTCACTTTGTCAGATATAAGTATTGCTACCCTGGCTTTCTTTTCAATTCCATTTGCATAAAATATTTTTTTCCATTCTTTTACTTTCAGTGTATGTGCATCTTTTGTTTTAAGGTGTGTCTCTTGTAGACAGCATATGCATGGGTCCTGTTTTCTTATCCACGTAGCTATCCTATGTCTTTTGATTGGATCATTTAATCCATTTACATTTAAGGTTATTATTCATATATAGTTCTTTATTGCCATTTTATTCTTTAAAGCTGTATTCCTCTTTTGCTATATTCTTTTCTCCCTTTGATCTGTTCACAATAGACCCCTTAGCATCTCTTGCAGTATTGTTTTGGTTTTAATGAATTCCATGAGTGTTTTTTGTTTGTTTTTTTTTGTCTGGGAAGCTCTTCATTTCTTCTTCAATTTCTAACGTTAGTCTTGCTAGATAAAGTAGTCTTGGTTGTAGGTTCTTGTTCTGCATTACTTTGAATATTTCTTGCCATTCCCTTCTGGCCTCAATTGTTTGTGTTGTGAAGTTGGATGTCATCCTTATGGGTCTCCTTTGTAGGTGATTGCCTTTTTTTCTCTAGCAGCTTTTTTTCTCTTTTTATTTGTGTATTTTAGAGAGAAGACACAGAGTGAGAGAGAGACAGACAGAGAGAGAGAGAGAGAGAGAGAGAGAGAAAAGGGGAAGGAGCTAGAAGCATCAACTCCATATGTGCCTTGACCAGACCAGTGCAGGGTTTTGAACTGTTGACCTCAGTGTTCCCAGGTCGACGCTTTATCCACTGCGCCACCACAGGTCAGTCTCTCTAGCAGCTTTTAATGTTTTCTCTTTATCACTTAGCTTTGGTATTTTAATTATAATGTGTTCTGGTTTGGATTTCTTTGGGTTTCTCTTTAATGGAGTTCTCTGTGCTTCTTGAATGTGTGAAACGTTTTCCAGCCTTAATTTAGGGAAGTTTTCAGCTATGATTTGATTGAACAAAGTTTCTATCCCTTTTTCTTTCTCTTCTTCTTCAGGAACCCCTATGATGTGGATGTTATTTCTCTTCATGTTGTCACGGAGCTCCCTTAGCATTTCCTCAGACTTTTTGAGTCTCTTTTCTTTTTTCTGCTCTGCTTCTGTGCCTTCATTTATTTTGTCCTCTAACTCGCTGATTTGATCCTCAGCTTCATCCATTCTGCTTTTAATTCCTTCCATTGTGTTCTTCAATTCTGATATTGTATTTGTTATTTCTGTCTGATTATTTTTTATTATTTCAATTTCCTTTTTATACTTGCTATCTCTTTATTTCAGTGTTTGTAATGACCATCCATTGTTGTTCTAAGCTCTTTGAACATCCTAACTATCATTATTTTAAACTGCATCCGGTAATTTGGTTATATCTGATTCATTCAGGTCCTTCTTTGGGGATTTCTCTTGATTCATTTAGATTGCATTTCTCTGCCTTCCTATTTTGTCTATGTAAGAAGGGTTTGGCCACTGGAGTCCAATGGGTGTTGCCTCTGTGTTCCCTAGGTGTGGTCTGTCTGCAGGCCCACCACCCCCTTTGCCACTGCCTAGGGCGGTTGTGTATGGGCGTTGCCAGCACCTGCCCGCTGCGGCTGTTGCTGTGATTTCCACCTCTGGTACCCGGCTCTACAAGCCTCAGCCTGTCTGGGCCCTTGCCTTGCCCCCACGGGTGGGGTTGTGTGCTGCACGCGGGCTGCAAGCCTCGGCACTAAGGCAGGGGTGACCTCTGCTCAGCTGCAGGTCTCCGCCTGTTCCTGGGCTTCCGCCCTGCCCCCACGGTCAGAACCTGCTCACGCATCAGGCTGTAACCTTGGCTCTGCTGGCTGCCAGGGTTGCAGGCACCCACTTAGCTGTGGACCTCCGCCTTTTCCTGGCCTTTTGTCCCACCTCCGCGGGCAAAGCCAGTTTGTGCAGGGCTGCAAGTCTCAGAGGCCAGATGAGGCTGTGAGCCCGTGCCCTTGCTCAGTGGCGGATCTCCAGGATCTCCACCCGTTCCTGAGCTCCCACTTTTCCCCCTGCAGGTGGGGTTTCAGGTGGGCCCACAGCTGGCCAGGCCACTTTTGTGTGTCCCCCCCACCCCCCGCTGGGCTATACTTAGCTCAGACCAGCTGGCCAGCTAGCTTGTGCCCCCGCTGCCCCACCGACGGAACCACTCTTCCACATCTGGCCACTGCCCGCCCTCCAGTAAGTCCTCATCAGTGTAGCTGTGGGCACTGCAGGTCAGACTCTAACACTCCATACTGTAGTCCTGAAAGCTCCTTCCTTCTAAGCAGCAGTGGTCTAAGTGCCATACTACAGCTTGTTTGGCTGGTGTCCTGCTTCCCTTTGCTGGTATTGCTGGTTCCAGGGGAAATATTCGCTTCAGATTTGGGGAGTGAATCAGCCCAGGGTTTAGGTAGCTGTCCCTCAAAGTGTTTCTTCCTGTGCCTTTTAGATTATACTCTCTTCCTGCTGTTCCGGTCCTCTCCTCTCTCCCCATCCCCCAGAGCCCCGGGTGAGTGGTTGTGAGAGAGGTTTTCTGCGCTGTCCCTTTAAGAAGAATCCTGGGTCTGAGAAAACTGTCTCTTTCTCACAAACAGTATCCTAATTTGTTTCACAGCTAAATACTGTCCATAGGTCTCCTCTAGACTCTGGTGTTGCAGGCTGGGGCTTTGTTTCTGGGGCTCAGGTCCCTCCCCTCTCCGCTTAACTCTCTTCCCTTCCACATGAGTCTCTCCAGGCTGCCGTTCGCTCTGAGGAGTTGGGCAGCCCTTTCCGCGTTTTTGCTTTTCCTACCAGTCTCACTGTGGCTTCTTCAGTTCCTTGGTTGAAGAGTCCACTTAGTTTAGTTCAAAGTTGGTTTATCCAGATGATGGTTCTTAAAATTAAGTTATAATCCACTTTGGTTCTGGGAGTTGGAAGTTGGTACGTCCACCTACTCCATCACCATCTTGCCGCTCTCCTATATTTTTTTTTAGTTTTTGTCTGTCTTCTGATCTGAAGTGTGTCTCTTGTAGGCTGCGTGTGTATGGATTTCTATTTATTCATTTAGCCACCCTGTGCCTTTTGATTGGAACATTTAATCCATTTACATTTAGAGTAATTGTTGATAGATATGTAGTTATTACCATTTTATTATTCATATTTAAAATTTTTTTTTCCTCCTTCTTCTTAAAAATTACTCTTTAACATTTTTTCTTATACTGATTTGGTGGTGATGAACTCTTTTAGCTTTTTCTTGTCTGGGAAGCTCTTTATATGTCCTTTGACTCTAAATGATAGCTTTGCTAGGTAGAGTAATCTTGGTTGTAGCTCCTTGCTTTTTATCACTTTGAATATTTCTTACCATTCTCTTTTGGCCTGCAAAGTTTCTGTTGGGAAATCAACTGGAAGTCTTATGGGAGCTTTCTTGTAGGTAACTAATTGCATTTCTCTTACTCTTTTAAGATCTCTCCTTGTCTTTAACCTTTAGCACTTTAATTATAATGTGTATTGGTGTGCCCCATTTTGTATTCATCTTGTTTGGAACTCTGTTTCTTGGACTGGTATGTCTATTTCATTCACTAAGTTAGAAGTTTCCTCTCATTAATTTTTTTTTCAAATTGGTTTTCAATTCCTTGCTCTCTCTCTTCTTCTTGCATCCCCATTATGCGAATGCTTGCATGTCTGAAGTAGTCCCAGAGATTCAGACACCTGCCCTGTTACCTGCCCTGCCTAGCTCAATGCGTTTGGGGATAACCCACTGAGAGAAACAATGTGAATGTGCTTTGAAAAGAAGTCTCAAGAGCTATGTAAATAGAAGGAATGATTGTTTTCATAAGTGGAGTTGTCTCTCTGCCGCCCAGGCTAGAGAGGCTGTTTGGACTGTAAGTATATGACCTCTGAACTTTTCACTTTGCCCTGGAGAAGCTGTGGGTGGCAGAAATGCGGGGAGAGAGGAGGTATCAGAGCGAGCAAGCGTGGACCTCTGTCTCAAGGCTGGCCAGGTATCTAGGGGAAAAAAATCTAAAGTAGCTCTTTGTGGTCATGAATAATATACTTATGTGATTGTTTTTGAATGTTTGAGTCTGAAGAAAAGGATTTCAGGGTGACATCTCAATGGGTAACAATAGAGTAACCTATTCAACTAAGGCTGCACAAATCTACATGAAATGGAAAATAAAGGAAATTATCTAAATAATTCAACATGCCTCTTCCTTTTCACATGTACACACACGCACATGAATTATTTCATCCAGATTCAGATAATGGTTGCAATTCTTCCCTCTCTGTGCCTAGGTAGAACATTTCCAATCTTCAAAGTTCTTTCCAGTTATTTTGCCATTTTATATTCAGTGTCAGACATAGGATCTGGCTCATAGTAGACACTCAGGAAGTCTCTGATCAATGAAATAACACCCATTCTGGGAGTGTATTGTTACAGAAATGGCCCCCAATGAATCCTGCCTCTGTGAATCTATATCTTTGTGTAGCCCCTTCCACATTGACACTGGGCTTAGTCACGTTTGCTCTGATTAACGAAACCTTAGCAGGGGCTTGAAAAGCACCCCGGGACATGCACACCACAGGGAGAAGCAGGGCCATACTGCTGAAGAATGTGGCACAACCAACTTTAGCCACCAGTCCTGTGCATGAGGTCAGTTAGACCCTCCAGTCCCTGTCAAAACACCAGATGACTGCAGCCAGACAGCATCATCAGCCTAGCTCAGTCCGAATCATTGGCCCATGGAATCACAAGAAAATAAATTGTAGTTTTGAGCCAATGAATTTTGGTTTGATGTGTTACACAGTAATAGATTATTGAAACACTACTTTTAAAAAAAATAGAGAGATACTCCTTTAGACCAAGCATGAAAAATATGTTACATCTTGTCTATCAACTTTAATTGATTAGTAGTGTCTTCCTGGAAAGCTGTGTTGAAAAGAATTTGAAAGCCATGTTAATGGAAAAGAAAGCCATGACTTGTCAGAGAACATGGGCAGAAATAGAGGCACTATGTCTACCTTATATTTGCCATCCTTATTCCATATTATCAAGAAGAGATCAATGAATAAGAAAAGCAGAATTATTAAACTTGAATTTTAAATATGCAGCGAGGGAGTATCTCATGAGGTAGGTAATGTTTCCCAAGAACAGTGATAGGGAAGATAGAACTCCTGAATGGCCTCAACCAGACGTGATTTTTGTCACCGAAGAACACAGTTCTGTGGTTGAGAAAACCATGACCTAGAGGTCCAGTTGGCTACCCAGGCTTACCTGGGGCGGTGCAGAAGTGGAATTGCTGTGGTCACAGATCTGGTCAACAGTTCACAGGTCTGGAAGCTCAGTGTTGTGGGTGTGTCCAGAAGTGACTGAACTCTTGAGAACAGACCTACAAGAACCACATTCATGAGTTACTGACAGCAAAATAAAGTCTGGAGACTTTCCCAGGATACAACCAGTATTCTCTGCTCTCCAGACTAAATTAGTCATTAGAAAGGCTCAGTCTCATGAAAAGGATGGAATAAAAATCAAGGAAGTGGAAAAGTTCAAAGAGAGTATTTTACATGAGTCAGGAAAGGCAGACCAAATATCGCTTCTGACAACATAGCGCTCTCTCCAGTAATGGTGAAATCCCTGACCTCAGGCCGGCACCTTTCTCCCCTTGAGAAGAATTTGAGGCACACTGACCACTTACAGACATTGATTCTTCTTCTAACATCTCTGCCAAACCCACTTCTTCTGGGGGACATGCTTTTTCAGATACGTGAATATAATTGATTAGGCCATTGCTAATTTTCCGTTTAGAAGCACTTCTGGGGATTTCACGTTAGTTAGCATTTGCTTTCCCAGTTCCTGACTGTCCACTTTGATTTATAAGGAATTTTAATCCTTCAGAGATTTCTGCATATGCATTGATTTTGTCCATCTACCCATCTACTATCTACCACCCATCTACCCATCCATCCATCCATCCACATCCATCCATCCATCCATCCACATCCATTCATCCATCCATCCATTTATCCATCCATCCACATTCATCCATCCATCCACATCCATCCATCCATCCATCCATCCATCTATCCATCCATCCATCATTTCTCCTATTTATTCTGTAAATACTTAATAAGCACTTAGTTGGTACAAGTGAACACACAGAGAAGAAAGGTATGGGCTCTGCCTTTTAGGAGCCTCAACGGTGAGAAAGAAGACAGGATTGTAGGTGGGAGACCAGTCCGAGACAAGTCCAGAGAAGAAATACGGCTACTCTGATTAACATTTAGCAGAAGTGATAGGGAAGAAAGGAAAGATATTAGAAGAAAAGAGAGTTAAAGCAAGAAAGTAGACTGTGGTTGCCTGTGAGATTAACAATGAGTGAGAAGGAGGAGACCACGATAAGAAAACTGATTGTTAATAGGTATTATTTTTATCATTATTATTAATAACTGGTATTTACTGAACACCTTTACTATGTCAGGAACTCTTCTAAACCTTTTGTATGGCTGAATTTATTTAATCCTCAAATTCCAGAATGGCTCTTGGCTGTTTAGTTCAGTTGGTTAAAGCATTGTCCCGATACATCAAGGTTGCAGATTCCATCCCCAGTTAGGTCAGGTACAAGAATCAAACAATAAATGCATAAATAAGTGGACCTGAAAATCAATGTTTCTCCCTCTCTCTCCTTTCCTCTCTATCTAAAATCAATAAATAAAGTTTTTTAAAACCCAGAATAAACCCTGGCCAGTGGATAAAGTGTCAGCCAAGCGTGTGGACGTCTCGGGTTCAATCCTTGGTCTGGGCAAACATGGGAAGTAACCATCTGCTTCTCTTCCCTTTCCTCTCCCCTTTCTCTCTTCCCCTTCTGCAGCCAGGGGCTCCATTGGTCTGAGTTTCAGCCCCGAGCACTAAGGATAGCTCGGCTGATACAAGCAAGCATCAACCCCAGTCTGGGTTGCCGGAGGGTGGGGGGGCAAACCCAGCTGGGGCATATGTAGGATTCTATCTCCCCTCCTCTCACTTAAAAAACAAACAAATCCAGAATGATTGGTGCTGTCATTACATTCATATTTTGGTGAGGAAGTGGAGGCACAAAGGAACCTGTCTAAGGTGACACTGATACCTCCCACAAAGACAGGAAATGTAGGAGGAAGATGCCCAGTAGTTTCAGAAATGTACCATTCAGGATGCCTGGGGCCTTCCCAGGGCCGAGCTTTAGCAGGGAGCTATATGTCTGGTGGAGGCTAAGGAGAGCACCTGGGCTGGAAACATCAGCTTAGCCACCACCAATGCCCATGTGTGATGGGGAAAACCACAGGCCCAATGTGGGATGTCAAGGATGGGGCCAAGGTCAGAAGCTGGGAGAAGAGCCAGGAGTTAGCGGCATTTGGAGGAAGAGGAGCCAGGTCAGGAGGATGGAAATGAATGGCGAAACAGTCAGGATACAAAGCAAGAATAGGAGGTGTCACAGAGGGTGAGGGAGTGAAGAGTTTTAGAAAAGGGACAGTTCTCCAATGGGTCACATGCCTCCAAGGGGAGCATTGAGGTGGGCCTGAAAGCAGCCACTCAATGAGACATTCAGGAAGTCTGACCACTGGTGACTTCAACCAGCACAGTGTGGCGGCATCAATGCCAGCTCCCAGAGCACCTGTGTCAGTGGTTCTAACTCTGGTGCTGCATAATCTCTGACAGTTTGTTGAAGTAAAGATTTCTGGGGCTGCTCTGGAGGCTTGAGTTCATAAAGCTTCAGCCGGGGCCCAGAAATCTCTTCACCAAGGAGATCTGATGCGGTGGTTTGATAAGCACTGCCCCAAAGACACTTCCTTTTCTGCTTGCCCCAGGTACTTGGTTCCTGTTAAGTTACTCACAACCTCCCATGGGAACTCAACATCGTGAGTCATCCTTTTTGGTCCCCACCCCTCACTCTCAGGGGCCCTAGCGATCTAATCATATTTTAATACTATAATTAACAAAACATTCATACATACTACAGACACACACACATGCATGTGCATACACCATGCATATACACATGCACACACACCATGCATGTACACACATGTGCACACACCATGCAATCACATGCACATGCACACACACTCCATGCATACACACAATAAGAGAGAGAAAGACATTTATCCCAGAGATAAATACCAGAGATGAAGGAAATAAACACACACATGACTAACCCAGTGTGGAGAAGGAGACTAGAACAATGCAAAAGGAGACAATGTAAACATGAGTCAACTGCCACCAAAGAGGGCATATGTGTAAGGTTCTTAGCTGTTCACAGTAAGTAGAAATATACCGTATTTACTCTAAGGGAAAAAAGCACAAAGTAACATAGGAAGAAGGAGCACACACAATCTGGAGGAGCTGGCGAAGGCTTCCCTGAGAAGGCTGTGGTGGAGGTGCTCACCAGGGAGAGCTTCCCAGGCAGAGAAAGGGGGAAAAGGGACTGCAGTGTCAGAGTAGCTAGGCACGAAGGAGCCCAGCCCTGTGTCTGCAAGACAGATCAGAGTCTAACGGGGCTGGCTGGAGGAAGTAGAGTTAAGGCAGGTGGAAACAGATGAAAGAGCAGTGAACAAGGCTGGAAAGCTACTTTGCCCGCCTACCCCCATTGCAAGGTCTCTGATGCATGTTTAGGGATTTGGGTTAGATCCTCCGAAGCACAGGACCCCCGTGGGTGTTAAGTAGGGACTGTGTCTTCTGTGTTAGGGAGCCCAGGACATGCTGGTAAGGCAGCTGGTGATATCTTCTCCCCTCGATCTATGACATTGCCCGGGAGACAAGATGTCTCCAGCAGAGACGACCTTGACTTTGCATTGTATTGCAGACACAGCTTTTGAGTTTGTTTCTTTTAAGGTGTGGAACCTGAAGACTATCATTTGGAAATAAACGACGGGGATCAGAAGGGAGAAAAATAGCACCCAAATCCATGTCTAAACAGGGATTTAAATGACAAAAAATAAAGTTTCATTTTTGCAGGGTGGACTAGTGGAGGAGAACCAAAAATGACCAAAACAACAAAGTAGAACAAACAGCACTTGAGAAAAAAGCAGGTATAAAAGCAGGAAGCCATCAGGAAGCAGTTCCTGTGAGGTCACTGCAGAGGCCCCAAGGGCCACTCTGCAGGGCGCAGGGCGTGGGGGTAGGTCTGGGAAAGCTGGGGCACAGCCTTGGGCACTGGGACAGGGCTAGATGCCAGGAACTTTGGGAACTATTTTAATATGGGATGGGGAGTCTCTTGGCACCTCTGTTGGTCCCGGGGGTAAGGTGGGAGGCTACAGCTACACTCTGAGACCTGTGTCTGGGTCTCCATGACCCTGACCAAGAGTCTCTACTTCTCTGAGTCTGTTCCCTCATCTGGAACTGAGAGTAGTCGGCCAGGCCTCCATGCGTGCATGGCCAAGGGGCACATCAGAATCCAGCTGTGTACTCTGGCATGAGAGGTGACTAGGAAGAAAGAGTGCTTTATTTTTCTAATTGTTACCAGAACATGATTCTGCCAGCCAGACCCAGCGCCCACCCACAGGGCTGTGACCACTTAGGGAAGGGCTTGTTACTCACCCACACATAGGAGCTCCATGGGCTAGTGGTAGCCTCTGAAGGGGAATGTGGAACAGCAGTGGACTAGGTTGGAAAAGTAGACTGAGGACACCACATGGAGAGCTTTGGATGTCATGCTAAGGAACTTGGACTTGACCTTGAAAGAAATGAAGAATCAACAGACTTAAGCCCGCTTGCCTCCCTGAGGCTCTTTCCTGGGCCTGCTCAATGCAGAGCCTCTGTTGCCACTGTCCTCCCCACAACACAGCAGGCTGCTCAAGCACCCTGAGGGTGAGTGCTGGGAGGGGCTGGAACAGCTGTAGCACCGTGTCCAACCTGACCCAGACCCACTGAGGCTGGACAGAGGCCTAGGCACACCCAGAAGTGGGAGGGAGCAAATGCCCCAGGGGTGCATTTTGAATAGCCTCCTTCCACTTCCTCTCCCCATCACTGCCCTGGGGTTACTTCCCCACCCCATACAGTTTTTAGGGAAACTGGGCTAAGACAGGGTTCTCAGAAATAAGTGATTCTGGCCATCCCACTGACCCTGACAAGTGAGGGCTTGTCACATTCATAATGGGACGTTTCTTGCTCCTGAGTGCATTGGAACAAACTCCTACTTGTCAGACATGTGGGCATTAGAATTGAAAGCACGTGGAGAGACACAGACCAGGGCTCAAATCCTGGCCCCATCGCTCACCAGCTATATAAATTTGGGCAGCGACGTGACTTCACTGAGTCTAGGTTTCCACTGTGAGATGGAGATACAAAACTTACTTCGTGGAGTTGGCTATGATGAAATGAAATGAGGTGATGTGTGTAGAAGAGTTAGCAGATTTCTGGACACTTAGGCCGTACTCTGACAATGCTGTTTCATTGTAATGATTAGGAGAAATGGAGAGTAGACACCGAGAGGCCTTTGAGTCAGTGCCTTGTAACAGCAGCCGCGGAGAGGGCCATATGTGGGTGGCCAGCCTGGAAGACTTCACAGACTAGATTCTGAGCAGGGAGAGTGACACAAGCATTCATCCAGCCCTCCCCTCCCCCTTCCGCCCTGGTCAAGTACTTCATCTGCAGGCTGCATGCTGCATGTGCCCACTGGGACACCCAGTCTGACCTCGGCCCAGAAGCTGTCTTGTGTCACCCATGAGGGCTCTTTCCACTACTGCTCCTGCCCCCACTCCCCCCTCAGAAAAGATGGCCTTCTTGCCAGATTCATTTCCACTCTAGCCTTGGTCTTGGAGACTGAAAGTGAGATTTGTCAGGAGGTGAGGCCCCCAGGGTAGGCTAGGACAGAGACTGTCACTGCCTATGGCCTCCTCGACAGCCTCAGATGTCAGCAATTCAACCTCCAGGTTCACTGTCACATTTGCACAGAAGTTGCTGCTGGGGCCTGGGTTTACTATCACTGCTCCACTTCTGAGTGGTCACAGAGCACTTGGGAAAGGGAACAGAGTGGAGAGAAGATGGAATGTGGCTTCTACCTCTTCCTCATCCCCTGAGTCTCTACACCGGCTGCCTGGCTCAAGTTGAGACCTGAGGTGCGAGGCTGCTGAGGCAAGTTTGAGGTTTCAGGGAGGGTTTGGTGTTGCTGTGTTTCATGTTTGATGATGCAAGAGCCTGAAAGAGAGAGAGAGAGAGAGAGTGAGAGAGAGAGAGTGAGAGAGAGAGAGAGAGAGAGAGAGATGGAGGTCGGTAGAGCAAAGACCCAGAGGGAACCTGGGAGGCATTGAAGGCTGTGGAACCCAAGACACAGGTGAAGGGATGATACTCTCAGGGTAGGACTCCTCTGTTCTCTGACATTGGGGAAAGGTGGGGGGGCACAGACGTAAGTTCATTCTAGGGAGACTGGAAGTTGAGGGGTTTCCTGCCACATGCTCTCAAGTGTGCTGTGTGGACTGGGAGCACAGCCACCTGCTGAAAGTGGGGGCTGACGTTAAGGACAGCACTGGGAAGAGGTGGCGAAGATGCGGAACAGCCGCCAGTAGGAAGGGACGGGATGCTCCCTAGAGAAATGGCAAAGTGTGGCTCAGAGGTATCTAGACTGGGTTCATGACTTCCTCTTCTGCAATAGCCAGGACAGACCCAGGGTGCAAGAGAGTAGAGGTGGGATCTACGCAGAGTCACCGCCTGTTGATGGGACTACAGAACGTTCCTTTGGGAAGCATCTTGCCCAATGCCTGGAGTCTAAATAATTACTAAGCCTAGATCTTCCTTATCCCTCTCCTGAGCACACTCAAAAGATAAGTGGCTCAGAGACATTTTAGTCACCATCAGACCTCTTATCCCTACCTCATGTGCCCTCTCTTCTCCTTGTCCGTAGGATTAAGTGACCAGCCTTGGGGACAGCTCAGGTGATATAGGGGCAGACAGCCATGTAAGCACTCTGCCTCTCTGGCAGTGATTGATGTCCCTGTGCCCAGGGTCCTAGAGGCACCACACAGCAAAGACAAGGTAGGACCTCTGATTCCCTGGGGTACACAAGCTCTTTAAACACTGAGGCCATAGGCCTTGATCTCAGCCCATCAATAAAACACTGCTCAGGAGGTGTCACTGTGCCTTTTCTCCTAGGACCCAACATATGGACAAGAAATCCTACCCACCTGTCCTGGTGCCAAGACCAGCTTTATTAAAAGGGAGCTGTTTTCAGAGATTTAATGAAAACTGACGATCTGTGTTTCCAAATTCCCCACTGCAGATAAGAAAAACTAGGGACCAGTGTGACTTAGAAATATGTTTCCTGGCAGAGAATTTATTGGCAGAGTAACCAAATAGGCGCCACTCCTTGTCCTTAGATATAAAACAGCTTAGAGCTCAGCCCTGGTCTAACTTCCTGAGATGCCATGAGCTCCCCTATCAACCAGGTGGCTTGGTTTACTAGGAGGGGGATGAGCCAAGTGTCTGACTTTCTTTTTTTAACCACTTTTGATTTTGTTGATTCCCTTATATAAAAAGAAGAAAGGACCAAAACCAACAACCAAAAAACAAAATAAAACAAAAAACCCTCCACTTCAGCTCCACCTTTTATCTCCAGGTTCAGTTATATTTCATCCCTTTCATTTTGGCAGAGTTAAGGCTTGGTGTGTCACCATCTCGTGGTGGAAAAGGGAAACTGCCTATTTAGGCTCTGAAACCATATTTCTTATTTTAGTAACTGCTGCGTTTGTTGAGGATCCAATCTGCATTGGGCACTGTAGGGTTATTGCAGGCATCTGTTTACATTAAAACAAGAGTCTGCCTCCGTGGTAGGAATGTAACCCTGGGATTGGTGGTACTTGCCACTCCTGACCTTCCATAGCAGCGGCATCAAAGGACTCCGATAGGCTCACTCCCCACTTTTTGAGGTTTCCCCCAGAATCTTGGGTGCTGAAGGAGCCTGATGAAATGAAGGTGCCAGGACTGCAGAATTTATTACCGGTGCAACAAAATGTGACCTTTTCCAGCTGAGGTGATTTCCCATCCTTGCACATTGGTGGCTCTTGGCCCTTTTTGCACGTTAGACTCACCTATAGGCTTTTAAAAACAATGATGCTTCGCCTGACCAGACGGTGGTGCAGTGGATGGAGTGTTGGCTGAGGAGACTGAAGACCCAGATTTGAACCCCAAGGTCACTGGCTTGAGGGTAGGGTCACCAGGTTGAGCGTGGAATCACTGACATACCCTGTGGTGGCTGGCTTCAGCCCAAGGTTGCTGTCTTAAGCAAGGGGTCACTTGCTCTGCTGTAGCCACACACACACACACACACACACACACACACACACACACACACACACACACACCCGTCAAGGCACATATGAGAAAGCGATAAATGAACAACTAAGGTGTTGCAACGAAGAATTGATGCTTCTTATCTCTCTCCCTTTCTGTCTGTCCCTCTCTCTTTCTTTTACTAAAAACAGTGATTAGATCTCAACCCCAAATATACTAATTGAATCATTGTGTGGGAGGGTGTTGGTAAGTTTAAAGCTCTTTAGATGATTCTGACATGTAGTCAGGATGGAGAGATGCTGTCATACTGCTAAGCGTGTGTCAGACATAACCCTTTTATTGCTGTTATAACTAGAATTCCTCCCTCACCTTGGCACACTCCCCTCCCCACCCCCCACACTCAGACAAATTTGGGAGCAACAAGACGCCATCACTAAGAATTTCACCTGTCTCTCACATTACAGGGAGTATCTCCAACTTTCCAGAGATCATTGAGAAGCTCCACAGGCTACTATTAAAGGGTATGAGACTAATAGGCTCTTTTTAATTTATTTTTATTTTTACAGGGACAGAGAGAGTCAGAAAGAGGGATAGATAGGTACAGACAGACAGGAACGGAGAGAGGTGAGAAGCATCAATCATTAGTTTTTCTTTGTCGTCCCAACACCTTAGTTATTCATTGATTGCTTTCTCACATGTGCCTTGACTGCGGGCCTTCAGCAGACCAAGCAACCCCTTGCTGGAGCCAGCGACCTTGGGTCCAAGCTGACGAACTTTTGCTCAAGCTGGCAAGCTCGGGGTCTCGAACCTGGGTCTTCCGCATCCCAGTCTGATGCTCTATCCACTGCGCCACTGCCTGGTCAGGCAGACTAATAGGCTCTTTTTCTGACTCTTAACCAGACTAAGGGAACACTATCTGAAAATAGAAAGGGTGAGGACAGGGTTGAGCGAAGGCACAGGTTCTGGTTGGAATGTCAAGTGAAACTCCAAGGACCAGCCTTGCAAAGTATGTGAAGTTAGAGACAGGAAAGAGTTTGTTTTGTTTTCCTCTTAAGGGTATAAAGTTAGTCTATGCTATCTCTGGGAAGGACAGTTTGTCATCAAGAATGGTATATGTGCATGCATCGATTTTCAGTCCATGGGTTCTTGGAGGAAGAATAAAGAGGTCCGTTTTCTTTTTCTTCTTTTCCAAATGAGAGGAGGGGAGATAGAGGGACAGACTTCCGCATGTACCCCAACCGTAATCCATCTGACAACCGCCTATCTAGGGCCAATGCTCGGCCCATCTGGCATCATGCTTCCAACCGAGCTATTTTTAGTGCCTAAGGTGGAGGCTCCACAGACACATCCTCAGCACCAGAGAGGATGTGCTCAAACCAGTCAAGCTGTGGGAGGGGAAGAGAGAGAGCCAAAGAGATGGGGAAGGGGGAGAGTAAAGAAGCAGATGGTAGCTTCTACTCTGTGCTCCTACCTGGGATTGAACCTGGGACATCCACATGTCAGGCCAACCCTCTATCACTGAGCCAACTAGCCAGGGCCAGGGAGTTCATTTTGAATTTGCACTGGGGAGACACCTTAACAAGGATCCCAGATCTGGGTTTCCCACATCCCCCACAGCTTATCTGGCTCTGAAGGATTGGAGAGCCCTAGTTCATCTTGAACCATTGGCTGAGACCTGGATGGAATAATTAATTCTTGGCTCAGTACAACTATAGGGAGTCAGGTGGGGGAGAC
Organism: Rhynchonycteris naso; assembly: GCA_037038555.1. NCBI lineage: Eukaryota > Metazoa > Chordata > Mammalia > Chiroptera > Emballonuridae > Rhynchonycteris > Rhynchonycteris naso. The sequence continues at coordinate 122,419,360 of CM072999.1, read as the reverse complement.
AGACAAGAGAATCTCCTGTGACAGCCCAGTCCCTATGGATGGAGATGGAGTTGTGGATTTCTCGCACAGAGGAATACCCATCCCAGAGTGGAGACATTTGGAGAGGAAGGCTGTTTCTCCAAGATGAAGCAAATGCAAGGTCAAGGGCCAGAATGAGGATCTGGACAGCACCCACCTGAAGAGGCTTCTCCTGTGAAACATTCAGTTGATTTAATATTTCCCCACACTTTGGGCATTTTTTCCACAAAAAAAAGATACCTGGTGGCCATTAAATTTTTCTCTCTTATGTGTTGTAACTTTAATTTTTCAGCCTTTAGTAAAGTCTGTCTGATACGTTTATTTACATTTGATTGATGATTTAGTGAGGAGATAAGAGGTGTGTTCGCCAGTTGTCCTTTGCACGTATGTTGTGATTCAGGAAGCAGCAGGAGGTGGGGGTGGCCTGCCCAGGGTTGACTGGGGCCGTGGCCCAAACAGAACCCAGAGCCACCAGAAGGAGAGCAACACTCAGAGGACAGCAGGCAGGAAAACACAGACATAAGGGGAGGTGACAACCCCTACTTCTCTCCCAAATATAGAGGAAGGTGACCCTTAAGAAGGAAGGAAAAGTGGTCATTTGGATCACACCATATACCCTTCATCACTGAGATGAAGGGGACAGAAAATGGTGAGGGACAGAGAAGGCTGAGCTGGAATTTTTCCTTAATTAGTTCGGGGTAGAAGCGGGATATTCAAGCACAGACTCCTCATAGATGTGAGGACACATGTGGTAGAGAGAAGGTGAAAACTTAAGACTAGAGGTACAAATTGGAGAGTCTAAACACTCTGAAAAATTCTCGGGTGGAATAGGTTTTGGAGACATAGACACATCTTAGCCCTCTGCTTTGCACATGAAGAAACTGAGGCCCAAGAGAGGCTAGGATCACTGATATCTCCAAGGCTGCAGAGCTATTTGACTTGAGATCTGTGGCTTGACTCTACCTCTCTTGAGCCCTCCCAGTGTCTGGCTGGTTTTGGTTTGCTCTTTTCCCAGGTGTCATCTTGACCCTGATAGTTTGAACATTGATTGCTACGAACCATGATGACAACTCATGGGACGTTCCGGGGAGCTCACCAACCCTGTACTCTTTTGTTGGGCTTTATGGTGCTCCTTGGAAGGCACATTTTAATTTCATTTTTTCTAGAAATGTATTTTTGTTGTGTTTTGTTTTTCAATAGAGTAATTACCAATGTTTGTGTAGGTGAGGAGTTAAATATCTGAGCTAGCACTCTGCCCTGTTTTTGGTTATACGTGGTCTTCAGGACTGCATGGACCAAGCATATTGAATGGTTCCCATTGAAAAGGGAACTTGAAATTGAGCCACAGAGCTTGGCTGCATTCCCCTGCTAAGTGATTCCAACGGGGGCAGGCCTAACCCTTTTGTTGAGGAGACATTTGCCCACAACCAGGACTCTGACTAGAAGAAACAAAGCAAGGAAGACATCCAGAAACATCCCAGGAACAAAATGAACTGCTCCCTGTGAAGGGGAATTGGCTACCTCAGGACAGTGCAATGAGGGTGGCAATGATTCTTAGAACTCAGGCTTAAATCTCTGTCTCTCTCTGTCTCTCTATCTGTCTGTCTCTCTCTCTCTGATGCATAGACCTACCAACAGCCTTGACCACCCTCATTTTCTGAGGTCTGAGGTGCTAGCCCTTCCCATGATGCTCTCTTCTCCCTCCATGGTTGACCTCCCTTGTTCTTGATGAGTTGGGATGGCACAGAAAGTAGCTCAGGGGGTCTGTTCAAACTTGCCCAGGCCTCCCCAGTGGCATGTTTATAGCAACGGGGCCAGCTGTGAGCTGGAGGGAGCTAGCAGTAAAGGATCTGTGGTCTGGATTGGGTCATTCTGTGCCTGGGACCCCCTGAAAATCTTGCAGACACCACATTTGTTTATTCTGAGGCAGAAAGCTAATGAGACACGTTGGAAGAAGCCCTGTCTCTTCATCACTGAAGTTGGCCAGACAAGTAAAATCTCTCTAACCACAAGACCATACTGTATTTCTAAAGCAAACTGATTTCTTGTCCCTTCCCATCCCCAGTTCCAGTAAAGTGTTTCACTTATCTGGACCTCTCTTCTCACAGTAAAATTACTTTTCTCTTTAGTGCATCATTTATTAAAAATAAAAAAAGCCCTTTTTTCACAATTCACTGTTATACATCTATCCTCCACATGTCATCCAGGATGATTTTTTTTTTTTTCTCAAACCCTACTCCAGAACTAGTAAAATCAAAAGTCTGGGTTTTGGCCTTGTGATATGTTTTGTTTGTGTGTGTGTATATGTGTGTGTGTGTGTGTTTTAGACAATTAATTTTAACAGGGTGACATTGAACCAAATAGAAGGTGACAGAAGACAATTTGACTTTGGGTGATGGGTATACAACATAATCATGTCAAAATGACCTGGAGATGTTTTCTCAGGATGATTTTTAAGAAACACCAATTTCTTTCCAGCTGTTTCTGTGGGTCTACCTGGGTGGGCCCTCCCCTTTACCCTGACCTAAGTGTTTCTGCCCAATTCTTGGTTCCAGGCACACTGGCCTTGGGTGTATTGACCAAGATCTTCAGGTTTCAAGGGTGGATAAAAATGGATCAGGCTATATACATACTTGAAACCATTGCTCATCAATCATTTTTGTTGCTTTTTAAAAATTTACACACAATTAACCTCACTTTTGTTCTTGAGTGGTCTGGTGAGGTTTTAAAGATGCATAGATGCATATAATCACCACCACAAACAGGACACAAAATTATTCCAATGCCCACATCCCCTCATGCTGCCCCTTTGTAATAAGTTTCAGTCCCCAACCCCTGGCAATCAGTTCCTATAGATTTACGTTTTCCAGACTGTAATGTGAAGTGAATCATGCAGTAGCTAATCTGTTGAGAGTGGCTTCTTTCATGTGGCATAATGCATTTGAGAGTCATCCACATTGTTCTGTGTAGCAATAACCCATTCCTTTTCATTGCTGAGTAGTATTCCATTATATGGATGTTCCATAAGATTTTTATAAATCCACTTACTTATTGAAGAATATTTGAATAGTTTCTAGTTTGGGGAAATGATGAATGTTTAATGCTGCTATTAAACATCAGTGTATATGTTTTTGTGTGAACCTAAGTTTTTTCTCTCAATAACAAATACCTACAGATGAAATTGCTGGGTCAAATTGTAATTATATGTTTAAGTTTATAAGGAAATATCACATTGTTCTCCAGAGTACCTGTCCTGTACCATGTTGCATTCCAGTTGCTCCATATCCTTGTCAGCTCTTGGTATTATTAGAATTTTTAATATTAGCCATTGTAATAAGAATGTAACGATATCCCATTCTGGCTTTTAGTTTGCATTTCCCTGATGACTAATGATGTGAACAGCTACTTATATGTTTATTTGTCATCTGTTTATCTTCTTCAGGAGATGTGTGTTCAAATCTTCTACCCATTTCTTAAAAATTAGATTGTTTGCTTTCTTATTGTTGAATGGTGACAGTTTTTTCTATAATCTGGTGCCGCGAACCAGCATGGCTAGTAATTTCAGGTCCTGAGTGGGAACAGCGCAGAATTAAGAAAATAGACTTAAAGAGAAAAAGGATGGGCTTGGGAGGACTCTTTGCAATGCAATAAGATAGCTTGCAAAAGGCGAGTCTCCACCCCTTTACCTGCTTTATTTATAGGGCAAAATGAGGTCATTAGCAAATCAAAGATATAATTAAAACAAAGTCACATTTCCAAGGCAACCCAAGAATTCTTCCAAGTGCAGAAAACCCCCACCATACATAACGTCTTAACTTCACAAAACAAAGGATAAAAAGGAAACTGCCTCCAGTCTCTCTGAGGGGCATGGCGGATGGGACAGTAAAAACAATCCAGCACCACAGCTAACGTGGAGGTGTGAAGAAAAACAGCCTTTAATAACTTCACTAAGCAAGTGTGGTGGGGAGTTGGGCAGACTGTCAGCTTACTGCCAGTCCCCCACGCCTCTGTCCCCCCAAAATCTAAACTGTAAGAACCTCATCGGCTTGCGGTCCCCAACATACACACCTGTCCCCCAAAAATCTAAACTGCAAGGACCCTGTTGGCTTGCAGTCCCCAACATTCTGGAAAGTCCTTTGTCAAATATGTGATTTGAAAATATTTGCTTCCAGTCTATGGTTTATCTTTTCATTCTTTTAACAGTGCCTTTCACAGAGAAAAATATATTAATTTAATGAATTCTAGTTTATCAATTTTTAAGGGATTTTGTTTTGTGGTTCAAGAGCACAAGATTTTCTCTTATTATTTAATCTGAGCGTTAGATTATTCTAATTTTGCATGCAGGTCTGTGATTTATTTTTATTTAATTTTTTGCATTTTCTGTAAGGTATAGGTTGAGGCTCGAACTTTGTATATGACTAATCAATTGTTCTACCACCATCTGTTGAAACTGCTCTCATACCTTTGTCAAAACTTTGAACAGACACTTTATAAAAGAAGGTACACAAATGCAAATAAGCATGTGAATAGGTTTTTGATCTCAGGAAAAGATCTTCAGTGTTAGACGAATGCAAATGAAAACCACAATGGATTATTGCCAGGCAAGTTTTAACCTAGCTAAAATTAAGTGTTGACAAAGATGTCTCAGAGCCAGAACTAGAAGACACTACTACTGCTGGGACTGCAGAGTAGTGCAAACAGTTTGTCAGTTTCTTTAAAAGCTAAACACACTATGTCTACCTTTGTCCAACCTTTCTACTCCTAAGTATTTATCCAGAAGAAATGGAAACAGGTTTGTAAACTCATAAATGAATGTTCTTAGCAGCTTTATGTGTAATCATCCAAACAGAATACAACCTAAATGCCCATCAACAAGGGAATCAATAAGCAAAATGGATACATTGGAATACAGCACAACAAAAACAGAAAAGAACAAATGATACATGTTACAACCTGGATCATTCTCAAATAATTATGAGTACAGGAAGCTAGACCAAAAAAAAAGTAACTTCTGCATGATTCCATTAATATTAAATTTCAAGATATGAACTAACATAAATGAATGGAAGTAGGTCAGTGATAGCCAGGAGACAAAGTAGGTAGGTGAAGAGGAGTAGGAAGAATTATCAAAAGACACAAGGAGACTTTGGGAATAATGGATATGTTCATTATCCTGACAGAGGTGTTGGTTTTACAGAGGTACATATATGTCAAAATTTATCATCTTGTACCCTTTCAATATGTGTGGCTTGTTGTAAATCAATTATACCTCAATAAAATACTTTAAAATTGATTCTATGTTATGAATCCATTTCTGGAGTCTCTATAACATTCCACTTATCTGTGTGTCTAATTTTTAGTCCACACCATCCTGTTTTAATCACTATGGTTTTGTTTTATAGTAAATATTAAAATCAGGTAGTATGGGTCTGACAACTTGCTCTTATTTTTCAGAACTGCTTTGGGTAATCTAGTTTCTTGACTTTTCCTTTCTTTTTTTCTCTTCTTTTGTTTTAGTGAGACAGATAGAGAGAGGGACAGATAAAGACAGGCAGAAAAGGAGAGAGATGAGAAGCATCAATTCTTCGTTGTGGCACCTTAGTTGTTCATTGATTGCTCTCATATGTGCCTTGACTGGGGGGGGGGGCTCCAGCAAAGCAAGTGACCCCTTGCTCAAGCCAGTAACCTTGGGCTCAAGCCAGTGACATTGGGCGTCAAGCCAGTAACCTTTGGGCTCAAGCCAGTGACCATGGGGTCATGTCTATGATCCCATGCTCAAGCCAGTGACTCCACGCTTAAGCTGCCAAGTCTGCTCAAGTCAGATGAGTCCACGTTCAAGCCAGTTGAGCCTGTGCTCAAGCTGATGACCTTGAGGTTTTGAACCTGGGTCCTTGGCATCCCAGTCCGATGCTCTATACACTGAGCCACTGCCTGGTCAGGCTAGTTCCTTGACTCTTCCATGTAAATTTTATAATTGGCTTGCCTGTATCTACAAAGATGCATAGTGAGATTTGATTTAATCTACAGATCAGTTGGGTAAATTTGACATTTTAACTGTAATGATAATCTTCTAATACATGCACAGAGGATGTCTCCTCACTTATTTAGGTCTTCTTTGATTTCTTACATCAATGTTTTGGATTTTCCACCATTTACATCCTACACATACTTTGTTAAAGGTATAGCTAAGTATATCCTATTCCTTTTGAAACTATTATAAACAGTAATGTTTTTTGATTTTCAGTTTCCAGTTAATGATCATTTATAGGTGTATAGAAGAATGATTGATTTTTTTATGTTGTTGACCTATCTATTCCATGACCTTGCTATACATACTTGGTTCTAGAAGCTTTTTTGTATAGCTTTCTTGGAATTTTCTACATGTCATCTGTGATAGAGGCATTTTATTTATTCCTTTCTAATTTGAAGCCTTTTATATTTTGTCTAATTACACTTGCTAGGATTTCTAGCACCACATGGAACAGTTGTGGTCAGAGCTGACATCCTCCACTGACCAGTCTTAATGTAATAAAGGGAAAGAGACAGCCAGGCAAGTGTCTGTCAGTGTGGTGCCAGAGGGACACCCAGTCAACCATGAAGTAGTGTTCTCAACAAATAATGGAACCAGAAGCTTACCAAACCTCTAAGGATGAGACTGGAAGATTAAAAAAAAAAAAAAAAAAAGAACACCTCAGTGATCAAGAAAAATAACATTTTAATGCAATACCTTAATGCAAAAATTTCATGATGAACAGAATGTCAACTTTCTGAACAATGGCAGGATCAGTGTTACTGGTTTTTCCTTTGTCTTGGGCTCCAAAATGGCTCGGCACTGTTGCTGATCTGGACCCAGGTGTAGAGTATAGAGCAAATGGTCATTTTACAGGAAACACAGGGATAGAAGAAATGTTGAGTGAATCCATTATATGGGAAACTACAGAACGATAATGACTTTCTTCAGTAAATAAATTGCAAGAAAATAAACCCCAGGGTGTGCCAGAGTGGCAGTTACACAATGAGCTCACTCTGGAAGACTTTAGCAAGCCATACCCTTATGAAGTGGGTACTTTTCAACTGTTCTATTGGAACAAAAATGTACTTTAAAAGATGGAAGAGGTCCTGCCCGATTGGCTGAGTGGATAAAGTGTCAATCCGGTGTATGTACGTCCCAGGTTCAATTCCCAGTCAGGACACACAGGAGAAGTGATCATCTGCTTCTCTCCTCCACCTTCTTCCCCTTCTCTTCCTCTTCCCTTCTTGCAGCCAGTGGTTTGATGGGTTCAAGCATCAGGCCCAGGCACTGAGGATAGCTCAGTTGGTTTGAGTATTGGCCATAGACGGGGGTTGCCAGGTAGATCCCAGTCAGGGTTCATGTGGGAGTCTGTCTCTCTATTTCCCCTCCTCTTACTTAAAAAAATAAAAACAAAAAGATGGGAGAAAAAGTATGTAAATTAAAACAGTTATGAGATACAGATTAGATTTTGGCTGTTTATATAGTTTTATTTCTAATGTTTTATAATGTTTAGTAATTCTTTTATAATTCATTGTTTTATAAGAGTATATTACATAATTTCTATAACTATAATGACTAATAAATGTCTTGTTATGTCATATAGATTATAATTTTGCAACATAATTTTATGAGTTATAAATTTAAGCTAAAGTTTCAGAAATACTTCTTTGGTCTGTAATTATTAGAGAAGCATACTGAGGTGTGCAGGGGTAAATTGAATGAAGTACAGAATTTGTTTTTAACTATTTAGCAATTAAATCTAGAAATTGTGCCCTAAATTTTTTTTTTTAGAAAAAACAAAACAAAACAGAAGAAATGCAAAATTCTAAATGAAGTAAATGGGGGAAAATTGATCATTGTTGAATCTGGAACATACTAGAGTTTCTTATATCTCTGCTTTTGTGTTTGCTTGAAATTATTTAATCGTAAAATTAAAAATAAATAAAACAAGTTTTCACCCTACCCACTCTCATTTTCTACCCCGTTACATTGTTTAATTCTTTCTAAAGTATGACCTGGTATTAACTTGTCTGTGGGGGTATTGCAGGCCTCCTCCCAGAAGAACATAAGCACCACAAGAACAGAGTGAACCTGGGTCTTGTTTGCCCTTTGTTCCAGCAATGGCAAGAGTTAAGACAATGAACTTTATCAGTATCTTACATCTGCTGTGATTTCTCAAACAGAGTATTTTATTTTTTATATTATTTAAAGAGTAATATCTCAGTACAGCCACACTTTCCTGTCTCAGAGGGATCCCAGCTCTTCACATAGGCTCCCAGCTCCTTTTTCCTTGGAGGGTCAGTGTAAGGCCAGTGGCTGAAGCGAGGCAGGTCCACATTGGATTGAGGCAGACAGTGGTGGAACTGGGGAGCTGGGAAGCAGTGGGCCATTCCTGTTATTAGATTCTCGCAATGGCAGACTAACAAACAGACAGGGGAAACCCTTTTCTCAGGGCAGCTGGCAAACAAACAGCAAAATGGCCCTTCACAGTGATGGGCAGGCAATACACAATTGGCACCCAACTGAGGGCAAGCCTCATAGCCTTACATAAACTATACACATGTGGCTCTACCCTTATGCACTAATCATGCAAAGTACAAGCAAGCAAGCCTAACACAGCTGTCTTGCCAACAGTTAGTAAGATTTGGATGAACACAGAGACGAAATTCCCTCTAGGAGTTCTTCACTATCATGTCATGACTCTGAAACCTTGCTGTAATGCCGGTGACTGAGGGCAGACAGGCAGGTTCACATTGGATCTGGGAAGAAAGTAGAGAAACTGGAGCCAGAAAGGCTTTGGTCATTCCATTAAATAGAGTCTCACAACAGTGGACAAGCACACGGTCAGGGGAAACCACCTTTCAGGCAAACAAACAGCAAAATGGCCCCTCACAGATGCAGACAGGCAATCCGTGCATCGGCAATGCCCTGTCTCTCTTGAGCACAAGCACCCATATCCTTTTATAGGCCATACACATGTGGCTCTGCCAGGTGCTTACACACTAATCAAGCAAAGTGCTTGCAGCTGGTACACCAGAAAGCACGCCTCACACAGCTGCCCCACGTTCTACCCTTTTAGTGTTACTCGCGTCACAATCTACACGACACAAAACAGAGACTACAACAATAGCAAAAGTTACACAATAATTACAAAGGGCCCTTCCCAATGTCTCCCTGAGCACTTTGCCCAGGGTGTCACCTGGAGGCCCACCTCTGACTCCCTACCCCATGGTAGGTGGGAGGGCCTGTATACTCCAGGGCTATGTCCATGGAAACCGTAAAGTGTCCTTGGTGCATATCTACAACTGGATGAGAACCAGAGCAGGAGGGCCTGCACAGGTGCTGTGCCTCCCCCCATCAGGGTCTCTCATAATAGTGTCCATGAGCAACGTGTCCATCCATCAAAGGAGCTGGAGCCCCCCTCTGGTTGCAGTTGAAGAATCAGTCCACAATAGACAGCCCAGCTGTCTGTCCAAATTGCCACAGTAAAGATCCGTTACAGGCAACTAGAAATACAGTTCTTTATTAACGAACCTTAGCATCTTTCCATTGTGTGCTGTTCATTGCCACAAGCCCCATCCAAGCCCCTCAACAAGCTCACAGAGTCTGGCAGGGTCAAACACATTCAAGGCCTGTGTCGCCTTAACAGTTCTCTTAGCTGCTGCTGCTACTGTAAAAAAGAAACACCTATTACCTTCTAATGCCAACATCTGTTGCACATTAGAAGGGAATCAGTGGATTGCCAATATTACATGGGGTCTCTGGCCCCTGCCAGTCCCTGTTGGATGGGTCCCTCACTCTTCCCCCTATTCAAACTAAGACAATGGGTCTTAGGGATCCTCTAACCTGAATGCCAGCCACTTTCCTGGCAGATGCCAAGGCTACCCGCTTCCCCTGCTTTTTCAACAGCTGGAACCTCTGTTCTGACTCAAGCTGCTGCCAAAGCTCCAACAAGACTTTATTAGGCTTGCCATCTAATTTCTCTCTATCTGCCCCAGCAGCAATCAAATTGTTCCCTATCTGTGTTCGGGTAACTATCACAGACCCATTTCTCTTGTTAGTTGGGGGGCAGCACAGGCAGCAGCCTTCACAGCCTTACAGTCCATGTCTGTTCCAGAGAGCATGATGCCATCTACCCCCTGAGTCCCACAGCTGCACCAAGCAGGCTGCCAGGGGCTCAGTGGGTTTCTGCCTGAATTGTGCCCCCAAATCCATCAGCTCTGCCCAGGTGTACGGCCAGACTACACAGTGCTCCTCTACCTGGGGAGGAGGCTGTGGCTGCCCTTGAGGGACTCTTGGCTCCTGGGTCTTTACTTTCTTGGTGACCACTGGCTGGGCTCTGAGTCTCCAGATGGCAGTTGCAGCCCAAGTTTCCCCCTCAGAAGAGGAGGAGTCGGAAACACCTGCTCCTGCAGACTCAGAGCCACTCCTCTGGCAGGAATGCAGCTCCATCTTTCGCACCATCTTCGGCTCCTGTGGCTGCTGGCTCTCAGCCTGAAGTTGACTCTCGAGCTCCTGAACCCACAGTTGTTTCTCCAACAGCTGTCGCTGCCAATGTTCAGCTTCCAGGGCAAACTGCAACTCGTGAACACTAACTCTTTGTCCAGAGACCACTCCAGCTCCAGGCTGTTGGTGTTCAGCCTGCACCTCAAAATGCAACTCTCAGACCTGGTCAGCCTCCCTCTCCAGCACTAGTTCCAGTTCATGCAGTCATTGGTGCTCAGTATGCAGCTCATCCTGGAGCTTTTGACCTCGCTCAGCTTCTTGCACAGAACTCTTGGTTTCTTTTTGCAGGATTGTAAAAAACACCCAGCCCATGGTCCCCACCAGGAGAGCCACTGGGAACAGTCACTCCTCTATTCCACCCTTCAAGGGAGTCAGTGGCTTCACGCCCATCTGCTCTGAATCCTGCTGACTACACCAGATGTAATGCTGAGGCCAGGCAGGTTCACATTGGATTCAGGAAGATGGAAGAAAAACTGCAAAGTAAGAAGGGGTTGGGTCATTCCGTTTAATAAAGCCTCACAATGGCGCACAAGCACACAGGCAAGAGATACTGCTTCATAGGCAAACAAACAGAAACATGCCCCCTCATAGTGGTGGGCAGGCAATTCGCACATCTGCAATCCCCCATCTCTCTTGAGTGCAAGCACCCATAGCCGTATATACCACATTTCCCTGTGTATAAGATGCTGCCATGTATAAGATGCACCTTAATTTTGGGGGCCAAAATTTAAAAATAAATATATTACATAACATTATTGAACTCAAGTTTTATTCATCATAAAATTCATACAGCTCCTATCACTGTAAAAACTCCCATCTATTAGCTCGTCCTCATTTGTATCTGATGACGAATCATTGTCTTCATATATTGCCTCGTCCTCAGTTCCATCTATGGCAGTGGTTCTTAACCTGGGTTCTATCAAACCCTAGGGGTTCGATGAGTCGGTCTCAGGGGTTCGGAGAAGCCTCTGCCACGGAGGCCAGAATAAAGTAATACCGTAATTTGTTGTGAGTTCATGCACTTTGTTGGTTTTGTTCTTTGAGCAAGGTGATGTTCATGCATGGCTCATTTTGTGCACCAGTAAAAAAACATATACCTACGTCTGGAATTTGGGGGAAAAAATCATATTTTATTTATCACTAAAGAAGGGTTCGGTGAATGCGCATATGAAACTGGTGGGTTCGGTACCTCAAAAAAGGTTAAGAACCACTGATCTATGGCATTTGAAATGCCACAACCACTGTATTAGATGCACCCAGTTTTTAGACCCAAAATTTTTCCAAAATATGTGCATCTTATACATGGGGAAATATAGGTAGGCCATGCACACGTGCCTCTGCCAGGTGCTCATGCACTAATCAGGCAAAGGGCTTGCAGCCGGTAAACCAGCGAGCAAGCCTCACACAGCTGCCCCACACTGGCTCTTTGCCAATCTGTAAAGACTACAAAGCCCAGCACTTTGTTTCTTTTATTTTTTAAAAAAATTGTTGATTGTAGAGAGATAGAGGGATAGAGGAAGGGAAAGAGAGAAAATCGGAAACATAGATCTGTTTCTGTATTTGCCCCGATGGGGGATCAAGCCTATACCCTCTGCATACCAGGGTGATTCTGTAACCAACTGAGCTAATTGTCCATGGCCCAACACCTTTATTTGACCTATAATTAAGGACCCCTGTGAATCTATTAATTTCAGAGTTCTCTGGGGTTTTATAGACCTTATCTTCCTTAAATCTTGCAAGGCTGTTGTGGGGCAGCTGTGTCAGGTTTGCTTGCACATTTACCGGCTGTAAGCACTTTGCTTGATTAGTGCATGAGCATGTGGCCGAGGCACGTGTGCATTACTGCGAAGAGCAGATTTTTCCTTTGTAAATTTGCTCTTTCCCTTTTGTTGTTTAGTTACTCACCTGTCCTTGCAAGCCTCCAATGATAGGGTATGGTCCAACACTTTCTGGCTCTGTAGTTTCTCTATCATCTTCCCGAATCCAATGTGAACCTGCCTGGCCTCAGCCACCAGCATTACAGCCATGCTCAACAAAGAACAGATGTTGCACTCTGCAAAACTGCAGTTACCAGTTTCTAATCAGTACTCAATGTCAAAGTCAGCCTTTGCATCTTTGAAGAGGTTGTACAGCTCAGAATAAGCAAGTGTCTGTTCCAAAACCTAGCTCCTTAAAAGTAAAAACATTTGAAATTTCTCACATGATATTTCTTGTGTTTAAAAGCAGAATGAATCTATTTGTCTTTCTCGTTTATTTTCTGCTTTCGGCTGTGTGTTTGTGAGCATAGGGTAGAAGAATCATTACTGGATAAAGAAAAAATTTGTGTTCATATTTGTTATTTCTCTGAAGTCTCTGCCTTATGGCCACTTGGGATAACATAATGATTCTCAAGTATACTTGCATAATTAAATTCACCTGGGTTGGCAGGATTTATTCCAGGTGCTTCAGGATGGACCCATCAATCACCCGTATTTTACACACACAAGAGGTGGCTTCAATGATCTCCAGTCCTGATTTGGCCTCCATCCCTAAGGTTTCCCCATCTCTCCCAAGTACTCATGCTCCTTTGCAGATTCCTCAGGGGTTCGGAGTTCAGGAGACTGCATCCCGGACTTACCCATGCAGAGTATGCTTTTCCATACGTTGTGATGGGACATTACAGACACTTCAAGGTACATTCCAGGGCTTGAGTGTTCCAGGACAAGGAGTTGTCCAGGAGCCCTTGGAATTCATGTGGCCTGTGAGAGGGTCTGATTGGAAACACTAAATGTATAGTACACTCTACAATATTTTTCAGGCTGAAGAAAACAAATCTTTATTCGGTATCTGCAATGCTGGTGGCTGAGGCCAGGCAGGTTCACATTGGATTCGAGCAGACAGTAGAGGAACTGCAGAGCTGGAAAGTGTTGGGTTATTCCCATTTATTAGTCTCACAATGCAGGCAAGCAATCTGCGTTGAGGGCGAGCACCTATAGCTTTACATAGGCTATGCACTCGTGGCTATGCCACATGCTCATGCACCAATCCTGCAAGGTGCAAGTGAGCAAGCCTAACACAGCTCTTTTACCTCCAGTACCCATTTGACAAATACCTCCTGAAGTCCAGCCCTGGGCCGGACTTAATTAGATGTGTTGAGGTATATGGTCTTTACCTCATGGTTTGTAATCCAGCAAAGAAATGGTGCATAAACAGTATTCTAGGTAAGTCTTCCTATACTTTCTAGGATGAGTTTATGGCTCAGAGTTTTGGTGATGACATGGTTTTTTAAGCAGTTACTTTAAGCTAGTATCATTCGAAGTATTTTCCATATATTGTCCCCTTTAATCCTTACTAAACCACTGATGTTGTAGGTATTATCATAATTTTATTTTACAGATGAGGAAACTGAAACTTAGAGAGGTCAGGTAGGCCTATAGTCTGGCAAGCAGCAAGGCTGGAGTTTAAACTAGGGTCTTCTTTTTCTTAAATTATTTTAATTGATTGATATTAGAGAGAGGAAGGGGGAGGGGGGGAGAGAGAGAGAAGCATTCACTTGTTATTCCACTTAGTTATGCATTCATTGGTTGCTTCCTGTATGTTCCCTGACCCAGAATGTGGAGGACAATCTAACCAATTGAGCAAACCTGCCTGGGCCCAAGTTAGGATTGTTCTTACTTCCCAAACAAGAAAGTGTAAATGGGATTCTGCAGGTGTTAGATTACAATATGTTTAGATAGGGTTATGTCCCCAGTTGGACACTAGAGGGCGCTGAGAGAGAGCAAACTTAGGGGAGGAATTTGCCTTAAGGGGTTACCATTCCCAAAAGCCGTAACAAATTGACCTCAAATTCTCTTTTGAAGTTGGGTTCATTATAAGTGCCAGTTTTGAGAAAGCAGGTGTGGACCTACTGCTAATTCCAGTCACAGATCAGGGCAAGGGTCTCTAAGGCTTCATCTTTCATCCCCAGGATTCAGCCCGCGGTTTCTACCACCTATAGTGTAGAATGCTTGTGGAATTTAATTAGATGCCTGTGGACAGTCAGAAGACACATGTCTTGCCTGCTCCTGCTCCATCCTACAGCTGATTCCAAATCGGGAGTGTTGTTCAGACTGTTTCACTAGAAACCGGTCCAAGTGAAAGTACCTCGGTTTACCCTTTGGGCTGCATGCACATTCCAGACATGACCCCCACCTTTATTTCAGCTCCCAGAGCAATAGGTGACTGGCGTGACTCCTGCTCCATGGGCAGCACCCCACAGGAACATTGCCCATCATCATCGTGAGGGGTGCTTCACGTGGATGCAGCGCTCAGGCTGTCACCTACAGGACTGCACTCGCAGAAGGAGGTGGGCGTTCACCAGGATGGGCCGAGGTATTAGAACTGGGAAGCAGGATGCAGCCCTTACCCCCATGTCACTCCTCTCCTCCTCGAGCGTGGCTGGTAATTTCCAGGTGCCTTTTCCATCGTGTTCCCCACTCACAAGGGTAGAACATGTAGCTGAATACTTTGGGAAAAAAGTGAGTTCACATATTCAGGAAAGTAGTTTAAAAAAATCAGTGGCCTGTGTGTCGTCAAAGAGTCCTTTCTCCTGTGTTGCAAACCGTGGGCAGAAAGCAAACAGAGCCTCTTCCAACCCAGCCACACCCTGCAGCGGTGCGACGGTGGAGGTGCAGGCGTGGGCACGCTTCTGGATCTAAGGGTCAGAGAGGGACATGCAGCACGGCAGGGGATGGGGGCAGTTTGTTTAGGGAAGGGACAGTCAACAACATTTTTTTTCTTTTAAGTAAGGAAGTTATGCTAACAGAACTCTAGTAAGTTGGGTTTAGAGGCATTCTGAAGGAGATAAAAGAGGACTAGATCCAAGAAGGCCTCAGGAGAAGGGTGTAAGGACTTGAGGATGGAGTGTGTAAGAAACATCTTAGGGCTAGAACCGACAGCTCTGGGTTGGTGACTGAATGGGCAAAATGGTGAAGGTGGTATAAATAAAAGTCCTCATATTCTTCAAGTGTTTGCTGTGTGCAAGTCACTAAGTATTTTACAGGTATTAACTCATTTCCCTCAAGTCATGAGGTAGGAATATTATTTACATTTTATGGGGGAGGAAACTAAGACATAGAGAGGCTAAGTCACTTGTCAAAGGCTACTAGGACTTGAATCCGGGCTGCCACACCCCAGACCCTGCATTCTCCACACATTCCACACAATCTCTTTGCCAGTCTGGGGGCCACAGGGGACGTTGATGTCTCTGGCCATGATGGGAAATGAGGGGGAGCGTGTGTGCATGTATGTGTGGAAGGCGGGTTGCTGGAAGGCGTTTGGATGTGTGTAGTTTGAATGTTCTGCCAGCACTTCAGGTGGAGATGTCCAGCCAGCTTCAGGTCCCAATATAGGGAGCTGTTTTTCATTAAAAATAACAAAACATCTGTAAAAATATTGTTGACTGGGTGTCTTCCATGCAAGCTATTCAAGGAAGGCCTGCTATGCTAACAACAGGAAGCCCATGCTCCTGCTGATGGTCTGCCAGGGCTTCAGAGCATTCGGGTCGTCAGCAAGGTGCTCAGGGTCTCTGGGCGCATGAAGGTGTCTCTGCCAGACACCAAGCTCAGGCTGCAAAAGGTGTGTGGGGGGGTGGATGTGTCTAAGACTACTCAGTCATTCCGAGTGCCCTCCTCATTCTAATGGGTCTTCTCAGGCTGCCTGCCCAGTAGACTCTTAGGAAGTGTTAGAAACCCCTGAGTCTCAAGCTTCACCCAGAACTAACTGAATCAGACTGTCTCAGTGTCGCCACGGGCAGCTTTAGAGGAGCTCTCTGGGTGATTCTAGTGCGAAGCTGGGGGCGAGCAGCAGTGCACTGGAAGGAGGGTTTGCCCTCAGACACACACGAACTCTTCTTTACAGCGCTTGCACTTATGCAGCCTTATTTAAAGGAGCCTCTTATTACTATCCACAGGCTGGACGAGGAAACTTGAAATCAAAAAGAGAAATTATTTGTTCCAGGTCAAGCAGTTATTTAAGAGAAAAGCTAGAACCCAGACCAGCTGACCCCCAAATTCAGGGTTCCTTCAAAAGGCCATACAGGGCAATACACCAAACAGAAGGCCAAGCTCATCTGTATTTGCACAGAAAGGTAAGGGTGTGTGGGTTTCTTGGGAAAATAGCTGTGTTAGGCTTGCTCACTGGTTTACTGGCTGCAAGCACTTTGCCTGACTAGTGTGTGAGCACATGGCAGCACCACATGTGTATGGACCATGTAAGGCAATGGATACTTGTGCTCAGAGTGGATTCCGACTTGCCTGCCCACAACTGTGCGGGGCTATTTTTGCTGTTTATTTGCCTGAGAGGCGATTTCCCCTGCCTGTGTGCTTGTCTGCCCTTGTGAGAATCTATTAAACGTAATGGCCCAGTGCTTTCTGACTCTGCAGTTTCTCTACCATCTGCCTGAATCCAGTGTGGACCTGCCAGGCATCAGCCACTGGCGTTAACAGTGTTTTTCAAAGAAATTATGGTCCATAAGATTGAATGTAAAACTGGAGCAGCTGCTTGTGTACCAGACCATAAGGGAAAGGAAGGTCTGAGTGTAACCAGGCTGAGAGCTGGTGAAGGCCAGAGGGCCCACTGGAGGCAGAGTCAGGGGGTGAGGCCCAGAGTGAGGTCTGGGGTGGGGCCATGACCCTGCCCTTTGGGCACCTACAGCTGTTAGTGGGGGGAATGGCAGGTCTGAGCACGTTCTGGAGGCATTTACCAGTGAACAGGAAGTTATCTGGGTCTTCCAAGGGACACACTACCTTCCTCACCAGGTAATAGTTATCACCTGCTACTTTGTACTGAGTTGTATGATTGAAAACACGTTATCTTTTTCCATCTTCACAATGGCTTGTGCTAGCACCCGACCTCAGCAGCTTCATGAGCAAAACTGGCATAACGATACCTATAGGGACACTGAGAGGATGTTTCTAGCAAAAGGCATGGCACATAGGTGTGCTGAATAATTACCTGCCCCTTTTTTAGTTCTTCTTCTTTAATTTGGGTGGTGCAGGTCAGAGACGCTGAAGTACTTACTATTCAGTGGTCATGAATGTGGGCTCCAGCGCCAGATGGCTACATTCAAGCCAGCTCTACCAATCTGGCTGTTCTACTTTGGGCAGACTAGTTACCTACCTACATACATAATGTCTCTGTGTCTTCTGGTGCCAAATAGAGATAATATCTGAACTTTCCTAGAGTGGTTCTTGCGAAAATTAAATGAGATGCCACATGGAAAACTCTTAGCATAGTCCCTGGCATCTAATCAGTGTTTCATTATGATTAACAAATTCCACTAAATGGGGCTTGCCTCCAACACCTCACCCCACCTCCCCAATTAGCAAGTGGAGAAGCTGACCCTGAAATCTGGGCAGGTGCTCTTTATGCAACACCAGGGTAGCTTCCGGTGACAGTGGAGATCAACCCAAGGATAAGGAGCTACCAGTCGGCGGGGTGGGGTGGGGGTGGGGGGCAACTTCAGACATGGAATCAACACAAAGCACTTTGCAGGAACAGAATGAGGCTAGCGGGCTCATTGCTGTACTTAGGTCTCAGAACTAGGAAGAAGTAGGGGCAGGATGCCGAGAGTTACCTCCAGTCTCACACCTTGGTTCTCAGGATCACTAGGCAGGCTTGTTAAATCCAGATTCCAGGCCCCTGTCCCAGAGTTTTTGACTCAGAAGACCTGAGAATCTGCATTTATAACAAGGCCCCAGGTGATGTCAATGCTGGGGGGACCACATCAAAGGATTACACTTGGTTTACACTGAGGAAACTGAGGCACAGTCTTCTGCTCTCTGATTCATTGTGATGACAGCTATGGTGCTCCAACATCTGTACAAACTCTGCAGACCTCTCCAGCTACCAGGAGCCCCAGGGAAGCCCTGGGGCTCTCCCTGGGGTGCCCTGAAAAAGAGGGTCTTTGTTAGGCTCCTCAGGGTCTCATGACATGCTGAGCATAGCCTCGTCAGAGGGCAGAGTCCCGCCAGACATAGTCCACAAATTCTGAGACAGCACTCCCAGGTAAGTGACTTTATTATGTATTCACTCGACAGGAGAATGGACATCAGATCCTAGAAGACACCACTCCACAGACTTAACTAGTTACCACTGCACAGCAGAAGTCCTCCAGGCTCTCAGGATGCTCTGTGTGGCCAACTGAGGATGGCCCCGTACCCCAGAGAAGAGCTCCACCCCAAAGAAGAAACCTGTTGCTAGACCTGTTGTCACAGCTCTCTTCCCTGGAGAGCTGTGACAATCACACCCACCAGGCGGCATCACAACAATGGCCATGCTGGGGGAGGAAGGGCTGCTCTGAGCTAGAAGCTGGTCTTAAACTGGAGCGTACCAATTTACATACATTACAAATATATAAATTAAGAGGTTTTACATGTGTACAAAAATCATTGAAGGGGGACTTAATTTCATTTCTATGTCATGCCAGGTATTTGTCAGAACCCTTAAAATGGAGGCGGTATTCAATTGAGCAAGTATTTAAAAATAGGAGGCATTTATCTATCTATATATGGGACCTGCCCCTCTCGTGTCCGCAATGGAACCCTCTGGTGTCATCAGGGCCTCTGGGCAACCTCAGTACCCCCACAGGTAACCTGTCTGCAGTCTGCATCTTCCCAGAGAGCAGGGGGCTCGCTCTGGGGCTCCTCTCCTGTGTCCCCATCTCAGCTTGGCGGCGCCTGCGAACCCAGGGGCTGCTGGAGGGGGTGACGCTGCTGTCAGAGGAGTAATCCATGTACTTGCGGACGGCCTCGGGACTGGTACAGGAGTTCAGCCTGCCTTCCTCGGCCAGAGGGGATTTTCTGGAAACACCTTTGCGTTGAGCCAAGGGGCTGCTCCATGGACTTGAGCATGGGGAAGCATTTGGGCTCAGAAAGAAATTCTGGTGGCCACACGGGCCGAGTTTGCTGGTGACCAGGTGCCGCCGGCAAACCATAGGGGACGTGGGGTTGCTCTCAGGGTCAGAGGAGCTGTTAGCGGAAGACTCGTCCCCCATGTACTGAAGCTCCTCCACTCTCTTGTTCAGCGATTTGTTGGGGTGGATGTTCGTGGAGGGCTCCTCATTCTGGCTCTTATCCTTGGGAGGTTTCTTTTTGGGTGGCTTCATACCAATCAGTACAGCTTTCATGTTCTCCTTAACCTGGGACTCCATGGTCATGAATTCATGGGCTTTGATGGCCGCCTCCACCTCCTCAAACTCCACAATGGCGCACTCCTGGGTCCCCACCTGGCTGTACCGGCTGCTGATCCTCCGAATATCAGGGGGCATCTCCCTCCCGGGTTTCAGGATCCGCACTAACGAGATGACGCCAAAGGTTCCAAAGAGCTTGAGCAGGTGTTCCATCACCTTCTCCTGCACCCTCCCGTTCTTCTGGGGGGTTCCCACGGCCCACATCTTGGGGCACAGATAGAGGTCATAGACCAGGAGCATCTTGCTGGGGAGGTTCTCATTGGGGAAGAGTGGGACAGGGGTGGTCCTCCTCACCTTCCGGTGGTCCTCATTCAATTCGAGGGTCACTGAGTACTTCAAGGCATGAGCTGTGGTCCTCCAGTCCCGTGTGAGGTGTTTCACCTGAAGAACACAAAGCAAATATGGAACAGCACCTAATGTCCTTTCCCACCTTGTGCCCTCTGCAGCCTCCCTCCATCTTTCCTAACACAGTGTCATACCTGGTGTGGGCAGGCGCTCAGAAAATCTAGTGAACAAATACGCTTTGCACAACATCAAATGAGGCAGCCCGGTGTAGAGGAGTGCTGTCCCACAGAACTTTTCATGGTGATGGAAATATTCTATTCTGCCCATGTTTAGAGGTTAAACCTGCAGGCTCTGGACCGAGGCTGCTGGGTGCACAAATGCAAGGCCCACGTCCACCTGGCAGTAAGACCTAAAAGTTATCAACCTCTCAGTGCCTCAACCTCCTCATCTGTGAAACGAACATGTTAATATGCCTACCTCACAGAGTCGGCCTGAGGATTAAATGAATAAATATATATGTAGCTAGATCTAGACATATAATATATATATACACATATTGAAATATGTGTATATATAACTCAGCATAGTCTCTAGTTCACCGTGAGTACTCAGTAAATGTTAGGTGTTATCATTATTTCAAATAGCACATGCTATCACTTTGATAGGACTCGGAGACTTTAATATTCAAATGCCTCTCTAAAGTTGTATTTCTGCATTTATGCATTTGCTACAGAGGGAGTTCCAACGATATTTCATAGTTCACTGCCATATCTCCTGTAAATAACGCAGACCTCTTCCACTGGGGCTGAATCCCACTCGGGCCTCACAGGGAATGATGAAATAAGGTCCCCTCCTCACTTAGTGGAAATTGTGCGTATCAATGCAGCAGTACATGAAAGCTATATTTATACTATAAAACAGTAATTTATTTTATTTTATTCATTTTAGAGAGGAGACACAGAGAGAGAGAGAGAGAGAGAGAGAGAGAGAAAGGGGGAAGGAGCTGGAAGCATCAACTCCCATATGTGCCTTGACCAGACCAGTGCAGGGTTTTGAACTGGCGACCTCAGTGTTTCCAGGTCGACGCTTTATCCACTGCGCCACCACAGGTCAGGCTAAAACAGTAATTTTTAAGAGGCCCACTTCCAGTGGAGGGAATACCAGACAGAATGAGTCATCCCAAAGAAAGAGTGGAGGTGGGTGGTGTGGGAAGACAGGTCCAGAAATGGCAAGGTCACTGCGAGTCCTGAGACCAGGTCAGAGCTGTTCCGCAGAGGAACCTTGAGACCCAAACAGACACTTCCTGGGACTCAGGAAGGGAGCATTCCCTCACAAGGCAGTACGGGGAGAACCCGGGCAGAGCTATCAGCCATCCAGGCAGGCTCCTGGAGAGAGGATGCTGTCCACTCTAGCCTGCGGCCTCCATACGATGGGACATAGGGTGTGGGAACTGTAAGTCACACAGACTCAGTGGGCCAATCACCATGACACAGGCTAAAGGCAGAGGGTCCAGGGAAAGGGTTAGACTTCAGGTGAATAGACACAATCAGGGATCCAGACAGGGTGACGAGGGTGACTGCAAGTCAGAGCCAGGTTGTGGGAGAACCAAGCCGGTCAGGGAGGAGGAAGCACTCAGGATCGAAGAAGAATCTACTGCCCAACCCTGAGGTCTGAGCAAATGGTGTGTGGGAGCCAGTGCTCCCACACTGGCTCTGTTCTGGGGTCCCCCACAAACACTCGGCAGGTGAGGGCTTGCTCATTGTTCTTCGCACAGGTGTGATACTATGATTAATAATTTATAATAAGAAATACATATATTTGGTCTTCGTCTCCATTCCTGGCACTGAGTTCCTGGACCTTTTGTAAACTCCTAAGGGGTAAGAGCAGTCAGAGCTTTTGTTCTAATGAAGGGACCTGAGTGGGCTCCCTGTGGTTCCCGGAGGGTGGCTGGTCACCAGAAAGACCAAGCCGTGATTAGAAGCTTGGGACATTTAGCTCCCTCACCCCCACCCTCCAGAGAGGGAAGAGAGAGTGGAAATGAAGTTAATAACTGATCATGTCTATGTGTGGAAGTTTCTCAAAAAATCCCAATAGTAGGGCTTTGGGGAGCTTCTAGATGGGTGAACACATCTGTCTTACCTGGAGGGGGGCATATTCCAACTCAACCAGGACAGGAGCTCTTATGTACTCAGGACCCTTTCAGCTCTGACCTGTGCAGCTTTCCATCTGGATTTCACCTGCAGTCTTTATTATGTCTGTCAATAAGCTGGTAAATGTAAGTAGGTGTTTCCCGAGTTCTGGGAGCTTTTCTAGCAAATAATCAAATCCAATGGGAGGAGGTCACAGGAACC
Organism: Rhynchonycteris naso; assembly: GCA_037038555.1. Classification (NCBI taxonomy): domain Eukaryota; kingdom Metazoa; phylum Chordata; class Mammalia; order Chiroptera; family Emballonuridae; genus Rhynchonycteris; species Rhynchonycteris naso. Next base: position 122,396,979 of record CM072999.1, on the reverse strand, counting down.
TCTGACTTGTAGCCTGGGAACCTACTGCTTGTGATTGATATCTGAAGGAGAGGGCAGTCTCGTGGGACTGAGCCTAAACCTCTGGGGTCTGATGCTGGCTCAAGGTAGAGCGGGTCAGAATTGAGGTAAATTGTGGGACACTCAGATGGTGTCACAGAGATGCTTGGTGCAGGAACTTTTCTCTCAAACCTGGTATCAGGTGTGCATGTGCGAACAGTGCGACAATGAAGGGGACACCCAGGAGGAAGAACAGGCCTTTCCTCTACAACATGAAATGTCCTTGTCCTGCACCTTAAAAACTCCTACTCATCCTCCAAGATCCAACTTTAATGTCATCACTTCTAGGGAGACTTCTCAATGCTCCAGGCTGGGATAGTGGCACTAACAGACTCGCTCTCAACAGTACTTTGTTTTCCCTTGTGGTTCTGTCCGTGGTCACAGTGATCCCTCAGTGATCTCTCTCCTTCGCTGGGCTTTGCAAACAACAGAGGATCACCAAATTTATTTTGTTTCTCCTGTGCCTACCACAGTACTCAGCCTACAGGATGAATATGTTTGATGAGTGATTAAAGGAAAGAACAACAGAAGAGGGTGGAGTACGGCAGGAGGTGAGCCGGGAAGAGCCCTGGGAGGGAAGCTCTCCTGAGTACTCCCAGTTGTCTGGGCCAGGCCCATTCATCACATGCTGCTTTATACAACAGGCCACGTGGCGCTTTTCCATTCCAGTGAATACACTTCTCCTGGGAGAGAAAGAGTTCCTGGGGAAAGGGGTCTGTCATCTCTTCGAGGAGCAAGCAGACCCAGTCCCGTTGTTGGTTGTGTACCCCGCAGGGAGGTGCAGCCTGCTGCACAAAAAGCAGGGGTATGAATCCCACATCTCTGTACTCAGACAAGGATGGTGGCACTACACAGCTGAGCTGCTGATGTCTCAGACGAGTCTCGCCTCCCAGAGTTCTGAGCTCTCCTTCTTTCTTTTATTTATTCAGCTTCACACATAAAATTCAATTACTTGAATTTCATGTAATTCTGGCCTGGGAGGTATTTCACAAGGCCATCGCTGAGATCTGTCCTGACACCCAGAACCCTTTAATAGTGTGGGATATTAGTCCTAAAAACAATCCTAAATCCCTTCTCTTGATCATTTTTATCTTTTTCAGGTCACAGAGGATGTAAAAAAAAAAAAAAAAAAAAAGGAAGAAGAAGAAGAAATCACTAGTCATTAGGTTTCCAAAGTGTAAAACTTATTTAGACCCATAACCCCAAACAGCCTCACAATCCCGGAGGTGCTGGGACAATGCAGCCTCACCTTTTTGAAGGAGGTGAGCAGCTTGACGCTCACGTACCCCAGCTTGTTCCTTCGCACGTGCTTCAGCAGGAAGGCGTCCTTCTCTAGGTTCTCATCAGAAAAGTAGAATTCAATCTGGTCCACCAGCTTCCTGATCAGCTCCTCATCTGGGGGCTTCCACTCCTGCGTCAGGTCCTCATGCTCATTCTCACACCCACTTGTCATGGTGCCACTGGGACCAGAGGGGGACACGGTGTTAGGGGCTGAGTCATTTCTTCCCACCCAGAAACCACACAGCCATGTCCCAACATCCCCACCTCAGAACATGACCTTATTTGGTAAGAGTTTTACAGATGTTGTTAGTTGAAGATGAGGCCAAGCTAGAGTACCAAGGTCCCTCATCCAGTATGACTGGTGTCTTCAGAAGGGGAATGTGGACGTGCACACAGGGAGAGCACCATCGGCCACCAAGGCAGAGCCCAGGGAACATCAAAGATGGTCAGCGAACCCCACGAAGTTAGGGCAGGCCTGAAGCGGGTCCCTGCACAGCAACATGAGAGGGGCATGCCCCTGCTGGCACCTGTGTCTAGACTTCTGGCCTCCAGACCGTGAGGCAGGACTTTTCTGTGGTTCTAGGCCCTCTGGTCAGCAGTGCCATTGCAGCAGCCCTTGGAAACTGCAGTGGCTCACAACTGGCCTGGACTCCCCAGGTGCACACACGGCCACTGGGGAAATGGTTTTGCTCCAAAGAGCTAGGAAATCCCTGCTTTTGTTTTTAACCAGGAGGGAGGATCATTAAAATAACAAACCCCTCTACTAGCATTTCCATTTTCCATGCTGCTTCGCCATCCCACGCTTCTTGCATACTTCTTATTCTTCCCTCCACTCCTTCACCCCGCAAATCCCAACATCCAGAAGACAGTTTAGCCGAGAAACTAAGAGTCCCAGTCCTAGAGTTAGACAGCCTGGGTTTGAATCCTGACTCCACCATTTATTGATTGAGTCAACCTGGGCAAGGAACTCCACTGCCACACCTCAGTTCCGCTATCTGTAAGTTGAGAGTCATGCCAGTCACTCTTCTGATTGACTGAAGATGAAATGAATTAAGGTCCTGCTCGGTTGGCTCAGTGGCAGAGTGTCAACTCAGCATGTGGAAGTCCTGGGTTCAATTCCCAGTAAGGGCACACAGGAAGAGGCGACCATCTGATTTTTCCCTCCCCCTTCTCTCTCTCCCTCTCCTGCAGCCATGGCTTCATCGATTCAAGCACATCAGCCACAGGTGCTGATATGTCCCTGTGGAGCCTCCACCTCAGGTGCTAAAAATAGCTTGGTTGCAGCATGGCACCAGATGGGCAGAGCATAGGCCACAGATTGGAGGTAGCTCGGTGGATCCCAGTCAGGGCAGATACGGGCGTATGTTTCTCTATATCCCCTACTCTCACTTAAAAAAAGAAAAAAACAGAAATTAATTAAGACATACAATGTTCAGAAGAATTCCTGGCATCCCCTTAGAGCTCAGTGAGTGACAGAGACACTCAGTTGCTCATTCATAAGAGACAGATCTAAGATTCAAACAATCTGTCTCCAGAGTTAGTACACATAATACCGTCCAGGTTTTGCTGGGGCTCTGCCACAGAATCTGGAAACAATCCCATTCACCAGGGCCTGCTAAATAAAACCTTCACCAGTGGGCAGCCCCACCTGGATGGACTTCCCCTTCCTGAGGATGTCAGGACAGGGGAACCTAACAAAGGGACTGTATAAAACTTCAAAGCCATAAATATTTAGGAAACTTGTGACATCATTATTAGATTTTATCAAAGGTGAGTTCTCTTGTATATTTATTACCACATTAAAATATGTATCACACAAATACTACATATTTTATCTGATAAAAAGGATTAGTTAAAAATTACTTCCAGAAAAAAATAATAATAATCAGCTTTCCTATGTGGCAGTTTGATGTCTAATAACATGAACTCCAGACCCCAAGTTTCCATTACCATGTCCTGAGCAGAGAGCGTCTACACCTACAGACACACACGCACAGTACACCCAAAGCACCAGCGTGCTCCTGCCCCATTTGGGAGAACTCGCCTGGTTCCCAGAAAGGCTCGGCTAGTTCACAGCAGCATTGTTCACCAGAGCCAAGAGGTAGGAGCAATTCAAGAGCCCATCAGCGGGTAAATGGGTTAAGCATGATGCCCTACTTAGGCACATACAGTGAAATATATTTCAGCCTCAAAAATGAAAATGCTGACACATGCTACAACACAGATGAATCTTGAGGACACTATGCTTTGTGAAATAAGCCAGTCACAAAGGGACAAATACTGTATGATTCCATTTATATGTGGCCCCTAGAATAATCAGACTCATCCAGACAGAAAGTATTGTGGTGGTTAACAGGGTCAGGGAGGGGTGAGCAGGGAGTTAGTGTTTAGTGGATACAGAGTTTCAGGTGGGAAAGAAAATATTTCTGGACATGGAAGGTGGCGATGGTTGCAAAACACTGTGAATGTACTTAACCCGCTTAAACACAGTTAAGATAGCCATGAGCACGGTATATGCTTCCACTTGTTTTCAGTTTTAGTTTTTTGCCTGCAGACAGTCTGGAAATGGTTTTTAAAGATACCTACCTAATGTCCCAAGACAAATGTATATGAATAAAGAAAAGAAAAATGTCTGGGAGACTAACTTTAAAAATAACTTTTTCTTCTTAACAAAAAGTCTTTTAAAAATGAAATGATAAACAAGGAAATGTATGAAGACCAGCCACAGGTTTAACAGGTCAAATGCAACTTAAACATTAGATAAGGTGAATATTTTAGAAGGTCCATAAAAGGTAGCTGTGGTCGACATAGTCTGACACACCTAATATCTAATAGCAATCTCTTCCCCGCTGGCTTCACTGTACTATAGACAGTGTGTGTGTGTGTGTGTGTGTGTGTTCGTGTCCTGTATATACACTTTTTTCAGCTTCTCTTACAGGTACTAGCCATTTGTCATGTCATAGCCAACAACACACAAGTGAAAATTTTTTGGCCCTGCCCCTCCTCTTTCATCTGTTTTAAGTGTGGATGCGATGTTTGGACCTTTAGAAGCTATCTTACTGCCATAAGAAAAAGGCCAAAAGAATCAGCTTGGCCTGAGTTAGTGATGTTATTGAGTTGCTGAACCAAAGCCTGAAGATTTTGAAGTACGTGAGAAAGATAATATCCTATTTGCTTAATTCCCTTTTTAGTTGGGTTGTGTGTTACTTGCAGCCAAATCTGGGATAGTAACACTGCACTGAGAAAAGAGGTCTTCCACACATGCTGAAGGAAAACGGCAGTGGGACAGTCAATAGAACGGAAAAGGAGGAGCAAGGCAGACAGAACACATACCCACTTTACTGGAGGAAATGTAAACCCTTGCAGTTCAAACAGGTAGGTTGAATACACCAAGTAAAATAACTCCAAATGCATAGGGAATTCTAAGCCCAGCCGACAAGGATGACAACAGAAGCAGGGGGTGAGTGAGGCATGTGACAATGGCCAATGAGGAATTTTGGGTGGACTCAGGTGTATTAGCAAAATGGTCTAACTTACTACAAGGTGGTTAGTATATCAGAGGTGACCAGACCATTGGAAGGACCCACACACCAGTAAGTCCTACCCCCAAACTAGAGCAGTTGGTGCTATTATAAACACTGGACTCGTAAACAAATAAAACATAATGGAAGAAAGGCAATTTAATTTTTCAGTTTCTCCAGGTGCCCATTCTAGAGCCTCCTGTTCTCACTCTCTGCCCATGATTCATGGTGGGATTTGACTGAGAAATGAAGTTCATCCAACCAGACTTGCCCGGACCTCCTTGTGCCCCCCACCCCAGTTTGGTCTGTGTCTGGACACCCACCAGAGATCCCAGGTGCCATGCCCAGCTCCCTCTTCTTCATGCTGGTCCTCCTGCCCTGCTGCAGGACAGTGGACACTGCCAACAACCTTCTTCTTGATTCTCTCCCCCTGGGCTTATCTGACTTCCTCTGGTCTTATTATTCTTGTCCATGTAACTGCCCTTTCAGTGTCCCCTTTCTCCTCTCAGTTCTGAATGTAGGTGTCCCCTAGGACCTCTCCTTGACTCTCTATGCCCCGACAGCCTCTGCACCTCAGCCCCTCGTTGGTTCATCCGATTTGAACCTGCCTCTCCGGCCGTGCCTCTGTCCTTCTCTCAATCCTCAGCTGCAGTCCTCGGGTCCTAACTGCCTGACTAACACTTCTGCTTCGATAGCCTGATACTGCTTCAAGTTCAGGATGTTCTGCAGAACTCGACCTCATGGAGGACTGACACCTGGGCTTATCCGGAGACATTCTATCTGAGAAGCTCAACTTCCTTTTATGGTCCTGTAGTAAACAATCCCTACTCCATATTCGGGTGGGGGGTAAGTCTGCATCAATTATTTGTACCCAGTGAACCAACAGGCAGGTAGTCAGAAATTCTGAGCAGGCGGGGGTACTGGGGAGGTGTGTTTATAAAACCCCTGTGCGATGGCAGAAGGGAGCTTTTTGCAAACAGGGGACTCCTCCCTCCATAGGGCTGCTCTTAGCGGCAACTGCATATCTCCAGATGGGAATCCTGGCAGAATAGGAGAGTCTGTTTTATATCTGGGTGCATGCTGCACTGTTTCTTGGTTCATGCAACAACCTTTGAGCACAAAAGGCCTTGTATCTCTTACGAGCACTGAAAAAGTTTATATCCTTTAAATATGGATAATGGCAACTCTGCGCCATTTACAACAGCTTATAAAATCAGGAACCTCCCCCCAAACCGCCCCAGCAACTACTTTGCAGATTCACTCTTCTCTGCACTTGGCTCAAAAACGAAATGTGTCTTTTAGCCCTCTTTGTGTGGATTTCATTCTGCAGCTGTCCTCATTACCACCCCCTTGAAAAGTACTAATAGCTCATTAAAAAGGAATCTTAAAAATTCAGGGACTATACAAAAATAGTAAAAATAGAAGAGCATAGTAGCAGATTTATACAGAAATCAGTAATTTCCTGCTCCACTTCTTCTCCCTAGAGTTAGCCTCTATCCCTCTCTCTCTCTCTCTCTCTCTCTCTCTCTTCAATCATTTAGTTCTTATGACAGTTTCCTTATAGTTCGGATAAATATGCTCTTAGCTCTATATCTCACTCATCAATTACAGACATCCTCTATTCAAGTCCTATTATGTAAGATGAGGATTTGGGGTTCCATCTGATCCCAAAGCCTCTTCTTACAATTTAAAAAATTTAATATTATGTTTGTTTTTTTCTAATTGTTTTTAAATAATGAACTTAAAATTATGGGTCTTACTCTAGTATGATACATTTAATGAATATTGATACATTATTATTAGCTAAAGTCTACATTTTATTTAGATGTTCTAGTTTTCACCTACTGTCCCTTTCCTGTTGCAGGACTCCATTCATGATGCCACACTACATTTAGTCATCATCTCTCCCCCTGCTCCTCTTGGCTCTGACAGTTTCTCAGATTTCTCTAGTTTTTGACAACTGGACAGTGTTGAAGAGTGCTGTTCAGGTGTACTGTAGAATGTCTCTCTCTGTGATTTGTCTGATATTTTTTTTCATGATTAGATGGGGATGTGGGTTTTGGGGAGGACCACAGAAATAAATACCCATTCCCATCACATCATGTCAAGGGTACGTACTATCCACATGGCTGATCACTGTGGATGTTGACTCCACCACCTGGCTGAGATATTTGTCTTCACTATAAAGGGACTCCTTTTCCCCCCTTTCCACACTGTACACTTTAAAAGATAGTCACTATACATAGCCCACACAAGGAGTGGGGGTGAGGTACATTGGTGGTCCTTTTTATTTTTTTATTATTTTTTAAATATTTATTTATTGATTTTTAGAGAGAGAGGAACATTGGTCTGTTCCTATATGTGCCCTGACTGGGAATCGAACTGGCAACTTCTGTGCTTCAGAGAGATGCTCTAACCAACCAAGCTATCCAGCCAGGGCTGGTGGTACTTTTAAAATTCCTACTGTGTGCAAGGTTGGGGTTGATGCTAGAGTGATAGCAACCAATGAATCCTACTCTACTGGCACTTAGCATTCAGGGCACATTAAAGATGAACTACACAAGTAGTTTCGATACAAGAATAAACAAGTGATAGCTGAAAGTTAAATGGCTTCCTTGGGAAAAAGCCTTGGAGATTAGCTATGCCTTCTGAAGAATGAAGGTCTGGACTACTTTTTCTTGGTGACTCATGTGGGTTGCCTCTACAGCTGTATCCTCCTACAGGTCTTCTTCTCAGGTGGCTCTCTCTGCATGGGTGGGGCATGCCACCTGCCTGCATCACTTCAGGGAAAAGTGAAGCATAATGGCGGCGCTTTATGTGGAGAAGGCATTACACGGCAGATCCTGACTCTGCCTTAGCAGCCCTAGATCATTTACTTTCTTTAGAAACTAATCTCATTTCTTCTTTCCCCCCTTGGAAGTAAACAGTATACTGTCTGCCACTCTTGTCAGGCAGAGACTGGGCAATTGTTTACGCTAAAGGAAGACCTCTCAGATACAACATCCCTGTTCACTCTTGCATTCTTCACATAGTTCCCAACCAGAGCCTTCCTGGGGCTCTATCTCCCCACCTCCTGCTGCCTCCCCTGGCTCCTGCCCCACTCTGCTTATATTCTGGCTTAAGCCTCTCTTACTCTGGGCCTTACTACATATGTTGAAGAACAGCTATGTCACTGCTCTAATGACGATGTTAACAACAGCAACAGCAACGTCTTCTCTTTCATATTAAATAAAACCCAGAGTCCTTAGCTCTTCATTCAGATTCATTTATTATCTGGCTGTAACCAATGTCCAAACTTATTTCTATTTATTCTCTTTCAGATCCTTTGCTCCAAGCAAGTAAAAGATTTATCATTCCCAGTGGAGATCACAAAGTTTCTGGACTCTATGCCTTTGAACATGCTGTTCCCACTTCCTCGAATTCTTTGCCCTGTCTCTCAAGTCTAAATCCTAGCTACACATCAAGGTCCATCTCAAGCGCAATTCTCTCAGGAAGGTAATCATTTCAACTTTCAAATAACACTAGTCTATACTTGTGTAGGAACTACTTATAGTTCATTGCTCTCGTGTCCTGAATGCTAAGTGCCAGCAGAATAGAATTCATGTTGGTTTCTCTCACTTTAGCATCAAGCCTTAGCCTTGCACACAGTAGGAATTTAAAAAGTACCACCAATGGGCCTGATTGGTGGTGGTGCAGTGGATAGGGCATCGACCTGGGGACACTGAGGTCCCAGGTTTGAAACTCCGAGGTCACCAGCTTGAGCACACCCTCACCAGCTTGAGCATGGGATCACTGGCTTGAAGCCCAAGGTCACTGGCTTGAGCAAGGGGTCACTGGCTCAGCTGGGGACTCCCGGTCAAGGCACATATGAGAAGCAATCAATGAACAACTAAAGTGCCCAACTACGAGTTGATGCTTCTCATCTTTCTCCCCTCCTATGTCACTCTCTTTCTCACTTAAAAAAAACAAAACCAAAAATGTACCACCAATGGAAAGTGAATCATTTCTGTAAGGGAAAGTCATAGGCAGCAGGCTTCTTTGAGACAGAAAGTATGGTGGTTACTGGTTATTATCTTGTTAGTGGCCTTTCAAGAGGACTTTGAAAAAGTTTTACATTTATATTATTTTTTCATTTGAAATAAAGCATTGTACATTGGGATTGGCAATAAATTCTTTTGTTGCAACTGTAAACCTGCTAGCAATGGAAATGCAGGGTGGAAATAAGGGGGCACATTTTAAAACACATGACTGGGCTCCACAGACTAGTGTTGAAATATTTATCATATTTGTAAATAATTTGGAGAAACAAGTGCAGCATAATATCTCCAGGGCTTTTCTCATAAAAATATCAAGCTAATTTAGATATGTTAATTGAGTGGCTAATCAAATGACACATACCTTACAGAAGGCAAATATCCAAACTAATGTGGTAGAGTAATGAGCTCCTCACGGTGCCTTCCAACACAGGGAAGATTCTTGGAGTCACCTGTCCTTGCTAATAGTCTAACATGGTGCTTTAGCCACCAAGCTCAGGAAAATGCTGAGTGCCAACATGAAGATACTGAGAAAACACCATTTAGAAAAAACACCAGGTTCCAGTCCTATTAGTGTGAATTTTCTTTTGCTTTGCCTCCAGAAAAAGATAATAAACCTGAGAAGGTTCAAAAACGCAACCAAATTGATCATGCAGTGTAAAACCATGAGGGCAGAACAAAAGATAAAGGTTCTTTCATAGATACAGATTGAAAATATACAAGTATGTTTCCAAACTTTGGAAAAGACACCTTGGGAACAACTATATTTTGGATGCTACTGACAAGATGCTACTGTTTGTGTGGCCATGGGTTCTTTTATATTGATTAGGGATCGTGACCTGTCTCCTCTTTTTTTTTTTCCTATTTTTGTATTTTTTCGAATTTAGAAGCGGGAAGGCAGTTAGACTCCCGCATGCTCCCGACCAGGATCCACCTGGCATGCCCACTAGGGGGCGATGCTCTCCCATCTGGGGCACTGCTCCCCTGCAACCAGAGCCATTCTAGTGTCTGAGGTGGAGACCAAGGAGGTGGGATGGGAGGGGGGGGGGAACTAGAGAGGAAGGAGAGGAGAAAGGGTGGAGAAGCAGATGGGCGCTTCTTCTGTGTGCCCTGGCAGGGAATCAAACCCGGGACTTCCACACACCGGGCTGACGCTCTACCGCTGAGCCAACCAGCCAGGGCCATGGCCTGTCCTCTGATATGATGTTCTGATATGTTTCTTAGTGCCTGGAAAAAGAGTACAACTTGTGGGTTCTCTACAGATCTAGTACCGGTTTGTGATGCCGGCAGAGCTAAGATACAGAGAGTGTGTGCTTAGTTCCATGTCTAGCACCAACTGGCACTGATAAGCGGAGGTTTTCGTTATCGTCACCCGGAACAGGAAGATGTCAGCTCGAGCAACATCCCTAAATGTCACAGAGGGAAAGAAATCCACATATTCCCATTTGCTAAATGCACAGCAGGTGTGCTCAGTGGCTTGTTTATCTTACTCATATTTAGTATTATAATCTTAAATCATTTTATACATTGTAAATCAAGGCAAATAAGTAAGTAGGTTACTGTTATTAGAGATCAAGACTTGCAGTATAAAACATAAAAGAAATAAAGCTAAACCCTGTAATATTAAATATGAATTAGAATTAGCAAAATAATAAAAAAAAACACCACACATTTCCTAGCTCTGACCATTGAAAGGACCTAAAAGCAATGATGCCCCAGTAGAAATTAGCACTCTTTTAATACCAAGTCTTGGTTTCTAAATACATTTCCACTAGTATTTGAAAAACCAGGGATTCCCATGGAAATGGCTGGGTCCCATGACTAGAGTAGAAGACATACAAATTAAGCCTAGTATATCCAGTATCAGAAAGCAAGGAGTACTCTAAGGAAGGGGAAATAATTAACCATTTTTGCTTGCCACCTTAGGAGGAACTCTTGTTCCACCCCAGGTGATGAAGCTAAACTCTTGTATAGCAGAATGCTAGCTCATACATGTACCACACTTGATAAAATTAGAAAAGTAGCAATTTGTCACCCCCAATAGACCAACTCAAGCAAGGATCATCAATGGATGCTAAAACCATTAGGGGAAAACTGTCAGTTAAATAGTATGCGCAAGAAGCCCACCTATGACTGTTCGCTGTAATGAAGAAGACCACCTTCACCCAGAGGTCAAATTTAGCCTCACCAACGCTGGATACAATGAAAAGTCCATGGCACTGCCTGTGAAGTGTTCTTGCCAAAATGTGAAGCCTGAAGCACATCAAGCCTTTTGTCCCAACTTTCAGTTTCCAAGAAACACATGACACAAAGGGGCAAGTTAAACTAGATGAAGAGAATGTAACTGACTGATTCAAACTGGGAAACCTTCAACAAGACATTTGGCCTCTTAGTTCCAACAAAGAGGAGCATTAAAAAAAAAAAAAAGTGGTAATGTTCTAGATTAAAAAATTCTAAAGAGACATAACAGGCAAATGCCTTGGACCTAAATTGGATTCTGGTTTAAAGCAAAAAGTAAACAGCTGTAAAACACAACATGGGACAATTGGGGAGATCCTGAATATGAAACTTGACTATTAAATGATTTTAGGGATTATACAAAATAATTGTTAATTTTCTTAATTGCAACAATAATACCATGGTTTTACAGGAGAATGTCATTGTTAAGAGCTACATAGTGAATTTTGTAGGGTAGAAGTCTTAATGTACCAGATATTTTCAAATGCTTCGGGGAAAACCATACACGATATATGTGCCCATCATATAAATCTGGCAAGACGCTTACAACTATTCTTTCACATTTTTATGCCTGATACTTTTATGTTAAAAGGTGACAGTGAAAGTAAAGACATCTTTTTAGTGAACAATAGGTAAGGATACAAATGAACATTTGGAGGTTACAAAGATTTTTTTCCTTATTTCCATTCATCCCTTGTTCCTCAGGTACAAGCCAGGTATGGGGCCAGGGACCAGAGATTTAGAGGGGACTCAGAAGAGACAGCTGCCTTCAAGGATCTCACTGTCTATTGGAGGAGAAACAAATATTTCAAGTCTATGGAGTGAGTGTGATGACAGAGACATGCATTCATTCAACAGATATTTAGAAAGCACTCGCTCAATGCCAGGCACTGAGGATACAATGAGATCAGGGCAAGTGTGGTCCCTGAATTCACAGAGGTCATATTTCAGGTCACGGAGCCAGGACTCTAGAATTATAACTGTGGGTAAGTGCGAGACACAGAATGGACAGAGGGCTACAGCACCACAGAGGAGAGGAAGCAAGTCCAGTTGGGGATGAAGGGGGAAGACGCAGTGAATTTTTCAGGCTGACTAGAAATCAATCAATCAGAGGGACCTAAGGTGTGACTGCAAAGCCATGTAGACACAAACTGCATCCTGTGTTCAGGGACCCAGAGGGTATCAGTCCTGTGGGAGCATGAACTATCAGGACAGGCAGGAATGGAAGCAGGGGTGGGGGGTGATGTGAGGTGCAACATCTCAGCAAGCAGACAAGGGAACATGGGCTGACCCGCAGGCTCTGGGAGCCCAGAAGGGTTCTCTGTACCCAGCGGGACCCAAATAAGGGACAGCATGCTTCTTGCTCTTGGTTTCTTTCTTACATTCTGGGTGTCTGCCCGCTGGGCTCTGTTCGATCCACCACCCTGAAGAACCCCAGGGATTTTCTGGGGTCAACTCTATGCCAGTAGGCAGCAGGAAATGCTTCTGACTGAATGCTCCATGGGACTCAAGCCTCTGGAGCTGGGAGAAATAGTGGTTCTGCAAGAAGCATGTGGAGTGTGAACACAAAGGCCTACCAGAACTGAGGATGGGGTTCCCCCAGATCACACAGGGGGTCTTTCCAGGCCCAAGAATTAAGGAGGGCTTTAATCCCAGCTAAAGGTGCTGTTTCAAAATTTAGCCCCAGAATAGGGGACAGTCACAGGCGAAGAGTCAGAAAGGTAAACCATTCAGGGTTATTGTACGTGACCTCTGCAATTACTTGATGAGGTGGCTGCTGTCTCCTTAAGACTGAGATGCCAGTGACGACTGTGGAGTAATTGGTATATGCTCAATACTCAGCAGAGATGAATGAATGTATCAGACTGTACAGAAAGTGAAGTGCTGATCCGTCTACTGTGTCATCTGCCATGGCCCAGCATCCCTGCTCTAAATTGGTGGGCTGGACATTTCTCCCCAAATAGCTGTCTCTACAGAATTACCCTGACTCTATGGGTCCCTAAATCCAGACCTTTTTCCCCTGGGAAAGGGTCAGCCAGTGATAGCAAATAGCTTTGGCCCTAGTCTTCTTATGCCCTTGAGTTGACTAGTCTCTCAATGAAGGAGATGTGTGCCTGTCACAGGATACTACTACAGGTCTGACAGTTCAAAGCACATGCAGAGTCCCAGAAGAGGGCTTTTGGTCAGTGCCTATGGCATTTCCCAGAATTTGCAAATCCTGCCATTGCCCATTCTCATTTCTATTGGGCACTCCATACGGTATATCCTTTCAACATCAGGAACAAAATACAGCCCTGAAAAGCCTGGGCATTAGTTGGACACACGATTAAGATCTCCAGCTGATGACAAAGCTCAGGGCTCAGAGGCAAGGTTAGACAGGTGGTTCCTTGTGCCCTATCAGCTCCAGACTTACCATCTCCCCGGAACCCAACCCCAATGCAGCAGTAGAATGATGCAAGCACAGAAGTCAGGTGGGGATGGCTGTGTGGACACAGGAATCCCCCACAAGGGAGGATGCAGGCAGCAGGCCCTGAACGGATCCCAAATCAGCTCTCTACACCATGAAATCACCCCTCCTGGGATCCCATAAGCAAGTGTCAACTGAGCCTGACCTATCCCCACCCAAAGACTGAGGGAAGCCATTTAGACTGAAAAGCAGACAGGGCAGCGAAGGCTGCTGAAACCACTGGGGAATGTTGGCGGTGGGGGCCAGCTTCTAGGGCGAAGACCAGGGTGGGATGTGCTTTTTCGAGGGTCTTTGGGTGAGTTCAGGGAAAGAGAGACTCCTCCTGGTGAGGACAGGGCAAGGATGGCCCAGGAAGGACTTCCTCTTGGACCCCAGAACATGCCCACAGACAGGCCCCTCAGCTCGCCGCCGCCAGCCCCGGTAGGCAGTCTTGGTCGGGTTACAAAGTTGGGGACCAGGGCACCAACGACCTCCGCAAGCCAGTTCTGACACCATGTGACGGCCCGGAGCAGCGACCCCGGGGGCAGGGCTGATTCAACACCCTCTGCCCGCTGCGTTGTCGTCCCCGAACTCCGGTGTATGGGGACCCAGAGTGGGCAGCTCCTGCTCGGCCCTGGCACGCCGCCGCGCCTACCTGTGCCGGTGGCTCAGCTCCTCCTCGCTGGCGCTGCCCCAGCCCGGGCTGAGATATCGAGCCGGGTGCCCCGCGCCCCGCGCCTCCGCGACCTCCTCCTCGACCTCCGGCTCCTCCGCGTCCTCGGCCTCCTGGATGGCGACGCGGATCTGCACCGCGGGCTCGGGCCCCAGCAGAGCCTCCTCGCCGGTCTGGGCCATGGCTCGTGGGCCGGTCGGGACTGCGGCGCCGCCGGGACTGCGGCGTCACCGGGACCCGGCGCCGCAAGGCCGGACCAACGGGAGGTAGCGTCTGTGACCGCGGGGCCCAGACGCACAGGGAGGACGGGGGTCGCGGCGCCCCGCCCCGGATGCTAGCGGAGAGCCAGGGCGGGCGGGGCCGCGGAGGACAAGGGCGGCCTCCTCTGCTCTCCTCCCGCAGAGGCCCGTTCCAGAACGAGCCCCGCGTCTTCCTGCACGCACCCTTCGCTCCCGGGCTCCACACCCAAAAGGAAGAGCCCGGCTTCGCGGCACTCGGGCCTGCTCCTCCCGCGGGTGCCGGGGGGAGGGGCGCATGCACCTGACTCTCAGTTTGTGGATGACTCCTGGTGACAGTTGTTGGGGGTGGGGGGAGGCTTCAGGGCCTCCTGCGTGTCTCCCCTGCTGACCTGCCAAGATGTCTGGGCTCTCCACCATTAGTCTCTTTGGCATAAAACACCCCAGACCGTGTCTGCTCGAGGTCACAGACCTGGTACCAGTTTGACCCCCAGACCAGCAACACCAGCCTTACCTGGGAACTGGTTAAAATGCAGATTCTCCAGACCTGAATCAGAATCTGTGATTCAGAGTTTTGTCTTTTAACTAGCCCTCCAAGCGATGCTGACTTTAGTTCACTAAAGTTTGAAAACTATTGCCTTATCTATATTGCTTCTTAGATGTGTCCTAAACATAGCATTCAAATAATTGCGGAATGAATAAAAGGGACTATTGAAATGCCAGTATGTTCGCAAACGCTGACGCCTTTCTGCATTTAGCTTTAAATGAGTTCGTTCCATCTCAACCCTTCAGATGTGACCCGGAAACCCGGAACAGAGGCAGAGAAATGAATCAAACCTGAACCTGTTCTCAGGAAGCTCTAGATTTAGTGCCTTACATATAATTTATCGTATTAATTTGCGACACTAGGACTCCAGAAAAACAGAACTCTGGACCAATGTACTTTGATATAAGGAATCAAGTAAGGAGAGGTTTAAGAATGGTGTCTCTTGGGAAGCATTGTTCTTGTAAAAGAACGCCGGGCACGGGTCCCAGGTGTTTGGACTGGGGCAGGAGAGATGGGGGGGGGGCAGGAAAAAGAGCCCATTTTTTTAAGGTTTGACTGGAAGCTGCATCTTTTTGTCATCTGTCTCTCTCGATAGATGAAGCCTTAGAATGAATAACTGAAGAAAGAGAGAGACCCTTGGTGTGATGCACCAACACAGCTCACAGTCCCAATTCTGAGCTACTGAAAGGAAGAGGCAAAAAGTGGAGGGGGTCCTGTTCAAGCCAGCTGTGCTTCCTCCAGGGCTATATAGTATAGAGCTTGTAGATTCTCTTCCCACCTAGCCCTTCCCAGCAATGAGGATCAAAAAGACAGGGGTTTGTAGCCCCTTCTATGCCTCTAGATCTGATAACTTCAGTTCCTGAGTTTCAGAAACCAACGCATATACTGTCATTTAAACCTTCCTGTGTGGCTAAGACAGCCAGGGTCATTACCCTTACCCACAGTAATGACTCATATGTACCAGGCTTTATAGTTTATGAAGAATGCATGCATACCTTATCTCAGGGTTTTCAATGGCCTGATAATGAGTCCCCTGAGGACTTTTCAGAAAATATAAATTCCTAGGCACCAGGAGTTTGAAAACTTGCAGTTGGTAAATAAATCTGGTCTGTAAAAGTATTTCATTTGGTTGGATATTTGAAAAATAAGTTGAATTTATATGCCCTTGTATTCAAATATTTTTACCTATGCCAATTTTGATGTTATTTACTCCTCATAAAATAATTTTGGATTCTAAAGAATATCAGACACCATCCAGCCCTAAGGTCCTCCTGTTAGGAAATGGGTACCCCAAAGAATACAAACAGTCTTGCTTGACCAGGCGGTGGTGCAATGGATAGAGTGTTGGACTGGGATGCGGAAGACCCAGGTTCGAGACCCCGAGGTCACTAGCTTGAGCGCAGGCTCATCTGGTTTGAGCAAAAGCTCGTCAGCTTGGACCCAAGGTCTTGGACCCAAGGTCGCTGGCTCCAGCAAGAGGTTACTTGGTCTACTGAAGGCCCGCAGTCAAGGCACATGTGAGAAAGCAATCAATGAACAACTAAGGTGTTGCAACGAAAAACTGATGATTCTCTCTCCGTTCCTGTCTATCCCTCTCTCTGACTCTCTCTCTCTCTCTGTCTCTGTTAAAAAAAAAAAAAAAAAAAGAGCCTGACCAGGCAGTGGCACAGTGGATAGAGCGTCGGATTGGGATGCAGAAGACCTAGGTTCGAGACCCCGAGCTTGCCAGCTTGAGCGCGGGCCCATCTGGCTTGAGCAAAAGCTCACCAGCTTGGACCCAAGGTCTCTGACACCAGCAAGGGGTGGCTCAGTCTGCTGAAGGCCTGTGGTCAAGGCACATGTGAGAAAGCAATCAATGAACAACTAAGGTGTCGCAACAGCAATGAAAAACTAACAATTGATGCTTCTCACTTCTCTCCATTCCTGTCTGTCTGTCCCTATCTATCCCTCTCTCTGACTCTCTTTCTGTCCTTGTAAAAAAACAAACAAAAATAGAATACAAATAGTCTTTCTACCAGGGCTCCACTGAAAGAAAAGCATATAGATAGATAGATGTAGATAGAGATAAAGATATATTGATATAGATATGGATATAGATATAGATATATAGCTACAGATAAACAATTGAAATATACTGCTGTGGAATCAAATGCAAAATTTGCATGGAATTTTTAAAGTACCTTCACATTTGATTTAATTAGTCCTACCCATACTCCCCGTCATTTGTGTCACTAGGAAAGGGACCAGACCTTTTAAAGGACCCCTTCTGGATTTGGCTCTTTCCTTCTAAGAGCTATGGCTGGAAAATGAGGCTGGTCCCACCCAGGCCTGTTTTGTGCATCCTTGTAGAAAGTTTGCATCAGCATTGAGATGACTAGCAATGTCTCCTTCAACAAAATCATGACCCCAGAATGGAACTCGCCTCAGTTCCTTGTCCTGGAATCGTGAGGGCTCATTTTTATACTAAATTCAAAATGGAAAATAGCTTTTTTCCACCATCGCTTCTGAGGATAAAACCAAAAGAAACATTGCCTGGCCTGTGGTGGCGCAGTGGATAAAGTGTCGACCTGGGAACACTGAGGTCGCCAGTTCAAAACCCTGCACTGGTCTGGTCAAGGCACATATGGGAGTTGAGGCTTCCAGCTCCTCCCCCCTTTCTCTCTCTCTCTCTCTCTCTCTGTCTCCTCTCTAAAATGAATTAAAAAAAAAACAAAAGAAACACATTGAAAAGATATCAGGACAGACTGAGGTAAGGCTGAAGCTAAACTCTGGAAGACCTTTCCAGCATACAAAAGGTTGTTGTTTTGGATTCAGTTGGAAATAGTTTTGAGTGTCCCTGGCACTAAAGTTGGAGACCAAGGGCTTAGAATAAGAATTAGTGTGGTGGAACTGGAGGCAGGCTAAAGGTAGAAGGTAAGAATTGACAATGTGGGGGAGGGGTTCAGTAAAGGATCTAGTTTCAACTGTAGGTGAAGGAAATATTTTATTTGCTTATTTAATCATCTGTTTAAGCAAACAGCAGGCCCCATGCTGGCTGCAGTTTGGTGAAATAACAACAACATGATCCATACATACCAGAAGGTGGAGGGAAGCTCAAAAAGATAGTCTCCCACAACAAGAAATGCAACAAATATTATAGTGGAAATATGTAAAAAGAAACACAGCAGTGAAAATAGTATAGTGTAGGGGGGAAAAGCTTTTGCTCTGGGATCAAATAGACCTGGATTCAGACACCAGCCTTGCCATATCCTTAGCTACATAACCTTTTTTCTGTTAAGTTTTTGTACCTGTAAAATGGTCTGAATGTCCCCTGCCTCATCAAATTGGGAGTGTAGATCAAATTCAATCATTTGTGGAAGATGTCCAGCACATCCCTGGCCCAGGTTAGGAGCTCTGTAGATGCTAATATATACTGTGATGTGGTCTTCTAAGAGATGCATAACAGAAAACTCTTAGCTTGAATGGGGAACATAAAACACTCTCATTGCTGATATGTATTGGAAATTAAGAAATTGTTCGGTTTTTTGTTTTGTTTTGTCTATAGGCCAAACTCTTATAAATTGAGGGAGCCTTTCAAAGCCAACTTAATTCTGAATACACCAACAAAGCAGAGGACCTCTCTGGGAAGGAAATCCTCATCTTCCTATAGTTCATTTCTGGTTTCAATAAGAACTAAGATACTCTTCCAGAGGTATGAGGTATTTTATGAGCCTCATCCATGAATATGCATTTTCTGTTGTTTAATAGTGTTAGTCCCCAGTTGTAGACAGTTATACAGCCATCTAATTAGAGAATACACTTCTTTTTTTTTATATATATATATATTTTTTAAATTAATTCTAATGGGGTGACACCAATAAATCAGGGTACATATGTACAATGAAAACATCTCCAGGTTATCTTATCATTCAACCGTGTTGCATACCCGTCACCAAAAGTCAAATTGTCCTCTGTCACCTTCCCTCTGTTTTATCCTGTGTCCCTCCCCTCCTCCCTATCCCACCCTCTACTCCCTCTCCCCACCCCATAACCACCACTCTCTTGTCCATGTCTCATATTCTCACTTTTATGTCCCACCTATGTATGAAATCATGCTGTTCTCAGTTTTTCTTTTTTTCTGATTTACTTATTTCACTCCGTATAATGTTATCAAGGTACATCCATTTTGTTATAAATGATCTGATGTCATCGTTTCTTATGGCTGAGTAGTATTCCATAGTATATATGTACCATAGCTTTTTAATCCACTCGTCTTCTGACGGACACGTGGGCTGGTTCCAGATCTTCGCTATTGTGAATAATGCTGCCACAAACATGGGGGCGCATTTCTTCTTTTCGAACAGTGCTATGGTGTTCTAAGGCAATATTCCTATAAGTGGGATAGCTGGGTCAAAAGGCAGTTCGATTTTTAATTTTCTGAGGAATCTCCAAACTGTTTTCCACAGTGGCTGCACCAGTCTGCATTCCCACCAGCAGTGCAGAAGGGTTCCCTTTTCTCCACATCCTCGCCAGCACTTATTCTGTGTTGTTTTGCTGATGAGTGCCATTCTGACTGGTGTGAGGTAATATCTCATTGTGGTTTTAATTTGCATTTCTCTAATGATTAGTGATGTTGAGCATTTTTTCCTATGCCTATTGGCCATCTGTATGTCCTCTTTGGAGAAATTTCTATTCATTTCTTTTGCCCATTTTTTGATTGGGTTGTTTGTCTTCCTGGTGTTGCGTTTTATAAGTTCTTTATAAATTTTAGTTATTAACCCCTTATCAGATGTGCTGTCGAATATGTTCTCCCATTGTGTGGTTTGTCTTTTTATTCTGTTCCTATTGTCTTTAGCTGTGCAAAAACTTTTTAGTTTGATATAGTCCCATTTGTTTATCTTGCCTTTTATTTCAGTTGCCCATGAAGATAAATCGGAAAATATACCGCTGCTACAATGTCGGAGAGCTTGCTGCCTATGTTTTCTTCTAAGATGCTTATGGTTTCACGGCTTACATTTAAGTCATTTATCCATTTTGAGTTTGTTTTTGTGAATGGTGTAAGTTGATGGTCTAGTTTCATTTTTTTGCAGGTAGATGTCCAATTTTCCCAACACCATTTGTTAAAGAGGCTGTCTTTACTCCATTGTATGTTCTTTCCTCCTTTGTCAAATATCAGTTGTCCATAAAGCTGTGGGTTTATTTCTGGGTTCTCTGTTCTGTTCCATTGATCTATGTGCCTGTTCTTATGCCAGTACCAGGCTGTCTTGAGTATAATGGCCTTGTAGTATACCTTGATATCTGGAAGAGTGATGCCTCCTGCTTTGTTTTTTCTTTTCAGGATTGCTGAGGCTATTCGTGTTCTTTTTTGGTTCCATATAAATTTTTGGAATATGTTTTCTATATCTTTAAAGTATGTCATTGGTATTTTAATTGGTATTGCATTGAATTTATAAATTGCTTTGGGTAATATAGACATTTTAATGATGTTTATTCTTCCTAACCATGAGCACGGTATATGCTTCCACTTGTTTCTATCTTCCTTGATTTCTTTTATCAATGTTTTATAATTTTCCGAGTACAAGTCCTTAACCTCCTTGGTTAAATTTACTCCTAGGTACTTTATTTTTTTGGCTGCAATAGTGAAGGGGATTGTTTCCTTAATTTCTTTTGCTGACAGTTCATTGTTTGTATATAGAAATGCCTCTGATTCCTGCGTATTAATTTTATATCCTGCCACCTTGCTGAATTCATTTATAAGGTCCAGTAGTTTTTTGACTGAGACTTTAGGGTTTTCAATATACAATATCATATGATCTGCAAATAGTGACAGTTTTACTTCTTCTTTTCCAATTTGGATGCCTTTTATTTCTTCTTCTTGTCTGATTGCTGTAGCTAGGACTTCCAGAACTATGTTGAATAAGAGTGGTGAAAGTGGGCAACTCTGCCTGGTTCCTGATCTTAAGGGGATTGCTTTTAATTTTTGTCCATTTAGTATGATGTTTGCTGTGGGTTTGTCGTAGATGGCCTTTATCATGTTAAGGAATGTTCCTTGTATTCCCACTTTACTGAGAGTTTTGAGCATGAATGGGTGCTGGATTTTATCAAATGCCTTTTCTGCATCTATTGAAATTATCATGTGATTTTTGTCCTTCCTTTTGTTTATGTGGTGAATCACATTGATTGATTTGCGAATATTAAACCAGCCTTGCCTCTCCAGAATAAATCCCACTTGATCATGGTGTATGATTTTTTTCATATATTGCTGGATCCGGTTGGCTAATATTTTGTTGAAAATTTTAGCGTCTATAATCATCAGGGATATAGGCCTATAATTTTCTTTCTTTGTGTTGTCTTTGCCCGGTTTTGGGATCAGAATTATGATCGCCTCGTAAAAGGAGTTTGGAAGTCTTCCTTCCTCTTGAATTTTTTGAAATAGCTTGAGGAGGATAGGAGTTAGTTCTTCTTTGAATTTTTGATAGAATTCACTTGTGAAGCCATCAGGCCCAGGACTTTTCTTTTTTGGGAGTTTTTTGATAACTGTTTCGATCTCATTTGTTGTAATTGGTCTGTTTAGGTGTTCTGATTCTTCCAGATTGATTTTTGGAAGTTTATATGATTCAAGAAATTTGTCCATTTCATCTAGATTGTCTAATTTTTTGGCATAGAGTTCTTCGTAATATTTTCTTACAATGCTTTATATTTCTGTTGTGTCAGTTGTTATTTCTCCACTGTCCTTTTTAATATTATTTATTTGAAACCTCTCTCTTTTTTTCTTGGTGAGTCTAGTTAAAGCTTCATCAATCTTGTTTACCTTTTCAAAGAACCAGCTTCTGGTTTCATTGATCCTCTGTATTGTTTCCTTAGCCTCTATGTCATTTATTTCTGCTCTGATTTTTATTATTTCCTTCCTTCTACTTGTCCTGGGTTTTATTTGTTGTTGTTTCTCTAGTTCTTTTAGCTGCAGGATCAGGTTGCTTATTTGAGATTTTTCTAGCTTCCTATGATATGCCTGTAGTGCAATGAACTTCCCTCTCAGTACTGCTTTTGCTGTTTCCCATAAATTTTGAGTTGATGTATGCTCATTATCATTTGTTTCTGGAAACGTTTTTATTTCTTCTTTGATCTCATTGTTAATCCATTCATTAATTAATATCATGCTATTTAGTTTCCAAGTGTTTGAGTATTTTTCAGTTTTTCTTTTGTGGTTAATTTCTAGTTTCATGGTATTGTGATCAGAGAAAATGCTTGATATGATTTCAATCTTCTTGAATTTATTGAGATCATTTTTGTGTCCTAACATGTGGTCTATCCTAGAAAACGTACCATGAGTACTTGAGAAGAATGTATATTCTACTGCTTTAGGATGAAAAGTTCTGAAGATATCTATTAAATCAAGTTGATCTAGTGTATCCTTTAAGTCTGCTATTTCTTTATTGATTTTCTTTCTTGAGGATCTATCCAGTGTTGATAGTGGGGTATTGAAATCCCCTACTATGATAGTATTGCTGTTAATCTCGCCCTTAATGTCCATCAAAGTCTGCTTTATGTATGTCGGGGCACCTATATTTGGTGCGTAGATATTTATAATAGTTATATCTTCCTGTTGAATTGTTCCCTTTATCATTATGTAGTGTCCTTCTTTATCTCTTACTACAGCCTTTGGTTTAAAGTCCATTTTGTCAGATATAAGTACTGCTACCCTGGCTTTTTTTTCATTTCCATTTGCATGAAATATTTTTTTCCATCCTTTTACCTTCAGTCTATGTGCATCTTTTGTTTTAAGGTGTGTTTCTTGTAGACAGCATATGTATGGGTCCTGTTTCTTTATCCATGCAGCTACCCTATGTCTTTTGATTGGATCATTTAATCCATTTACATTTAAGGTTATTATTGATATGTAGTTGTTTATTGCCATTTTATTCTTTAAAGCTGTATTCTTCTTTTGCTATATTTTTTCCTCCCTTTGAAGTATTCACAACAGGCCCCTTAGTATCTCTTGCAGAATTGGTTTGGTTTTAATGTATTTCTTTAGGCTTTCTTCGTCTGGAAAGCTCTTTATTTCTCCTTCAATTTTAAATGTTAGCCTTGCTGGATAGAGTAGTCTTGGTTGAAGGTTCTTGTTGTGCATTACTTATATTATATCTTGCCATTCCCTTCTGGCCTCAAGTGTTTCTGTTGAGAAGTCTGATGTCATCCTTATGGGGGCTCCTTTGTAGGTGATAGCCTTTTTTTCTCTAGCAGCTTTTAAGATTTTTTCTTTATCCATTAGCTTTGGTATTTTAACTATGATGTGTCTTGGTGTAGATCTTTTTGGGTTTCTCTTTAATGGAGTTCTGTGTGCTTCTTGAACATGTGGAATTTTTCCCAGCCTTAATTTAGGAAAGTTTTCTGCTATGATTTGATTGAACACAGTTTCCATTTCCTGTCCTCTTTCCTCTTCTTCAGGCACCCCTATGATGCGAATGTTGTTTCTCTTCATGTTGTCACAGAGCTCCCTTAGAGTTTCCTCACATTTTTTAAGTCTCTTTTCCTTTTTCTTCTCTGCTTCTGTGCCTTTGTTTATTGTGTCTTCTAACTCGCTGATTCGATCCTCAGCGTGATTCATCCTGCTTTTAATTCCTTCCATTGTGGTCTTCAGTTCTGATATTGTATTTGTCATTTCTGTCTGATTCTTTTTTATTATTTCAATTTCGTTTTTTATACTTGTTATCTCTTTATTTAGGTGTTCATAGTGACTATCCATTGTTGCTCTAATTTCTTTGAACATCCTAACTATCATTATTCTAAATTCTGCTTCTGGTAGTTTGGTTATATCTGGTTCATTCAGGTCCTTCTCTGGGGATTTCTCTTGATTCATTTGGTTTGCATTCCTCTGCCTGCCCATTTTATCTGTGTATAGGCAAGTTGTGGGCACTGGAGTCCAGTAGGTGTTGCCTTTGTGTTCTCTAGGTGTGGTCTGTCTGCAGGCCTGCCACCCCCTCTGCTGCTGCCTAGGGTGGTTGGGTGTGGGTGTTGCCAATGACAGCCCACTTCGGCTGTTGCTGGGATTTCCACCTCTCCTCTGCAGGAGGGGCTGTCACTCAAGCCACAAGCCTTAGTACCAAGGGCAGAGGTGAGCACCTTTGCTCAGCTGCGGGACCAGCCCGTTTCCAGAAGATTTACACCAGCCCCCGAAGTCAGAGCCTGCTCGCCACAGTTTTGTGGGTTGGGCGGGGCTTTTGACGTGCTCTCAGCTATGAGCCTTTGCCCGTCCAGAATTTAGCCCTGCCCTCGAGGCCGGGGCCCTCCTGCGTAGGGTCGCACACTGTGGTTTATTGGGCTGGGCATGTTTGCTGGCGTTAGCTCAGCTGCTAGCTTCCGATCGATCAGGACTCTGCCACGCCCCCACGTTTGGCGCCAGCTCGCGCACGTAGTGTGGCCACCAGCCGGGGTTTCTTTAGCCGGGCGGGGCTAGTAGGGTGAGCTCAGCCGCAAAAGCCGCTCACTTGCCGGGCGGGGCCGCGGAGGCCGCTCGCGCGCCAGGCGCCGTTGCTCGCGCAGGCCCAGCCGTGGAAGCCGCTCGCGCAGGCCCAGCCGCGGAAGCCGCTCGCGCGCCGGACGCCGCCGCTCGCGCAGGCCCAGCAGCGGAAGCCAGGCGCCAGACGGTGTCGGTCGCGCGGGCCCAGCCGCGGAAGCCGCTCGCGCGCCCGCTCGCGCGCCGGACGCCGCCGCTCGCGCAGGCCCAGCCGCAGAAGCCGCTGGCGTGCCGGGCGGGGCCAGTGGCGTGAGCTCAGCCGCGGAAGCCGCTCCCGCACACAAAGGATTTCAATCCACCGCCGTTTCTCCTTTTGGGCGGGGTTGGCAGCATGAGCTCAGCCCCGGTCCCCTCGCCCGTCCCTGGTCTTAGCCCCGTCCCCGTGGTCAGGGTTGGCTTACGCAGAGTCTTAGAGCAGATCTCTGCCCGTATTTTTCCCCCACAAGTGGGGTCACAGGCGGCCTGCAGCTGTCTGACAGCTTTCGCGCGTCTCCTTTGGCCTTCCTGGGCTAGACTGAGCTCATACCCTTCTGCCCACACCGACAGGACCGCTTTTCAGCGTTCTGCCGCCAACCGCCCCTCAGCAGCATTTTGAGAGATAGCAGTGTCTTAAGTCTCCACATTGTAGGCTTGGGAGCTCCCTCCCTCCAAGCAGCTCCGCTCCAATTGCCGCGGGAGAGCCTGCCTGGCTAGTTTCCCACCTCCCCTTGCTGGTGTTGCTAGTTCCAGGGGAAATATTTGTTTTCGATTAGGGAAATGACTTAGCCCAGGGGTCAGGATGGCTGCCCCTCAGAGTGTTCTCGTGCCTTCAGTCCAATCTCTGTTCCCGCTGCTCTGTTCCTCTCCTCTGTCCCCATTCCCCGGAGCCGCGGGTGCGTGGTTGTGAGAGAGGGTTTCTGCGCTGACCCTTTGAAAAGATTCTTGGGTCCGAGAAAACTCTCTCTTTTTCACAAACAGTATCCTCACTTGCTTCACTTCTCAACACTGTCCATACGCCTCTTCTAGGCTCTGGGACTGCAGGCTGGGGCTTTGTTCCTGGGACCCAGGTCCCTCCCTCTCCGCCAAACTCTCCTCCCGCCCCGCAGGACTCTCCGGGCTGCCGTTTGCTCCGGGGAGCTGGGCAGCCCTCTTCGCATTTTCGCTATTCCTACCAGTTTCAATGTGGCTTCTGCAGTGTTCCTTGGTTGAAGAGTCCACTTATTTTAGTTCAAAGTTGGTTTATCCAGATGGTGGTTCTTAAAATTGAGCTATAATCCACTTTGGTTCTGGGAGTTGGAAGTTGGTACGTCCGCCTACTCCATCGCCATCTTGAACCCCCTCTAATGATATGTTTTTTAAGAAGTACTTTAAAACTTGAATTTTTCCATCTGATTTAAAAGGAGTGCAGAAAATTCATTTATTCATCCATTCATGCCTCAAATATTTTTTGAGTACTACTATGTGTCCCAGGCTCTATTTCAGGTGCTGAAATACAGCAGGGAACAAAGCAAATAAAACCCAGGCCTGTACTGAGCTAAATTCTAGAGAGGGAAGGCCAAGAAAACAAGACGATCTCATCAAATGAATACTATGCTTGATGGTCTACACTTCTTTTTTTTTAAGGATTTTTAAAATTAATTTTAATGGGGTGACATTAATCAAATCAGGGTGCATAGGTTCAG
Organism: Rhynchonycteris naso; assembly: GCA_037038555.1. Classification (NCBI taxonomy): domain Eukaryota; kingdom Metazoa; phylum Chordata; class Mammalia; order Chiroptera; family Emballonuridae; genus Rhynchonycteris; species Rhynchonycteris naso. Next base: position 122,370,792 of record CM072999.1, on the reverse strand, counting down.
AGAAAATATCTCGTTATTTTGACATTTGATTATGTTGCATACCCATCACCCAAAGTCATATAGTCTTCCATCACCTTCTATCTGGTTTTCTTTGCACCCCTACTCTCCCCCCACCCCCTCCCTTCCCCGCTCCACCCCAGGTAACCACCACACTCTTGTCCATGTCCCTGAGTCTCATTTTTATGTCCACCTATGTATGGAATCATATAGTTCTTAGTTTTTTCTAATTTACTTATTTCACTCAGTATAATGTTATCAGGGTCCATTCATGTTGTAAATGATCCGATGTCATCATTTCTTATGGCTGAGTAGTACTCCTTAGTATATATGTACCACATCTTCTTTATCCAATCATCTATTGAAGGGCTTTTTGGTTGTGTCCATGTCTTGGCCACTGTGAACAATGCTGCAATGAACAAGGACTGCAGGTGTCTTTACGTACCAGTGTTTTTGAGTTATGGGGGTATATTCCCAGTAGAGGGATTGCTGGGTTATTTGGTAGTTCTATTTTTAATTTTTTTAAGAACCACCATACTTTCTTTCATAATAGTTGTACTATTTTACATTCCCACCAACAGTGGATGAGGGTTCCTTTTTCTCCACAGCCTCTCCAACACTTACTAGCTGTCTTGTTGATAATAGCTAATCTAACAGGTGTGAGGTGGTATCTAATTGTAGTTTTGATTAGCATTTCTCTAATAGCTAATGAAGATGAGCAGCTTTTCATATATCTGTTGGCCATTTGTACTTCTTCCTGGGAGAAGTGTTTGTTCATGTCCTCTTCCCATTTTTTTATTGGATTGTTTGCTTCTTTGTTGTTGAGTATTATGAGTTCTTTGTATATTTTGGATATTAGTCCCTTATCTGTGGTGGTGTTTGAAAATATCTCCCATTTAGTTGGCTGTCTGTTTGTTTTGCTGTCAGTTTCTCTTGCTGTGCAAAAGCTTCTTAGTCTGATGTAGTCCCATTCATTTATCTTTGCCTTCACTTCCCTTGCCTTTGTAGTCAAATTCATAAAGTGATCTTTATAACCAAGGTCCAGAGTTTAGTACCTTTGTTTTCTTCTATGTAATTTATTGGTTCAGGTCTTATATTTAGATCTTTGATCCATGTTGAAATAATTTTAGTACAAGGGGACAAACTGTAGTCGAGTTTCATTCTTTTGCATGTGGCTTTCCAGTTTTCACAGCACCATTTGTTGAAGAGGCTTTCTTTTCTCCATTGTGTGTTGTTGGCCCCTTTATCAAAAATTATTTGACCATATACATGTGGTTATATTTCTGGGCTTTCTATTCTGTTCCATTGGTCTGAGTGTCTATTTTTCTGCCAATACCATGCTGTTTTGATTATCGTGGCTCTATAATATAATTTGAAGTCAGGTATTTTAATGCCCCCAGCTTCATTCATTTTCCTTAGGATTACTTTGGCTATTTGGGGTTTTTTATAGTTCCATATAAACCTGATGATTTTTTGTTCTATTTCTTTAAAAAATGACATTGGAATTTTGATGGGAATTGCATTAAATTCGTTACCGCTTTGGGTAATATAGTCATTTTGACTATATTTATTCTTCCTATCCAAGAACAAGGAATATTTTTTTATTTCATTGTATCTTTTTCGATTTTTCTTAACAATGCTTTGTAGTTTTCATTATATATGTCCTTTACATTCTTTGTTATGTATATTCCTAGGTTTTGTTTTTTGGTGTTTTTTTTTTTTTTTTTTTTTTTGCTGCAACCATAAAGGGAATTGTTTTTCTGAGCTCATTTTCTGATGTTTCATTGTTGGCATATAGAAAGGCAATGGACTTGTGTATATTAATTTTGTATCCTGCAACCTTACTATATTGGTTTATTGTTTCTAATACTCTTTTTTGTGGAGTCTTTGAGGTTTTCTATGTATAGAATCATATCATCTGCAAAAAGTAAAACCTTTACTTCTTCTTTCACAATATGAATGCCTTTTATTTCTTTCTCTTGTCTGATTGCTCTGGCGAGAACTTCCAGCCCTACGTTGAATAAGAGTGGGAGAGTGGACAACCTTGTCTTGTTCCTGATTTTAGGGGAAAAGTCCTCAGTTTCATGCCATTTAATATGATGTTAAGTAATGGTTTATTATAGATGGCCTTTATTATCTTGAGATATTATCTTTCTATACCCATTTTGTTGAGTGTTTTAAACATAAAATGATGTTGTATTTTATCAAATGCTTTTTCGGCATCTATTGATACGATCATATAATTTTTGTTTTTTGTTTTGTTGATATGCTGTATTACGTTAACCGTTTTACGTATACTGAACCATCCGTCTGATTCTGGGATGAATCCCACTTAATCATGATGAATTATTTTTTTAATATGTTGTTGTATTCAATTTGCTAATATTTTGTTTAGTATTTCAGCATCTGTATTCATTAGAGATATTGGCCTGTAATTTTCTTTTTTGTGTTGTCATTGCCAGGTTTCAGTATGAGGGTTATGTTGGCCTCATAAAATGTGTTTGGCAGTATTGCTTCTTCTTCAATTTTTTTGAAGACTGAGTAGAATAGGAACCAAATCTACTTTGAATGTTTGATAGAATTCACCAATATAGCTATCTGGCCCTGGACATTTATTTTGGGGGAGGTTTTTAATAGTTGTTTCTATTTCGTCCCTGCTTATGGGTCTGTTTAGGCTTTCTGCTTCTTCATGACTCAGTCTAGGAATATTGCATTATTCTAGGAATTTATCCATTCCTTCTATATTGTTAAATTTGGTGGCATATAGTTTTTCATAGTATTCTACAATAATATTTTGTATATCTATGATATCTGTGGTGATTTCTCCTCTTTCATTTTGAATTTTGTTTATATGAGTCCTTTCTCTTTTTTCATTGGTGAGTCTTACCAAGGGTTTGTCAATTTTGTTGATCTTTTTAAAGAACCAGCTCCTTATTTTATTATTTTTTTCTATAGTTTTTCTGTTCTCTATTTTGTTTATTTCTGCTCTGATTTTTATTATTTCCTTCTTCTGCTGGTTTTGGGTTGTCTTTGTTCTTTTTCTAGTTCCTTAAGATGTGAAGTTAAGTGGTTTATTTGGACTCTCTCTTGTTTGTTCACATAGAACTGTAGTGATAGGAACTTCCCTCTTATTACTGCTTATGCTGCATCCCAGAGATTCTGATGTGTTGTATTGTTATTTTCGTTCGCCTGTATGTATCTTTTGATCTCTTGCTTATTTCATCTTTGACCCTCTCATTTTTTAAAAGTATGTTGTTTAGTTTTCACATTTTTGTGGGTTTGTTTACCTCTTTTCTGCAGTTGAATTCTAGTTTCAAGGCTTTATGATCAGAATGTATGCTCGGTATAATTTCAATCTTTCTGAATTTGTTGATGTTATTTTTGTGGCCCAACATATGATCAATTCCTGAGAATGTTCAATGTACACTAGAGAAAAATATATATTCTGGCACTTTGGGATGAAATGTCCTGTAAATGTCTATCATATCCAATTGTTCCAGTGTTTCATTTCAGGCCAATATTTCTTTATTGATTTTCTGTTTGAATGAACGACCTAGAGCCATCAGCAGTGTATTGAGGTTTCCTAGTATGATTGTATTTTTGTCGGGTTTTGTTTTTAGGTCAGTAGCTGTCTTATATATTTTGGTGCTCCTTGGTTTGATGCATATATATTAAGAAGTGGTATGTCTTCCTGATTTAATGTCCCATTTATCATTATGAAATGACTGGTTTTGTCTCTGATTACCTTTGCTGTCTTGTAGTCAGTATTGTTGGATATGAGTATTGCTACACCTGCTTTATTTTGGATGTTATTTGCTTGGAGTATTGTTTTCCAACCTTTCACTTTGACTTTGTTTTTATCCTTGTAGCTTAAATGTGTTTCTTGTAGGCAGCATACAGTTGGATTTTCTTTTTTAATCCCTTCTGCTACTCTGTGTGTTTTTATTGGTGAATTCAATCCATTTATGTTTAGTGTAATTATTGACATTTGAAGGTTTCTTACTGCCATTTCATTATTGCTTTCTGATAGTTTTGTATCTTGTTTGGTTCTTCTCTTTTATTTTTCTATCATTTGGGTATTTTTTGGTTGTAATCCATACTTCTTTTCTCTGTTACTTCCTTTTTCAAGCCATGTACCTCTGTGTTGGTTTTTTCAGGGGTGGTTACCATTAAGTAATGAAAAGCATACATGTCATGTTCATTGTAGTACATTATCTCATAAGTGCTTCTGTACTCCATCCTCCTTTGCTACTGTTAATCTTTGTCCTCTCTCCTTTTTTGTTTCTGTTGTCACAGATTAAATTTGATTTTATTGTGTTCTTGATGGAGCTTTTACTTGTGGTTTTGTTTTGTTCTTTGTATCTGGCTGGAAAACCTCCTTTAGTATTTTCTGAAGTGGGGATTTTCAGGTGATAAATTCCCTCATCTTTTCAGTATCTGTGAATGTTTTTATTTCTCCTTTGTATTTGAAGGATAGCTTTGATGGGTATAGTATTCTTAGCTGGAAGTTCCTCTCTTTCAGTACTTTAAATATTGAGGTCCACTCTCTTTTAGTTTGTAGAGTTTCTGCTGAGAAATCTGTTGATAACCTAATGAGCCTTCTTTTTGTGTTGTATTCTTCTTTTCCCTGGCTGCCTTGAGAATTTTTTCTTTGTCATTGGTTTGTGCCAATTTCATTATGATGTGCCTTAGAGTAGGATTGTTAGGGTTAAGATAACTCGGTGTTCTGTTTGCTTCTTGAATTTGAGGCTTTAGTTCTTTCCACAGGCTTGGGAAGTTCTTGTCTATTATTTGTTTGAATATGTTCTCCATTCCACTTTCTCTCTCTTCTCCTTCTGATATATACATTATTCTTATGTTGCTCTTTCTGATGGAGTCAGACAATTCCTATAGGGCTATCTCATTTTTTTTTTAATTCGTGAGTTTCTACCCTCTCTGTAGTACCTCTAGTTGCCTGTCTTCTATGTCACTAATTCTCTCCTCTATCAGGCCTGTTCTATTGGCTAAGTTTGTTACCTTGTTTTCAGTTCATGAATTGAGTTTTTTATCTCTGTTTGATTCGTTTTCATAGTTTCAATTTCCTTGGTGAAGTATTCTTTCTGTTCATTGAATTGTTTGTTTTTTGAGCTCCCTAAATTGCCTTTCTGTGCTTTCTTGTAAATCCCTTAGTATTTTTAGGTCTTCAATTTTAAATTCTCCATCACTTAACTCCAAGGTTTCTATGCTACTAAAATTTTTTTCTATGGATTTTTTCTCATCTATCTGAGCTACATCACTGTCTTTTGTATTCATGATATTTAATTTCTTTTTATTTAATGCCATTTAAGAGTGGTATTGTTCATAACACTAATAAGAGTTGATAAAAAAAATTTTTAGAAAATGCAGTGAAAAACTGAAAATTCTATTGTGCTCAGTGGAAGAAAAATATGTAGAACATAGGGCCTAGGTTGGGCAGGAGTGACAAAGAGGCAAAAAACAAGGCAAGAACCCACAAAATGACACAAGGAAAAAATTTGAATCAAGAATAAAATAATTTGTTTGTAAATGATAGTTGAATGAGAGAAACAGTGTAAGAGAAAAGAAAAGAAAGAAAAAATAGAAAACAATACAGTGAAAAATGAAAATTCTATTATATTAAGTAACGCTAAAACTATAGAATGAAGAGCCAGAGTTGGGGGAAATTCTAAAGAGATAAAAAGCTAAATAAAAAGCACACAAAATGCCACAAAGAAAAAATTTGAATCCATAATAAAATAATTTGTTTGTGGATGAGATTCGAATGAGAGAAAAAGTAAAAGAGAAAAGAAGAAACAAAAAGAGAGAGAGAAAAATATTGAGTTAAGTTTTTTGGAATGTAACACTCATAGAAAAAAGAAAGAATAGAAAATATAATACCTATGGGTAATAACGTTTAAAATGAAAAGAAAAGAATAAAAGGGAACGAGGATTATTCAGAAACTCTGGTCACAGCTCACACAGAGGGCCACTACTGACAGGCTCCGACCCAGCCTTTCCATCTGGGAATGCGGGCACCCACACCCAAAGCGCCAGGTGGATCCACTTGCACACTGCCCACGCTTGCTGACCGGGATACCAGGAGTAAACAAGGCAGCTGCTCACCCATCTCTGCTGGGGTGTGCCACTGGCGTTAGCTCCACGTGGGCTGAGCCGCAGGCACACTCTCTCCTCGGCTTGAACAGCTCTGCCCTAGCCCAGCTCCTTCCGCGCCCCCAGCCCTCGCTTTCTCTCAGTTCCAAGTGAAAGCAGCCCTTGCTCAGGTCAGTGAGGAAAGTAGAATACTCCGTTCTCTGTCTTATTTCCTTCAGAGTGGATTATATATTCAACCACCTTTTCGCCCAATCATACCTTTGTTTGATGTATGTGTATTTCAGATGCTCCTGGGATTGTTTTTTCTGTCTCTAGTTGTTGAAGTTTCAGGGAGAGGTATCGGGAGCACTCCTCACAGCGCCATTTGTCTGACGTCACTCCCGAGAGTACATTTCTAAGCGCACTTTGCATGTTGTTATAACCGCGTTATTAAATTCTGACCAATAACATGAGCAAAATGTTTTCTCCCACTTTAGATTGTGCTTCTGGAAACTCAATGTGCTTCTCTGGTCTTTTTCTTCTACCCACTGGCCAGAGCAGCCATGTTAGACCCAAAGATGGGGGTTGCATGTTAAAGATTACAGAGCTGACAAACAAGTTTTGGACTTGTTTAGTGGACCATCATCTGGGACATTATTTGAGAAAGAAAGTAACTCATACCTTGTTTAATCCTGTATTTTGAAATATCTTTCTTATTGCAGCTTAGCCTGTAACCTAACTAAAATATGAGGATTTAGTAAGATTGAATGAGATAACATTAGGAAACACCTAGTTCAGGCAGGTGTTCACCTAGGGCGCAGAACAAAGTAGCCACTCAGTGAATTGGTGTTAAATTTTAATTTTTAAAATTTGACAACTTAATAACACTTATTGCATAACAAAAGTATACAAATTATGTGGTAAGAATGATGCAATATTCAGAAAGGAATAGAATATGGTCTCTTTCTAGGAACTCATGTTCTAATCAGAGAATTGGACTCTAGTCCTTCTTCTAACCCCTTTGCAGGAATGACATTACCAACATTATCAGTGGAAGTCCAAACATCATTGCAAGTGGCAAAAATAGTGAGGACTTCCCCAAAGTATTTCAGCTACTATCTCCCACTCCCCTAATTTGGAAATTTTCCTCTACTGAAAAAGCAACAACATCTCAAGTTGGGCTCCTACCGTTTAACAATAACACTGTGCTGTCATAAAATAAATTTCTTTGTAGCATATCAACAAATTGGGTTGGCACATACTTCAAAGAGAGTATTTAAGCTTTGTCTGCCACTTATGCCTTGTGGAAAACTACTTTATCAAACTGATGGAGATTTTGACACTTTAAAAATAGATTTTATTTGGGAGAAGGAAAGTGAGAGTTGGGGGCTGGGTCTGGGAGAGTGTTCAGAAATCGCAGGGGTAAAGGTGACAGCAGAAATACCAAGAAGCACAAGCAGAGGATTTGTGCATGTCCTGAGGAGAAGTCTGGAGAATTTGCACTAAGCTGGGCCGCACAGAGCAGAAGAGCTCTTTGAGTGCTCCCGTCAGCAAGTGGAGCCCATATCTCGTACTCCATCCCCAGTGCACAATGGCCCATGCTCCCCAGCAGGGTGAGTGCTCTGTTAGGTCAGAGATTTCACACAGCAGAATCACCTGGGGAGCTTTTATCAATTCTGATGCCCAGGCAGCACGGCTCCCCTCAATGAAGTTCTGGGGGTGAGGCCCAGGCATCAAAACCTTTCAATGCTCCCAAAGTGATTCCAACAAGAGACAAAGATTAAGAACCATTGTTTCGGATCCTTCAAGCTCATCTTCTCCAGAGCCCTCCCAAGAGGTCCAGAGAACAATCACTGACTCACCTGGTATCCAGGAGCAAGTAGCCAGACAGTGCACCCGTAGTACCTTTCTGAATTTACTAAGAGATTGGGTGACTTAAAGGTGAATTTCTCAGTTGCACTGTCTCCTAGCAGGAGCAGGCTTCAGACCAGGTTGCTGCAGATTGTGGGCAGTTGGGCACAGCACAGGGACTCTTGGCAAAGAGAAAGTAGGGCTGAAATTACAGCTTAAACTCTGTTCATCAAGTTGTCACCCTGGCTTTGGACTTGGGGCAACTAAAAGGGGAAGAGATGCCTCTTTCTAATTCTCAAAAGGAAGCTGAAGGGCTGAAAGTGTCCCTGCTTCAGGCCTGCCTGAGACAGAGGCAAAGGGAGATTTAGGAACCATCTGCATCAGAATTACCAGGGATCTTATTAAAATACAGGTTCCTGGGCCCCCACCCCAGACCTAATGAATCTGTTTTCTGGGCACAGAACCTAGAAATCTGTGTTTAAACAATGTCCCAAGTGGTTTCCATCAAGCTGAAGTTTGGTGACCATTGACTTAGGATATGCAATGATCTTTCAATAAAAATATATAGAGACCCTGACCAGGGAGCTAGGTGGATAAAGTGCCAACTCAGCACAACAGAGGTTTCAGCTTCAACCCCTGGTCAGGGCACATCTGAGAAGCAATCAGTGAGAACACACACAACTACATCGTAAATGGAACAATTAAGTGAGACAATGAGTTGATGTTTCTCTCTTTTCCACTCCGTTTCTCAAATCAATGGAAAAATTAAAGAATATATATATATCGAACAGCTCTTGTGTGTGAGGTTCATGCTACCTTTTAGAGATACAAGAACAAATAAGATACATCCTTCCTCAAGCATCCTGAGCTAGTGGGAGACACAGACAAAATGTTTGGATCCCAGGAGCATGAACTATGACCTCTGCTGGAGTTCAGAAGGGACTGGAGCATTCAGAGAACCAGTGAGCAGATCCAGAGAGCTCCACAGGAGGGACTGAAGCTCCTCCCAGGCGGCAGTCATCTCAGGGAAGTAGGAGCCAGGCACCACAAGCCTGACCCACTAAGAAAGCCTCCATTGTCAGAAAGGAAGAACGATGTGGGGGACAGCTTGGTGTCTGACACATGTGTGTTTGTGAGCCAAAGTCCCAAGGCCCAACCCCTATTTATGTCCTGTGGTTCCATAGCTGGGTCCTGGGAAAACTGAGGCATGTGCACAAAAACTGAGAGAGCTGCTTCCTTGTAACCTTTAGAAATGCTTGGGGCAGGAGTGTGACTTTGGGACCCCACTAACTGAGTATACACACAAAGGGGGGCCATCTCTGCTACTGCACAAACCAACAGCTCACAGCCTGCACCTCCGGTGCTCTTCCTCAGCCTCAGGGTGGCCTGTGGCACCTGGAGGACACAGCTGTGCCAGAGGGATGGGACACTGTCTAGCAGAGTGGTGCTGGGGTAACAAAGGAGGGAGACCCTGCAGGTATCGGTGGAGACAAGCTAGACTTATCTGTGAACACATGTGACACCCTAGGAATTGACCACTGATACTAATCTTTCAGGGTGCAGTCAAAATATCACTCACTCAGGTGGACCAGCTTAGAGTAAAAGACATGAAATGCAATCCTTGAACTCAGATTTAGAGAAAATGTAACTCTTTAGGGTGAGGAAAACTGAATCTTAGTTTTAGTTTGGGCTCAACCCATTAACTTGGACTTGGATCACATTTCTAGGCATTGGATCTCTAGTCATCCTTTTGCCCAGGAATCTATCTACTGAGAGGTCTGTCTCATCAGTCAGAGGTTCTCTTGGCTATGCCAATGCCAAGTTTGTTGCTTCAACACCAAGTTTGCTGCTTCAACGCCAAGTATGGGGCTGGGGGCCTTTGCTAGTCTCAGTGATCCTGTGTGCCTGGAATCAGCACCTAGGACATGGAGTCATTTTCTGGTCAGGAGAGAAGTTGCTCTCATCTCAAACCCTATTTTGCTCAATGGCTATTGACTCCTTTCCTAAAATTATTATTATTTTCATAGATCCAGAAATAATAAAATGAACATCCTTATAAACTCTATTGGATTAAAAATTGTTAAAATTTTGCCATGACTGTCACCTTACCTCTAAGTCTTTTAAAAATACACTACAGCCTGACCTGTGGTGGCGCAGTGGATAAAGCGACGACCTGGGAACACTGAGGTCGCCAGTTCAAAACCCTGCACTGGTCTGGTCAAGGCACATATGGGAGTTGATGCTTCCAGCTCCTCCCCCTTTCTCTCTTTCTCTCTCTCACTCTCTGTTTCCTCTCTAAAATGAATAAAATAAAAAGAAATTAAAAATACACTACAGCCACATCTAACAGAACTGCCTACAGTTCCACAATTGCTGGCTCACATTTGAATTCCCCCAAACGTTTCATTCCAATTAAGCATCACACATTGCATTGTCTCTTTTTATCCTTCTAGCCTATTTTAATCTAGGACATCTGCTCTGCCTTTTTATGTCGTTGTTGTTGCTTCATAACGTGATATTTCTGAAGGATTTATGTTAATTTTCCTAAAGGACTCAGGGATTGGAAACAAAACCCAGAGAACTCTGTGGCCAACCATTCTGGTTTGCTCAGGATTGAGGATTTTCTCTGACCAGGGGAAGTTTAGTGCCCAAATCAAGAGAGTCCTGGACAAACCAGCATGAGCTGGTTACCCTCAGGGAAGGCAGCACAGATTTGGGTATTAGCTTGAGTGGTGGCAGTGTACAGGGGAAAACCCTAAAGTGACATTTACCCAATACTACACATCTGCACTTGCTTGACAGATGCTTACATACCATCCTGGGCCTGACTTTCTGCAACACTCACTGTGCTTTTTACTTTGCTTATTGTTTACACTTCCCAATAGATAGTAAGCTCCATGAAGGCAAGGGCATGTGTGCCTTTCTCATTACTCTAACCCCACTGTATCTCCATAGTCCGCCCACATATTAAGTGTTTATTAAATATGCATTGAATGAAGAAATGATTGAATGAAGTCAGGGTATTTCAGAGTTGAATATGTAAAGTAGAATTCATCCATTATTATTTTAATGCCTAGCTAGAAAAATTTTAAGCAATAAGTCTGCATCCCTGGCTGGTAATCTCCATACCTCCAATCAGTGAATATTAAGAGGTTATGTTATCTGCATGGAAATCTTAAGAAGCAACCTGTGCAACTGTCCTGGCCATCCAGGTGAGACTCTGGACGTTTAAGTAATCTTCAGATTTAGACCTTAGCTTCTAAGTACTCAGAGGCTTCATGCAATGGGATAGGTAAAGGTAACAGGTGCCTGGGAGTCTGAAAAAACAGCCCATTGGCTAAATAGCACTTGCCCATGTTTCAGCTTCCTAAGGAAATCAATCACATTGAAAGAAAATTCAATTAAATCAGGTAAAAATCAAAATAATAATTCTATATTATTTTAAATGTAAATAATTTAATTATTATTAAAATAATAATTCTACCTTGTGTCATTCTCCAGATTAGAACCCCTCAGGGCCATTAAGTAATTGGTCTCTGAGAGGCCAAGAAGGAGGGGTTGGCGTTGGGGAGGCAACTCAAATATGGTATAATTCTGGACCTGGCCTTTGAAAAGTCTTCTGGACTGGGGGTTTGGTGACATACTTGAAGCAGCATTGAGTACCTGGTTGTAGATAATTCAATTGGAAGCTGATATGAGCTGGAACCTGAGGGCCCCAGTGCCCAGGACTGACAAGGTCCAAGTGGGAGACCCACACCTTGATACATGATCCTTTCTTCCCTCCCAAGAGAGAGACCTGGTTGGGACCCAGGCTGAGTCCCAAAGGGCTGGCTTTGTGGCATGAATACTTAGTTCAGATGCTCACCAAAGGAAGAGGTGTAGGAATCACTACAAAGTACCAAAGAAAGACTTGATGTACAAGAGTGTTTAGAAAGGAAAAGAATTTCTTAACTGTGAAGAAATTTTGCAATACATGATGAGATATATTTTTTCATCCTGAGCATCAGATGAGTACTTTTTAGGTGTCCCTCACCTTGGGGTGGGGGACTGAGGTACTTGGAAGACATCAAGCATTGTAAAGGAGAGGAGAGGAATAAGCACACAAGAGACAATGACTGTTTGCTGTACACACAACCTTATTTCATTCTTGCAGCAGTCCCAGCAGAGTATCATTTGAGGAAACTGAGGTTTGGCAAAGGTAAGTGACTCGCTAAAGGTATGGCTGGCATGGCAGAGCAACATTTTCACCTGTGCTGTCTGACTGCACAACTACACCTTTCCCACTGTACCACACTGTGTGCATCTAGAGAACCAATGCGACCAAGGCCTGAACAGCCTCAGAAGTGGGGGGCATTAGTAAATTCAGGTGAAGAACAAGTCACTGCTGCTACACTACTTGCTATGCTACTTGAAGGCCCCTGGAAAGATGTTTGTGCTTTCCAATCTTCTCTCCCATATCAACCACACTGCTGAAATCCTGCCATGCATTGCTTTGAGATGAATAATGGGGTCATGTCTCTCAGAGCCATTCTCAATGGGGTGAGGTCCTCTATGCCTGACCTCCATGCTGATCCATTCCAGATGCTCCAGCTGCCTCATGTCTCAGTATTAGCTGTGAACTTGAGAGCATTGTGTTTTCCTGTCTCTTTGACTTGATTGTTTTTTGTTCCTGGGGGAGGGAGAAGGGTTCAGATAACTGGGAGGGTGGCCAGATTTTTCATTTTGCAATCTCTAGTCACAGCTGCTATAGAAAACTTATACTGCGTTTCATTCAGTGGGGAAAACATGTTTTGCTTTGCACTCTTGCATAACTGTGAAACATCTGCGGAAACTTAGCTTAAAACTTTCCTCCAGTGTCACATTTGGGCTAAGTGACACAGAAAAAAATGTTCACCTTGACTGTCACATGTGTTTGGATGCCTACCCTGCAGAGAGTCTTCTAGGAGTTATAGCCCAGACCCACTGACTTTATCCTACATCACATTGTTCCTTGTAAAGGGTCACAGTCAAGAAAATGGTTTTGGGCACTCAAAGTTGGGGAACACTTGGGACAGCTTCATAAGGACACTTTACTGCTGTCTTCTAGAGGTTCGCGAGCTTGAGTGGCTGTTAGTAGCACCTGGGAGACTTGTTAAAACTCAGACTGGTCCTGGACATTTGGCTCAATGGTAGAGTATCAGCCTGGAATGTGGAAGTCATGGGTTCAATTCCTGGTCAGGGAACACAGAAGAGGTGACCATCTGCTGCTCCTCATCCCCTTCTTCTCCCACAGCCATGGTTCAAATGATTCAAGCAAAGTTGGCCCCAGATGCTGAGAATGGCTCCATGGCCTTGCCTCAGGTGCTAAAATAGCTCGGTTGCTGAGCAATGGAGCATTGCCCTGGTAGGGGACTTTCTAGGTGGATCCCAGTCAGGGCACATGCAGGAGTCTGTCTCTCTGCCTCCCCACCTCTCAATTAATAAAAAATGAAACAAAACAAAAACTCAGACTGGATCCCATTCCCCAGAGTTTCTGATCCAGGAGGTCTACAGTCAAGTCCAAGAATTTAAATTTTTAGTAAATGCCCAGCTGATGCTAACGCTACTGATTGGGGGTGGGGGTTAACAGGGCATATTTTGAGAATCTCACTTTTAAACTCTGGTCAACCAAAGTGAGGGATTGAATGCAATACATGGAGTTGGTGGCTGACCAGGCAGTGGTACAGTGGATAGGGCATCAGACTGGGATGCGGAGGACCCAGGTTTGAAACCCTGAGGTTGATGGCTTGAGCACAGGTTCATCAGCTTGAGCAAGGGCTCACCAGCTTGAGTGCAAGGTCACTGGCTTGAGTGTGGGATCATAGATATGAGCCCTAGGTCGCTGGCTTGAGCCCAAAGGTCGCTGGCTTGAGCCCAGAGGTTGCTGGCCTGAGCCCAAGGCTGCTGGCTTGAGCCCAAGGCTGCTGGCTTGAGCAAGGGGTCACTTGCTCTGCTGTAGCCCCCCAGTCAAGGTACATATGAGAAAGCAATCAATGAACAACTAAGGTGCCACACGAAGAATTGATGCTTCTTATCTCTCTCCCTTCTTGTTTGTCCCTATCTGTCTGTCTGTCTCTCTCTCTCTGTCTATCACACACATAAAAAAATATATGGGGTTGGCAAAAATTGTTTACAGCTGTATACACAGGCAATGTTCAGTTTTATGTTTTGTTTCCCTAAATAGGCAAGAATAGATAGATGCTAAAATGAGATAGCCACATTTCATCATTGCTGGTGGGAGGATGTTTTGGTACTGACATTTTAGAAAACTAATTGTCAGTAAGTAAATATTTATAGACATTGATTTAGTAATCCCACCATGTAGGTATTCCCTAAGGAAATAATCATAAATATACACAAAGATTAAGGTACAAGAATATTTATGGTAGCTTTATTTGAAATGGTAGACAGTTGGAAATCAAATAACTATCCAACAGTTCATAAATTATAATAATATCCACAATGAAATATTATGCCACCCTCAAAGTACTTAAAGAAACATTTTAATGATGATAAGAAGTGCTTATGATATACTAGTAAATGAAAAGTCCAAGACACAGAGCTACTCTGAACCGTGAGGGGGATAAAAAAGACACTTCCTAAGAAGAGCTCCTGGTGGCTACTGGGCTAAAGTAAAAAAAAAAACCAAAAACAGAAGCCTACCAGCCATCTCTGCACAGGGGCCTCTCACGCAAACCACACTTTCGACAGAAGTCTCTATGCTCAACTGCGGGTCTATATGGTACTTCGTTTCTGCCTGCTGAGCCAGCCTTTATAAAGAATTCCTGGAATTCTATTTCAACCAGTGAGATTGAGGTTTTTCCCATCCAATCTGAACTGCATAGCTCTAGCCAATCAGAGCGTCTCTATTCTCACCAGTCAGAATACTCTTTAAAGAAATCAAACCGTGAAGATGCGTAGTCCTTATTTGCATGGGGATCGACCAATCAGGGACCAGGGGTAGTAAGTCCTGTCTATACAAGTCAGCTCCCCTATAACTGGGAGAGACACTATTCTTTTGCATGGAACACACACAATCTTCCAGGTGGAGCTGAGACAGAGAAGTTTCTACAGAGCAGAGTGATGCAGAAAATCCCTGAGCAGTGCTATCTTCCCCAAGACCCCAGGGCTGCCTGGTTCCACAGCTGTCAACAGCTGTGCTGTATCACAAGTGAACTGTTTCACTGCTGTGAAAAGAAAAAGCACAACTGAGCTGCTTACGCTGAATACAGCATCCTTTTTTACTGTACCCCAAATTGGGCATTTTTTTTGGCATTGAATCAGTGCCACCAACCAACTGATCATAGGTTGCCACTACTTACATAGTATATCAAACAAATTATACATATAAATTGTTATCAACAGCACATTACACTGGGGAATAATTTTTTTTCATTTGCAGTTGCATGAAGTTTTAGAACTGTTTCTATATACTTCTGCATCTCTGATTCTAAATCTGAAATTCGTTTTTTAGTGCATGCTCTAGTTTTTATGCAATTTCAATTTTTTGTTACAGTTAATTGCATGCATTGGTTTTTAAATTGGAGTTAAAGGACAATGACTCTTGAATTGAACATAACCACAAGGCAATTAATGTTTTACAAACATCACTTTTACATAACTGTAGTTATTTTTAAATGTAAAAAATTATTATCTGATAAAAACACCCTCTTATTTTGTTTTAAGATTGAACCATGGCTTCTTTGAGTAGGCGTAAATGTGAGAATAGTCCTGACACCTTCTGTTATATAAGTGGCTGTTACATACTTCAACGTCAAAGGCACAATATTTCATCATTTGTGACACGTGCATATATTGCCTATTTTCATGTTCCCCTTGACGATAAAGACAAGAATTGGGCTCCTCATATTGTGTGTCATAATTGTGAGGAAATACTTTGTGACTGGACAAAAGAAAAACGCAAAGAAATGCCTTTTGGTATTCTCATGGTTTGGCGTGAACCTAAGGACCACAGCAGTGACTGTTATTTCTGTCTGATCCATACAAAGGGCATCGGCAAGAAAAAACAGCATATGATTGCATATCCTAATATTCCTTCAGCAACACGACCTATCCCACACTCTGAGAAACTCCGGTTCCAGTTTTCAATGGCTTTATTTCTTCTAAGAACAAAGAAAATGAACATGGCGATCAAGCGTATTTTGATAAGATGCATGAGGAAATGGTTATAGAACCTGAAGGGTTTTCTTCTGATGCCAAGGAATTATTAACCCCTCAGCAGTGTAGCCAACCCGAATTGAATGACTTAGTAAGATATTTGGGCCTATCAAAGAAAGCAACTGAATTATTAGCCTTCTGGCTTCAAGAAAAGAATGTACTTAACCAGTCAGCTAAAGTATCCCATTTCAGGAAGCGTGAACAAATTTTTGTGGACTATTTTTTCCAAAGACAAACACTTTGTTTACTGTCTGATATCAGTAGTCTTCTCAGCCAGCTAGGTGTTACAACTTACAGTCCAACAGAATGGCAGCTATTTCTTAACAGCTCTAAATGGAGTCTGAAATGTGTTCTCCTACACAAGAGTAATATTTGTGCAGCGGTTCCAATTGGTTATTCAACTCATCTGCGAGAAGATTATAATGACATAAAAATTGTCCTCGAATTTCTGAAGTATGAGGAGCATAACTGGTCATTTGTGTGGATCTTAAAATGGTAAATTTCCTGCTAGGACAATGGCGAGGTTTCACGAAGTATCCTGGCTTTCTGTGTTTATGGGACAGCCGAGCTCAGGAGAAACACTGGACATGGAAGGAGTGGCCGAAACATGAAGCTCTGGAAGTAGGGATGCAAAATATTTTGAGTGAACCTATAGTTAATGGAGATAAGATCATTTTTCCCCCACTTCACATCAAACTTGGCTTAAAGAAGCAGTTTGTTCAGGCTTTGAATAGAGAAAGTGAATGCTTTCAACATATTATTTCTGCTTTTCCAGCCTTGACTTTCGAGAAGATAAAAGCAGGTGTATTCGATGGACCTCAAATTCAAACCCTCATATGTGATGAAGAATTTGCCAGGAAGATGAATAAGGAGGAGAAAGCAGCATGGTAATCTTTTGTGGCAGTTACAAAGGACTTCCTTGGCAACAAAAAAGCAGAAAACTATGAACTTCTGGTTCAAATGATGCTGTTGGCTTTCTGTGACATTGGATGTAACATGAGGGTTAAGATTCACTTCCTGAACAGTCACCTTGATAAGTTTCCTGAAAATCTTGGAGCTGTTAATGATAAGCAGACTACTGCTGGAGCATCAAATGAGATTGTCCTCAACAAGTACATAAACACAAGAGCTACAAACGCAAATTTTCGCCTAAATAAAATTTATATAAGTTTTGTGCAAATTTTATGATTAAAATAAGTGTTTTAATATGTTCTATTTTGAAATTGTAGATAAATTCTCATGTAATCATATCTTTTAGAATATTAGTGTATTTACTGCATTATGTAAATTATTATATTTTCACAAAAATGATGCCCAAGAAGACATTCTACTTCATTATGTTAAACTAAATGTTGAAAATTTTACAAGATAAAAACGTAAAATCTTGAATTGCAAAAAAAACTGTAGCTTGCAGAGAAAAACTAATGTCAGATTTGAGTTCAGCACACTCGAGTTAGGTAAGAACAAGTGTTTTTGTGGATGCAACAACAGTTTTGTTCCCCAGTGTTATTTAAGTAAACAATGAAATATTAATAGTGATGGCATTACGTTTGTATTATAGATGTCCATTATTTCCCTCCTACTTGATCTTCTAAAATAACATAGGACACCAATAACCCCACCCTTCCAAATCCAAAGGGGATTTTTAGGCTGCCATATTTATACCAAGTGATCCACATTCCCAGGTATAGGTGACTGGATCCTATATAGACACCTGACCCAAGTTGAACCTACCAGAGACTCCATCACAAAATTGGACTATTAAACTCAGACTGTGGTTAGACAGCCATGAGATAGTGTAGCCATAGGGCTGCTGGTCTTCTTAGGTTGTATTCATGTAGAGGAGGCTAATGTAGACCGGTGGCTCTGTTGGTTGTCACAGATTTGAGAGCTAAGCAGCACATGCGAGTGACTGTACACAAATTTAATGCTGGTGGCCGAGGCCAGGCAGGTTCACATAGGATTTGGGCAGACAGTAGAGAAATGGCAGAGTCAGAAAGCATTGGGCCATAACTGTTAGTTGGAGGCTCACAAGGACAGGTGAATAAATAAACAACAAAAGGGAAAGAGCAAATAAACAAAAGGAAAACCTGCTATTCACAGTAAGGGCAAGGGGAGCAAGGAAAACTGCACCTCAGGGTGGCAGGAGAGCAATGTGGGAGAATCCCTGCCCAGGGGAAGCGCCCACAGCCTTACATAGACGGTGCACACGTGCCTCTGCCACATGCTCACACACTAATCAAGCAGAGTGCTTGCAGCTGGTAACCCACGAGCAAGCCTGACACAGCTGCCCCACAACACACAAGTCTTCCTTAGACATCATGGGTGAAGAAAGGTTGTAAACATTAAACTGTAATCCTTTTGTCTATGCCTTGTTTCTAACAATCTCCCCCACTTTTTTTTGCCTTCATCTAAATAGAGAGGGTTTCTCATTCTTGCTATTGTATCTTAAATTAGCAGGTAACTTTTGTTTATTCATACAGTTTTTGTTTTCTGTTTGTCTCCAATGCTGAATATATTATTGTGTTTATAAAAAGAAAAATAATACTAAAATAAAAACACTAAACTGCAGCAAAACAATAATTATTTACTGGTGTAATGCCAGTGGCTGAGGCCAGGCAGGTTCACATTGAATTCAGGCAGACGGTAGAAAAACTGCAGAGCCAGAAAGGGTTAGACCATTTCTTTTAATAAAGTCTCACAATGGTGGACAAGCACACAGGCAGGGGAACCGCCTCTTAGGCAAACAAACAGCAAAATGGCCCCTCACAGTGGTGGGCAGCCAACCTGCCTTCTGCAATCCCCAATCTCTCCTGAGGGCAAGCACCCATAACCTTATATAGGCCATGCACACGTGCCTCTGCCAGGTGCTTAAACACTAATCAAGCAAAGTACTTGAAGCTGGTACCCCAGTGAGCAAGCCTAACATAGCTTCCCCACAACTAGAAACTTTCCTAATTGATTGCCCCTAACCTTCCCACTCTGAGCTTCAAAAACTCAAGCAGTTTGGTTCAAAATCCAGGAGAGGGTTTAAGTTTGGAAAGTGTCGGTGCAAATCTTGTCCTGCACTGAGCCAAGCCATATAATTTCCCCCAGCGGCACTCTGGGTACTGGAGCAGCAAACGCGGTGAATACAAGACAAAGACCGTGGTTTTCACCATTGATTTATAGATTGGGAGATTAGAACGGTGAGTCATCAGTAACAAGAATTGGGAGGGAATGCTGCAGAACCGCCCACTTTGCATAAGAATTCTGCTGCAATATCACACTAACTGAACTGTGGCTTCTTATTTTTAGAAGTGTGAGTGAAAGGCATATAGCTGGTTACCACATTTTTATGACACATCAGATTCATGGCATAAACCCCAGAGGGTAATAAATAAAATTCAGGACAGGACTATTTGGAATAAGTTTATTAGGTCTTTCTTATCCCTCTCAGGGTCACCATCTCATCTTCTAACTAAAGACTAGAATTCGTTTTGAGGATTTTTAGATATCAGAATGCTGGTGGCCAAGGCCAGGTAGGTTCACATTGGATTTGGGCAGATGGTAGAGAAACTGCAGAGCTGGAAAGGGTTGAGCCATTCCATTTAATAAAGTCTCTCAACAGCGGACAAGCACACAAGCAGGGGAAAGCACTTCTCAGGCAAACAAACAACAAGAATGGCTCCTCACAGTGGCAGGCAGGCAATCTGCCATTCGCAATCCCCCTGAACGCAAGCACCCATAGCCCTGTATATACTATACGGACATGCCCCTGCCAGGTGCTCACGCACTAATCAAGCAAAGTGCTCGCAGCCAGTATACCAGTGAGCAAGCCTAACACAGCTGCCCCACAGATATGCTGTAAAATATCTGCAGGAAGGACTAATTCTGTCATGTCTGATTTTCTCCTCGGTTTGTTGAAAGAGTGAAAAAATATTGGGGGATGAGTACTTGGAAGTAACTTTCCAAGGGGTTCAGTGTGGGGATCCAGAATAGTGGTGTCATAGCCCAGAATAATGCTGGGAATAAAGTGGTGATACAATTTACTAGATAGAATTTCTCCAAAAGTTTACACTCTAAAAGGTTAAGGAAATTGTCAAAAGAAAAAAATCATTGCCACTTTAATAAAAGATGAAATCTAGACCAGAAAAGTTCTATAAGTTGAATCGAAGAGAGCTGTCATGTCCGTGAGGAGAGTGATCCAGGTCTGAAAGCATGCAGGGGGCCCACACCTAGAGAGAAAGGGGACCTTACTTCCCAAGAGACCAGACCTGTGAAAGGAAGGTGGCAGTGAGGTCAAGCAGAGGTAACCTCAGTCTAAACCTGCAGTTGACCCAATTTTAATAATAGTCATGCTTTGCTATTTTATTGCTAATGTAAACTATCACTCATGAGCAGTTTAAATGGCTAACTAACCCTCTTGTGATAGAATAGGGGATGGAGACTTTGATGAGGATGAGGAGGGAACAGGAACATCTTGATTGCCGTTTCCTTGGAGAGTCTTTGCCACAGCACACACAGCAGGTAGTGTTTATTGTGTCCCGTGCTGCCCCATGATATGATGACCTCAAAGACAACCATTAATCTATCTTGCAATTCTGTGGCTTGGTTGAGAAGTCCTCCTATCAGTACAAACTCACTGGTGCTGCCGGGCTTACTCATGCTTCTCTGGTTGGTTGGCGTGTTGGTGGTGACAAGATGATCTAGGATGGCCTCACACATGCTGGGCATTTAGAAGGCTCTCATCAAGAGCTTGGGCACTTCTCCACATGGCTGTTCCTAGTTTAGCAGGCCCAGCTTGGGCACAGTCACACGGCAGTGTCTGGATTCCAAGCTCAGCACAAGGACCAGCCCAATGCTCCCGCACTTGCATAGTTTCAACTTCCATCATCTTTGCTAATGCCTCCTTTGCCAAAGCAAGACACATGGCGAAGCCAGGTTCAACGTGTAAACAAGTAGATTTCACCTCTTGATGGGAGTGGAATTTACGGCCATGTGTCCTGGTTAATCCCCAGTCAGGGCACACATGAGAAATGGCCACCTGCCTCTCTTCTCTCACTCCCCCGCCCCACTTCCCCTCCTGCAGCCAGTGGCTCAATTGGCTAGAGTGTTGGCCCTGGTGCTGAGAATAGTTCCGCTGGTCTGAGCATCGGCCTTAGACGGAGGTTGCTGGGTAGATCCCAGTTGGGATGCATGTGGGAGTCTGTTTCTCTCTCTTCCCCCTCTCCTCACTTAAAAAAATCTTCTACAACTAGATAATAGGGTTGGTAAATAAATAAACCACTAAGTCCTCAGAGCTGTAGAGAAAGGGTTTTGATGTTAAGGAGATAGTCCTGGGTTATAGAAATTATTCATTTCCTGGGCAGTGTTTGCAGAACAGTGCCTGAATGTCGTTTAGTCCAACTGGGGAATGCTCTGTGTAGGGGACACTGTGTGTCATGTTATCTCAAAGCCACTTTTGAGGATCTGAGAACTACAAACAGCATCTTGGAAAGTCTTGATGTGTCCTAGATGTCTGGGATCTGTCTGTTCTGAAACTAACCAGGAAGGGACAACCACCTTGGATTATCTGAACACCTATCCCTCCTGGATCAAGTGGGAAAAGGACCTACCCTTGCAAGGGCAGAGACTAGGAGTCAGGAGGTACAAAGGATAGATAGGTGAATGATGAGTGGGTAGGTTAGTTGTTTGAGCTGAAACCAAGAAAAAGGCTATGGATGGTCAGCCTGCTTCCAGCAGTAAGCGATCAAAATTAATAATGAACGGGAGACTGTGACCTGGCAAGAAGGTGAAGGAACATTGTAAGGACAGGTGGAAGAAATGTGATGGACTCCTGAAGCAGTGTGAATAATTTTTAGAAGCTGGTGAGCCAGCAAAGATTCTAATCCCAACCCTGCCAGTAACCAGTAGTTATGAGACTGTGGACAAATCACTTCTTTTAGGTCCCTCACTGACAAAAGGAGAGATTTTTTGACTGCATGATTTTTCCACAGTTCTTTCCAGCTCTAACGTCTTCATGACCACATATGTGAAGGGAATGAGGCTAGGTTTGCTTGGTGGAATCCCCTTTTAAGAGCATGGGAACAGGCATCGAGGAAGATGTGAAATCCTCAGTTTTAAAAACTAGATCTCTATCACGCATTGGGAGACTAGTCAGTGAATGATAACCCCTTGTTCTTGCTCCGATGACACTTAGAATCATTTGGGTTTGTTCAGATCACTTCAGAAAAAAAGCAGACTTTGTGAGAACATGAAGCTTTAGTATTCAGTCACTTCAGATATGGAGTACCATTGGTTTAGCTGGAAAAGAGGAGACTGAATTGCTGAGATAGTTGCAGGCAGGGATAACATCAAATAACGTTTTTGATCTTCAGTTTCTTCGTATGCACATCAAAGGGTAGACTAGATCACCCACAAGGTCTCATTCAGCTCCAAAATTCTGACTTGGCTACCTAGCAGTTGTGCTTTAGCTCAGCAACCCCATCTAGCGTCTCTGTGAACTTAGAAAAACTCCCATCCTCTGTCACAAATTCAGCAGAGCCACTGAAGAAACTGAAGGCAGGTTTGAGAATCAAGATACCAGAGCAAGGGGTTGGTGATGATTACAACTCACACCAACGTAATGTTTACTATGCATCAGGCATTGCTTTAAGTGACTAACACCCATTTAATTTTCACAACAAATCTACTATAAAGTTAGTAACAATATGTTGCAGATGAGGAAATGGCACAGAAAGATAAAGTAACAAGCCCAGGAAGTGCCCTACAAAACACATCGACTTAACCACCAAAATTTCCTGACTCTAGCTAAGAAAGAAAACTTATCATGTACCAGGCACTGTTCAGAGATTTCTATGTACGCTGCCTCACTTAATCCTCTCAACAAAATATGATATTAGTACTAAAAATCATAGGTTTTCAGATGAGAGTACTTGGGCCCAGAGAAATGAAGTAACTTGTCTAAGCTCATACAGTTGGTAAATGGTGCAGACTGGATTCAAACTTCAATATTTAGCTAGGACAAAGGCCACAAACCAAAAGACCCATCCATCCAGCTGCCTCCATCTCTCTGGTAGATGGTTTTCTCCCACTTCCCCAAACATCACTGCTTCACTATTCTTGGTACAGAAACGGATGATGCAATCACCAAATGTCAAACAGAGCTTATATATTTATGTCAATGATCTGA
Source organism: Rhynchonycteris naso (assembly GCA_037038555.1). Taxonomy (NCBI): domain Eukaryota; kingdom Metazoa; phylum Chordata; class Mammalia; order Chiroptera; family Emballonuridae; genus Rhynchonycteris; species Rhynchonycteris naso. Next base: position 122,347,487 of record CM072999.1, on the reverse strand, counting down.
AAATCCAATTCCTAAATATTCAGAATTTGTTAATTCCACTAACAGATAACACATGCTTGTGTGCACTTTCTTGGTCTCTCTTGGGTCTGGTTTGGAGCAGTAGTGCCAGGTAAGTAATGAAGAAAGTAAGTGTCACAGGAGACTTACCAGCTCTCCTATAAGGGTCTTACATCGTGGTTTCAATGATCACTTTTATGTGAACGCCTGGCAGACTACATCTCCATGCCTCATCACTCTAATTGCCTGAGAAATGCCTCTGCTTTCCTGTCCCATTAATCCCTCAATGTATCATTCAGTATTTATTTAGCAAATACTTACAAACACTTGCTATGTGTCAAGCACATGTGCAAAACCCTTAGGCCCTTAGAACCAAGCTTGGTATGTGTGAATACAATTGAAAACCACTCCTTACTTTCTGACAAGAGTCTGTTGTGGGGGAGATTGATAAATAACCCCTAACTGATAAATAACCCCTAATAACAAATGGTGATAAATGCATTGATGGGCTAAGCAATAACATGCTTTGTTGCATGCAGTGACATTTAATCCAGTCTTAAGGGAAAGGTAAAAGTAGGATCAGGGTAGGTTCTTCAGACAGGGGACTCCTAAAAAAGAAATCAGCATCATTCTCCCCAAATTGGCTTCCTCTTAATTCTCCTAATTGTATTGTCATTTTTAGTTACCCAGGCCTGAAAACCCAGTCACTCACTGTGTATTCCTTCCTTGTTCAAAAGTCCATTGTTGAAATGAAGTTCAGTTAGTTCTTACTGGTCAATATCTCTTCCATTCTTTACCTTTCCCTACTCTAATATCTTGCCAAGCCAGGACTATTGCAAAAGTCTATCATCTTAACCCTAATATTCTCCCCTTTCCCCTTGCACCATATGCCAGATCCATTTGCCTAGCATTCTTTCCAGCTCAAAAATCTCAAAATGCCATTTAGGGCCCAAAGGATAAAGACCAGTCTCCTTGTTCTGGTAGCATTGTGTCTTAAGATTTCTCTTTCCCCTCCATCCTAAAACTCCAGTTCCCTTGTAAGAGCCTGTGCTTTTACTCTAATGACACCACTGTCCTTCTTACCCACTCACTCTATGCTCTTTCTGCACTCATACTACTGTTGGATTTTTCTTTGCCTTCAGTTTCTGTGAAAAAAAAAATCTATATCCTACCTTTTCTTAAAGAGCCATTAAAACTTTGCCTTTTTCTAAAGGCAAAGTTTTAATGGCAAAGTTTTTAATGTGAAGCTCACCTTGTAATGTCAGTGGCCGAGGCCAAGCAGATTCACATTGGATTCAGGCAGTCGGTAGGAAAACTGTGGAGCTGGAAAGAGGTGAGCCATTCTGTTTAATAAAGTCTCACAAGGGCAGACAAGCACACAGGCAGGGGAAACCACCTCTCAGGCAACCCCCCCCCCAGCAAAATGGCCTCTCACAGTGGCGGGCAGGCAATCCACCATCCGCAACCCCCATCTGTCTCAAGCACAAGCACTCATAGCCTCGTATAGACTATGCACACATGCCTCTGCCACGTGCTCACACAGTAACCAAGCAAAGTGCTTGCAGCTGGTAAACCAGCGAGTGAGCCTAACACAACTGCCCCATACATCTTAAAAAAAAAACACAAACTACAGAATTTATCATTGTACTGGTCTTCTAATTATACTAGACAATTAACACGTATTGCCTTTTGCTTTAGTCAATCCTATACAAGTATAATTCACATGCAACTACAACTGTATGTGACAATGTCTATCATCACATCAGGATGTAAAAATGTCCTTAGCACCCCCAACATTTTCTTCTGCCCCTTTGCACATCGTGTTCCCCTGCCCCCAGCCAAGGTAACCACTGATTATCTTTGTTACTCTAGATTTGTTTTCTCTTTTCTAGAATTTTATACAAATGAAAATATGGAGTGTAAACTCTTATGTGAGCCTGGATTTTTTTCACTCAGCATAATAGCTTCAGAACTTATTTTCGTTGCATATGTTTGTTCTGTTTTATTGCTGAGATACTTACATTGTATTTTCTGGGTTTTTAAAATTTTTTATTTAGTTTTAATTGCATTTTTTGGATAAACTACCATATTATTCACCTGTCGTGAACATTTGAGTTGTTTTTAGATTTGGGCTCTTATGAATGTTTGTGTAAAAGTCTTGCAATGGGCATATATTTTAATTTTTCTTAGATAAATATCTAGTAGTGAAATTAGTTGCTTGATTGAATGATGTGGGTCTCCTATATTTATGAAATTTGCCAAACTGTTTCCAAAGTTATACCGTTCTACATTTCCATCAGCCATGTATGAGTTCCCATTCTCTTTCTTTTTCTAATGCTAGTCTAAATCCTTTGCACTTCTGTATTATAAATGGTATTACCTTTTAATTTCACTTTCCATTTGTTCATTGAAAATACATAAAAATAAGTTGATTTGGTTTTTTTGTAGTGAGAGAAGGGGAGATAGTGAGAGAGATTCCTGCGGGCACCCTGACCGGTATCTACCCGACACCCCAACTGAGGCCAATGCTTGAATCAACTGAGCAATTTTTAGCACCTGAGGCTGACACTGTGACCAATTGAGCCATCCTCAATGCCCAGGGCCACACTTGAACCAGTCAAGCCACTGACTGCATGCAGATTGGTGCCATTACTATGGAAAATAGTATGGAGGTTTCTAAATTATTAAAAATAAAACCTTATGACCTAGCAATTCCATTTCTGGTTATTTATCCAAAGAATCCCAAAATACTAATTCAAAAAGCTATACTATTTACTACTATCTTCACTGCACCATTATTTACAATAGTTAAGAGATGTAAACAACCTAAGTGCCCGTAATGCCGGTAGCCTAGGCCAGGCAGGCTCACACTGGATTCGGACAGACAGTAGAGAAACTGTGGAGTCAAAAAGTGTTGGGCCATACCCATTTATTGGAGGCTCACAAAGACAGGCGAGCAAATAAACAACAAAAGGGAAAGAGCAAATGAACAAAATCTGCTATTCACAGTAAAGAATAAGGAAGCAAGGAAATCCACACCTCATAGTAGAGGGAGAGCCATCTGGGAGAATCCCTGCCCAGGGGAAGCACCCATAGCCTTATATAGGCTATGAACACATGCCTCTGCCACGTGCTCACACACTAATCAAGCAAAGCATTTGCAGGTGGTAAACCCACAAGCAAAGCTAACACAGCTGCCCCACAACATACAAGTTCTCCTTAGACAGTATGTGTGAGGAAAGGTTGTAAACATTAAGCTATAATCCTTTTGTCTCTGTCATGTTTCCAACAATCTTTTATTTTTTCCTGGATCTAATTAGAGAGGGTTTCTCATCCTTGCAATTGTATCTTAAATTAACAGGTAACATGGCCTGACCCTATAGCAAATGGTGCATTATCATCCACTGGTTAATGTGCCAGATAGCAATCCAAAGGGTCAGTCCCCAATAGACAGCCCAGCTGTCAGGGCAGATCACCAAAGATAAAGGTTCATTATGGGCAACTAGCCAAACAGCTCTTAATTTCGCCCATTGGCTGCTTTGGCCTGAACCCGTGTCCATCCAAATAGTCTACGTGGCCGGTTGGAAGGCTATGGTTGGCCCCTGCTAGAACCATCAGTATACCAGGTATCCTCGGGGATGGGCATCCTCCCCTCCTGATGGGGACTGACTTCAGGTTCTGCCTCTTGAGCCCAGCTGCACCTGACACTAAGGTCACATAGGTGACTGGTCCCAAGACTTCCTGCAGCTTTTCTCTCAATGGGCTGGTGCTAAGAGCACAGCATTGTTGCAAGAATGCACCCCACGTGGCCAGGGTGAATGTTTGGGCTGTACCACTACAAGGTTTGGTCGCCCAGTCTCTCACCCTTCCTGCAATAGGGTATGTTGTCTTGACTGTAACTGGTGTTGTGGTCGTAATACTCTCAGTGGCCATGAGGGCAGCATACACAGCTGCCAGCTGCTTCTCCACCAATGAGTAACGGACTTCAGCACCTTTCCACAATTGGGACTAAAACCTACTAGGTTGCCATAGGTGCTCTTTCTGTTGCCACAGCCCAATCCAAATCCCTCAGGGGTTACATGGACATCAAGCTCACAGGGCCTGGCAGGATCAAATACATTCAAGGCCTGTGCCACCTTGACAGCTCTCTTAGCTGCTGCAAATAAACCTTGTGCCTGCTTAATCCGATCCCAGTGAACCCCCTTCTGAGTAAGGTGATATAAGGGGTGCAGTAACTGAGCTAAACAGGGTATGAATGCTCTCCAACACCCCAACAGACCTAGGAATTCTTGTAACTGCTTTACCATAGTGGGCATGAGGAATGTCTGGATCTTATCTATAACTGCATCAGGGATAACCTTTGTTTTACCCGACCAGACAATTCCCAAGAACTTAACAGATAACCCAGGTCCTTGTAATTTGTCCTCGTTGACTGCCCAGCCACATGCTTTCATGTGGGATAGCAGGGTAGGGATTGCTTGCTCCAATTCTGGAAGAGAGTCACTAGTTAACATAATGTCATTGATATAATGATACATGTGAACTGCCCCTGGTTGTTTCCATTTAGCCAGGTTAGCAGCCACCAGCCCATGACACAAGGTGGAGCTATGCAAATAGCCCTGTGGTGATACTGTAAAGGTCCATTGCCTCCCTTCTTAAGTGAAGGCAAATTGGTCTTGACTCTGCAGCTATATCAACAGAGAAAAGGCAGTAGCCAAATCTGCCACAAAGTGGTATGTCCCCAACTCATGGCTTAACTGATCCATCAGTTTAGCTATTCAGGGTATAGCAGCATGCAAAGGGGGAACAACTTTATTAAGTTCCCTGTAATCCACTGTCGTTCACTAGGTTCCATCTGGTTTGCACGCAGGCCACACTGGGGAATTGTAAGGACTGTATGCCAGCCGGATGATCTCCATCTTTTCTAGTTTGAGGACTATCCCTGTGATTTCTTCATAGCTGCCTGGCAGGCGGTACTGCTTGGTGTTAGTCACATGCCGGGGAACAGGTAATTGCAAGGGGAAATGTGATGCATGTCCCCACAACACTGCCTTCACGACCTGGACTCAGGCGGAACTCCCTGGCTGTAGTTTCCAACCACAGTCCTTGCAAGACATCTACCCCCAAAATATATTCAGGAATAGGGGATACATACAACTTATATGGCTTAGGAGGCAGTCTTTCTATCCCCAATGGAATAGTTATTGGTTTCACTTGAACAGTTTGGCCCCATAGCCATCAATGGTCACTGGGGTCCCAGCAAACTTCTCTGGGTTCCCATAGAGGAGGGTACATTCTGCACCTGTATCCACCAATGCCAACACCTGTTGTACATTAGTACATTAGAAGGGGACAAGTGGAAGCCAGTTTCACATGTGGCTTCTGGTCCCCGCCCGTCCTGTTAGATGGCCCTTGGCCTTTTTCCTGTTCAAACGGAAACAGTGAGTCTTGGGGATCCCCTTCTCCTCAGTGGTCTCCATCATATAATCTTATAATCGTGCCACCTGCACACTAACCATTTTATTGGTAGCAGCTGGGGCTGTTCGTCTCAGCAGTGAGAATCCCTGTCCTGCTTTAAGTTGCTGCCAAAGCTCCAAAAGAATCTTAGTAGGCTTGCCATCCAATTTCTCCCTATCTTCTCCAGCTGCAATCAAATCTACCCACATCTGTGTTCAGGTAACTTTCACAGGCCCATTCCTCTTGGTAGTTGGAGGGGCAGCACAGTCAGCAGCCCTCAGTTTTGTGATTCCATGCTGCCTCCAGCTCCCCCTAATCTACTACCATCTGTGTAACTGCGTTGATAGGCTGTCCCACATAGGGGCCCAGGATAGCCACTAGTGACCTAAAAAGGGCAGATGGGTACTGCAGAGGATAAGATCCTGCATCCTGACCATAAACACTTCTTCGTCTGGTCCACAGGACCCCAGGTGGGAAGCAGCATTCTTCATAACTAGTTCCCGAAGGACCTTTATTAACTCACTATAGCACTGCCACTAACTCACTGCCCCCAGCAAGTCCCCAGCATTCTGCCATACTGTACAAATGGCAGCCATCACTCATTCTAATAGGGTATGGTTTCCTGGGTTGTCATGGCAGTTCTGAAGATGCTGCCTCAAGGAGGAGCATGTGGTAATGGTGGCTAATTTCTCTATCTCTGTTTTGGAGAGCATAATACCCATCCACTCCTATGTCCCACAACCTCAGTAGTCAGGCTGCCAGTGGCTCCATGGGTTTCTGCCTGAATTGCAACCCCAACTCCATCAGCTCTGCCTGTGGAGGAGGCTGTGGCTGCCCCTGAGGGACTCTTTGCTGCTGGGATTTTACCTTCTTGGTGAACACCAGCCGGGTTCTGGGTCTGTGGACGACAGTTGCAGCCTAAGCCTCCCCCTCAGAAGAGGAGGAGTCAAAAACACCTACTCCCACCAACTCAGCTGCTGGCAGAAATGCAGCTCTGTCTTCTGTGCCTGCTTTTGGCTCCTGTGGCTGCTGGCTTTCAGCCTGAAGCTGACCCTCAAGCTCCTGAACCCAATTCTCAAACTCCTGAACTCACAGTGTTTCTCCAACTGCTGTCACTGTCAATGTTCAGCTTCCAGGGCAAACTGCAACTCACAAACCTTCAATTCTTTCTCCAGAGACCACTCCAGCTCCAGGCACCATTGGTGTCAGCCTGCACCTCATAATGCAACTCTTGGACCCAATCAGCCTTTCTCTTCAGTGCTGGCTCCAGTTCACACCATTGATGGTTCTCAGCCTGCAGTCTGACTTGCAATTCTTGAATCTGCAGCTCTGTCCCAGTTACCGACCCAGCTCGTGCTGTTGTTGCTGCTCAGTCCACAGCCCACCCTGAAGCTCTCGACCTCAAACCACCTCTTGCACAGAGCTCTCAGTTTCCTCTCGCAGGGCTATAAAACACACCCAGCCTACAGCCCACAAAAGGACAGCCATGGGGAACCATACGCTGAAGAACAGCAACCATTTCTCTTCCCCAGTCTTCAAGGGTGTCGGCAGCTCCATACTCATCTGCTCCAAACTCTGCCCACTATGCCCGATGTAATGCCAGTGGCCGAGGTCAGGCATGTTTACATTGGATTTGGGCAGATGGTAGAAAAACTGTGGAGCAAGAATATATCAGGCTGTACCCATTTATTGGAGGCTCACAAAGATAGGCAAGCACATAAACAACAAAAGGGAAAGAGCTAATAAATAAAGGAATATCTGCTATTCACAATAAGGGCATGGGAGCAGGGAAAACCACACCTCATGGTGGAGGGAGAGCGATCTGGGAGGATCCCTGACCAGGGGAAGCACCCACAGTCTTACATAGACTGTGCACACGTGCCTCTGCCACCTGCTTATGCACAAATCAAGCAAAGTATTTGCAGGTGGTAACCCCACGAGCAAGCCTGATACACCTGCCACACAGTGCCCATAAGTAAAGGAGTCGATAAAGAAGATGTTGTACATTCAGACAATGGACTATGGCTCAGCAATAAAAAAGAATAATTAAGAAAACATGGATGGAACTAGAGGATACTATGCTAAGTGAAATAAATCAAAGACAAATAGCATATTATTTCACTTATATGTGGAATCTAAGGAACAGAATAAAAACACAAACAAAACAAAATAGACCCATATATACAGACGAAAGGCTGGTGATTGCCAGATTGGAGGAGGGAGTTTGGGGGTCTGGGTGAGAAAGGTGAATTAAGAAGTACAAATTTGTAGCTACAAAATAGTCATGGGGATGTAACAAACAGCATATGAAATATAGTACTGTAATAACCATCGGAAAACAGTATATTGTATAACTGAAACTAATATAAAGTAATATTGAGTGTAAACTGTAATTGAAAAAGAAAATGACACCATCACCAGCATCATCTCTCCAGGATTCCCACAGAATATTTTTAATGCAACAGACTTTATATTCACATACTCTTAACATGTATGCCTTCTCTCCCCTAAAGTCCATTGGTATCCAATTAAGCTTAAATATTAAAAATTAATACCAGCAGATAAGCTATCCATATATTTAAAATATAACTTAAATCTAAAATCAAATATTCTTATTGGACCTCAAATGGCTTACATGGTCTGGTTCGATACACCACTCCAATCTTATCTCTTATCATTCTCTGTCCTATTCATTACCTTCAGCCACCCTAGCTTCTTGCTGTTCCTAAATACAGGAGCACCTGCTGTTTCTATCATCTGGAAATGCTCTTCTTTCAGGTGATTTCTTCTGATCATTCAGATCTCTGGTCATATATCATCTCAGCACAGAGGATTTTTCCGATTAAGTTTTCTAAAAGAGCAAACTCTCTCCCCCACCCCAATTATGATCTAATAATCTCACTCTGCTATACTTCCTTCAAATCACTAAACACTATCTAAAATTATTGAATGTCTGACTTCAATAGGGAAAACAGTTGGGTTAGGCTTGCTCGCTTGCAATTTGCATGATTAGTGCATGAGCACGTGGCAGAGCCACATAAATATATATCTGCAGCCTATATAAGGCTACAGACAGAGGCAGATTAAGGTCAGTTGAGGCCCCGGGCACAGAAGAAAATATTGGGCCCCTTACATTAGAAAAAAGTAACGTTGGGGTTTTGCAGAAGTCAGGGCCCGATGCACCCACCATTAAATTCGCCTCTGGCTACAAGTATTTTCCCTTGGCATGGATTACTTACCTGCCATGGCAAGAAGAGGTTTTCCTCTACCTGTTTGCTCACTCATCTCCCATTGTAAGAATCTAATAAATGGGAATGGCCCAATGCCTTCCAGCTCCGCAGTTCCTCTACCATCTGCCCTAATCCAATATGGACCTGCCTGGCCTCAGCCACCAGCATTACACTTCCCACTGAAAGGTAAGTGTTAGGAGGACAGAATCTTTGTCTGCCTTGTTTGCCAGTGTAGCCTTAGTATCTAGAACCGTTGTCTGGCACAGAGTAGGTTTAATAAGCACTTATTAAATAAATGAGATACTGAGATAAATCTAACTTCCTTCCATTAACTTATCTGAAATAAAAAAAAATTAGAGTAATTTAAAATATTTATGCAAACAGTAGTATTGTCGTTGTCCAGGAGCCCCTTTGTAGGGGTGATGCCCAGGGAAAAGAATGCACGCAGAGCCGACACAGGGGAAAGGGCAACAAAGAATAAATTGCTCAGCAGTTTCTGTAACTTTCTCTCCCCCATGTCTCCCTTACCTCCTGCACTCTCTTCCCTGAGCACTGCCTCACCTCCCAAGGGGCCCCGTGACCCTCACAAGCGGTGCAGAGAGCAGGGTCGGCAGGATGAGGTGAGTGGTGAGGGGAACGCTGGCCCCATAGAGTCACAGGCCCCAGGGGAGCAGGTGAGATTTTGGCCCCTAAACTCGTTATGGTATCCAGTAGCAGCATACCTGATGAACTGGGCACTGCCAAAGGATTGGAAGGTCCATCCCTGGCCCACGGAGGTCTGGAGGGCTCCGGAGCAGTTGGAGCCAAAGGTTCCAGCAGCCCATCTAGGCAGCGAGCCAGGGGGCCTGGTTGTTCCTCATAGTTTTATAGCAAGTGAACTGTGAGACACATGAGCTGACGCTGCAACTGCAACAATCACAGCGCAGGGAAAGCTTGGAGCAGCATCTAACAGCGGCTGAGCAAATACTGCACGGGTGGGAAGACTCAGTTCCCCCTTCCAGGGCAAGTAGCCCTGGTCCAGAGGGGAAGGTGGCTATGGTTTTGCTTGCTGGCCTTCTAATCCGCCAGAAGGTGGAGATAGAGGAGCCCTTGGCCTAGGACTGAGGTGGGGGGAGGGGGGCGCGCTGCGGCAGTCCACAGGCCACACCATCTACACAACTTACATTGCCTTATAACTGTGTTATTTGGCCAAGCAATGTAAGCACTGCATTGGGGAACGGGTGCCCGCATGGCTGTTGCGTTTGTGGGATGATGGTGCTAATAACACAGAGCTGGGCACCTGTGGAAATGGTGCAGCCGGTGAATATCGCAAACACGCCCTCTTTACAGCAGAAGCTGCAAAATGTCACCTGACATACCCAAATTCAGGTAATGTGACTATTATGAATTGGCTAATGGCTGCAGCCAATGCTGTTTGGGACAAAGCTGGCGACATGCCAGAGCAGGTAACCAAGTGGGCTACATACTTAGACCTGGCCCAGGTGTGATAGGAAATGGGCATGTGGTATATGATCTTTACCAACCATTACTGGATCCCTGATGAGGAACTGCTCAGGGCCCACGTGAAGGATTTAATCTGGGCCGGTGCACCCCACAGGGAATTTCAGGACAATGGCTGCTTTACTAGCCCCATATACAGATAGACTCGGCTATGAGGCCCTGGGAGTTCTCCATTGCCTAGGCAACATGGAAAGTGAGCTACCAGGGCTAGCCCTCCTAGGGGCAAGCCAGCGGGAAGCCACAGCTGCCACAGGGGAAGGAGAGGGAGAGCATCACACCGAAGAACAGGACTGAGGGCATGCCCCTGAAAGTCAACTGGTGCCAGCTGTGGCATTATTTTCAAGCAGCAAGCCAGGTCTATTATCTGCCTGACTGAGGGTGGAGGCGAGGAGCTCAGGACTGGAAGCCTCATGTTGAATTAACCATTTATTGGTATGCCCTGCATTGTCCAGCATGTCCTAGCCTTGGTGGACACATGTGCAGACTCTATTTTTTTTTATTTTAATGGGGTGACATTAATCAATCAGGGTACATAGGTTCAGAGAAAACATCTCCAGTTATTTTGACATTTCATTATGTTGCATAACCATCACCCAAAGTCATACAGTCTTCAGTTACCTTCTATCTGGTTTTCTTCGTGCCCTCCACACCCCCGTAACCACCACACTTTTGTTCATGTCCCTGAGTCTCATTTTTATGTCCCAACTGTGTATGGAATCATATAGTTCTTAGTTTTTTCTAATTTACTTATTTCACTCAGTATAATGTTATCAGGGTCCATTCATGTTGTAAATGATCCGATGTCATCATTTCTTATGGCTGAGTAGTACTCCTTAGTATATATGTACCACATCCTCTTTATCCAATCATCTATTGAAGGGCTTTTTGATTGTGTCCATGTCTTGGCCACTGTGAACAATGCTGCAATGAACAAGGACTGCAGGTGTCTTTACGTACCAGTGTTTTTGAGTTATGGGGGTATATACCCAGCAGAGGGATTGCTGGGTCATATGGTAGTTCTATTCTTAATTTTCTGAGGAACCACTATACTTTCTTCCATAGTGGTTGTACTACTTTACATTCCCACCAACAGTGGATGAGGGTTCCTTTTTCTCCACAGCCTCTCCAACACTTGTTATTACCTGTCTTGTTGATAATAGCTAATCTAACAGGTGTGAGGTGGTATCTAATTGTAGTTTTGATTAGCATTTCTCTAATAGCTAATGAAGATGAGCAGCTTTTCATATATCTGTTGGCCATTTGTACTTCTTCCTGGGAGAAGTGTTTGTTCATGTCCTCTTCCCATTTTTTTATTGGATTGTTTGCTTCTTTGTTGTTGAGTATTATGAGTTTTTGTATATTTTGGATATTAGACCCTTATCTGTGGTGTTGTTTGAAAATATCTCCCATTTAGTTGGCTGTCTGTTTGTTTTGCTGTCAGTTTCTCTTGCTGTGCAAAAGCTTCTTAGTCTGATGTAGTCCCATTCATTTATCTTTGCCTTCACTTCCCTTGCCTTTGGAGTCAGATTCATAAAGTGCTCTTTATAACCAAGGTCCATGAGTTTAGTACCTAAGTTTTCTTCTATGTAATTTATAGTTTCAGGTCTTATATTTAGGTCTTTGGTCCATTTGGAATTAATTTTAGTACAAGGGGACAAACTGTAGTCGAGTTTCACTCTTTTGCATGTGGCTTTCCAGTTTTCACAGCACCATTTGTTGAAGAGGCTTTCTTTTCTCCATGTGTGTTGTTGGCCCCTTTATCAAAAATTATTTGACCATATACATGTGGTTATATTTCTGGGCTTTCTATTCTGTTCCATTGGTCTGAGTGTCTATTTTTCTGCCAATACCATGCTGTTTTGATTATCATGGCTCTATAATATAATTTGAAGTCAGATATTTTAATGCCCCCAGCTTCGTTCGTTTTCCTTAGGATTGCTCTGGCTACTCGGGGTTTTTTATAGTTCCATATAAACCTGATGATTTTTTGTTCCATTCCTTTAAAAAATGTCTTTGGAATTTTTATGAAAATTGCATTAAATTTGTATATTGCTTTGGGTAATATAGTCATTTTGACTATATTTATTCTTCCTATCCAAGAACAAGGAATATTTTTTTATTTCATTGTATCTTTTTCAATTTCCCTTAACAATGCTTCGTAGTTTTCATTATATAGGTCCTTTACATTCTTTGTTATGTTTATTCCTAGGTATTTTATTTTTTTGGTTGCAACCATGAAGGGGATTATTTTTCTGAGCTCGTTTTCTGATGTTTTACTGTTGGTATATAGGAAGGCAATGGATTTTTGTATATTAATTTTGTATCCTGTGACCTTACTGTATTGGTTTACTGTTTCTAGTAGTCTTTTTGTGGAGTCTTTGGGGTTTTCTATGTATAGAATCATACCATCTGCAAAAAGTGAAACCTTTACTTCTTCTTTCACAATATGAATGCCTTTTATTTCTTTCTCTTGTCTGATTGCTCTGGCTAGAACTTCCAGTACTACGTTGAATAAGAGTGGAGAGAGTGGACAACCTTGTCTTGTTCCTGATTTTAGGGAAAAAGTCCTCAGTTCATGCCATTGAATATAATGTTAGCTGATGGGTTATCATAGATGGCCTTTATTATGTTGAGATATTTTTCTTCTATACCCATTTTGTTAAGTGTTGTAAACATAAAATGATGTCGTATTTTATCAAATGTCTTTTCTGCATCTATTGATAAGATTATATGTTTTTTGTCTTTTGTTTTATTGATATGGTGTATTACATTAACCGTTTTACGTATATTGAACCATCGTCTGATTCTGGATGAATCCCACTTGATCATGATGAATTATTTTTTTAATGTATGATTTGTTAGTATTTTGTTTAGTATTTTAGCATCTGTATTCATTACTGATATTCGTTGGTAGTTTTCTTTTTTTGTGTTGTCCTTGCTAGGTTTTGGTATAAGAGTTATGTTAGCTTCATAAAATGTGTATGGAAGTATTGCTTCTTCTTCAATTTTTTGGAAGACTTTGAGTAGAATAGGAACCAAGTCTTCTTTGAATGTTTGGTAGAATTCACTAGCATAGCCGTCTGGTCCTGGACTTTTATTTTTGGGGAGGTTTTTAATAGTTGTTTCTATTTCCTCCCTACTTATGGGTCTGTTTAGGCTTTCTGCTTCATCATGATTCAGTCTAGGAAGATTGTATTGTTCTAGAAATTTATCCATTTCTTCTATATTGTTAAATTTGGTGGCATGTAGGTTTTCATAGTATTCTACAATAATTCTTTGTATATCTATGATATCTGTGGTGATTTCTCCTCTTTTATTTTGTATTTTATTTATATGAGTCCTTTCTCATTTTTCTTTAGTGAGTCTTGCCAAGGGTTTGTCAATTTTGTCTTTTCAAAGAACCAGCTCCTTGTTTTATTAATTTTTTCTATAGTTTTTCTGTTCTCTATTTCATTTATTTCTGCTCTGATTTTTATTATTTCCTTTCTTCGGCTGGTTTTGGGTTGTTTTTGTTCTTCTTTTTTTAGTTCATTAAGGTGTGAAGTTAAGAGGTTTACGTGGGCTCTCTCTTGTTTGTTCACATAGGCCTGTAGTGATATAAACTTTTCTCTTAATACTGTTTTGGCTGCATCGCAGAGATTCTGATATGGCGTATTGTTATTTTCATTTGTCTGTATGTAACTTTTGATGTCTGCTTTTATTTGGTCTTTGACCCACTCATTTTATAAATGTATGTTGTTTAGTTTCTACATTTTTGTGGGTTTGTTTACCTCTTTTTTTGCAGTTGAATTCTAGTTTCAAGGCTTCATGATCAGAAACTATGCTTGGTATTATATCAATCTTTCTGAATTTGTTGATGTTATTTTTGTGGCACAACATATGATCAATTCTTGAGAATGTTCCGTGTACACTAGAGAAAAATGTATACTCTGGCATTTGGGGATGAAATGTCCTGTAGATATTTATCATATCCAGTTGTTCTAGTGTTTTGTTTGAAGCCAATATTTCTTTATTGATTTTCTGTTTGGATGAACGATCTAGAGCTGTCTGCAGTGTATTGAGGTTTCCAAGGATGATTGTATTTTTGTCGGTTTTTATTTTTAGGTCAGTCAGTACCTGTCTTGTATATTTTGGTGCTCCTTGCTTGGGTGCATTTATATTAAGAAGTGTTATGTCTTCCTGATTCAATATCCCCTTTATTATTATGAAATGACCATTTTGTCTCTGATTACCTTTGTTGTCTTATAGTCAACATTGTTAGATATGAGTATTGCTACACCTGATTTTTTTTTTTACACCTGATTTTTTGGGGATATTATTTGCTTGGAGTATTGTTTTTCAGCCTTACACTTTAAATTTTTTTTTTTTTATCCTTATAGCTTAGATGTGTTTCTTGTAGGTAGCATATAGTTGGATTTCTTTTTAATCCATTCTGCTACTCTGTGTGTTTGTATTGGTGAGTTCAATCCATTTACATTTAGTATAATTATTGACATTTCAGGGTTTCCTATTGCCATTTTATATATTGCTTTCTGATTGTTTTGTATCTTGTTTGATTCTTCTCTTTTGTTTTTCTATCATTTGTTTTTGTTTGGTTGTAATCCATACTTCTTTTCTCTGTTGCTGCTTTTTTTCAAGTCATGTGCTTCTGTGGTGGTTTTTTCAGGGGTGGTTACCATTAAGTAATGAAAAGCATTCATGTCATGTTCATTGTAGTACATTATCTCATGAGTGCTTCTGCACTCCATCCTCCTTTGCTGCTGTTAATCTTTGTCCTTTCTCCCTTTTTGTTTCTTTGTCACAGATTAATCTTGTTTTAATTGCGATCTTGATGGAGCTTTTAGTTGTAGTATTGTTTTGTTTTGTTTTTTTCTGTCTGGCCGGAAACCTCCTTTAGTATTTTCTGAAGTGGGGGTTTTCTGGTGATAAATTCCCTCATCTTTTTGGTATCTGTGAATGTTTTTATTTCTCCTTTGTATTTGAAGGATAGCTTTGATGGGTATAGTATTATTGGCTGGAGGTTCCTCTCTTTCAGAATTTTAAATATTGGGGTCTACTCTCTTCTAGCTTGTAGAGTTTCTGCTGAGAAATATGTTGTTAATCTAATGGGCCTTCCTTTATATGTTGTAGTCTTCTTTTCCCTGGCTGCCTTGAAAATTTTTTCTTTATCATTGGTTTGTGCCAATGTCATCATGATGTGCCTTGGAGTAGATTTGTTGGGGTTAAGATAACTCGGTATTCTGTTTGCTTCTTGAATTTGAGGCTTTAGTTCTTTCTACAGGCTTGGGAAGTTCTCATCTATTATTTGTTTGAATATGTTCTTCATTCCATTTTCTCTCTCTTCTTCTGATATACCCATTATTCTTATGTTGCTTTTTCTGATGGAGTCAGACAATTCCTGTAGAGCTATCTCATTTTTTAAAATTCATCAGTCTCTCTCCTTTTCTCTCTGTAGTACCTCTAGTTGCCTGTCTTCTATGTCACTAATTCTCTCCTCTATCTGGCCTGTTCTATTGGCTCAGTTTGTTTACTTGTTTTTCAGTTCATTAATTGAGTTTTTCATCTCTGTTTGATTTGTTTTCATAGTTGCAATTTCCTTGGTGAAGTATTCTTTCTGTTCATTGAATTGTTTTTTGAGCTCCCTAAATTGCCTTTCTGTGCTTTCTTGTATATCCCTGAGTATTTTTAGGACTTCAGTTTTAAATTCTCCATCACTTAACTCCAAGGTTTCTAAGCTACTGAAGTTTTTTTCTACAGATTTTTCCTCATCTATCTGAGCTACATCACTTTCTTTTGTATTCATGATATTGATTTTTATTTCTTTTATGGCATTTGAGAGTGGTATTGTTAATAACACTAATAAGAGTAGATAAAAAAATTTTTTGAGAAAATGCTGTGAAAAACAAAAAAATCTATTGTGCTCAGTGGAACAAAAATACATAGAATAAAGGTCTGGTTTTGGGAGGAGTAACAAAGAGGCAAAAAATGAGGCAAGAACTAACAAAATGCCACAGAAAAAATATTTGGATCAAGAATAAAATAATTTGTTTATAAATGATGGTCAAAGGAGAGAAACAGTGTAAGAGAAAAAAATAGAAAAACAGAAAAAAGAAAAACAGTACAGTGAAAAATGAAAATTCTATTGTATTAAGTGACACTAAAACTACAGAGTTGGGGAAATGTTAAAGAGATAAAAATGTGAAATAAAAAGCACAGAAAATGCTACAAAGAAAAAATTTGAATTCAGAATAAAATAGTTTGTTTTGGTGTGAGATTCAAATTAGAGAAAAAGTGAAATAGAAAAGAAGAAACAAAAAGAGAGAGAAAAAATATTGAGTTAAGTTTTTTGGAATGTAACACTCATAGAAATAAAAAGAATGTAAAATGTAACACCCATGGGTAATACCATTCAAAATGAAAAGAAAGGAATAAAATGGAAAGAGAATAAAATGACCAAGGTGGAAGGAAAAACTAAAAGATAAAATATATAAGAAAAAAAGTGGAGAAAGTTATAAAGACTATTGATTTTTTCTGGTTTTGAGAAGTTATCTTCTTTCTTTTTCTTTCTCCTCTCTTTTTGGCCGGTGGTGCTATACCCCAGGTTCTGCCCCTGTGGCACTCTTAGGTAGAGATTTGCTGTTGTGTCGCTATGGTGATGACATAAACTAGGCCTCATTCCCATTGGTAGGCGGGGCTTGTTAGCATTTGCAGGTTCTGACAGTGAGAGTGTCTGTTTTCCCAGAGCCTCTCCCCAAATCTCTTTTTCCTGAACCAGCAGCCAGGGACCCAGCTGTGAAGTTGCCCCAGTCACTGCCTGGAGAGCAAGAGGCTCTAAGAGCTACCTACTTCCCCTTCTATCCCCACTCAACACAGGGTTCTGGGTAAGGCTTTGCCAGTCAGAGCCGCCAGTGTAATCAGGCAGGGTTGGGAGCCGATTTCCTTTCAGGTATCTTTCTATGAACCTTCAGGAATGACTAGTATGCTTCCGCACTCCGCAGGTCTGCTCTCCAGGGGCTGTCTGCAAGGTGCCTGTGCACCCTTCCCCCCACCACTTCCATAGTTCTCTTCCCCAGGAGTGTGCTTTGTTAGCCTGTATGGCTGGCAGAAGTGCCATGCCCAGACAGGTCTGGGTGTAGGGAAGCCGTCTTTTGTGCACTTTCCAGCGTGCTGTTGTTTGGGAAGCTGGGGTTATTCAGAAATTCTGGTCACAGCTCACACAGAGGGCCACTACTGACCGTCTCTGACCCAGCCCCTCTGTCTGGGAACACAGGCACCTATGCCCGAAGCACCAGGTGGATCCACTTGCACACTGCCTGCGCTTGCCGACTGGGATACCAGGAGTAAAGGCAACTGCTCGCCCACCTCTATTGGGGTCTGCCGCTGGCATTAGCTTCATGTGGGCTGAGCCGCGGCGGGCATACTTTCTTCTTGGCTTGAATGGCTCTGCCCTAGCCCAGTTTTTTCCTCACCCCCAGCCCTTGCTTTCTCTTAGTTCCAAATGAAAGCAACCCTTGCTCAGGTTAGTGAGGAAAGGGGAATACTTCGTCCTCCATCTTATTTCCTTCAGAGTAGATTATATATTCAGTCACCTTTTCACCCAATCGTACCTTTGTTTGATGAATATATATTTCAGATGCTCCTGAGATTGTTTCCCTGTCTCTAGTTGTTGAATTTGTTGAAGTTTCAGGGACAGGTATCGGGAGCACTCCTCATGGCACCATTTTTCTGACGTCACTCCCTCCAGACTCTAGTTTGATTTTTGACAACCGTGACTATGGGGATTGGCAGACAGCCTCATAGGGCATATGACCAGGGTCAGAAACCTTTTTGGCTGAGAGAGCCATGAACACCACATATTTTAAAATGTAATTCCATGAGAGCCATACAATATTTTTAACACTAAATACAAGTAAATATATACATTTTATGTAAGACCAACACTTTTAAAGTACAATAAGTCTCTGAATTCTTTTTAATAACATTGTTATGCTGTTGCTAACCAATGAAGAATAAAGTACTTCTTACCATTAATGAGACTTCTGGTGCTGCATGGTTTTGCTGATGACTTTATAGTCTGGTTGATATGTGGTGAGGTTAAGTTTCATGCAGGCATTGAGATTTCCATCCATTAAACGTGATCGTAGGTTGGTCTTAGCATTCTTTACATGTGAGAAAGACTGCTCACATGCATCCGTAGAGCCAAACATTGTCAGTACAGCAATAATCACATGCTTCAATGTGTGGTATGTGACGGGAAGCGCGTTCCAAGTTTTGACAATTAGCTGGTCCGCGGGTTGAAGTTTTTTCATTTCTTCCCACTTGTGTTTGCTCGCCAACTCTGCTTGCTGTTGCGGAAGTCTTTCCAAATCTTCATTCAGTGACTTGAACTTATTCACCCACATGTCTGAGGCCTTCAGGTCAGCAGCTTGTAGCTCAAAATCTCTGACAGAGACACTGGGGATGTAACTCAGGTCGGTGCTGTCCACTGCACATCCGTGTGGATGGGTGATGGACTTAAAAAGATGAGTGTGCTCACAAAATTCTCCAAAGTGCGCTTTGAATGACTGCTGGAGATTAGATGTAAAGCCCGCTAGCTGCTGGATATCAAGCTGTTGAGCAGGGTCACTTGCTGTGCATGCATTTTTAAACTCTCCCAGTTTTTCAAAGTGTAGTAAATGACCTGTTTCAATGTCCACGATGAAGAGTTCTAGCTTGTTTTCAAATGCAAACACTGCTTGTTAGAGGGATAAGACTGTATTTCCAACACCTTGCATTTTCACATTGAGCTGGTTCAGATGTTCAGTCATGTCCACGAGATAGTAGAACTTCAGGAGCCACTCAGTGTTAGCTAACTCAGTATGCTCAATGTTTTTCACTTCAAGAAAAGTCTGGATTTCACTCAGATGAGCCGCAAAATGGCTGAGCACCTTCCCTCTTGACAACCAACTCACATTGCTGTGCAGAAACAGACCAGGATAATTATTCCCAACTTCATCCAGCAGTGTTTAAAACTGGCGATCATTTAAAGCTCAGGCAACAATAAAGTTGACCACCCGAATGAGCAGTGACATCACCTCACCAAGTTGCTCGCCACACATCTGAGCACAAAGCGCCTCTTGATGTAAGATGCAGTGAAAACTTAGGATGGGTCTCTTTTCATGTTCATGAAGAAGCACTACGAATCCTGTTTTCCCACCATGCACGGAGCACCATCAGTACACACCGAAATAAGTTTATCCATCAGTAGATTTTTTTCTTTAGTGAACTCAGTGAAAGACCTGAATAAATCCTCCCCTCTTGTTGCCTCTTTCATAGGCAAAACAACAAGACTTTCCTCACGTAGTGTGTCACCGACAGCATACCTTGCAATCACGCTGAACTGGGATAAATGACTTACGTCTCATCCAAAGTGAGAGAAAGGAATGGTGCTGCATTTATGTCCTTCAGTTGTGTTGCCTCAATTTGATTTGCCATCATGATGGTACAATTATGAACAGTTCTTTCTGACAGAGGCATGTCTTTTATTCCTTTGATTATCTCGTCTTTATCCAAAAAGTTGTCAAAAAGTTCACTGGCAACATCAAGCATGAATGTTTTGGCATACACCCCATCTGTGAATGGCTTTCCGTTTCTCACAATTGCTAAAGCACCAGCAATGCTAGGCGAATTCCAGTCTCTTTGTTGGATCCAAACACTGAGTTGCTGCTGACTAGCTTGCACTCTTCACAGTAAGTAGCTCTTGACATGCTTTCTTCCTGCTGTCGCCCGCTGGCTATTTTGATGCAAATGTAGTATGGCATGTGTCGAAGTGCCGCTTTATATTTGACTGTATCATTGATGCAATTTTATCATTGCATATTGGACACACCACAGAACATGCTCTCTCCACAAAGGTGAATTCCTCTGTCCATTCCTGCTGAAAAGTACAATACTCATCTTTTTTTCTTTTAGCCATCTTCTTTGTCAAAAGGTTTTCTGCAATTAGCTAGCTGACTACTTGATTAAAAGGAGGGTAATTTACTTTCTGACCTCACAATGACCCGTGTATGTTACGCATTATCCAATATAGATTTGGTGTGGTCCCGGAGAACAGCTGTGATTGGCTCCATTTACCCGCAACCATGAACATGAGCGGTAGGAAATGAATGGATTGTAATACATGAGAATGTTTTATATATTTAACGTTATTATTTTTTTTATTAAAGATTTGTCTGCGAGCCAGATGCAGCCATCAAAAGAGCCACATCTGGCTCGCGAACCATAGGTTCCCGATCCCTGGCATATGAGGTTAATAATCCCCTATTACAGAATACATCCTGGTGTGTGAATGTACTTGCTTGACTAACTCTGAGCATCACCCAGGGAGAATTCCAGTTGGAGGTGCGAGTGGTGAAGATGGTGGTGAGAGGTCATACCTACTACGCTCCCCTGTTAACTCCCCCAGGCTACCTGAGTTGTGTTGGTGAAGCAGTATCACCCACCCGTGGGCCATGAGGAAATCGGCCGGACCATTTTAAAGCCAGAAGAAGCTGGGATCATTCGGCCAACACATAGATTGTACAACTCCTCTGTGTGACCTGTCCAGAAGCCTGAGAGTTCCTGTCATATGACAGTGGACTACCAAGAGCTGAACAAGTTTAGCCTGCCTCTGCTCACTGCCGTCCCGGACATCACTGAGCTGATGGATCGGTTGTCAGTGGAACTGGGCCAATGCCACTATGTAGTGGACTTGGCCAATGCTTTCTTTTCTATTGACATTGATGCTGCTCGTCAAGAGCAGTTTGCCTTCATGTGGAAAGGCCAGCAATGGATATTTCAGGTGTTGCCACAGGGATATTTGCATAGCCCTACTCTGTGTCATGGGCTGGTGGCCCAAGATTTGGCCACATGGAACCACCCTGACACAGTGCAACTGTCCCATTACATTGGCGACATGGTGCCAACCTCTGATTTGCTTGCAGATCTTGAAACAGCAGCCCAAGGTCTTTGAGAGGCCCGGATGGGCTGGGGGTGGGTTGTCAACGAGGACAAGGTCCAAGGTCCTGGTTACTCTGTCAAGTTCTTGGGTGTTGTTTGGTTGGGTAAGACAAAGGTTATGCCTGAGATAGTGATTGAAAAAGTTCAAGTGTACCCCCAACCAGAGATTGTGAAACAGTTGCAGACCTATGTAGGCCTGCTAGGATTCTAGCAGACCTTCATACCCAACTTGGCCTTGTTGGTTGACCCAGGAGGGTGAGCCCTGGGACTGGACCCCAAGGCAGACCATGCCTTCAGAACAACCAAGAGGGCAGTGGCACAAGCCCAGATGTTACAGGTAGTAGACCTGGCCCTGCCATTCCTGCTGACAGTCCAAGTTGAGAAGACAGGGTTTGGCTGGGGTCTTTGGAAAAAGTAGGCTGGTCAGAAGATACCCATTGGCTTTTAGCCCAATGTGGAAGGGAGCCGCTGTCCAGTGTTCCCTCATTGAGAAGCAGTTGGCGGCAATGTATGCTACCTTGCTGGCCTGTGAGAGTATCACAGGGCCACAGCCAGTCATGGTGAAGACCAAATGCCCAAAGGCTGGCTTCATTCTTGGGCTACACGTTCTCAAAGTGGGGTGTCACAGACTCCCACCTTGACCAAGTGTGGTGCGTTTCTTGAGCAATGGACCCGGTTATCATCTAGCCCCCTGAAGCAGGAGCTCCACAGCTTGCTGGGACCGATACAGTTTGTAATAGAGGATAAAACTGGCCCTAGATGAAGTACAGGAGAGTCTATACCAAGAGGGGAAGCCGCCTCTCCCATAGAAGCATGGTACATGGATGGCTCCTGCAAGGGGCAGCTACCAACGTGGACAGCTGTTGCCCTGCTGCGTCAGAGACCTTTTAGTTTGAGATAGGCACAGGACAATCCAGTCAATGGGCTGAGCTACGAACAGTATGGCTGGTCCTGATGAGAGAAAGTGGACATCTGCACATCTATCTGCACAGACAGCTGGGCTGTGTACCATGGCCTGACTCTGTGGTTCCTTGTTGTGCCACTCAGGACTGGCTAACTGGCCAAAGCCCTCTGTGGGGGAAAGAGATGTGGCAGGACCTGTGGAAGCGTGGTTTGCAGGAAGGAGCCACAATTTACTATGTTTCTGGGATAGACCCTTGTAGGCCCCCGGTAATGATGCTGCAGATGCCTTGGCATGGGTCTGAGCAATGTGCAGACACCAGAACCATAATCATGGCATGGTTGCATAAGAAGCTGGGGAATGTGGGGGCTCATACCAGGGGCCATGTTGCACAGTGCTGGGGACTGGCTGTGACCTGGACAGAGGCTAAAGAAGCCGTGAGGCAGTGCATGTGGTGTGCACAGCAGTACCCATAGAGGAGGTGCCTGGCTACCACCCCAGAACAGATACCTATGGGGGAAAAGCCACTGTAATTGTGGCAGGTAGATTACATAGGCCCTATCCCAGAAGACCGGGGAATCCAGTATGTCTTCACAGCAGTAGTTACTGCCACCAGCTTGGGATATGACTACCCTGTAGCCAGGGCTGATAAGGAGCAATACCATACAGGCTTTAGAGGGCCTTTCAGTGACCTACAGCTGCCCGCTAACAGTTGCTAGTGACTGAGGAACACCTTTTACTGGGCAAGCTGCCCAGAGGTGGGCTAAGGACAATGATGTGCATTGGCAGTTGCATGTGCCATATTGCCCTCAAGCTGCCAGCATGGTTGAACGTTTCAATGGACAATTGAAGTAGGAGCTGAAAGCACTGATGGCTACTGAATGAGAAGCCTGCTGAATACAAAAGAGCCCTCTGGATCAGGTGCTGGAAGGGGCAACTTGTTGCAGTAAGGTGACCCCTTCTGGATCCAAGGACCTGCATATACAGGTGCAGGACAGAGCCCTAATGCTACCGGCTCCATCCACAGTGGCCCAAGGATGGGAGGAAACATAGAGCTTCCTCCCAACATAACCACTCCGTGGGTAGTGTTGCTGGAACCCGAGGAAACAGGCCTAGAGAAAGGCTTGACCCTCGCACCCTGGCTCACCAAGTAGCTGGTCAAGGTGTGAGCAACTCTGCCTGCTACAGCTCCTTCCTCCCTTCTGAGGGGCATGGTTGCCATGAGATTGTGGCCTGTGCCGTTATACACAGTGGCTCTTAGTAAGCCCCCCTCCCACGACTGCAGGTGTTCAAGTCTGGAATCACCAACTAGGAGGCCCTTCAATACCTGCCACCATTCTCTCACAGGACAAGGGTGGGTTGCATTCTCCCTAAGGGACGGGACTTGTCTATGATGGTTTCAGTATGACATATCTGCTCTGTCATACTGTCCAGGTTGACTGCTGGCCACAGTCTCATGTCCTGGGCCCACACTATTGCATGGGTGCATCAGGTATCCCATTGCCGGATTTGCACCGAGCTGCCTGCAGAGACAGCAGAAGGGCTTCCCTGGCATATCTCCCCTGCCTCCCTTCAGAACTGGACTGAGTTGCATGCCTGGAATGCCCAGCACACGAGTCCGGAGTGGAACGTGCATCGATGTACTATTGAGATGCTTCTCTGGAACTCTTGCCACAAGGAACCGCCCCTGCAGAGGAAAGCTGTGTATAATGGTTGGGTGGGTGGCAGGCATTCATGTGGAGCTTTAGCAGGTAGCCCCTTTTTGTATAGAGCAGTGCAATGACAGTGTGCCCGACTATACCGTAAGCTGGCTGCCCACAGACTTACGTGCCAACCTGACGGTGTCTTCCACCACAAACCATGAGTGGGACCAGAGAAAGCTTGTAGGTATGAAGCCTACAGATTTTTCTGCTAGGAGATAGGTTGTGGGTCTGTGGCAGGTATGGCTGGCTCTACCTGCCGGCTCACTGGACTGGTTGCTGTACTTAGGGTTGTCTATCTATGACAAGGTGGTACCGACATTGCCGCAGAACTGAGACCCCATGTATTGCTGCTGACATAGGGAGAAGAGAGCTGCCTGGTGGTTTTACCCTCTGACTCTCTTTGTATTGGAGGGGTGGGGGTGGCACTATTGATGTAGAATTGCAGGTTGAGGTGTTGGCCCAACATGTAGTCTAAGCCTTGAATGTCACTTGCCACTCCCCAAGTCTCCTCCTTGATGAGACTACCCAGAAGCAGAAGGTGGTTTTGTAGAACTGCATGGCCTTAGATTTGCTTACTGCAGCACAGGGCAGTGCATGTGGACTGCTACATGTATATCTCTGACAATCAGCAGCAGATCCGAGAGGCTTTGCAGGAGATGGATGCTGAAGTGTCAGCCATCCAGGCCCTGTCAGAGGAGTCTCTCTCCCACTGGGGCGAGAGCCTGGGAATGTCCTGGAGATGGGCCTTGCTTGTTTTAGCAGACAGATTAGTAGTAGCTTGTTATTCCCTCTACTGCTCTTGTGGCCTCTGGACCCAAGGGAGTGCCCTGAGGGAGAAGGCCAGGCACTCTGAACACTAGGAGGGTGGAGTGTGAGAGCCCAGCTATGAGCTAGAGCCCAGAGTGCCTGCACAGTAGCTGTGCCAAAGGACATGACCTGGAAGTGGGAGTGCATGTACAGTTGCTCCTACAGTTATATAACCTGCTGCCTTATATACAGTTTACTTCAGCAGAAGGGGTTTGCGCATGTGTGAGTTCCTCTGCACTGTGTAAAACTGGCCTTGGGAAATAAAGTACACAGCAGCTTCTATATCTTTCTCTCCCCCATGTTGACTCCTCATGCATTCCTTTCCCTGGGCACTGCCTCACCTCCCAAGGGGCTCCCGTGATCCTCACAAGTATGTAAACAGTAAGTTCCCTATGTTATTTGAAAATAAAGTCAGTATTTTGTTTTATTTTAAGACAGTGAAACATCACACAGTACATTACAAAATCATGTGATTCAGCATAGCAAACATATATTCTCAACCTGTATGAGAAAAAAAAATACTAACTGTATAGGAAGAACAATGAAGTGCTGTTCTGGCTACTGAAGTTGTTTAACATGTAGAAATAAAGCAAATTCATGGCAGTGAATGTGGGGGTGAATGGACTTGTATCATTCATGGTGGTTTGAATTAAGGAGGTAGGCTTTCAAAGCTCAAGGGACAGCAGGTACTTATTAACAGTATTTAGTTTCAGAAGGTTTCAATGTTTAATGTTAAACCATAATGCTCTCCTGAAACATAAAATAGTTGTCTTAACTTCAAGCCAAAGCAGCAATATTAATAAGGTTATGTTTTTACCTAATCATTGTCCAGGCTCACAACTTTTATTAATATTTGGTTTATTTTATTCTTCTTCTCATACTAATTAAGTCAGATATGAAATTAGCTATGGCAGAAAATAGCTTTCGTGTATTGTTTAAACCTTTGAGGGTTAAATGCATGCAGGCTCTTCCCACATGCAGAAATAACAAGACAGGTAAGGTGTAAAAATGCACGATTATTTTTATTATTTTCAGTAAAAGATCAGTAAGTTTCTCAGAAACCATTGCCTACAAGTTACTTCATGGTAGAAAACGGCTATAGAAATTTTCCTGGGGAAAATTGTAAACACATTAAAAAAGTGGCAGGTGGAGCAGCTGAGTGTCACACGCTTATTTCCCAAACGTAGACTTCAACAGAGTGGGATTGATAGAGGAAAACCAAATTCCTAAAATGGGGATATGTTATATATCTAATATATATATATATAATTTTGCATGATGTTAGTAATTTCAATCTAAATTAATTAACTAATTTGTTGTAATAGAAACTGATGCAAATAGATCTCATTAACAAGGTAATCTAAGTATATGCAACTATCTCTATTTAAACTGTTTCCCTTCAAAAATTTTCTGTAGAAATGCTCACAGGAACAATCCATAGATTTAATAGTTTATAAACCAACAAACTAATAAATGATAACATAGATAATAATCAAGGGTAAATGTCATGGCTTTACCCCAAATCATTTAATAGTATCAGACTAGGTTGTCTTTATCTTTCAATTATGTAAAAGAATAGTGACATTATAACTCAAGAATGTCAAGTAAGGCCCATATGAGTTTTGCTTTTGAATTAAGCTTAAATATCCAATGCTTAATTTTTATCTGGAAATGTTGCTATTGTCACACACACACACACACACACACACACACACACACACACACACCCCCTAATTTCCACCAAAAAGATAAAAAGGTGAAAGTGGGAGTGGGGTGTTCTGAGCAGGATAATCTTCATTATCTTGGCAGGCAAGTAAAATGCTATGCGAAGCTGATACTCCAGGGTCAAATTATCTGGAAGCAAAAGATTTACGGAAGCAAAGAGATAATGACGTGAACAATGGTTTGGAAACATACAGAACATCACAGCATTTGCTGTGTTTTTCAGAGCTCTTTTCTTTCACCTGCACAGCTAAAGAGGACAGTTCACCGAGTTCAGTCTTGATGTCCCTGTCTGAATGTGTTTACAAGTCACTGGGGCAAATGTCAGAGGCAGAGACACAGAGACAGAGGAAGTTCATCAGCCTGAGTAGTTGCATGCACGGCTGGGTAGTTTCCCAAACACTTTCACTTTGGCCTGAAGACCTGGTTTTCATACATCTTTCATATACCGAAGATCAATCAATCAGTCAATCAATCAATCAAGTGAAGAGTCAAAACATACTCACACTACAGTGAAGGGGCCTGTTCAGAGATATTTGCACTTTCGTGCACTAGGCCTTCTCCACCATCAGTAGGTATTGAAATGACATCATTAGATAGATGATCAGTGTGGACTTGAGTTTGTATAACTTCCATTTTCAAATGTAATCCAAAAATGCAAATAATAGAATTAAATCAAAGGTAAACCTATTATATCTGGGTCTATCTTTCCTAAAGTTTCAAGTAGTAAAAGAGTATAGATAATACTTTTCAGAGTCACATTAGGAAGGCTGGAATTTGGACTCTGGCAAGCTGGTTCCACAGTCCAAGTTATTAAGGACTTTGTTATGTTGTTTTTTTTTCACTATTTCCAAAGTATACATTGCTAAACATTCTGGTAAAGGAGAATCTATAAGCTATTAAAACTCTTTGCTTACAACCCACTATTTTTTCCTAAATCAACAGTTGGCTGAGGTAATACTACTAGCATTAAATTATTGAATATCATAGCAGTAATATTATTCTAGAAAACCCAATCATCGGTCCTTTATACCTGTGGGGGACATTAAGAGACAGAAAAGAGGAAGATCTGGATGGATACTTAGAAAGTAACATGAGACTGAGTACCCAGAAATTATGTGAAAGAAGCTAAGAAAAGATATCTGAAAAATATAAGAGGACTCTAGAGAAGAAAAAATAAGAAGTGATAGAAAAATAAAAACAAAATTATAGTGCTTTGTAATTTTATTTATGGTCCTGATGATAGCAACTGCCTTCAGACCACTGAAAAAATATTTCAGTAGGCATCTTTGGTTGCTATCACATAGGCTATTACTAGCCAAATTAAAGAAGCTTGGTGAAGAAAATTTTGTGAAGAGTCACTTTGTAACATGAATAAAGACATCTGATAGTACTGAAGACTTAAAAATTTGTCATATCTTTGTGTTTATAAAATAATGACTAATTTCCACTGGTTATATCTATATCGAGGCCAAGCATTTTAAAGTCTAGAATATATAATCTTTACCAAGCAGATGTACACCTGATAAAAATGAAGTTTTAGTAATTTAATCAGATTTAAAAATAACTGTTGTTTCCTATATAACCATACTTTTATCACTGAGAAATTATATACTCAAAGGAAGAAAAAATCCCTAAAAATTTGAACAAAGGACAAAATTTACCAACATTCTCAGATTTTTTAAATCAAAATAATAACAAAGAAAACAATAACTAGGCATATTTCAGTAAAACTGAAAACCATAGAGAGAAAAACTTAGGGGCAGCCGGAGAGAAAAAGATATATTTCCTTCAAAGCAGCAATCATAAGAATGATGCCAAGACCCTTAAGGATACAGAAAGACTAAAAATAAAAATATGTGGAAATATGCACCATACCAACACTAACCTTAAGAAAGCTGGAGTCTCTATATTTGTGCTACATAACTAATAAGGTAGCTTCAAAATATATAACACAAAAATTGTTAGAATTGTAAAACTAAATATGTAAATTTCAAGTCACAGTGGAAGATTTTTAACACCTCTCTTAGTAACTAATACATAAGTAGACAAAAATTCCATAAGGATATATGTAATTTAACATGATTGACAGACATGTGGGGCATTATACCCAATTGCAGAACACACATACATCTCAAACACATATGGAACAGTTACAAGAGCTGACATATGTTACGCCTAACACAAGTTTCATAATCTTCAAAGATTAAATCCATATGTGATGTATTCTCTGGCCACAATTTAATTGGCCTAGAAATCTATAACAAAAATATAACTACAAAATGCCTATTATGTTTAGAAAGTTTAAAATATGCTTCTAAATTACCCATGAGCAAAAAAGACAAAATTACAGAGGCCTGAACTCTAGTGGCGCAGGGAATAACGCGTTCAGACCAGATTGATTATTGCAATCAATTCTAAATAAACCTTTTTAAAAATCTTATATATTTTTAAAATATCTATTATTAAAATCCATACATAATTTCCTAATAATTCTGCAAGTATAATAATGTTGTTAGAAATTTTGGCTGGATATACTTATTAATTGAAAAATAGATTTGGTGCCTTTTCTGGATTTCTCAAAGTTAGCTTTGTTATATTAAAAACCTTTTGTTGTGTCATTAGCCTGGATTTTTCTCCCAATTTTTGATTAGGTGGTATTATTATGGGGAAGAAAAATGGTGTAAAGGTGTATGACACATTTAATATTTATCTCTTTTACTATATGTTTCCATTTATCTATGTATAGATGTACATAATGTGCTTGGGAAAGGGAGGATAGGCAGTGATGGTGGACAGATGGTTCAAGGTAAGGACAGATGTCTTGACTGACATATAGCTTGGTGATAAAGGAAACTGTCAGAGAATTGAAAATTTAATTATGGTACAAAAATTGTTCTTAGAGTCACATAATCATTCCATAAATATTTTTTGAATTTCTTAAATTTGCAAAATATTGTTCTAGGTACTGGCAATACAATAATGAACAAATGGGATATGACCCCTGCTCTCACAGATCTTAAATTCTAATGAGAGGGACAATCTTAAGTCAATTGCACAATTATTTCATGACAATTGTGATGAGTGCTATTGAAGCACATGACATATATAAAGAATGGCAGTATATAATTAGAATATCAAAGGGAAGGATGCCTGACTGGTTTTTAAATAAAAGGGTTTAATTGCTGATGATGGGGAATGGGAAAGGCATAATTCCAAGATATTACATAAAGCAACTGAAGAGATGGGCATGACTGGTGCACTGTGAACAACAAGGACAGTGGCCCTGGATGGAACTGGTATGTCAGGCAGGGACCAAAAGCACGCAAGGGCTTGTAGATTGTTCCTAATCCTATTAATTAATTGCAGGATGCTAGTAAAGACTCTTAAGCAACCACTTCAATGTAGGAAGCAGGTTGGTATTGCAGACAAAGTTTTGGTCTGGCAATCAGAGCTACAGCATGAATTAGAGGCCTTTCAGGAAGGAATTAGCCTGCTGGAAATGGCTTCCTCACGCGTAAATTGAGAATTTGGATTAGATGAGCACTAAGATTTCCTTCAGCTCTAAAATTCTATTTTTACTTCTGTATATTCAAAGCCAAAATGTCAGTTACAGGTAACTTTTAAAAAAGTTCAAAAACAATTTTTTAAAATTATAGTTAACATGCAATATTATATTGGCTTCAGGTGTACAACATAGAGGTTAAACATTTATATAATTTATGAGGTGATCACCCCATAAATCTAGTAACAATCTGACACACAGGTCACATTTTGATGAACTCTTCCCATTTGTAGAAACAAACAAACGTTTAGATACAATTAAGATTCATAATATAATCTATATAATGGTAATAGGGCTGAAGTTTCCTTATCTCAAAGAGGGCTTGTAGGTCTTAAGTTGGGAAATGGAGAAGATAGTACTGAGCACAATAAATGTAATCAATACTTATAAAGATAAAAGCAGCAAGGCAGAGGCAGGCCAGAGGGGGAAATTCAGCTTAGTAGGATCGCTTAACATAAAGGTAGCTAGTGGCAACCAAAGGGAAGTTTAAGACTGGGAATGAATTATCAGCAATCCTCTTCTCCCACCATTTTGACATTATTACTGACTTTTCCTCAAGCATGTGCTTTGTGTAGTATATTTTGCAGTTTCAAGCACCGCATTCCTTGACATTTGTTCAAATAAAACTCATTTTATTAAAAACCTTTGGAGCAGAGGTGAAGGCGACTTTACAATCTGAAGGACAGTAGTGTTGGCTTGTGAGGGTTTGGGGGGAGGAATAAGTAGAAAGAAATGCCATTCCAAAGCGTTCATCCTAAATACGGTCTTGGCAATCACCTTCAAAGTACACTCTGGATTTTAGAGATAAGACAACGGAAACCTTCAAGGTGAGGCGACTTTCCCAAGCTGCCACTAAATGGAGGAGCCCGGCCGCAGTCCAAGGGTCATGGAAGGACTCCTGGGTGTTCCTTTAAACCTGGGAAACTACAGCCTTCTTCCTAGCTGGAAGAGTGGACAGGAGTCTGGACGTGGTGTGGCCTCAGAATGCTAGACAGCTAGGGAGCTCCCCCCTTTGCAGGGTCGCCAGCTTGGTCTCCCTCTTGTCCCCCCCCCCCCCCCCCGGTGCTAGGAGGACACTTGGGGCATGGTGAGCTCAGCTCCCCCACCTCTCAGCCTCAGGTGCTGAGAGAAGCGCAGTTTCTCTTGGATCACTGTAAGGCCAGTGGCCAAGGCCACCATCAGAACCACCTGGCCAGTTGTAAAGCCAGTAGCCAGGGCCACTATCACAGCAGCCTGGCCCATGCAGGTTCGCATTAGATTCGGACAGTCAGTAATGAAACAATGGAGCCAAAAACTGGTGAGCCATCAGCTCTAATTCTAGCTTGCACCCGGCGGGCAAGCAAAAACACACACTGTCCAAAACCCACTCATTCAGTGCTCACTGTTGAGATTGCGGGGGCATTAAGAATTCATGTTTAAGGCAGAATGACCCTGAGAAGAAACAGGGAAGATAAAAGGCATAGGCCATAAATGACCCTGAGAAGAAACAGGAGTTAGATACAATTAACTGCACCCATAGCCTGCTATGTCCCGCTAAGATAAGTAAAACCGTTACAGAAGGTACAAGCAGTAATTGCATGAACTGTTTGTCTGTTTTAAAATTTTTCCACTGTTTACCTTGTTACCAAGCCATGTGACTGTGTGTAATCTTCTGCCCACCTATAGCTAAGTGCCAAGTTTGCTTCTGTATCCGACGCTTGCTTGCTCAGCTATATAAGCTATAGTCTGTAAGTGCTCGGTGTGACTCCACTGACAGCCTTTTTGAGTGCTGTAGGAGCTCACCCCTGCGCAGGTTTGCATTTTGGCCATAAATATTCTTTGAACTCCTGAAAGTCTCTGATGTTTGTTTCTGCACCCGGCGAATGCAACACTCA
The DNA here is from genome assembly GCA_037038555.1 of Rhynchonycteris naso. Lineage (NCBI taxonomy): Eukaryota > Metazoa > Chordata > Mammalia > Chiroptera > Emballonuridae > Rhynchonycteris > Rhynchonycteris naso. The sequence goes on along the minus strand of CM072999.1, from coordinate 122,315,754 downwards.
CAAAGCTACTGACTTATCCGAGTTTCCTAGAATCAAAGGCTTCTAGCTCACCAGACTTATTCACCTCTGTTTCCCATCTCCTTCTCTCTGCACAAACTGGCTTCTTCCTCAGCACTCTACCATCTTGACTGCTTCTCCTGGCCTCCACGTGGCCTTAATCTGCTCTCCTCTCTAATACCTCAGGAACCAAGAGAGGGCAAGCTCCTGGCCTGCCCCACTTTATAGTGTAGAATCAAAACCTTTAATCTAATTATACACACAAGGAAGTCTCTGATACAAAGTCATCCATCTGAGGCATAATGGGATTCCTCAGGAGTGTACCACCCTACATCATCCAATCAGTCAAGGGTGTGGGGAAAAAGCTTACTCTTAAAACTAAGTCTTAGGCTATAATGACCCGGCTTGCTTACATTACAGTCTTTCCCCCACACCCATCCCAAGCAGAAGGGCAAATAATATCACCTGGGTGACGGGCTTCCATGTGGGCAGCGCCATCTTTAACAAAGTGAGCATATTATATTTTATCTGCCCAACACCAGTGCAGGTTTGCATTCGATTGAACAGTTGGTAATGAAGCAACGGAGCCAAAAACTGGTGAGCCATCAGCTTTAATTCTAGCTTGCACCCGGCAGGCAAGCAAAAACACACACTGGGCTCCAAAACCCACTCTTTCAGTGCTCACAAAGCTACTGACTTATCCGAGTTTCCTAGCATCAAAGGTTTCTAACTCACCAGACTTATTCACCTCTATTTCCCATCTCCTTCTCCAGCCCTAACTCTGCTCAAAGTGGCTTCTTCCTCAGCACTCCTCCATTTTGGCTGCTTTTCCTCTCCTCCACGTGGCCTTAATCTGCTCTCCTCACTAATACTAACCTCAAGAACGAAGATCAAGCAAGCTCCTGGTCTGACCCACTTTATAGCGTAGATTCAAAACTTTTAATCCAATCTACAAACAAGGAAGTCTCTGATACAAAGTCACCCATCTGAGGCATAATGGGATTCCTCAGGAGTGTACCACCCTACATCATCCAATCAGTCAAGGGTGTGGAGAAAAGCTTACTCTTAAAACTTGCACGTGGGCAGTGCCATCTTTAAAAAAGTGAGCATAATATATTTTATCTGCCCAACAATCACGGATGAGAAGATGAGAAGTCAGAACAGGTGGGGCACAGTTGTCAGAGCAGGTCACCTAACGTCCAGCCAGGCAGGCCCACACAGCCTGTTCCTGGGAGAGGGGGGCAGCCGCGCATTGGGCTGGCCTTTGCTGCCTGGGACCAGGGTCATGCGGCAGGTTTCTCTCCCCTACTTCCGGCCGCCGGGAAGGCCGCCCCAAATTGCGGGGTACCCAACTCTTAGCTATTGCTGCACACACAACCCCCCAGTCCTCTCCAAGAACAGGTGGCTACCTCCCGACAGATACAAATTTCCAACGGTGTAAACAAAACAAGCCTTAAAGAGGCACGGACCGGAAGCGGCGGTTGTCATGACTACCCAGGTGCCAGGCCTCTTCCCCGCCTCCACAAACAGAACCAGATGCTCCAAGCCCAGCCTTGTGGGCCCGCTGATTACGCAGAGGACCAGACCGGAAATCGTGTTTCCATGGTAACCCTGGAGAGGGTAGCCGGAGACGTGAACCCTTTTGGTCTCTGAATCTCTACGGTAGCATTATTTATAAGGCAGAGCTTACTCCCTGGATTGTCTCCTGTCATGATCCCCGGGAAGTGCCGCTCTGTCTCTGGCCGAGCTGCGAACAACGTAGGTTGGGTTCTCCTACTTTTCTTTCCCTTCCCCTTTCCCTTCCCCTTTCTCTTCCCCTTCCCTTTCCCCTTCCCCTTCCCCTTCCCCTTCCCCTTCCCCTTCCCCTTCCCCTTCCCCCTCCCCTTCTCCTTCCCCTTTCCTTTCCTTCCCCTCGTATCGTCCTTTCTGTCTGGCGACTTTGTCCTGGGTGATGTGTTACTGCGATCAGGACTGCTGAGTCTACTTAAGCTATTGTCTGACCGGGGCTTGAGATTCGTGGGCTGGACTAAGGCAATTTGAGGATATTAATATTGTATGATGGATAGTCAAAGCCTTGTCCCAGATCTGGGCTTTCTAGAAGGTGGAGCTGGTCTGCTGTGAAAGGCTGATGTTCATTTAAATCCCTTTAAATACTTCTTCTTCCTTTTATTATTTTGTTTTGTTTTGTTAAAAAAAATCTATTAACAGACACTCTCATCTCCTTCACCTGTTCCACTGAGATATTTAATTAGACCTGAAATAGCAAGTGTCAAAACCCTGAGGTGCACAATAAAGGGTTAAATTGCTGCAGACATTTTGGAAGATGAATCTCAGTGAAACCTTTCATTCTTCTTGTGATTTTATTGTTTTCAGCAAATCCTCAGAACATGATCATAGACCAGAAACAAACAAAAAGCAGGCATTCTGTTTGTTTGTACTATTTTGGGGAGGAATGTGTGTGTGTTTAAGATCATATTTTATAGTTTAATTTTTACATTGCAGGTGAACTGTGGGCTTCATTTGGTTATTCAAACATCATCTCTTCCTGAAAAAAACAAAGTAAGAAACAGCATGATTTAAAGCACATGTGAATCTGAATTGCAAATTTTAAGTATTTATTTTTGTCTCCAATATAGAACTAATTTTTATTTTCTGCCTACATGAAGTAAAAAGAAAAAAAAAAAAACACCTCTCTTTAAAAACTGAATCTTATTGTTCTGCAAGAGGTAACATATTCTTTCTTTTTTCTTTATTCATTTTTCATATTTTCTTTTACATTTAAACATTTCTCTCTCTTTTTTTTTTTTTTACAGGGACAGAGAGAGTGTCAGAGAGAGGGATAGATAGGGACAAACAGACAGGAATGGAGAGAGGTGAGAAGCATTAATCATTAGTTTTTCGTTGCCGTTGCAACACCATAGTTGTTCATTGATTGCTTTCTCACATGAGCCTTGATCGCGGGCCTTCAGCTGAGAGCCACCCCCTGCCGGAGCCAGTGACCTTGGGTCCAAGCTGGTGAGCTTTAGCTTAAGCCAGATGGGCTCGCTCAAGCTGGCAAGCTCCGGGTCTCGAACCTGGGTCTTCTGCATCCCAGTCCGACGCTCTATCCACTGCGCCACCGCCTGGTCAGGCTAAACATTTCTTAAATCAGAATCCTTCTTAAAATTGATGGCACATTATACTTTATTGGAAAAGTTTTTTTCCTTTTTAGTAATGGGTAAAATGATGGTGTGTCTTTCTACTCATGGTGTTTTGTAATGAATAAAATGTAACAATTTGGGGGGCATGCATTTAAAATTGGGGGAAAATAGATTAGTAGTAGAACTATGCTATTTAGAAGTTAAGAAACATGAGGTTCTATTTCCACCCCCAAACAATTTTCCCATAATATCTCTGGTATTTCCATAATTTCTGGCTTTTCATTTGATTTTTGAGCTATAGGTGTTTTTCTTTCCCTCCTGTCTCAGTCAGCACTTAGAATAGACCCATCTCTCACACAATTGTCTTAAGACTCAATAGAATATTTCTCCTTTGACAAAGATGTACACCTTGACCCATCACAATTCAGTTGTTTTTTCTGAAGAAAATGTTCAGTGTCACTGCAGGAACTCTAAAGCAAAGGGCAGATTTTACAGATTAACAGCATGAGGATGGGTAAGTAGAGATTTGAGGAGGGTGGATGGAAGGACACAGTGAAGGCGGCAACAGTTGATTTTATTCTGTATATGAAAATCAACACTTGTAAACTAGACCATCTTGAATAAATAGCAGTTAGCTAGATTAAGTGAAAATATTCATCTTATAATCGAACAGAATGGATTCCCTCCAAAGCTAATTGACTTCACTGAACAAATTTGATTCTGCTATTAGAGTGTTTTTAAAAATGATGTGCCTCATCCCAACAATTCATTTTCCCTCATTTGAATATATATTTTGAGAAAATACCTTCAGCTCATATAATTCATAAAAAGAATGCAAATGCTATTATAATGTTTATAGTATAGATGAATCAGAAGAATCATAATTCTTTTAAAATGCTTACTTAAGGTCTTTTTGTGGCTAATCCTGAGAGATTGTTAGATTTTGTCTTTTTTCAGTTCTAGCAAATAATTAAAAACAATTTGGAGAAATCTTTTCTTGGAAGATTTAGGTATATAATTTTATTATTTTATAATTAGAATCTTAAAGGCATTCTAACAATAAAAACTGATTTTTTTTCAACAGAATTTAGTTTTTATTTCATGTTTCTTGCTTTTGTTTTTGAGAAAGTGGTTCTTGAAATCATTGTATTTTTGGTGAGGGTCTGGAGGAATTGGAAGTGTCTCTGAATGGAGCATGGTTTCATTTGATCACATGAAAGAGACTCTGATTGTGTGTTTGATAAAATGCACATAACATAAAATTTACCATTTTAATTATTTTAAATTATACAAATCAGTGCTATTAAGTGCATTCACAGTGTTGTGCAGCCATCACTGCTATTTACTTCTAGAACGTTTGATCACTTGAAAGGGAGTCCTTGTGACCTTAAACAATCACTTCTCATATCCCCTACCCCACCCCACTGGAAGCCACAAAAATGCTTTCTGTCTTTATAGATTTTCTTATTCTCGATATTTCATAAATGGAATTCTGCAGTATGTGGTATTTTGTATCTGGATTCTTTCACTTAGCATAATGTTTTCAAGGTTTATCTGTATGTTGTAGCATACTCTAGTTATATGTTATTTTATAATTCATTACTTATCATTAGGTTCTTAATCTAAGCTTTTTAAACTAATGTTTTATAGGTTGAATTCAGGCTAAATAAAGAAACACCATCATTCTCTGGTCGACTCCTACAACATGACCTTGAAAGAAACTACTCAAGTCGACAAGGTATTGTTAGTGACTAGAGATCAGATATGGTTTATCTTCTTTGAGTAATTTTGTTTAATAATTTTAAATTATTCTAGATCCAAAAAGATGTGAATTAAAAATTAAATGGTTAATTGGTTACCAAGTCGTGTTGGTATTTGTTTAAATCAGAATTGATTTGTTATGCACAGTATAGTAGATTATTTTCAGTACAGAAAAAGATGCTGTGTTTTAGTTTTGGAGTGGTCTATGTATGAGAAAATGGGAAAGAATCTTTCAAATACTACATTAGAACTAGGAACGATGGCTCGTTAGTGAAGGTAGGAATATGAGAACACATACCTATAGGAAATAAGGAAACAGTGGGAAGAGTAGAAAGTTAGGAGTGGAAAAGAAACAATCTCCCTAACTAACACATATAATTAAATATATTTTATATCAAAGGCCCTAAACTTTAGTGTACATCACCCGAGATTTTGTTAGAAATGCAGGTTCTTAGTCCTTCCCTGCTCTTTTCCCCTTCCTCATTCTGATTTTGTAGATTTTTGGTGGAATTTGGAAATGTGCGTTTTTATAAATACACAAAGCGATTCCGATGGATGTGGTTCGTGTATGACACTTTGAAAAATACTGCCTTATGTGATCTGGTTATATTTATGAATGTATTTTTCAATTTAAATTTAAGGAGAAATTTTCTTTAGTACCTTTGAGTTGTTAGTTGGCTGCTAACAACTGTTAGCTAATGGTAATGTTCACTACAGAATCCTCATACATAGCACCTTCCCCACCTCCCAGGAGTTTGAAAGGGGGCTGATCAGTATAGGCCTCTCTAGATTATTCATCTCATTACTGCATGAACATGTGGTGACTTTGAACATTTGATGAGTTTCCCATTTTCACTTCCTTACTTTTGGAACTTCCTCATGGGCCCATGTAATCTGGCATGATTTTTCTCTTACCTAAACCCTGCACTCTTGCCTTGACCAACTGCTGGGCATGACATCAACCTAACCACAGTCTCACAGTGCAGGAAATGTCTGTCTTGCCTTCTTTGGTTCGGGTGAATCCATATTTATTGAGAGTATAATGTACCAGATACTATATTAGGCACAAAGTTGTAGATATGAAGAACCTGAAAGTTTTTGAGTAGAATTTTTATGTTGGCATTGTGAGTTTTCTTCACACTTTTTATAACAATATCTTAAAATTTTTTCAGATTAATAATAAAAATTAAACACTTTTCCCAAGCCATTCTCAAGTTAGAGGAGGAAGTTGGTATACAGATTTGTGAATGCCTGGCCATGTAAATTTATTTAAGTTGTAATGTATTACTGGATGTTTGTTAATTAGGAAATAGTGTAGAGGCACTGAATTCTGTGAAACAGAGAGATGAATAAAGTCATATATAAATAATGACCCATGAAATACAATTTAATTCTTTAGGGAAAAATAAACTTATTTGTTTTTTATTGAAAGATTTTATTCAAAATCATTCTCTGTGACAGACTACTTATTCGTACCTGGTGTTTCCAATTGTGCCTTCTCCATAGCATCACGCAGCTTCCTGTAAAGAAGTCCACATAATATGTAGCTATTGTCTTGACTTGTACTCACAATTCTACTGCCGAAGGCATAGAACTTTGGAAGAATTATAAGTAGCACTTTATCAGGAAAAGATTGGGGATGTCTTTTTAATAAACTGCATCCTGATACCTAATCATTGTAATTGATTTTACCTCATATTTTTATTTTTCAAAATTAATTAAAAGTTGATTCTTGAACAACACTGGTTTGAACTGTGTGGGTCCACTTATACATGGATTTTTTTCAATAACCATGCAATTGCCACATTGTATCCCTGGGTTGTGTATTTGCAGATTCAACCAACCCCAGATGGGAAAGAATATTTTCTATCCACACTGAGGAATCCGCTGATGCTGAGGGTCAACTGTCTGTACTGTTTTATGCCATTTTATATAAGGGATTTGAGCATCCATGGATTTTGCTGTCTGCAGGGGATGGGGTCCTAGATCCAGTCCCCCACGGACACTGAGGGATGATTGAAGATTTTGGGAGTCAAAAGATACACTCAGATTTTCAACTGCATGGGAGTCAGTGCTTATTGTCCTCACATTGTTCAGCATAAATAAACCAATTGTACTTTCAGTCCTAAGTAAAGAAACTATATTTTAGCAAGACGGCTTAGTTTAAAACTTGGTATGTGATTTCTTTTAGACTTCTTAGAGTATTGTTAAAAGTTAATCTTTGAGATTTTTTTAAGAGTCAGATATTGCAGGGACTACAATACAATAAAATCTCAGTGACATAGACCATAATTGATCAAATCCCTTAAGAATTCTAGAGTGTGAATATAAAAAAGAAGAGGCAATGTTTAACTTTTAAAATCATGATAAATCACTGGATTTTGGCTACCAAAGAACTCTCAAAGATGAGGTTGAGTGGACACACACACATGCTGACATACTATATAATCCAGCCAGTCAGTGAGCCATCATGCATCTATCTATCATCCATATATTTCTGGTGAAGTGAAGATCCTTACCAAATGTTGACCATTATGCCTCTAAACAACTGTGAAATCCTAATTATGAAAGAATTCATTTAGCATTTTTATACTAAAATATAAGAGTTTATGATTTGTTAACAGAAATATTATATACAAAATAGATTTCCTATTAACTCATAGTAAATTGGAAATCAATTCACTTACTGATTTCTTACTGAGTTTAGATTCTTTGAAGTGTAGAAAGAAAACGAGGTCTGTCTCTTAAGGAGCTTAATTGGGAAGAGAAAGGCTACATATCTGGTAAATTAAATAGTGATATTTGAAATAAACAATAGCAGGAAGTATGTCAATTACAGTTTTTGCCATATAATAATGCAGTTTATATGTAGGATGAAACATCATATATATATATGGGGTTTTTTTGTTTATTTGTTTTTTGACAGAGACAGAAAAAGAGAGAGTCAGAGAGAGGGACAGACACAAAGGAAGGGAGAGAGATTAGAAGCATCAGTTCTTCATTGAGGCTCCTTAGTTCACTGACTGCTTTCTCATATGTGCTTCGATGAGGGGGGGGGGCTATAGAAGAGTGAGTGACCCCTTGCTCAAACCAGTGACCTTGGGCTTCAAGCCAGAGACCTTTGGGCTCAAGCTAGCAACCACGGGGTCACGTCTATAATCCCACGCTCAAGCCAGTGACCCTGCGCTCAAGCTGGTGAGCCTGTGCTCAAGCTGGTGAGCCTGTGCTCAAGCTGGCGACCTCAGGGTTCCGAACCGGGTCCTCTGCACCGTCTGATGCTCTATCCTCTGCATCACCGCCTTGTCAGGTATATGTGTGGGTTTTTGATATACCCACATATGTATATATGTGTGTGTTTATATATCCACATAAATAAGTGGATGTTTCAACACAGATCACTCTGGTTCCTAGTCATTTAGAGGGTCTTGTTTGTGGATCTTAAGATGTTTTCTACTCAGTCATTTTTATCTCTTGCTATTTATTGTAAAATGTATATCACACTGATTATTATAGCAAGTTCATGGTATAGTGATTATGATAGGAGCTGAAAAGTGTGAAGATAAATCCTTTATTCACTAAATGTAAATAAAATTTACTGTTCTATTACTGCCTCTACATCTCAAGTCTTATAAAGTTTAAATCTGCATCTTAAATTGAGGATTGGCTTGAAGTCTTTCCAAACAGATTTTAAAAACTTAACTCTGATGTTAGTAATAGAAATCAGGTTATCTATTGTTTAGAGTTTTCTCTTTATCTGGCCAGTTTATTCTTAGTCAGTTAATCCTTAGACTCGTTGTAGTTTGTTTTTCTTTCCAAATCAGTTTACTGAATGATGGTTGCTTGGGTATCCTGAAAGCAGCTGGTCATGTCACAAGATCAGTTCATTGAGGAACCTGATGTAAATTCTGAATGCTTATGAGATTTTATGATATTCAGAGAAGTGTGAGCCCTGCTTATTTTGTTCATGGTGTGTAATATTTGGTTTATACCTTTCATACCTGGAGAAGCTAGCAAATTTCACTGCTTTCTGTTTTTTTCATACGATCTATACAGAACTTGATTTTAAGTTGCCATCATATTGTCTGACGGCCTCCCAAAGAATCTGTTAACTTCCTGCATTTGGTTTTATCTTTTCTCCTTATTGGTCATTTTAAGAAGAGAATTCTGAGGTAGTCTTAGGTTCTATTTTACTGCTTATTGCTACCCTCAACATCAGATATAGCTTTCAGGAAACTTTCTTTTCATAGAAGAAAATACAGTAGAATTCTTTTGGTGGTGAAACTGTCACTTTTGACCCAATACTCAAATCTTACCTCCTTTCTGGAACTTCCCAGCGTCTCTTCCTGACCATTCTACATTCTTCTAGGTCTTTAGAATATATCTTAATATCCTCCTCCCTGCAAACTCATCTGTAACCATCATTTTCTTTCCTTTTTTTTTTTTGCAAGAGAGAGAGAGAGGGAGAGGAACAGATAGCAACAGACAGACAGGAAGGGAGAGAGATGAGAAGCATCAATTCTTCATTGCTTTACCTTAGCTGTTCATTGATTGCTTTCTCATATGACTGGGGACTCCAACTGAGCTGGTAACCCCTTGATCAAACCAGCAACCTTGGGCTCTAGCTAGCGACCTTGAGCTTCAAGCCAGCAACCTTTGGGGCCAGTAGCTATGGGGTCATGTCTGTGATCCCATGCTCAAACCAGCAATGTTGCACTCAAGCTGGTGAGCTTGTGCTCAAGCTGGATGAGCCCATGCTCAAGCCACCAACCTCAGGGTTTCAAACTTGGTCCCTCAGTGTCCCAGGCCGATGCTCTATCCATTGTGCCACCATCTGGTCAGGCTGTAACTATCTTTAAATAAAAAACACACATTTATGTGTGAATATGCCATTAAATATTATTTTTTATTTTGCATTTTGTACATTTTCTTCTATATAGTTTATTAATTTCATAGGCATTTTCCCACTAGATTGAAAGCTACCTAATGGGAGGGACAACATTTAACCAACAGCCTATAAATGTCATGTGGGTATCCTTGTACCTTGTGACCCGTCACTATAAATGTTCATGATTTGTTGACACCCACTTTGGTTCTGCCATATTCTCTATAGTAGTAGCTGAGTATACAGAAGAGAAGTGATGACATAAGGTTTACCTGTGCTATCCAACTACTTTCTCTGTATTTCCTGTAGCAAAGTCATGTACTGTGTAGCTTTGTGATAAACTTTTTGATATTTTGAAGGAGATGGAAGAATAATAAGCCCTTCGCCTCGTTATAAATCATCATGCATCTCATCCACAACAAACGTGACAGAACTCTGTGGGCTGGACATGAAAACTACCATGAACTCCTTATCATCATTTGGAGATTCTTCCATTCAGATACCTTCAAAGTCCAGAATCCGGCAGGGCTGTCATAGTGCTGGCCCAAATGTATCTGGTAATGAGGGACTATCATCTCAGTTATAAGAGAGCTAACATTTAGTGTGAGGTGTCAGCATTACAAAGGGATAAAGATAGCACTAGATTATTTGGCATACACAGAACGCATAGTTTAGGTTTGAAGAGGAAAGAAACAAACTCAAATTTAGTAATTCGTTTTCAAACATGGAGAGCTATGGAAACTGTACTTTCTGGAAAAGACTTTTGTAGGTGCCAGAGTTCTCCATATTTAAGGTGACTTTAGTTTTAAGGTTTTAAAGGTGTTTCTTAATCAAATAATTTGTATATCATTTTCAATAGGTGATCATATTAATTTGGTGAGCTCATCAATGCCATCATTTCCCATTCTCCAACGTTCTTGTGAAGAGAAAATTCTTTACTCAGACAGGTTGACCCTAGAAAGGTGAGGACAATTTATTTTATTTTTATTTTTTTGTCTAGATAATACATAGACCTGGTACAGGATTTGAAATGTATAGAAGTCTCTCTGTCTCATCTTGTTCTCCACCTATTCAGCTCTTCTACCGAAGTATAACCACTGTTACCAACTGTTTTTCTTCTAGGAGTATGGGGAATTTTATATCTATATAATGTAAAAAGCTTGACTATACCTACAAGAGTACTAAGTAATTCCGGAATATGACCGATTTGCAGTACAGAGCTCAAACGGGCTACTGGGGCCTGTCCCATTGAGTTCTGTTCCCTGCTGGCCTCAGTACTCCTGACCCGCCTTCTCTCACTCCGCGTCCTTGGCCAGACCACGCATGCTCACACTGCAGGGCTCCTGCACTTACTCTTCCCACACACCTGTAGGCTCTAAACTCTTCCTTTCCTCCTTTAGGTTTTTAGTCCGTGTCCTCATCTCAGGGATGACCTTCCCTGGCTACCCTCTCCAAAGTTTCAAACCCTTCCACCCTGACAATCCCCAGCTCCCTTCTCTGCTCTATTTTTTTCTCAGCACTTACCACTCTCTAACATAGTAAATAGTTTACTATCAAGTTTATTATTTGTCTCCTACTAAAATATAAGCTCCACAAACACAGAGTTGTGTTCAATTCTGTTCCCCCAGCACTTAGATCAGAGCCTGGGACAAAATAGGTTCTCAATAACAATTTTTGAATTAATGAACTGCTCACAAAAATTAAGGGATATTTCAAAATGAACATGAAGCGATAAAATATCTCCTAACTTTTGTGAGCAGTGTATTTGGGACTTGAGCCCTGTCTTTTGGCCCAGGAAGGGGTCTGCTGTAGAATGGCGGATGAAGGATCCCAGCCCCACCTTAGCGCCGTAGCCAGCAGGGAAACCATCTGCTGTGTGTGCCTTTCTCCTCGTTGCGCAGCTTGAACATCAGTTTGTTAAGCAGACTTCTTAGCTTAGCAGTGCAAAGCGTGACAGCCAAGGTCACAGGTAATTTTTATTTGTATTTAGGAGAAGACTCTCTCGAGGGTGTGACATGTTTTGTACGCAAAGTAACACTCGAGGGCAGTTACTCTCATGACATCTTTACAGTATTGTTGGTTTTTGAAATTCTAGTGCTATCTAATATTTATAACTTTAACAATATCATTTTAATGTTTTGATGGATTTTGCGGTAATTTTAATCTAAGTCTTTAAAAATCCAGCCAAGAATAATACCTCAGCCCTTTCATTTCCTCTTACTTCAGACTAACAGGAGCCAGTATTTATAAGACTGTGACGTAAGTTAGTCACTTGTGCTGTCAGTGAGAGTAACTCAGGCAGCGGGGAAGATGGTCCATGAAACCAACTTTGATCAGATGGGGGCTTGCTTACCTAGGAAGTCAGCACCAAAGGGACGGACTCAGCTTCCAAGGCTGGCAGTGAAATGGCAGGGTCACATAGCTGCCACAGGCTCAGGCCCAGTTTGATCAGTACCAGGATGTGCAGTCATGGAAGCTGGACTAGCAGCCAGACACTTTGGGATCATTGTCTGAGAGCCAGTGGAAAGCAGCAGAGATTTTCAAAGGGAAATCTGCCATGGTAGGCTGTTTCATAGCCAGGAGACTGAGGTTTCAAGAGTGCAATCCAGCCGTCAAAAGAAGTGCTGGAAGCTCCGCTCTGACTGTTCTGGAAGGTAGGATAGGTCTGGAGTACTAGGAAAGCAGCTTACTAGCACCAAGTAGGAAGTCAGAGACAAAATCACAATCCAGTAGACACTTCAGTAATGGGGTAGGGATTTTGTAGGCATAACAAACTCTCCCGGAGAGCATAGATAAGAACCCATGGTGTGTCTGCTTGCTTTGCTGGCTGACAGAGACTTATGGATTAAAGGGTATGCAGGTGAGTCTTAGAGTTGGGATTTAGTGACTGGATTTGGAACCCGAGAAAGTGACTATTTCGAGTTGCAGTGGCTTATGTAAGAGGTGGTTATCGGTGTTTTTGTTTTATTTTTTCTATTTTAGTGATACTGACTCAAGAATTGGATGAACTAGAAGCGGGGTATCAGTTTAACTATGAGAAACAGAGGGAGACTGAAGCAGGAAAAATGAAACAGCTTAAACTTTTTTGCTAAACTGATGTACCAAGACATACATTTTAAACTAGAATACTTAAAATGTAGGAAAATACCAAATGAGGTAGTATAATGAAGTGCATGAAATGAATTCAAAATACTAAGCACACATTAAGAGTTAAACTATTACATAATACGTTTTCTTCTGTTTTGAATGAATTCTTTAGGGTCTGTATTTTAAATACTGTGTCTTTGTCAACTGTTGCCATTTGGTTATTGCCTTGTGCTGGTTGTTTTTTTCACTTTATGCAGAGGGTCCTGATCATTCATACAGTTTCACTTATGTTTGTGGCACTGTGATATATTTGCTTTAAAAGGTTTCGCTGACTTGATCTTTACTGAAAGGAAATATTTCTAATTAATCTCCTATTAGAAGTGTTCACACTTTGATCAGTAGAACTACATTTTCCTTAAAGATTCTGTTGAGAATCTCAGAGTAGAATCATTTATATTTGGTCATTTTATTATCCTAGTAGAATTCTTAAAGGGCCTGCACATATTAACTTCACACGTAGTACATTATAACTTTTTGCATAATGGAGATTTACTGTTTTAAATATAGCTAAAGGCATATATTGTTAAGGTTTTATCCTACCCAGTAGTATTCTAAATATCCTGCAAAGTTCAAACTTAATGTTGAACATGTAAACATATACTTAAAATCTAAGTGTCTGCAGAAATGTTCAATAAAGGATGAAATTGTTTTTGTTAAAGTGAACTGTAGAGGGCTGAATTTCTTGCTCTTTCTAAGATACCATCCAGCTCAAGAATCTTCAATTCTGAAAAAATCCTCTTTTTTTCCCCTGATGACTTACCGTAGCTACCTGGGTGGTCTTTTTATCAGTCTATTGATGGCAAGACCCCCGTTATTTCCCCCTGATGACTTACCGTAGTTATCTAGGCAGTCTTTGTTATCAGTTGATTGATGGCAAGGACATTTCTCAGGCTATGTGACATGGTTCCATGAATCATCTAAACCTCTATTGCATAAGGGGGGTGCGTTGAGAGTTTTCTGATGTTAAGTCAATTTTATGTGAAATAATTTATATTGGAGTTTTTTTAATATGATGAGAACTTTGACTTTATTTGAATAATTAATTACCCTGTCAAAGTATACTGGCTTTTATATGCACAGTTGACAGATCTGGAGTATTTAGTTCATGGAGGCAAGAAGTGGCTTATTTACATTTTCTCTCATAGCATAGGAGCGCAAAGCCACTAGTGACATCTGTAAGAGCAGGCAGGCTGCCAAATCACAGTCTTACTAACTTTTGAGGTGTTTTTTAGGCAAAAGCTGACTGTATGTCCTGTCATCGATGGAGAAGAACACCTTCGTTTATTGAACTTTCAACATAATTTTATAACTCGGATCCAAAATATTTCTAAACTACGGAGGCTAATATTCTTGGATTTATATGATAACCAGATTGAAGAAATTAGTGGGCTTTCTACTCTGAGATCCCTCCGTGTCCTTCTGTTGGGGAAAAACAGGTAACTTTTGTAGAACAGTTCTTGTTTATTATACTTAGGACTAATGGTGAGTACTGTGATGTTTCTATGGCAACTCAGAATTGAAAAAGAGTTAAGAACCTAAAAGATGAAATTTTTCAAAAGATTATTTGGATGGATTAAGATTTAGTCATAATTTGTTTTATGAGAGTTAGTGTGACAATTAGTTAAACCACTTGACATACTGACTGTGTATCTCATTATTCCCACTGCTTTCCAGGGCCACCGCTTTTGTGGCAGTGAAGGGCAGACTTGGCCTTATCTTCTCAGGCTCTGTTTTAAGCGTATGTATTCATTAGGAATATGTATTTCAGTGGTGATTCTTCTCAGTGCTTGACTGAGGGTAGACATGTGATACTTTGTAATTGTCAAATTACTGATTCTTGTTCAGGTGGTGTTTTCAGTATATATTTAAGATTACATCCTATGTGGATGTCCCCACTTCTTTTTTCTCTCATTTTTCTTTTTTTTTTTTAAGCAAGGGAGAGAGACAAATGAAGAGAGATGAGAAGCATCAACTTGTAGTTGCAGCACGTTAGTTGTTCATTGATTGCTCCCCATATGTGCCTTGACCAGGGGCCTCCAGCTGAGCCAGTGACCCCTTGCTCAAGCCAGCAACCTTGAGCTCAAGCCAGCGACTGGTCTTCAAGCCAGTGACTTTTGGGGTCAAAACACTGACCATGGAGCCATGTCTATGATCCTACACTCTAGCCAATGACCCCATTCTTAAGCTGGTGACCCTGTGCCCAAGCCTGTGATGTCAGGGTTTCAAACCTGGGTCTGCAGCATCGCAGGCTGACACTCTACCCACTGCGCCACCACCTGGTCAGGCTTTGCGTTTTCTTCTGATCACGAAGGACTATATAAAACTTGACTTCCTCCAGACCCTGGGATTCCATATTTCTTTACTTTTTTTTTTTTTTTTTACAGGGACAGGGACAGAGTCAGAGAGAGGGACAGATAGGGACAGACAGACAGGAAGGGAGAGAGATGAGAAGCATCAATCATTAGTTTCTTGTTGCCGTTGCGACACCATAGTTGTTCATTGATTGCTTTCTCACATGTACCTTGACCGCAGGCCTTCAGCAGACCGAGCCACCCCCTGCCGGAGCCAGTGACCTTGGGTACAAGCTGGCGAGCTTTTTGCTCAAGCCAGATGGGCCCGCACTCAAGCTGGCGACCTCAGGGTCTCGAACCAGGGTCTTCCGCATCCCAGTCTGATGCTCTATCCACTGCGCCACCGCCTGGTCAGGCATATTTCTTTACTTTTGATTGCTTGAAGTTTCCCATGTATGGGGTTTGTTTCTGACACCTGAACAGCCTCACATTCCTGTGGATCCTGTAGAGGGACCTTATATTGCCATTAGGGTCAAACTGTGGCCTGCAGAGACAGCTGTCATACATTCCTAAAGGTCTATAGCCACTGAAGTAATAGGTGAGTCTTTTATAAAATTCTAGTCTCAGTTTTTAATTGAATAATTTTTTTTTTTTAAATCTTTCGGGTCACTTTGGTATTAATGTAAAAACCTTCAACTGTTTGGAAACTGACTAGGGTTCTGCAAATTCCTAACATCAGTACCAAATCTGACCATGGCCTTCTGGTCAACTGATCCCTTCATCTGTCTCTGAGTTCTTTAGACTTGTATTTGTTTTTATGTCATTTCCGATCCTGCGCGTGTGCCCAAAGGCAGTTCATGAGAATACAACAGCAAGATGTTTAGTTGGTTTTGAGTTTAAGTGACTGAGCGACTTGCCTGCTTTCCCTCCATTCACCTGGGTGATCAGATTCTGCGATGAGTCTCACAGCTGGTCTGTGTCCTGGTGCAGGGAGTACTTGATATCCCGACAGACGGCACAGCTTCACTGGGTAGCTTAACAGTCTGTGAGGCCCCGTGCTGTTCTGTGGGAAGACGTGTGCACATTTTGGTTTCTGAGATGGAAGTGCCTTACACATGTTCAGAGTTCCTGGTCAGCACAGAACAGATAACACTGACCCTCCAAATCATAGCAATTGGGCTAGGACAGCCTCTGTGCCTGCGTCTGATTTCCAAAGTGTTAAAAATACAATTGTCAGACAGATGGTAATTCCAGGCTAGTTTTTAAAATCAACTCATTAATTAGGAAACCAACCAGTAGGATGACAAAGCTGGTTCGAAAGAGGATAAGAGAAGCTGATATATAGTCAATGAAAAATGAAGAATTCTGGAATAAGACTGTTAAGTTATAAAACAGGCAAGTGTCCTACAAAGCAATAGAATCATAACCCTCTGGGCTATCTTTCCTATAAGACAGAAATAAATTATATTTCTACTTGGGAAAAAGCGTTAGATCATCAGTTTTTTACAAGTTAGTATATAACTTTACATAATTTGGGCTCCTATGCATAGAAAATAGTCAGCTCATGTTCAGGGAGGCTATTGATAGTGCTCTGATACAACATTGGAAGGACACATGGTCATTCCTTCACCTTCTTTTCAAGATGTGGTTGTCCACACCAAGTAGCATCCTTTATTCTATATTCACATTTCAGTTTTATAAATTGTTTTTATACTCTGTTTTTTACTTGAATATGTTTTATTTATATTTTCCCATGTCATTAAATGTTCTTTGAAAGTATAACTTTTAAGAGCTGCATAATCTATATGAGTATATAATAATTATAATAACTTACTTAATATTTTTCTTTTTGTTAAATATTTACATTATGTTCCTTTTTTGCGTTATGATAATGCTGTGATGACTACTTCTTGTCCATAAGTCCTTGTCTGCATCTCTGATTATTTCCTTAGAATAGGATTATTTCCTTTCTGTTAGGTAGGTGAGCTCAAGGTAATAAAGCTCACATGGGGGGAAATTGAGATTTGAAAGAAGAATATATTTTACGGCATTGCTTCTCGGTATGTGATTCCTGGCTCAGCAACATCAGCACTACCCAAAGAACTTACTAGAAATGCAAGCATTTGGACCTCATCCTGCAAACCCCAGATGGGGCTTCTCAGCAAGCTGTATGTTATCAAGCCCTCTGGATGACTCTGACACACACAAGTTTGAGAACCGTCATTTCAGGGACTGCGAGTTTAGGAGTGTAAAAGAATTGCAGAAAAGCCTTCTCTGATAGCTCCATGGTCAGATGGCTGTCAGAACTTACCCCTCTACCCTTAGCCAGATTGTCATGGGACTGTAATTTTCCTCAACTGTCCTAGGTATTTCAAAAACAAAGCAGGCAGAGGAAACTGTTCAAAGGTGTGCCTGTTTTCCCATCTGGTTTGGCTGTTCTTATTATTGTTATTAATGTTGATTATTATTATTAGAGAGATTTAGTATTAAATACTTAGCTCTGCATGTAGGCTAGTGAAGGATTCCAAAGAGTCTGGAAGGATGTTAATGGTTTGGATGAAATGACAGAAGTGTTTGGGACATAGGTAGCTTTCTAGGAAAAGAGCATATTCTGCCAGCATGATGGTGCAAGATAAAAGATTGATGAGGAGGTTCTTGGCATAAGAGAGTGGTGTATGTGTGCGTGTGAGGGTAAGAGGGAGATAAAGGAGAGAGAAGAACTATAATGACGCTGTGGTGGTATATAATAAATATATTTGTAAGTTAAATTGTAAAGAATCGGCTATGGTGCTATAATTCTAAATTTAGCAATTATGGAAGGTGGGTGAGGTCAAATGGAGATAGAAATCCCTGAGTTTAAGTTTGCATTCAGTTTTCATAGTGATCAGCATATGTGAAGTTTTAAAAGGTGAAACTCCGGGCTCTGGAAACACTTAGGAAGGTGAAAATATCTGTAGTTCTTTGAGGCGGTAAACAGTGGCAACAGAAACGAATAGTGAAGGGAAGACAATAATAAAGACGAGTTGCACCTCATTTCTGTCCTGTCCATGTCCTTGTTCCTTTCTCCTGAAAAATGGAAGTAGGAGGGCATAGGTTCCCTGGGGGTGAAAAGGATGGAAGGGAGGTGGGTTTTGTTTTCTTAGAAGAGTCCAGTGGAAGACACTTGGGCAGGTAAGGTAGCCGTAGAAGACAGGGTAGGCCCTAAGTGTTAGAAGATGTAAGAGAAGATATTTAAGAGATAAAATTCTGTGATTTTAAATTTATAGCAACATTTCAGCTTTTCAAAAGATGGCAAATCAAAAATTCCAAATAAATATTCACAGACTGAGTGAGTTCAATAGAAAGTATTTAGGTAGTGTTTATTTTGTCTTTGGTAAATAATCCTGTTATGAATACCCTTCTACGTAAAACTCACCCATTTAGTTATGTTCATTCATCCATTGAACATTCATTTATTTGTGTATCTACTTGGTGCCAAGCATTGTCATGAGTCCTGGTGATAGAGAACATATAAAAGTTTCTGACCTCTTGAATTTCACATTTTGGTTAGAAGGATAGCGTAAAAAAGTAAATACATGGATATTATCATTTTAGGCAAGATGAGTGTATTGATGTCAATTAAAGCAGGTGAAGGAAAGAGTAATGGGGACATAGAGGGAGAGCTGTTTTGATAGAGCGGAGATCCGGATTATGTGAGGGTTTAAACCAGTGTTTTTCAACTGCTGGTCCACAGACCAGTCCACCAGAAATTTCATGCTGGTCTGCGAAAGAGTTAACCGCCCTGATGTTGTATGAAGATTGTAGACCCAGTGATCTTAATTGAAGTTGCTTATGGTCAGGGTGATTGCCACATATCAGCCTGTATCATCAATGAAAATACTATTGAGGTTGTCTTAATACTATTGAGGATGTCTTTGGAGCTTGTAGGCTCATTGGAACAACCTTTTGCACCTTGCAGAGCATTAACAAGGCACATGCAATAGACAAAAATCATTCAGACAAACTTAAGTGGTATCCAATGTGTCGTATATGTGGAGTTTGGAAACCAAGTACTAGCTTGTACTGTGTTGCATTGTTAGACACAATAAGATAAAAGTTTATTTATTGCATGTCTCTGTTTCCGGCCAACTAGGTAAGGGTTCCCCAAGTGTAAAATGCTTGAAAACCACTGGTGTAAACCATGTGAAGTTCTGGGGAAAGAACATTAAGGAAGAGGTAATAGCAAAGGTAAACACCCCAAGCAGGAACAAATTTGTGAAGACAGAGACAGCAAGAAAGCCCTGAGGCTGGGGCAGAAGGAGCAAGGGCGCCTGAGCTGTGGAAAGAGAGCAGGGTGGAGGGAGAGTCAACAGCCAGTCCTCAGTGCCTCAAGCTGAGCCAGCGGAGGAGTTGAGATCATATTCTAAGGTGGAGGGAACTGTTTTGTAGAAGTGCCTTGCCTAAGGTTCTTAGAAGAATTACTCACTCTAAATAAAGATAGGACTTTTAAGCTGGGGGTACATTTTCTCTATTCTAATGCATATTTACAATATAATTAAATTAAATGTTTTTATTTAATATATAATTATATATAATCTATATATTTATATAGATAGAGCTATTTCCATATCTGTATTTAATTTATAGAGAAGAAAGTAAGATAAGTTATGCCTTAGCTGGTTTGATTTGTAATGGCTGTGGCACACCTATGTTTTTACCTATTCTGATTTCAGAATCAAGAAAATATCCAATCTGGAGAATCTAAAAAGTTTAGATGTCTTGGACCTTCATGGAAATCAGGTACTGTAAAGACCTTTTACTTTTTTCTTCTTTGAAAAAAAGTCCTGGAAATTTGTCATTCTAAATGTTTTAAGAATTATGTTGAATTTTTCAAGAGTTACTTTACTGAGTCACTGAAATATTAAGCTTATTTATATAAAATCTGGTAATTCCTCTCAGTAAATGATACATTAAGTATTCAAAATCCTTATAGTTATGACATTTCTGTTTCTTATTTAGTTTTCTATTAACTTATTTCTAAAATATATACTATCTAACCCCAACCCAAGAACTAGAATATTACTAATGATTTTCTTCTTCTTAGGTGTTCCTCCTTTATTTTGGATTTTACATTTATCATTGTATGTATACCTGAGTAATATATTGTTTAGTATCATTGTCTTTTAATTTGAAAAAGGTTTCATAATGTTGTCATCTGGTCTTTGTTTCTTTAGATACAATATGATATTACCAAAATTCATCTTTTTGATTAAGTAACTATAGTTTATTCATCTTCACTGTGGTATGTTCCATGGTGTGGTTAGAGGAAAACTTTTTTTCCAGTTAATTAATGATAGACATTTGGGTTGTTTGCTTTTTCTTTTTCTGTTTTGTTTCCTATTAGGTATAGTATTTCTAAGAACATTCTTGTACCTACTTCTTCCATACAACATACATACTCTATGCTATAAAGATCTAGAAGTGAAATTGATGGGTTAGGTTATCTAAATGCCTACCCTTAAAAGATGTCAAATTGTTTTACAAAGTGGTTGTACCAAATCCGTTACTTCATATCCTTTCAACATTTGAAACTGTCAGATTTCTTAATTTTTGCTAACTACATTTTTATACTGTCTCCTTGTGGTTTTAATTTATATTTTCCTGATTAACATGTAATCTGGGCTCATTATTCTGTCCTCTCAGTATATTTGTCTACGCCCACATCTGTCTTGTCTTCATTTCTCCATCTGGTTTGTTATGTTCCCTGCCTTGTTCTTCTCACAGATCATCTTGGCTGTTTTGTTTCGTTTTTAACCCTTTGCTCTTCTGCTAGAGAATTTAGCTGCTGTTGAGAAATGGTGAAAGATGAAGTAATAAAGGTAGGCAGAGGCCTGATTTTAGAGGGCTTTGTATGCCATACTAAGGAATTGCTATTTTACCTTGTAGCCACAATTTCAAAAATTGTCATTGACTACAAATGAAACATTTTATGGTAGCAATATTTTGTTGTTTATTTTAAAAGGTACATCTGAGAAATAAATATGTGGTTTTTACATTATAGATTTTTAAGAATTCATGGGCATTACCCAAGGTCTATAAGATCACTTGATAAATGAATAACATATCACTTGATCTATGTAGTATGTCTATGGTATTACTTACCAACCATTAGGTGGATGAAAAATGCTCTATTCCTTGTTAGGTGAGACCTGTGCATCTTATAATTTCAGCATATGTTTGTGATATACTGTGTATTAACATTAAACATTAATACTACACAAATTATTTCTTAAGGATCTATGTATAACAAGAAGAAGAATTTTCAAATGAAAATGTGAGTTTTGTTCCAAAGTAACTAAATCCAATAATCAAAATTTGGAGTATTTAAAAGGAAAGATAGTCTTGGTAACCTTAGGTTTTTAAGAAGTCAGAAGATAAATTATTCAAGATGAAACAGTGTCCAAATGTAAAAAAAAAAAAAAAATAGCATCAGGTAGTTAAAAAAAAACTAGAAGAAAATTACATGTATTATTTGTCTTTTGAATTTACTGCTGTTGTAAATAAGAATGAAACAGTGTGTGCTGTGAAAGTGTATTTGGTTTATGGATGTGAGCTGTTCCGAGGAATGATGGTGGACTGTTCCAAGGAATGATGGTGGGCTGCTCCGAGGAATGATGGTGGGCTGTTTCAAGGAATGATGGTGGTGCTCAAGAAGCAGACTGGGGCTGGAACAGATGTAGGGAGGTGGAACGGGACAGAAGAGTTGAGAGTCTAATCTAGTGATCTTGGTGAGAAGTGATAATGGCCTGAACTTCAGTAGTAGCAATAGGGACATACAAGGGCAGACTGGATAAATATACTGTATAGAAAGTAGAAACATCAAGATTCAGCAATTGATTAGATATGAATAGTGACAAACACAAAGGAATCAGGCGATAGACTCTCAATTTCTGACCTCAATTTTGTTTGTTCTCAAATTTGTTCTCTTCATGGATGCCTGCTTTAACACAGGCATGGATGTGCTTCAGAAAGAATCTGTTCTTTCAATGACATCTTTTCCTTCTGGGGGAACTTGCTCTTTCTATGATCACTTGCCTGAAAACAGACAATTACCCTTTTGGTGTTGCTGAGTAGGAATGTTGTCTTTATCCATGCAGAACTGTCTGGGTTACTCACAACAGATTAAGACTTGGGTGTCCAGCTTCCCTAGATACAGTCAGAAGCTCTGCAGTCTATCTGGGGACCCTCTCTCTGATCAATGTGACCCATAACTAGGCTTTCTCACATCCCATAATCTCTTCTTGCTGCGATGTTTACTAACTACCCAAGAACTATGCTCTCATCCTACACCACCCTTTGCCTGGAGTTTCTGTCATTTACTGTACGCTTGTGATTTTGTCCATAGCTCAATAAGTAACAACTATTTTCTAAAAGAGACACACTAGGATTATTAGCAGAAGGGGGAAGACACCCTGTGCAGGTCATACAACTGTGCCCCTTCATTCTGTACTTTTATATCTCCCTAGAGCTCAGCAAAGTTTTATTTTATATATTTAAATATTGCTTCTCCACTGATGTGTGTTAGACCTATGTCTGATTTTCATATCCACATCTTATCTTTTATTCTATCTCTATTTTTCCTTAGTATTTTAGGAGAATTTCTTAAGCTTATGCTTACATTAACTGACTTTTTACAGTGTCTATTTTGCTTTCTGCTGATCCATTCATTTCTAATTCTGTTACCTATTTAGTTTTAAAATATTTTTGTCTAAGTCTAATTATTCAGTTCTGTCATCTGAAAATACTGATATTATAATTTTTATTTAGTTTATTTTCATTTTATACTACTTAGACCAAAAATTTTAGGAAAATTTTAAAGCATGATCTGATCTTACCTTTATATATTATTCAACTTACAATAAACATATTTAAGTTTCACGTCTTGAACCTATATGGAATCTAGAGAGTACTTCTAGAATGGAAGAGAAATAACAACATAGAAATTAGATTATAAATTAAAAATTTTTTTAGCCAACATCTGCTTTGAAGTGTTAAATAAGAAATTCAAATGATACTGTGATGGCAGTATAGATAAGAAAATCTCTACTGATTGTGAAATTTGTTTTTTTTAATGTTCAAGAAAAGTGTTATTGTGTATGACTCATTGTTACTTAAGTATGTTACATTGTAAGGTTGAAAACTTCCCACAAGGACCCCTGCTTACTTCTGTGTTACACAGAAACTCATTCCATTGTGCAATGCCTGTGATAGGTGTTATAGTAGTAGGGCTTAACATCATGTTGAGCTCTTATCACATCGTGGGTATAGTGTTTACTTACCCGTACCTTACTGTGCAACTTGGACCCTCTGCTGCAGTTCAGTGCTATGTGTACGTGCGTACTCCATGACTCGGGTCCTCTTGCTCTACACAGTCAGTGTCCACCAGTGGTATCCCATCTCCTTCCTAAGTACTTACACTAATAAATAATATCTGTCCTCAACCTTGCTGGGAATTCTGGCCCCTGAACCCTTTTCCTTCACACTGTTGACTGTTCTCAGGATGCTTCTGTATAAATGAAATGAACAGAAGAACTTGGTATCATTTCTTTTTCTTGCCTTTTCTTTCAGAAGGTGGTTGTGCTGGTCAAAACATTGTGAGCTAATGCCCTGGGCTCACAGTGACTCTCTATTTGGTGGGTAGTAATGTGTATACTTCATATTACCTTCAAGGGACCCAGCACAGTGTTAAGCACTTAGAGAGGTCCCAAATCATGAACTTTCTGGTTATTTAATAAAATTGGCCTAAAGTGTCTACTGCAGTCATGTGATAAAATGTTTCTTCAGTTAATTTTTATAAGTTAAATGACTTCATACTACTACAACAGAGGAAATTAGAAATAGATTTTTATTTTTTTAACTTAAACCGGCTTTATTTTTTATTTTCTATGTTTTTAAATAAAATGTTTTGGGGTGACATTGGTTAATAAGATGACATTGGTTATATAAGTTTCAAGTGTACATTTCTATGATGCATGATGTATATATTGCATTGTGTGTCCACCACCCAAAAAACTTCTGTCATCATATATTTGGCCCTCTTAATTATTTATTACCCTCTAGCCCCCCCCTCTGGTAACCACCATATTGTTGCCTGTCTATGAATATCCTTTTTATATCTCACATTTGAGTAAAATCATGTGGTTTTTACCTTGTTCTAACTGACTTATTTTGCTTAGCAAAATATTCTCAGGGACCATCCATGTTGTCACAAATGGCAGTATTTCATATTTTCTTATGGCTGAGTAGTACTCATAGTATATATGTACCACATCTTCTTTATCCCATTCTCTGTTGAAGGGCACTTCGGCTGTCCATGTCTTGACTGCTGTGAATAATGCTGCAGTGAACATAGGGGTGCATATATCTTTGCAAATAAATGTTTTCAATTTTGGGGGATAGATTCCTAGAAGAGAGATCACTGGGTCATATGGTGACTATTCTTAACTTTTTGAGTAACCTTCATAGAGTTTTCCATAATGGCTATACAAATTTACATTCCCACCAGCAGTGACTGAGGGTTCCTTTTTCTCCACAACCTCTCCAACACTTGTTATTACCTGTCTTTTTGATAACAGCCATTCTAACAGGTGTGAGGTGGTATCTCATTGTAGTTTTGATTTGCATTTCCCTAAGAGCTAGCAAAGATGAGCTTCTTTTCATATATAACATCTGTGGGCTATTTGTATGTCTTCTTGGAACAAGTGTCCATTTAGGTCCTCTGCCCATTTCTTAAACTGGATTGTTTCTTTGTTTGGTATTGAGTTGTATAAGTTCTTTATATATTTTGAATACTAACCCCTTGTCAAAGCTGTTGTTTACAAATACTTTCTCCCATTTATTGGTTGCCTTTATGTTTTGTTGGCAGTTTCTTTTGCTGTGCAAAAGCTTTATTTTGATATAGTCCAATTCATTTATTTTTGCCTTTACTTCCCTTGCCTTTGGGGTCAAATTCATAAAAATCTTCTCTAAGAACAAGGTCAATAACTTCAGAACCTATGTTTTCTTCTATGTAATTTGTTAGAGATCTTATATTTAGGTCTTTGAATTTATTTTAAATTAATTTTTGTACATGGGAACAAACTGCAGTCTGGTTTTACTGTTTTGTGCTTTTGCATGTGGCTATCCAATTTTCCCAGCATCATTTTTGTGTGTGTGTGTGTGACAGAGACAGAGTCAGAGAGAGGGACAGATAGGGACAGACAGATAGGAAGGGAGAGAGATGAGAAGCATCAATTCTTTGTTGCAGCGTTTTAGTTGTTCATTGATTGCTTTCTCATATGTGCATTGACTGGGTGCTACAGCAGACCGAGTGACCCCTTCCTTGCTCAAGCCAGCAACCTTTGGCTTAAGCTGGTAAGACTTGCTCAAACCAGATGAGCTGCACTCAAACAGGCGACCTTGGGGTTTTGAACCTGGGTCTTCCGCGTCCCAGTCCGATGCTCTATCCACTGCTCCACCGCCTAGTCAGGCCCCAGCACCATTTATTGAAGAGGTTTTTTCTCCATTGTAGGTTTTTGGCTTTTTTGTCAAAAATTATTTGTCCATATAGGTGTGGTTTTATTTTAGGTTTCTCAGTACTGTTCTATTGGTCTCTGTGTGTTTTTCTGTCAATACCATGCTGTTTTGATTATTGTTGCTCTGTAACATAATTTGAAGTGAGGTGATATGATACCTCCAGTTTTATTCTTTTCTGTTTTTATAGTTTGTTTGTTTTTGTTTTTAGGATTGCTTTGGCTGTTCGGAATCCTTTGTGGTTCCATACAAATCTGATGTTTTTTTGGTTCCATATTTTAAAATAATGACATTGGGATTTTGATGGAAATTACATTAAATGTGTATATGGCTTTGGGTAATATGGCCATTTTAACTATGTTTTATATTTCCAACCCATGAACACAGAACATCTTTTCATTTCATTGTATCTTTTTTAATCTCTTTCAATAATGCTTTACAGTTTTCGGAATATAGGTTATTCATATTCTTTGTTAACTCTATTTCTAGGGTTTTTCTTATAATTGCAAAATAATTTTTTTATTTCCTGAAATTTTATTGTTAGTATATAAGAATGCAGTGGATTTTTGTATATTGATTTCGTTTCCTGCAACTTTACTATATTTGTTTATTGCTTCTAATAGTCTTTAGGGTTTATTACATAAAGAATCATGTCATCTGCAAAAAGTGACACTTTTACTTCTTCATTACCAATCTCAATGCCTTTTATTTCTTTCTCTTGCCTGATTGCTCTGGTTAAGAATTCCAAAACTATGTTGAATAAAGAGTGGTGAGAGTGGGCATCCTTGTCGTGTTCCTGATTTAAAGGAAGAGCTTTCAGTTTTGTTTTTTTTTTATCACTGAGCATATTAGCTGAGAGTTTGTCATATATGGTATTTATTTATTGTTATGTTACTTTCCTCAGTACCTATTTTATTGAGTATTTTAATTATAAATGGATGTATCTTATTGAATACTTTTTCTGCATCTATTGCTAAAATTATATGCTTTTTATCCTTTGTTAATGTGGTGTAGCATTACATTGATTGATGTGCATATATGTTGAATCATCCTTGTGCTTCGGGAATGAACCCCAATTGATCATGATATATTATTATTTAAGTATTGTTATATTCAATTTTCTAGTATTTTGTTTAGAATTTGATATTGATCTGTAGTTTTCTTTTTTGTGTGTTGTCCTTGCCAGGTTTTGGTACCAGGGTTATGTTGACCTCATAAAATGACTTAGGAGATATTGCCTCTTCTTCAGTTTTTTGGAAGAGTTTGAAAAGGATAGGTCTCAGATCTTCTTTGAATGTTTGTGTGTGTGTGTGTGTGTGTGTGTGTGTGTGTGTGTGTGTGTGACAGACAGAGAGAGAGAAAGAGAGAGAGAGACAGATAGGGACAGAGAGGAAGAGAGAGAGATGAGAAGCATCAGTTCTTCATTGTGACCCCTTAGTTGTTCATTGATTATTTTCGCACATGTGCCTTGACTGCAGGGCTACAGCAGAGTGAGTGACCCCTTGCTCAAGCCTGAAACCTTTGGGCTCAAGTCACCGGCCTTGGGCTTCAAGCCATTGACCTTTGGGCTCAAGTCAGTGACCATGGGGTCATGTCTGTGATCCCACGCTCAACCCAGCGACCCCGTGCTCAAGCTGGTGAGCTTGAACTCAAGCCTATGACCTCAGGGTTTTGAAACTGGGTCCTCTGCGTCCCAGTCTGATGCTCTATTCACTGCGCCACCACCTGGTCAGCCTTGGGGGAGGTTTTTGATGGTTGTTTTAATTTCCTCAGTGTTGTTCAGTCTATTAAAAATTTCCAGTTCATTATGATTGAGTTAGGAACGTTATATATTTCTAGGAACTTATCCACTTCTAGGTTATTCAGTCTGGTGGTATATAGTCTTTCATGGCATTCTAGTATGATTCTTTGTATTTCTGTGACATCTGTGGTACTTCTCCTTTTTCATTTCTGATTTTGTTTATATGAGTTTTTTTCTCTTTTTTCCTTGGTGAGTAGAGTGAGTGGTTTGTCAATTTTATTAATCTTTTCAATTAAACAGCTTTTATTTATTTTTGTATAGTCTTATTGTTTTCTATTTCATTCAATTCTACTCTAATTTTTATTTCCTTTTTTTCTGCTGATGTTGGGTTGCCTTTGTTGTTCTTTTACTAGTTCTTAAAATGTAATGTTAGATTGTTTACTTGGGATTTTTCTTGTTTCTTGAGATAAGCCTGTAATAATATGCACTTCCCTCTTATTACTGCTTTTGTTGCATCCCAGAAGTTTTGATATGTCATATTGTCATTCTCGTTTGTCTCTATATATTTTCTTATCTTAACTTTTATTCATTCTTTGACCCAGTCATTTTTTAGTAGTATATTGTCTAATGTCCACATATTGATGGTTTTTTTTTTACTTCATCTTTGTATTTCATTTCTAATCTCAAAGCACTGTGGTCAGAGAATATGCTTGGTATGATTTCAGTCTTCTTAGATTTTGTGGTTCTACATATGGTGTATCCTTGAGAATGTTTCATGTACACTGGAGAAAAATATATAATCTGATGTTCTGGGATAAAAGGCTCTGTGGATTGCAATTATACCCATTTGATCTATCTTTATTGATTATTATTATATGCTTTAACTTGCTGTAACTCTGCTTTATAAATTTTATAAAGTAAAGTTACTTCCCTAATTTATAAATCACCTTTACTGTGGAACCAGTGGGCAGTTAGAAAATTTTACTACTAACAGAGATACAAAAGTGGGCAGTAGATATAAAAAGGTTGACTACCCTTGATCTAGACTATCAATCAAGTATTAAGGTCCGCAACTATGTTTGTGTTTTTGTCTGTATTTCCCTTTTATTCTGTTACTAGTTGCTTTATATATTTCAGTGCTTTCTGATAGGGTGCATATATATATGGAGAAGTGTTATGTCTTCTTGGTGCAGTGTCTCCTTTATCATAATAAAATTTCCAGCTTTTTTTCTCTTGTCTCCTTTGTTGTTGAAATCTATTTTGTCAGATATAAGTATGGCTACACCTGCCTTTCTGTGGATGCTATTTACTAGGAGAATCATTTTCCACTCTTTCACATTGAGACTATCTTTGTCTTTGTACCTTAGATGTGTCTCCTGATGTCAGCAGATTGTTGGGTTATGTTTTTTGATCCAATCTGCTACCCTGTGCCTTTTTATTGGTGAATTCAACTCATTCACAATTAGGGCAATTATTGATGTATGAGGATTTTCAATAGTCGTTTTATCTTTTGTTTTCTGGTAGCTCTGTGCTTCCATTGATTCTTTTCTTTTGTGTTTCTGTTTCCTCCTTTTTAAAGTTATGTGTCTAAGTTTTATTTTGTGTGTGTATATAGTTACCATTAGGTTTAAAAAAGAAAGTTTTGTATATACCGTAGTCCTTTTTCTTTTGAATGCATCTGATCTCCATCCTGCTTTACAAATTCAGACCTTTACACACTCCTCTTTTATGTTATTGTTGCCACAAATTATCCCTTTTTATGCTGTAAGGTTGTTGGTGATCTTACTCAGAGTTTTGTGATCTTTTGTTCTTTGTTTCAGGTAGAATAACCTCCTTGAGTATTTCCTGCAATAGAGGTCTTCTGATGATAAATTCCCTCAGCTTCTGCACATTTGAAAAAGTCTTTATTTCTGCTTCATATTTAAAAGATAACTTTGCTGGATACATACTCTTGTCTGGTAATTTCTCTCTTTCAGTAGCTTAAATATTTGGTTTCACTCTCTTCTAGCTTGTAAGAGTTTCTGCTGAGAAATCCAATGACAATCCAATGGATTTTTTTATAGGTTACTTTCTTCTTTTCCCTGTCTGCCTTGAGAGTTCTTTGTCATTAATTTTAATAATATTAATTCATTGTGCCTTGCAGAGGGCCTTTTTGGGTTGAGGTAATTAGATATTCTGTTTGCTTCTTGGATATGAGGATCTAGGTCTTTTCATAGACTTGAGAAGTTTTTGTCAACTATTTGTTTGAATATGCTTTCCACCCCTTCTTCCTCTCTTCTTCTTCTGGTATGCCTATTAGGTCTTTTTGATGGAGTCAGATGGTTTTCATAGTTTTTTCTTTTTCTTTTTCTCAAGGGTCTCTCTCTTTCCCTCTGTGTTGTCAATTTCTTTCTTTTTTTTTTTTCAGGGACAGAGAGAGAGTCAGAGGGATAGACAGGGACAGACAAACAGGAACGGAGAGAGATGAGAAGCATCAATCATCAGTTTTTTGTTGTGATACCTTAGTGCTCATTGATTGCTTTTCATATGTGCCCCAACCATGGGCCTTCAGCAGATCGAGTAAACTCCCACTGGAGCCAATGACCTTGGGTCCAAACTGGTGAGCTTTTTGCTCAAGCCAGATGAGCCCGCGCTCAAGTTGGCAATCTCGGGGTCTCGAACCTGGGTCCTCCGCATCCCAGTCCGACACTCTATCCACTGCGCTACTGCCTGGTCAGGCTGTGGTGTCATTTCTATATTTCTATTTTCAATATCACTATTTTAAAGTTTTAATTTGTTTGGCAAAGAACAAATTTTGTTCATTTATTTGGTATCTGAGTTCATTAAACTGCCTATCTGTTTTCTTGCATCTCATTGAGTTTCTCAGAACTGCTATCTTAAATTCTTTGTCACTTAGATCACCTATTTTTAAGTCTTTAAGTTCATTTTCTGGAGGTTTTTCATTTTCTTTCTGAGCTGCTTCATTACCTTGGTTATTCATGGTATTTGATAGATTAACTCTCTGTTCAGGCATCTCTGTATGAGTGGCACTTCTCCAGTAAAGTGATAAGTTTATTGTTTTCCAGTAGGTGGTGCTGAGTCACATTTTATTTACTTTTTTTAGCTTTCTTGGACTGCTTTGGCTTTTCAGATCTCTATAGGATAGTGAAAAATGCCTTGTATTCTCTGGGAAGGTGGGTGTCCCGCTGTGACCTGGTTGCCCAGGTACCAGGGGACCAACCCCACAGTGATGGGGCTCCAAATCTGTGAAATTTCAGTGC
The DNA here is from genome assembly GCA_037038555.1 of Rhynchonycteris naso. Taxonomy (NCBI): domain Eukaryota; kingdom Metazoa; phylum Chordata; class Mammalia; order Chiroptera; family Emballonuridae; genus Rhynchonycteris; species Rhynchonycteris naso. The sequence goes on along the minus strand of CM072999.1, from coordinate 122,284,984 downwards.
TGACCCTCCATAGCCAGATATTACTTACTGTGCAACCTTGATGTGTTGGAGTGTGGTGATTTGGGGGGTAGGGGAGAGCTGGCTGCCTCCTTGATGGTTTTTCTCTTCCAGCAATGGTGACCAGTGAACTTCTACAGCATTCCCCTGTGCTTCCTAACCCTGGGATTAGTCACAGAGTGCACCCTTCCCTTAGGAAAAAAGTGTTTCTGTAGTACCAGTTCTTAGGTTTGCAGATTGTGCTCTGCACCCAACAGGAAGAGTAAGAGGTGGCGACTTACTCTGGGAGGTTAAGGGAAAGTGGCCAGGCTCTGTGGCCAAACAACTGTGGCTGTATCTCTGTGCTTTGTCCCTGCACAGGTCACTGGGATTAGCCACACTTCATACTGCCCATTCCTATAGGAATACCTACTAAATCTCTTTGCTCCTCCTGGCTGCAGGTAGTGCAATTTGCAACCTGATACCTCTTCTCTCTGGGCTGAGCCCCACAACGAGCTTGGGCTGTAGGGTTGCATCTGTGGCTCCTGTGAACTCTTCTCTCTTCTTGCCTTCTTGGTTCACTCCTACTTGCCTACCCTTAGATGTTTCAATGTGCGGATCTCAGAGACATGTTTGTGCATTGAGCAGGACATCCTTTGTGAACTATAGCTATTCAAATTGTGGATACTTCAAGGGGAGATACCAAGGGGATCTCTCATGCCAGCATTCCTCTAATGTCACTGAGATGAGAGACAGAAATGTTTTTATATAAACTTGTCCCTTAGTCCAATGGCTATATATTTTATTTTGGGGTTTTTTATGACAGACATATCTGAGATTTATGCCTGCTAATCATTTTTTCTTCATCTTTAACAGATTACCAAAATTGAAAATGTCAATCATTTGTGTGATTTGAGAGTTTTAAACCTTGCTAGGAACCTTTTAAGTCACGTTGATAATCTTAATGGGCTGGATTCCTTGACTGAACTTAATCTGAGACACAATCAAATCACTATGGTGGTGAGTATTCAAATGAAATATAAGCATAATTCCTCACTTTTCTTTTAAGGAAATGAAATAAATGTTTCAGTATATACAAAGTAAGCAGCTCAGGTAATTTTTTTTCTGAATTTAAATTGTGGATTTAATTATTAAGCTTTATATTTTTTTATTTGGAAAGTCTTAAGGTATTTTCCATTATAAAAGATGAATATAAAATTAGGAACAGAATAAAAATATAATCAATAAATGGATCAGCTGGCGTTAATACATATATACTGAATCCTTTCCTATTTTGTCATGGTTATGGAATTAATAAGAAAAAGGTTATTAGTGATTGCAAACTGATGAATTGTTGTATCAAGAGGGAAAAGCTTAGGAGGTTTAGGGCACTGAAGACATGCATAAATATATCCTGTGCAGTTTCTAAAGAGGCAGCTTTGTATAGTGGAAAGAGCCATTGCATAGGGCGCCAGAGGCCTGGTTCTGGTCTTAGCTTCATCTCTCACTTCCTGTATGACCTTGAATAAATCCCTTTAACTGTTTAAACCTTAGTTTACTTTTCTCTAAAATAAGGGTATTGGCCTGACCTGTGGTGGTGCAGTGGATAAAGCGTCGACCTGGAACACTGAGGTCGCCAGTTCAAAACCCTGCACTGGTCTGGTCAAGGCACATATGGGAGTTGATGCTTCCAGCTCCTCCCCCCTTTCTCTCTTTCTCTCTCTCTCTCACTCTGTGTCTCCTCTCTAAAATGAATAAAATAAAAATTAAAAAGAAAAAAGAGATTATAAAATAAGGGTATTGGACTAGATTGTTTCTAGGGTCCTTTTTGGCTCATTGACTCTGAAAAAAGACAAATATAGAAGAGAACTGGCATGTGAGCTAGAGGAATAAGGTTAGCATTGTGGGGGAAAAACTACAGGAAGGCAAGTCTACAACTCTTAATATAAACTTTGTCCGATTTATAGTTTTATTCAAGTTCAGCAACTTACTAACAGTTAACACTCAGGTCTTTAGTATTGGGCTTATATGAAGAACACTATAAATATGGCTTTCAGCTCTATGACATGATACAGGCTATGCAGACTGCTAATGATTAATAAAAGCATTGTTTGTTCTTTTATAATTGTTTGTACATTTTACAGTGTTCTTTGTTTACATGCAATGGAAAAACTATGTTAGGTTCTCTCTGGGTAATCATTTAAGCATGTTCAAAGGCACAATCTAACTCAGCTTCCTCAGACATTGAGTTCCTTTGTAAATAAATGTACCATAAGTGGTACACATTAAAAGGCTAGGGGACAGAAAATGTCTTATCTCTAGGCCTCATTATACGGACTGGTTCATTTTTGAAGTTTTCCTAGAAGATCTGAGCCATGTAATACTCATATCTTCTTGGGATAATTTCAGAACCTTCTGAATTTACTCCAGAGACTCTAAATTCTGTCTGGTTCTCCTCAGATTGGATTTAAATATTGGAAATGGTTTATTTTAAAAGATAAGCAAATTGAGTTTATCTGTTACATTGCTGAGTGTCTAGGAACTGCTCAGGCTAGATTTAATCTGTCTTCATGACATCGTTATGGTTAGAATCCAAAAAATTTTGGTAGAGTAGGGTATAGAAATCTGTTGCCCCTCGCATACTCTGGTCTACATTTTGTCTTTCTCTTGGAAAGTGCGTTATGCAGATCCAGGAAACTGCTTACTGAGTTACTCATTGAATATTGTATCTAATCATTATTGATGTAGCTGAGACAGCAGTAAATTTCTTAGGAAAAAGGAAATTATATTTCTAAAACTTAAAAACATGCATATGGTATCATTGTCCTAATAATAAGTATCATGAATATTAATTTATAGGAAATTATGAGTATACATACAAGGATAAATAAGAAACTTTATCCAACTCTTATTTTTCTTTTTCAAAGAATTATTTTCCTAAATCTGAGGATTCCCTTTTATTCCCCCCTCACTATCTCTTCTTTTCTCCAGGCAGTTATCGTACTAATTATTTTTGGGTTTTTTTGTATTTTTTCTTTCATTGTTTTGCTCTTTCTCAGTGGCTGGTAATTCTTAAAAGAAGATTATGTTAAGTGGTAGCTAGGTCTCTTGTGAAGCTGAATAGGTCCTTTTAGCCATAACACCTCTGCCTAGAATGATCCCTGGATTTGTGGAAGTCGTGGATCCCATACATTGGCTGGCTCCCCTTTTGAGTGAGTAAAAGGGAAAGTCAGGCTTATTTTGTAATTGCCAAAATAAGAACGGGTGTTGTTGGGGTAGAAAGACGTTAGTACCTCCGGTGCCAGGGGAAACTGCCATTTCTTTTTCACCTCGGGTCATGCTGTAGCAGTTATTAACCATCTCCAGAGATCAAGTGCTCACACCCTCCATCCTTCCTTGACACAGATACTCTGTTTTGTTTAGACAACAGATCCTGAGCCTACACCTGAGGTTTTCCTCAGCCACCTGCTCTGTGCATGGTTGTGTGTGTGCATGGCAGGGTAGGGGTGGGCTGGGTTTGTTGGTATTCCAGGAATAGTTGTTGAGTTGACAGACCTCTGATTACACATCCACTGATTTGCCACATCAAGCACCGTGCACCTGAGCCATGTGCGCATGGACCAGAACGTGGAGCAGGAGGGTTCATCAGAAGGGACCTGCCTTTGCGCACAACATCTCCCGTGAGTGCTGAGCTCAGGTTGTCTCCAATATTATCCTGTCTGCTTTCCAGCTCTCGAAATTCATCTAATGTGTATCTCTTATGATAACTCTCTTTTTCTTTTTTTAAAAATCATTTCCATGTATTTACTCATTTTGTGTTTTTTTCCTTTACCCATTGAATCTTGGGAAGGACATGAAAGAAACATAGTACCTATTCACCATCTGATTAGAGACCTGCTCATTTTTTGATGTAGAAAAGTGACGATTTGTTGTAGGTAAATTCACTGATCTTTTTCTTATAAATTTCATAAATTTTAAACCACATGTCGTTTTTGTTTACATGGTATTTTTTCCTTTTAAGAATTACAAAATAATTCAGACATTCCCAAAAGAATAGGAAGTAATATTCGAAACATTTGTGTATCCACAAATCAACTTAACAAATAAAAATTTTCCAAATAGAGTTGAGGCCTTCTCTGTAACCCTCCCCAATAACATTTTCTCCCTTCTTTACAGAGGTAACCACACTTCTGAACTTGCTGTTTATTCTGTATGCCTTTTTCCCCATATATATATGTATCCCTAAACAATATGAAATAATTGTTTTGCATGTTATTAAATGTTCTGTAAAGGTATCATCTTACTGTACATACCTTCTATAAGTTGCTTTTATTAATGTTATGCTTTGAGAATTATCTATATTAATACCTGTAGCTCTGGTTCACTAATTTTTATTGTTAATATAGTCCTACATTATATGATTGTAACTAAATATTCATTCTTCTATTTAGAAACAGTAATATATAGTTCCGGTTTTTTTTTGTTCTTGAGAGTAGCACAGATAAATTTTTTTCCTGCCTTTTTGTCATACTGTAACAATTTTTCTAGGGTAGTGGCTTTTAGACATTTTTAACCATAATCTATGGTAATAAATAAAATTTACATTAAAACCCAATTTTTAAATTCATATTTATATGAGTACATTATAAATACTGGAAACAAGCATTTCATGAAACTATATAATCCATTCTGGTGTATCTTATTTGATTCTATTGTATCTCATTAAAAAAATATTGGTCTCAAAAAAAATGTTGGTTTCAACCTACTGAATTAAATTCTTGACCAATGAATAATTGTTTGCAACCCTCATTTGAAAAATAATGCTGACTAATGTATACTTGAGAGAAGCTTGCTGGGTGCCGGCATTATGCACAGTATTTCACTTTATCAGATATCTCCAAGTTTTTCCCACAGTAATGGTACCATCATCATTACTGAGAATTTCTTTAACTTCACATCTTTGCTGACACTTGATGTTGTAGACCTTTTTATTTTTGCCAATCTTTGAACTATGAAGTTGTATTGCTTTGAGATTTTATTTTGAATTTCCAATAATCTTTTTTCTTTTTTGATATTGATATTGTCTCTTTTCTGGGTAGTCTTAGTGTTTGTCCAGTGTAATAACAGTTTTTCTCTCTTTTCCAGTTGATAAACAAATTTGTTTCTGCTGTCTTTTGAGGAACAGAAGTAAATCATTAATAGTTTTTTTTATTGTTTTGCCATTTTTGTTTTTTTGAAAAACCATTCTTTATAGGCTGTGGCCATAATTATATTTTTCTACATTATCTAACCAAAGTTTTAAGGGTTTTCTTCACATGTAGGTGTTTCATCAGTTTGGAATTGATTTTATTTGTAATAATAAAGTTGAAGTCTAATTTCATTTTTTTCTTATTTATTGAAAAGTGATTTTTTTCTGTCTTTCCATCTCCTGTTGATAGTATCTTCCTCTAGCAAATTAAATATTCATTCATGTGCATGGATCTGTGCCTGACTCCTCTGGCCTGTTTAAACTGCTATCTATTCATGTTTCAGTGTAGCACTCTCTTAATGATGGTGACTTTCTCTTACGTTCTAGGTCAGGAGCTAGTGGAACAAAGTTCGCAGTCTTCTTTTTTCGAACCTCTCCTTCCTTTCCCAAGCTGCTTTGCCTCCCTTCCTTCTTTTTAAAAATCATCTTGGTCCTTTCTTCTTCCATATACATTTTAGAAATATTATGTCAAGTTTCATGAATAACCCTACTTGTCTGTTTAATTGGAATACTTTTGCATTTGAGCACAATTGACTTCTTTTATGATACTGAGCCTTCAATATTATAATATGATCATGTCATATATATTAATATGAATGGTATAATTTATTAATACAGAATATCTCTCAATTCATATATGTTTAATTTAATGATTTTATGATTTTCTCCATGAGTAACCTAATTTTTTTGTTTAGATTTATTTCCAGATATCTTACACATTTTTGTTGTTATTGTAAAATTTTTTGGGTCAAAAATAGATGTCCTACTGTTCCTAGTATACAGAACCACAGTTGATTTGGGTTCATTTCTCTAATTCTAGCAACCTTGCTCTAACACTTAATAATTCTATTCTATAGATTTCCTAGTTTTTTTTTATTAGACAATTATAGTTTCTTTTGTAAACAATGATAGTTTTTCCCTAAGCATTGTAAATTTTGTTTCTTTGACCCTCTGGTACAAGGTTGGGTAATGAAGTAAAAGTGCTTATTTTTTATTTTAAAGGGAATGCATCACTAGATATGTTTGCTAAATGAGCTTATCAGTCTGAAAAAATTATCCTCTGTTTTTCGTTTTCTGAGGGTTTATATTATGGCTGGTTGTTGGGTTTATTAAGTGATTTTTCTACAATTCTCAGTTTGATTCTTCTTTGATATATTAAATTTACAAATTATAAGGTTTTGTAATGATGAGTCATTCTAGCATTTTTGGTTCATTATGTATATTATAGGCTTTATTTCATATACATTTCTAATTTTGTTTGCTAATATTTTATTTATAATATTCACATCTATCTTTATAAATGAAATTGGCCTGTAATTTCTTTTCTTTTTATTGTTCTTTTCTGGTATGGAGGTCATAGTAACCTTGTAAAATATATTGGTGCTTCCCATTTTGACATTCTGTGGTTTCCTATTTTGGTTTCCTACTTAGTATGAATCTCAGTTTATGTGAGATAAAGATGGTCTGTTCCTTGAATATTTGATAGAACTTATCTATTAAATAGTCTGAGTAAATTTAAACTATTGAACGTGTAATAATAGTGGGGACCAGGACCAGTTTTGATATGTAATAGTTTTCTTTTATCTAAATCCACTTCTTTATTTTTGGCTACTCTATTTATAGTCATGTCTTCCTTGTCACTTCTAATGATAAATATTTATACTCTCTATTCTTGATGACTGTTGCCCAAGGGTTGTTTATTTTATTAGTAGTTACAAAGAACCAGCTTTTGGCTTTATTGAACCTCTCTCATAGCTTTTTTAAAAATCTTACTTTGTAGATTTTTGTTATCTCTTATTTCCTCTATTTTCTTTCTAAGGTTTTGTATTGGATATTGTATAGATTAGTTTTCAGTTTACATTTATTTTCTAATATAAGCTATTCAGTCTATAAGTATTCTTCTAAAAACCACTATAGTTACTTTTTACAAGTTTTCATATTAAGGGGGACACAGGATGGCAGCCGAGTAGGCAGACACACAGACTTCAGCTCACACCACCAAAATTGATTACAAATTAATTTAGGAACAACCAGCATGAAAAACCAACTCTGGGCTACGAGAACTGCTCTCAAAAACCAAGGAGCAAAGAAGAAGCCACACTGAGGCTGGTGGGGAACGCCGAGGAGTGGTGAGCCTCCCCTGCTTACAGGAACAAAGGGGGGGGGGTTAGGCTGAGAGTTCAGAAAGGCTCTCAATCCAAGGAAAACAGTAGAAAATATCACAGCCACTTGTCTGGGGACCTGGGAACCAGGTGTGTTGAAAGAGCTGGCTTGTTTTCCAAAAGGAAAGGGAGAGACAAAGACAGCCAGTGACAAACAGAGGAATGCATGGGAGGACCACAGCAGCAGACTAATCCAGTGCCATTCCTGGAGGAGGTGCTGGAAGCAGCCATAGCTGGGGGAGGGGTTCATCCTTCCATATAACACAAGACTAAAGTTATTCCAGGCCAACTATCTGAAGATATCTCTCCAGCTCCAATCAGCACAAAAAGACACAGCTGGAAACAAGTGGGAAGGAGGGGCAGTAACTCAGGTCTCCATGGAGATCTGAGATACACCCCCCCCTACTGAAGCGAGAAAGCACCCCACCCCCAGAGAGAGTAACTGGAAGATCAGGTCTTCAGAGTCTCAGGTTACACCCACCACATTCCTGGATACAGTTTCAAATAAGCCCCATGCTGAGATCAGTAAACAAGACTACCACTGAGTTAAGAAAACTGAGAAGAAAACAAACAAATCAAGACTTCAAAGGGGCTCTATTAGAAAAGCTAAATTCCACAGTGCATTACAAATAACAGCTGAAGCCAACCCAAGAAGACCTAGAAATAACACAACTGAAAATTGGAGGCAGACAATACCAAGCCTAGACTCAACCAGTTCTACAAACAACACACCCAAACACACAGACATAATGAGAAGACAGAAAAGTGCAATCCAAATGAAACCACAAGAGAATCCTCCAGGAAATGAACTGAGCGATATGGAAATAACCAAACTTCCAGATGCAGAGTTTAGAATAATGATTGTTAGGATGCTTAGGGATCTTAGAACAACAATGGATGGTCATTTTGAACACCCAAATAAAGAGACAGCAAGTATAAAAAACGACTTTGAAATATTAACAAGAATCCGTCGGAGATGAGAAATATAATATCAGAAATGAAGTCCACAATGGAAGGAATTAAAGGTAGGATGGATGAAGCTGAGGATTGAATCAGTGAGTTGAAAGACAAGATGAACAAAGGCATGGAATCAGAGCAGAAAAGAGAAAACAGACTCAAAAAGTCTGAGGAAACTCTAAGAGAGCTCTGTGACAACGTGAAAAGAAATAACATCCAGAGGAGCAAGATGGCGATGGAGTAGGTGGACGTACCAACTTCCAACTCCCAGAACCAAAGTGGATTATAACTCAATTTTAAGAACCATCATCTGGATAAACCAACTTTTAACTAAACTAAGTGGACTCTTCAACCAAGGAACACAGAAGAAGCCTCATTGAGACTGGTAGGAATAGCGAAAACGCGAAGAGGGCTGCCCAGCTCCCTGGAGCAAACGGCAGCCCAGAGAGACCCGCGTGGCAGGAGGAGAGTTTGGCGGAGAGAGAGGGACCTGGGTCCCAGGAATCAGCCCCAGCCTACAGTCCCAGAGCCTAGAAGAGGCATTTGGAATGTTTTGAGCTGTGAAACAAGTGAGGGAGCTCGCAGGCCTACAGTGTGGAGTATTAGGGCCCTTGCTACTCTGCTGAGGGTTGCTAAAGGGTATGGTGGCGGCAGGATGCTGAAACGCAGTTCTGTTGGAGTGGGTGGAGGCCAAGTGTGAGCTCGGTCTAGCCCAGCAGGGGCGGGCGGAGGGGATGCACAAAAGCGGTCCGGAAGCTGCGGGCCCGCCTGTAATCCTACCTGCGGGGACAAAGCAGGAGGCCAGGAACGGGCAGATCTGCTCTGCGACCCTGCGCAAGCCGGCCCTGACCGTGGGGACGGGGCTAGGACCAGGGTCAGGCTGGGGCTTGCGGCTGAGCTCATGCTACCAGCCCCGCCCGGCTGGAGAAACCGCGGTTTGCCATTCTATGTGCACGAGCAGGCTCCGAGCACGGGGGCAGGGTAGACCCCGAGACAAGCGGAAGCTCGCAGCTGAGCCCACGCTACTATCACCGCCCGGCTGGAGAAACCGCGGTTTACCATCCTGTGTGCGCGAGCTGACTCCGAACACAGGGGCAGGGTAGAGTCCGAGACAAGCAGAAGCTCGCAGCTGAGCAGAAGCCAGCAAACACGCCCGGCGCAATAAACCTTGTTTTGTGACCCTGCACAGAAGGGCCCTGGCCTCGAGGGCGGGGATAAAGCTCCAGATGAGCAAAGGCTCACAGCTGAGAGCACGTCAAAAGCCCCGCCCAACCCCTAAAACTGTGGTGAGCAGGCTCTGACTGCGGGTTCTGGGCAGAAGTCCAGAACGGGCTGGGTCCGTAGCTGAGCAAAGGTGCTCACTTCTACCCTTGGTGATGAGGCTTGTGGCTTGAGTGACAGCCCCTCCCGCGGAGGAGAGGCAGAAATCACAGCAAAAGCCACAGTGGGCCGGCACTGGCAACGCCCATACCCAACCGCCCTAGGCAGCGGCAGAGGGGGTGGCAGGCCTGCAGACAGACCACATATAGAGAACACAAAGGCAACACCTACTGGACTCTAGTGGCCACAACTTGCTTATACACAGACAAAATGGGCAGGCAGAGGAATGCAAACCAAATGCATCAAGAGAAATCCCCAGAGAAGGACCTGAATGAACCAGATATAACTAAATTACCAGAAGCAGAATTTAGAATAATGATTCTTACAAATAATATTCAAAGAAATTAGAGCAACAATGGATAGTCATTATGAACACCTAAATAAAGAGATAACAAGTATAAAAAATGAAATTGAAATAATAAAAAAGAATCACACAGAAATGACAAATACAGTATCAGAACTGAAGACCACAATGGAAGGAATTAAAAGCAGGATGAATCACGCTGAGGATCGAATAAGCGAGTTAGAGGACACAATAAACAAAAGCACAGAAGCAGAGAAGAAAAAGGAAAAGAGACTGAAAAAATGTGAGGAAACTCTAAGGGAGCTCTGTGACAACATAAAGAAAAACAACATTCGCATCATAGGGGTGCCTGAAGAAGAAGAGAGAGGACAGGAAATGGAAACTTTGTTCAATCAAATCATAGCAGAAAACATCCCTAAATTAAGGCTGGGAAACACTCCACATGTTCAAGAAGCACACAGAACTTTATTAAAGAGAAACCCAAGCCTGACCTATGTTGGCGCAGTGGATAGAGCGTTGACCTGGAATGCTGAGGTTGCCGGTTCAAAACCCTGGGCTTGCCTGGTCAAGGCACATATGGGAGTTTAAGCTTCCTGATTCTCCTCCCCTTCTCTCTCTCTCTGTATCTCTCTCTCTCTCTCTCTCCCTTTCCTCTAAAGTGAATAAAAAAAAATTTAAAGAGAAACCCAAAAAGATCTACACCAAGACACATCATAGTTAAAATACCAAAGCTAATGGATAAAGAAAAAATTTTAAAAGCTGCTAGGGAAAAAAAGGCTATCACCTACAAAGGAGCCCCCATAAGGATGACATCGGACTTCTCAACAGAAACACTTGAGGCCAGAAGGGAATGGCAAGATATAATCAAAGTAATGCAGAACAAGAACAGAACCTACAACCAAGACTACTTTATCCAGCAAGGCTAACATTTAAAATTGAAGGAGAAATAAAGAGCATCCCAGAAAAAGAAAGCCTGAAGGAATTCATTAAAACCAAACCAATGCTAAAAGAGATGCTAAGGGACCTATTGTGAACAGTTTAAAGGGAGGAAAGAATATAGCAAAAGAAGAATACAGCTTTAAAGAATAAAATGGCAATAAACAACTACATATCAATAATAACCTTAAATGTAAATGGATTAAATGATCCAATCAAAAGACATAGGGTAGCTGTGCGGATAAAGAAACAGGACCCATACATATACTGTCTACAAGAGACACACCTTAAAACAGAAGATGCACATAGACTGAACGTAAAAGGATGGAAAAAAATATTTAATGCAAATGGACATGAAAAAAACCTGGGGTAGCAGTACTTATATCTGACAAAATGGACTTTAAAACAAAGGCTGTAGTAAGAGATAAAGAAGGACACTACATAATGATAAAGGGAACAATTCAACAGGAAGATATAGCTATTATAAATATCTATGCACTAAATATAGGAGCTCTGACATACATAAAGCAGATTTGATGGATATAAAGGGCGAGATCAACAGCAATAATATAATAGTAGGGGATTTCTTTTTTTTTTTTTTTTTAAATATATATTTTATTATTATTAATTCTAATGGGGTGACATCAATAAATCAGGGTACATATGTACAATGAAAACATCTCCAGGTTATCTTATCATTCAATCGTGTTGCATACCCATCACCAAAAGTCAAATTGTCCTCTGTCACCTTCAATCTGGTTTTCCCTGTGTCCCTCCCCTCCTCCCTATCCCACTCTTCCCTCCCTCCCCCCATCCCATAACCACCACTCTCTTGTCCATGTCTCATACCCTCACTTTCATGTCCCACCTATGTATGTAATCGTGCTGTTTTCAGTTTTTCTTTTTTTCTGATTTACTTATTTCACTCCGTATAATGTTATCAAGGTACATCCATTTTGTTATAAATGCTCCGATGTCATCGTTTCTTATGGCTGAGTAGTATTCCATAGTATATATGTACCATAGCTTTTGAATCCACTCGTCTTCTGACGGACACTTGGGCTGGTTCCAGATCTTCGCTATTGTGAACAATGCTGCCACGAACATGGGGGCGCATTTCTTCTTTTCGAACAGTGCTATGGTGTTCTTAGGGTATATTCCTAAAAGTGGGATAGCTGGGTCAAAAGGCAGTTCGATTTTTAATTTTCTGAGGAATCTCCAAACTGTTTTCCACAGTGGCTGCACCAGTCTGCATTCCCACCAGCAGTGCAGAAGGGTTCCCTTTTCTCCACATCCTCGCCAGCACTTATTCTGTGTTGTTTTGCTGATAAGTGCCATTCTGACTGGTGTGAGGTGATATCTCATTGTGGTTTTAATTTGCATTTCTCTAATGATTAGTGATGTTGAGCATTTTTTCATATGCCTATTGGCCATCTCTATGTCCTCTTTGGAGAAATTTCTATTCATTTCTTTTGCCCATTTTTTGATTGGGTTGTTTGTCTTCCTGGTGTTGCGTTTTATAAGTTCTTTATAAATTTTAGTTATTAACCCCTTATCAGATGTGCTGCCGAATATGTTCTCCCATTGTGTGGTTTGTCTTTTTATTCTGTTCCTATTGTCTTTAGCTGTGCAAAAACTTTTTAGTTTGATATAGTCCCATTTGTTTATCTTGCCTTTTATTTCAGTTGCCCATGAAGATAAATCGGCAAATATACCGCTGCTACAGATGTCGGAGAGCTTGCTGCCTATGTTTTCTTCTAAGATGCTTATGGTTTCACGGCTTACATTTAAGTCTTTTATCCATTTTGAGTTTGTTTTTGTGAATGGTGTAAGTTGATGGTCTAGTTTCATTTTTTTGCAGGTAGATGTCCAGTTTTCCCAACACCATTTGTTAAAGAGGCTGTCTTTACTCCATTGTATGTTCTTTCCTCCTTTGTCAAATATCAGTTGTCCATAAAGCTGTGGGTTTATTTCTGGGTTCTCTGTTCTGTTCCATTGGTCTATGTGCCTGTTCTTATGCCAGTACCAGGCTGTCTTGAGTATAATGGCCTTGTAGTAAACCTTGATATCAGGAAGAGTGATACCTCCTGCTTTATTTTTTCTTTTTAAGGTTGCTGAGGCTATTCGTGTTCTTTTTTGGTTCCATATAAATTTTTGGAATATGTGTTCTATATCTTTGAAGTATGTCATTGGTATTTTAATTGGTATTGCATTGAATTTATAAATTGCTTTGGGTAATATAGACATTTTAATGATGTTTATTCTTCCTAGCCATGAGCACGGTATGTGCTTCCACTTGTTTGTATCTTCCTTGATTTCTTTTATCAATGTTCTATAATTTTCCGAGTACAAGTCCTTAACCTCCTTGGTTAAATTTACTCCTAGGTACTTTATTTTTTTGGCTGCAATAGTGAAGGGGATTATTTCCTTAATTTCTTTTGCTGATATTTCATTGTTGGTGTATAGAAATGCCTCTGATTTCTGAGTATTAATTTTATATCCTGCCACCTTGCTGAAATCATTTATAAGGTCCAGTAGTTTTTTGACTGAGACTTTAGGGTTTTCAATATACAATATCATATCATCTGCAAATAATGACAGTTTTACTTCTTCTTTTCCAATTTGTATGCCTTTTATTTCTTCTTCTTGTCTGATTGCTGTAGCTAGGACTTCCAGAACTATGTTGAATAAGAGTGGTGAAAGTGGGCAACCCTGCCTGGTTCCTGATCTTAAGGGGATTGCTTTTAATCTTTGTCCATTTAGTATGATGTTTGCTGTCGGTTTATCGTAGATGGCCTTTATCATGTTAAAGAATGATCCCTGTATTCCCACTTTACTGAGAGTTTTGAGCATGAATGGGTGCTGGATTTTATCAAATGCCTTTTCTGCATCTATTGAAATTATCATGTGATTTTTGTCCTTCCTTTTGTTTATGTGATGAATCACATTGATTGATTTGCGAATATTGAACCAGCCTTGCCTCTCCAGAATAAATCCCACTTGATCGTGGTGTATGATTTTTTTCATATATTGCTGGATCCGGTTGGCTAATATTTTGTTGAGAATTTTAGCGTCTAAATTCATCAGGGATATAGGCCTATAATTTTCTTTCTTTGTGTTGTCTTTCCCCGGTTTTGGGATCAGAATTATGCTCGCCTCATAAAAGGAGTTTGGAAGTCTTCCTTCCTCTTGAATTTTTTGAAATAGCTTGAGGAGAATAGGAATTAGTTCTTCTTTGAATTTTTGATAGAATTCACTTGTGAAGCCATCAGGCCCAGGACTTTTCTTTTTTGGGAGTTTTTTGATAACTGTTTCGATCTCATTTGCTGTAATTGGTCTGTTTAGGTGTTCTGATTCTTCCAGATTAATTTTTGGAAGGTTATATGATTCAAGAAATTTGTCCATTTCACGAAGATTGTCTAATTTTTTGGCATATAGTTCTTCATAGTATTTTCTTACAATGCTTTGTATTTCTGTTGTGTCAGTTGTTATTTCCCCACTGTCCTTTCTAATTTTATTTATTTGAGTCCTCTCTCTTTTTTTCTTAGTGAGTCTAGTTAAAGGTTCATCAATCTTGTTTACCTTTTCAAAGAACCAGCTTCTTGTTTCATTGATCCTCTGTATTGTTTCCTTAGCCTCTATGTCATTTATTTCTGCTCTGACCTTTATTATTTCCTTTCTTCTACTTGTCTTGGGTTTTATTTGTTGTTGTTTTTCTAGTTCTTTTAGATGCAGGGTCAGGTTGCTTATTTGAGCTTTTTCTAGCTTCTTATGATATGCCTGTAGTGCAATAAACTTCCCTCTCAGAACTGCTTTTGCTGTGTCCCATAAATTTTGAGTTGATGTATGCTCATTATCATTTGTTTCTAGAAACTTTTTTATTTCTTCTTTGATCTCATTGTTAATCCATTCATTATTTAATAACATGCTATTTAGTTTCCAAGTGTTTGAGTATTTTTCAGTTTTTCTTTTGTGGTTAATTTCTAGTTTCATGGCATTGTGATCAGAGAAAATGCTTGATATGATTTCAATCTTCTTAAATTTATTGAGACCATTTTTGTGTCCTAACATGTGGTCTATCCTAGAAAACGTACCATGAGCGCTTGAGAAGAATGTATATTCTACTGCTTTAGGGTGAAAAGTTCTGAAGATATCTATTAAATCAAGTTGATCTAGTGTATCCTTTAAGTCTGCTGTTTCTTTATTAATTTTCTTTCTTGAGGATCTATCCAGTGTTGTTAGAGGGGTATTGAAATCCCCTACTATGATAGTATTGCTGTTTATCTCGCCCTTTATATCCATCAAAGTCTGCTTTATGTATGTCGGGGCTCCTATATTTGGTGCATAGATATTTACAATAGTTATATCTTCCTGTTGAATTGTTCCCTTTATCATTATGTAGTGTCCTCCTTTATCTCTTACTACAGCCTTTGTTTTAAAGTCCATTTTGTCTGATATAAGTATTGCTACCCCTGCTTTTTTTTCATTTGCATTTGCATGAAATATTTTTTTCCATCCTTTTACCTTCAGTCTATGAGCATCTTTTGTTTTAAGGTGTGTCTCTTGTAGACAGCATATGTATGGGTCCTGTTTCTTTATCCATGCAGCTACCCTATGTCTTTTGATTGGATCATTTAATCCATTTACATTTAAGGTTATTATTGATATGTAGTTGTTTATTGCCATTTTATTCTTTAAAGCTGTATTCTTCTTTTGCTCTATTCATTCCTCCCTTTAAACTGTTCACAAGAGGCCCCTTAGTATCTCTTGCAGAATTGGTTTGGTTTTTATGAATTCCTTCAGGCTTTCTTTTTCTGGGAAGCTCTTTATTTCTCCTTCAATTTTAAACGTTAGCCTTGCTGGATAGAGTAGTCTTGGTTGTAGGTTCTTGTTCTGCATTACTTTGATTATTTCTTGCCATTCCCTTCTGGCCTCAAGTGTTTCTGTTGAGAAGTCCGATGTCATCCTTATGGGGGCTCCTTTGTAGGTGATAGTCTTTTTTTCTCTAGCAGCTTTTAAAATTTTTTCTTTATCCATTAGCTTTGGTATTTTAACTATGATGTGTCTTGGTGTAGATTTTTTTGGGTTTCTCCTTAATGGAGTTCTGTGTGCTTCTTGAATGTGTGGAGTGTTTCCCAGCCTTAATTTAGGAAAGTTTTCTGCTATGATTTGATTGAACAAAGTTTCCATTTCCTGTCCTCTCTCCTCTTCTTCAGGCACCCCTATGATGCGAATGTTGTTTCTCTTCATGTTGTCACAAAGCTCCCTTAGAGTTTCCTCACATTTTTTAAGTCTCTTTTCCTTTTTCTTCTCTGCTTCTGTGCCTTTGTTTATTGTGTCCTCTAACTCGCTTATTCGATCCTCAGCGTCATCCATCCTGCTTTTAATTCCTTCCATTGTGGTCTTCAGTTCTGATACTGTATTTGTCATTTCTGTCTGATTCTTTTTTATTATTTCAATTTCATTTTTTATACTTGTTATCTCTTTATTTAGGTGTTCATAATGACTATCCATTGTTGCTCTAATTTCTTTGAACATCCTAACTATCATTATTCTAAATTCTGCTTCTGGTAATTTGGTTATATCTGGTTCATTCAGGTCCTTCTCTGGGGATTTCTCTTGATTCATTTGGTTTGCATTCCTCTGCCTGCCCATTTTTTCTGTGTATAAGCGAGTTGTGGCCACTGGCGTCCAGTAGGTGTTGCCTTTGTGTTCTCTAGGTGTGGTCTATCTGCAGGCCCCCCACCTCCTCTGCCGGTGCCTAGGGTGGTTGGGTATGAGCGTTGCCAGCGCCGGCCCACTGTGGTTTTTGCTGTGATTTCTGCCTCTCCTCCGTGGGAGGGGCTGTGACTAAAGCCACAAGATTAGCACCAAGGGTAGAGGTGAGCACCTTTGCTCAGCTGTGGACCCAGCCTATTTCCGGACTTACGCCCAGAACCAGCAGTCGGAGCCTGCTCGCTACAGTTCCGCGGGTTAGGCGGGGCTTTTGACGTGCTCTCAGCTGTAAGCTTTTGCCCGTCCGGAGCTTTAGCCCCGCCCTCGAGGCCAAGGCCCTACTGCGCAGCGTCGGAAACCAAGGTTTATTGGGGCGGGCGTGTTTGCTGGCTTCCGCCGAGCTGCGTACTTCCGCTCGTCCCGGACTCTACCCCGCCCCCGCGTTCGGAGCCCGCTCGTGCACGTATGAAGGGTATCCGGGGTTTCTCCGGCCGGGCGCGGACAGTAGCGTGGGCTCAGCTGCGAGCCTCCACTTGTCTCGGGGTCCACCCCGTTCCCGCGCTCGGAGCCCGCTCGCGCACGTATACTGGCCAACCGCGGTTTCTCCGGCCCGGGGGGGTTGGGATGGGGGAGTGGGGGACTGGTAACGTCAGCTCAGCCACAGCCCCTGCCCGTCCCTGGTCCCAGCCCGGTCCCCGCGGTCAGGGCCGGCTTGCGCAGGATCTGCCCGTTCCTGGCCTCCCGCTTTGTCCCCGTAAGTGGGATTAAAGGCGGGCCCGCAGCTTCCGGACCGCTTTCGCGGTCCCCTCTGACCCTCTGGGCTAGACCGATCTCCCACCGGCTTGGCCTCTGCCCACGCCGACAGAACCGCCTTTCAGCGTCCTGCCGCCCCAAAACCTTAAGCAGCCCTCAGCAGAGTAGGAAGGGACCCAATACTCCACACTGTAGGCCTGGGAGCTCCCTCACTTGTTTCACAGCTCATAACTGCCCAAACGCCTTTCTAGGCTCTGAGACTGCAGGCTGGGGCTTGGTTCCTGGGACCCAGGTCCCTCCCTCTCCGCCAAACTCTCCTCCCGCCACACGAGTCTCTCCGGGCTGCCGTTTGCTCCGGGGAGCTGGGCAGCCCTCTTCGCGTTTTCGCTATTCCTACCAGTCTCAATGTGGCTTCTTCTGTGTTCCTTGGTTGAAGAGTCCACTTAGTTTTGTTGAAAGTTGGTTTATACAGGTGATGGTTCTTAAAATTGAGTTGTAATCCACTTTGGTTCTGGGAGTTGGAAGTTGGTACGTCCGCCTACTCCGTCGCCATCTTGCTCCCCCCCCATAGTAGGGGATTTCAATACCCCTCTAACAACACTTGATAGATCCTCAAGAAAGAAAATTAATAAACAGCAGACTTAAAGGTTACACTAGATCAACTTGATTTAATAGATATCTTCAGAACTTTTCACCCTAAAGCAGTAGAATATACATTCTTCTCAAGAGCTCACGGTACGTTTTCTAGGATAGACCACATGTTAGGACACAAAAATGGTCTCAATAAATTTAAGAAGATTGAAATCATATCAAGCATTTTCTCTGATCACAATGCCATGAACTAGAAATTAACCAAAAAAGAAAAACCAAAAAATACTCAAACACTTGGAAAATAAATAGCATGATATTAAATAATGAATGGATTAACAATGAGATCAAAGAAGAAATAAAAAAGTTTCTAGAAACAAATGATAATGAGCATACATCAACTCAAAATTTATGGGACACAGCAAAAGCAGTACTGAGAGGGAAGTTCATTGCACTACAGGCATATCATAAGAAGCTAGAAAAAGCTCAAATAAGCAACCTGACCCTGCAGCTAAAAGAACTAGAAAAACAACACCAAATAAAACCCAGGACAAGTAGAAGGAAAGAAATAATAAAGATCAGAGCAGAAATAAATGACATAGAGGCTAAGGAAACAATACAGAGGATCAATAAAACCAGAAGCTGGTTCTTTGAAAAGGTAAACAAGATTGATGAACCTTTAACTAGACTCACCAAGAAAAAAAGAGAGGACTCAAATAAATAAAATTAGAAAGGACAGTGGAGAAATAACAACTGACACAACAGAAATACAAAGAATTGTAAGAAAATACTATGAAGAACTATATGCCAAAAAATTAGACAATCTCGGTGAAATGGACCAATTTCTTGAATCATATAACCTGCCAAAAATAAATCTGGAAGAATCAGAACACCTAAACAGACTAATTACAACAAATGAGATCGAAACAGTTATCAAAAAACTGCCAAAAAAAAAAAGTCCTGGGCCTGATGGCTTCACAAGTGAATTCTACCAAAAATTCAAAGAACTAACTCCTCTCCTCCTCAAGCTATTTCAAAATATTCAAGAGGAAGGAAGACTTCCAAACTCCTTTTATGAGGCGAGCATTCTGATCCCAAAACCAGGCAAAGACAACACAAAGAAAGAAAATTATAGGCCTATATCCCTGATGAATTTAGACGCTAAAATTTTCAACAAAATATTAGCCAACTGGATCCAGCAATATATGGGAAAAAATCATACACCATGATCAAGTGGGATTTATTCTGGAGAAGCAAGGCTGGTTCAATATTCGCAAATCAATCAATGTGATTCATCACATAAACAAAAGGAAGGACAAACATCACATGATAATTTCAATAGATGCAGAAAAGGCATTTGATAAAATCCAGCACCCATTCATGTTCAAAACTCTCAGTAAAGTGGAAATACAGGGAACATTCCTTAACATGATAAAGGCCATCTACGATAAACCCACAGCAAACATCATACTAAATGGGCAAAAATTAAATGCAATCCCCTTAAGATCAGGAACCCGGCAGGGGTGCCCCCTTTCATCACTCTTATTCAACATAGTTCTGGAAGTCCTAGCTACAGCAATCAAACAAGAAGAAGAAATAAAAGGCATCCAAATTGGAAAAGAAGAAGTAAAATTGTCATTATTTGCAGATGATATGATATTGTATATAGAAAACCCTAAAGTCTTAGTCAAAAAACTACTGGACCTTATAAATGAATTCAGCAAGGTGGCAGGATATAAAATTAATACTCAGAAATCAGAGGCATTTCTATATACCAAAAATGAACTGTCAGCAAAAGAAATTAAGGAAACAATCCCCTTCACTATTGCAGCCAAAAAAATAAAGTACCTAGGAGTAAATTTAACCTAGGAGGTTAAGGACTTATACTCGGAAAATTCTAAAACATTGATAAAAGAAATCAAGGAAGATACAAAAAAAAGTGGAAGCATATACCATGCTCATGGCTAGGAAGAATAAACATCACTAAAATGTCTATATTACCCAAAGCAATTTATAAATTCAATGCAATACCAATTAAAATTCCAATGACATACTTCAAAGATATAGAACACATACTCCAAAAATTTATATGGAACCAAAAAAGAACACGAATAGCCTCAGCAATCTTAAAAAGAAAAAATAAAGTGTGAGGTATCACTCTTCCAGGTATCAAGGTTTACTGTAAGGCCATTATACTCTAGACAACAACCTGGTACTGGCATAAGAACAGGCACATAGATCAATAGAACAGAACAGAGGACCAAGAAATAAACCCACAGCTTTATGGACAACTGATATTTGACAAAGGAGGAAAGAACATACAATGGAGTAAAGACAGCTTCTTTAACAAACGGTGTTGGGAAAATTGGACATCTACCTGCAAAAAAATGAAACTAGACCAACAACTTACACCAATCACAAAAACAAACTCAAAATGGATAAAAGACTTAAATGTAAGCCGTGAAACCATAAGTATCCTAGAAGAAAACATAGGCAGCAAGCTCTCCAACATCTGTAGCAGCAATATATTTGCCGATTTATCCTCATGGGCAAATAAATAAACGGCAAGATAAACAAATGGGACTATATCAAACTAAAAAGTTTTTGCACAGCTAAAAACAATAAGAACAGAATAAAAAGACAAACCACACAATGAGAGAACATATTCGACAGCATACCTGATAAGGGGTTAATAACTAAAATTTATAAAGAACTTATAAAACTCCACAACAGGAAGACAAACAATCCAATCAGAAAATGGGCAAAAGAAATGAATAGAAATTTCTCCAAAGAGGACATACAGATGGCCAATAGGCATATGAAAAAATGCTCAACATCACTAATCATTAGAGAAATGCAAATTAAAACCACAATGAGATATCACCTCACACCAGTCAGAATGGCACTCATCAGCAAAACAACACAGAATAAGTGCTGGCGAGGATGTGGAGAAAAGGGAACCATTCTGCACTGCTGGTGGGAATGCAGACTGGTGCAGCCACTGTGGAAAACAGTTTGGAGATTCCTCAAAAAATTAAAAATCGAACTGCCTTTTGACCCTGCTATCCCACTTATAGGAATATACCCTAAGAACACAATAGCACTATTCGAAAAGAAGAAATGCGCCCCCATGTTTGTGGCAGCAATGTCCACAATAGCGAAGATCTGGAAACAGCCCAAGTGTCCGTCAGAAGACGAGTGGATTAAAAAGCTATGGGGGGGGAGGAGCAAGATGGCGACGGAGTAGGCGGACGTACCAACTTCCAACTCCCAGAACCAAAGTGGATTACAACTCAATTTTAAGAACCATCACCTGGATAAACCAACTTTGAACAAAACTAAGTGGACTCTTCAACCAAGGAACACAGAAGAAGCCACATTGAGACTGGTAGGAATAGCGAAAACGCGAAAAGGGCTGCCCAGCTCCCCGGAGAAAACGGCAGCCCGGAGAGACCCGTGTGGCGGGAGGAAAGTTTGGCAGAGAGGGAGGGACCTGGGTCCCAGGAACCAAGCCACAGCCTGCAGTCCCAGAGCCTAGAAGAGGCGTTTGGACAGATTTGAGCTGTGAAACAAGTGAGGGAGCTCCCAGGCCTACAGTGTGGAGTATTAGGTCCCTTCCTACTCTGCTGAGGGCTGCTTAAGGTTTTGGGGCGGCAGGACGCTGAAACGCGGTTCTGTCGGCGTGGGCGGAGGCCAAGCCGGTGGGAGATCGGTCTAGCCCAGAGGGTCGGAGGGTAAGCGCGAGAGCGGTCCGGAAGCTGCGGGCCCGCCTTTAATCCCACTTACGGGGACAAAGCGGGAGGCCAGGAATGGGCAGGCCCTGCGCAAGCCGACCCTGACCGCGGGGACCGGGCTAGGGCCAGGGATGGGCAGGGGCTCGCAGCTGAGCTGACACTACCAGTCCCCTCGCCCCCGGCCGGAGAAACCGCGGTTGGCCAGTATACATGCGCGAGCGGGCTCCGAGCACGAGAATGGGGTGGACCCCGAGACAGGCAAAGGCTCGCAGCTGAGCCCACACTATTATCCCCATCCGGCCAGAGAAAACGCGAATAGCATTCATACGTGCACGAGCGGGCTCCGAACGCGGGGGCGGGGTAGAGTCCGGGACGAGCGGAAGTACGCAGCTCGGCGGAAGCCAGCAAACACGCCCGCCCCAATAAACCTTGGTTTCCGACCCTGCGCAAAGGGCCCTGGCCTCGAGGGCGGGGCTAAAGCTCCGGACGGGCAAAGGCTTACAGCTGAGAGCACGTCAAAAGCCCCGCCTAACCCGCGGAACTGTAGCGAGCAGGCTCCGACTGCTGGTTCTGGGCGGAAGTCCGGAAATAGGCTGGGTCCGCAGCTGAGGAAAGGTGCTCACCTCTACCCTTGGTGCTAATCTTGTGGCTTCAGTGACAGCCCCTCCCACGGAGGAGAGGCAGAAATCACAGCAAAAGCCACAGTGGGCCCGCGCTGGCAACGCTCATACCCAACCACCCTAGGCACCGGCAGAGGGGGTGGGGGGCCTGCAGATAGACCACACTTAGAGAACACAAAGGCAACACCTACTGGACTCCAGTGGCCACAACTTGCTTATACACAGAAAAAATGGGCAGGCAGAGGAATGCAAACCAAATGAATCAAGAGAAATCCCCAGAGAAGGACCTGAATGAACCAGATATAACCAAATTACCAGAAGCAGAATTTAGAATAATGATAGTTAGGATGTTCAAAGAAATTAGAGCAACAATGGATAGTCATTATGAACACCTAAATAAAGAGATAACAAGTATAAAAAATGAAATTGAAATAATAAAAAAGAATCAGACAGAAATGACAAATACAGTATCAGAACTGAAGACCACAATGGAAGGAATTAAAAGCAGGATGGATGACGCTGAGGATCGAATAAGCGAGTTAGAGGACACAATAAACAAAGGCACAGAAGCAGAGAAGAAAAAGGAAAAGAGACTTAAAAAATGTGAGGAAACTCTAAGGGAGCTTTGTGACAACATGAAGAGAAACAACATTCGCATCATAGGGGTGCCTGAAGAAGAGGAGAGAGGACAGGAAATGGAAACTTTGTTCAATCAAATCATAGCAGAAAACTTTCCTAAATTAAGGCTGGGAAACACTCCACACATTCAAGAAGCACACAGAACTCCATTAAAGAGAAACCCAAAAAGATCTACACCAAGACACATCATAGTTAAAATACCAAAGCTAATGGATAAAGAAAAAATTTTAAAAGCTGCTAGAGAAAAAAAGGCTATCACCTACAAAGGAGCCCCCATAAGGATGACATCAGACTTCTCAACAGAAACACTTGAGGCCAGAAGGGAATGGCAAGAAATAATCAAAGTAATGCAGAACAAGAACCTACAACCAAGACTACTTTATCCAGCAAGGCTAACGTTTAAAATTGAAGGAGAAATAAAGAGCTTCCCAGAAAAAGAAAGCCTCAAGGAATTCATAAAAACCAAACCAATTCTGCAAGAGATACTAAGGGGCCTCTTGTGAACAGTTTAAAGGGAGGAATGAATAGAGCAAAAGAAGAATACAGCTTTAAAGAATAAAATGGCAATAAACAACTACATATCAATAATAACCTTAAATGTAAATGGATTAAATGATCCAATCAAAAGACATAGGGTAGCTGCATGGATAAAGACACAGGACCCATACATATGCTGTCTACAAGAGACACACCTTAAAACAAAAGATGCTCATAGACTGAAGGTAAAAGGATGGAAAAAAATATTTCATGCAAATGCAAATGAAAAAAAAGCAGGGGTAGCAATACTTATATCAGACAAAATGGACTTTAAAACAAAGGCTGTAGTAAGAGATAAAGGAGGACACTACATAATGATAAAGGGAACAATTCAACAGGAAGATATAACTATTTTAAATATCTATGCACCAAATATAGGAGCCCCGACATACATAAAGCAGACTTTGATGGATATAAAGGGCGAGATTAACAGCAATACTATCATAGTAGGGGATTTCAATACCCCTCTAACAACACTGGATAGATCCACAAGAAAGAAAATTAATAAAGAAACAGCAGACTTAAAGGATACACTAGATCAACTTGATTTAATAGATATCTTCAGAACTTTTCACCCTAAAGCAGTAGAATATACATTCTTCTCAAGCGCTCATGGTACGTTTTCTAGGATAGACCACATGTTAGGACACAAAAATGGTCTCAATAAATTTAAGAAGATTGAAATCATATCAAGCATTTTCTCTGATCACAATGCCATGAAACTAGAAATTAACCACAAAAGAAAAACTGAAAAATACTCAAACACTTGGAAACTAAATAGCATGTTATTAAATAATGAATGGATTAACAATGAGATCAAAGAAGAAATAAAAAAGTTTCTAGAAACAAATGATAACGAGCATACATCAACTCAAAATTTATGGGACACAGCAAAAGCAGTTCTGAGAGGGAAGTTTATTGCACTACAGGCATATCATAAGAAGCTAGAAAAAGCTCAAATAAGCAACCTAACCCTGCATCTAAAAGAACTAGAAAAACAACAACAAATAAAACCCAAGACAAGTAGAAGGAAGGAAATAATAAAGGTCAGAGCAGAAATAAATGACATAGAGGCTAAGGAAACAATACAGAGGATCAATGAAACAAGAAGCTGGTTCTTTGAAAAGGTAAACAAGATTGATGAACCTTTAACTAGACTCACCAAGAAAAAAAGAGAGAGGACTCAAATAAATAAAATTAGAAAGGACAGTGGAGAAATAACAACTGACACAACAGAAATACAAAGCATTGTAAGAAAATACTATGAAGAACTATATGCCAAAAAATCAGACAATCTTGGTGAAATGGACAAATTTCTTGAATCATATAACCTTCCAAAAATCAATCTGGAAGAATCAGAACACCTAAACAGACCAATTACAACAAATGAGATCGAAACAGTTATCAAAAAACTCCCAAAAAAGAAAAGTCCTGGGCCTGATGGCTTCACAAGTGAATTCTATCATAAATTCAAAGAAGAACTAATTCCTATTCTCCTCAAGCTATTTCAAAAAATTCAAGAGGAAGGAAGACTTCCAAACTCCTTTTATGAGGCGAGCATAATTCTGATCCCAAAACCGGGCAAAGACAACACAAAGAAAGAAAATTATAGGCCTATATCCCTGATGAATTTAGACGCTAAAATTCTCAACAAAATATTAGCCAACCGGATCCAGCAATATATGAAAAAAATCATACACCACGATGAAGTGGGATTTATTCTGGAGAGGCAAGGCTGGTTCAATATTCGCAAATCAATCAATGTGATTCACCATATAAACAAAAGGAAGGACAAAAATCACATGATAATTTCAATAGATGCAGAAAAGGCATTTGATAAAATCCAGCACCCATTCATGCTCAAAACTCTCAGTAAAGTGGGAATACAGGGATCATTCCTTAACATGATAAAGGCCATCTACGATAAACCGACAGCAAACATCATACTAAATGGACAAAGATTAAAAGCAATCCCCTTAAGATCAGGAACCAGGCAGGGTTGCCCACTTTCACCACTCTTATTCAACATAGTTCTGGAAGTCCTAGCTACAGCAATCAGACAAGAAGAAGAAATAAAAGGCATCCAAATTGGAAAAGAAGAAGTAAAACTGTCATTATTTGCAGATGATATGATATTGTATATTGAAAACCCTAAAGTCTCAGTCAAAAGACTACTGGACCTTATAAATGATTTCAGCAAGGTGGCAGGATATAAAATTAATACTCAGAAATCAGAGGCATTTCTATACACCAACAATGAAATATCAGCAAAAGAAATTAAGGAAACAATCCCCTTCACTATTGCAGCCCAAAAAATAAAGTACCTAGGAGTAAATTTAACCAAGGAGGTTAAGGACTTGTACTCGGAAAATTATAGAACATTGATAAAAGAAATCAAGGAAGATACAAACAAGTGGAAGCATATACCGTGCTCATGGCTAGGAAGAATAAACATCATTAAAATGTCTATATTACCTAAAGCAATTTATAAATTCAATGCAATACCAATTAAAATACCAATGACATACTTCAAAGATATAGAACACATATTCCAAAAATTTATATGGAACCAAAAAAGAACACGAATAGCCTCAGCAATCTTAAAAAGAAAAAATAAAGCAGGAGGTATCACGCTTCCTGATATCAAGGTTTACTATAAGGCCATTATACTCAAGACAGTCTGGTACTGGCATAAGAACAGGCACATAGATCAATGGAACAGAACAGAGAACCCAGAAATAAACCCACACCTTTATGGGCAACTGATATTTGACAAAGGAGGAAAGAACATACAATGGAGTAAAGACAGCCTCTTTAACAAATGGTGTTGGGAAAATTGGACATCTACCTGCAAAAAAATGAAACTAGACCATCAACTTACACCATTCACAAAAACAAACTCAAAATGGATAAAAGACTTAAATGTAAGCCGTGAAACCATAAGCATCTTAGAAGAAAACATAGGCAGCAAGCTCTCCGACATCTGTAGCAGCGGTATATTTTCCGATTTATCTTCATGGGCAACTGAAATAAAAGGCAAGATAAACAAATGGGACTATATCAAACTAAAAAGTTTTTGCACAGCTAAAGACAATAGGAACAGAATAAAAAGACAAACCACACAATGGGAGAACATATTCGACAGCACATCTGATAAGGGGTTAATAACTAAAATTTATAAAGAACTTATAAAACGCAACACTAGGAAGACAAACAACCCAATCAAAAAATGGGCAAAAGAAATGAATAGAAATTTCTCCAAAGAGGACATACAGATGGCCAATAGGCATATGAAAAAATGCTCAACATCACTAATCCTTAGAGAAATGCAAATTAAAACCACAATGAGATATCACCTCACACCAGTCAGAATGGCACTTATCAGCAAAACAACACAGAATAAGTGCTGGCGAGGATGTGGAAAAAAGGGAACCCTTCTGCACTGCTGGTGGGAATGCAGACTGGTGCAGCCACTGTGGAAAACAGTTTGGAGATTCCTCAGAAAATTAAAAATTGAACTGCCTTTTGACCCAGCTATCCCACTTTTAGGAATATACCCTAAGAACACCATAGCACTGTTCGAAAAGAAGAAATGCGCCCCCATGTTCGTGGCAGCATTGTTCACAATAGCGAAGATCTGGAAACAGCCCAAGTGTCCGTCAGAAGACGAGTGGATTAAAAAGCTATGGTACATATATACTATGGAATACTACTCAGCCATAAGAAACGATGACATCGGATCATTTATAACAAAATGGATGTACCTTGATAACATTATACGGAGTGAAATAAGTAAATCAGAAAAAAAGAAAAACTGAGAACAGCACAATTACATACATAGGTGGGACATGAAAGTGAGGGTATGAGACATGGACAAGAGAGTGTTGGTTATGGGATGGGGGGAGGGAGGGAAAAGTGGGATAGGGAGGAGGGGAGGGACACAGAGGAAACCAGATTGAAGGTGACAGAGGACAATTTGACTTTTGGTGATGGGTATGCAACACAATTGAATGATAAGATAACCTGGAGATGTTTTCATTGTACATATGTACCCTGATTTATTGGTGTCACCTCATTAGAATTAATAATAATAAAATATATATTAAAATTAAAAAAAAAAAAAAAAAAAAAAAAAAAAAAGCTATGGTACATATATACTATGGAATACTACTCAGACATAAGAATGATGACATCGGATCATTTATAACAAAATGGATGGACTTTGATAACATTATACGGAGTGAAATAAGTAAATCAGAAAAAAAAGAAAAACTGAGAACGGCATGATTTCATACATAGGTGGGACATAAAAGTGAGAATATGAGACATGGACAAGAGAGTGGTGGTTACGGGATGGGGGGAGGGAGGGAAGGGTGGGATAGGGAGTAGGTGAGGGACACAGGTAAAACCAGATAGAAGGTGACAGAGGATAATTTGTCTTTGGGTGACAGGTATGCTACACAGTTGAATGATAAGATAACCTGGAGATGTTTTCATTGTACATATGTACCCTGATTTATTGGTGTCACCCCATTAAAATTAATAATAATAAAATAAAATAAAATAAAATAAATAACATCCACATAATAGGGGTTCCTGAAGAAGAGAAAGAACAAGGGATTGAAACTTTGTTCAATCAAATCATAGCTGAGAACTTCCCTAAATTGATGCAAGGAAGGGTCTCACATGTTCAAGAAGCACAGAGATCTCCATTAAAGAGAAACCTACACCAAGACATATCATAATTAAAATAGCAAAGCTAAGTGATAAAGAGAAAATATTAAAAGCTGCTAGAGAAAAATAGGCTATCACCTACAAAGGAGCACCCATAAGGATGACATCTGACTTCTCAACAGAAACACTTGAGGCTAGAAGGGAATGGCAGGAAATATTCAAAGTAATGCAGAATAAGAGCCTACAACCAAGACTACTTTATCCAGCAAGGCTGTCATTTAAAATTGAAGGAGAAATAAAAAGCTACCCAGGCAAAAGAAAACTCAAGGAATTCATTACAGCAAAACCAATGCTGCAGGAAATGTTAAGGGGTCTGTTGTAAACAGATCAAAGTGGGAAAAGAATATAGCAAAAGAGGAAGACAGCTTTAAAATATAAAATGGCAATGAACAACTACATATCAATAATAACCTTAAATGTAAATGGATTAAATGATCCAATCAAAAGACATAGGGTAGTTACATGGATAATAAAACAGGACCCATACATATGCTGTCTACAAGAAACATACCTTAAAACAAAAGATGCACATAGACTGAAGGTAAAAGGATGGAAAAAAATATTTAACAGAAATGAAAAAAACCTGGGGTAGCAATACTTAGACAAAATGGACTTTAATACCAAGGCTATAGTAAGAGATAGAGAAGGTCACTACATAATGATAAAGGGAGCAATCCAACATGAAGATATAACCATCATAAATATGTATGCACCTAATATAGGAGCTCTTAAATATATAAAGCAGACTTTGATGGATATAAAGGACAAGATCAACAGCAATACTATAATAGTAGATTTCAATACACCACTTACATAACTAGATAGAGCCTCAAGAAAGAAAATTAACAAAGAAACAGCAGACTTAAAGGACACACTAGAGCAACTGGATTTAATAGATATTTTCAGAACCTTTTATTCTAAAGCAGCAGAATATACATTCTTTACAAGTGCTCATGGTATATTCTCTAGGATAGGTCACATGTTAAGATACAAAAGCAGTCTCAACAAATTTAAGATTGAAATCATATCAGGCATTTTCTCTGATCACAATGGCATGAAACTAGAAATCAACCAGAAAAGAAAAACTGAAAAATACTCAAACACTTGGAAACAAAGTAGCATGTTATTAAATAACGAATGGGTTAACAATGAAATCAAAGAAGAAATAAAAAAAATTCTTAGAAACAAATGATAATGAACATACAACAACTCAAAATTTATGGGACAAAACTAAAGCAGTCCTGAGAGGAAAGTTCATAGCACTACAGGCATTCCTTAAGAAGCTTAAAAAAGCTCAAATAAACAACCTAACTCTTCATCTCAAACAACTTGAAAAAGAACAGCAAGTAAGGCCCAGAGATAGTAGAAGGAAGGAAATAATAAAGATCAGAGTGGAAATAAATGACATAGAGGCTAAAGAAACAATACAGAGGATCATTGAAACCAAGAGCTGGTTCTTTGAAAGGATAAACAAAATCGATGAACCTTTAATGAGACTCACCAAGAAAAGAAGCGAGAGGACTCAAATAAATAAAATTAGAAATCAGAGTGGAGAAATAACTGACACAACAGAAATACAAAATAATGTAAGAAAATACTATGAAGAACTGTATGCCAAAAAATTAACCTATGTGAAATGGACAAATTCCTTGAAATATATAATCTTCCAAAAATCAATCTGGAAGAATCAGAAAACCTAAACAGACCAAATACAATAAAAGAGATATTAACAGTTATTAAAAAGCTCCAAAAAACAAAACCCCTGGGCCAGATGGATTCACTGGTGAATTCTACCACATATTCAAAGAAGAACTAACGCCTATCCTTTTCAAGCTTTTTCAAAATATTCAAGAGGAAGGAACACTACCAAGTGCCTTTTATGAGGCGAGCATAATTCTGATTCCAAAACCAGGCAAAGACAACACAAAGAAAGAAAATAACAGGCCAATATCCCTGATGAATTTAGATGCTAAAATCCTCAACAAAATATTAGCAAACCAGATCCAGCAATACATTAAAAAATCATACATCGTGATCAAGTCGATTTATTCTGGGGAGGTAAGGATGGTACAACATTCGTAAATCAATTTATATGATTCATCACATAAACAAAAGGAAGGACAAAAATCACATGATAATAGCAATAAATGCAGAAAAAGCATTTGATAAAATCCAGCACCCATTTATGATAAAAACTCTTAGCAAACTGGGAATACAGGGAACATACCTTAACATGATAAAGGTCATTTATGACAGACCCACAGCCAACATCATAATCAATGGACAAAAATTAAAAGCATTTCCCGTAAAATCAGGAACAAGGCAGGGGTGTCCCCTTTCACCACTCTTATTCAACATAGTTCTGGAAGTCCTAGCTACAGCAATCAGACAAGAAGAAGAAATAAAAGGCATCCAAACTGGCAAAGAAGAAGTAAAACTATCATTATTTGCAGATGATATGATACTATATATAGAAATCCATAAAGTCTCAGTTAAAAAACTACCGGACCTAATAAATGAATTCAGCCAGGTGGCAGGATATAAAATTAACACACAGAAATCAGAGGCATTTTTATACATGAACAATGAAATGTCAGAAAGAGAAATTAAGGAAACAATCCCCTTCACTATTTCAACAAAAAAAAATAAAGTACCTAGGAGTAAATTTAACCAAGGAGGTTAAAGACTTGTACTCAGAAAATTATAAAACATTGATAAAAGAAATCAAGGAAGACACAAACAAGTGGAAGCATATACCGTGTTCATGGTTAGGAAGAATAAACATCATTAAAATGTCTGTATTACCCAAAGCAATTAATAAATTCCAAAAATTTATATGGAACCAAAAAAGAACACGAATAGCCTCATCCATCTTGAAAAAGAAGAATAAAGTGGGAGGTATCACTCTTCCTGATATGAAGTTATACTACAAGGACATTGTACTCAAAACAGCTTGGTACTGGCATAAAAACAGGCATATAGATCAGTGGAACAGAACAAAGAACCCAGAAATAAACCCACATATTTATGGACAATTGATATTTGACAAAGGAGGTAAGAGCATACAATGGAGTAAAGACAGTCTCTTTAACAAATGGTGTTGGGAAAACTGGACAGCTATTTGCAAAAAAATGAAACTAGACCACCAACTTACACCATGCACAAAAATAAACTCAAAATGGATAAAGGACTTAAATGTAAGCCGTGAAAGCATAATCATTCTAGACAAAAACATAAGCAATAAACCCTCCCACATCTATTGAAGCAATATATTTGCCGATTTATCTCCACGGGCAAGTGAAATAAAAGGCAGCATAAACAAATGAGACTATTTCAAACTAAAAAGCTTTTGCACTGCTAAAGACAATATGAACAGAATAAAAAGAGAAACCACATAATGGCAAAACATATTCAACAACATATCTGATAAAGTGTTTATAACCAAAATTTATAAAGAACTTGTAAAACTCAACACCAGGAAGACAAACAATCCAATCAAAAAATGGGCTCAAGAAATGAATAGACTCTTCTCCAAAGAGGACATACAGATGGCCAATAGGCATATGAAAAAATGCTCAACATCACTAATCATTAGAGTAAGGCAAATTAAAACCACAATGAGATACCACCTTAGACCAGTCAGTATGGCGCTCATTAAGAAAACAACACATTATAGTTGCTGGCGAGGATGTAGAGAACGGGGAACCCTCCTGCACTGCTGGTGGGAATTCAGACTGGTGCAGCCACTGTGGAAAACAGTATGGAGATTCCTCAAAATATTAGAAATGGAGCTGCCCTTTGACCTAGCTCTCCCACTTACAGTAATATATCCCAAGGATACCCTATCACCGACTGAAAAAAAGAAATGTGTCCTCATGTTTATGGCACCATTGTGCACAGTAGAGAAGAGCTGGAAACAGCCTAAGTGTCCATCAGTGAATGAGTGGATTAAAAAGCAGTGGTATATATATACAATGGAATACTATGGGGCCACGAAAGAGAAGGAAATATTACTTTTGCAACAATATGGAGGGACCTGGAAACTATTATGTTGAGTGAAATAAGCCAGGCAGGAAAAGAAAAATATTATATGACCTCACTCATTTGAGGAATCCATGGAACATTGAGAACTGAGGAAAAGGATTGAGACAGAGGAGGAATCAAAGGGACTAGAGGAAAAGAAGACAGAGGGAAAGGGGAGGATAGGATGGGATAAACCTGAAGGGAAGCGGGGAGGGCACTGTAGAGAGGGGGGCAAGGGAAATGTGGAGGGGAATATGAGGAAGGGGGAATACAGTCGGAGTTACCCTAGAAACTATGTAAACACAATTAAATAAAAAATACACTTAAGAAATAAATGAAATATATGAAGAAATAAAAAAAAAGTTTTCATATTTAGTACCTTTATTATTTAGTTCTAAATACTTTCCAAGTTACATTATGACTACTTCTTTAATCTGTGGGCTATTAAGAAGTATATTTAAAATTTTTGATATGGATTTTTTTTTTCATTCTCTTTTAATTTATTGCATTATGGCCAGTGAATGTGGTATTTTGTAATAGGTTCTTGGACTTTCGTTGAGGTTTACTTTATTGCCTTGTTAATATTTATAGTCAGTATTCACTTCCAATATATTTGCCTCATGTGTGGTCAGTGTTTGAAGCTATGTTTCTAGGTGTACGTAAATTTAAAATTGATGCATCTTGCCTGACAAGGCGGTCGCGCAGTGGATGCGGAACACCCAGATTCAAGACCCCAAGGTCGCCAGCTTGAGCGTGGGCCCATCTGGCTTGATCAAAAAGCTTTCCAGCTTGGACCCAAGGTCATTGGCTCTAGCAAGGACCAGTGTATGTATCAAGAAGCTAACAATACTTCTTGCCTTTTATTGATTTATTCAGTATAATGTTAGTATCAGCTTACTTTTGGTTATTTTTTTCTGGTATATCTTTTTTATTCTTTAACGTTTTAAAAATTAAAAATTTTGACATTATTTCAGAAAATGTTCAAATAATGGTATAATACATTCCCAGTACCTGTCATTCAGATTTCCTGAATGATAACATTTTAGTACATTTGCTTTATCTACTCTCTTAATCATTCTCTCTCTCTTTTTCTTTGTATCCACCAGTCTCTCTATTTTTCTCTGAACCATTTAAGAGTAAGTTGCAGACACGAGACCCCTTTATCTTCACATACTTCAGTGTGTATTTTCTAAAAACAAGGAATTTTTCTATATAACCACATTATAGTGATCAAAACCAGGAAATTAACATTGATGGTACTATTATCTAACATATATCCCAGTCAGATTTTCCCAGTTGTTTGAATAGCATCTGTCCTTTATAGCAAAAGGAAATCTGTGATCTTGCCGGGCATTCAGCTATGCCTTCCTAGTCTTCTTCAGTCTGGATGTGTACCTGTGTCTTTCTTTGTATTTCATGACGTGGATATTTTTTAAAAGATTTTTTTTTTTTTGCTTTTATTAAGTCTTTAATTTTTTTTCTTTTTTGTTAAGTGAGAGGAGGGAGTAGAGAGACAGACTCCTTCATGCTCCACAACCAGGATCCACCCAGCAATCTTCATCTGGGGCTGAGCTATTTTTAGTGTCTGAGATGAAGGCTCCTCAACACCCAGGGCCAATGTGCTCGAACCAGTCAAGCCATGGCTGAGGGAGGGAAGGATAGAATTGGAAGGGTAGGGGTGGAGAAGCAGATGGGCGCTTCTCCTGTCTGCCCTGACCAGAAATCAAACTCAGGACATCCACACACTGGGCTGATGCTCTACCACTGAGCTAGCCAGCCAGGCCAAGTCTTTAATATTTTAGAGAAGTTTTAGCTTCACAGCAAAATTTGGTGCAAGGCACAGAGATTTGCTAAGTTTTTGAAGACTGTAGTTTCTTATTTTGAGGTATGTTCCTCAACTTGGCTTGTCTAATGATGTTTCCTCATGATGAGATTCAAGGTTTGTACTTTCATCAAGAGAATCAACAGCAGCAACCTTGACTTCTCAGTGCATCGCAATCAGTTATTTAACTCTCAGCTTTTTTCTTATAAGTAATGCACAACTTTTTTTTTGAGGTTACATTAGTTAAAACATTATATAAATTTCTCATGTACAAATCATAACCTGATAACTGTGTACTCTATTGCATGGTTCCCACCAAAAGTCTAGTTTCCATTCATCACCATATATTTGACCCCCTTTATCCATTTTCCCCTCCCCACTACCTCTTCCCCTGTGTTAACCACCAAGTTGCTGTCTGTATTTATGAGTTTGTTTTTGTTTTGCTTTGTTTGTTCATTTGTTTCTCTTTTGTTTTATATTCCACATTTAAGTTAAGTTATATGGTTTTTATCCTTTTTCCTCTGACTTATTTTGCTTAGCATAGGACCCTCAGGATCCATGTATGTTGTGGCAGATGGCAACATGTCTTGGGTTTCAGTTGTTGTTTTTGTGGGTGAGCAGCAATTAGCAAAAAGAAGAAATAAAAGATTTTAAATTGGAAAAGAAGAACTAAAACTGTCACTATTTTCAGATGACATGATATTATAGATTAAAAACACCCCTAAAGGTTCCACCAATAAACTGTTAGAAATAATAATAGTACAGTAAAGTTGCAGGATACAAAAATCAATACATAAATATCTGTTGCATTTCTATATACAATACTGAGAACAAACTGTCAGGGAAATGAAGAAAACAATCCCACCTACAATTGCAACAAAAACAATAAAATACATAAGAATAAACTTAACAAAGGAGGTGAAAGACCTGTCCTCTGAAAACTACAAGATGTTGTTGAAAGAAATTGAAGACATGACTCCATTTTTAATTTACAGTCTATCTTCTAACCTTAGATTTTACTCTATTATATTAATTGTGATTATTGATATATGTAGATTTGTCACTTCAGTGTTCCTCATGCTTTCCATTTGTCCTGATTTTCCTCTGCTTTTTTTTTCTTGTGCCTTATTTAATGTTGATAGCATTTTCACTGTTCTTCCTTATTTCCTTAAATGGTTACTCTTAACATTTTAGAATATACCTTTCACGTAAATTATATGTTAATACACATCCATACCTTTTTCTCAAATAAGAACCTTAGGATTATTTAATCTAGTAACTTTATGCCGTTTTACATGTTTCTGTTACCTAGTATTTTCTTTTTTATCTTTTTATTCTCAAAATTTAAGACACACATTTTTCCATATTTCAACAATTTGAAAATCTGGATATGTCTTACAAGCTGTGGCATCTTGAAATCACTATGGGATAGGCCACAACAATTTGTTTGCCTAAATACTATATACGTGAACTTGGTTATAACTGTTTATACTATTGTTATTTCAGTTGTTGGTACAACATGTTTTGAATTTAATCACTATTCAAAATGTATTTTAAAAGATTACATCATGATTTGGCATTGAAATGAAACGTTACTCTTTAAAAATGTGAAACTAGAACAGCAAAGATAGAAGTTTAATATTAGTAAACATTTTATGGGATGAATTACTGCAATTTCACATTTTCTTGCTAATTAGTAATCAGATAGTTTAGAAGAAAGATAATCATGTTTGGTGAGGTTGTGTTACATTCTGTTACTGAGATAGGCTTGGAGAAGTTGCTTATCACATGCCAAGCAATGCAACTGAAGGCAGAAGAAATTGAGCAAACTCCTGGGAATAGATGAAAGAAATTTCAAAGTAACAAGAGGCTGTCTTAATAATTCATTATGGTACCTTTGCACATTCAGGCTCCATAACAGAATACCACAGACTGGGCAGCTTATCAAGAACAGAAATTTATTTCTCCCAGTTGTAGAATCTAGGAAGTCTGAGATCAAGGTGGCAGCATGGTTGCATTCTGGTAAGAACTTTCTTCCTTGTCCATAGCTGGTGCCTTTTCACTGTTGTCGTGTAATGGACGAGGCCAGAAGTCTCTGCAGGGTCTTTTCTGTAAGATACTAACCCCATTCATGAGGTTCTGCCCTCATGACTTAAGCACCTCTTGAAGTTCCCACCCTGATAATACCATCATTTTGGGGGGTAGAATTTCAACATATGAACTTGGGGAGACACAAATATTCAGCCTACACCACTGGTATATTTTTATCAATATGAAAACTTACAGACTGTGCTCTGTAGCTTGAAAGAAAATCCTGTAGACAACAATAGAGCACACTTTTAGTATAAACTTTATCACCAGTGTGTTTGATGGCAGAGAAGACAATATTGTGTGAACAGCATGGACGTAGTGATTCAAAAGTTGGACTCTAAATGGGGAGATTTATTCTCCATACTTTATCAAGGAATAATTTAGATACAGTAAAAGGCACAAATCATATATACTCTTTTGTGTACTAAACAGATAGTTTGATAGTCATCCATTTTGATGTGTTTATCAATAGTTTTTTTGTAATGCTGATTGTATTGTCTAAATATAATACAATTTTCTTTTTCATTCTTCTGTTCACAGGCATTGTGGTTATCTCCAGTTTTTACCTCTTGAAATAAAGCTGCTATGAATATTCTTGTACCTTATTTATATATTTATTTTGCTGGGCATATACCCTCGTTTTTCTTAGATAAATACATTGGAGCAGCATTACTGAGGCATGAGAGATAGATGTCTAAATTTATTAGGAAATGCCAAACAGTTTTATGAAGTGATTATACTCTAGTTAGTACCCTCCCACTAGCAATAAGTGAGAATTTTAATTGTTCCATGTCCTTGCCAATGTTTGACTTTGACAGTTTTTATAATTTTTATGATTCTATGATTCATATTATGGTTTTAATTTGAAGTTCCTTGATGACTACTGTTATTGAGCATCTTTCAAGTAGTTGTTGGCCATTCTGACATTCCCTTTATAAAATATTAGTGCAAGTCTTTTGCCCATTTAGAAAGATTGGATTGTTTATTTTTTTATCATTGAGTTGTAGTAGATCTTTATTCTAGATTTAGGTCCTTTGTTGGATAATTGTACTGAGTGCATTTTCAACATGGCTTGTCTTTTTGCTGTCTTAACATTGTGTTTGATATGTCAAAGTTTTAAATTTTCATAAAGTTAAGTTTATGTTTTTTTTAAACATTAGTGCCTTTTTGTCTTATCCAAAAAGTCTTTGCCTATCCCAATATCGCATTATGTTCTCTGCTTTCTTCCAAATGTTTTATAGTTTTACCTTTCATTTTGGATCTGTGATCCATCTTTAATTGAATTTTATGTATGGTGTGAGGTAGATAGAGGTCACGGTTCATTTTTCCCACATAGCGAAATCAATTTGTTCCATTAACTTTTATTAAAAAGATCTTGCTTTCCCCATTGAATTGGATTGATGTCTGTTAAAATTAAGTGATAATCAAAAATGAGTCTTTTTCTGGACCTTCTGTTCTGATCCATCTACATGGTCGTTTATTTAACAGATTTATTTTGCTTAATTTTTATGTATGCATAAGAGTAATTGGTTAAACATTTATGGTTAAGTAAATCTATAAAAACTTAATAATTATGAAATAAAAATTCTAAGTGATAAATTATTTTGTTATTGGTTTATCATAAGTTTGTTTTTACCAAGTGTTTTATCAAATAATTGTCAAATGGTATCTTAGATTTGATTAAATATGGTAATTTTATAGTATACCTAATATTTGTTTTCCAAATCTGCATATTCATTCTTTTATTTTTATTTTATTTTTTAATTTCTTTTTATTTATTATTTATTTTAGAGAGGAGACACAGACTGAGAGAGAGAGAGAGAGAGGGAGAGAGAGAAAGTGGGGAGGAGCTAGAAGCATCAACTCCCATATGTGCCTTGACCAGACTAGTGCAGGGTTTTGAACTGGCGACCTCAGTGTTCCCAGGTCGACGCTTTATCCACTGCGCCACCACAGGTCAGGCCTCATTCTTTTATTAATTATGGAAACATTCAGAGTTTTTTATGTTTTCAAATATTGCTTTCTCCTATTTTCTCTTTCTATTTTTTAAACACCTAGGATATAGTGTGGGTCTTCTTGTTCTAGTCTTTATTTTTTAAAATTTCCATCATTCCGCATTTTTTTTACTTCTGTAGTGCTATTTTCCAATTCACTAACTCTCTCAGTTTTGCCTAATCTGATTTTCAGTTCATATAAACACCCAATTTACAGTATCCTATCTTTTACGTTTTGATTTATTTTATTTCTATAATAATTTTAAACAAAAATATTCTATAGTCTTTATCAAGTGATTGTATGTCTTAATTTTTTGGCAGTTTTTGCTTCCTGAAATTTTTGCTGACTCTTGCTCATGCTAAATTTTCTTTTCATAGATTAGTAGTTTGGGAGAGTCAGAATGCTCTAGAGTCTGAGTTGAGTTTGTGTCTTTTTAAGTGGGTTTCACCAGGAGTGATAAGGGCATGAAAGCTAGGGTCCGTTTTTTATGAGGAGTCTTGTTAGGTCATGCATGTGATATAAATTTGAACTTCAAATTCAAGTGAGGAAAGGCCTGTGATTATGAAGTTGAGGCTTTTCCTCATGGCTGTTCAATCTAGCTTTCCTACATTATAAAGACTAGAGATCTCTGCAATCACGAGTCAGTGCCTGTTACTAGTCTCATTTTCAGTGCCCTTGTATTCTATTCTTTGCGTGGGGGAATTACAACAGTGCATAGAATTATACCACACTGGAAGGTAACTGGGCAGCTAGATTGACTGATATTTATTGCCATGTAGTGCTTGCTTTGGCACCACATACACTAAAAAAATATTGCCATGTAATGGGTAGTAAATGGAAATAAAAAGTAGATATACATATTAATGCCTTTGGATAACAGATCAAGATTATGAGCTATTTTTGTCATTTAAATATATCATTAGACTCATTGATAATGATGGCTTACACATATTGTTTCTTAGATAATACAGTGTGTCCGTAAAGTCATGGTGCACTTTTAACCGGTCACAGGAAAGCAACAAAAGACGATAGAAATGTGAAATCTGCACCAAGTAAAAGGAAAACTCTCCCAGTTTCATACCTTTTCAGTGCAGTTTGATGTGGGCTCCATTTGTTGCCCTACACACATCCAAACGATAGTGAAGTTCTTGCCACACACAGGTAAGGACATCTGGTGTAACAGAGTGAATAACATCTGTGATTCTCTGTTTTAAGTGATTAATGTCATTGATACGTTCAGTGTACACATGTTGCTTCACATAACCCCAAAAGTAAAAGTCCAAGGGCATCAGATCGGGGGATCATGGTTGCCATGGCTTGACAGAACCCCTGCCTATCTACCGCCGGGGGAATGTTCTATCCAGAAACTCACGAACAATGGTGGCGTAGTGTGGAGGAGCGCTGTCCTGTTGAAAGAGACACCTTCTGGAAATTGTGGCACTGCATACAATTCCAACATGTCAAGATAGGTGTTTACTGTCACAGACTGCTCCGCGGAAAAAAATGACCGTATCACCTTATCATGCATCAGGCCATACCACACGTTCACTTTAGGGGTGTTACGTTCGTACTCAACGTAGACATGAGGATGTTCAGCAGCCCATATTCGGACATTATGGCGATGAACATGTCCACAGATATACAGATATGGAAGGTCGCCTCATCGCTAAACAATCTTCTGCAAAAATCTTGCATCATTGTCGATCTCATGAAGCATATCTGTAGCAAACGTGCATCGTTTGGGTCTATCCGCCAGTTTGATAGCGTGCAACAGCCGCAATTTGTACCCCGTAACACAGAGACGTTTCTTTAACACCTTATGAACTGTAGTCTTGCTTAGGTGTAATTGTCGAGCACACTCACGCATGCACAGATTTTTTAGGGCTTTTTAGGTAGCTATCCCATATAGCCTCTACAGACTCGTCACTGACTGATGGCCTACCAGAATGGGGTTTCTCCACCAAACTGCCGGTTTCCTTCAACTGCTTATCCCACCGAGTAATGTTATTCCTATGTGGTGGCGCTTCATCATAAACGCGCCGATATTCACGTTGCACTTTGGTCACGGATTTGAATTTAGCGAGCCACAGAACACACTGTACTTTCCTCTGTACCGTCCACATCTCAACTGGCATGGCCGTGGGCTGCTCCGCTGTATACACGGTGTTACGTCATCATCTGCGCATGCGCACGTGATGCCACATCATCCTTCAGAAACTGGGAGGGTTTTCCTTTTATTTGGTGCAGATTTCACATTTCCTTTGTCTTTTGTTGCTTTCCTGTGACCAGTCAAAAGTGCACTATGACTTCACGGACACACTGTATATGTCTGTGTCACAAAGTGATGGCCATAGGAAGTACTCATTTTGAAATTAATTTAGTAAAACTTTTTATAAAAAATATTACTTTTCTGTTGGTTCTTTTCAAACTTAATCATCCAGTTCACAAAGTTAAAATAATTATCCTTTATATAGTTTGACTTTTTTTGTGAGACAAAATAAGTAACAAGATGAGACTAGCTATGATTTTAGTATAGGCATCTTTGCCCTACTCGATGCATGCCAGAGCCTCTGCAGGAGGCTGCTCTAAAAATAACTCCGGTGATGGATGTCACACATGGTCAGATTGCTGAATCATGTAGTTCTTTTGTGAAATTAGGGGTGTGGATAACAGTGAGCAGAGTGGGACGATCATATTGACCAAATGGCATTATAATACTCTCAATAATGTTGTGATATTTTATTTTGATCTATTTTAAAAGAATTGTATTTTTAAATATATAAAATGGTTTTGAATCTTCATAAAGGTTTTGAATGTGATTCTCAGAATTGTGTTTTATTATATATAATACATTTAAAAGAATATAAATAAAATATAGTAAATTTGAAAAAACATGAATATGAGCAGATTAATAACTGATGAGCTATAAATATTCTTCTATATGTAAATATTCTATTTCATTATCTTCTCATCTTATTTAGGTATGGTAACATTTTTGCCTCCCTGTGATAGTTTTTCTGCCTCTCGTGGGATTATCTCCATAAAGGGCTGTCGGTAGGTTCAGTGCTTGACAAAGAAATCAATATGCTGACTTTTTCTCAAAAGGATGAGAATTTACCTTCCTTACATTATCCTTACCCACCATTTCTCCATTCCCCTTCACTCCAAAATAATTATACTTTTTGGGTAAGCAGATTGTTGAATGGCAATTCCCCCAAATAACATCAGGATGACCTGTCTGTTTTAATGCTAGGAATTCATTACAAGGTATATCTCAGAATTGTTAGAAAGATCAAAGAAAAGTTATAATTTTCT
Organism: Rhynchonycteris naso; assembly: GCA_037038555.1. NCBI lineage: Eukaryota > Metazoa > Chordata > Mammalia > Chiroptera > Emballonuridae > Rhynchonycteris > Rhynchonycteris naso. The sequence continues at coordinate 122,243,455 of CM072999.1, read as the reverse complement.
TTAAAAATTGAAATTTGGAACAACAAAATTGATTGTGTAATTATTTTAAATTATTTTTTATTTTAAATTTATGGAGAGACTGTCCAGTAATGTGGTTATAAGGATATATGAGCTGAAGTCTGATTTTTAGTTTTTCAATTTGTTATGAATATTTTTCATAACCCTATCAGGTCATGACAGTTATTAATTTTGAAAATTTGATAAAGACTTCTGGTGAAATTCTGTTTTATAAATGAAGATAAATATGAAACATTATAATTTAAATTAAAATATTAAAAACCTTTCTCACAAACTATCACCTGATGTAATTTGATCTTATATTTTAATAGCAAAAATATACAGACACCTTTCAAGGTGTCTGTTGTCTCTGATGGTGGCAGGCTGGAGCTGAGAGTCAAATGTAGTTTTTTGAGGTTCCTCGAATCGAAGGAGACCCAGGTACCGCTTCTCAGTGCTCCCCAGGTTGATGTCAGCAAACTGCTGCATCCAGAAGCACTCAGGTTGACTGCTGAAAGAATTTGGGAGGAGCTTCCCCAAGAGCACAGAGAGGGTGTTCACTTAGGTTCACTCCGTACTTCGGAGAGCAGACAAACACTGCCATTTCCTCTGGAAAACAGGGCTCTGGACTAAAACAAGCCCCACCACTAGTCTAGCACTCCTCCTCCACCCCAACTCCCATCATTTCTAGGAATATCAGAGAGGTAGCTGGTGGAGCTGGTTCAAGAAGTTTACCAACATGTAGAGCCATCCCCCGCTGAGGGGACTTTGGTTGTCTTCCTGTTTTGTGTAGACCTATTCCTTGAGCATGGTTCATAAACTTTAAAAATCACTAACTCACAGCTATGGAACAGGCTTTTCAGGGGTGGGCCTGAGAATGGCAATGCCAAAGGGATGGTATGCACAGCCAGTGATTTGGTCACTGCAGTTATGTTCATTTTACACTGTTCAGGGCCTCGGGTTTGAGAGAAGGTGGCAAATGGTACACAGGAAAGCTTCATGGAAAAATGTCTGAAGCCAGATTCACTTCTCCTGCACTCTCTCAGAAATTGTGGTAACTCTACCACAATTCTATCACACAGACACATACACACATTTGTACAACAAGCTTTTAAAAATAAAAAGTTGAACCATTTTCTGGAAAAGCTGGGCTTGCCTGTAATTTGAATGCACTTGCCTAAATTCGTACTGGAGTCTTGAAAATGGTGTTGTTAAAAGAGGAAGAACAGGAGGGAGGAGGGAAGATGTCATCACTTAATGGAAACAGTAAAACAAGTTTTGATTTGGGTTTAAATATTGGTCACAATAACATGTATATATTTATATACATGTAATAAAATGTATAATTTATATTAAACGGCCTCAGCTGTTTACTAACTTCCTCTTAAAATTCTGTTACTCCAGTATGTCATACTTTTCAAAAGGTTTGTATCTTTTCACTTAATGAAGTTAGGTAGCTTTGCATTAATTTTGTGATTTTAAAAAATCATTTGGGCCAAAGATCTCAATATTTGCTGAGTGTAAGCACATTTAAACAGCTGAGGTTGGCTTTGGGGTGCTTATACTTACAGAGAGCAGGGTCGACTTCCAATTGCAGGCACCTCCAATTTCTGCTCGGATTGGAAATTGCCCTCTGGTGCCCTTCAGTAACACTCACTGTGACCTGCTTTTAGTTTTATGGGGGAATTGTCTTGTGTTTTGGTTCATTAATAACTGAGTGGTCTATTTCCAAGGGTTTGAGTGAAGTAAATAGCTTTGAAATTCTCAGTACTGTTTGGAAATCTAATTGCATAAATCTAAATTTTCAAGCTTTTGAATGTCTCCCTTAACAAATGTTTTATCATACCACATTTGTGCTACAGTTCAAATGCTGAAGAAGCATTTTGGCTTCTTTCCCAAAAGCATGCTTAAAGAGGCTGGCAGCCGCAGCTCCATCCTCCTCGGTACCTTTTACCTTGAGTGGTGCAGCTTGCTCTGCGGATGCACTGGAACCCTCCCATTTTGTCCGCAGTGGAGGAAAATGAAACTCAATGTCCAGTAGAAATCAATGGTCTAGCAAGGTTGCAGCAAACAGAAATGACTAGCTATTTCAACAGCTGAGCAAGAAGACGTTTATATTATTTCTTTTACTTTCCAGCTGATAAATGTTTGCTTTCTGTTTCCTTCTAGAGAGATGTGAATAATTTGCCCTGCCTCCAACGTCTGTTTCTCAGCTACAACAATATATCTAAGTAAGTGGAAACTCCCAGGTTGTCATCTATTAATAACTTGATCATGTGAGTTCTAGTGCTTTAAATTAAGATTGTAAGAACTTTGGAGAATTTCTTGACGTGAAATTTTAAATTGGAAAATGACAGGCTGATCTTTGACAAAGTTTTTAGTGAAAAACAAAGGTCTGGTGTGGATTAGTGCCTCTGATACAGAACTGATGAAATTAGTACAACATGCGCTTTTTATTTAATTATACTTTAGAGTTTCTCTTGTAAAACATGGAAATTTCAACATACAGTTTGCTGTCCTTTGTTTGACATGTACTGCACTAGTCAGGTGAATTAGAATTTCTTTTATGCATTATCTATAATATGTATAGGTACTAAACAGTTTTGGTATAGCAGGCTATATTTGCCAGAGACACTTGCTAATCAGGCCATAACTTCTAACTTGGTATCCCTACTTAAAACTGAGGCTAAGAGACTGCATATTAAACTACATAAATGTATAGATTTTGTTTTCTAAAGTTTTGAAGAGTGTCATTCTTTACGTTGTGATAAGGCCTCATTCAGTGTCAGAGTGGGAGAGTTCTGACCTGACCTGAGACAAGCAGTCTGACTTTTCAATGCAGAAGGGCCCGTGTCCCTCCCCTAGTTCTTTCCTTTTCCTTCCCCCAACCACTTAGTCTGAACTAGGCTTTATAACTGACTACCCTTAAGTGCTTTGGTTTTTCAATGCAAGGCTGTTCTTTGAACCTGCTTTTATAAGACAGTAAGAATGAAATATAAAGGGGTGTAGGACACCTCTTCCTGGTCTCCACTCTGTGCGGCTGGTTATTGAAAACTAGTTGAGGTTCTGTGCATTCCATTTGCATCTTTTCCCTCCTCTATCAGACTTGTATTACCCCATATCCTGTACTCTAGCTCTAAAATTAGAGATTAAATCCATATGGTGAACTTTTCAAATAGGCATTATTTCAAAGAAAATATCCAGAATCTCTGTTTTTTCTCTTCTGTGGAAAAAAACAGTTTTCTGGAAGACATTTTATCTTTAGTTTAGGTTGACTGCTCTTGCAGCTGCCTTTCTATCTTATAGGGGAGTAGGATTTATTTTGCAATAGCAATGTAAGGGACACTCGGTTTTCTTCAAGGAGTTCCTACCTGAAGACCATTAACAACTTTTTTGAAGGGATAGTTACTCATTGTCTCAGTTGTTCCTCATGTCTCACAATATTAACTGCTTATAGTGCTGCAGACCCTTAGATTCCCCTAACTTGTGGTGGAACTCATTACTATGCTTCTTGTCTTGTGTATGGGAAGTGATTTAAAGAGAGATATAAATTTGGGTGTAGGGGTTACGATGTTCCCTGTTTCCCGGGATACCTGAACTTCTGAACTCCTAGTGTGACTGCAGAGCTAGCTCAGACTGGTCCTATCCTGTTTCTAGCAAAACACGGAACCAAAGTTTATCAGTAACACTTGTCCACCCTTAACTGCTTCCCCCATGGGATGAAAGGACAGAACATGACCAGAGCCTGAACACAGAACTCTTTCAGAAGCAAAGGGTCCTTTGTCCATAAAGATTCAATGCTGAAACCCCTTAATCCTGCCCCAAACCCTGGATTAGGGAGACAGATTTGAGCTTGCCTCCTGTCTCCATATCAGTCAACTTGCAAATAAAAGACTTTTCTTTTCTCAAAAGCTGTTGCCATAATATTGGCTTCTCTGTGCAGTGAGTGGGTAATAGTAGCCCTTGCTCGGTAATACTGGGTGTGTTGGGGATTATTATAATTATTATTTTTTGGTTTGTTTGTATTTATTGATTTTAGAGAGAGTGAGAGAAAGTGAGAAGGGGTGGAGAGATCAGCTTGTATGTAGTAGTTGCTTCTCGCATGTGCCTGGACTGGGCCAGCCCAGGCTTTGAACTGGTGACCTCGGCATTCCAGGACCACACTTTATCCTCTGTGCCACCATAGGCCAGGCAGGAGTTGGTTTTAATTGCTTGTATTTAGGGAATTTTCTTCCTACCCTTTAAAGGAGTTTCACTCACCCAGCAAAATAAAGATATGCTTAATGGGGCAAATATTTATACCTTTCCTTAGAAAGCATGATTTTCAAGGGATTGCAATAGAAGTGAGTCAACAGTTTCAGGGCTTTCATTTTCTCCCTCCTGGATTAGTGCCTCTGCGTTTCTACATGGGCTTAGCTTTCTACCTTCCTCTGCTGCTTCCAGCTGATCTACTTTTGATGCTAAGCACATTTTCTGCTCTGTTCCTATTGGTGCACATGGTCCAGGAGATGGTGTAGAATATATTGGGTCTGAGGAGGAAGATCAGAGAGTTCAAGCTTTGAAACTCAGGGCACAAATATCTCATATAGGCGGGCCATCAGGTGATTGGCAGTGATATCTGTAGTACCTTTTCAGGTCTATGTGCCTTGCTGTAGTCCTAGCACAACAGACTTGCCCAGATGTAACAGCGGCCAAGAAGAGCCACCTAAGGCTGACAAGTCTGTACCTCTCAGGACTCCTGTATAACTCTCAGATGGTATTTCAGAAATGAAAATATACAACCATACATCCATTTGGGGGAGACAGATATATATATATATATATATATATATATATATATATATATATATATATATATATTACATTATATTTTTATTTAATTATATATAATTATATATTTTCAAATTATATGTATATATTTTTTTGTGACAGAGAGAGGGAAAGACAGGGACATATAGGAAGGGAGAGAGATGATAAGCATCAATTCTTCGTTGATACACCTTCATTATTCATTGACTGCATTCTCATATGTACCTTGACTATGGAACTACAGCAGAATGAGTGACCCCTTGCTCAAGCCAGCGACCTTGGGCTCAAGCCAGTGACCATGGGGTCATATCTATGATCCCATGCTCAAGCCAGCAACCCTACGCTCAAGCTGGATGAGCCTGTGCTCAGGCTGCCAACCTCAGGGTTTGGAACCTGGGTCCTCTGCATCCCAGTATGACACTCTATTCACTGTGCCACCACCTGGTTAGGCAACAAAAATATATTGACTGTTAATGTAGTAGGGCTCCTAGGTTTTAACCAAGTTATTGGACTCTTAAGGTCCATTTGCATAAATTATCAGGTAATAATAAAAACACCAAAAAACAAAGAGAAGAACCAAAAAAATAAAAAACAAAACACCTACAAAAAATTAAAATAAATAATATAGATAGAGCAAGATGGCGACGGAGTAGGCAGACGTACCAACTTCCAACTCCCAGAACCAAAGTGGATTACAACTCAATTTTAAGAACCATCACCTGGATAAACCAACTTTGAACTAAACTAAGTGGACTCTTCAACCAAGGAACACAGAAGAAGCCACATTGAGACTGGTAGGAATAGCGAAAACGCGAAAAGGGCTGCCCAGCTCCCCGGAGCAAACGGCAGCCCGGAGAGACCCGTGTGGCGGGAGGAGATTTTGGCGGAGAGGGAGGGACCTGGGTCCCAGGAACCAAGCCCCAGCCTGCAGTCCCAGAGCCAAGAAGAGGCGTTTGGACAGTTTTGAGCTGTGAAACAAGTGAGGGAGCTCCCAGGCCTACAGTGTGGAGTATTAGGTCCCTTCCTACTCTGCTGAGGGCTGCTTAAGGTTTTGGGGCGGCAGGACGCTGAAAGGCGGTTCTGTCGGCGTGGGCAGAGGCCAAGCCGGTGGGAGATCGGTCTAGCTCAGAGGGTCGGAGGGTAAGCGCGAGAGCGGTCCGGAAGCTGCGGGCCCGCCTTTAATCCCACTTATGGGGACAAAGCGGGAGGCCAGGAACAGGCAAGCCCTGCGCAAGCCGGCCCTGACCGCGGGGACCGGGCTAGGACCAGGGACGGGCAGGGGCTCGTGGCTGAGCTGACGCTACCAGTCCGCCCTCCCCCCCCCCACTGCCCGCCGGAGAAACCGCGGTTGGCCAGTATACGTGCGCGAGCGGGCTCCGAGCGCGGGAACGGGGTGGACCCTGAGACAGGCGGAGGCTCGCAGCTGAGCCCACGGCTGCTATCCCCATCCGGCCGGAGAAACCCCTGATAGCGTTAATACGTGCACGAGCGGGCTCCGAACGCGGGGGCGGGGTAGAGTCCGGGACGAGCGGAAGTACGCAGCTCGGCGGAAGCCAGCAAACACGCCCGCCCCAATAAACCTTGGTTTCCGACCCTGCGCAAAGGGCCCAGGCCTCGAGGGCGGGGCTAAAGCTCCTGACGGGCAAAAGCTTACAGCTGAGAGCACGTCAAAAGCCCCGCCTAACCCGCGGAACTGTAGCGAGCAGGCTCCGACTGCTGGTTCTGGGCGGAAGTCCGGAAATAGGCTGGGTCCGCAGCTGAGGAAAGGTGCTCGCCTCTACCCTTGGTGCTAATCTTGTGGCTTCAGTGACAGCTCCTCCCACGGAGGAGAGGCAGAAATCACAGCAAAAGCCACAGTGGGCCGGCGCTGGCAACGCTCATACCCAACCACCCTAGGCGCCGGCAGAGGGGGTGGGGGGCCTGCAGATAGACCACATCTAGAGAACACAAAGGCAACACCTACTGGACTCCAGTGGCCACAACTTGCTTATACACAGAAAAAATGGGCAGGCAGAGGAATGCAAACCAAATGAATCAAGAGAAATCCCCAGAGAAGGACCTGAATGAACCAGATATAACCAAATTACCAGAAGCAGAATTTAGAATAATGATAGTTAGGATGTTCAAAGAAATTAGAGCAACAATGGATAGTCATTATGAACACCTAAATAAAGAGATAACAAGTATAAAAAATGAAATTGAAATAATAAAAAAGAATCAGACAGAAATGACAAATACAGTATCAGAACTGAAGACCACAATGGAAGGAATTAAAAGCAGGATGGATGACGCTGAGGATCGAATAAGCGAGTTAGAGGACACAATAAACAAAGGCACAGAAGCAGAGAAGAAAAAGGAAGAGACTCAAAAAATGTGAGGAAACTCTAAGGGAGCTTTGTGACAACATGAAGAGAAACAACATTCGCATCATAGGGGTGCCTGAAGAAGAGGAGAGAGGACAGGAAATGGAAACTTTGTTCAATCAAATCATAGCAGAAAACTTTCCTAAATTAAGGCTGGGAAACACTCCACACATTCAAGAAGCACACAGAACTCCATTAAGGAGAAACCCAAAAAAATCTACACCAAGACACATCATAGTTAAAATACCAAAGCTAATGGATAAAGAAAAAATTTTAAAAGCTGCTAGAGAAAAAAAGACTATCACCTACAAAGGAGCCCCCATAAGGATGACATCGGACTTCTCAACAGAAACACTTGAGGCCAGAGGGGAATGGCAAGAAATAATCAAAGTAATGCAGAACAAGAACCTACAACCAAGACTACTTTATCCAACAAGGCTAACGTTTAAAATTGAAGGAGAAATAAAGAGCTTCCCAGAAAAAGAAAGCCTGAAGGAATTCATAAAAACCAAACCAATTCTGCAAGAGATACTAAGGGGCCTCTTGTGAACAGTTTAAAGGGAGGAAAGAATAGAGCAAAAGAAGAATACAGCTTTAAAGAATAAAATGGCAATAAACAACTACATATCAATAATAACCTTAAATGTAAATGGATTAAATGATCCAATCAAAAGACATAGGGTAGCTGCATGGATAAAGAAACAGGACCCATACATATGCTGTCTACAAGAGACACACCTTAAAATAAAAGATGTTCATAGACTGAAGGTAAAAGGATGGAAAAAAATATTTCATGCAAATGGAAATGAAAAAAAAGCAGGGGTAGCAATACTTATATCAGACAAAATGGACTTTAAAACAAAGGCTGTAGTAAGAGATAAAAGAGGACACTACATAATGATAAAGGGAACAATTCAACAGGAAGATATAACTATTGTAAATATCTATGCACCAAATATAGGAGCCCCGACATACATAAAGCAGACTTTGATGGATATAAAGGGCGAGATTAACAGCAATACTATCATAGTAGGGGATTTCAATACCCCTCTAACAACACTGGATAGATCCTCAAGAAAGAAAATTAATAAAGAAACAGCAGACTTAAAAAAGACACTAGATCAACTTGATTTAATAGATATCTTCAGAACTTTTCACCCTAAAGCAGTAGAATATACATTCTTCTCAAGCGCCCATGGTACGTTTTCTAGGATAGACCACATGTTAGGACACAAAAATGGTCTCAATAAATTTAAGAAGATTGAAATCATATCAAGCATTTTCTCTGATCACAATGCCATGAAACTAGAAATTAACCACAAAAGAAAAACTGAAAAATACTCAAACACTTGGAAACTAAATAGCTTGTTATTAAATAATGAATGGATTAACAATGAGATCAAAGAAGAAATAAAAAAGTTTCTAGAAACAAATGATAATGAGCATACATCAACTCAAAATTTATAGGACACAGCAAAAGCAGTTCTGAGAGGGAAGTTTATTGCACTACAGGCATATCATAAGAAGCTAGAAAAAGCTCAAATAAGCAACTTGACCCTGCATCTAAAAGAACTAGAAAAACAACAACAAATAAAACCCAAGACAGTAGAAGAAAGGAAATAATAAAGGTCAGAGCAGAAATAAATGACATAGAGGCTAAGGAAACAATACAGAGGATCAATGAAACAAGAAGCTGGTTCTTTGAAAAGGTAAACAAGATTGATGAACCTTTAACTAGACTCACCAAGAAAAAAAGAGAGAGGACTCAAATAAATAAAATTAGAAAGGACAGTGGAGAAATAACAACTGACACAACAGAAATACAAAGCATTGTAAGAAAATACTATGAAGAACTATATGCCAAAAAATTAGACAATCTTGGTGAAATGGACAAATTTCTTGAATCATATAACCTTCCAAAAATCAATCTGGAAGAATCAGAACACCTAAACAGACCAATTACAGCAAATGAGATCGCAACAGTTATCAAAAAACTCCCAAAAAAGAAAAGTCCTGGGCCTGATGGCTTCACAAGTGAATTCTATCAAAAATTCAAAGAAGAACTAACTCCTATTCTCCTGAAGCTATTTCAAAAAATTCAAGAGGAAGGAAGAATTCCAAACTCCTTTTATGAGGCGAGCATAATTCTGATCCCAAAACCAGGCAAAGACAACACAAAGAAAGAAAATTATAGGCCTATATCCCTGATGAATTTAGACGCTAAAATTCTCAACAAAATATTAGCCAACCGGATCCAGCAATATATGAAAAAAATCATACACCACGATCAAGTGGGATTTATTCTGGAGAGGCAAGGCTGGTTCAATATTCGCAAATCAATCAATGTGATTCATCACATAAACAAAAGGAAGGACAAAAATCACATGATAATTTCAATAGATGCAGAAAAGGCATTTGATAAAATCCAGCACCCATTCATGCTCAAAACTCTCAGTAAAGTGGGAATACAGGGATCATTCCTTAACATGATAAAGGCCATCTATGATAAACCGACAGCAAACATCATACTAAATGGACAAAGATTAAAAAGCAATCCCCTTAAGATCAGGAACCAGGCAGGGTTGCCCACTTTCACCACTCTTATTCAACATAGTTCTGGAAGTCCTAGCTACAGCAATCAGACAAGAAGAAGAAATAAAAGGCATACAAATTGGAAAAGAAGAAGTAAAACTGTCATTATTTGCAGATGATATGATATTGTATATTGAAAACCCTAAAGTCTCAGTCAAAAAACTACTGGACCTGATAAATGAATTCAGCAAGGTGGCAGGATATAAAATTAATACTCAGAAATCAGAGGCATTTCTATACACCAACAATGAAATATCAGCAAAAGAAATTAAGGAAACAATCCCCTTCACTATTGCAGCCAAAAAAATAAAGTACCTAGGAGTAAATTTAACCAAGGAGGTTAAGGACTTGTACTCAGAAAATTATAGAACATTGATAAAAGAAATCAAGGAAGATACAAACAAGTGGAAGCACATACCGTGCTCATGGCTAGGAAGAATAAACATCATTAAAATGTCTATATTACCCAAAGCAATTTATAAATTCAATGCAATACCAATTAAAATACCAATGACATACTTCAAAGATATAGAACACATATTCCAAAAATTTATATGGAACCAAAAAAGAACACGAATAGCCTCAGCAATCTTAAAAAGAAAAAATAAAGCAGGAGGTATCACTCTTCCTGATATCAAGGTTTACTACAAGGCCATTATACTCAAGACAGCCTGGTACTGGCATAAGAACAGGCACATAGATCAATGGAACAGAACAGAGAACCCAGAAATAAACCCACAGCTTTATGGACAACTGATATTTGACAAAGGAGGAAAGAACATACAATGGAGTAAAGACAGCCTCTTTAACAAATGGTGTTGGGAAAATTGGACATCTACCTGCAAAAAAATGAAACTAGACCATCAACTTACACCATTCACAAAAACAAACTCAAAATGGATAAAAGACTTAAATGTAAGCCGTGAAACCATAAACATCTTAGAAGAAAACATAGGCAGCAAGCTCTCCGACATCTGTAGCAGCGGTATATTTGCCGATTTATCTTCATGGGCAACTGAAATAAAAGGCAATATAAACAAATGGGACTATATCAAACTAAAAAGTTTTTGCACAGCTAAAGACAATAGGAACAGAATAAAAGGACAAACCACACAGTGTGAGAACATATTTGACAGCACATCTGATAAGGGGTTAATAACTAAAATTTATAAAGAACTTATAAAAGGCAACACCAGGAAGACAAACAACCCAATCAAAAAATGGGCAAAAGAAATGAATAGATATTTCTCCAAAGAGGACATACAGATGGCCAATAGGCATATGAAAAAATGCTCAACATCACTAATCATTAGAGAAATGCAAATTAAAACCACAATGAGATATCACCTTACACCAGTCAGAATGGCACTTATCAGCAAAACAACACAGAATAAGTGCTGGCGAGGATGTGGAGAAAAGGGAACCCTTGTGCACTGCTGGTGGGAATGCAGACTGGTGCAGCCACTGTGGAAAACAGTTTGGAGATTCCTCAGAAAATTAAAAATCGAACTGCCTTTTGACCCAGCTATCCCACTTTTAGGAATATACCCTAAGAACACCATAGCACTGTTCGAAAAGAAGAAATGCACCCCCATGTTCGTGGCAACATTGTTCACAATAGCGAAGATCTGGAACCAGTCCAAGTGTCCGTCAGAAGACGAGTGGATTAAAAAGCTATGGTACATATATACTATGGAATACTACTCAGCCATAAGAAACGATGACATCGGATCATTTATAACAAAATGGATGTACCTTGATAACATTATACGGAGTGAAATAAGTAAATCAGAAAAAAAGAAAAACTGAGAACAGCACGATTACATACATAGGTGGGACATGAAAGTGAGGGTATGAGACATGGACAAGAGAGTGGTGGTTATGGGATGGGGGGAGGGAGGGAAGAATGGGATAGGGAGGAGGGGAGGGACGCAGGGAAAACCAGATTGAAGGTGACAGAGGACAATTTGACTTTTGGTGATGGGTATGCAACACAATTAAATGATAAGATAACCTGGAGATGTTTTCATTGTACATATGTACCCTGATTTATTGATGTCACCCCATTAGAATTAATAATAATAAAATATATATAAAATAAATAAATAAATAAATAAATAAATAATATAAAAATTTAAAGGAAATAAAGTTCAAAAGGAAAAGAAGAAATTTCAGTTTGAGAAGTTTTTCAGTTTTCTTCCAGTAGGTGTCGCTGTATTACAAACTTAGCTCTGAAATTCCTGGGCTCACCTCTGCTAAGGTGTTGCTTGCACAATGATGGAGGCTGGCTGCAGTCCTGATGGTCAGTGGGGTGTGTTGTGAGGACTTTACAGCTCTAGTAATGGTGACCTCAAGCCTCCAGACACTCCTTCCCCCGTCTCAACAGACGTGGACCAGACATGGGGAACCAGACATGGAGCACCTCTCTTCAGGGGAGAGAGTGGCTCTGGAAAGTTAGCTGTGGGGTCTGTCTCTGCCACTCTTCATATCTTGTGAGGTGAGGGAGGCGAGATCTGTGGGGTTGGGAAGCCGCACTTTTGCTTTCTCTGTCTCGGTACTGAGTGCGGGCTGCAGGCAGATCAGAGGATTTAATGGCAGGCGCACTGGGCATGCGTCCTGGGCCCTGATTTCTGAAGGGCTCCACAAAACCCCAACTTTACACTTTTTCTAATGACAAGGGGCCCAATATTTTCTTTTGCACCTGGGGCCTCAACCAACTTTAATCCACCTCTGTGGCTGTGACCCCTTGTTAAGTCACCACTTTATTTTAGTATCTCCCCTCAATCTTACTGCCCCTCCTGGCAGAAGAAGACCAGTCACTCCAGGCTTCCCTCATTCAGGAGCCTCAGCATATGAAAACCTGGACAGTCTGGTCGTCTCTCCTCTCTGTAGCTGACTGCAAGTACATCTATCTTATATTTCATCCCCTTCTCAACTCTTCCCACATCCATTTGGTGCGGGGATCTTTCAGGCAAGCCTGTGAGCCCAGCTGGGGTTCTTTGGCTGTGTTATAGCTCTGTAGTTTGTTGAAATTTCAAGGGGAGAGGTCAAGGGTCTCTCTCTCATCACCATTACTCTGATGTCATTATCCATAATTTGTGGCATTCTGAGATAAAAGGTTGTTTGAATTTTTTTACACTAAGCTAAGGATCATACAATTTAGTTAATTTTCTTTGATATTTATTTTTGTGTTGTAGTCAGAATGATTTTATTCAGTCTTAAGTACTTGTTGATCTCATGCTAGACAGATTACTGACTGCAGAGATGGACTGTGACCACCGCAGTCCCATGCACTCCTGTCAAGGGGAGGTAATATTGAAGACAGCAGACATTTTCTTCTGATTTAAGGGAACTAGCACCACTGCCATTTACACAGAACTTTGAAATTGTAACATTGTCCTATTAATGTTATGTAGCTAAATGAGCATTAGCAATAAGCTCTATGCACTATAGGCAAAAGTAGATTTGCAGTTGTGAGGATGTGAACCACAGAGTTTATTCTTGTAATATTATTTATTGATTGATTATTATTACTTATATGTATTATTTGTCTTATTGTTGTTATTATTTCATATCCTTACTTACAATTTATCTTTTAGGTAATGATGGCTGGTAATACAACCTCCTTTTGCCCAGCCCTGTATACCTTACACATCTTTATAACATTATGTGGTTATAAATTCTATAAAATTTTTGCTTTAAGCTAGCATTTTAAAGTGAACAGAGTACATTTGCTTTATATCTTCTAATTTACTAAGCTGTGTATAGAGTTAATTGCCAACAATTAGTTCAGTGGCACAAATAGAAGTTAAAAGCTTCTCTCAGACGTGTTGTCAGGAAGCGCCGGACAACCAGGTGGCGACTCTCCAGTGAAAGCAGGGCCAAAGCTCCTACAGGACATCGGAGAGCTGAGCATGCAACTCATGGTTTTATGGTTTTACTGTAGGCAGTTTTCAGCTTGAACCTCCAGCAGCAATGGGGATTGTTCCTTTTTCATCCCTCTTGTTTGAGGACTCAATAACTCAGAATGGTATCTCCTGAGGCCGTTTGTGCAAACCTTGTGTTTTATTGAAGAGTCAAAGTTCATAGGGCAGGGGTGCTGGATAATAAGACAAGGGGGCAAAGGTACAAGGCAGTGGGGAACCTCTATCAAGTTTGTTGTATTCCTGTTGCATTACCTTTAAAAGAGAGAAAGGCAGAAAACAATCTATTGGATAGCAGTTACTTTTTATTACCATTACATGCCTTATTTTATTTTCCCCTTTCTCTCTAATGGCATCTGTAGTCATTTAAAGCATCGATTCAGTAGATAGAAAAATATGGAGAAATGCTGTCATGGCTTTTATTGATAACATCATGAGAAACTCCCCAAGAATTTTCTCAAATACTCTTAATGGTATTGTAAGGTTTCAGTTTCATTAATGTAAAGGTACTCTATTTGTATGTGTACATGCGTGAGTTTTTACAGGAAGGATTATTGAACTAAAATTATACGAAGGACCTGTGAGCACGCAGTTTGCACACCTAGCCTCAGACAGGGTTCACACAAACATAGTTGAAAGGCTGATAGTATTCATGTAAGTGAATTAATAATTTTAAAGCATTGCTATATCGAAGGCCCTTTGGGATTTTGCTAATGTGAAGGTTCTAGAAGTTGCAGGAAATTTTTGGTGCATATTACTAAGGGAAATTTTGCATCTTAAAATTACTTTTAACTACCATATTTTTTCTCCATAAGACGCACCTGACCATAAGACGCACATAGGGTTTTAAAGAGGAAAATAAGAAAAAAATATTCTGAACCAAATGGTGTGTTAAAATATTTAATAAAATATACCACAATAATATTTCAACAATGTAAACTAAACAGCAGTATTAACAACCATTAGCACTGTTATTAACAAATGAGAAGAGACTTTAATGTTCAAATACTCTTCTAGTTGTCCGGGAACCTGCAGCAGCTAAAAAAAAATGAACATTCGCTCCATAAGATGCACAGACATTTTCCCCTCCACTTTTGGGGGAAAAATTCGTCTTATGGAGCAAAAAATATGGTACATATTATGTTGGGTGTGGTTGTCTCTAGGTTCTGAAACAAGCAAGTTTGATAAATTGAGACCCATGTGTGTTTCATGAGTTCCTTTTAGTTCTGTTCTACACATGCAAGGAAATCCAAAATATACTCATAAACAAACCTAAGGTATAAGTAAGTAGACTAAACCCAAAATGCACATAGAAACAGTCTTAAAGTATATAAGTAGTTCCTGACCAGGCGGTGGCACAGTGGGCAGAGCATCGGACTGGGATGCGAAGGACCCAGATTCGAAACCCTGTGGTCGCTGGATTGAGCACGGGCTCATCTGGTTTGAGTGAAGCTCACCAGCTTGAGCCCAAGGTTGCTGGCTTGAGCAAGGGGTCACTCGGTCTGCTGTAGCCTCCCGGTCAAGGCACGTATGAGAAAACAATCAATGAACAACTAAGATGCCACAATGAAGAACTAATGCTTCTCATCTCTCTCCCTTTCTGTCTGTCCGTATCTGTCCCTCTATCTCTGTCACACACACAAAAGAAGTATATAAGTAGCTTCTTCTAGTGCTCTTCCTTGTACTGATATTGTTGAAAATACTACTTCCAAAAGCGGTTGAAGTAATTTACAATAAAATTTCCAATGCATAAACATTTAAACCTAAGCATTTAAAACAAAGGTAGGCAAACAGTTTGTTCAGTTGATTTCAGGAAAAAACAAGCTTAGAATCAATCATGAGCAAACCTCAAATGTGTACTCTTACCTGCAGAACTCTCAGGTTTCACCTATAGGAAGAACTTGGGCTCATCCTTTAGGATGCAATACAAACCCCAAACAAGTAGGGTTATTTCCATTTTGTAAGACCTCTATGTAAGGTATTTTCCCCGTTGAGGAAGAAGGAAGGGCATAGCCACCAAGTGTGGAATAGCAAAAGCTTTATTGAGTACAGCACATCCCAGACAAGGTTCTCTGGTCCATGAGACCGGGCCAGAGAAGTCGCACCGCCTCCCGTTTGGGAGTAATTTATAACGCAGCGAGATTCCATTGGCTGACAGTCGTTCCTTTTCAAAGGGCTCCTGGGAAGTTTCTTTTGGTGCGCATGGGTGTGGGTAATTCCAGCCAAAGTTCCTGGGCCTGGTTCCCCATGTGACCTTCCCCTATTGCCAACCGACTTCACACTCTATAATATCTTTTAGTGCACTATAGTCAGTTAGGCCATGTTTAATTTACAGCAGGTGACACATTTGGCACAGAATGAGAAAGAAAAATTATCTTTGTTTTTCTTAATGACTATATAAAGCCAAAGTTTAAGCTGATACCTTTTAGTAGTCATAGATAATTCTTAACAGTCCTGTTCAACATGTTATCTTATTCAGTTGTTTGAGGATTCTGTTTGCAGCTAATTCGTCATGGCTGCTCCTGGTATATAAAAGCAGAAAACCAATTTAAGGTTATTTTATGATGGAGCTCGATTATTAGTGACGCCTATCATGAGATCTTCGTGACCAAAGGCTCTCCTCATGGGGTACTTTCTGAACATTTGAGTAGATTCAAAGTTGCATCTTGGAGAAACACTTGAGCCTTTATTTCAGGTAGTTCCTAAATCATGATGCAAAGATAAGCTAGCCTTCTACTTGTGTAGAAATTTCTTCCTGAATGTCATATATATATGGCTTTTTAAAAAGTCCTGTCTGCTGCTTCCAACATCCATGTCATCTCTGGGACTGTTTCTGTTAACTTGTTTTTCTTTAGGATTTTTTTTTTTTGCTTCCCTTCTCTTGCAGTTTTATTATGTTCTGGGTTTTCTTGGCTTTTTTATTTTTTCAGAGAATAATTATTTAAAAATTTTAAAATTAAATTATTGGGGTGACATTGGTTAACAAGATTATATTATAGGTTTCAAGTATATATTCGTATGACCTATGATCTATATATTGCATTGTGTGCCCACCACCTAAAGTCAGATCATCTTTTATCTCTATATATTTGGCTCCTGTATGGCTGTTGGCCATGAACATGCAGATTCATACTGAATTAGGGCAGACGGTAAAGGAACTGTGGAGCTGGAAAATGGTGGACCATTCTGTTTATTAGAGTCTCACATTGGTGGACAAGGAAGCAGGCAGAGAAAATACTTCTCTCTCTCTTTCTGGCAAACAATAGCAAAAATGGCCCCTCCCAATGGCAGCAAGCAATCAACAATCTACAATCTGCTGCCCTGAGGGCAAGCACCCGCAGCCTTACACGGACTATGCACATGTGGTGCTGCCGGTGCTCATGCACCAGTCAGGTAAAGTGCTAGTGAGCAAGCATAGCACACTTACTTGCCTAGCAGCCCCCTTTACCCTTTGCTACCCTTCCACGTTCTTCCGTCTGGTGACCACCATACTGTTGTCTGTGTCTATGAGTTTCAGTTTTATATCCCAATATGAGCGAGATCATATAGTTCTTAGCTTTTCCTAACTGACTTATTTGCAACAACGTGGGTGGATATGGGGAATATCATGCTAAGCGAAATGAATGGGTTTTCTTGTCTTAGTTTAGAGACGTTGAGTTTTGTTCTGTAAGACAGCTAACCTACTGGAAAAGCAGGTTCATCCTGTTGGGCCTTATTTTTAGGGCAGTCTAAAGTAATGCTTATTATCAAACCAGAGAAATAAGTTTTCATATCTATATTTACTTCATCCTGACAGTAAACCCAGGGTTTCTGGGTCAGAGGCTGGCTGATTATTTACCAGCAGAAGGTCTTGCACTGGTTTCCATGCTCCATTTTCCGCAGGGCGTTATTTGATGAGGGCGGATGTTACCTATGTGGGCAGGGGGAGGGTTTCTAGTGAGAGGAACTCAAAATAATTTCTCTTGAAGCTTATAGGAAGGAGCTGCTTGCACAGTTGAACATCATTCCCTGTAGAGAAGGAGGGGGGTAGAGAGAGGGAAGGTGAAAGAGAGAGAGGGAATTATCCTTTGAAATGTAAACAAATGCCTCCAGGCTTTATTACCTTTGACATGTAAACACATAGCTACGGGAGATAAATTTTTGTATCTTTCTAGAAGTCTCTATCAATACAATCACCATTTAACCCAGATGACATTTTCCTTTGCTCAGAAAGCCTTGATCTTTTAGAAACATGATCTATCCTCACATTGTCTGTAGAACTGGAGTCCCACCTCTAAGGGGTACCCTTTATGAGGCCTTGGACCTGACCTGAGACTTCAGTGAAGTCTCTTCCTATATCCAGCTGGAACTTCAGTGTCCCCAGTTCCGTGTGACCTGTAGGTACTCCCTTCATCTCACATCCCTCAGTCCTTATATTTTGCGAGGTTCCCTGGGGTCTCCCCGTGTTCATGCATCCTAATATCCAGCCAAGTGTTTACAAGACCCATGTGCAGATTTCTAGTTTCTCCCCTACATAGCTCCCTGAGTGGACCCAAACTCTGACCTTGTTTTTACATGGAAAGCCAATAGTCGCGGCCACCATCACAGCCGTCTGGCCCATGCAGGTTTTCATTAGATTCGGACAGTCGGTAATGAAACAACAGAGCCAAAAACTGGTGAGCCATCAGCTTTAATCCTAGCTTGCACCCAGCAGGCAAGTAAAAACACACACTGGGCTCCAAAACCCACTCACTCAGTGCTCACAAAGCTACTGATTTATTCGAGTTTCCTAGAATCAAAGGTTTCTAGCTCACCAGACTTATTCACCTCTGTTCCCTATCTCCTTCTCCAGCACAAACTGTACAGAACTGGCTTCTCCTTCAGCACTCCCCCATCTTGGCTGCTACTCCTGGCCTCCTCCATGTGGCCTTTCTCTGCTTTCCTCTCTAATGCTAATCTCAGGAACCAAGAGAGCAAGCTCCTGGTCTGCCCCACTTTATAGTGTAGAAATCCAAACCATTAATCCAATCTACAAACAAGGAAGTCTCTGATACAAATTCACTTATCTGAGGCATAATGGGAGGATTCCTCATGAGAGTGCACCACCCCATATCATCCTATCAGTTAAGGGTGTGGGGAAAAGCTTACTCTTAAAACTAAGCCTTACGCTATAACGACCAGGCCTGCCCACAGCCTGTCCCTAACACACATTAATATCAACGGACTTGCACGTGGGCAGCGCCATCTTTTTTTTTTTTTTAAGACTTTATTCATTTGGGGGGGCAGAAAGTATCAACTTCCATATGTACATTGACCAGGCAAGCCCAGAGTTTTTTTGTTTTTTGTTGTTTTTTTTTTACAGGGACAGAGAGAGAGTCAGAGAGAGGGATAGATAGGGACAGACAGGAACGGAGAGAGATGAGAAGCATCAATCATTAGTTTTTGTTGCCATTGCAACACCATAGTTGTTCATTGATGGCTTTCTCACATGTGCCTTGACCACGGGCCTTCAGCAGACTGAGCCACCCCTTGCTGGAGCCAGCGACCTTGGGTCCAAGCTGGCAAGCCCTTGCTCAAGCCGAATGGGCCTGCGCTCAAGCTGGCGAGCTCGGGGTCTCGAACCTGGGTCCTCTGCATCCCAGTCTGACACTCTATCCACTGCGCCACCGCCTGGTCAGGCTGGGCAGTGCCATGTTTAACAAAGTGAGCATAATATATTTTATCTGCCCAACACTACACCTGAGAGCCTGTTCTCTCTTGGACTCTGCTTCTCTGTGCTGTGATTGGGACAGTGCCCGTCCCGCAGCTGTTCATACTGGGGCAGTGGGTCTGATACTTTCATTGCCAAAATTGCCAGTTCCTTCCACTAGATTTCCAAATTATTATATCATGTATCATCTTTGCCAGCCATCTTTTCAGTACTTAAAGAATATGAATGTCCTTTAAATCAATGGTTCTGTATTCCTGTATCTATAAACAGTGGTCTAAACTAACCCTGATCTAGTAAATGCAGTTTCTGTCCAAAGCCTTCCTGATACTTAAACAGTTTAGAAATGGGCTAAAATCTGTTCTTTAGATTCTTTAAATTCCATTTCAGTATTATATTATTTGTCCAGAAAACTTCATGCTTTGTCTTTAGTACTTTATCTCTCTATAGAAATACTTTTAAAAACTGTAATTTAATATTATAATCTTTATTGACGAGATCAAAGGAAGAACCAGTTAAGCCAGAAAACTCTAGCTCCTGAAGGATACTATACTTTAAGCACATACTTTGTTATTTGTGAGGGTGAATATAGGATTGACTTATCAGTGTACTTTTCATATGCACACACCATAAATGTGTCTGCATATAGTCGTTCTTGAGTCCGTGATTAAGCTTGAAGGATTATGTCATCATCAAAAGAAAAATACTTTTTCCTATTGTGATTGAAAACTACCTGTAATCTAAAAGCTGTGTTAAATTATTTAGCAACAGATTTATAAAGATTGTATGTGTCTATAAAAGCTGCCAACTTTTGATGTTTGAAGGAGGTGATTGATAATCATACCCTTTCTCTTCTGCTCTAATTTTTGAATCAATTGAAAAATACAACAATCAGACAGATCGGGTACTTAACAGCAGAACCCAGTTTAGAAATGTTCCCACAGTCAGGTTTCCGAACGCGTCTCCAGCTCTGGGTATTGGACTCACTGGCAGAGGAAATTGAAAACTTGGAGCCTCCTCTTTGTGGGGTGGCTACAGAGGACACTCCCACCCTGGGGACTGGTGGCATGAAAGAGAAGAAAGGGAATTTAGAATTGGTATGTATACAGTTCTCCTTTTGGGAGCTTACCATTTAGGAATTGTGTGTGTGTGTGTGTGGGCATATAAGTCGGTTATTAGATGAGTTGAATTAATTGCTTTCTCCATATTAGTTTTTAGTATTAAAGATGACTTTTATGAAGGGGGACAAAGCTTAACTCAGTCAAGAAGGAAAATTATTGCCTGATCTTAAAAGGCACTGGACTTTTTATCAGGCCTGTGTTGAAAAAAGAAGGTATTTTCTCCTTTAAAAAAATCTTGCTTACATCCAAATAAGGGAGTTGAGAATTGGGATTTTCTATAAATAAGGAGGACACTTCTGGATTATTGTCTGCAAGGGTAGGGACTCAGTTCTACTTGCTTTCCTGGGGGCATGAAGGGTGTTATAGTGACTTAATGCCACACCTCCGAGATACTGTGTGCTTAATTGTCCGCTAGCCTCTGGGCATTGCTTTTTAATAAAACTTTCTGCTTTGGCTTAAAAAGAAATTGATAATATCAACTGTAGATGCCATGTTAGAAACCATAGTGCTTAGTTTAGGAATATCCTGGGAAGAGCTGAATAAATTTGTAAACTAGGTTAATAATATTTTTCTATAGTTCTTTTAATTAATTAATTAGTTAATTAATATTGATTTCAGAGAGAGAGGAAGTCGGGGAGAGAGAGAGAGACAGAAAGAGGGAATTTATTTGTTGTTCCACTTATTTAATGCATTCATTGGTTAATTATTGTATGTGCCCCGACTGGGGATCAAACCTGCACCCTTGGTGCATACAGCTGATGTTCTAAACAACTGAGCTTCTCAGCCAGGGCTTTCATGTCATTCCTTTCATTTTGTCTTTGGGGTTTGTTTTTTTTTTTGCACTTCAGGGATGCTGGCTGTGTTTCTCTGTAATGACCCACATGAGGAACTGTGAGAGCCACTCCAGTGTTTCATGGCTGACTAAGGTCAACTCATAGGGCTGTCTCGGGGATGTTCAGATGGTGGGAGCAAGAACTGGTGGTCCTCCTCCTTCACACCCTTTACCATGTCATTAAAATGTCATGTAATATTTTAATACCATCTCTTTCACAAAGAGAATTT
Source organism: Rhynchonycteris naso (assembly GCA_037038555.1). Taxonomy (NCBI): domain Eukaryota; kingdom Metazoa; phylum Chordata; class Mammalia; order Chiroptera; family Emballonuridae; genus Rhynchonycteris; species Rhynchonycteris naso. The sequence continues at coordinate 122,221,902 of CM072999.1, read as the reverse complement.
AAAGTGTCTTTCCAGTTAGTTGTTGAATTGTGTATCTCTGTGTGTAAACCACCGATAAGGCAATAAGGCGTGTGGGGCGTGAGGAACACGCACCTTGTTTCTATGAGTGAGCAGTCTGGTGATAGAACACAGAGAAGCAAGTGACGGGCACAAAGTTGGCCAGTCTGTGGGTGTAGGAAAGCCCAGCCCCCAGAATCAATCTCTCCATTTAGCACTCTGAGGATGGGCTCTTTCCTCCCTGCTGATGCTGGGAGGGACTTTCTGAGGAACCTTGGTGTTCAGAATCGTGACTCTGGGCCAGCAGTATCGGCATCACTGGGGAGCTTATTAGAAATCCAGCCTCCAGCCTGCCCTCTCCCCCTGTACCAGGGTCATCATCTTTAGAAGATCCAGGTGATGCAGGTGTCCATCACAGGCTGGGGTCACTTATTTAGGTCAAGTACCAAGTGGGAGCTGGCATTCAGCCAGGGCATAGAGGGCACCCTGACTGCTCAGACCTGGGGCATATGCTCCCTCTCACCATGGACAATGGCAATGCGATGTGATGATGGACTGGGTGTGCTGCAGAAACAAGTGTTCTGTTACCAGGCAAGGGAAGCTGAGCAGGAAGATAACTGTCCAGTAAACTTATCCCCTCTTTCATGTCTTAGCTTATGTTAATGTTAGATCTAGCTGTTGTTCTAGACCTTTCACTTTGGGTCATTTCATCCCATTTCTGTGTGTGTGTGTGTGTGTGTGTGTGTGTGTGTGTGTGTGTGTGTGTGTTCTACTCCGAACCTCCCTCCCTCCCCTCATGGAGCCTTCTGTCTGCCTGCCCTCAATACCAGAGATCTTCTTTCTTCCACAGCATGGTTCTTCTGTTGCTCCTCAGAGTCGTAGTTTCAAACACATATGAATTCATTAAGGATAATGATACACATCTCTGTGCCTGAGTGACTGGACTCCTGCACTCTTGGTAGAGCAACTCTGCCTTACTCATGCTTTTCCTTCTACCAGGAAGGCATTCATCTGTGGAGTCATGCCTTTTCAAGCTGTGAAAGCCTCTGCATTTGCTAGTGGGAGTCATACTTTTAGCCCTCAGAAATTACAACTCCTAATGACTGCTATACAGAGGTCACAGGGCAAGGGAAGGTTATAATCCTTTATTACTAGTTTTATTTTGATCCTCACATTTTCCTGGGTCTATCATACTGGCTCATATTCCTGGCACAGGGTGTTCCAAGATCATTTTTTGCAGGAGTTCTGATTCATCTTAATGGAAAATGGTATTAAGAAACCAGGATTCAAGTGCTAGGTAAACTGAGGTGCCGTGATTCCTGCTAGGTCTTCTCAGTGGATAAAGTTAGGAAATGTGCATGTTTGTGTGTGTGTTTATGTATCATACATCTATATCTATTTGTCTACCTGCATGTACTAAATTGTGGCTTCATACTGACATCTTCATGAATTCAATCATAAAACTTCTAATTACAACTCGATGCCAGAGGGCTTTATTTTAGCCTTCCACCACATTCCTATCTTAATTTATAACCACTGTCCCTGGCATTGGCTCCCCATTATATATATTTACTTACGTACTCAAACCTTGAATATATAAAAATAGTTTCAGAATTGCTGATTATTAATTCTGTGGGAAGAAAGAAAACCTACTAGCCAGGGTTAAATATTTATTTACACTGTGTTTTGTCCTTAGCCTAAAGGTATATAATCAAAATGCGTTAAAACTTTGCTTGGAGCAGTTCTCCACATTTTCAGTGTGATTATGTTATTTGTTTGAACAGTAAGATTTATGTGTTAGCTTGGTTCTAAAACTCAGAACCACACATAAAGGCATTACTCGGAGACCAATCACTCCCCCATTTCTTCTACCCTGTGTTCAACCCCCTCCTTTCCAGTTCGTTTTCACCCTCTGCACAGATACCAGTCTCTGTCTTTCTGCTTTATCCTGCTTGTGGTCTGTTGCTGCTGCTGCTGCTGTTGCACAAAAGGTAATGAATGTATGTATGAGAGAGGAATCCACGCCTGTTTTTGCTTGGTTTCGATTTCTACATTAGGTCCCTGATCCATTTAAAGGATTGTTTTTTTGCATAGGATAGATGGGATTGGTAAAAGTGTGTCCTTTCCTTAATGTGGTGTTGAATTTTGTTTCCTAATATTTTGTTTAAAACTTTGGCAGTGAACCTACCTGTGACTTTCATCTGTCATTTTCTCTCTCTCTCTCTCTTTTTTTATTAAGTGAGAGGTGGGGAGGCAGAGAAACAGACTCCTACATACACCCAACTGGGATCTACCAGAAAGCCCCCTACCGGGCTATGGTCTGCCCATCTGGGGCCGCTGCACTGTTGCTCAGCAACTGAGCTATTTTAGTTTCTGAGACGAGGCCATGGAGCCATTCTTAGGGCTAGGGGCCAACTTGCTTTAACCATTCCAGCCATGACTGCAGGAGAATGAAGGAAGAGAGAATGAGAGAAGGAGAGGGGGAGGGGTGGAGAAGCAGATGGTTGCTTCTCCTGTGTTCTCTGATCGGAAATCAAACCCGGGACTTCCACATGCCAGGCCGCCGCCCTACTGCTGAGCCAATTGACCAGGGAGGGCTCTCTTTCCTAAAAGTACTATTTTTATCAGGTTTAGGTGTCAATATTATACTTAGCTTCATAAAAATATTAGTAAGTTTTTCTTAATTTTCAGTGCTCTGGAACAATTTATGAAGCATTGCTACTGTTTCAGTCTTTGAAATTTTTGTAGAATTTCCCTCCCCGTGTGTGTGTGTGTGTGTGTGTGTGTGTGTGTGTGTGTGTGTATGTGTGTGTGTTCAGAGAGCCTAGTTAGATTGGTGTCAGATCCCTGATTTCTTGCAGACTAAGTGGTCTTTGTTTCAACTACTTAACTCTGCTTCCCAAAAGCAGACCAAACCAATGTATAAATGAGTGAGGTGGGTTGTGCTCCAATAATACTTTATTTATGGACACTGCAGTTTGGATTTTATATAATTTTCACATGTCATGACATGTTATTTTTCTTTTGAGTTTTTATAGCCATATAAAGACATAGGGATTGTTATTAGCTTATGAGTGTACAAAACAGGTAATGGCCACATGTGGCCTGTGGGCTATGGTTTGCCCACTCCTGGCCTTTCTGAAACATTTTTAGGCCCCTCTCTTGGTACAGCGTAGAACTGGGTCTTGCTTTCTTAGCCAAATTGAAAATCTTTTTATTTTAATTGGTAAGTTAAGTACATTTATGTTTATTCATATAACTGAAGTCTTCAGCTCTGTAATATAATCTCATAACTCTAATGTTCATTTTATTTGTACTTGCTATGTTTTTTATATGATGTGTTTTCTTTGCTTTTTGAAATTTCCTTTGGTATTTGGGAAGTTTTGTACTTTTGTTGTATTGATTACTTTTACTTGATATCTAAGTGCCCTTGGTCCTGTTTTCTTTTTTCGGTTGAGTTAGTTGACATATACTATTTTGTTACGTTTAAGGTGTATAGTGTTTTAATGTGATACACTCATGTATTGCAAAGTGATTACCACTATAATATTAGCTGTATCAGATCACATAATTATCTTTGTCTTGTGGGGGAACACAGTGAAAATCTAGCCTCCTATACTCTGCCATGTGTATGTTGACTGTGATCACTAGGCTGTGCGTCCAATTTCCAGTTGTCCTTTTTGCTGATTTTCTCCTGCACTATCATGTCATTTATAATGGTACTTTTGACACTATGTATGGCATGCACAATAACCATGAACTTACTATACTCCCCTCTTTCCTTCTTCCACCTTCCTTCATCAGCTGTTTGATTTCTCCTTTCCTGCATATAAAACACATTTTCATTAGAACATAGTGTGTTGTTCTTCCACTTGGGTTCTTGCCTCTTTGTCTTAGATCTATAATTAATCACTGAATGCTCATTGTTAGTAATTTTACTCAAGTTTCCTCAGTCATCTCTTCCTCAATGGAACTCATCCAGTTGTTTCTCAAGAAGGAATCATGAATACAGAATATTCTGACCCCTTGCTGTTTAAAGGTTTTCTATTTCTTGATGACTGAAGACCAGCTTGTCTAACCAGAAAATTCTAAGCTCACTCATTGTTTCCTCTAATTTTTGCTGTTGTATGGTCAAAACGGCTCATTGTTACCTTGCATTATAAGCTGTGTTTAGGGTATCTTGATACCAGTACAGTTTTTAATCTTGATCTTTGTGTTTAGAGGTTTTGAGGGTTTTTTCTTTTCTTTTTTAAGTCTCATAGTTCTATTAGCATATGTTTTTAAATTGATCGTTCTGGTTAAGTTTTCCCAGTTACCTCCTGTACCTTTTCAATATATACATTTTAGTCTTTTGTTATTTCCAGAAAGTTTTCTTGGGGTATTGTTTTAAGTATTCTGTTCAACTGGTTTGTTTTTATCTTTAAGACCTCTTATTATATACACTAGTTTTCCTCTTTGCTTTCTTTAATTTCAGCCACTTTATTTTAAATCCATTATTTCTTTGCCTCATTTTCATTCTTTTGGTTGCTTCTCTGGCTTTCCTCCATGTTTCTCAGTAAAATTGTACGTAGTCTGTTCTCCCTTGAGGCTCTATGATTTAATCTTGGATTCTGCAATGGTTTTACCTCCTTCTTTTACACTTTCCTATGTTCAATCTTTTCTTGTTGTTTATTGTCCATTTCTGCCTTTAATTTTTGAATTTCTTGTTCACAGTGGTTTTCATATCTCCAAACATTTACTTGAGAGTATTGACTTCATTGTACAATGTTCAGTTTTCTTCTTCATGTTTCTTTTTGAGGGGACAATTTTCATCAACATGAGTGGGTTTGATTTTCAATCCTTAAGGTACTTTGTATAAATTTAGTCTGTTATTGCCAATTTATTTTGTGGCTTTGGGTGGTTTACAGGAATCTTCAATCAGGGGTCCTTCTCTGTCAGCATAGCAATGTAGTGTGTGTGTGTGTGTGTGTGTGTGTGTGTGTGTGTGTGTGTGTGTGTGTGTGTGTAAAGGGTTGTCTATCTTAATCTTTGTTTCTTAGTTCCCTTTTATTTTGCAAGACTCTACATTTTCTTCTTTTGCTTCTTCGCCATATAAACTCCAAAAAGCACACCTAACTTCTTTTCTGTCTTCTCAAAAGCAGTAAGTTTTTGAAGACTGCCACCTGAAGTGCTCTTAAAAGTCCTTTCCTAGCCTGACCGCTCGGTGGCACAGTGGATAGAACGTCGAACTGGGACATGGAGGACCTAGGTTCGAAACCCCGAGGTTGCTAGCTTGAGCGCAGGCTCATCTGGTTTGAGCAAGGCTCAACAGCTTGAGCCCAAGGTCGCTGGATCCAGCAAGGGGTTACTCAGTCTGCTAAAGGCTCGCGGTCAAGGCATATGAGAAAGCAATCAATGAACAACTAAGGTGCCACAACGAAGAATTGATGCTTTTCATCTATCTCTCTTCCTGACTGTCTGTCCCTCTCTCTGTCTCTGACACACACACACACACACATCCTTTCCTTGAAGCGCATGCACAGGTCTGCCAACGCTCTACAGTGCTTTGTGCCTGGTGTGCACATCCTCATACTGGTGGTGACTGTGGATGGATTTCAGACCTAATAGTTTCCCTTTCTCTCTTCCACACAGGTTTTCTTTCATATTGCCCTTCTATATTACCTAATAGATAATTTAATAGTTAGGCATTCTCTGTCTTGACATTATGTTCTGGGCCAGGTATCCCCAAACTTTTTACACAGGGGGCCAGTTCATTGTCCCTCAGACCGTTGGAGGGCCGAACTATAAAAAAAATACTATGAACAAATCCCTATGCACATTGCACATATGCACACGTATCATATGACGCGCTTCTAGAGCCATGATGCATGCATCCCGCGTCACTGGAAGTAGTACTGTATGTGCCACCACATACAGTACTCCAGGAGCTCCTCTCACTGACCACCAATGAAAGAGGTGCCCCTTCCAGAAGTGCAGTGGGGCCGGATAAATAGCCTCAGGGGGCCGCATGCGGCCCGCGGGCTATAGTTTGGGGACCCCTGTTCTGGGCACTGGTTTTATGTAAGATTTTTGTTCCTCTTGTAGGTCTGTACTGTTTTTTGAAGGATTGACTGGGACATTAAGTTTATGCCTTTGCATTTACCTCACAGATAGGTGCATGCATGCACGTCTTTGTATATTATATATGCATATGTGTATACATACACGTACATATGAGATATCTCCTACCAGAATGTAATTTCCTTAAGGGTAGCAATTGGATATTACTCATACTTTTGTCTTTAGCAATCATCCCAGTGCCTAGTATATTCAGTGAGCTTTAAACGTTCCTTTCTTCTCTTAACGATTAAAACAAAGTTGCAGTACAACATATTACTCTATTAATAAACTGTTTATTTTTTATAGGTTGCAGATAGTTAAAGAATTGCAACATTAAGTTAAAATTCTCTTAGCTTTGCAACTATGCCCATGTAGGAAAATAATCAGCTCTTGAAGTTATGATTTGAGAACTTGACTCTATAGAAATTGCCATGCCAACTCATAGCACAAGAGCATGGTGCGCAAAGGAGTGTCACTGGACCATCCAGTCAGAGGAAAGCCTCATGGTTCCTGACCACTTACATCATTCCTGTCATTATTCTGTGATTGGCTAGGAAATGAAGCGAGAGTAGAGAGAAATCATTTGTTTACTATAAAGCGGTAAATATTTGGAGATAGTGCATTTTTAAAAAGTAATTAAGGTAAAATGAAGTCATTATCAGCAGGTTCTAATCCAACATGATTGGAGATAAGAATAGGTAGGATACCTACTAACTCAGAAGAAAAACTATATAAATATAGAGAAGATGGCTGTCTAAAACCAAGGAAGGAGGCCTCAGAAGAAATCAGCCCCACTGATACCTTAATCTTGGACTTGAGCCTTATGAAAAGAATTAAAAATTTTTGTTTAGATTACTCAGTGTGTAGTACTTTATTGACAGCTCTAGCAAACTAATATTACAAGGATTCTAATCACAGAATTTTTTAATAGCAACTGAAAATAGAAACAACATACGTGTCCAGTAATGGGTGCACAGTTACGTTTATATTCACATGTACCTAACCTTCTTCCTCTGCAGTCTCTCAGGCAGCAGAAAAGGACACGAATAGTTAAGGACGTAGGCTGTTGCCATCATAACTAACATGAACTAACTCATGAAATTTCTCAGTAGAAGAAGCTCCACTGTCCTTCAGTGTACAGTTTCCACTGTGCAGTGGGTACAACAGCAGGGCACCATAGATAAAGGTATTATTTATGCCGATAATGAACGTCCTGAGAGAAAAAGGGGACAAGCACCATGCCTGGGAATTTTAAGTGCACATCCTTAGTAGATCTCTTTGCCTCGGAAAGATTTCATTCTTTGTTTTCTACTCAAATTCCCACCAGAACCTCCCTTGAAATAAGATTTAAACTGCTCAGTTTATTCTTTTTTTATTATCTCTACATCACTAATTACTGTGCCAAGATCAAATATACTTGTTTATATCTGATTAAATATTTCTGTTTTTGCCAACAAAACCTTACAATATAGTCCCCAAATTCCATTACCATAAACAAAATTTCTTTCAAGGTTTAGTTCTCATAAAATTTCTTATAATTCTTGACATTTTAATATAGTAGGTTTCTTCCATAAAGAACTCAAATTCAACAGCTTAAATAAGTTAGTATATTTTCAAAACATTGAAATATTATAAATTCATTAAAATAATAATTTACAAATAATGACCTGGAAAGGTGTTGGTGGAATGTTAAGGAGACAGTATACATTTTGTTAAAATACATATAAACAGGAATATTTTTAGGAGGATGGATTTTTACATGGTTTTAGTTTTTTACAAAAATTTCCAAATTTTCATGTTACTTTTCCAAATTTCTTTAATGATTATATATTAAAATGGGGGGGGGACATAAAGTAACAGTTATGAGAAAGGCTGCTGATATCATTTTGTTCCACATTTAATAGTTTTGTTGCATAATTATGGAGTAAGATAAGGTTTAAAAATACTATTGTGCCTGACCAGGCAGTGGCGCAGTGAATAGAGCATCGGACTGGGATGCGGAGGACCCCGGTTTGAGACCCCGAGCTCGCCAGCTTGAGCGCGGGTCCATCTGGCTTGAGCGAAGGCTCGCCAGCTTGGACCCAAGGTCGCTGGCTCCAGCAAGGGGTTGCTTTGGTCCGCCGAAGACCCGCGGTCAAGGCACATGTGAGAAAGCAATCAATGAACAACTTAGGTGTCGCAATGGCAACGAAAAACTAATGATTGATGCTTCTCACCTCTCTCCATTCCTATCTGTCTTTCCCTATCTGTCCCTCTCTCTGACTCTCTCTCTGTCCCTGTTAAAAAATAAAAATAAATAAATAATAATAAACCCCCATCTGTGGTATTTAAAAAAAAATACTATTGTTATTTTACCCCCAGGTCTGTCATGGCAAAAACAAGCAGTGCCTGGCAAGGCGGGCAGTGAGTGCACAAGCCCAGCCCCCAGGCTTTGCTGAGCGAGGGCAGTGCTGTTGAGAGTTTGGTGAAAACCTATAAGGACTCTCTCAGATTTTTGGTCCTGAGTCAGTACTGTTGACACATGACCTTTTTTAGTTAGCAATATCTCTGAGATATTTTTCCATGTCTCTATAGGTAGGCAGGGTGATGATAAAAAAAAAAAAAAAGTCATAAGTATGGTTTGTGTACTATAGTGTACTGGTGACCCAGTGTACGTGAATACTGTCCAGTCAGACTAGATGCTGTGCGGGTCTCAAGGCCCCTTTGTGGCTAAGGTTGATCTTATTGCCAAAACAGCAGGACATGCAGGGCTGAGACAGGCAGTGCGGGGCCCTGAGGTATCTGGAAGGCAGTAGCCCTCACCAACTGGCATGAAGGATGTCAGAATGTTTGCTAGTGTAGTTAGTTACTTCAGTGTACAGTTTCCACTGTCTGCCTTGCATGTACATCTCTCCCTTTCTCTTTTTTAGTGAGAGGAAGGGAGAGAGAAAGGAATAGGCAGACAGGAAAGAAGAGGGATAAGAAGCACCAACTCGTAGTTGTAGCACCTTAGTTATTCATTGACTGCTTTCTCTTATGTACCTTGAGTGGGGGTGCTCCAGCTGAGCCAGTGACCCCTTGTTCAAGCCAATGACCTTGGACTCAAGCCAGAGACCATGGGGTCATGTCTATGATCACACGCTCAAGCCTGCGATTCCATGCTCAAGGAGGCAACCTCAGGGTTTCAAACCTGTATTGTCAGCATCCCAGGCCAACGCTCTACGTACTGTGCCACTGCCTGGTCAGGCTTGCTTTCTTCTTTTTTTTAATCTCATTTTTAATAGCCCCATTCAGTTTTATTGTATGGATTCATCTTAATTGTTTTAATCAGATCCTTATTGATGGTCATGTATATAGAGTTCCACTTTTTGGTCACTATAAGCAATGTTATGATATACATTTTTGAACATATCTTTGTGAACATGGGCCAGTGTATCACAATGTGAGTTGGAGAAATCATCTTTCTCCTTAGAATTGTGAATCCTTCCTTAATGTTCACAAGGGATTGATTATGAGGTTCATGTGAGAAGTCAGTCATTTTAAGGGAATATTGAAGTTTAGGTCAGTGGTCCCAAACCCTGAGTCTGCATTGGAATCACCCACAGAACTATTAGGAACCTGACACCTGTGACCCTACTCCTAGATATTCTGGTTTCAATCTGGATGGGTTCTGTAAGTGTTTGTATTTGTTAACAAGTCTCACAAATGATTCTGATGCCCAGCCAGTATTAGACACTACTGAAATATAGAAAAATTAATATTTTAAAAGAGAACAAGATTGTAGGATTTGTCAACATCTGACGTACGGTAAGTACACATGAAGACTGGGAGCTGCTGGAGCTCCATGCCTGCAAGTGGGGATGTGGATCAATGAAATCATTCTGTGAGACTCTTGCAGTGTCTGTCTAAACTCAATAGCGTATTTTATGACTCAGCAATTCCACTCCTAGGTGTGTTCTCCATAGACATGCTTGACATGTTCATCTGAACGTTCTTAGTCACTCTATTTAAATAACCCAAACTGAAAACAAGCCAAATGTCCTCGAACAGAGCAAAGCAAATTTAGTGCTATTTTTATATAACAGAATACTACCTAGTTACAAGAATCATCAAACTGCAACTACATGCAATATGAGTTAATCTCAAAAAACAGAACGTGGAGCACAACAAGCCAGATTCAAATGATGGCATATGTATGATTTCATTTATATAAAGTTCAAAAGCAGGCAGAACTCTGTAGTGTTAGAATCGAGAGGATGGTTACTTTGGAGAGGAGTAATGGCTGTAAGGGGACAAAAGGTGGTGGCAATGGTAGATGATAATGTTTTGTTTCTTACTCTGCTGTTGGTTACATGGGTGTGTTCAGTCTCTGCAAAGTTCACTGCACTCATGATTTGTGCACTTTTATGTATGTATAGTATATATTGATAAAAAGTTCAATTAATACTGTAAAACCATAAATAGAAGGAAGTTCCTCAAATTCCAAAACTATTTCATGATAAAATAGTAACTGTCCTTCCATTCACTGTAAGAGGGATTTGATGTGGCATCCTGTGCTTGTCACCAGACAGCTCTGCACCGCTGTCCCCTTCAGTGACATCTTGGGCTGGGTGGACCCCGTGGAAATGGTTTTCCCAGAGAACGGCTTACCATACTCAGGACTGAATTTAGACCTCTTTGCTCACAGGATATTATTTGACTTGCTTTATAACCACTATGTTTATTAAATAATTAATTAGATGTTAAAAGTGGCTACAATGAGCATGCTTTAGGGTTATCCTTATCAGATGTTGAGACTGCAAATAATCTTTATTTTCTTCTATAAATTTGGGGAGGCTTATTCACATTCACATACCAATCTAGGAAGAGAAAATATGTCATTAAGAACTTTCTGTATCACTTCAAATTTGATTTTAGTGTCACAAGTGAGCATTACAAGACCATTATCATGTCTTAAAATCTACCCTTAGTAATTAGAGTCCTAGTGAATCACCAGAGATTGAAGCTATCTTGCTTTTTTCTTTTTACCACTAGAGAGATTATGGTAACCTGGAGAAAGCTAATAGAATTATCACCTGCATTTCTGATACACTCAACTCTGCTGGTGTCTTCTGTCAGCCAGATGAATATAGACACAATACATGTTTTCTTTACTCAATTGTTGTCAGTGACACTGTTGTAACAAAAGATACCTAAAGAGATGGTTGAACATTTTTCTCTATGACATCTGTTTTTATGTTCCATCTCCTCTTCACTTTTTGTTTCTATTGGTATCCACAGTCTTCTATTTATTTCTCTCTGGTATCACTTTAGCTTCTCAAATATTAAACATTGTAATGAATGGGGTAAACTATTTAGAAGTTTCCTTTTAATCACCAAGACAAAAGGCCTAAAATAGAGTTACTTATGCTCAGCCCCACATCACCAAACCTAGACTTGGTTACAATGTCAGCTCTCCAAGAAATGGGATCTTAAATCAGCCAATCAGGAACTGCCTGGTCAGAAGCACTAGTTAAATAATTGGCCTGATAACCTCCTGCCATTCCCTAAAAGAAAGTAACTTTGCAATAACCAACTAGGATTTTTGCCTAGTGTAATTAACTTGTTCTTGCTCCTGCTATAAAAGTCTTTCATTTTGTGCAGTTCTATGGAACCCTTTCTATCTGCTAAATTGGATACTGCTTGATTCAAATAGATTTTTGCTCAAATAAACACTTAACATTTTCATTATGCCTCAATTTATCTCTTAACATCCCCAAAGGAAATTTGGAGATCTTTATCATGCATGTGATTTTTGGGGGGGGCAGTGACAAAGACAGAGAGACAGACAGACAGGAACAGACAGGAAGGGAGAGGATGAGAAGCATCAACTCTTCGTTGCGGCACCATTCATTGATTGCTTTCTCATATGTGCTTTGACAGGGGGTTGGGGGGGATGTTATAGCAGTGCAAGAGACCCCTTGCTCAAGCCAGCGACCTTGGGCTCAAGCCAGTGACCTTGGGCTTCAAGCCAGTGACCTTTGGGCTCAGGCCAGTGACCATAGGGTCATGTCTATGATCCCACACTCAAGCCAGATGAGCCTGCACTCAAGCCGTTAACCTCAGGGTTTCAAACCTGGGTCCTCCACGTTTGGGTCCAATGCTCTATCCACTACGCCACCACCTGGTCAGACTGAAAAAAAGAATTTGTTATCTCAACCACACTTTCCTTTGTAACAAATAATAATGACTTATTAGGCGTCTTTAAATCTTTAGAACTTTTTAGTTTCTAAGAACCCCTACTTCTATCATGCACTATAAATAATTCTAGTAACTAATGTTAATTAAAATGTATCCATATAGATGATTAATTGTTATGGAGCACCAAAAGGAGAGAAACAAAAGTGAAAGAAAATGGAAAAGGGAGGAGAATATATAGAGAAAATATGTGTTTTGCTTATTATAATGTTAAAACTGATTACTGGGTTGAGCTGTGGTTGGCCTGTTCCATTTTTTAATGAAGTTCCCCAAATATTTTAGCTATCATTGGTAATCATTATTTGGATTCATTTCACCATTATGGATTACAAAATGGGGATATTCTGTGATTCTGCAGGTTTTTTAAAAATTGTAATTCTTCTATAGAAATAAAGCTTATTATCATTTTAATTATCCCCAAAGAGCAGTTTGTGCAGGAAAGGTGGATGAATGTTTGATTTTTTTCTCCATCCATTGCTTTTGACTTTTTAGTTTTAATTTTTTATCTCTAGAAGTTGTCTTTTAAAATATTTTTGAATTTTACTCATATTTTAAACCTGTTTTATTTCTTGAAATACAGTATTTTTATATTCTCTATTTGATAATCCCATTATATTAAGAAACTTGAGCTACTCTGACTATGTCATCTGTTGTTTTTGCTACCTGTCAGTCAGAATGCTTTGTTTCCTTTTGAACTATGAGCTGTTTCTTTCTCTTGGTACCTTACCTTTGGTAATTCTCTGGGGTTTTAAGAAGTTAGGCTCCTCCACAGGGTATTTGCACTAGTTTCTGTCATACATCTATAGGCATAACTATCCTGAGAGCTCTTAAAAAATAAATCAGTTCTCTTATTGAAATATTTAGTGTGGATTTGGGCTTCAAATTGTGGTTAGTGTTTATAAATAATCAAGGAAGAATTTCTCCTTCGTTCCAGTTAGCCTGTAGTTTTGAGATAGGCAGTACTTTTGGGGTAGTGAGTAGGAAAGTTTTTAACTAATTCATTCTATGTTGAGAGTCTAGCCCTTGGGGTCTCAGAATTATGGATAACTCTCCCACTTAGGTGGCCTCTGGAAGTTGTTGTCTTTGATCCCCTTGCTCTGAAGATTGTGTAACCCCAAAGCTCAAGATTACTGGTTTTACTAAATACCCTCACAGCAAAAAGGTCAATTTCAGCATTCTGCTTATTTCTCAGTGCCCACGTGTCCTTTTTTTTTTCTTTTCTTTTGCCTGTATATTTCTCATCTTTTACCAGATTGTAAATGCATTTGAAAATATTTTAAAAATATATTTTATCTATCATTTTAACTTGTTTTTAGGTAAGCCCTCAGTTCACAAACTTAGCTCATTTTATCAAAAATACAAACACCAGGTTCTGGCCTGTTAGCTCAGTTGGTTAAGAGTGTCATCCCAAAACAAGGCTGCGGGTTCCATCACCGGTCTGGGCACACACAAGAACAACCAATGAAAGCACAACTGAGTGGAACAACAAATGAATGCTTCTCTTCCCCCTCCCCTCTCTCTCCCTTCCTTTCTCTGTCTCTAAACAACAAAAAATTAAACCCTGGACGGATACCTCGGTTGGTTGAAGCGTCATCCCAAGTGCAGAGGTTTCCGCTTCGACTCCCCGGGCAGGGCACATACAGGAGCAGCTTAATGTTCCTGTTTCTCTCCCACTCTCCTTTCCTCCCTCTCTCCCTCCCTCTCTCTCTCAAAACAAAACCAAACACAAACACCATTATGTGCTCTTTTCTTTAACTGTGCTTCATTCTTTAATAGTTAAGGATATATTATCTTACAGATCTTTCTAATTATTTTGTGTTTGTCAGTTGTGTATATTTCAGTCCTGTTTAGCGCACTGAATTCACTGTTTCATTCACTTAGTAACTCTTCTATAAAATTCTCACTGATCTAAATAAGTGAGTTTTTCATTAAGGTTATTTCAGAGTTCATGGTAGTTTATTGGTATGAAAGAGTAAAACTTTTTTCTAAAGTAACGTACTTTTGGGTTAAATGTGACTTATGTTTGGTAATTGTTAGTTACATATCTGTGTGGTATACAGGCATATATGGGAGTTTTAGCTTTCTTCTGTACTTTATTAAGTAACCATAAAATAGATTAAAATACTTTTTCTTTTGAGATGTTCCTCCTCTGTTGGAGGAACAGATTGTTTCCCTACCCTTGGTCAGCAAACTGCAGCTCACAAGCCACAGTCAGCTCTTTGGCCCCTTGAGTGTGGCTTTTCCACAAAATACCATGTGCAGGTGCTACCGCGATAAGGAATGTACCTACCTATATAATTTAAGTTTAAAAAATGTGGCTCTTAAAAGAAATTTCAATCGCTATACTGTTGGTATTTGGCTCTGTGGACTAATGAGTTTGCCGACCACTGCCGCCTATATGATCTTTAGCAGATAGGAAGCAGATATGGTACTGGGAGGAGATTGCTGAGGGGAAGAACACATGGATGAGTAATCTGGAAAGAGATTAAAGTCAGATTATGAGTTAGATATCAGCCTTTGAACTAGACCTTTTCATTCTTGGTACTCTGAAGACACAAGCATCTGAATGTTCGTAAAAGAGAGAGAGACTCAAATTAAACCTGGTGTGAGGAGAGAAATGGCACCATGAGGAGTGCTCCCGATCTCTCCCCTTGAAATTTCAACAAATTCAACAACTAAACACAGAGAAAAAAATCTCAGGAGCACCTGAAATATACACACACCAGACAAAGGTATGATTGGGTGAAAAGGTGGCTGAAAATAAAATTCACTCAGAAGGAAAGAAGACACAGGACAGGGTATTTCGCTTTCCTCACTGATCTGAGGAAGGGCACTTTTGTTTGGAGCTGGGTGAATTGGAGAGACTGAGATAGAGGGGAAGGAGCTGAGTTAGGGAAGATGCTCAAACAAAAGAAAGAACACACTGACTCTGCCTGGGATCGTGTATGCTGGGTGCGCTCACGAGAGGTGGGCTCCACCTAAAATTACCATTGTAGGGTACTCATGAGGGACACTGTGACTATCTTTGTGTATTCCGGGCTCCACCATCACCGGCGGAGCTGTGCGATTGGCACCGGCACCAGGCGTGTGCATGGGTCAGATTGTTTAACACAAGATTTTCAAAGCTGGGCACCTGTGTGGGCCTATGCAAGCATTTTTGAGCATTCCTGGCTCCATAATCACTGATGCTTGGCATGCACATGGCCCAAAATTCTTAGCCTGAGACTCCCCGGGGTGGGAGTATACAAGCATCTGTGTGCATTCCCAGCTCTGCCTGAGATCACAGGCACTGGGTGCCAGAGTCAGCCATTGCGAGCGTCTGTGTGCATTGCTGGAGTCGTGGAAGCTGGACATGAACATGACCTACCGCAGACTATCAAACAGCATGCATGCGCGAGAAGCCCGTGGAGATTAGACCCACTGTGTGCTGAGGTGTGCTAGATCTGCCTGCCAGCCCATAGAAATTTGCCTATGTGTAGCAGAAAGGCACTTGATCTGCGATCTGCTGCGAGCCCTGCCTGCTCTCTCTGGTGGCTCTCTTTGCCACTGCCTTGCCCAGAACTGTGCTTTGAGTGGTACTGGAGGGAGGATCTGACAGCGCATGCCTCTCCATGCTCTGCAAACAGTGGCTGAGGTGAACATCACAGCTAAGTCCCCAAGCTACTAGCTCCAGTGGGAGGGCCTTGGGGAGAGTCACCTGGAGGACTGAGACTGCCATTGTTAGAGCCTTAAAGCACTAACAAGCCCTGCCTGCCAACAGAACTGAGGCCCAGCCTCTGTCATTGCCACAGCAACACACCAGCAGGCCCCTGCCCAAGAACCCCACAGAGGTAAAACTTGTAATATACCTGCCAAAAAAAAAGGAAGAAGTTACCTCTCAGAACCAGGAAAAGATTATTTTAACACTTTTTGTCATTTTTTCTCCTTTTCCTTTTCCTTTTTTTTTTCCTTTTGAACTTTATTATCCATAATTGTTACATTTTTTTTTTAACAGGGACAGAGAGAGAGTCAGAGAGAGGGATAGATATGGACAGACAGACAGGAATGGAGAGAGGTGAGAAGCATCCATCATTAGTTTTTCATTGCCGTCGCAACACCTTAGTTCATTGATTGATTTCTCACATGTGCCTTGACCGTGGACCATCAGCAGACCGAGCAACCCCTTGCTGGAGCCAGCGACCTTGGGTCCAAGCTGGCGAGCTTTTGCTCAAGCCAGATGGGCTCGTGCTCAAGCTGGTGAGCTTGGGGTCTCGAACCTGGGTCTTCTGCATCCCAGTCCAATGCTCTATCCACTGCGCCACTGCCTGGTCAGGCCATAATTGTTACATTTTTTATTCTTGTTTTTTGTGAGGGTTTCATTTCAGAAACCTTTACTTTTTTGTTTGTTTTGTTCTTTTTATTCTCTCTCTTTTGTTCTTTCTTTTTCTTATTTTCTTCTTTCTCTCTTCCCATTTCTTCTCCTTTCTCTTTTTTGTTCTTTGTTTTGGGTTCTTTATTCTCTCATCCAAACGTCATTTATAATCAAATTAGTATATTTTGTACTCATAGTTTTCTTCGTGGCATTTTGCTTATTTTTTACTTCATTATTTCTCTTTTTTCATTGTTCCACAGTTCCTGCTCCTTGTTTTCTGTAGTTTTCATTCCACTTATCATTTTAGAACTTTTATTTTTTTGCTGTATATTTTCAATTTTTATTTTATTTTTTAAATTATCTCTTATTGGTGTTATTAGCAGTGCCACTCTCAAATGTCATTAAGGAAAATATCAAATATCATACAGAAGACAGACGTAGCCCAGATAGGTGATGAAAAATCACTAGAAAAATATTCAACCACTTTGGAGTTAAATGACAGAAAATTCAAAATTGAAGTTTTAAAAATACTCAATGAAATACAAGAAAGCACTGAAAGCCAATTTTGTGATCTCAAAAAACAATTTAATGAACAAAAAGAGTACTTCACCAAGGAAATTGAAACTATTAAAAGGAACCAAACAGAGATGAAAAACTCAATACATGAACTGAAAAATGAGGTAACAAGCTTGGCTAATAGGAAAGGCCAGATAGAGGAGAGAATTAGTGGCACAGAAGGCAGGCAATTAGAGACACTACAGAGAGAAGAGGAGAGAGACTCACGAATTTTAAAAAAATGAGAAAACCATACAAGAATTGTCTGACTCCATCAGAAAGAGCAATATAAGAATAATGGATATATCAGAAAGAGAAGAGAGAGAAAAAGGAGAAAAAGGAATGGAGAACATATTCAAAGAAATAATTGAGAACTTCCCAAGCCTGTGGAAAGAATTAGAGCATCAAATCCAAGAAGCAAACAGAACATCAAGTTACCTTAACTCCAACAGACCTACTCGAAGGCACATCCTAATGAAATTATCACAAATCAATGACAAAGAAAAAATCCTCAAGGCAGCCAGGGAAAAGAAGAATACAACATATAAAGGAAGGCTCATTAGGTATCATCAGATTTCTCAGCAGAAACCCCACAAGCCAGAAGAGTGTAGACCCCAATAAAGAATACTATAACCATCAAAGCTATTCTTCAAATATGAAGGGAAAATAAAAACATTCACAGATACAGAAAAGATGAGGGAATTTATCACCAGAAAACCCCGACTTCAGGAAATACTAAAGGGGGTTATCCAATCAGATACAAAGAACAAAACAAAATCACAAGTAAAAGCTCAAACAAGATCACAATAAAGACAAGAATAATCTGTGACAACAGAAACAAAAAGGAGACGACAAAGATTAGCAGTAGCAAAGGAGAGTACAGAAACACTCATGAGATAATGGACTACAATGAATATGATATATATTCTTTCAATTATTTAATGGTAACAACCCCTGAAAATACCACTACTGAAACACATAGCTTAAAAAAAGAAGAAACAGAGGAAAGAAGTATGGAATACAACCAAACAAAATCAAATGACAGAAAAACAAAAGAGAACAACCAAACAAGATACAGAGCTATCAAAAAGTAATATATAAAAGGGCAATAGGAAACCCTCAAGTGTCAATAATTACATTAAATGTGAATATATTGAACTCACCAATAAAAAGACACAGCGTAGCAAAGTGGATCAAAAAAGGAAATCCAACTGTATTCTGCCTTCAAGAAATACACCTAACCTACAAGGATAAAAACAGATTCAAAGTGAAAGGTTGGAAAAATGATTCTCCAAGCAAATAATATCCAAAGTAAAGCAGGTGTAGCCATATTCATATCTAACAAAGCTGACTACAAGACAACAAAGGTAATCATAGACAAATATAGTTATTTCATAGTATCTGATAAAGGGGACATTGAATCAAGAAGACATAACACTTCTTAATATATATGCACCAAACCAATGAGCACCAAAGTATATAAGACATCTACTAACTAATTAAAAATATAAACCAACAAAAATACAATTATACTTGGAGACATCAATATACCACTCTAGATTGTTCATCCAAACAAACTAAAGAAATATTGACCTTAAACAAAACACTAGAACAATTGGATATGATAGACATCTGCAGGACATTTCATCCCAGAATGTCACATTATACATTTTTCTCCGGTGTACATGGAATATTCTCAAGAATTGACCATATATTGGGCCACAGAACTAACATCAACAACTTCAGAAACATTGAAATTATACCAAGCCTATTCTCTGACTATAAGACTTTGAAACTAGAATTCAACTTTAAAAAAGAGATAAACAAGCCCACAAAAATGTGGAAAATAAACAACATACTTCTAATAAATGACTGGGTCAACTATGAAATTAAAACAGAGATCGAAAGATTTATACAAACAAAAATGACAACATGACATATCAGAATCTTTAGGATGCAGCAAAAGCAGTAATAAGAGGGAAGTTCATATCATTACAGACTTATATGAACAAACAAGAGAGAGCCCAAGTAAACAACTTAACATCACATCTTAAGGAACTAGAAAAACAAGAACAAAGGCAACCCAAAACCAGCAGAAGAAAGGAAATAATAAAAATTAGAGCAGAAATAAATGAAATAGAGAACAGAAAAACTATAGAAAAAAATCAATAAAACAAGGAGCTGGTTCTTTGAAAAGATCAACAAAATTGACAAACCCTTTGCAAGACTCACTAAGGAAAAAAGAAAGGACTCATATAAACAAAACCCAAAATGAAAGAGGAGAAATTACCACTGATATCATAGATGTACAAAGGATTATTGTAGAATACTATGAAAAACTATATGTCACCAAATTTAACAATCTAGAAGAAATGGATAAATTTCTAGAACAATACAATCTTTCTAGACTGAGTCACAAAGAAGTAGATAGCCTAAATAGACCAATAAGCAGGGAGGAAATAGAAACAACTATTAAAAACCTCCCCAAAAATAAAAGTCCAGGGCCAGACGGCTATATTGGTGAATTCCATCAAACATTCAAAGAAGACTTGGTTCCTATTCTACTCAAAATCTTCCAAAAAATTAAAGAAGAAGCAATACTTCCAAACACATTTTATAAGGCCAACATAACCCTCATATCAAAACCTGGCAAGGACAACAAAAAAAAGAAAACCACAGACCAATATCTCTAATGAATACCGATGCAAAAATCTTAAAATACTAGCAAATCGAATACAACAACACATTAAAAAAAATAGTTTACCATGATCAAGTGGGATTTATCCCAGAATCACAAGGATGGTTCAACATACATAAAACAGTTAACATAATACACCATATCAACAAAACAAAGAACAAAAACTATATGATCCTATCAATAGATGCAGAAAAGGCATTTAATAAAATACATTTTATGTTTAAACACTCAACAAAATGTGTATAGAAGGAAAATATCTCAACATAATAAATGGCATTTATGGCAAACCATCAGCTAACATAATTTTAAATGGTAAAAACTGAAAACTTTTCCTCTAAAATCAGAAACAAGACAAGGTTGCCCACTCTCTCCACTCCTATTCAACATAGTGCTGGAAGTTCTAGTCAGAGCAATCAGACAAGAGATAGAAATAAAAGGCATTCATATTGGGAAAGAAGAAGTAAAGGTTTCACTTTTTTCAGATGATATGATCCTGTACATCGAAAACCCCAAGGACTCCACAGAAGGGCTATTAGAAACAATAAACCAATACAGTAATTTTGCAGGATACAAAGTTATTATACAGAATTCTATTGCTTTTTTATATGCCAACAATGAAACTTCAGAAAATGAACTAAAAAAATAAAACCCTTTTATGGTTGCAACAAAAATAATAAAATACCTAGGAATAAACATAACAAAGAATGTATAGGACTTATATAATGAAAACTACAAAGCATTATTAAAGGAAATCAAAAAAGGTCCTGGCCAGTTGACTCAGCAATAGAGCGTCAGCCTGGCATATAGAAGTCTCAGGTTTGATTCCCAGCCAGGGCACACAGGAGAAATGCCTATCTGCTTCTCCACCCTTCCCCCTTTTCTTTCTCTCTATCTCTCTCTTCCCCTCCCACACATAAGGCTCCTATGAAGCAAAGTTGGCCCGGGCACTGAGGATGGCTCCATGGCCTCCGTCTCAGGCACTAGAATGGCTCCGATTGCAGCAGAGTGACACCCCAGAGGCGCCATGCATCTCCCCATGATGGGCATGCCTGGTGAATCCCAGTCGGGCACATGCGGGAGTCAGCCTCCCCACTGCTTCTTACTTTGGAAAAATACCAAAATAAAAATAAAAAAAAAAAAGGAAATAAGAAAGGCATAATGAAATGGGAAAATATTCCTTGTTTGGGATAGGAAGAATAAATATAGTTAAAATGACCACATTACCCAAAGCAATATACTAATTTACTGCAATTTCCATAAAAATTCCAATGTCATTTTTTAAAGAAATGGAACAAAACATTATTAGGTTTATATGGAACCACAAAAAAACCCGAATAGCCAAAGTAATCCTAAGGAAAAGAAACGAAGCAGGTGGCGTTACAATACCTGACTTCAAATTATACTACAGAGCCATGACAATCAAAACAACATGATATTGGCAGAAAAATAGACACACAGACCAATGGAACAGGATAGAGAGCCCAGAAATAAAACCACATCTATATGGTCAAATGATCTTTGATAAAAGGGCCCAACAACACACAATGGAGAAAAGAAAGCCTCTTCAACAAATGGTGCTGGGAAAACTGGAAAGCCATGTGCAAAAGAATGAAACTCAACTACAGTTTGTCCCCTTGTACTAAAATTAATTCAAAATAGATCAAAGACCTAAATATAAGATCTGAAACAAGAAATTACGTAGAAGAAAACATAGGTACTAAACTCATGGACCTTGGTTACAAAGAGTACATTATATGAATTTGACTCCAAAGGCAAGGGAAGTGAAGGCAAAGATAAATGAATGGGACTACACAAGACTAAGAAGCTTCTGCACAGTAAGAAAAACTGACAGCAAAACAAACAGACAGCCAACTAAATGGGAGATATTTTCAAACAACAGCTCAGATAAGGACCTAATATCCAAAATATAAAAATGGCCAATCGATATATGAAAAGATGCTTAGCCTCACTAGCTATTAGAGAAATGCAAATCAAAACTACAATGAGATACCACATCACACCTATTAGATTAGCTATTATCAATAAGACCTGTAATAACAAGTGTTGGAGAGGCTGTGGAGAAAAAGGAACCCTCATCCACTGTTGGTGGGAATGTAAAGTAGTACAACCATTATGGAAGAAAGTATAGTGGTTCCTCAAAAAATTAAAAATAAAACTACCATATGACCCAGCAATCCTTCTATTGGGTATATACCCCCAAAACTCAAAAACATAGTACATAAACACACATGCAGCCCCATGTTCATCACAGCATTGTTCACAGTGGCCAAGATGTGGACACAACCAAAAAGCCAGTCAGTGGAGAAGTGGATAAAGAAGAGGTGGTACATATATACTATGGAATACTACTCAGCCATAAGAAATGATGATATTGGATCATTTACAACAACATGAATGGACCTTGATAACATTATACTGAGTGAAATAAATTTAAAAAAAACTAAGAACTGCATGATTCCATACATAGATGGGACACAAAATTGACTCAGGGACATAGATAAACATGCAGTGGTTACCAGGGTGTGGGGAAGAGAGGAGGGACATAAAGAAAACCAAATAAAAGGTGACAGAAGATGATTTGACTTTGGGTGATCGGTATACAACCTAATCGAATGTCAAAATGATCTGGAGATGTTTTCTCTAAATCTGTGTACTCTAGATAACTAATGTCACTTCATTAAAATTAATTGTCTAAATACAATTTAAAAAATGAGAGACTTTTTAAAAATAGTATTTCTCCACTGTAATTACTGCTCTATTTCCAGGGTTTTTTGTTTCTGTTTTTATTTTTAAATAATTTGGTTTTTATTCTGTTGTGTTAGATAGGCTATAACCCTTCACTTGCCTGTATTTGTACTTTAAAAATATTGTTCTGTCTGACTAACGAATACCTTTAAAATAATGTGCATTAGTGCATTTCTAAGCATGTCCGACATGTTTATTGATCAAATGCTTTGCAGATGGAAATGAAATTTTGAGAAGAATCTTGTAAATAAATACAGATTTATTTTTACTTTAATAAACTATTCAAAGCATAAAGACTTTGGTCTGGGTATCAATATTAGCAGATGATCTGCCAGGATAGTTAGTACCTGCTGAGGATTGCAATGATTTTTCATTTCTGGTGCCTTTTTTGGGGGGTGCTTGAATTACAGATACACACCAGATGGACATTGACAAGTCTTCTAGATGTCTGAAGTGCTTCATAAGTCACTGATCATACTATTCTGTTATCATACATATACTTTATACTGGAATTCAGTTAGGTACTGTTTAGATTTGTGTGTATCCCCACCTGTTAGGTAATTATCAGACTAATTGCACTTCCCAAAGGAATACTGGAGATGTAGGGCTGGCAACAGTTATAATCAATTTAAAATTATACTTACCAATAAAAAACAAATCATTGAATCTCTGTACTCTAGTTTGTAAATAAATAGTAAGTGACAATAAAATTGGGACCTACTCATAATGAAATGAAGTTTTCCAGCTTCTCTGTATTTCTTTGTAGACTTGTGAGTTACACTTTTAAAATGCATCTGCCCAACCAGGGACAGTTATCAGGTCCTAATGATTCTTAAATCTCATATCTTTTAAACAATAATTCTAATGGTACTGTAACAAAATCCATTTATTTTTTAAATCAAGGTTAAGCCCTTTGGAGTCATTTCAGTTCATCATATTCTTTCATTCATTCACCAAACTTGACTGAACAACTTATGAAATGCAAGGTACTAAGCTAGGGCGTTGGCCGCAGCACATTTGCAGCCCTCAGGAACCTCCTTGTTTGATTTTGTTCAGCTATGCTGAGCCACCAAAGAGACATGTTCTTCAGCACAGATCCTCTACTGGCTCTGCTGCCTGTGCTGTCCACATTAGTTAATATCTTGAGGTTGAAATTCATTATCCTGTCCTGTGGTGGCGGTAAGAACCCTTAATGAAAGCCTTTTTGCAAAATGTTCTAATGGCCACTTATTGCTCCAGGTAATGGAGATCTGGTAGATGAAAGGGTGATCTGTTAAATAGGGATACTTTAGATTTCTTTATAAATCCACTTATTTAGATATAATTTACATGTAATAAAATGTATCCATTTTAAGTGTGAAGTTCAATAAATTTTGACAAAGTATACACCCTATAACCACTACCTCATTCTCCCAATAGAGAAACCTAGGTTTTATTCTAGATTTCTTTCTCTCTCTCATATCTAGATGGCTGCTAATTTCTGTCTATGCCACATTCTGAAGTTCCATGGAACCTCCTTTACCTCTTTATTTTCATGGCTGCTGCTCTAGTTTTTTACCTCTAGTACTGCACTCTACTTTATAACTGGTTTTTGACTCATGTCTTTCTTTTTTATGTCCTCCATGATGTTACTAAGTTCTGGTTATCCCCACTTGCTTAAAAACCTTTGATGACTCTTTGCAGTTCCTACTACAAATCATCAATTTCTGACTAAGTGATTGATTGGTTCACAGTGGCAACTGACTAGCTGATGACCATAATCAGATATCACTTAACAGATAGGAACTATACACAGAGAAGCAGATTTGTGGAGGGAAGGTGATTAGTTTGTTCACTAACAATACGGAAGAAATAAACATTTGCCTGTGTTTTGGTTTTGAAATTATGAAGATCATTTGTATTTTATGTAAGCTTTATGTTAACAATCATGAAGGCAGGAGATAAGTGTGAACTTTACCTTCTAGATTGGTAAAGATAAGGTCTGAGGTGAGATAATTGATAGCTGAGTATTTATTTACCTTGAATGGGAGAAAAACATACTAGAAATATTTAAATATAACAATTAAAAGAAACTTTATTCTTATTAAAAACCTTGTCTTGACCTTAATTGAGAGCACAAAGGTTTTTTTTTACTGTACAGTAAGTTTTTGATATCCCCATATCTTTTCATAACACAGGAAGAATGGGTATTCAAAATAGTGCCTGGATAAATAAAGTACTTTTAGGCACAAGTGTTTATATTAGTTATTAGAATAGTCATTGAATAAGGATTATGCTAATATAAATGAGCTCTACCACCCTGTTCTAATAATATTTAGAAAAGTGATTATTCCCTTCTTTAAAAAATGAATGCCCCCGTCAGAATTCCAGTAAGGTGTTTTGTATATATTAACAAATGGGTGGTCAAATTTATGTGGAAAAGCTAAGCCCAGATTCACAACACAGAGCGCAAAGCTGGAGGACTCATACTCATCTATTTCAAAACTTAGCATAAAGATACAGTAATCAGGACAGTGTGGTATTGGTGGAAAACAGACACATATATGTCAATAGAACGGAATAGAGGGGCCAGAAATAAGCTCACACACATCACTTTGTTAAGTGATCTTTGACAAAGGAGCAAAGGCAATTCAATAGAGTAAGAATAATTTTTAGGTAAATGGTACCAGAATAGTTGAATATTCATATTAAAAAACTGAATCTAGCCTGACCTGTGGTGGCGCAGTGGATAAAGCGTCGACCTGGGAACACTGAGGTCGCCAGTTCAAAACCCTGCACTGGTCTGGTCAAGGCACATATGGGAGTTGATGATTCCAGCTCCTCCCCCCTTTCTCTCTCTCTCTTTCTCTCTCTCTCTCTCTCTCTCTCTCTCTCTCTCTCTCTCTCTGTGTCTCCTCTCTAAAATGAATAAAATAAAAAGAAATTAAATTGGGTTGTTTATTTTGAAAAAAAAAAAAAAACTGAATCTAGACATGGACCTTATGCCTTTCACAAAATTCAGTCAAAATCAATCATAGACCTAAATGTAAAAGCACAAAATTGTAAAACTTCTAGAAGAAAACTTAGGAGAAAAATCTAGGAAACCTTGGGGTGCGGCCGCAATGAATGTTTAGAAATAACACCAAAAGCACGACCCAGAAGGAGAACGCTGATAAGATGGACATCATTAAAATCTCAAACTTCTGCCCTGAAAAGACACTGTTAAAAGAATAAAAAGACAAGTCACAGACTGGAAGAAGTGTTTGCAAAACATATATATAAGAGATGTATTCAATATATACAAAAAACTTAAGATTCAAAAGTAAGAAAACGAAGAAACCTGTTAAAAATAGCACAAGATCTGAAAACACAAAGATATGCAGACAGCAAATATGCAGATCTTTGTCTGCAATACCATCCTTCAGTAAAAGGAACATGGCTCCTTGGAGACATGGCTGATTCTAGGACTGGGCTAGCAAATATATAATATAAATATAGAGTATTCTGTAGTGCCAGAAAATAAGGAAGCACTAAAGAAAATTCATATTGATGATGCGGGTATGTCTATGGGCCGCCCATGGCTTTCTTTCAAAGAATTTGGGATGAGGGGAGGGGTGAAGAGTAACATTACACCGGAGAAACCTGAAGAGCACTACCTCAGCCTGTGATCAAGTCAGCATCAACAGTGATGTCATGTTAGTTACTAGTATGTACCTAACCCTAGTCTAATCACTAGAAAAACATCAGACAAATCCCGGTAGAAGGGTACCCTACAAAGTAACTGATGAGAGTATGCCTCAAAACTGTCCAGGTCGTCAAAAAACAAGGGAAGCCTAAGAAACTGTCACAGCTAAAAGGAGCCTGAGGAGACATGACAACTAAATGTAAAGTGGTGTCCTGGGTAGATCCTGGGAAAGAGTAAGGACAGTAGGTGAAAATTAAGGAAATCCAGTAAAAGGTGGATTTGAGTTAGTAAGAAGGTATTGTTATTAATTCTCACTGATTATAAAAAATGTATTGTGCTACTGTAAGAGTGGGAGCTGTCATCTCAATTTTCCTGTAAGTCTAAAACTGATCTGTTAAAGTACTATTTGAAGGTCTCAGGATAACCCAGTGTGTCCTGTCTTCACAGTTTTGAGAGTGTCTGCTGCCTCGCGGAGTCACCCTCACTCTCGGACATTGCTTTTGATGGCAACCCCATAGCTCAGGAGTCATGGTACAAACACACCGTCCTCCAGAATATGATGCAGCTGCGCCAGCTCGATATGAAGAGAGTCACGGTGAGGGTCCACTGGCTGCATGCCAGGCAGCTCCCAAGGGGGGGGGGGGCGTGGGCGCAGGATCCTTGCCTGACATGCTGCTTTTGTTGTTGTTGTTGTTGTTGGGGTTTTTTGTTTGTTTTTGTTTTTAGAGAGAGAGGAACAGAGACAGGAAAGGAGAGAGATGAGAAGCATCAACTCATAGTTATGGCACCTTAGTTTTTCATTGTTTGCTTTCTCATATGTGCCTTGACGGGGGGGTTTCAGCTGAGCCAGTGAACACCTGCTCAAGCCAGCAGCCTTTGAGCTCAAGCCAGTGAGCATGGGGTCATTTCTATGATTTCATGCTCAAGCCAGCAACCTCAGGGTTTTGAACTTGAGTCCTCAGCATCCCAGGCCAACGCTCTATCCACTGTGCCACCACTTAGTCAGGCCTGCAGTGCTTCTTAATGTTAATGAATTTGGGATTATCAGAAATGTAATTATGGTATAGTTCATAATTATAATATAGGCCTTATTTTACTGCCTCTCTCCTATTCCCAATGTCATTTAATAGGGCTTTTAAAACTTCTCACAATAGAAATTTAATCATTATGCTTGTTTTTCTTTCTTGCTTAATATCCAACTAATAATGAACTTTAGAATGTATGAGTAAAAATTTCATCAATAATGGTTAAGAATATGAGTCCTGGAGCTAGACAACTTAACTCTGAATCCCGGCTTGACTGTTTTCTACTTAACCTTTCTATACCTCATTTTCTCAAAGTCACATGGGTATCATCATTGTGTTACATCATAAGGTTACACTAAACCTTAGCACACTGTAAGGCTCTGAGCAAGCATCAGCCACAGCTGTATTACTAATGCTGTGCCTCTCTACATAGCAGTCTCTTTTTTAACCACTCTCCCTCAGTGGTGGGATTCAAATAATTTAACAACTGGTTATCTGCCTGATTACCTAATTCCTTGTCACCCCCTGGTTGTTTGACTTTTTCTCTTTACGTTATATGTTTGTTTACTGAAGAAACAAACATGAGGGAATTAAAATGGAATATTTCATTAAAGATATGTTTTTTTGAAATAAATAAATAAATATCACAATCATATTTCCATCAAATCTTTTTCACCTGTGAACGGAATGAACATTACTATGGGACTTAGAATACAGTACACTGTTGCACAGATGAATGTTAAAAAAAGAGTAAGGAATGTAAATTTGTGATTTCCACATTGGGTGGCTTCCCAGGCGCCCACCTTGTAGAGAACCCTGATTCCAAGTGCCATTTTAACAACTGGTTCGCCAAACTCGTCCAAAAATTAGGTATCGGTTCTGCCTAGCTGGTGCAAACCAGCTGAGTCCCCACACTGCTGTCCCTCTGTCTGCGACATCTACACTTAGAGGTTCTGCTCTGGGTACTACTGCTTATTGCCCTTCACAACAAGGTTGAGCTAGATGAGTGGGGTGAGAAGTGAGGCTAACCCACTTATATAAATTAGTCCTTAATTATATATTGTTATATTGTGTTTCTTAGAGTGAATTTGTGTGTCAGTCTTGTCTACCCAGCAGTGTCCCTCAGCACAGCCATTCTCCTTCCTTGCCCACACCTACAGATGTTCCATGCGTTCTGCTTTTCTTCCCTCTCCTTCAGTGCCAGGGTGGAGTCGTGTCCAATAAAGACTTGTTGGTTGAGTGAGATTCTCCTACTTCTCTGCCTGAAATGAAGGAGAATAATACTGCCTATAATCATTATCCTTGTATGGTCCTCAGAGCGCTTCCTGGTGAGACAATTGGGAAAATCCGTGGTGGTGGGAGTAGGGCCAGCTGCCCTGCCAGTACAGAGAAGCAGCCCCCCAGCTGCTCTACCATGGTTTAGTTTACAGATTTAAAACCTCTTAAATGGTAACAGTCTTAAAGTTGTAGAAAGACTGTACACATGGTGCAAAGAACTTTCTTTCTTGAACCATTTGAGAGTACGGTAAGCTGCCAGCTTGATTTCCCCAACAGCCCTGCACGTGTTAGTGTGTGTCTCCTATAAGCAAAGACGTTCTTCTGTGTAGATACCAGTGAAATCAGAAAGTGAATATTGAATAATTACTAGTGTTGAATTCTCACACCACATTCAATTTTACCAGCCGTATCAAATATTCTGTATAGCAGAATGATCCAGTCTGGAATTATACATTTGTGAGGGGCTAACTAATATTAATACTTTTTCTCCCACCTTCTAAGTTCTTCAGGCTGGGCTAATAACCAAATTAACAGAGATGGCACTGTTAACAGGTTAACAGGAGAAAATCAAAGTTCAATATATGTTCATGGGGAATTCACATAGGCATGATAATTTCATGAAAATTCCAGAGACAGTGAGGCAACATTGGGTATATAACACACTCTGAACAAAGGTGAAAGTGGAGGGCTGGGGTATCAGACTTCAGAAGTGAGAAAGTTGATTTACAGGTAGTGGCAGAAGAGCAGAACATGGGGCGGCAGAATCCTTGCTAGGGACACAGCATCTCTACTTGTTTGAAACCCTCTTGTTTATCATACTTAATTCAGGTTAAGCTAAAGAGACACCCTAAGGTGACACCCTAAGGTCTCCTCCTGGAAGCAGGTTTCTCTTTCTGCACCTCTGAGGTAGGAAAGGGGAAGGGTCAAAAGTTCTGAGTCTTCTGTTTCTTAATAAACAGCTTAAAATTAATATGCCAAAAAAGCAGCTTTAGGGTGTCGAAATTTTGGTCCCTTCTCATTTGTTTCCTGTCTCTATTACCACCATATTTCCGGCACAGTTCCTGTTTTTCCTTGACTTTCATGATGTTGGTATTCATGAAGATTACAGATCAGTTATTTTGTAGAATGACCTTCTTTGAAGTTTTCTTGTGATTAATTTTTAGTTGCAGATGTTTGACACGAATATCCCAGAAGTGATTTTGCATTCTTCTCATTGTACATGTGCACTTCATATTTATCTCTTTATTGTTGTCCATCTTAACTAAGAGGAATTTATAGCTCACTTTTGTAATCCCTTTCCTCAGGAAATTTCAACTTATTCCTACTGTTATATAAGGACCATTATATTTAGTTTTATTTTTTGTTGATAATTTTTTAGTAATTATAATATGCAAACAATATACCATTTTAAAGACTTTCTGTAACAGGATTGGGGTACAATGGCCCATGAGCTGCTCACCTGTTTTTGTAAAAGAAAAGTTCTATTGGAACACAATCACATTCATCTATTTATGTATTATCTGTCTGTTTTGATGCTACAGCAGGAGAACTGAGTAGTTGCTAAACTATGTGGCCTACAAGCCTAAAACATTTACCATCTTGCTGGAAAAACTTGCTGACACCTGGTCTATAACAATTTTTCTCTTTAAAAATGATATCTGGAGTAAATGTTATGGAATTTACCATAGAAACATTCTAGCTGGGGTGGATTACACAAATGTTTAATGAACTTCTGTGAACTAGGATGGTGGTTCCCAGACTGTGTGCCAAAGATTCTATAGTGAGCTCACGGGGGTGGGGGTGGGGGGGATATGGAACATTATTTTATTTTTAAGGGAAACTCAGTGATATTTGGTATCTGTGAGATATTGAGAAACTTCTGGCTCAAGGTAGCTTACCATTTCAGCACTGGGTCACTGTTGTTTCTCTTTCTGGGGTTGTATCTTTCCACAGCTGAGTTATTCAGTGGTTGTGATAACACAAATACCAGGCCAGATCAGCGTGGAACAGGAAATGCGGGTGGTGCCAGCTTTACAGCAGGCAGCTAGTTGGGTATTAGTGAAAAAGAAGGGGCCAGGCATCTAATTAAGCCAGGTTCAGAGGAAGCTGCAGCTTTACAGACACCCCAGGGTACAGCTGCATCTTCCACCAAAGAGACTTAATCCCTGAGCTTTCCTTTGTCCCCAGGGAACAACTGCAGACGAATGGGGGAGGAAGAACCAGCAAGGGAGAAATTCCTCTGCTGAGACATTAGCAGTAGAAAGCAGACAACAGCCAGCAGAACTTTGAATCAAGCACAGTAGCAGCCAAAAAGGGGACCTTCTAGAGGAGGAGTTTCGCCTGGAGAAATCTGGGGAAAAGACCTGATAGGATAAGGGTACAGAATCAGAAGATTCAGGAAAGGGATTGGAAAGAGGGAAGTACCAGCACAAACCAGTGAAAAATTAGGAAGAAGATTGGTTAGTTTGAAAGAAAGCCTGTGCTCTCCCAAACCAAAGGAAATTAAATCACAGCCTAACAAAAGCCCCAGGCACATTCTCTCATGGCAGAAGCCATGGCCTGGGCATATAGCCACATGGCTGAAGCTCAGCACCTAGACCTGGCTGGATGGGAGCAGAGACTGTGCTGTACTACTGGAGCCTCGGAGGCCAAGCTCATGGCAGGCAGCTCTGGGTCCTGAACCTCCTCCTGGTCTTGGTGCATCCCAGAGGCTGAAATTATTCTGCAGTGAGACAGAGTTGGCCACCTGCTTGTGGGTGAGATAGTGTAGCAGCCTCTTCAGGGGCACCTGTGCCCTGCATGCCCTTCCATTAAATCTCACCACTATTGCTCACATCCTCCTATGAGTGAGTGCCTGAAATTCTTTTCTCATGACTTAACAAGAAACTGTTTCCAGACTGGACCCACCTTGGTTCTGGTCCATGTCTGACAACACAATCTAATTCCATTGTTTGAGAAGTTGTATAGTGGCCTACAGGTACACACCTTCCATAGGTAAGCTACTGTGGTTATCTAAGAGTAGTATTTTTTTATTCAACTTATATGTATTATTATTTTTCAAATGGCTACTAAGTTGCTAGAACATGAATACTTATTATTTCCTAACTACAAAAACAGAGCTGTAGCACATTTCTTTTGACCTAGAGGCACCATGAACAAGTTCTTGAGACATTTTTAGTCACTTTGAACTGCAGTGTCTGTACTCTGGTCTGTGTTAGAGACTAGAGACAATAAGACCAGAATTATAACACACCCTAACATCAACTTACAGTCTAGTGAAGAAGCAGTCATCCAGCCAGCTCACAATGCAAAATGACTAGGTAGCTAAGACAGATTGACAGATACATCTGTGTGTACACATTCACACATGGCACAGTCGTCAAAGAGCAGAGCACACCTATGTCCACTGGAGAAATAGGAACTGTTCCAAAGGAGAAAATACTTGACCTGAACCTTGAAGAGTGGCAAAGAAGAAGGAGGATGTATCTGTGGAGGATGTTCCAGAGAGAGAGAAGGGTGCAAGATGCAGAGGAGTGCCAACAGGATTGATAGCAGTTCTTCAACATAGCTGAGCAGTGGGTGTACATGGAGGGGGGATTAGCAGGAGTAGAAAAACATCTGACAGGCAAAGGTCAGGCATGAAAGGCGTTTTATATCATGATAAAGAGGTTAGATTTTTTTCATGGACAGAAGAAAAAGCCCTTGGAGAGTTTAAGGTAGTTACATTGGAATTGCCTACAAAAAAGCTTTCTTCTCCGAGTGGCAGCCCAGAGGATGAGTCAGGAAGACAGGGCAGGTGACGGGATGAGAAGCAGGGGCACTCAGTGAGGGTCAGAGCTGTGGTCTCCAGTAAGAGGGACGGCAGGAGAATGTGCTACAAAGAGGTAATATGAGTTGCTGGCTTCATGCCTGTTTTGCTTTTGTTATCTCTATTAGGAAGAATGGCTTTTAGTCTGTTCTGAATAGAAATAAATATTGATAAGGTGAAAGCGAAGCCTAGGATATGTGTATAAGTAAGTTTGAATACAGACTCATCCAGAACAGGGCAAATTTTCCCAGTAAAGGACCTAATTGTAAGAAGTGTAGGCTTTGGGGTTAGACCAGCTCTGTTGTAACTATGCAGTTCTGCCATTGTAGTGTGAAAGCAGACATATATAATTCATAACTGAATGAGCATGGCTGTGTTCCAATAAAACTTTATTTACAAAAGCAGGTGGTGGACAGGATTTGGTCCTTGGGATGGAGTTCAGTCCCTGCGCTAGAGTACTTAGTAAACAGGTGAATGAATGGCTAACCCACTGAAAGTGCTTTGTGAGACAAAGTGTAGAGAGCAGAGGAGCTGAAGGTAAGATGAGCTTGTTTGTCTTTGAAAGGAAAGAAGAGAAATTCTCAAATTGTGACAGTAGCCCTGGCTGGATAGCTCGATTGGTTAGAGCATCATCCCAAAGCACAGATGTTGCTGGTTCGATCCCCACTCAGGACACATACAGGAACAGATCAATGTTCCTCTCACTTCACTAAAATCAATCAATAAAACTTTTAAAAAATTTGTGACAATAGACTTGATGTTGATTATGAAAGAAAACTAAACTGGACTATTAAAAGATGGGTTGTAAGTATTTAAGGGATTGATTGCTAAGAGGCAGCATTAGTTCACTAAAAACAATTTATACCGAAGTTATATTTCTTTTTTTAAAATTAATTTTAATGGGGTGACACCAATAAATCAGGGTACATGTGTTCAAAGAAAACATCTCCAGGTTATCTTATCATTCAATTCTGTTGCATACCCATCACCCAAAGTTAAATTGTCCTCTGTCACCTTCTATCTGGTTTTCCCTGTGCCCCTCCCCTCTCCCTTATTCTACCCTCTCATCCCTCCCCCCACCCCGTAACCACCACACTCTTGTCCGTGTCTCATAGTCTCACTTTTATATCCCACCTATGTATGAAATCATGCTGTTCTCAGTTTTTTTCTGTATTACTTATTTCACTCCGTATAATGTTATCAAGGTCCATCCATTTTGTTGTAAATGATCCGATGGCATCATTTCTTATAGTTGAGTAGTATTCCATAGTATATGTGTACCATAGCTTCTTAATCCACTCGTCTTCTGACGGACACTTGGGCTGTTTCCAGATCTTCGCTATTGTGAACAATGCTGCCACGAACATGGGGGCGCATTTCTTCTTTCCAAACAGTGCTATGGTGTTCTTAGGGTATATTCCTATAAGTGGGATAGCTGAGTCAAAAGGCAGTTCGAATTTAATTTTTTTAGGACTCTCCAAACTGTTTTCCACAGTGGCTGTACCAGTCTACATTCCCACCAGCAGTGAAGAAGGGTTCCCTTTTCTCCACATCCTCACCAGCACTTGTTCTCTGTTGTTTTGCTGATGAGCACCATTCTGACTGGTGTGAGGTGATATCTTATTGTGGTTTTAATTTGCATTTCTCTAATGATTAGTGATGTTGAGTGTTTCTCATATGCCTATTGACCATCTGTATTTTCTCTTTTGCCCATTTTTTGATTGGATTGTTTGTCTCCCTGGTGTTGAGTTTTATAAGTTCTTTATAAATTTTGGTTATTAACCCCTTATCAGACGTGTTGTCGGATATGTTCTTCCATTGTGTGGTTTGTCATTTTATTCTGTTCTTATTGTCTTTAGCTGTGCAAAAACTTTTTAGTTTGATATAGTCCCATTTGTTTATCTTGCCTTTTATTTCACTAGCCCGTGGAGATAAATCGGCAAATATATTGCTGCTAGAGATGTCGGAGAGCTTACTGCCTATGTTTTCTTCTAAGATGCTTATGGTTTCATGGCTTACATTTAAGTCTTTTATCCATTTTGAGTTTGTTTTTGTGATTGGTGTAAGTTGATGGTCTAGTTTCATTTATTTGCAGGTAGATGTCCAATTTTCCCACACCTTTTGTTAAAGAGGCTGTCTTTACTCCATTGTATGTCCTTTCCTCCTTTGTCAAATATCAGTTGTCCATAAAGCTGTGGGTTTATTTCTGGGTTCTCTGTTCTGTTCCATTGATCTGTGTGCCTGTTCTTATGCCAGTACCAGGCTGTCTTGAGTACAATGGCCTTGTAGTAAATCTAGATATCCGGAAGAGTGATACCTCCTGCTTTATTTTTTCTTTTTAAGATTGCTGAGGCTATTTGTGGTTTTTTTTGGTTCCATATAAATTTTTGGAATATGTGTTCTATATCTTTGAAGTATGTCATTGGAATTTTAATTGGTATTGCATTGAATTTATAAATTGCTTTGGGTAATATAGACATTTTAGTGATGTTTATTCTTCCTAGCCATGAGCACGGTATATGCTTCCACTTGTTTGTATCTTCCGTGATTTCTTTTATCAATGTTTTATAATTTTCCGAGTACAAGTCCTTAATATCCTTGGTTAAATTTACTCCTACGTACTTTATTTTTTTGGTTGCAATAGTGAAGGGGATTATTTCCTTAATTTCTTTTGCTGACAGTTCATTGCTGGTATATAAAAATGCCTCTGATTTCTGAGTATTAATTTTATATCCTGCCACCTTGCTGAATTTATTTATCAGGTCCAGTAGTTTTTTGAGAGAGACTTTAGGGTTTTCTATATACAATATCATATCATCTGCAAATAATTGCAATTTTACTTCTTCTTTTCCAATTTGGATGTCTTTTATTTCTTCTTCTTGTCTGATTGCTGTAGCTAGGACTTCCGGAACTATTTTGAGTAAGAGTGGTAAAAGGGGGCACCCCTGCCTGGTTCCTGATCTTAAGGATATTCCTTTTAATTTTTGCCCATTTACAATGATGTTTGCTGTGGGTTTGTCGTAGATGGCCTTTATCATGTTAAGGAATGTTCCCTGTATTCCCACTTTACTGAGAGTTTTGAGCATGAATGGGTGCTGGATTTTATCAAAAGCCTTTTCTGGGCCTGACCTGTGGTGGCACAGTGGATAAAAGCGTCGACCTGGGAACACTGAGGTCGCCAGTTCAAAACCCTGCACTGGTCTGGTCAAGGCACATATGGGAGTTGATGCTTCCAGCTCCTCCCCTCTTTCTC
Organism: Rhynchonycteris naso; assembly: GCA_037038555.1. NCBI lineage: Eukaryota > Metazoa > Chordata > Mammalia > Chiroptera > Emballonuridae > Rhynchonycteris > Rhynchonycteris naso. The sequence continues at coordinate 122,186,192 of CM072999.1, read as the reverse complement.
TCCCTCTCTCTCTCTCTCTCTCTCTCTCACTCACTCTCACTCTGTGTCTCCTCTCTAAAATGAATAAAATAAAAAGAAATTTTTTTAAAAAAGCCTTTTCTGCATCTATTGAAATTGTCATGTAATTTTTGTCCTTCCTTTTGTTTATGTGATGAATCACATTGATTGATTTGCGAATATTGAACCAGCCTTGCCTCTCCAGAATAAATCCCACTTGATCGTGGTGTATGATTTTTTTCATATATTGCTGGATCCGGTTGGCTAATATTTTGTTGAGAATTTTAGCGTCTAAATTCATCAGGGATATAGGCCTTTAATTTTCTTTCTTTGTGTTGTCTTTGCCCGGTTTTGGGATCAGAATTATGCTTGCCTCATAAAAGGAGTTTGGAAGTCTTCCTTCCTCTTGAATATTTTGAAATAGCTTGAGGAGGAGAGGAGTTAGTTCTTTGAATTTTTGGTAGAATTCACTTGTGAAGCTATCAAGCCCAGGACTTTTCTTTTTTGGGAGTTTTTTGATAACTGTTTCGATCTCATTTGTTGTAATTGGTCTGTTTAGGTGTTCTGATTCTTCCAGATTGATTTTTGGAAGATTATATGATTCAAGAAATTTGTCCATTTCACCTATGTTGTCTAATTATTTTGGCATAGAGTTCTTCATAGTATTTTCTTGCAATTCTTTGTATTTCTGTTGTGTCGGTTGTTATTTCTGCAATATTATTTCTTATTTTATTTATTTGAGTTCTCTCTCTTTTTTTCTTGGTGAGTCTAGTTAAAGGTTCATCAATCTTATTTACCTTTTCAAAGAACCAGCTTTTGGTTTCATTGATCTTCTGTATTGTTTCCTTAGCCTCTATTTCATTTATTTCTGCTCTGATCTTTATTATTTCCTTCCTTCTACTGGTCCTGGGCTTCATTTGCTGTTGTTTTTCTAGTTCTTTTAGATACAGGATCAGGTTGCTTATTTGAGCTTTTTCTAGCTTCTAATGGTATGCCTGTAGTGCAATAAACTTCCCTCTCAGTACTGCTTTTGCTGTGTCCCATAAATTTTGAGTTGATGTATGCTCATTTTCATTTGTTTCTAGAAACTTTTTTATTTCTTCTTTGATCTCATTGTTAATCCATTCATTATTTAATAACATGCTATTTATTTTCCAAGTGTTTGAGTATTTTTTGGTTTTTCTTTTGTGGTTAATTTCTAGTTTCATGGCATTGTGATCAGAGAAAATGCTTGATATGATTTCAATCTTCTTAAATTTATTGAGACCATTTTTGTGTCCTAACATGTGGTCTATCCTAGAAAATGTACCATGAGCGCTTGAGAAGAATGTATATTCTACTGCTTTAGGGTGAAAAGTTCTGAAGATATCTATTAAATCGAGTTGATCTAGTGTATCCTTTAAGTCTGCTGTTTCTTTATTAATTTTCTTTCTTGAGGATCTATTCAGTGATGTTAGTGGGGTATTGAAATCCCCTACTATGATAGTATTGCTGTTAATCTCGCCCTTTATATCCAACAAAGTCTGTTTTATGTATGTCGGGGCTCCTATTTTCGGTGCGTAGATATTTATAATAGTTATATCTTCCTGTTGAATTGTTCCCTTTATCATTATGTAGAGTCCTTCTTTATCTCTTACTACAGCCTTTGTTTTAAAGTCCATTTTGTCAGATATAAGTATTGCTACCCTGACTTTCTTTTCATCTCCATTTGCATGAAATATTTTTTTCCATCCTTTTACCTTCAGTCTATGTGCATCTTTAGTTTTAAAGTGTGTCTCTTGTAGACAGCATATGTATGGGTCCTGTTTCTTTATTCACGCAGCTACCCTATGTCTTTTGATTGGATCATTTAATCTATTTACATTTAGAGTTATATTGATATGAAGTTGTTTATTGCCATTTTATTTTTTAAAGCTGTATTCTTCTTCTGCTATATTCTTTTCTCCCTTTGAACTGTTCACAACAGGCTTCTTAGTATCTCTTGCAGAATTGGTTTGGTTTTAATGATTTCCTTGAGGCTTTTTTTTCTGGAAAGCTCTTTATTTCTCCTTCAATTTTAAACGTTAGCCTTGCTGGATAGAGTAGTCTTGGTCGTAGGACTTGTTCTGCATTAATTTGAATATATCTTGCCATTCCTTTCTGGCCTCAATCAAGTGTGTCTGTTGAGAATTCGGATGTGATCCTTATGGGGGTTCCTTTGTAGATGATAGCCTTTTTTTCTCTAGCAGCTTTTAAAATTTTCTCCTTATCCCTTAGCTTTGTTATTTAACTATGATGTGTCTTGGTGTAGATTTCTTTGGGTTTCTCTTTAATGGAGTTCTCTGTGCTTCTTGAACGTATGAAATGTTTTCCAGCCTTAATTTAGGAAAATTTTCTGCTATGATTTGACCGAATAAAGTTTCTATTTCTTTTTTTCTCTCCTCTTTTTCAGGAACCCCTATGATGCAAATGTTATTTCTCTTCATGTTGTCACAGAGCTCCCTTAGAGTTTCCTTAGTCTTTTTGAGTTTCTCTTCTTTTTTCTGCTCTGCTTCTCTGCCTTTGTTTATTGTGTCCTCTAACTCACTAATTCGATCCTCAGCGTCATCCATCCTGCTTTTAATTCCTTCCATTGTGGTCTCCAGTTCTGATACTGTATTTGTCATTTCTGTCTGATTCTTTTTTATTATTTCAATTTCATTTTTTATACTTGTTATTTCTTTATTTAGATGTTCGTAGTGACTATCCATAGTTGCTCTAATTTCTTTGAACATCCTAACTATCATTATTTTAAATTTTGCATCTGGTAATTTGGTTATATCTGGTTTATTCAAATCCTTCTCTGGGGATTTCTCTTGATTCATTTGGGTTGCATTTCTTTGCCTGCCCATTTTGTCTGTGTATAAGAAGGTTGTGGCCACTGGAGTCCAATGGGTGTTGCCTTTGTGTTCTCTAGGGGTAGTCTGTCTGCAGGCCCGCCACCCCCTCTGCCACTGCCTAGGGCGGTTGAGTATGGACATTGCCAGCGGTGTCCACTGCAGCTGTTGCTGTGATTTCCGCCTCTCCTCCGCAGGAGGGTCTGTGTCCTGGTACCCGGCTCTACAAATCTCAGCCTTCCTGGGCCTTCGCCTTGCCCCCACAGGTTAGGTTGCGCACTGCACTCAAGCCACAAGCCTCAGCACTAAGGGTAGAGGTGAGCACCTTTCCTCAGCTGCCGACCCAGCCTGTTTCTGAGCTTCTGCCCAGCCCCCACGGTCCGTGCATGCTCGCCACTGTTTCTTGGGTTGGACGGGGCTGCTGACGTGTACTCAGCTATGAGCCTCCGCCCGTCCGGAACTTTAGCCCAGTCCCTGAGCCCAAGGCCTGCCTTTGCTGGATCACAAACCGCGGTTTATTGGGCCGGTTGTGTCTGTTGGCGTTCGCTCAGCTGCGAGCGTCCGCCTGTCCCTGGTCCTAGCCCCGCCCCCGCAGTCTGGGCCGGCCTGCGCAAGGTTGCAGGGCAGATCTCTGCCTGTTCCTAGCCTCCCGCTTTTCCCCCGCAGGTGGGGCTACAGGCGGGTCCGCAGCTGCCGGACCGCTTTCGCGCATCCCCTCAATCCCTGCTGGGCTAGACCTAGCTCACACCATCTGGGCCTCCACCCCTGCCGACAGAACCGCGTTTCAGCGTTCCGCCACCACTGTCCCTCCAGCAAGCCCTCAGCAGTGTGCGTGGGTGCACTATAGCTCAGACCCTAACACTCCATACTGCAGTCCTGGAAGCTCCCTCCATCTAAGCAGCTCTGCTCTAAGTGCTGCGGGAGAGCTTGTTTGGCTGGTGTCCTGTCTCCCTTTGCTGGTATTGCTAGTTCCAGGGGAAATATTCGTTTTTGATTAGGGAAGTGACTTAGCCCAGGGGTTAGTGTGGCTGTCCCTCAGAGTGTTTCTCCCTGTGCCTTCCAGTTTACACTCTCTTCCCACTGTTCTGGTCCTCTACTCTGTCCCCGTTCCCTGGAGCCCCAGGTGATTGGTTGTGAGAAAGGTTTTCTGCGCTGTCCCTTTAAGAAGAATCTTGGGTCTGAGAAAACTGTCTTTTTCTCACAAACAGTATCCTCACTTGTTTCACAGCTCAGTACTGTCCAAACGCCTCTTCTAGGCTCTGGGACTGCAGGCTGGGCTCTGTTCCTGGGACCCAGGTCCCTCCCTCTCCGCCAAACTCTCCTCCTGCCACGCGGGTCTCTCCGGGCTGCCGTTTGCTCCGGGGAGCTGGGCAGCCCTCTTCGCGTTTTTGCTTTTCCTGCCAGTCTCAATGTGGCTTCTTCAGTGTTCCTTGGTTGAAGAGTCCACTTAGTTTAGTTAAAAGTTGGTTTATCCAGATGATGGTTCTTAAAATTGAGTTTTAATCCACTTTAGTTCTGGGAGTTAGAAGTTGGTACGTCCGCCTACTCTATCGCCATCTTGCCATCCCGAAATTATATTTCTATTTGAGATAATATAACTTTATATACCCCCTTTCAGAAGAGTGCTATATACATAAATAGTGTTTTGGTATTTAAGCAAAGAGTTTGACAAAGTCTTTTATGATAGTATTTTAAATGAACTGTATGACAACATAGTTAAATGGATGTATGTAGTTCAGGCTTACCTGCAGGACATGAACTCACTGGCTAACACTGCCTGTGGAGGCTTCTTTCTCAGGCCTGCTCTAGTCAACATTTTTATCTAACAACTAGATGACAATATTTATTTTATTCTGATAATCTGTGTGAGTGACAGAAACTGGAGAAGTTAGAGATCCTGAAATATGGTTGATTAAATCAGAACTTAAAAGCAGCTCGGTAATCCAGACCAGCTTTAGCAAAGTAGAGCCTGAGGCCAAGTCCATTCTGCAGCCTGTCTTTTTTTGGCTCTCAAGTGAAGAATGGTTTTATGTTTTAAAGCATTGTATTTTTTAAAAAAGAAAGGAAAACCAAAATTTGCAGTAGAGATTTTTTGGGGCTCACAAAGCCTCAAATATTCACTACCTAGCCCCTTACACAAAATGTTTACTAACTTCTAGTCTAGAAAATAAGCAGAATTTAGCAAGATAAAAAAATAGATAAACTGAACATTCTGAACTTTCCAACAACAAACAACAATTCTCAGACCAAACGCAGGGTTATGAGAAATGAGAAAAACACTTAGCATTGGAATTGATATGTTCAAATTGAGTTAATTGTGAGATGCGATTGTTAGAAGTTAATATGGTTTAAAACAATATTTATTTATAGAAATAGAGAAGCTAGAAAAACGGAGACTTTAAAGGTTGTCTTTAAAGGTTAGGTTACACCTGAACTATTAGTGTTAGAGGCTGACATCAAACGAGGTTTTTCCAGAGAACATGGAATGATTTGTTGACAAAGGAAAAGACATAAGGGAGACATTGCAGGTCTTAAAATATTTTCACAACTGTCCAATAAGAGAAAATACACATTTTGAGAGGCTAGAACAAAGACCATTGTATAGGAAGTCCAGGTAGTATTTTGTAAACACAGGCAGTACGTTCACAGTTCTGAAACAGCCCAATGTTGAAGTTTTCACCTCAAAACCACTTTTGGTTGGCTTAATACAAACTTATTTATAATTCACTCTCCAAAATGTGGTCCAGTCTGAGACAGAGGTAAGTTTCTTTCTCCCTTCTGGTGATGTGGTCACCATTGCTGATACTTGCCAGGGCATTCTGGTTCTTCTCCTCTTTTTGACACGTGGAGAGATGGTGTTGCCTTTTCTTCTGCAGGTAGGTGTGGTCATGCAACTTGCTTCCATCAATGAAATATAAGCAGAAGCAATGTACGTAATTTCCAGGCAGAAGCATTTAAAAGCCAATGTATGATTTTTCCGTGCCTTTCTTCTGTGGTCATTTTGGGAGCACATGATTAATTGAAGATGCCATTGGATCGTAGTGCCCAGGAGAACTTAGCCACTGTACAGAGGACAGCTGTTGTGTTCTCTGCGTGACCAAGAAATACATTTTCTTATTGTAAGCCAGTGTAAGCTGCGAAGTCATTATAACAGCATAGCCTAGCCTGTTCTGGCTTTTTTCCCTTGGTATTTAACAGCAAATATCCCTGGGTCAATAGAAGTCACGTGACAAGGCTTCTAATGTTCGCTCTAACATTAACTATGACCCTGGAAAAATCAATTTTCTCTGTAAAACAAGACTGTTTGAATGAAAAATACTGACCATCTTTTCTAGGCAAAAACTCTGTGATTTTAAAGTCTGTTTTAATACCTGATGTAGTCAAAGAAAACAACATCTTCTATAACTATCTGTTCTATTGTATTTAACTGTATGGTTAAAAGCACAATTGCCATTTACTTTTTAATTCCCCATAACTTGCTGCCTATATTAGGACCATTTTATTTAGTTTGGAACAAAACTTCTTCCCACATAATATATGCATTGTTTTAGAGCCCTAGTAATCTACTAACAGAGTATAATCCCGGTTATCAAACACCTATGAAATCACTTCACTTCTTAATTTATTTGAAATGATTCCTGTAATAGGGCTTCATGACAAACTGAAGTATGGAAAAAGGTTGATTTTTTATTTTATTTTTTTGTCCCAGCTAGGCTCTACTCCTTGCTACATAAAGGGTATGGCTTTTATCCCAGAAATTGAACTATTATCATGAAGATGCCAGAATTTTACAGTTTTTTCTTCTTACTAACAGATTTATAGCTTATCTTTAAAGTTAGAGGTCTATTTCTTTTTCTGAGTTTAGTGATTCTATAATGATTTGGGCTGAAATACAATTATCAGATATATAAATTTCTTAAAACACTCAATATTTGAATTAATTTGTCATCTATCCAGTTTTCCTAGCTTTGGCTTTCCTTTTCAAGTCCTACTGCCTTTACTAGAAGCTCAGATTCTTTTAGAAAATCTGATGGAATCACCTCTTTAGTATGTGTTCTACATGATCCATACAGTTGCTAGTACTGTTTCAAACTGGCCCTTTAAATAACCGATCTGTTTCTTGTTCACATTTTCTATATGAGTCAACAATTGAACATCAGTATAATTTGCTCTTTAAAAAGTTTGTTCTGAAATAGGTTATACCTAATAGGTACTAAATCAGTATTCACTGAAAAGAATTTAATATACTTATTAACTAGCTACTTTGTGAAGCTAGGAATCAAGGTTCTGAATGTTTTACATAGTTTATTTCTCATTACCTCTATTCAGCCTTACATTAAGAATAACTATATTCTATCTTGTAAAAGACACTTTAAATTCACCAAAAGCTCACATTAAATTTCTGTTCCCTTTAAAACAACTAAATCATGGGGCAAATTACTACTGAATTTTAACCTCAACTTTTTCATCTCTCTAAAACCAGTAAAATACGTTTAAATGTATCATTATTACAAAGGCTACAAATTCCATTTCTTACAAGACTAGGCTTCTGGGCCTGACTCTAGTTTGGTCACTAACTGTGACCTTGTATGACTTGCTAAACTTCTCAGAGCATTTATTTACTTGATTCCAAAATTAGAGGCTTCCAGAGGATATATTTCTAGTTTCCTTTTTAACTCTGTGATAGTTTCTCTTTCTGCATATTCAATATACTTCTTTAGTCTAAGTCTTTCTTGGTTTTCTGAAGCATTTATAATGGTTCACTCTCGAGAATATATTTTCATGGTCTCTTTGACTTTTAATTCTAACATAACAGATAATAACAGGTAATAACAGATACACTGGTCAAGATAGGCCAGATTATGTTGTAGTTAACAACTTCTCTGACCTGAGTGGATTACAGTAACTACGTTTATCTCATGTTCATACTGTACGCCCACAGTATGTGGTCCCGAAACTTCACTGTGTGTTGCCCTCATTTCAGGACTAAGGCCTTCAGAGTACTCACCGTCTGGTGCTTTGCAGATTCTGCAGCCAAGGAGAGTGAGTACAGCTATCTCGTGCATAGTCTCTGAAAGCTTTCACTGAGAAATAGACACATCACTTTTTGTTCACATGGCATTGGCCAAAGCAAGTCAGTGACCACACCTAACTTCAAGTGGGTAGGAAATGCTATCTCACAATGTGGCCTGGGTGTGGGAAGACACAGGGATAGTTGATGAACAGCTCTTATGACTCATCGTGTTTTAAATGAAACGTTGACTTCTGGGAGGGGTATAAATTAGTACTACATTTATGGAGGGAAATTTGCATTCATATCAAAAGCCCTCCAAATGTGTCTGTCATTTTATTTAGCAGTACCAGTTTTAGGCAATTATTGACCAAATATATAAAGATATACAGTGTGTTCATAAAGTCATGGTGCACTTGCCTTCCTGTGACCGGTCAAAAGTGCACCATGACTTTACGGACACACTGTATATATTCAATAATTCACTCCTTTTAAATACATACTCATTGAATATCTGCTTTGTCCTCAAGAGCTGACATGGTCCATACCTTTATGGAGCATTTTAGGGTAAGAGGGGAGAGGTGGTTCCAGAGATAATTCAAATGGCACAGGTTAAGTGTTGTGATGGGGAAATATAGGGTACTCTGAAGGCACATAGGAAAATTTTCTTCCGATCTGGTTTTCAGTCATCTGATTCTCTCTTCAGTTGTGTCAAATCTACTATGCAACCCTCTTCCATTGATATTTTAATTTCAGTTTTTATAATTTTTTTTTTTTTTTTTTAGTGAGAGGAGAGGGGACAGAGATAGACTCCCGCAAACGCCTGACCAGGATCCACTTGGCAACCCACTAGAGGGCAATGATCTGCCCACCTGGGGCCCTTGCCCGTTGCAACCAGAGCCATTTTTTAGCACCTGAGGCAGAAGCCATGGAGCCATCCTCAGTGCCCAGGCCAACTCACTCCAATTGAGTCATGACTGCAGGAGGGGAGGGGAAGAGAGAGTTAGAGACGTGAGAGGGGTAGGGGTAGAGAAGCAGATGGTCACTTCTCCTATGTGCCCTAGCTGGGAATCAAACTCGGGACATCCACACACTAGACCAATGCTCTACCACTGAGCCAACCAGCCAGGGCCTGTAATATTTTATTATTAAGAGTTCTTCTTCAAATGTACTAAATTATTTTCTATCTTTTTCTATCTCTGAAGTTTTCAAGCTTGTATTTTATGAATAAATTGTTTTCATAAGTTGTGACATAATTTTAAATGCCTGCAAATCTTTTGATAATAAAAATGAAAAGTTAAATGGTTATAACTTGCTCTGTTAAAATTTGACAATCTTCTGGGTAAAAGTATGATCAAAATTGTGTATTTCTGACCAGTGAGCTCAGTCGGTTAAAAGCGTCATTACAAAATGACAAGGTTTCAAATTCGATCCTCTGACAAGGAGCACACGGGAAGCAACCAATGAATGCACGACTGAGTGGAACAACAAATGAATGCTTCCCTCATTCTTCCTTTCTCTGTCTATAAAAAAAAAAATAGAAAAATATTAAGCTCTGGTTGGATGGCTCGGTTGGTTGGAGCATTGTCCCAGAACACAAAGGTTGCCAGTTCAGTTCCTGCTCAGAGCACATACAGGGGAGAGAGGATGTTTCTGTCCTCTCTCCCTGCCTCAAGATTGTGTATAAAGATTGCGAATTAAAAATGTGTTCACAGTGAATATTGTACAGTGATACAGAGATTGTAAGATTTGAGTTCGAATGTTGGGATACTGATTTTTAAAATTTTTTTCTAAGTGTCTATAATGCTATTTCACAGTTTTTAGAACTTAAGGAATTAGGCTGGCCAAATTAATTTAAAAACAAAGTAAAAGTGCCTCACCAGTGGCAGCCCAGTGGATAAGGCATTGACCTAGAACACTGACGTCTCAAAACCCTAGGTTACCAGTTTGAGCACGGGGCTGCTGGCTTGAATGTGGGATCATAGACACTATCCCAATGGTTGCTAGCTTGAGCCCAAAAGTCACTGGCATGAAAAGCCCAATGTTGCTGGCTTGAGCTCTGAGGTTGCTGGTTTGAGCAAGGGGTCGCTGGCTCAACTTGATCCCAAGGTCCAGTCCCCTCTTTTTCTTTTTCTTTTTCTTGTGTACAGCATGTACAACTAAAGTGAAAGCGACTAAAAAAGTAAAAGTAATAATTTTAATGGAGAGCCTGACCTGTGGTGGTGCAGTGATAAAGCATCAACCTGGAACGCTGAGGTAACTGGGTTGAAACCCTGGGCTTGCCTGGTCAAGGCACATATGGGAGTTGATACTTCCTGCTTCTCCCCCTTCTCCCTCCCTCCCTCTCTCTCTCTTTCCTCTCTAAAATGAATAAATAAAGTCTTAAAAAAAATTTAATGGAGAATAACTTATTAATGTCAATGGAGAGTTTTAAAAGGCTTTCACTTATTTTATCATTAAAAAAACATTGATTTGCAATCGTCAATAAAATTAGAATTATTAGAAGTATTTTGATTCTTTTAATCTTCATGATAGAAAGTTTAAGTCTTTCTTTGGGGAACTCTTGTGCCCACTGTACAAAGAAAAATTATACAAGCTTGTTCCCCTCTGTTTTCTTCTCATTATATTTTCTCTCTTGTATTAGCTAGATTTATCTCACAACCAGAGTTGGGAATAGGGTTAAGATGCATGGTGTTTTTAGAATTAGGAAAATAAAGAACAAGAAGTTCACTTTTTATTTGAGGGCATAGTTTTTATAAGCTAAGTCAATGTTTCTCAACCACCACTCTGCCAGAAAGTCCCTGCAGGTCTGTGAAAGGGTTGGCCACCGTCATGTTGTATGAAGATTACAGACCCAATGATCTCAGTCAACTCGTTTATGCTCAGCGTGATTTCTGCCTTAGCAGTCCCCAAAATAATTCTCCTATTTTCACTGGGGCCCAAGTGTAAAAGGTTGAAAACTACTGAGTTAAGTAATACTCCTCTCACAAAGAAAACCAGGCTTGCAGAACCGAAGATATTTAGCATAAAAAAGGTAAATACTTAATAATTTTTTAAAATTTTCTTAGGAAGAAGAAAGGCGTATGGCATCTGTTGTAGCCAAAAAGGAGGAAGAGAGGAAGCGGGAAAGTCACAGACAGTCCTTACTCAAGGTACTGTCTGCTGTCCACGTGCATGCATGTGTCCCCACACACAAGACACTGAAGCTGCCAGTCAGTGAGCAGGGTGGGCTCCAACTCTAAAACTGCCATGCCTATCAATAGAATGTTTTTTATAAATACTCCTAAAACTTTTATAAGTTTACTACTTATAAATAAAACTTGTACTTCCGAAATACAATATAATGCACATTATAAAACACATGTAAAATCTATTTTAAAAGGAAGACATAAAAATAAACATAACAAGTTAGTTATAATTTGTTTCCACACTAGTGCATCAACTGTGTTCCCTCATGGCCTTTAAAATTCTACATTTGAAAACTGTTAGATTCTCTGACATAGAGGTGGCAAAGGTTTTGAGGAATTTAGACATTGAAATTTTAAACTGGTTTTAAGTGATTTAGCACATTGTATATTTCTTTTCTTACATGAAATATTTTATTTCAAAATATTTTATGTTAACATCACAAGGTATAATAAAGACAGCTTAAACTTAGTATCTTGTATTAATTAATCTTTACACTGTTCTAAAACTAAGGATATCACTCTGACAATCATTACTCATTCTTTTCTTATGTAGATGCTTTTCTTTTTAAAATTAAAAACACTATGAATTGAAATTAAAATGCCATTTAGAATTTTAAAAATGACTAGCAGTGATACCAAGTTTATATGATAAACTTCAGAAACAAGGGAACTTGGTGTAATGGAAATGATATATATATATTGATAGGATATATATCTGTGTAATCTGTGATTACACAGGCATATGCATTTCTCAAAACTGATCAAAGTACATGTTTATCTGTGTATTTTACTCTAGGAAAACTGCTCTTAAGCTAACAAAAAAGAAAAACAACTTGGTCCCAAGTCCTCTCAGCTTAGGACTATTATTTCCAAAGCAATTGGGACCATCACTGAGGATGCCATGATCTCCTCATCTGCTGTTACCTCTGACCTGCTGACTCCTCCCACCCTGGTCTGTCCTCATTCCATTAATGAGATGTATCTAAGACCCCCTTGACATTGCCACCTTTTTATTGATTTAGCCAATAAGATCTTCATCCTCCATTTAATGGAATATCCTTAAGGGTTGGCTACAAACACATTGTTTTATAGGAAATATAGTTGTGGGCAATATTTTTTAAATTTAGAAGCAAGATTTATCATTGTCAGATAATAGTATCGACAAACTTTCTGACTGGTCAACTGCTGCTTTCAGATGCACAAGTGAATGAATGAATAACTGAACAAAAGCACATAAATAAGTAGACTAAAGCTCTTAAACCTAAAGAACACTTGTATGAGCCCCAGGGCATAGAAAGGAAGAACAAACCAAGAAACCCCATTATGATTTAGCTCTAAGCTGGTGTAAGTAGGGCCCACAAAGAGGCAATATACCGCACTTGAGTCAACCTTTGAACTGGATTTTTTTTGTTAAATACTCAAGTCACCTGCTTGTTATCACCAGCATTTTTGGAACTGTGACTTTAAATTTTTGGCAAACATGTTTTTTAAATGTTTGGAAAATTTTTGTGAAAACTTCGAAAAATAGCTAATGCTTCTCTTATAGTCACTAAATAGGACTCTTTAATTATGAGGGTTACTTAGTTTTAAAAATTTTTAATAAGAGGGAAAGCATGGGAAATCAGGAGACCTGAGTCCTAGTTCTACCTCAGATTGGGGGTCATGACACCAAAAACCCTCAGTGTTTGCTAGGGATTGCTTCACGTGACAACACGTTGATCATGAAGACAATGAGGTGGCTTGTTGTAGAGGGACAGGAAAAGTGCACAGACACGCATCTTCTACCTTGTTGCTCTTCTGTCTACTTTCCTTGCACACTTGAGAAGAAACGGAAGTAATAGTGACACACACTGGTGTGGAACTGCTTGGACTATGAAGAATTGACTCAAGAGTAGAGCTGAAATCTGATGTCTTCTAAAATAATTGTCACACACAGAATTGGCAGTGTACTGTCGTCTAGCTTTAGCAGCACATTTGTAACTGTTGTGCCTAATGCATCTGTGCTTACTGAGCACACAGCTTTCTCTGGGTGCCTCTCCTACTTTTCTGCCTTGCAGAATTGCTCTTTTCTTTTGCTTCTTTTTTTCTTGCCCCACAGATATCTAGTTCTTCTGTGTCCCCCTGGCAGCCAGTGAGTCCCACCTAACCCCAGGCTGCACTCCTATTTTAAAATATGTCTTCCCTATTTCTGGGCCCAAGGAAAAAAACATCATTCTCTAAGTCAACGTGATGTGTATCAGATTTTAATAGCCCAAGTAAAGGATGCTTAACTTTGGGGTGGGTGTAAGAAAGTGTTTACGTTCTCAGAGTGCCTCGTTATAAATTTGTTAATATACTCAGTGGTGTAAAGATATTTTACGTCTCTTTTCTAAGCCCTGCTTTATCTACCTCATTAAGAATATTTCTTTTTGCCTGACCTGTGATTGTGCAGTGGGTAAAGCGTTGACCTGGAATGCTGAGGTTACTGGTTCAAAACCCCGGGCTTGCCTAGTCAAGGCACATATGGAAGTTGATGCTTTCTGCTCCTCCCCCCCCCTTCTCTCTCTGTCTCTAAAATGAATAAATAAAATAAAAAAAATTAAAAAGACACATCTTTATTAATATATATATATGTGTATATATTTCTTTCTGCCGACTTCGAGTCAGCCAGAAACCAAATGCATGGAGTCAGCATGAGAGCCGTCCTCCCTTAATTCATTGCCCCTGCCTCTTTCAGAGTGGCCTTGGTAATGAATAAAAACAATGGCGTTGCTTAGGTTAAGAATTGGATTATTCCAGTCATCTGTAAATAACTGAAATAGATTTTTTAAAAATAAGATGACTTTTTATCATATATTTGGAGAAAAATATTTTACAGTAGAATAGCAGGTTTCCTGTTTGATGTGGATAGGGAAGACATGCACAGAATGCCAAGAAACCTCAGCAGTATATTTATATTAAGTATAACCTACTTAACTATCTAGACAAATTTGAGCTACCAAGCAATAGGAAAAAATTCTAAAGAAACATTTCTAAAAACAGAAATAGAAGTTCTAAAAGTTTAGTTTTAATTAGCTTTGTCATCACTTTTTATTCCTATTCAGAGCCATTTCTGCATGCTACAATTTTAGATAACCAAATATAGGCAAAGAGGTGGAACTAAAAATAACTATTCTACATGTAGATAAGCACTGAGTAGAGGAGTGAAGAATTTTCCTAACAGCTTCACTGGCTTCAGAGGGGCAGGTGAGGGTCTGCATCTCACTGGCTGGTCACTGGGTGCTGTGTACTCAGTGGGCAACAGAGGATGCCTGTCTGAAGCCTCTGATCTAATTGACATGCCATATGGAAATATTAACTCATGATACTGTAGAATAGAGTAGTGATTATTTCCACCAGTACATTTATGTAAGTTGACCACACAACCTGTCCCCGCTTCTGTACGTCGTCTAGCTCTGCCTTTAGGACAGGTTTCTGTGAGTAACAGAGCCCCTCGCCCTCTCAGTGGTTCTCAGAGTGAGGTCCATTAGCCGCATATGGGTGTATGTTGGAAATGCACATTCTTGAGCTCCAAGAACAAATTTAATTTTGGTTAAATTCTTAGGTAGTGAATTTTCAAATCTTCAATGGGATAATTTTGTGTGTGTGTGTGTGTGCGTGTGTGTGTGTGCGCGCGCGCGCGTGCGCGCGTGTGTATTTTAAGGATAATAGACCATATTAAGATGTTTGGGTGCACAAGGTAAATAAAAGCCAGTAGTACTTTGTTTTACAATGCAAATTTGGTAGCTACTCTTAAGACTTAGACTCCTTTTAAAAGTGTGTTAAATAGTATAAGCTGTATGCCCCTCGGATCCCCTCCAGCTACAAAATATGCCTTATGGACTTGTTCACAGGAGAAGAAGAGGTTAACAATTAACAACATAGCACGACAGTGGGATTTGCAACAACATCAAGTAACCAATATTGCTACAAAGCAAGATGGAAAGGATCCTGACTCCCCTTCTCGGGACCTGTGTCAGATGGACGGAAGAGCCGTCTCTGAGTTTCCAGAGGAAGTGGGGTAGGTAATGGTGTTCTTTCCACATCCTGGTCTTTGGAGAACTGAACTTGAAGCAGAGATAGAGAGCCATTTCACACAATTATTTAATAATAGTTTTCTTAAGAAAACCTTCTGATATTAGATCGTCTTAGGTCTTTCTGAGCATGCGTGCAGCCCTGGACATGAATGAGGCTTCTACAGTCCCTGGAATACACAAAGCCTTTACTCCCCCAAGTATCTATTTCCCTTCCCATTTCCTTCCTCCTCAGGCTTTCTGGTCTGCCTATTGTTTGCCCAATGCAGCAGTAGCTAATACATTTTTTTATTTTAAATGCTTTTAACAAATGTCACCTTGGCTGTTAGGAAACTCCAAGACAGGTGGAAGGAAGGCAAGCCCTTGAGCTGCTCCTTCAGGTAGCCATTTGATGCATCAGTCTGGTGCCAGCCACCTGCACATGGGATGTGAGCTGCCACCTTCAGGGCTGGGGAGTGAGCGGATGGTAACAGGGGAAGATAAAATGCCCCAGAACTCTTACTGAAATTTAGCATTTTTTCCTAAGCATTCCCTCGGTTATTGTGATTTTTTTTGTTAGATTCCAGAGTTCTGAAAAGTTGATTTTGACTGTTCTTGCTAGCAAATTTGTTGCCTTTATGGAAGGATGGAATTCTGGCGTTCCCTACTCCACCATTTTCTCTCCTTTGGAACTGTAATAATTTTTTATATTCTATAAGCTATACTTTTGCATTTCAAGATCAAGATAATGTACATCTGTTCTACACTCTTAACATTTGTTAGTTAGCCTCTTCTAAAGATTTAAAAATAATAAACACTAAGTTTCTGTGGTTATGTAATTATTTTATAACTAGTTTTTACTTGAGAGCTAGGTAGTGTACTGTGATTATCTCATTTTTCTGTTTTGTAAACCACTGAAAGAGACTAATCTTAGCATAGCAATCTAAATACCCCCCTCTTGATTTCCCTTCTAAAGTTGTTCAAAACCACAACACAGTTCAGCTTCCTTCATACTTGAGCTGTGCCTTTCGTGGATGTTTTTATCTGGACTTTCTTGTTGCCCTTTTTTTTGATCGAACAACGTTTGTGCTGCCTTTACTACACCCCCGTTTCTTCAGACTTCTTACCTTTTTGAACACGACTCTTTTCCTGGCCTAATTGAGCCTCATTACTAAGAGATTTATTTTTCTTTCTCATGTTTATTTCATGTGGTCAAGTACTTTTAGCCTCTGGAGTTACAGATGCTAGCATCTAAACTTGCTCAGACTTAGCCCCCAGGCCCTCTTCTCACTCTCCTTCCCCCGAAGCAATTTTACTTAGGCCTCGACTTTAAATACCACTTATATTTTGGAGATACCGACATGTACACCTTTTCATCTATGGTTTCCTCACTCAGATTGTGTTTGCGGGAAAATCTTTTACTACATTGAGTTTATAGACATATTCTTTTCTTTTGTTTTTCTAACAGTTTAAATCTGTCCTTTCATACTGTAGCCTTGATTACACCTGGACTTGACTTTGAAGTGTGAGACTGAGACCTGAGCGGGATGCTTCTTCCCTGGGGGAGTAGCTGGGTGCCCTGGCATCGCTCACAAGTGTGCTGTTTCCCCGTAGCTCTGCCTCCCTGGTCACCAGTGGTGGGCAATGTAGGGGTGGGGTGCTTTTACGTATGTTCTGCCCTAATGTCTCTGTGCTTAGTGTTGCTCCTCACTCCCATCTTCCATCATGCCCACTGTTCTCTTCTTACCAAAGCTCCACCAGGCAGGGGCAGGCTGCTGCCATCATTGCCCTTGTCCCCAGGGCGCAGACAGAGCTGTAGTTTCCTCTGTCCTCCTGTATCCCTCAGTGGTCCTCACTTCCCAATTCCAGAAATTTGCTGAAACTTCTTGCTGTAGATGGTCCCTTCCTTGTATTTGTTGTTGTGGGTTTATAGCACTTTAATTACTTTAATGGGGTCTTAGAGAG
This sequence comes from Rhynchonycteris naso, assembly GCA_037038555.1. Lineage (NCBI taxonomy): Eukaryota > Metazoa > Chordata > Mammalia > Chiroptera > Emballonuridae > Rhynchonycteris > Rhynchonycteris naso. Next base: position 122,169,145 of record CM072999.1, on the reverse strand, counting down.
GTTTCAAACACATGCTCAGTCTGCCTGCTGTTTCATCTGAAAGTACAAAGTGAACTGTTTTAAATACAATATTACAAGTTCTATTACTACACTATCTGTAATTCTTTAAAAAATACCATTAAATTTCATCTTTCTGGAATGATAAACACTTGGCTCTCTTCAAAGGTAGAAAGCTATTCAGGGGCCACAATTTCTTCTTTGGAATTCTGATTAGTTTTTTAATATTGCATAAGTTTTCCATTTTTAACAATCCCATTTATAGTCTTTTGTATTTTGTAATTCCAGAATAGTGGCTAACTTGTGTTTCAGTGTCTGTGACCTTTGGCTTATGGGTGTGTAACTAAATGCCTGGAAACAGGTATCCATGAAGAAATTATAGGCAAACGCAAGGAAAAAGTTCCATAGCACTGAGCTTCATCCGTTAACGATTCCCTGGTCCCTGTGCATGGAATGGCTCTACCGGCATGGTATGTTGTTGTTCCTCCCCACCAGACTGGCGCACCGGCCGGAACGTTCCCTCTGCTTACCTTGGGTGCCTGCCGTGAGCCTGCTGTATTTTCAGTCATTTCCTGTCTATGAACACTGCAGTACTGTAGCCAACACTGTTATAATAAAATATAGTGCAGAAAATGAATTTCTACACCTACAAATGTTGTAATGGAAGTTCATAAAATACGTTATTATAGGAGTCAGTACCACTGAATCACTGGGAAAGGAATCTTTTGGAATATTTTAAGTCTTTCTGTCTAACCTGTTATAAAAAGCCTAAAGATGTTTTCAAAATACACCAAAAGAGCCTGACCTGTAGTGACTCAGTGGAGAAAGCGTCAACCAGGAATGCTGAGGTCGCCAGTTCAAAACCCTGCACTTGTCTGGTCAAGGCACATATGGGAGTTGATGCTTCCTGCTCCTCCCCCCTTTCTCTCTCTCTCTCTCATCTCTAAAATGAATAAATAAATAAATAATTTCAAAATACACCAAAAGAACCTATAATTCTCTGAAATATTGTCTTTTTCCCCATTTTAGCATTTAAGAGGGTTTTCAGAGACTCATGACTTTATTGCATTACGTTAATCACCCTGTATTTCACAGGGTATAGAAATGTCTAATCACTCTGTTGTACACTTGAAATTAGTATGATACTGGATATCAACAGTAACTTAAAAATAAAAATAAATATATATATACATATATACATATATATACATATATATAGACATATAGACATATATATAGACATATATATATATATATATTAAAATCACCTTATTTTAGAGTCCTTTATTAATCAAGAAGGCACAGAATATTTTTCTAATCCACTCCTATATAAAGATTGAGTTGAAGAAATGAATGTTTCGACTTGGATTTAACCACTGATGATCTTGAAGAGAATTCCTGTTTGATGGCAGACGGCCCACTGTTATTATATAAATCATATTTTAGTTGGAGAATATCCATGGAAATGTATTGGGCTCCATGAGAAAATAAATCAAACATAGATCCTGCCCAGAAAAATACATTTCTTAGAGCATGAATCAAACTAGGCCGGGGCAGAAGGCTGGACCAGATGATCCAGTCACCTGCTCTAGAACATTCGAATCATGTTGACTCCTCCCTCTCCTTCTTTCCCTGCAGTCACTCACTAAGTCCTTTTATTTTCTCTCTTAAATATATGATAAATTTATGTCCTCATCTTTTACTACTAATAGTCACTAAAATGCATTAAGCTAAGGCAGGGGTCCCCAAACTATAGCCCACGGGCCGCATGCAGTCCCCTGAGGCCATTTATCCAAAGAGGCACCTCTTTCATTGGTGGTAAGTGAGAGGAGCACAGGATGCATCCACATCCTGTGCTCCTGAAGTACTGTATGTGGCAGCACCACAAAGCCCGGCATCGCTCACGTATAGTCCTACTTCTGGTGACGCGGGACACACTCATCAGGGCTCCGGAAGTGCATCATATGACGTCTGTGCATATGTGCAGTGTGCATAGGGATTTTTTGATAGTTTTTTTTTATAGTCCGACCCTCCAACAGTCTGAGGGACAGTGAACTGGCCTCCTGTGTAAAAAGTTTAGGGACCCCTGAGCTAAGGCATGGGGTATGGTTTAGAATATTATTTCTAGTCTTCATAACCACTTTGAAAAAATAGGTATTGGGATCTCCATTTTACATAGCAGGAAACTGAAACTACAAAGAAATTAAACAACCTGCCCCCAAATCATTTTTATCTTTGAGCTGCAGTCTTCCTGATTTTCTTGCCAACACCATTTCCCCCACACTAGGGCCTCTTGATGGTGATGCTGCCCTGTGCACTGGTCTTCCTGCTGGTCTCTGTCCCCACCTAGCCTCTTCTTCCTGCTCTGCCACAGAAGCCAGAGAGAGGTCTCATTCATCCTATCCCCAGCACTAGCACCGAACTCCATTTGTGGCACATTGGAGGTGCTTAAAAACTTGTGTTGACTATGGTCCTGTTGCTTTTTTTATTTAAAAATCTATTTTATGCTCCTCAGACTTACAGGATAAAATATGAATTTTCAGCTTCATCTTTAGCCACTACCCCCTCCCACATGGTGCATGTTCTAGCCTTATTTATTTATTTATTTATTTATTTTTATTTTTTAATTTTATTCATTTTAGAGAGGAGACACAGAGTGAGTGAGAGAGAGAGAGAGAGAGAGAGAGAGAGAGAGAAAGAGAGAAAGGGGGGAGGAGCTGGAAGCATCAACTCCCATATGTGCCTTGACCAGGCCAGTGCAGGGTTTTGAACTGGCTACCTCAGTGTTCCCAGGTCGACACTTTATCCACTGTGCCAGCACAGGTCAGTGTTCTAGCCATATTGACATTGTTCTCAACTGAATATGTTGTACACACTTAGGCTTCTGTGCCTTTCTGTATTCTGTTTTTCTTAGCTATAGTGTGCTTCCTTCTTCTGTTTCTAATGTAATTCTACTATTTATCTTTCAAGGATGAATTCCAGTGCTTCCTCCTTTTGAAACATGACTTCTTCTCTCTAGAACAGTGGTTTTTAACCTTTTTTGAGGTACCAAACCCACCAGTTTCATATGCGCATTCACCGAACCCTTCTTTTTTTAATGTTTTTTTTTAATTCTTTATTTATTCATTTTAGAGAGGAGACACAGGGTGAGAGAGAGAGAGAGAGAGAGAGAAAGAGAGAAAGAGGGGAGGAGCTGGAAGCATCAACTCCCATATGTGCCTTGACCAGACCAGTGCAGGGTTTTGAACTGGCGACCTCAGTGTTCCCAGGTCGACGCTTTATCCACTGCGCCACCACAGGTCAGGCTCACAAAACCCTTCTTTAGTGATAAATAAAATATGATTTTTTTTCCAAATTCAAGACATAGGTATATGTTTTTTTACTGGTGCACAAAATGAGCCGTGCATGAACATCACCTTGCTCAAAGAACAAAACCAACAAAGTGCATGAACTCACAACAAATTACAGTATTATTTTATTCTGGCCTCCGCGGCAGAGGCTTCTCCGAACCCCTGAGACCTACTCATTGAACCCCTAGGGTTCAATAGAACCCAGGTTAAGAACCACTGTACTAGAAGAATTAGTCCTTCCTTCCTCTGTATTTCCAAAACATTGTTTAAAGATTCATTATTGAGAGTAAGCATCTTGTATTAGAGTTAATGTATATGCTTATCTTGCTCTCCACCCTCCATCCAGACTGGGAGATCTATAAGGGCAAATAAGCCTGAATGTATTCTGACATCCCCAGTGCTGTGCAAAACCTGACATATAGTATGCTCTCCAGTTAACCTTTTTATTTGATGAGGTTGAGGTCATTTCTGTTGAAAAATTATATCCTATGAGTTTATTAAATTAATTGCAGAGTATTAGAGCAATTATATTTCTGGGACCACAGGCCAATAAAAGTGAAGACAAATTTTGATATATCCATAACGTACAAGATTTCCATATTGACTGTCATTATTAATACAGATGGTTTCCTTACCCTGAACCACAAGTCTTAGTGTATATATATAGAGAGTGCGCCCTGTACATATTAATACAGATGATTTCATTATCCTGCTCCACAAGTCTTAGTATATATAGAGAGTGCTGTGTATGTAGTAGGCTTTCAGTAAATGTTTGGTGAATAAATGAATGAATGAACAAGTAAAATAATATGCACTTATAATTAATAAAAAGAAGTAGACATATGACCAAGAATACTTGCTAAATTTGCTAAGGAATATTGAGAAGGGTGTCCCTGCCTATAGACCGGCAAGCTTGCATTTGTTTTTACTGAATGTTGGTGTCAGAACTATAGAAATTGGAGATTACTTCTGCTTTATTTTGTAACTATATAACTTTTTGCTGAATCTAGGCTTGCTTACTATTCCACTTATTTTCCCAACAGTTTGCTTGACAAAACTTTAAACAAAATAAATTTTATTTTATAATTAATACTCTTTCTTTAATTCCATGTATATGATGCTACCTATTCAAGTTAGTAACAACTGTAATAAACATCAAATAGTGCTCCAAACTTAAGCTGTTCATGTGGAAGGCACTGCAAAAGAAGACACAGTCAAGACTGCCTCATAATAAGAAGTACAAACCCTCCTAGAGACAAGGAAATAAAAGGACAGATCTAGCCATCCACAATTAATCACTGTAAACATTTTACTTACAGTTTTGTATACTGTCCTAATACAAATTGGACTACTTTTCTACCTGAGCTATTTTATTTTAACCAAATAACCCAAGTGTTGAAATGCAGCATAAAGATACGAAAACAGACATACTAATTCTAATTAGGAATGTAATGGTGTCACATTTTTTACAATCCACAATTATATTTAGGAAATCACATAAACATAGATCACTGATTTGAATGAAATGCATACATTTGTAGCAAAGCTTTGTAGTTAAAAAGAAAAACCAAAACCGGGGTCACCAAAAAATGCACAAAATTAATGTTTACTCCTCCTTTGTCATATCCTGGATTCTTCATCTATGTTATATGAGGGAAAAAACAAAAGCAAAACAAATGAAATACAAAAATTAGAACCACTGATGTTACCGAGTGGGGAAACAAATGAATTAAAATCTAGCAGCTGGTGGTCAGCAAGAATGTACAGCAAAGGCAGTGCTATAAAATGAAACAAAGAAAATCACTGTGTGCCCTTTACTGTCTCAAACCAGCAAAACGTGCTCCCATGTGCCATTGAATATGTGTAAGGTATAGAAATACAGATCCTTTTTTAACATTGTAGGTGAGTAAAATGTGTTTGTAATGGTGGTTCTGCTAAGCTAACATGGAGTGGGCCAGGAACACATTTATGGATTCTGGGGACAGTGTGTACTGTAATTCTTTGATTGGGGTATGTGGACACTCTAGCTAAAAAAAAAAACTTAAAAGCTAACATAGAAGTATAAGACAAAGGCTAATGAGGCTTCTCTTACATCTTAGCAACATTTAGATGGACATCAAATTTAAATGCTGTCCACTCTGCTTCTGAAGAGGCTTTGGTTTAGCTCCCAAATCTCAGGTGCTTGACACAGACTCCTATGTGAACATTCAGAAGGTGTCTTAAACAATAAGCCTATCTTCAGTGGTGGAGCCATTCTTAGTAGCTGTGTCTGCATGGACTGATAGCCAATCCTTGTGTACCCCCCCATATGTCTAACAGCTTCTCTGTTTTCATGTTCAGTAGTCCACATTGACACCTGTCACCTTCAGTTCTGACATTAATAGCTCCATATACACCAGCACTGTAGCCATCAAAAGGTTCTCTGTAAGGCGCTGCAGTGTCTCCGGCCAAAAGCCCTTGAGGTCACTTTGTCTCTGCTCTTTGTTCCATGTGCTTGGACATCATCCTCCCCGTGTACTTTTTCATCTTCCCACATAGGCTCAATACCATCCTTAAAAAGTGAGTAGTCACAGCCAGGCATTACATTACTAGACAACTGGATATGGTTGTGCAGAGCCCAACAGTCTTCAACGGTATCAATGCCAAGTTTTGCTTTGATCTTTTTTTTTAAGATTTTATTTATTGATTTTACAGAGGGGAGGGTGTACAGCAAGATATAGCAACTCATAGTTGCTTCACTTGAGTTGTTCACTGATTGCTTCTCATATGTGCCTTGACTGGGCAAGCCCAGGGTTTCAAACCAGCAACCTCAGTGTTCCAGTCAACACTTTATCCACGGCACCACCACAGACTAGAGAAACTTTTATAAAATTTTACAAAAATAGAGTTCCCATTTGTTCTGTAAAGAATATCTAATACAGTGTTCTGGGTTAGCAGCCTTCAGATTAAATGCTGTTCCTTTCTTCTGTGGGTAGAGGATGAGAAGCAGGGCGGATTTCCAGTTCCAGTGTTGCCATCTTAGGTCTCTATGTAGTTTATATTCTTAAACTTCTAATCATACAGACAAAGAATAGCAAACTACTTCCCAACATACAGTATAAAACAATACCACTTCTCAAAGGACTTATTCATTCTTTTGGTTCATAGCTCTGATTCCTCATCATTTTTACATTAAAGCAAAGTTCTTTGGCTGGGTGTCATTGGCCATTCAGCACTGACCTTTTCTTCCTGTCCTGACCTCACTATCATTACTTGCCTTTGCCTCACCTGAGAATACTTTGTGCTACCCTGTCTATGCCTGTCCCACTGATCTGCACCTTTGCTCCAGTCACAGCATATGGTTAGGAGTCCTTGATAAGATTCAACAGATAATCATTAAAAAAAAAACAACTTCATAATTGTCCCACTTCATTAATATACTTCAAAGATATTGAGCACAATACATGCCAAGAGCTGTGTGTGATGCTGGTCCCACTACAGTGGGTGTGACCAGGTTCAAGCCCTCCAAGGTTACCGTGTTTAGTGATGGAGACAAATAAGCAGCAATTGCATTGCAAGGTGGGCAGTGTCTATCGGGAGCAGGGACGCTCTTTTCACCAAACCTTTATTTGAGTGGCAGTGAAATGGAACTCCTTTATCTGACTTCAGAAATGATTATCTGCTCTACAGAGCTCAGCACAGTCTGTCACACAAAGCACCATATATGAATGATTAATTCTCATCTTTTTTGTGTTCTGTTGTCAGACTTTACATTTATGGAATTAGGACCCAAGATTATTCATGTACTACTAGTCATTGAATGTTTGAATATTTTATATGATAATTATTGTAAGTACTAGTCTGGGAGAAATCAAGCTTTTTTTGTTGCCTATTCACTTAGAGTTGACTGCTGTCATTACCCAGCTTGTTATTGTGTAGTCCAGTGATTTTCAACTGGTGAACTGCAAAAATATTTAAAACATGAAAGTACCTGACTATTTAGTCATGGACATGGACCTCTTTTCTATTAGATTGTCAAACAAAAAAAATGACAGCACCCAGTCCAATAACACTGGGGAACAATTTTTTTTCATTTATCTCATTTATCTGCTGCATGAGGTTTTAGAACTGTTTCTATATATTTCTGCATCGCTGATCCCAAATCTGAAATCTGTTTTTTTGGTGCATGCTCTAGTTTTTATGCAAATTTAATTTCTTTTTGTTACAGTTAATGGCATGCATTGGTTTTTAAATTGGAGTTAAAGGGCAACTCTTGGATTGAACATAAACACAAGGCAGTTAATGTTTTACAAACATCACTTTTACATAATTGTAGTTGTTTTTAAATGTAAAAAATTATTATCTGATAAAAACACTCTTCTTATTTTGGTTTAAGATTGAATCATGGCTTCTTTGAGTAGGTATAAATGTAAGAATAGTCATGACACCTTCTATTATATATGTTGCTATTACACACTTTAACATCAAAGGCACAATATTTCATCATTTGTGACATGTGCATATATTGCCTATTTTCAAGTTCCCCTTGGCGATCAAGATAAGAATTAGGCTCCTTATATTGTGTGTCATAATTGTGAGGAAATGCTTTGTGACTGGACAAAAGGAAAACGCAAAGGAATGCCTTTTGGTATTTTCATGGTTAGGCATGAACCTAAGGACCACAGCAGTGACTGTTATTTCTGTCTGATCCATACAAAGGGCATTGGCAAGAAAAAACGGCATATGATCGCATATCCTAATATTCCTTCAGCAATACGACCTATTCCACACTCTGAGACACTCCCAGTTCCAGTTTTCAATGGTATTATTTCTTCTAAGGATGAAGAAAGTGATCATGGTGATCAAGTGTATTTTGATAAGATGCATGAGGAAATGGTTGTAAAATCTGAAGGGTCTTCTTCTGATGCCAAGCAGTCATTAACCCCTCAGCAGTTTAGACAACCCAAATTGAATGACTTAGTAAGAGATTTGGACCTACCAAAGAAAGCAGCTGAGTTCTTAGCCTCCAGGCTTCAAGAAAAGAATGTACTTCACCGGTCAGCTAAAGTATCCCATTTCTGGAAGCATGAACAAATTTTTGTGGACTTTTTTTCTGAAGACAAACACTTTGTTTACTGTCATGATATCAGTAGTCTTCACAGCCAGTGAGGTGTTGTTACTTACAGTCCAACAGAATGGCGGTGTTGGGCAGATAAAATATATTATGCTCACTTTGTTAAAGATGGCGCTGCCCACATGGAAGTTTGTTGATATTAATGTGTGTTCTGGAACAGGCTGTGGGCAGGCTGAATCATTATAGTCTAAGGTTTAGTTTTAAGAGTAAGCTCTTCTCCACACCCTTGACTGATTGGATGATGTAGGGTGGTACAATCCTGAGGAATCCCATTATGCCTCAGATGGGTGACTTTGTATGAGAGACTTCCTTGTCTGTAAATTGGATTAAGGGTTTGGATTCTACGGTATAAAGTGGGAGAGACCAGTAGCTTGATCTCTCTCTTGGTTTCTGGGTTCCTGAGGTTAGTATTAGAGAGGAGAGCAGATTAAGGCCATGTGGAGGAGAAGTAGCCAAGATGGCAGAGTGCTGAGGAAGAAGCCAGTTTGTTAAGAGTTTTTACAGGAGGAGATGGGAAACAGAGGTGAATAAGTCTGGTGAGCTAGAAACCTTTGATTCTAGGAAACTTGGATAAGTCAGTAGCTTTGTGAGCACTGAATGTGTGGGTTTTGGAGCCCAGTGTGTGTTTTTGCTTGCCTGCCGGGTGCAAGCTAGAATTAAAGCTGATGGCTCACCAGTTCTTGGCTCCATTGTTTGATTACCAACTGTTCGAATCTAATGCGAACCTGCACGGGCCAGGCGGCTGTGATGGTGGCCTCGACTACTGGCTTTATATTTGGCGTAGTCTGTGGCAGGATTCGATACAGATCGGCATGGAGCCACCACCACCTTTGAGCGGTGGAGTAGAGGACTGGTTGCTGTTATGGTTTCCCATAGCTGTTTTTGGGGGACTGTAGGCTGGCTGACTTTTACAGCCATATGTGAGGAAACTGAGAGCTCTGTGGAGGAGGCTGCCCGGGACCTGCAAACCGAGCAGTGGAAGGAGCTGGAGGAAACATGGGAGAAGGAGATGCTGACCCTGGAGCTGGAGGAAGCGCTAGAGGCAGAGGCTGACCAGGTTTGCGAGATTTGCCTGGAAATGGAGCAGACGCTGGAGAAGGAATCACAGGTTTGTGAGTTGGAGATTGCTCTGGATGTTGTGGAGAGCCACCAGTGGCATGAGGCCGGGCCTGAGGCCGGGCCCGGGGTTGAGGCCGGGGCTGGAGCTGCAAGACCTGCTGAGCAGAAGGCGATGGCAGCCCGGGACTCGAGCCCAGCAGCAGGAGCTGATGTTTTCAGTTCCTCTTTGGAGGATGAGGAGAATTGGTCTGGAATTGTGATCCGCAGCCTCCACAAGGTGAGAGCCCAGCAGCAAGGAGTAGCTACGCTGCCGGTAGGTCTGCGATTTTGGGACATAGAGGTGGATGCCATCATGCTCCCCAGAGCAGAGATGGAAATTCTGACTGCCATGTCCACGTGCTCCTCTTTGGGATAGTGTACGAGATGCCAGGATGGCAGAGATGAGGGGGGAGGCTAACACCCCATGTGTGTGGACTGATTTCCTTGACTACGACCCGAGTGAGCACTGGCTCATTGTTGAATGGACTTATGGTTTTTGGACAATGTGAAATACCCTGATGGTGGTGAGGGGTGGCTTTGATGGAGGCTGTCCCCCTGCCCCGTGAAGCCTTTCAAATGGCAAGAGAGAAGGCCGAGAACATTTTGCACTTTTGGCAAAGTGCTTAGAGACTGGTGAAATGTGTGTACCTTTGTAATTGTTGAAATTGTATGATTTGTCATGTTGTAATTTGTGTAATATGCCTATTTTCCTTGTACAGGGATGCCAGTGGTGTAGATTGTGGGTAGTAAAGTGAGCATAAGGGTAGATTGTTGGGCAGATAAAATATATTGTGCTCACTTTGTTAAAGATGGTGCTGCCCACATGGAAGTTCGTTGATATTAATGTGTGTTCTGGAACAAGCTGTGGGCAGGCTGGGTCATTATAGCATAAGGCTTCGTTTTAAGAGTAAGCTCTTCTCCACACCCTTGACTGATTGGATGATGTAGGGTGGTACACTCCTGAGGAATCCCATTATGCCTCAGATGGGTGACTTTGTATGAGAGACTTCCTTGTCTGTAAATTGGATTAAGGGTTTGGATTCTACGGTATAAAGTGGGAGAGACCAGTAGCTTGATCTCTCTCTTGGTTCCTGGGTTCCTGAGGTTAGTATTAGAGAGGAGAGCAGATTAAGGCCATGTGGAGGAGAAGTAGCCAAGATGGCAGAGTGCTGAGGAAGAAGCCAGTTTGTTAAGAGTTTGTACAGGAGGAGATGGGAAACAGAGGTGAATAAGTCTAGTGAGCTAGAAAGCTCTGATTCTAGGAAACTCGGATAAGTCAGTAGCTTTGTGAGCACTGAATGTGTGGGTTTTGGAGCCCAGTGTGTGTTTTTGCTTGCCCACCAGGTGCAAGCTAGAATTAAAGCTGATGGCTCACCAATTCTTGGCTCCATTGTTTCATTACCGACTATTTGAATCTAATGCGAACCTGCACGGGCCAGGCGGCTGTGATGGTGGCCTCGACTACTGGCTTTACAGGTGGCTATTTCTTGACAGCTCTAAACAGAGTCTGAAATATGTTCTCCTACACAACAGTACTGTTTATGCAGTGGTTCCAACTGGTTATTCAGCTCATCTTTGAGAAGATTATAATGACATAAAAATTGTCCTTGACTTTCTGAAGTACGAGGAGCATAACTGGATCATTTGTATTGATCTTAAAATGGTAAATTTCCTGCTAGGACAACAAAGAGGTTTCATGAAGTATCCTTGCTTTCTGTGTTTATGGGACAGCCGCTCTTGGGAGAAATACTGGACACAGAAGGAGTGGCCAAAAATGTGAAGCTCTGGAAGTAGGGATGCAAAATATTGTGAATGAATCTGTAGTTAATCAAGACAGGATCATTTTTCCACCACTTCACATCAAACTTGGCTTAAAGAAGCATTTTGTTCAGGCTTTGAATAGAGAAAGTGAATGCTTTCAACAAACTATTTCTGCTTTTCCTGCCTTGTCTTTCGAGAAGATAAAAGCAGGTGTATTCGATGAACCTCCAATTTGAACCGTCATACGTGATGAAGAATTTGCCAGGAAGATAACTAAGGAGGAGAAAGCAGCATGACAGTCTTTTGTGGCAGTTACAAAGAACTTCCTTTGTTGGTAGAGCGCATAGCATTCACCTGGCAGCTGTGGCTAATGCAGTGCTGTGGGAACACTCCAGCAGGTTAATCCCTCTTGGAAACACCCAGGAAGGGAGCTCGCCTGCTGTAAGGAAGTGACTCAGCACCAACCAGGCAGCTATCTGAACTTGTTTAGCCATTGGCCTTGAAGAACACTCTGTAACATCCTATTGGCTGAACTCATGTATATAAGTTAGTTTACTTCCTGAATAAAGTGGATTTGCGTCACTGAACCTTGTCCCCGGAGGAGTTGGTTCATCGTCCTCACTCCCGGTGGGCCTTGTCCACATAATGGTACCTCTAACAGGGACCTAACCAGCATCTACGGGACGGGTGAATGACCCTCTGCAATGGGAAGCCTTCCCCACAGGCACAAGCCCTGCATGCCCTGTTACAGAGTAGGCGAGTTAAAGTTAGTAAAAAGAAAGTTAGTAAAAAGAATCTTTGTCAGTGGAAGTCCCCAGTGCGCCCCCAGGGGTCTTCCAGGCATGCAGGGGGTTAGCAGCAACGTTGGCCCCCACCGGAAAGGAGTCTAACATGTGAGCAAGTCAGGGGCTCACAGGAAAGCCCTCTGGCCCTGCGGTCAGTCTCCCTGCGGATTTTCCCTGGCCAGTGACCAGCCGCTGCCACCGGGTGCATTTCTACCCCTCTCCCTGAGGGGCCCCTACCTCAGAACCATGCCCTATTGCAAAGTTAGTGTGTTAAAGTTAATGAAAAGGATCTTTGGGAAATCCTCTCAGGTTTCAACCCTTGGCTTGGGGACACACCTCTCTGGGACCGGAATACTTGGGCCCAGGCTCTCCGATGTGCTTTTGTTCAGCCGAAGTACGTGAAGGACAAACCTGGAAGCATTCCCCTGCCCTGGGATGCTCATTTTGTGAAAGATGGCACAGCCCACGTGGAAACCAGTCGCGCACGTGATATTAATGTGTGTTGGGGGCAGGCTGTGGGCAGGCAGGTAGTCTGGGACTTGGTTTTAGGACTAAACCTTTCCCACCCTTTTTGATGTAGGGTGGTGCACTCTCATGAGTAATCCCATTATGCCTCAGATGAGTGACTTTGTATGTACTATAAAGTGGGGCAGACCGGGAGCTTGCTCTCTCTCGGTTCCAGAGATTAGCAGAGATAGGAGAGCAGAAAAGGGCCACATGGAGGAGGCTAGGAGAGAGAACTAAACATGCAATTCGTTCCCTTCGACAGGCCATGCTTTGCCTTGGTGTACCTTGGGAAATTAAAACTGACAATGGGCCCTGCTATACCAGCAGCCAATTTAAAGCCTTTTGTTCCCAATGGCAAATCACACACCACCTTGGAGTTCCTTATAATCCCCAAGGACAAGTCGTTGTAGAACGGGGGACACAGAGACATCAAGTTCCAAATTCAAAAAGAAAGGGTGGATATGCCCCAGGCCTCACCTGAAGAAGTGCTCCTCAGTGCTGTATTCACTTTCAAGTATTTAACTTTTGATTCTGAAGGAGTGACTCTCACTTATAAACATTGGGGAGGCCTTCGTAGCCAACTGACCCCGTTGCCATTGGTACGCTGGAAGGACCCAGCCACAGGTCAGTGGCAGGGACCACACCCCTCTCTAACGCAAGGAAGAGGTTATACTTGTGTTTTTCCAGAAAATAGCCCGCATCCAATTTGGATATACTCCCGAGAGAAGGAATTCCCTGGAGAGACTACAGCATTGCCTCTGGCCTGAATGCGCAGACCATCAACCTCGGAGTTTGACATCGAAAGCTGAGAGATGGAATGCAACCATATGCAGTATGCAGCCCGTGGCAAGCCATCCGTTTCATGTTTGAGGCTGGGACCTTTGTGGGAAGGGGGCATGCATGGACCTACGTCCATTTTTTACAATCAAAAATGGAACTGTGTTTAACAGCACCTGGAAGGTCTCTGTAACACAATAGGAAGGAAACAACATCCCCACCCCTAGGAACAATCCCCTGTTTAAGGCCCCTGTTCTATTTCCTAACTAGTAAGCTTGCCTCATTGTTTAATATAGCTAATAATAGGTATTATAGTTGTTTTAGTTCTACTAGGGTTCCATTGCATAATGCGTAGCATTCAGAAGCTACAACAGCAACAAGCAGTCATCAAGCAAGTTCAACTGGCCTTAATTAAAAGAGAAGGGGGAGATGTAGGTAGAGCAGAGCATTTACCTGGCAGCTGTGGCTGATATAATGCTGTGAGAACATTCCAGCTCCTGTATCGTTCCTGGGAACACCCAGGAAGGGAGCTCGCCCGCTATACGGAAGTGACTCAGTGCCAGCCAGGCAGCCTCCTGACCTATTTTGGCCATTTGCCCTGCTGTGACATTTTATTGGCTGAACCCATGTATGTAAGCTAGCTTACTTCCTGAATAAAGTGGATTTGTGTCACTGAACCTTGTCCCCGGAGTCAGGTCTCTGTGGCTCCATCGTCCTCACCCACGGTGGGCCTTGTCCACATTCCTTGGCAACAAAAAAGCAGAAAACTATGAGCTTCTGGTTCAAAGGATGCTGTTGGCTTTCTGCGACATTGGATATAACATGAGTGTTAAGATTCACTTCCTGAACAATCACCTTGATAAGTTTCCCAAAAATCTTGGAGCTGTTAGTGATGAGCAGACTACTGCTGGAGCATCAAAAGAGATTGTCCTCAACAAATACACAAACGCAAGAGCTACAAACGCAAATTTTAGGCTGAATAGAATTTAAGGAAGTTTTGCCCAAATTTTATGATGGAAATAAGTGTTTTAATATGTTCTATTTCGAAATTGTAAACAAATTCTGATGCAATCATATCTTTTAATGTATTAGTGTATTCACTGCATTATATAAATTATTATATTTTCACAAAGATGATGCCCAAGAAGACATTCTACTTCATTATGGAAAATTTTACAATAAGATGAAAACCTAAAATCTTGAATTGCAAAAAAAACCGTAGCTTACAGAGAAAAACTAATGTCAAATTTGAGATCAGTACACTCTAATTAGGTAAGAACAAGTATTTTTGTGGATGCAACAAAAAGTTTGTTCCCCAGTGTAATAGCTGTCTGGTGTGAATCAATCAAAATTATACCTATGACAAAAAAACATAGCCTGAACAGGCGGTGGCGCAGTGGATAGAGCATCGGACTGGGATGCGGAAGACCCAGGTTCAAGACCCCAAGCTGCCAGCTTGAGCGTGGGGCCCATCTGACTTGAGCAAAAGCTCGCCAGCTTGGACCCAAGGTCGCTGGCCCCAGCAAGGGGTGGCTCAGTCTGCTGAAGGCCCATGGTCAAGGCACATGTGAGAAAGCAGTCAATGGACAAAAAAACATATTTTGGGGTGTGCCGCAGAATTTTAGTAATTAATTTATGTCTATCATTAGATGAGTAAGGTTGAAGACCAATGTGTTACACATTAATTGGTGGCGCTGAGATAAGATTATGTTAAGTCTGGTAAAGCCTGATGAACCAACAGGGTAACGGTTGTCAGCTTCATCTCCCAATATCAGCATTATAAAAATGTTGAAGATCTTTAATAATGCAGTTATTCAGTATACATTGTAAAAGCTCATTACTAGGTCCCAGAACCCCCAAAGATGAAAAAATATATAGTCTTTAGCCTCGAACTCAGTGTCTGATAGAGGAAGCAGAAGGGTAAAACATGTATGTGATCATGAGGCAGCAGGGCAAGTGATGTCCTGGGCAATGTGCAGACGTCCACTGACACACAAAGGAGCGCAGAGCACTGACATGCATGAGGGCAAATGTGGGAGCACAGGGGTCGAGAGCCAAGCATTGCTTTAGTTTGGAGAGCCAGTTACATCAGAAAATCTTAGTTGGACTGAGCAATTTATTTTCTTTTCTGACTACCGTTTAAGTAATCTTTACAGAAAATGTGGCTCCTACAGGAAACAGTAACAACTATCATATTGTGTAGTAATGTGATGTGATTATATGTGTGGGTGTATAATATATATGTAATGTAGAGTAAGTAGTGGATTTTTTTTCATCATTTGTCATTTCAAAATGGGGAGAAAGTCTTCATTAGTTTTACTGCTTATAATTGTAGTATGCACATGCAAAATTTTAGACAACACTGAAGTATTCAAAAATAGTCAAAGTTACCCCCAACCCAACTTCAGAGAGATTAACTATTGCCAAGAGTTATTTTATGTCTTCCCAAGTGTTTTATAAACATACTTTTTGTATTTTATGGTTTTATTTTCTATAGAAATAGTGTTTTATAAAATGTGTGTTTGTGTATTTTTAGCTGGACAGTGGAATATGTTATAGTTCAGGGAAACTATTGTATTGATATGAAAACATACCCATAATGTAGTAAATGGGTTGTTTTAAAACTAAATAGAATACTAATTATCTTTCATTGACATAAATAATTTTGCTTTAAAGGTGCTATATTTTTATTCACATGTGCCTCTTTTGAATTAAAATATATGACTGAGATACAAAACGTCCAGATATTCTATTGAGAATTAGTTTTTGGTGTGCTGGGTTTAATTATTGAATTGAGCAAAATAGAAACAGATTCATAGATACAGAGAACAGACTAATAGCTATCAGAGGGGAAGGGGGTTGGGGACTGGGTGAAAAAGGTGAAGGGATTAAGCAAAGATGAAAAAAGCTCATAGACACAGACAGCAGTGTGGTGGTTACAGGAGGGATGGGGGGGCGGTGAGAGAGGTCTACAAGGGTAAAGGGGGATAAGTGGTGACAAAAGCAAACTTAACTAGAGGTGGTGAACGCACCGTGCAGTGAACAGATGATGTGTTGTGGAATGTTACATCTGAAACCTATCTCAATTTATTAACCAATGTCACCCCAATAAATTCACTTTAAAAAAACAAATAAAATTTAATTTTAAAAGAAAAGAAATAAAAAAGTGAATATAGAATTTTTAATACCTTTTCCAACAGGTCTTTATATTCTGTTTCTTTGCATAATAAGACTATCATTTTTTAAAATTGTACGTTGGATTTTCCAGGTCTCTGGACTCGGTACTCACCAGCACTCTGCCAGGTTTGTCTGTCATCGACACACACCTTGTCGAAGTGGATGGGGACACTCTCTCCCTGTATGGCTCAGGAGCCCTAGAATCCCTAGATCGGAACTGGAGCATTCAAACAGCAGGAATGGTGACAACAGTGTTCTTCGCTTTCATAGAATTTGATGAAATCGTCCAAGTGTTTCACAAATTGAAGATGAAGTTCCCTAATTCTCTGGTAAACATTTTCTGTTAGTAGTCTACATACATGACTTGTATGTTTAGGCTAAATACCTGTTTTTAACTCTTCCTTATGCAGGGAGACTAAGCTTTTGTGTTGATTTTCTACATCTGGACTTTAAATTACTATTTTTTATTTTTTTTTAACAGGGACAGAGAGAGAGTCAGAGAGAGGGACAGATAGGGACAGACAGACAGGAATGGAGAGAGGTGAGAAGCATCAATCATTAGTTTCTCATTGCCATTGCGACACCTTAGTTGTTCATTGATTGCTTTCTCACATGTGCCTTGACCACGGGCCTTCAGCGGACCAAAGCAACCCCTTGCTGGAGCCAGTGACCTTGGGTCCAAGCTGGCGAGCCTTCGCTCAAGCCAGATGGACCCGTGCTCAAGCTGGCGAGCTCAGGGTCTCGAACCGGGGTTCTCCGCATCCCAGTCCGACGCTCTATCCACTGCGCCACCGCCTGGTCAGGGTAAATTACTATTCTTATGTGCCCTTGCAGCTTTCTGTTACTATGGGAAATTATCTCTTTAGAAATGATTCTTTATGGCATATAAAGGCCTTATATAATTTTTTTAAATTGTTTGCTTCTATTTTGTAAAGCATTCACCAGGACCTCCTCTAACCATGTTTATACATTATTTTATTGTACCTGGTATTAATGGAACATGGAAATTTTTATATAATTTTTACAGTAGTCCCTAACATTTAAAATAATTTTAGTAGCACATTAAAATTTCTTTGAGAGTTAGCCTTTTCCAATTATGGTATCATTGTATTATTTGTTGGTATGCATTTGCAGAAACTGTGATTTCCATAGTAAGTTCTTTCTTGAGTTATTGTTGTGTTTTTTCTCTTCTAGCCAAAGTGATTTCTCTCACATGCCCTTTTTATTTTAAGTGAGAGTAGGGGAGATAGACAGACTCTTGCATGTGCCCCGACTTGGATCCACCTGACAGCCCCCATTGGGGGCTGATGCTCTGCCTATCTGGGGCTATATTGGCAACCAAGCTATTTTTAGCTCCTGAGGCTGAGGCTCCATGGAGTCATACTCATGCCCAGGGCCAACTCACTTGAATCAAATGAGCCATGGCTATGGGAAGGGAAGAGAGAAAGAGAGAGAGAGAAGGAAAATGGGATAGGGGGAGAAGCAGATGGTCACCTCTCTTGTGTGCTCTGACCAGGAATTGAACCTGGGACATTCATACACTGGGTTGACACTCACTGCTGAGCCACCTGCCCTTTTATGGTGTTCTTTTCCCCACGTCATTCTCCCTAAGTAAGATAGATAGATATGGAGACAGTATGTTTAGAAAAGAGCATCCAATTTTACAGACAGAACACTTATATTAGCATTTTAGTTTTAGTTACTAGTTGGTTTAACTAGACTACATAGTAATTAGCAAGATACGGGTATAATGGCTAACTAGTTCTCTCAGAAGCATGGTGAGCCTGTATTTTTAAAGTTATGAAAATTTTATTTTTATTATTTTAATTTTATTTCGAAAATTAATTTTAATAGAGTGACATTGATCAATAAGAGTATATAGGTTTCAGGTGAACATTTCTTTAGCATTTGAACTGTTGATTATGTTGTATACCCATTATCCCAAGTCAAATCATTTTCCCTCGCCTTATATCTATCCCTCTTTATACCCTTTCCCTCATCCTTTCCCCCTCTTCACTCAAGTCCCTTCCCCTTCCTCTATGTTTCCTTCCCCTGGTAACCACTTCACTTTTATCTATGTCTATAAGTCTCAGTTTTATATCCCACCTATATGTGAAATCATACAGTTCTTAGCTTTTTCTGATTTACTTTTTTCACTCAATATAATGTTCTCAAGGCCCATGTATGCTGTCATAAATGTCACTGTATCATTATTTCTATGGCTGAGTAGTATTCCATTGTATATATGTACCACATCTTCTTTATCCAATCCTCTATTGAGGCCTGACTTCAAATTATACTATAGAACCATGATAATCAAAACAGCTTGATATTGGCAGAAAAACAGACACACAGACCAATGTAACAGAATTGAGACCCCAGAAATAAAACCACATATATATGGACTAATTATCTTCGACAAAGGAGCCAAAAACACACAATGGAGAAAATAAAGCCTCTTTAATAAATGGTGCTGGGAATATTGGAAAACCACATGCAAAAGAATGAAACTTGACTACAGTTTGTCCCCCTGCACAAAAATTAATTCAAAATGGATCAAATATCTAAATATAAGATCCGAAACAGTAAATTACATAGAACAAAACATAGATACTAAGCTCATGACCTTGACCACAGAAAACAATTTATGAATTTGACCCCAAAGACAGGGGAAGTAAAGGCAAAAATAAATGAATGGGATTATGTCAAACTAAAAAGCTTCTGCACAGCAAAAGAAACTGACAACAAAACAAATAGCCAACTAAATGGGAGATATTTGCAAACAACAGCTCCAATAAGAGGTTAATATCCAAAATATATAAAGAACTCACAAAACTCAAAAACAAACAAGCAAACAAGCCAATTAAAAAATGGAGAGAGGACCTGAACGGACACTTCTCCCAAGAAGACATACAAATGACCAACAGATATATGAAAAGATGCTTGTCTTCACTAGCTATTCAAGAAATGCAAATCAAAACTACAATGAGACACCACCTCACACCTGTTAGATTATTGGCTATTATCAACAAGACAGATAATAACAAGTGTTGAAGAGGCTGTGGAGAAAAAGGAACCCTTACCCACTGCTGGTGGGAATTCAAACTTAATAAAACCATCATGGAAGAAAGTATGGTGGTTCCTCAAAAAATTAAAAATAGAGCTACCATATGACCCAGCAATCTCTCTACTGGGTATATACCCCCAAAACTCAAAAACATTGGTACTTAAAGACACATGCACCCCCAGGTTTATCACAGCATTATTCACAGTGGCCAAGGCATGGAAACAACCAAAGTGTCCCTCAATAAAGGATTGAAAATTCTATTTTTAATAATTTCTTTGTAGTTTTAATTTCAGCAAAAAATAGGTAAAATCATTGTAATGAGTTATTGAATATTTATATCATTTTCAAGAATCTTTATTAATAAATGGGGTGATGTCCTCTGCAGAAGGGAAGTCACTTTGAATTCAATATTGGATGGATTAAAAGATTTCATCAATGATGTATTAGATGGAGTAAAGGTTGTAAGTTTAGTATGTTCAGTTGACTTAATGTGATGCAGACCTATCAGCTCAGCCCAGAGTTTACAGAGCAACTTAGGGAATGATCAGTGAGTGAGGCCTCACTGTCAGCATTTTAAGAAGGTTAAACTTAGGCCTGAGCTGTGGTGGCGCAGTGGATAAAGCGTCGACCTGGGAACACTGAGGTCGCCAGTTCAAAACCCTGCACTGGTCTGGTCAAGGCACACATGGGAGTTGATGCTTTCAGCTCTTCCCCCCTTTCTCTCTCTCTCTCTCTCTCTCTCTCTCTCTCTCTCTCTCACTCTGTGTCTCCTCTCTAAAATGAATAAAATAAAAACAAAAATAAAAAAGAAGGTTAAACTTGACATTCAGCTTTGTGTTTCATTATCACAGCACCTCAAGTTCAAGGAGACCAACCTTGCGATGCTGCAACAATTTAATGCATTGGCGCAGCTGCGCCGAGTGGACCAACTGACAGTGGACCCTCAGGGGAACCCTGTGGTCGGCTTCACACTCTGGAAGTACTACGTCCTTTTCCGGCTGAGCCACTTCAGCCTGCAGAAGATCAATGGCACGGAGGTGAGCTGGACACGGCAGTGCAGCAAAAGAGAAGGATTCCTTTCTAAGAGAAATAGTCACTGCGATGGTCAGGAATTTAAGTGACTGTGTTAGAACTTTTGAGAAATTTGTTTTTCAAATATTGACAGTTAAAAGTGTCAAAAAGCTAAACATCTATTTATTCTAAAACTTCTAAAGCACTAGATAGTTTTATAAAATAAAATAGTGGTAGAGCATTGACCCAGAGTGTGGATGTCCCGGGCTCAATTCCTGGCCAGGGTACACAGGAGAAGTGCCCATCTGCTTTTCCATCCTTCCCTTTCTCCTTTCTCTCTGTCTCTCTCTTCCCCTCCTGCAGCCAACGCTCCATTGGAGCAAAGTTGGCCCAGGCACTGAGGATGGCTCCATGGCCTCCACCTCAGGCGCTAGAATATCTCCAGTGGCAACGGAGCAACATCCTAGATGCGCAGAACATCGCCCCCTAGCAGGCTTGCCAGGTGGATCCTGGTTGGGCGCATGTGGGCTTATGTCTCTCTGCCTCCCTGCTACTCACCTCAGAAAGATAGCAAAAAAATAATAAAATAGTAACCAGGTTGTGATGAATAATAAATGTTTTTACTGTTGTTTGTAAGCATTCAGAGAAGTAAAATGTTGGTATAATGACAGTTTAAAATAAAAAAGAATCTTTCTATAGGTAATGTGATCTTTATATTTTTTAAAGTGTTGTGTAGCCTGCCCAGCATGCGGAAGGGGATGGGAACGTGATATCCAACGTCAGCCAGTAAGGGCGGTGGTGGAGAGTGGGAAGAATGTACACAGGAAAGAAGAGTGAGTAAAAGCAGAAGAGATAGAAGGGGAAATAAACAAGCAGGGAAAGTAAAAGAAGAAAAAATACGAGGGAAAGAAGGAATAAAACAAGCATAAAAAATGTCTGAACTGCTTTGTCAGCAGCAGTCTGTGGAGCTGCCTGGTGTCTGCACTGTGCAGAGGGCCTGGGCCTGCATAACTGGGGAGTTAGGGGTAAACTTTGTGTTTCAGATCAATTCCTCTACTTCAGAATTCTAGAAGTGAATTTAAGTAACCCTCCAAAGGGAAAAAATCTTTAATTGGCTGTTAGTATTGTTGTGATTATCCCTTAAAACTCAGAGGAACTCCTTATTGTCAGATGAACTGTAGGGAACTTTGCCAGCGTGGTGGTAGTAGCAACTGTATTCCCCAGAGCTGCTACAGCGTAAGTCTGTGGAGCCAGAACTTCATAGACCTGGCATCCTGCCAGGGACCCTGAGGCCTCCAGGTCACTGTGTGAGAACTCTAAAAAACTTGCTTCCCCCAGGATAGGCCATGCCACACGGTGCCAGCTGTCTGCTGAGGAGGAGGGCAAATCCAAGCCTTCAGATAACTGTTTATTTCTGCAGCTACTTCTTAAGGGATTGAGTTCAGTCTTGTGTACTCTTGTGTGGGACTTCCCCAGACAGGCGGTGAGTCCCTGTCAGACCTACTAGTTAGTCCAAAAGGTCTCCAAAGCCACTTCCAGTTCCACTCTGGACTGGAAGTAAATGACTCTTTGGCTGTGGGTAATTCTCCCTCATTAATAGCCAGACTGTTGTCCCGATTAACCCTAAATCATGTATTTACCCAGACATGGATCACACTAGAGGTGAAATAATTTATCATGGACCCAGGAAGGAATAGTATATTATAATTGTAGAAAGTAGAAAAGAATAAGAAAAAACCAATATAATTTATTCTAATTTAAAATTCCAAAAATGTCCGGGCTGGAGATATTTGACTCTTTAATAAAAGACCCAAAATAGAGCCACTTACCTGCCTCCGCGACAGTTTAGAGTAAGGAATCATGCTGTCTGTGCTTCCCCTTGTGTAAGAGGAAATGATGTTACTAGAGGTCAAGCCGAATTGAATTAGGAACGTCAAGAAGAAAAGATGACCAGGCGGTGGCACAGTGGATAGAGCGTCAGACTGGGATGCGGAAGACCCAGGTTCAAGGCCCTGAAGTCGCCAGCATGAGCGCGGGCCCACTTGGCTTGAGCAAAAGCTCGTCAGCTTGGACCCAAGGTCGCTGGCCCCAGCAAGGTGTTGCTCTGTCTGCTGAAGGCCCGCGGTCAAGGCAAATGTGAGAAAGCAATCAATGAACAACTAAGGTGTTGCAACGGCAACGAAAAACTAATGATTGATGCTTCTCACCTCTCTCCGCCCCTGTCTGTCTGTCCCTATCTATCCTTCTCTCTGACTCTCTCTCTGTCCCTGTAAAAAAATTAATTAATTAAAAAATTTTTTAAAAAAAAGATGGAGTAGTGGCCCACACCTGCCTCTAGGTGGCTGCCTTAAACCACACAACTTAGTTGTCAGCTAAAGGAAGGATTTGTGGGAACAGCAGCCTCATTAACTGTGTAAGTCAAGGGAAAGGAAGGAAAGGAGTCAGTCTGCGCTGATTCGTGAGAGGCTTGGGAATTATGGGTTAATTTTCAGAAAATTCCTGTGAAGTATATTATAGCTAGTGTTAAGAATTACTTTTTAAAAATCTATAATTTCACTATACCAGGGTTTCTCAGCTTCAGCTCTGTTGACATTTTGGGCTAGATAATCCTTTGTTATGTGGCTTTCCTGTGCATTTTGGAATGTTTAACAACATCCCTGGTCTCTGCCCACTAGATGCCCCTTTACCAGTATGACAACCAAAAATGTCTCCAGACATTGCCAAGTGTCCCCTGGGGTCTAAAACGGCCCCTGATTGGGAACTGCTGAATGATATAAACAAAGTAATAGTATTTAAAATGCAAAGAACCCTATTTTACATTAAAGAAAATATGCCTAGACATTAATCTATGTCCTGCTTTTAGTTTTTTCTTGGTTAACATAGGAATGAACCCTCAGAGGGTACCTGTGACAAGTTATTTCTTATGGTATGAAAGGCGACATAGCTTCAGAATGAACAGGAGTATCCTTGCTAACCCCATGTTCCATCTCTTAGGCAGGAGCAAGATCTGAACAACACCTTATCTTGCCTTTGAAACATTATGAAAATGAATCTATTTCATTGACACATGAGAGTTCCCCCCCTACATCATTCTACTCCAAGAAGCGATAGGATTTCTGAATATTTGTTAAGAATTTAAGGTTCCTCAGTATACTTCTCAGGAAATGTAACTTTTAAGTCAGTGTGAACTGACTTCTAGTTATCCTCCAACACCACGAGCCACGGTTGTACAACTTCATTCTAATTAAGCTCGGAAGAACGAGAGGTGTCTGTGAAAACTCTCTGCTTCAAGCTAGGAGAATGTACTTCCCTGGACTAAAAAGAAAATACTTAATCTGGACATTTCTTTGGAATGGTAGTCGTATCAAGCTAAGAGATTGCCATCTTGACCCGTCTCCATTGCATCTCTTCAGGTGACACAGAATGATATGATAATGGCTGAAAGGCTCTTCGGAATCCTAGCACATGTTGCATCCTCCGAGTTACCCCAATACCGCATGATTTCAATTCTAGGCGATGCCAGGTAACCTTTAATTTCTAGAGTTTTTATGGAATTACTGTTGCACTAGAAAAACGAATACATTCCACACACCTCTTAATGGTGCCATTTATACATCTCACAGTGTGTGTGTGTGTGTCTCTGTGTGTGTATAGTTGGCCCTATTCAAAGTGCTGTGGATATAAAGATGAATAAGACAAAGTCCTCACTCTTATGTGGCATACAAGCTAACAGGCTTAAGATATATATAAACAATTACAATAAAATGTTTTAGATGCTATAAGAAGGCTATGGGAGCGGAGAATAGACTGACAGTGTTTTGGAAGAACGGAAAAATGTTGGGGAAGGTGTCACAGGTAACATTTTATCCAGGTCCTCAGGAATTGGCAGAAGAGTTTCAGGGAGAGGGTATAGAGGAAGAGATCTGTAAAGGCACAAGGAACTGAAAATCATTCAGTGTGACTGGAGCACGGGATGATTGCAAACAGTATTCAGGGAAATATATCTTCTGTGCTGTGCTGGGAACTATAACTAGAAGGCGGTAGTTTGGCAATCTCTATCATATTTCTGAATCCAGAAGTTGTGGAACTAGGGATATATTTTTCAACAACCAGGAAAAGAGAGTTTATCTTCAAGGGAATCCACATCAACAATTAACTTCACAACAGAAGCAGTAGAAGCCAGAAGATGGGATAATGACTCTATTATTCAAAATATGGAACAAAACTAATCGCCAGCCTAGAACTCTATACACAGCAAAAATGTTCTTCAATAATGAAGATGAAATAGACATTTAAAAAAAATAATGAAAACAAGACCCAGGAGATTTCCCACCAGTACCCCTACACTGAGAGAAACAATGGAGCTTGTAACTAAGGCAGAAGGAAAGGAGTCCCAGATAGTAGGTCTGAGGTGCAAGAAAGACTGGGAGCACAGGAAGGGTTAAATTTGTAGGAGAAAGCTAAGTGAACATTGACTCTGTAAAGCAACAATAGCAGTATATTATGGGTTTTAAAAGATATACGGAAAAAAAAAGATATACGACAACAGTAGTATATGTCAGGAAAGAGTAAATGGAGATGTAGTAATAGCTTCAGATGTCAATGAGTAAAGAGTGCATGTTGTAACTTCTGTGGTAATCAAAGAATAAAGGAACATATATAGCTTCCAAACTAGGGGTGAGAAGATGGGGAGAAGAAAAATAGAACAAATACAGAACATGTGAGTCAAATAGAAAATAAAGGAAATGTCAGATTTAACCTAAATGCTACTATGTCAGCACTTACATTTGTACCGAAAGTTGGTGGCTTAAAACAAAACACATCTTCCACGCCACATCTCCAGGTCAACAGCGTGGTTCTTCTGCCTCCATGGGTACTTTGTGCATCTGCAGTCACCTACCACATATGGGTTGGGCAGGCGGCTCTGCTGATCTAGCTTCGCTCTCTCATTTGTTTAGAGGTTGGCTGGCAATATGCTGGCCTAGGAAGGCCCTTAGCTGGGACAGATTGTCCCTGCTCCACATGGCCTGTCCTACTCCAGATATCTGCCTGGGTTTGCTTTTAGGCAGAGGCAAGGTTTGAAGAGAGAGCAAAAACATACGAAGCCTCTTGAACTGATACACCATTATTTCCAGTCAATTGGTCAAAGCAAGTCACAGAGAAAAATGTAAGGGACTTGGAAGTAGACTTTTCCTAGCTGCAAAATCACATTATAAAGAGCATGGATTCAAGGGAGCCATTAATTATGGCCATCAATGTAACCAGCCCACCTCCATGATAAGGTGCACATGTACTAATGTTCTGGTTAAAAGCCAAAGATTATCAGACTGAATAAAAAAAGAAATTCAACTATATGTTATTACAGGAGACACATCTGAAACATAAGGTTATCTAAAGTGTGGGGTGGGGGAAATAAACAACATCAGTACTAATCAATATAAAACAGAATAGCCATGGAAGATTAAATAGACAAGGTTAAAAGCAATACTCGAAATATAAAGAGGATCATTTCAAAATGATAATTGAATTTGTATGCACTCATTAGCACAGCCTCAAAAACTTTTAAGCCAAAAGTTAACGATACTGCAAGTCCATATTACACTGGGGAGTTGTCATGTACTTTGAGCAACTAATAGAAAGTAGATGAAATAGTTGAACAACAGGTTTACAATTTGATTCAGTGGACATTCAGAGAGCGTTGCCCCCAACAACTGCAGACTGTACATTATTTTCAAGCACACCTGGAATATTTATAAAAAGTGACCAAATACCATTCATAAAGCAAATGTCAACTGATCCCATGTTCTCTGTTCAAAATGCAATTAAACTTTAACTCAGTTATAAAATGTTAATTGGAAAATGTTCATATGTTTAAAAATTAAGGAACATTTCTAAACCCACAAGTTAAGGAGTTTTATAATGGAAATTTGAAACTACCTTGAACTGAAATATAATAAAGATATATGACGTTTCAGAACTTGTGGGATCCTGTGGCCAAGGTGATAAATGGAAACATTGTAGCCTTAAGGTGGCTCTGTTAGGAAAGAATAAAATCTGAAATTGAATGGGCTAAACATTGTATCTAAAGAAATAACAGAACAGCAAAGTAATTCTGAATAGTTAAAGAAAAGAAATGACTTTAAAAACAATTAGTGAAAAGTTGATTATTTGAAGAGACTAATAAAAAGTGATATAAAATGTATATTTACATTACTCTTGTAATAAAAAATCAATAAGTAAAATTAATGCAGATAAAGACCTATATAACTCACTTTTTTCTTTATAAAAGTGAGTTTTATACTACCTAAATATCCAATAAAAAGGGTCTATTAGATAAATTGTCATCTACATAAAATTGATGTTATATATTCATTAAAAGTACTAGTTTTTAATGACATGAAAAAATCTTATTGTATCACATTAAGTGAAAACAGTATACAACATTGGATGTTTAGTATGATCTTTACTTTTTACAAAAATGTATAGAAAAACCTAGAAAGAAGTACATCGGCCCTGGCCAGTTGGCTCAGTGGTAGAGCATCAGCCCGGCGTGTGGATGTCTTGCGTTCGATTCCTGGTCAGGGCATACAAGAGAAGTGCCCATCTGCTTCTCCACTCCTCACCCTCTCGCTTTTCTCTCTCTCTTCTCCTCTCCTCCCCTCCTGCAACTGTGACTAGATTGGAGCGAATTGGCCCCGGGGCGCTAAGGATGGCTCCATAGCCTCTGCCTCAGGCGCTAAAAAATGGCTCCAGTTGCAACAGAGCAAGGGCTCCAGATGGGCAGAGTATCCCCCCCTAGTGGGCTGCCGGGTGGATCCAAGTTGGGGGGCATGTGGGAATCTATTTCTGCCTCCCCTCCTCTCACTAAAATAAAAAAATATAAAGAAAGAAGTATGTCAAATATAAACAGTGTTATAGATTTATATGGTATATTTATGAGCTATTGATTTGAGTGGTTTTTATCTATTTCTTTATACTTTTAAAAATTTGTATTCTTTATAATTTCTAAAATGATTGTGTTACACTTTTAAATTATAAAAAGGAAAAAATTTTCAAATCTATATTTCTCTTTTCTGTTCCCAATCTTAAGTTCATAGTAAAGTAGCAATATCTCTTTGTTTATGGACATACTGAGTGGCAGAAACCAGAAAGCCGATTTCATGGAAGAGGAGTTGCCATCCTCTGGATTAGGCTTCTGGGTGTGTGAGTGATACTCTGAGCATTGTTTCTGTTCCCTTCGTAATCACTGTGGCTCCCGCTCATTATTTACCCCTGCTAGGATCTTGTCCTGATATGCTAACAGTTAGAATGTTTGGTTTTCTGTTTGTTTTGGGTTTTTGCCTGAACGTCAACTAGTTTTCCATTCCATTTTATAGCTGTGAGTAATACTACGAAGCTGCATGATGGAACATGAACTATTTTTGTGATTCCTAAGAGGATAACTAACATGTTTTAGGGAATATAAAGACTACATATTTAATTGGGGTTTTTTGTACTCTGTGATTACTTAATTTTTGTATTGATTTTCTTAATGTAGAGTTTTTTTTCACTTTAGAAATGCTTGAGGCATGTTTACATTGATGATTGGGACTTATGAAACAAGAATTTGTGTTGAATAGCTAAATTAGTAGAAAGACTAGGACACTGAACTAAACTCAAGTAAATAATAAACTCAGAATCATCAAACAGATATTTAAAAAAGCATATGTTCCCTTCTAAAATCAACAACAACAAAATGGGCATATGTGAATAGATCTTTCAAGTAACTCTCTGACTCTCTTCACTGTCTTTCTACAGGAAGAAGCAGTTCAGGTGTCTGCAAGAAACCAAGGGGAAAAAGCCTGGGGTTGTCAGTGAGGAAAATAATGACAGCAAAAGACTCATAGGAGAAAATACCAATCGTGCTGTGCTGAATTACACTACGAGAGACTTTTATGATGAAAAGCTAGAGGTACAACTACCATTAAGTTTTGGAGTCTGGTGCCTGGATATACCCCACCTGCTCAGAACTTGGCTGGTGAACATTTCTCCCTTACTCAGTTAAGACAACCGTCCGTCATTGGTGTTGTTCTGGAATGTTAGCCATCTTTAACATACAAAGGTGGGGACAGTCAGAACCAGGCATTAGGAAGAAGTAGAGGCCATTGTTCTACTAACATTATTTCTGCAGGGGAAAAAAACCTTTAAAAAAAATTGGTAGCAAAAATCTAGACCAAAATCAGACCCCGAATCCTAATTTCTCTAAATGAAGGGACACGCTTGCTGTGCAGACTGAACTAGCCCATGGTGGACCTGCAGGGGACACACTTCTGCTCTCTCTGCTTGAGTCCTTGATGTCTTAACTCACTTCTCTCAAGCTCCTACTCCTTAATCATGTTATCCAATTTTGACCTGTTCTGCTTCCACTATAACTACTTAGGCAAAGTGTTCAGAAGTTTATTTGGGGGAGCACAGACTAGAGTGTTGCGTGAGCTACAGAGAAGAGAAGCATGCACTTTCGGTCTTAGGGAAGCCCATGAAAAAGCTGGGGAAACAACTCAGCTAATTAACAATAGAATGCTAGATTATATATTGAGGGACTAAAGGGCAAAAGAATAAGACAGAGACAAGACAGCATTGACTGAGCACACTTATATATCTATATATATGCAAGGCACTAGATATAGATATATCATATATAGATATATACAATTTGAAGTGAAATATGCAAGTAGTTTTCAAATTCTTTTAACTGTAGCTGAAAACCCAGCAAGTCAAAACAAAGCAAACAGCAGAGCTGCTGCTGTAGCGGACAAGAAGTGGGTCCAGAGCTGCATTTGACTAGCTCTGTTTTTTCCTCTCCCCTCACCTCCCCCCAGACCTGGAGCATCTCCTTGCAACCCACAGGGCTGCGTGCATTATAGCTTGAAGATCATTTGAAGACTCACTGCATGTGGCCATATTTAGTACCACCCTAAGATGCTCTGACGGAGGCAGAACACGCTGTTGCTTCATGATGTTGCTGTGCCACCAAACAACTCCAACTGTAAAGAAGCTTGTACCCAAATTCAGCTAATAGCTTTCATTTCAATTAACGATTCTAGAACTGCTTTGTGCCAAAAAGAGAACAAGTTTCTTTCTTATGGAAACTCTTCAAATACTTGAAGTCAGCTAACCCTCAGTCTCATCTTAATTCTCTCTACACTTATACTTTCACCCATTCAAAGATCATATATTATCTACCACACACAATAGTTGGGCTCTAAGAAGTTCCTGACATTCTAACAGAGGAGATAGGCGTGCATAGGGCAAATCAGTCTACAAAAGAGGGAAGAGGCTAACAGGGCCAGGAACGGTTTTCTAGAGAAGCAGCTTCCTGATGTCAGTCTTAAAGGATAAAACAGCTAGGTAACAAAGGGAAAGGGACAATTCTGGAAGGTAGCACAGTGTGCATAAAAGGCATAAAAGTATAAAAAGACAAGGAGAGCTGGAAACTATATGCAGTTTAATGTTGTTGAGACACTGAGGCTGAGGTAAACGGTATTGGAAGGTGAGCCTGGGCGGCAGCAAGAGGACTGTGTGGAAGGGACAGAATGCAGTCCTGTGGCCATTAGAGGCATCCTGATGTTATCGAGAGAGGACAGTGAAAGCCAGGCCAGCAGAATTAGGAGTCCCTTTCTTCCTGAACACAGTTGGTTCTATGAATCAACAATTAATACAATTTCCATAAAAGACATTTAGAAAAATGTCAAGGAGCTGCATTCAAAACAAGAACAGTTTCACAGAGAAATCTACCAACTCTTTGAGGAGCAGATAATTCCAGTGATTTCTAAATTGTTCAAGAGGACTGAAAAAGAGGGAAACTTGTGTAGTTTTTCAAGGTTGACAGCATAACATTGATTTCAAATGTTACATCAGGATTGCACAGAAAAACGAAAGCCAGACCAGATGCCTAAGAATGTTAATGATGCAGAAATCCTTTTGAAATTTTATCAGTGAGAATGCAGCTAAACATTCAATGAACATTATAGCCAAGTGCAGTTTATTCTAGGAATGTAAGGAAGACTCAATACTAGTAAATTAATAAATCTAACATGAAAATTTGTGATTATTTCCACAGATGTTGAGAAGGCATTTCACATAATTAAATGCCCATTCTAAATTTTCTTTAACTAAATAAATAGGATAACTAGATATTGGATAGTAAACATCATGCATGATGGGGAAACTCTGGGAACACTAGCATTAGTGGAGGCAGAATTCTAACCAAGATGGCCTCCATGATTCCCACTGCTGGTGTTCACTCTCTTGTATAATATCCTCCTCCAAATGCAGAAAAAACCTCTGACTTGCTTCTAACCAGTGGAATTTGGCAAGGTAAGGGAATTCTGCAGATATAATTAAGATCCCTCATTAGTAGACTTTGAGTTAATAAAAATGGAGATTATCCTGGGTGAACCTGACCTAGTCAGGCAAGTCCTTTAAAAGAGGGCTCAAGATTTCCTTGAGAGAATATCCTATTGGCCTTAAAATAGAAAGCTACTATATTTTAAGAAGGTTATATGAGAAAAAGGTATGAGAAGCTTCTAGAGAGCAACTCTTTGCTGACAGCCAGCAAGAAAATGGGACTTCAGTCTGGCAAGTGCAAAGACGTAGATTCTGCCAACAACGACTTGAGTTTAGACAAGAACTCCAAGCTTCAGGAAGGAACATGACCATGCTGAGGCCTTGTGAAGTTCTGAGCATCAGGTTCAGCCATGCCTGGATGGATACCTGGAAACAGTGAGGTAACAGGCATGTGTTGTGAGCCCCCCACTTCGAAGCTGACTGTGCAGAATTCTACTGTGTCACTGAAGTCAGTATCAAGACAAAGATGTTCAATAAATATCACTATTATTATTTATCAAAGCAGATAATGCAATTAGACAAGAGAAAGAACTCAATGGTAACTTGAAAAGAAGGGAATGAACTTACTCTTTGCAGATAATGTTATTGAATATCTGGGAATCCCAAGTTAATTAATTGAGAAGCCATAAAAAGTTTTTTAAAAAATCAGTCATGGAGCAGAAATCAACAACTTTCCTATAAATAACAACTGAGAACTAAATATAATGGAGGAAAGACCCAACACACAGTAACAACACAAAAAGATAAAATACCTAGTAAGAAACTAATGAATAAGTATTTTTTTCAAACAGGTACAGTACATGTGGGAAAATAAATAAATAGACATAAAAACTCTAAAAAAGAAGACTAGTGCTACTAGAAATTAAGGCACATTATAAAGTCTCACCACTCCAAATAGGATGGCTGTGAAGAGATGGGCAAATGGAATAGAATGGGAGTCACGTGTGCGTCTAAATACAAAAGAGTGGACCATATATTGAAGAGTAAGTTCTAACCAGTCATCTGGACACTCCGATAGAAGACCTGAGGATAATTAGGGAACTGAGGGAAAAAAGTGAGGGCATTCTATCTTACTCCAGCATCAATTCCAAGTGGATCAGAGATTTTAAAGTTCATAATGAAAGCATAAAAATTCTACAAGAAACAAGGGAAAGTTCATGTGTAGCATTAGTATGAGCAAGACCATCAGTGGAATGAAATAAGCAAAGACAAATGAAAAACAAAAAAAGAATTTGCAGTAATCTCCCTAAATTATAAAGAGCTTTTAGAAAAGGAGTCAATAATTTAATCTAGGTTGTATTTTTTATTCAGAAACTAATTTTAAATAATATATTATTTGCTGCAGTAAGAAACATTATAGGCCTAAATAATAAAATATGTATAAGTCATACATATTTTATGAAGATTTCACAAATTTATTGAAAGACATTGAGGAAAAGTAATGGATAATTAGTGATCATGGACAGAAATGTTCTGCATGCTAAAGGTGTCAGTTCCTCCTAAATCCATCCACAAATAGAAGGCAGTTTTAATCAAAATTTGGACAGGGTTATTTGTGGAACTTCACCATTTGATCATAAAAGTTATTTGATGGAGCAGTTTTATAATAATTATCTGATAGTCCTAAAACACACAAGAGTGAAAGTGAGAGAACTTGCCTCCCAGACAGCGAGTGTTATTGTAGAGCGCAGCGATGCAGGCAGTGTAGGAAGGGACATGTAGCCTGTGCACAGGGAGGAGAGTCAGCAGTGCCCGTGTGCGGGGGGCCTGGCCGGCTAGTGGGTGCTGCAGATCAGAGTGGCAGACTGCATAATTGGTAGTGCTGGCACTCTACCTTACACTGACAGTAAACTCTAACTCCAGGTTATATAAAAATCCAAGTATGAAAAGTAAAATTTTAAAGTTCTCAGTTTTTAAAAAGGAAAAAAAAAATTATGACCTTGGTTGAGTAGGCTATGATTTTCTAACACACCAAGGGCACAAACGAGAAAGAAAAAAAAAATTGATAAATTTGGCACTCAATGTCGTTAGTTTGGTTGTTTTGTTTGTTTTTTAACTGACATAGTTTCAGTGGAGTCATATAAGCAGTCTTGATTAAAGTGGTCTGAGCAGTAACTAAGCAAGGAGAAGGGAAGACAGGGAATGTTGACTCCTGCTTTGAGAAGTACCAAAGGCAGAGAATGAACTGACGTCACAAAATATTTTGGAAAGAATATTAGGCTGGGAGGCTTGGATTCTTACTCCCTGACAGACCTTGCCCTCATTGCTTCATCACCCTCTCTTGATCACAACCCAGCATTCTTTTACTTACACCATAGACTCCCTCCACTGCTTGAAAATATTTAAATCTCTGCCACATAGAATGCTCAATCTCTCCTGCATCCTGTGCATCCTGAGTGCTGGGGGTGAGGGAGGGGTGGTTAATGGAAGTGATTTTATCACAGATCAGGGTAGGCACATCCTTTAATTATACATGTGACATGTACAATTACACATGTGACACGAACAATTCTGTTGCTTGGTAATTGTCCATCCATTCTCCTGATGGATGTAGAATTAGAGAGCTGAAAGTGACTCTAGAGTCCAGTCCTGTCCTTGGACAGATGAGGAAAACTGGAAAATCGGGATCACATGGTCACTTTGACTAAGCTGCCTCCAGAACTCAGCCCTCTGTTCCCAACCTTGGACTCTCATAGCCATTAGACTGTGTGTGCTGCTTTCTGAAGTCTGCTTGACCACTGCAGCGCAAAAAGGCTCTCTTCTCTCAACTCTTGTTATATTTGCTGTCTAAATATCTCATTCAGCCCATATTTGCTGTTTAATGTTTTGTTAGCTTTTCATATGTTTAGGTCATCTCTCCAGCTACACTGCAAGTTCTTCAAGGATTAGATTAGTGTTTTCAGATGATGTCTAATCCTGAGCAAGCCTCTCAGCTTCTATTGACCATAGTTTCCCATTTATAAAATAGAGATACAGATTTCATCCTAATATAATGTTATAATTAATATAGTTTTATAACAAATTCCACCGCTGGCCTGTTTTTCTCCCTAACAATCTTCATGACAATAAAATTTTAGTTCAATGAAATAATATAAACAGTGTTGTAAAGAGTTCATCTCATCAGTATTGGACTTGAAAAATACTTGCTTTGTGAACCCCATAGGAATACTGTGGGATAGAAAAAATTAAGTATATGAAAGCATTTGAGAATGGAAAAATCATTATTCAAAGAGCATAATTCAAAAAATTGTAAAAATTTAGAAATGGAAGAGAAATAGAACAAAGGAAAAAGCACTCATGGTCTTACAACACAGACCGTCTTAATGACATTTCAGTGTATTTTCTTCCAGTAGTTTCTAAATTTTTAATAAAAATGTCAAATATACAGCAAAGCTGGAAGAATGTGTGGACAAGCACAGACACACAGCTTTAGTCTGCTGTGAACACTGTCCTGTAGGGTGTATGTGCTCTGTCTCATAGCTCTGCATCTGCCCCATCCTTTATACGTCGAAAAGCCCTCATTTTTAAAATTTATTTTAAAGTAATTGCAGGCATAAGCATGTTTCTCCGTAACTAATTCAGCATGAATGCCATTAATTAGAGTTCAGTATTTTATATAGTTTCTTCTTTTGAAGTAAAATTTATATACAATGAAATACAAATCTCAGCTGTACAACTGCTAAGTTTTGACAAATACATGCTAGTGTATAATAACCCATACTCTATCAAAATCTTATTTGTGTTTTTTCCACTTAACATTATATTTTCCTTATTATTATAATTTTTTAAGTATAATTTTAATGGCAATATTTATTAATACTTAAAAATTTTCTCTTTAATTCATCTTAAAATTATTTTGGTGTTTTGATTTGAGTTGGAGGTTTCAGTAGATCCTTTGCAAGTAAACCAATTGTCTCATTGACATTTCTTTCTTTCCTCTTCATTGCAGTGAATTGATTCCCCTGTAATTCTGATTATCTGATCTGTGTCATTGATTTTTTCCTTATCTGTCATGACACTTTCCATCATCATGCCTTCGTGCTCCCCCAAAGTATTAATATTCAAAATTAATGTTGAATGCTTGCATTAGATACAATGGCTTGGTCTCTGCCTCCGGGTGACCTGAGACCCAGTGCCCACACATCCTTGGGTCTGAAGTGTTCACTCTTATATTTTAAACCTGGGTTTTCTGCTGTAGATGCCAGCCACAAGTAGAGAGGGAAAGCCAGCCTCTGAGTCCCAGGTTTGTATATGTCTCCTCCTCTCCCTCCTCTACTTCCCCCAGCTTTGTCCAGTGGTCTAGGTCACACAAGTCAGTATAATGTACACTACATGCCCTCCTAAAGTACAGAGTGAATTTAGAGTATGGTTATTTAGACTGTGTATATGGGTAACACATTTTAATAAAAAATGTCAAATATATAGCAAAGCTGGAAGAATGTGTGAACAGGCACAGACACACAGCTTGAGTCCACTGTGTACTGTGGACACATGCTGTCAGGATCAGAATTCTGATCCATTTACCACTAGAAGCCATGACAGGGCATCCAGCTGCCTTGTATGAGCTAAACTCCTGACTGAAAGCATGTCCACCAGGGGAGGCAGCGTGGTGCTGAGGGAAGAGCCCAGCAAGGAGGTGTGTGTCCCCACTGGGCTGGGCGCCGAGCAAGGAGCGCCCTGAGCCGATGCCCATTCCCTCTGCAGGCTGGGCAGGTCCAAGGTGCAGCTCTGATGGGCAGGCTTACAATAGGATCTCAAGTGTCTCAGGCTGTGAATTGTTGCTGTGGCTTTTGGATTAATAATGATTCAGTGCCGATTTTTGTGTTTTTGAATAGGAAACAAAGAAGAAAAAGAAATTCTGCAAGGTGTACATGGAGGACCTGGTGAAGGAAGCCACGGAGATCAGCACAAAGGGCATGGCCCTGCAGCGGCTCTGGCCACAGTTGTTCATCGAGCTGGTCCGGGACGCCGTCCTGGAAACTCGCAGCAAGAACTCCTACATGAAGCTCTGCCTGCAGCAGATAGCCGACCAAAAATAGAGATTGCTTATCGTTACAGCTGATTTGAGCGCTTTTATATTCTTAAAGGTTGAACATACGTAGGTTAAAACAACACTATCCTGCAAACTAGAACACATCAAATCATTATTGGCCACTGTTCTTGTAGTTAAAAGTTAGAAAGGAAGGAGGGAAGGAGGAAGGGAGGAAGGGAGGGAGGGCAAAAAGTGAGAGAAAGGGAGGCCCCCTTCCCTGTAGATGATGACCAGGTGACCAGAGACAGCCCTGGGGACTGACGTGGGCCGTGGAATTGCATGCACCCCCAGTTCTTGCTCTGAGTGGCCCTCCCATGGCCAGCAGTCATGTCTGCTCAAGGCAGCAGCAGTGCCCTCACCTCTCAGCCAATAGTTCCCAGTTATTTGCCTCTTTATTTTATGTCATGGGTTCAAAGCCAAAAATACGTTCTTTTGTATAAGTTTATTATTAAACTTATTAATAAATTAGTAGATAAAAAATGTGTTTGCCTTGTTTTTCAGGTCAGAATCATCATTTTACCATGTGTTCCTCTTTAGTGAGCAGGATGCGAAGGAGAGGTGCCAGTCTCCTAGGTGCACACCCTCAGAGCATGCTGGAGATCCTAAGTGTCATTGTGGGCAGGACATATGCAAATGACTCAAAACTGAGCAGGAGGAAAATGCTTTGTCTTAAGGGACCCTTAGTGAATATAAAATGGTTGCAGATGTGTAAGTCAGTGTCTCCTTCTGCTGTTCGCTGTTCTTGGGCTCTGTTTTCAGGTAGGCATGTGCACCTGCACCTCAGAAGTGTTAGGGACCTCCTGGTGAAAGGCTCTGATTTTTCTCCTTCCATTTCAAGGTCAAACAGGTAAAAAGGATGTAAGCAGGGGTTTGTCCTAGTTCATGCTGCTCAGGGGGTTGTTGGAGTGCATTACCGTAGCTAGAGACATGCAACTTCAGAAAATAATCTTACAGGTCAATAAATAGGACTTCTCCAGTCTGCTCAAATTTTGCCTGGCAACTATTCTCTCGCAGCAGGACCACCCAGTGTGGGAAAACAGAAACTGAATAAACAGCAGTCACAGAAATGCATGGAGGGAGGCTCTGTAGAGGCTCCGCAGCTCTCAGAGAGGCCCCCTGGGTCATCCTCCCCCAAACGGACTGCTCTGTTCAGGAGCTTAACATTATGTTTCAGCACACAACTCTTTTTTTTTTTCATTTTAGAGAGGAGACACAGAGTGAGAGAGAGAGAGAAAGAGAGAAAGGGGGGAGGAGCTGGAAGCATCAACTCCCATATGTGCCTTGACCAGACCAGTACAGGGTTTTGAACTGGCGACCTCAGTGTTCCCAGGTCGACGCTTTATCCACTGCGCTACCACAGGTCAGGCTCAGCACACAACTCTTTAAGTCTCGCTGTCCCAGGTTTGCATCTGGCACTTGAGCTACTATCTTGAT
Source organism: Rhynchonycteris naso (assembly GCA_037038555.1). NCBI lineage: Eukaryota > Metazoa > Chordata > Mammalia > Chiroptera > Emballonuridae > Rhynchonycteris > Rhynchonycteris naso. Next base: position 122,131,650 of record CM072999.1, on the reverse strand, counting down.
GTCTGAAAGAGTCCTCATAACAATACCTACCCCACATGATTGTTGTGAGGATCAAATGAGGCATAATGCATAAAGTGTCTATTCTAGTGCCTGGCACATGGTGAACAGCCAGTAAATGGAGCTATTATTCTAGATACAAGTTAAACCACAGATCTGGTGCCTAAGGACAGGAAGAGCTATCAGCATTCCCTGATGATCTTTCAGTCTCTCTAAATTGAAATACATAGACCGTCTCTCACCTGGCTGGTAAAGGGTGATCTCTCCTGGGGTTTGGATCTTGTTTGGTACAGAAATGAGATCCCACCTTGAAGGTGATGTTAAGAGGAGAAACAAGAATACCATGTTTGTGGGCTTCTAAGACCCAGGAAAGGCTAGAACGGGCGGCTCCTCAGAGTGTGGGGAACTGGTCCTCAGGAGGGCTCCTCAGGGGAGTGGCCTGGCTGGGAACACAGCCTGCCTAGCTTTCCCCTCAAGCCTCTTCGTCCCGACACTACAGGAGGTGACCTGCACATGTGCCTACATTCTTGGCTTTACATGGTGAATTTGGCAGAAAGCCAGTGGGCACTGCTGGTCTACCTAGACCCTCTGCTTCAGGCCTAGTAATAGGGTGTTGTGTTCCTGAAACCAGGCTTCCTTATGTCCCAGCTTTGGTCACTTGGTCTCTTATCCTTTTGTACCTGAGCAAACCTCTTGCCTGCCCTTCCTCCTGGTACTGATTGACTTCTACTTCTTGACCCCCAACATCTGTGTCCTCCTGCCGCGTTCCCCGCCCCCCCTCCAGCCCAGCTCCCTCCGACCCATTTTGCTGGTATTCCTGGGGAAGAGTAATCTCCTGATGAAAGGACACAGGAACAGGGTCTGCTGGGTCAAGTGACAGTCCTAGGTTGATTGTGGAGATCCCTAGAATAAGTGTCCTATTTGGGCTTTGCCTGGGTCTCCAGGAAAGGGGAGAGATACATGTCCCACCATCTGAGATGGTCTGGGCTAGTGTGTGCTGAAGGGTTCCTTTATTTCCAAAAGGAATCTCAGACAGAAATAGAATGTTGTGGTTGCCCCAGAAGCAGAAATGCCCAGTATTCCTTATGTCCTGCACATCAGGACGACACTCTGACCAACCGTGCTAGCCGGCCAGGGCTGCCCTCCTGTTGTGGTGCAGGAGCTAGCTGGTTACACGTGCTGATAGATCTGGAGATGGTTGCTAAGTGTGCTGCTGGATCCGAGGCTAGTTAACTGTGCACCTAAGTCTGAGGGCGGTACTGGTGTCAGTTCCCACTTCCTGAGCTTCATGCCACTAACTGTCTTGTGTGGGAGACTGTGAAGCCGTACCCTGCTCGTATCTGTCCCTGACCACGGCATGAAAGGCTCTGTGACTCATACTCTCCTCCACTGAGCGATAATAATCATAACAACAGCTAAAGGTTATTGAGCAGAGACTAGCACCATTCAAAGCTTTTTGCATGCATTATCTCATTTACTCTCTGACACTGTGATTATGTATGATAGATACCCCCATTCGAACATTGGAAAACTGAGGCACAGAGAAGTTAAAACCTCTCACCTGAGGATATTTCAGTCAATAAATAGTAAATAGGACCTGCACTCCTGACCAACGCCAGTCTTAAGGATCTGGCATTTGGGTAAAATAAATGAAAGAATAAAAAGAAAGGAAGAAGGGAGGAAGGGAAGGAGAGAATGAGGGACAGAGGAATAGGGAAAAAAGAACCTGGATAATTAGCAAGGCAACATGACAAACAGCACAGAGAGACAGACGGCTCAGGAAAATAACAAGTTAAAATTCTGAAGAACAAAGCTGAGTTTTTGTAACCTGCCTTTACAGGGCAGCTGGAGGTGGAATGGTTGCTATTGCCAATAAGTTCGGAGCCAAGTTTGAAACTTGATCAGTGCCACTCTGGTTAACCAGTATCGATGGAGTATTTGTTATCTTTGACCCTGATTTTCTACTTGTGTTTACATTTTTCTGGCTCACTGTATGTGTCTTTGGTCATGAACAACCCTGAGTCCTTCGTGGAAAGAGGATAAGAATAAATAAATGAGCTAAAGTATACCTGAAGCTCCAAAGCACAAATGACTCCTGTATTTCTTGGGGAGTAGGACAGTTCTGAGTTCTCCTCAGGAGACAATGAAACTAGTTCTTAATCCCTTACACAAGTATCTCTAAGCTTGGGTTGTCAGAAAGTAACTTCTCTTTGTTTATCTTGAAATATTTTAACATGCAGAAATTCATAGAGAACAGTATCTCAAATAAGTGCCCTATATTCACCACCAAGCACAACAGATATGATTTTTCCACATTTGCTTCAGATTTTTAAAATCAAACATTATAAATAGAGATGGAGGCCCCCACACACACCTTTTCCCTCCCTAGAGGTAAACACTATTCTGAATTCAATACTTACTATTCATTCATATTTTCATACCGTTCCTTTTTATGCATATATGCATGGGGAGTTCATTAAATTGAGTTTTTATATTTCCAAGTTTTATATAAATGGTATCATGTAATGTGTATTTTTCTGCATCTTTTTTTTTTTTTATTCAATATTCTGTTTCTGAGTGGCTCTACTCAGAAACAACTGCTGGGAGAACCTCTGCTCTTTCCATTTTTACTGCTGTTTGATGTTCAGTTGTATGGGTGATACACAGTTTATACCCACTTCCCTGTTGGTGACTTCTGCTGAGTGACTATTCAAGGCAGTAGTGCCCTGACTGTACAGTACTTGTGTCTGTGTCATTTGAGGGAGGTACACAGTTAGTGCTGGGTCATGGGCACACACGCACAATATTAAATATTGTCAACTCGTTTCCATTTCCACGAGCAGAGGATACAAGTTCCAGTTTTTCCACTCTCAGTGACAGATTTTCATTTTTGTAATCCAATGTTTAACATGAAATGTGTGTGTTTATTGTTGCATTCGCCGGGTGCAGAAACAAACATCAGAGACTTTCAGGAGTTCAAAGATTATTTATGGCCAAAATGCAAACCTGCGCAGGGGTGAGCTCCTACAGCACTCAAAAAGGCTGTCAATGGAGTCACACCGAGCACTTACACACTATGGCTTATATAGCTGAGCAAGCAAGCGTCGGATACAGAAGCAAACTTGGCAGTTAGCTATAGGTGGGCAGAAGATTACACACAGTCACATGGCTTGGTAACAAGGTGGACAGTGGAAAATTTTTAAGACAGACAAACGGTTCATGCAATTACTGCTTTAACCTTCTATAACGGTTTTGCTTATCTTAGCCAGACATAGCAGGCTGCGGGCGCAGTTAATTGTATCTAACTCTTGTTTCTTCTCAGGGTCATTTATGGCCTATGCCTTTTATCTTCCCTGCTTCTTCTCAAGGCCCTGTTTCTTCTCAGTGCCATTCTGCCTTAAACATGAATTCTTATTGCCCCTGCAATCCCAACATTTCCTCCTCTTCTTAGGCATAAGTCAAACCCTTGACTCGGTCTCTTCTCTGGCTAGCAGTGTGTATGGCTGAGATAAAACCATAAGCTTGACTACTTCTAACCTTTCTTTAATAAAACTCAGGAGTTTATTGAGAATGATTGGTCCAATTGTTAAGACTAAAAGTAAGACCAGGAGGGGTCCCACAATAGCTGATATTAAGGTAGTCAGCCAGGGTGAAGAGTGGAACCAAGAGGCAAACCATCCTGTCCCTTCGTCATCATCTAAGTTCCTATCCTTTAACCTTTTTGCTAAAATTTTTATATTCTCCCTTATGACTCCTGAGTGGTTTACATAAAAACAACATTCTTCTCCTGGGGCAGCACATAGTCCCCCTTGCTTTAGGAAGACTAGATCTAGTCCTCTCCTATTCTGTAATGCTACTTCAGCTAATGAATCCATCTGCCTTTCTAGGAAGATTACCTGGTTCTGAAGAATGGCAATATCCTTGGAGAATGTCTTAGACAGCTGCCTGAGAGTAAGTTCACTCCGTATTAGTGCTGCTGTCCCTGTGGCTGCTGCTCCTATTACTCTAATTGTAGCTATAATGGGGATGAGGAGAGGAGCAGCTCTCCTTTGTCTCCTAGGGCTAGGAGTACTCAAAAGAAACTCAGGATTTCCTCTATATAGATACACCTGTGGGATAATGTAAGCACTAATGCATAGCTCAGGATGAGTAGGGGATATACATTTGAAGATTCCTTGGGTACACACAAACCATAATCCTTCTGGTGCCTTGGTGACTTGTGGGATTCTATCTATGTCTGGTATTTCTTCCACTCCTAGACAATAATCACTATAACTAGAGTTTTCTATTGCAAAGTTTGCTAGTAAGTAGCAGGTTCCTTTCCCATGAAACTCTGCTAAATTCAAAGATCCTTCAGCCTCACAGTCCTGATTAGGACCCACTCTCTTAGTTCTAGTCCATTACACAATGTCCAACACAGTAGTAGAGTCCCTATTCCCTGGAGAAGGTGACCTTGAGGGGTTGATCTGGTTTCTGCTGCACTCGCCATGTCTCGTTATTTGTCTCTGGTTCTGCAGCCTGTTTTACATGGGACAGATGAATCCAATAAGGCTTTTCAGCTATCTTGACTGCAGAGGGGGTGCTTAACAGTACCTGATAAGGTCCTGTCCACCGTGGTTCTAAATTTCCCCTTCGGTGGTTAAGAATCCATATGTCTGGGCTCCGGCGGGTGTGTCAGAAGGCTGCCTTTCGGGGTTGCTCCTTTTTCCTCTCGCAGCTTTCGCACTTCCGTTCGAATTAGTTGTAGAGCCTGCAAAGACTTGAGGAAATTGCGATTAGACATTTCTATTACCTCCCTTGTAAGTTGGGGCACTAATGGAGTGGGTTGTCCAAACATAAGTTCATAGGGGGTCCACCTATTTGTATAGGGGGTATTCCTAGTTCGGAACAGGGCAAAAGGGAGTAACTCTACCCAATTTTCGCTGGTCTCCTCCCTCAACTTAATTATAGTTTCTTTTAAGGTCCTATTCATCCTTTCTACTTGCCCTGAGCTTTGAGGCCTATAAATACAATGTAATTTCCAATTTATTCCTAATCTCCTAGCTAGCTCTTGAGAAATTTGGGATACAAAGGCTGGTCCATTGTCAGATCCTATTGCTATGGGGATCCCATACCTAGGAATGATTTCTCTTAATAAAATTTTACACACGGTGGAGGCGGTTTCCCCTCTGGTTGGAAAGGCTTCTGTCCATCCCGTAAAAGTATCTACCAATACTAAGAGATACTTGTACCCTGCTTTTCCCGAAGTCATTTCTGTGAAATCTACTTCCCATAGGTCTCCTGGACTCTTTCCCCTATATCTTGCTAAGGGAGGAAGTTTCTTATTTATAGCATTTACCTTAGCGCAAGCTTGGCACCTAGAAATAATGGACTGTATTATATCCCTAATCCAAAGTCCTTCATAGTATTTCTTAATTAGCTGTTCCATCTTGTTTTGCCCTAAATGAGAACTTTCATGAATTTCCTTTGAGATTTCTCTTATCACCCCGTGGGGTAGATAAAGTCTGGTGTCAGGGAGTTCGATCCAACCATGTTTATTCTTTTCACCCCCTAATTGTTTTCCTCTTTCCTCCTCTTCTGGAGTGTACCTAGGCTCAGGAGGTAGAGAAGGATGTGGCAGAAGTGGAAGCAGGTTAGCAGTTTCTCCCTCTGCGGCCTCCCTTGCAGCTGCATCAGCGTAACGGTTCCCTCGAGCCACTGGAGAATCTCCCCTTTGGTGTCCTTTGCAATGGATTATGGCTACTTTTAAAGGCAGCCAAATTGCATCAAGCAGGGCCAGGATTTCAGTCTTAATCTTTATTTCTTTCCCCCCTGCCGTTAGCAAGCCTCTTTCCTTATAAATGGCCCCGTGAATGTGAGCAGTGGTGAAGGCGTATCTGCTATCTGTGTAAATGTTAGCCACTTTATCCTCTGCTATCTGGAGGGCTTGCGTAAGTCCAATTAACTCCGCCAGCTGGGCAGATGTACCTTTTGGCAATGCTTTCTGCCATAAGACACTGTCCTGGGTGGTCACAGCTGCTCCTGCATATCTTTGTCCATCTCGGACATAGCTGCTTCCATCAGTGAATAGCGTGAGTTCTGCTTCCTCATAGGCCTGGTCCCGAAGGTTCGGTCTAGCCCCTGTGACAGTGTCCAATATCTGTCTGCAGTTATGGACCACTGAAGGGTCTGGTAATGGTAGTAGGGTGGCAGGATTTAAGGCTGCCGTCTTCAAGAACTGCACTGCCGGGGGATTCAATAATTGTGCTTGGTACTGAGTCAGTCTAGCATTGGAGATCCACCTATCTGGTGGGGCACGCAGCACCTGTTCTAGATAGTGCTCTCCAATAATCTGGATGTCTTGACCCAATGTCAGCTTGTTAGCTTCCTTAACTAAGATTGAGGTAGCAGCAAGCGCTCTCAAGCAGGCTGGCCACCCTGACGCTATGGGGTCCAGCTTTCTAGACAAGTAGGCCACAGGCCTCTTCCATGGTCCGAATTTCTGACTGAGGATCCCTAATGCTACCCCTCCTTTCTCAGCAATATATAGCTGAAACAGTTTGGTCATATCTGGTAATGCCAATGCTGGGGCAGCTAGCTACGAGGGCGTCCTTGAGTGCCTGAAATGCCCTTTTCTCCTTATCTGTCCAAATAAACTGCTCTTCTTTTCCCCGCGTCAATTCATGAAGGGGCTTGGCCATTTCAGCAAACCCTAGTATCCAGAGTCTACAATATCCTACTGCACCTAGAAATTCCCGTACTTGCCTTTTGTTAGCAGGCTCCGGGATCTGCAACACAGTTTGAATCCTCTGGCTAGACAATGTCCTTTGCCCCCCTTGTAAGTTATACCCCAAGTAACTTACAGTTTGGGTGACAATTTGAGCCTTCCTGGCAGAAACACGATATCCCATTTGTTGGAGATTCTGGAGTAGGTCCAAGGTGGCCGTCCTGCATTGTCCCTCTTCTGCTGTAGCGACGAGGAGGTCATCTACATACTGCAGCAGCACCACTGACGGATGGTCATCTCGAAACCCCTGCAAGTCTTTACTTAGAGCTTCATTGAAAATAGTGGGAGAATTTTTGAACCCTTGAGGAAGTCTAGTCCAAGTATATTGTCCTATTAGCCCATTTTCTGGATCGTTCCATTCAAAGGCAAACATATCTTGGCTTTTGCGGGCCAGCGGGATGCAAAAGAAAGCATCCTTCAAGTCCAGCACTGAATAATATGTATGCGTAGGGGGCAAAGAGCTTAATAAGGTGTAGGGGTTTGGCACTGTGGGGTGTATAGTCTCTACCCGGGCATTGACTTCTCGCAGGTCTTGCACCGGACGATAGTCCTGGGTCCCAGGTTTTTGAACTGGCAACAAAGGTGTATTTCACGCCGACTGGCACTCCCGGAGGATACCTGCTGCTAGTAGCCTCTTCAAGTGCTGTGCTATCCCTTGCTTAGCCCGAGCTGGAACTGGGTATTGCCTTATCCGCACGGGGCTAGCAGTGCTCAGTAATTGCACTATGACCGGGGGCTGGTGGGCTGCTAAGCCTGGCGGGTTAGTTTCTGCCCACACTCCGGGAACTTGTTGCCTTATTTCCTCTGGGACCCCAGTGAGTCGGTCCTTACCTTCCTGAAGGGTCGCTATCAAATATTCTTCAGACAGAGGCACCGTTACCTGCAGACTTCCTTTATCTTGGTCACCGCCTTGCTTGAAGGTGATTGTGGCATGAAGCTTCTGCAAGAGATCTCGACCCAGGAGTGGGTAAGGACAATCTGGAATGACTAGAAACGAGTTAGTGATGGTGCCCCGACCTAGGTCCGTTATTCGAGCGACTGCCCGCGGGTAGGACATTGTTTTGCCAGTCACCCCTATTACTTTGGTAGTCTCTTTTTGTAATCTCCCTTGTGGACTTTTTAAAACTGAATAAGTGGCTCCCGTGTCGACTAGGAAGTTTGTCGGCCTTCCTTCGACAGTCAAGGTGACCATGGGCTCTTGGGAGCCAACAGGAATAGAGCCCTGGCCCCCTCAGTCAAGTTGTAGGAGCACCTGAGACTCCCTTTCAGGCTGCCCAGCTCTTAGCTTTGGGCAGTCTTTCTTCCAATGTCCTTTTTCCTTACAATAAGAATACTGATCTTTACCAACTCTTCCTTGGAAGGGATTTTTTCCTTTCCCATAGCTGGGTGGTTCCCTTTTTCCCTTTCTTTTCCCTTCTTGAGCTGCTAGGAGGATTTCTACTGCAGCTTTCCCAAGTTCCAGGTCATCTCGGTTCACATATACTTTCTGGGCTATTTCTAGAAGCTTGCTCCTATTCTCTCCTTCAAATCCCTCTATCTTCTGCAACTTCTTCCTAATATCTGCAGCTGCCTGGGTTACAAAAGCTATATTAACCAGCCTGCGGTTTTCTTCCGCTTCTGGATCTATTGGGGTATAAACCCGGTAGGCCTCTATTAGCCGCTCTAAAAAGGCAGCGGGGGATTCATCCCGTCCCTGAATAACCTCACTTACCTTACTGAAGTTTGTTGGTTTTCTGGCTGCTGCTTTTAACCCCCGTAACAGAGCCCGGCGATATTGGGTGAGTGCTTCCTTTCCCTCTTTCACATTTGGGTCCCAATTCGGGGGCTGCCTAGGGAGAACTTCCTCTAATTCTCTTTCCGTTCCCCCGTCTTCCCGGAATGCCTTTTCTGCTTCCTGACTTATACGGTTTCTTTCTTCAGTGGTGAACAAAGTCTGCAAGAGCTGCTGACAATCATCCCATGTTGGCTGATGGGTCCTAAAAACAGTCTCAAGTAATGAGATTAACCCTTGAGGCTTTTCTGAAAATGAGGGGTTTTGATGCTTCCAATTATAAAGGTCACTAGTGGAAAAGGGCACATAGACCATGCGGGATGGAACTCGTGGTCCCGCATCTAATGGTGGGGGTGCCTCGCGAAGAGGCAATACAGCAGCGCCTCCCGTCGGAGGAGGCAAAGCATAAGCCAGTGGAGACAAAACGGCGTCGCTTCCCACTGGAGGAGGCAAAGCATAAGCCGTGCCCCCCCGCGTGTGTGGGGGACTCAAAACCTCGTCTCGCTGAGTGGAATCAGGCTCCCTTTTCCTCTGATACGGTGGTGGAATATTCACCGGATCTGCAGGGTCTTCAAGGGGTTCAGGGAGGACAGGATAGAGTCTAGATGACTGTCTGCTAGGACAAGCTGGATTGTTATCTTTTTTTACCCTGGTCCTGACTGCCAACTGTGACACAAATAGCCCTCTTCTCTCTTTTGCTATTCTTAAGGCACTTTCTAATATATCCTGGCTTTTCTGTAGCGATATCAATCCACATATCTATGTATAAATATTGGTCTGGATGGGGCACTTGGTAGATAACTGCTCGGACTGCAAATATAATGGGGAGATCAAATGTGCCCTCAGAGGGCCATCCTACATTGAAGGAGGGCCACTCTAACTGGCTCAATGTTCGGAAGGTCTCTCAATCTGGAGGCGGTCCTCCGTAACCTTGTGCCCTCTTCTGATAATCAGAAAAATTCTTTAGCAAACAACCGAGCGGAGAGCCGGGTGTAGATTCCTGTTGCCCCATTTTTCAATACCCCGCTCTATCAGCTTCCAAACCTTCTAATATCAACAAAACAAGAATTAGGATGCCCCAACCCACGAATAGGGCAGCGAAAACAAGAGATCGTTCAACACTTCCTCCAGACATTCAAATACACATACACTACCACACATACAACGCAGCACTATCACACATACAACGCGGCGCGGCGCAATGCAAAATCCCTAGACCGGTCACCTTTACAGAAACCCCAAGGAGCAGCGTCCTGCTTTTCCCTTGAGGGCCTGGGTGAATCTCAGACAGCGTCCTGTCTATCACCTCAGGCTGCAAATTCTCTGGAGTCAAAACCAGACAAATGGGATCCCAGTTCACTTACCAGCTCGAGCTGTTCCCTCGGTCTCTAATCAAATTCCCGTTATGGGATCCCGGACGAGCCCCCAAATGTTGCATTCGCCGGGTGCAGAAACAAACATCAGAGACTTTCAGGAGTTCAAAGATTATTTATGGCCAAAATGCAAACCTGCGCAGGGGTGAGCTCCTACAGCACTCAAAAAGGCTGTCAATGGAGTCACACCGAGCACTTACACACTATGGCTTATATAGCTGAGCAAGCAAGCATCGGATACAGAAGCAAACTTGGCAGTTAGCTATAGGTGGGCAGAAGATTACACACAGTCACATGGCTTGGTAACAAGGTGGACAGTGGAAAATTTTTAAGACAGACAAACGGTTCATGCAATTACTGCTTTAACCTTCTATAACGGTTTTGCTTATCTTAGCCAGACATAGCAGGCTGTGGGCGCAGTTAATTGTATCTAACTCTTGTTTCTTCTCAGGGTCATTTATGGCCTATGCCTTTTATCTTCCCTGCTTCTTCTCAAGGCCCTGTTTCTTCTCAGTGCCATTCTGCCTTAAACATGAATTCTTATTGCCCCTGCAATCCCAACATTTATGTTTGTATGTGTGTTTGAGCAGACTTTTGTCCACATTGTTCAAGGCCGTTTTTTAAAGATGAAGTTTATATACAGTGAGATGCACTTAAACGTATAATTCATTAATTTTGAAAATATAATCAACATCTCAATTAAGAGAAAAAAACATTTTAATTACTTCAGAATAGGTCTTCTGGTCAATCCTTGTCCCTCTCCTAAGAGCAACTTTTGTTTGTTTGTTAGAACAACTCAGCAAATTAAAATTCCAGTTTATTGTTGGACAACATTGTTTCACACATAAATCAAACAGGCCAAAAAAAAAAAAGAAAAATAAGAAAAATTAAAATAAAAAGCAACTTCAGCCTGACCTGTGGTGGCACAGTGGATAAAGTATCGACCTTGGAACACTGAGGTCGACAGTTCAAAACCCTGCACTGGTCTGGTCAAGGCACATATGGGAGTTAATGCTTCCAGCTCCTTCCCCCTTTCTCTCTCTCTCTCTCTCTCTCTCTCTCTCTGTCTGTCTGTGTGTGTGTGTGTGTGTGTCTCCTCTCTAAAATGAATAAATAAAAAGAAATTAAAAAAACCCAGCAACTTCATAAACCAAAATAAGGAAAAAAATAATAATAAACCTTTTATCTTTGGCCTTTTAACCATCTCATACAAAGGAACTACTATAGCACAGCTAAATACATACACAAAAGAAGTTAAAGGAAGCTCTGAATAAGATTGTTTTGTGGTGGTTGTTGCTTTTTTTTTTTTTTTTCTTTTACAAGGTTATCTTTTCTCCTTTGAGATTATAATGAACATGGTCACACAAAAAGTAAGTCAGAGTACAACAGGCTGGTTTGGTTATCCGGAGATCATTATAAAGGGCTGACCCCTAACAATATGCACAAAAAATATGAAATGTAAATTTTAAAAATACAAATAAATTTGCAAGGAGCCGTGGGGGGACTCTTTACTGAAGGTGACCCCGTTTAGATTCTGAGACAAGAAGTGGAGGGTAAATAGGTCACGGCAGTCTTTCTTTTTTTTAACTTTAACTTTTCTTTTTTTGCTGTTTATTCCCCTCCTCATGGGTCTTCTGCTTCTAAGTGTGAGCATCGTCTCCCTCATCATCTTCAGCTGCCCACTTGCCCGTAGCTGCCTCAGCCCCCTCATCTCCATCTCCAACCTCTTCCTCACCATCACAGTCCTCCTCTTCCTCTTCCTCCCCTCCTTCCTCCTCTTTATCCACCTCCCAGTCAGCCTGCTGCTCCCTATTTCCCTCAGCGCTCCCTTTTGCAGGTGTATCTCCTCCATTCTCTGCCTCCTCCACAGCGTCCTTCTTCCCTCTGGAGTCCTAGGTGGTGATTGGGATGCTGATGTCCACGCCATGATTGACAGGTGGGGCACGCAGGTGACCTGAGGGAGTGGATTAAAAAGAAAGTGGGAGTCTGTGACTTTGCAGGTGGCTGCCCCAGAGAGCGAGATGCAGGGACAGGCAGAGGTGGCTTTGCAGAGTGGCTACTTCTGTAGTTTCTTTTACCATTGATTAATTTGGTCTATTCTGGAACTTTTTATATAGAACAATAAAGTATGTACTTTTTTGTATCGGGCTTCTTTTAACCTACATAATGCTTTTGAGAATCACCATATTGCTTCATAAACTAATTGGTTTTGTTTTATTGACTAGTATGAAGATATCACATTCCAGTGGGGTGTCTCAAACTTGCGGCTATTACAAAGGGAGACATTTTTACACAAGTCTTTCTGTGTTGTGGGACCGCTAGGTAACAGAGCAGTTTTAACTTTAACTATAAAAGGGACTGCCATAGATTTTGTCAAAGCAAAGGTTTAATTTTGCACTCCCCCCAGCAAAGTGTGGGGACTCTCCACCCTTCGCCAGCATTTTTTGTTTGAGCCCTTGTTTATTATTAGCTGTTCTGGTGGGGCTTTTCCAGCCATCTCCCTGCTGCTTGAACTTTATTATTTCTGATGTCTAATGATGTTGATCACATTTTTACATGCTTCTTGGTCATTTTTATATCTTCTTTTGTGACTTAAATACTCAGATTTGTTGTCTATTTCTTTTATTTTTAAATTGAATTTATTGGTATACCACAGATTAACAAAATTATATAGGTTTCAGGTGCCCAATTCTACAACACATCTCTGTACACCATATTGTATGTTCACCACCCCACCCCCATGTCAAACTTTCATCTGTCACTATTTATCCCCCCTTCATCCCTCTCTACCACCCGCCACCACCCCATATCTCTCCCCTGGATAGTCACCACACTGCTGTCTGTGTCCATAAATTTTTTCTCTCATTGGCCATTTTTTTCTTTTTAAATTCAATTTAGAGAGGAGAGAGAGAAGGGCGGGCAGGGGGAGGAGTGGAGAGCAGGAAGCATCAACTCCCAGATGTGCCTTGACCAGGTGAGCCTGGGGTTTCAAACCGGTGACCTCAGCGTTCCAGGTCAATGCTTTATCCACTGTGCAACCACAGGTCAGGCTTTTTGGTCCATTTTTAATTGAATTGTTTGTTTCTTGGTGTTGAGTTTTATAACTTCTTTATAAATTTTGGATATTAATCCCTTATCAAATGTATCAATGAATATGTTCTCCCTTTCAGTGGGTTGTCTTTTCATTTTGTTGGTTTTCTTTGCTGTGCAGAAACTTTTTAGTTTGATGTGGTCTTCCCGTTTATCTTTTCTTGTTTCCTTTGCCCAAAGAGATATAACTGAAAAAAACATTGCTACGAGAAATATTTGAGATTTTACTGCCTACATATTTACCCAGTATTTTTATAATTCTGAGTTTAATATTTAAGTCTTTAATCCATTTTCAGTTTATTCTTGTAAGTGATGTAAGAAGGTGGTCTAGTTTCATTTTTTTGCACTTATCTGTCCAATTTTCCCAACACTATTTATTGACTAGACTGTCTTACATCACTGTATATTTTTACCTCCTTTTCGAGTATTAATTGACCATATAGGCATGGATTGATTTCTGGCCTCTCTATTCTGTTCCATTGATCTATATGTCTGTTTTTATGCCAGTACCAGGCTGGGTTTTTTTGTTTGTTTTGTTTTTAAATTTAATTAATTAATTAATTGTGTTTACATAGATTCTAGTGTCACCTCGAATGCATGCCCCTCCCCCTCATGCTGTTTTGATTACTGTGGCTTTCTAGTATAGTTTGATATCAGGTAGCATGATTCCTCCACCTTTGTTCTTCTTTCTCAAACTTGCTGTGGCTATTTGCAGTCTTTTGTGGTTCCATATAAGTTTTTGGAATATTTGGTCTACTTCTGTGAAATAACACCATTGGAATCTTGATAAAAATTGCATTGAATTTATAGATTGCTTTGGGTAATATGGATATTTTGGTGATGTTAATTTTTTCTATCCATGAACACAATATATACTTCCACAAATTTGTATATTCTTTGATTTCTTTCTTCAGTGTCTTATAATTTCCTGAATACAGGTCTTTTACACCCTTGTTAAATTTATTCCTAAGTATTTTATTCTTTTTGAAGTAATTGAGAATGGGATTGTTTTCTTTGTTTCCCTTTCTGATAGTTCATTATTGGTGTATAAAAATGCAACTGATTTATGGATGTTTATTTTGTATCCTGCTACTTTACTGAATTCATTCATCAATTCTAGTAGTTTTTTGGTGAAATCTTTAGGGTTCTCTATATAAAGTATCATGCCATCTCCAAATAATGATGGTTTTACTTCCCTTTCCAATTTGGATGCTTTTTCTTTCTTCTTGTCTGATTGCTGTGGCTAGACTTCCAGTACTGTATTAAATAACAGTGGTGATAGCAGATACCCTAGTTTGTTTCTGACCTTAAGGGGAATGCTTGTAGTTTCTGTTCCTTGACCTACTCTAGCAGTCTTCCACCATGAAGAAGTCAAGCTGATCAGACCCCAAGTGAGATAAGCCTATGTTAACTAGGAGAAATGGTTTTGCAACAAGAAGATAAGAAGAACCCAAAGAAAATTTTTGCAATTAGCTTTGAAATGCTAACTTTATGGACTGGGGAGAGCCAGGTGGCCAGTGGCAGAGCATTTGGTAAGATAGTACTTCAGAGACCAAGGCCTTGAGTATTTATAAGAATAATAATGCTTTAGGCTCCCACCCTGTGGAATAGATTGCTGACAGTGATGAAGACAGTGACAGAATAGGGCCAACCAACCACGTGTGGGGCAAGTACAACCTTAGATTTTCAGCTAATCCCAGTGAATGTGAGAATGCAGAAATCTTTTAACACCATGAATTGTGGAAAGATATGTCCAGTAGCTGAACTTACAAAAGCTATTAGTCTGAGATGGCTGTCAAGATGGAAAATACTGGAGCCAAAATAAGAAGCCCGACGGCCAGTGGCCAGTAGAGTCAAGCATCACCAAGGATGGACATTTTCCTGTAGCTCTGCTCAGAGCTCAGTTCTTCATTTGTGTTCACCTATAACCATCCTGCTGGCTTCCTTTCAGTCACTTAGTCTGTGGCTTGTATTCATGGGCCAGGAAAGACACTGTATGAACCCCCTGCTCCATTCTTCTGTCTCCTTCTGTACATTTTTTTAACCTTTACTATCTGTACATCTCTCTCTGCTTCTAAAACCTCTCTCAACATCAACCATTTTTTTCCACATCTGTCTTCTCTATATATATTTTTCTTCTTTCATTTTTGTCCCAAATATTCCTGTAATTTTCTTCCTACCATTCCTGCTCCACCCTCTCAATGCTGTTTCTCTCTCAAGCTTCTCATCACAAAGAACACCTTTCCCTCCTTCCCACTCATTAATTTCTTGGTGTGTTTGTTTCCGAGGGGCTTCTGAGTGCCCTGTGACTATTTATAAACATATCTATTTTGATCTTGATCTCCATGCAATTATTCTCAGGAATGCCACGTGCCAGGGGATGTGAAAGGTTCTGACAAGCAGCCTCTGAACCCATCCCAGGCAATGGGGATGGTGACACATGTGACACCCAGTTTATCTCCTACTAGATTGTGACTTCCTCAAATGAGGGACAGTTCTTGGACCTTTAAGAATACATGTGTTTATTAAACTGGCCTTTTGTTACCAAAAAGAAAATTTTAGTAATGGTTGACACCATCAACTACAATAAAAGTAGGCACAGCAATATAATATTTTTAAATTTGAAAAATCATTGAAAACCACGGAATATTTTTTAAAATCACAATTTTGAATGCAAATATCTCAACAGCAGTGATGGAACTTCTGCCCAAATTTTATATGCATCCTTCCAGGCCCACCATTCCATATAATTGTCAAGTGAAGGACACCAAGAATGCCAGAGTAGAGACAGCTCCCTACATTCGGGGTGGGGAATCAGAATAAGCCTGTAATATCCTGTTTTTACCAGAAAGCAATAATATATATATATATTTTTCCAAGTGAGAGGAAGGAGATAGAAAGGCCGACTCCCACATGTGCCTTGACTAGGATCTACCTGGCAACCAAGCCGGCACTGAGGATAGTTCAACCAAGCTATCCTCAGTGCCTGGAACTGACATACCTGAACTAACACTACCCTCAGTGCCCAGGGCCAATGCTCAAACCAATGGAGCTGCAAGAGGGGAAGAGACAGAGAAGAGGGAGAGGCGGGGAGGGGTGGCGGGGGAGGGAGGCAGATAGATGGTCGTTTCTCATAGGAATCCTGACTGGGAATTGAACTTGGGACATCCATATGCTGGGACAACACTCTATCCACTGAACCACCAGCCAGGGCCTAATTTTATATTTTAAAAAAATGTTAGGGGCATGCCTGACCTGTGGTGGCGCAGTGGATAAAGCGTCAACCTGGGAACACTGAGGTCGCCAGTTCAAAACCCTGCACTGGTCCGGTCAAGGCACATATGGGAGTTGATGCTTCCAGCTCCTCCCCCCTTTCTCTCTTTCTCTCTCTCTCTCTCTCACTCTGTGTCTCCTCTCTAAAATGAATAAAAAATAAAAATAAAAATAAAAAAGTTAGGGGCAGCCCTGACCAGTTGGCTCAGCGGTAGAGTGTCGGCCCAGCATGTGGAAGTCCCGGGTTCAATTCCCAGCCAGGGCACACAGGAGAAGCACCCATCTGCTTATCCACTTATCCACCCTTCCCCTTCTCCTTTTCCTCTATCTCTCTCTTCCCCTCCCACAGTCAAGGTGCCATTGGTGCAAAGTTAGCCCGGGAGCTGAAGATGGCTCTATGGCCTCCACCTCAAGGGCTTCAATGGCTCTGGTTGCAGTGGAGCAACACCCAAAATGGGCAAATCATCGCCCCCTGCTGGGCATGCCGGGTTGATACCGGTTGAGTGCATGCTAGAGTGTGTCTGTCTGCTGACACACACACACACACACACACACACACATGCACACACACACTCACACACATGCTTCTCTGGAAAAATATAAAAAAAATATGTTAGGGGCAATATCAAAAGGCCAAAGGACCCAATATAAGGGTTTTAAATGACCAAGTTGTGATAAATGAAGTACAAAATATTATTGTTATTATGATTACTTGGAGTAAGTTGAGGCTAGGAAAGATCATGGATACATAATTATTCTCAAGAAAGAAAAATTACATAGTAAATACAAAAATATAGTTGCAATACAAAAAAATTAATAACCATTATGGATTTGTTTCTCGTTGATGGATTTTAACATGACTGTTGTTTACATACGAACATTCTGTCTCCCTCACTAAATTACTGTTTGTTATAAAATATATAAGTATATATGTACATATTTGTTTCCAAGGAAATATAAAATTATGGAACTGAGTAAACAAACCAATAATGTAGGAAAATATAGGACCGAACAAGAAGAAGAAGGATAGGCCCTGGCCAGTTGGCTCAGTGGTAGAGTGTCGGCCCAGGGTGTGGATGTCCTGGGTTTGATTCCCAATCAGGGCACACAGGAGAGGCAATCATCTGGTTATCCACCCTTCTCCTTCTACCTTCTTTCTCTTTCTCTCTCTTCCCTACCCACAGCCATGGCTCGATTGGCTCAAGCGCTCCAGCCCCAGGCACTGAGGGTGGCTCCATGAAGTCTTTGGCCTCAGAGGCTAAAAGTAGCTTGATTGCAAGCATGGCCCCAGATGGGCAGAGCATCAGCCCCAGTGGGGGTTGCCAGGTGGATCCCGGTCCAAGGCACATGCAGGAGTCTGTCTCTCTACCTCCCCTCCTCTCACTTGGAAAAGAAGGGAAAAAATAAAAAGAAGAGGGAGGACTGCTTTGGTTGGTACTGGGATTAGCATAATAATTTAGGTGGAAAGAAGGTACAACACCTATTCAGGATCAGAGATCACACAATTACCAAGTAGAAGAAGAGTTCAAAGTGTCTTCCAAAAAGATGAAATAGTCAAATGTTCCAAAGAGGAAGCATGCTACTGATACCTAATGCCTCATCTCATAGGAAATGAAACCATAGATGTCCCTACTTGTTTTAATAGAATACCAACAAGGAATACATATTTCTTTAAAAAGGTAACAGACCAAGGCAATATATCATACTGACAGGACAGTGGGTTTTTCAATTCTGACAAAGTGAGACTTTAAAAGTATGACCTCATTTCCTGAAAGACACCAGGTTGTAAAAAAAATTAAATTCAAGTGAAGGTGTGATCTTAAAAATTATGTTGCAGTAACGTCAAGAAGTTCATGCAAACTAGTGATCAGTCCTGCCTCCAGACCAAAAATGAGTCAGCCAGTTATCCACTTCCTGTAGCCTGGGCTAAGCTGGGCATGTGCACTTTTTCTCCTGGGTCTAGTAATATCTCTCCCCCCAAGGGAGAAATAAAAATATATTACTGAAACCTTAGAAAGATATTAAAATAAGTATACTAATATCCCCTAAGAAGGTATAAAACAAGCACATAAATTATCAAAGGAATGAATAAATCTGTTGTTCTGAGGCTTTAGAATACATTATAATAAGCATTTTAGTCTGCATTTATGAAAGTTTTATGATATCTGAAGTGTTCAAAAATAATTAGCCATTGTAAATGCATAATTGCATTTTAAATGATTGAAAAGAATTTAATCAAATTATAGTCAGCTTAAATTTTCAAGATAATTTGTTTTCTTAACATATCTGCTTATTAGGTACTTGAGTTCAATAATCTGAGCATTAAACAAAATACATCCAGTTCCTGACAAGAAGATTAAGAAACCTGAGCTGTGAGATTTCTTTTCCGACATCATCTCCAAGGAAACTAGAGACAAGGATTGAGAAAAACCTTTGTTACTTATTAGAATTGTCCAGGGAATTATAGAAACAATTGCTAGTCAGAGACGCTCCTTACACCAATTATATTAGAATCTCCAGGAGCAGAACCTGGGCATTTTTTAAAAAAAATACCCTCAGGTCCAATGACTATGCAGCCAGGGTTGAGACACTGACAGAGGAGGAAAGAAGGCAGAGTTTGTGGAACTAACGTAAAACTCTGAAAGGGCAGTGAGGAGAGAAAGACAGTTGTGAACAGGTGTAGAAGCCATGGCATCTGGGATGTTGGGGACACCGTGGGGTAGTAGGTACAGCTATGGAGGAAAAATTTTGCTATCACCTGTTCTCCTCATTGCTTTGGTAAGACCATTTCTAGCTCCTACATTTCCACAGAATGGAAATTAGCAGAAGCAGCCAGATGCCAGATGTTTGTATGGGGAAACAGAAGGGTTGGGGAGGTGGGGAGACACCAGGGCTGTGGGGACACCTTCCCAGGTTGAGGACCTGGTCAGAACACACGTGTGATAACTAGCTGCCCTGGGTTGTTTGCTCCCTCATTTCCTTTCTCTCCTTTCAAGGACAGTGGATTGCAAACTAAGAGGTTCTGTCTTTCCAAGACTTGAAGTGTGATTCTCTGATGGAGGCAGTGCCTGAGGGAACTGGGAATGGAGTTGGCCTGTACACAGTTCTGTGATGTGTGGTGCTCTCATTCCCGGAGCCCTCCCCCAGGCTTCTCCACAAATGTCCTAAAGGTCTGAGTCACACAGACTGTGTTCTCTGGCTACAGTGCAATTTTATGCTAGAAAGAAATAAAAGAAAAGAGTAATTGTTGGGTGGCAATTCTCTACGGGTCTCTTGTGTATCTCTAAATCATCCAAGCAGAGACATTATCAGCTGTTATCTGGATTATCTTTTCAAAGATGTTTATATAGCAAACAGCTTTGGAAAATAAAGATGGTATCTTCCTTCTTGGCAGAAGCGGGTTTGTTTTCTGTCCCGTAAAAATGAAGATAATGTCTTCTTCTGGGGCAAAGATTGGGAGAGTTGGCTTACATCCCTTACAAAAGATTGGGATTTTCTGATCTCATATTCTTTCAATGGTGATTTAAACCCACTCTCGTGGTTGCACACACACATCGCTCTTGTGGGACATGGGAGGCGGGAGAACCCAACAAGAAAATAAAGTAATTGAGGCCTTAGTCTTTGATCAGGAATATTATATCTTTTACCAGCATTTTTGAGACTGTGACTGGCTGCCTTGTTGGCTTGCAAGTAGGGTAACACCTAAGATTCCTTACAGTCCTTGATAATAATTAAAAAACAAAAACAAAAAAAAAAAACATTAAGTTTGGATATGAAACAACAAATAACTAAATGATCTTAAGATTTAAAAACAACTCATGGCCTGACCTGTGGTGGCACAGTGGATAAAGTGTTGACCTGGAAAGCTGAGGTCATCGGTTCAAAACCCTGGCTTTATTTCTATATAGTAACAATGAACTGTCAGCAAAAGAAATTAAGGAAACAATCCCCTTCACTATTGAAGACAAAAAAATAAAGTATCTAGGAGTAAATTTAACCAAGGAGGTTAAGGACTTGTACTCGGAAAATAATAAAACATTGATAAAGGAAATCAAGGAAGATACAAACAAGTGGAAGCATATACCGTGCTCATGGCTAGGAAGAATAAACATCATTAAAATGTCTATATTACCCAAAGCAATTTATAAATTCAATGCAATACCAATTAAAATACCAATGACATACTTCAAAGATATAGAACATATATTCCAAAAATTTATATGGAACCAAAAAAGAACACGAATAGCCTCAGCAATCTTAAAAAGAAAAAATAAAGCAGGAGGTATCACTCTTCCGGATATCAAGGTTTACTACAAGGCCAGTATATTCAAGACAGCCTGGTACTGGCATAAGAACAGGCACATAGATCAATGGAACAGAACAGAGAACCCAGAAATAAACCCACAGCTTTATGGACAACTGATATTTGACAAAGGAGGAAAGAACATACAATGGAGTAAAGACAGCCTCTTTAACAAATGGTGTTGGGAAAATTGGACATCTACCTGCAAAAAAATGAAACTAGACCATCAACTTACACCATTCACAAAAACAAACTCAAAATGGATAAAAGACTTAAATGTAAGTCATAAAACCATAAGCATCTTAGAAAAAAACATAGACAGCAAGCTCTCTGACATCTGTAACAGCAATATTTTTGCCGATTTATCTCCACGGGCAAATGAAATAAAAGGCAAGATAAACAAATGGGACTATATCAAACTAAAAAGGTTTTGCACAGCTAAAGACAATAAGAACAGAATAAAAAGACAAACCACACAATGGGAGAACATATTCGACAGCACGTCTGATAAGGGTTTAATCACCAAAATTTATAAAGAACTTATAAAACTCAACACCAGGGAGACAAACAATCCAATAAAAAAAATGGGCAAACGAAATGAATAGAAATTTCTCCAAAGAGGACATACAGATGGCCAACAGGCATATGAAAAATTGCTCAAAATCACTAATCATTAGAGAAATGCAAATTAAAACCACAATGAGATATCACCTCACACCAGTCAGAATGGCACTCATCAGCAAAACAACACAGAATAAGTGCTGGCAAGGATGTGGAGAAAAGGGAACCCTCCTGCACTGCTGGTGGGAATGCAGACTGGTGCAGCCACTGTGGAAAACAGTATGGAGATTCCTCAAAAAATTAAAAATCGAACTGCCTTTTGACCCTATCCCACTTATAGGAATATACCCTAAGAACACCATAGCACTGTTTGAAAAGAAGAAATGCGCCCCCATGTTCGTGGCAACATTGTTCACAATAGTGAAGATCTGGAAACAGCCCAAGTGTCTGTCAGAAGACGAGTGGATTAAAAAGCTTTGGTACATATATACTATGGAATACTACTGAGCCATAAGAAATGATGACATTGGATCATTTATAACAAAATGGATGGACCTTGATAACATTATACGGAGTGAAATAAGTAAGTCAGAAAAAAAAACTGAGAACAGCATGATTTCATACATAAGTGGGACATAAAAGTGAGACTATGAGACATGGACAAGAGAGTGGTTGGTGGTGACAGGGTGGGGGGAGGGAGGGGAGGGTGAGATAAGGAGGAGGGGAGGGGCACAGGGAAAACCAGATAGAAGGTGACAGAGGACAATTTGACTTTGGGTGACGGGTATGCAACATAATTGAATGATAAGATAACTTGGAGATGTTTTCGTTGTACATATGTACCCTGATTTATTGGTGTCACCCCATTAAAATTAATAATAATAAAAAAAGACCGTTAGAACCCCCCCAAAAAAAATACAAAAACCTTGGCTTTGCCCGGTCAAGGCACATACAGGAAGCAACTACCAGGAGTTAATACTTTCTGTTTCTCCCCCCTCTTTCTTTCTCTCCTTCTCTCTCTCTCTCTCTCTCTAAAACTCAATAAATAAAATATAAAAACAAAATTTAAAAAAGAGCTCATGAAGGTATTATAGAAAACAATAAACTGAAAGTATTGTAAGTCAAAATTCATGGACAAAGCATTATTTGGAGGAAAATTTATAAATTTAAATCAACTTACAAGACTCAAATAAGACTGAAATCTAAGTGTTTCATTCAAGAAGAAAAAAGGAACATTAGAGCAACACTAAAGGAATCAGAGAGAAGGAAAATTAGTGGCAGGAATCAAAATAAAGAATAAAAAAATAATAAAGCAATCTATAATGATAATTACAATGAACAATAATAAAGAATAATGAAGAACAGCAGAATTGAAAGCTGGTTGTTTTAAAAGATAAGCAAGACAGCATTCTGAAAAGACTGGTCAAGGAAAGGAGAGATTACCTACAGAATCAAATTGCAGATTCAGGAGAAAACTTAAAATAATAAAAGAATATTGTAACAAATTATAGTCTAACATACCTGAAATTTTAGATGAAGTAGATTTGGTTCTACAGGTGGTATTTAAGTACCTGGACAACAGCAGAGCTCAGGCACTGGCTGGTTAGGATGGATCACACCTGTCAGTCAGAAATGGTGCTGCCGGGTGTGCCACCATGTCCTGCTCAAGTCACAGTCTGTGTTTACATATATAGGTGATTGTATTAATTAGTAAAAATGTGCCTCTTAATATATAGAGAGTCTTGTCCAGTTATAGAAATGAGTGCAAAAATCCTCCATAAAAGTTAAATGCATCCCAAAGAGTATTCAAAATACATCATGGAACCAGGATTGCTCTCCTGCCTTAAACAATGAGAAAAACTGGACAAACTATGTGGAGTGACTGTTTAAAGATATTGGATGATAAGAATACCACAAAGTCCACAGAGAAAGGGAACAAACGAGATGAGTCCCACAGTCACTGCAGCTTCCTACGTGGAGGCACATCTGGACACTAGGGCGCGCAGGGAGCTCTCAAGCAGACACAGAGGTCTGTCCAAGGTATGGAGCAGAGACTGGAGTCCTGGGAGTCTGCAGAAGCTGGGGGTGTGGGGCCAAGTCCAAGAGAGGTGAGAACTGCATAGAAAAACAGCTCAGTCTTTGATTAATACTGAGAAGGGTAATACTAAGTCATGAAATGAAACCTTTTTATATACATATATATTTTAAAAACTATAATATTATTTGAAGGTAGACTGCGGTAATTAAAGTTATTTACTATTACACCAAAACAACTAATTAGGAAACTGTAAGGTATTTTCCACCGAGGAAGAAAGAAGGACGTAGACACCAAGTGTGGACAAACAAAAGCTTTCTTTAGAGCGCTCCTGGACGAGGTTCACTGGCCTGCAAGACAGGGGCCAGGGAAGTCTCTCAGCTTCTCCTGCCGGGGAATGGGGGGGGGGGAGGTAATTTATAGCATTGGTAGGTGGTGGTGGGTAGCGAAATTTCATTGGCTGGCAGACAGTTGTTCTTTTTCAAAATGCTCCTGAGCCATTTCTTTTGGTGGGCATGGGTGTGGCCATTTCTTTTGGCGGGCATGGGCATGTGTGGTTCCTCATGTGACCTTCTCCAATTGCCAACCGACCTCACATTACAAGCTTTTATGTTAGATTGGGGCAATGCTATTCATCTGGCTACTTCCTGCTGGTTAGGGGCATCATGGGGAAGAAATGTCAGAAGGTGGTAGCTCTGAGGGGAGTCGCGTATATGGGTGTAGGAGTATTTGGTTGACCGTGACTCAAGAAACCTCGCAGATGCAACCCTGTAAGAATCTAAGAAAAAGAGCAAACATGAGTTATATGCTGATAATTAGAAGAGGACCTAGGTTAGGGGCAGTCCAGGTGAGGATGGGTGACTGCCACCAGGAGTTAAGCGAGTTGTAGGAGAGAGGTCCTTGTGCAGTTTCTCTTGCAGACAGTTGAGGACATTGATGTTTTCTTCCACCAGGCCAGTTTCACTGATATAGTAACAGCGTTGCTCCCTGCTTTAATTCACTCTGGCAACAGGTTTCTGGTGGGATGGACAGGAAGAACAGGAGAATCTGCAGGGCCCAAACTTTTCGTGAGCCGCAGATGAGTGGGGCCCAGCGGTTTTGACTGCCAGCAGTCCTGCATGGGGTCAAGCTTGAGGTGAGAGACATGGTACCAAGGTGTTCGCCCTAGGAGCTTGGCTGCAGTAGGATTAGTCAATATTACTGTATGGGCTCCCATCCACCTGGGCTGTATGGAGCCGGGTTGGAGCTCCCTCAGAAGAACCCTGTTTCCTGATTGAAGGGGGACTGCTGAGTGTGCTTCATCTATATTCCCTGTGGGAGAAAGGGTCTGGTCCGCATGTTTCATGAGAAGATGGTGGAGTAAAGACAGAAAGGGGAGGTATGTGGCAAGAGGAGGGGGGTTGACAGG
This sequence comes from Rhynchonycteris naso, assembly GCA_037038555.1. Classification (NCBI taxonomy): domain Eukaryota; kingdom Metazoa; phylum Chordata; class Mammalia; order Chiroptera; family Emballonuridae; genus Rhynchonycteris; species Rhynchonycteris naso. Next base: position 122,107,073 of record CM072999.1, on the reverse strand, counting down.
TAAGTTGTGATTAATTAGGAATGCTCTAACATAAACCAGCTCAAAGGGGCTGAGTCCAATGAGGTTTCACAGGGTTACCCTGATTCTGGTGAGTGCCAGGGGGAGGAGGTTTGGTCAGGAGAGTCTGGTCTTGATAGAAAGTTTAGTTACCTGACCCTTCAGGATGCCATGGGCCCTTTCTACCTTACCCGATGATTGAGAGTGATAGGGTATGTGGAGTTTTCAGGTAATGTTGAGATAGGTGGCGACCTTCTGGACTATCTGGGCAGTGAAGGCTGGGCCGTTGTCTGACTGGATGGTAGTCGGCAGTCCAAACTGTGGGATGATGGGTTCAATGAGAATGGAGGCAACAGTGCCTGCTGTCTCTCGAGAGGTGGGAAAGGCTTCTATCCATCCTGAAAAGGTATCCACAAAAGTTGAGATAACAAAGTTTTTTGCGAGGGGGCATGTAAGTGAAGTCGATTTGCCAATCCTGGCCTGACACGTGCCTCCACAGTGGATGAGTAGGGAAGCGGGGGCGGAGTCCCCCTTGTGTAGAGGCTGTGGAACAGACAGTGCATGCTGCGTGTACCTTTTCGATAGTCTGTTGGAGGCCTGGGAAAAAAAAGAGTGGTTGCAAGAACCGATAGAGAGCTTTGGCCCTATGTGTAAGGAACAGTGGATATCAGAAAGGAGAGTTTCAGCTTGTCTTTTTGGTAAGGCAATTCTATCTCTGAGAAATATCCATCCCTGGTTGCATACATTTTCACCCTTTCTGAGGAGGGCCTGTTCTTCCTCAGGAGTGTAGGAAGGTTTAAAGGAGGTGGAGAGAAACATGAGAGGAGTGGGGGAGGCTCCCAGGGTGAGGTTTTGAGCAGTCGAGTCAGCCAGAGCCCAGTGTGTGCTTTTACTTGCCGGCCGGGTGCAAGCTAGGATTAAAGGCAATGGCCCACCAGTTCTTGACTCCATTGTTTCATTACCGTCTGTCTGAATCTAATGCGAACCTGCATGAGCCAGGTGGCTGTGATTATGGCCGCAGCTACTGGCTTTACATGAGGGTAGCATTAATTATGGGGGAGCCCTTGGTAGTGAGGGAGCCCCTTTTCTTCCAGAGAGCAGAGTGGCTGTGGGTGATAAGAAAAGCATATTTAGAGTCAGTATATATAGTTATGCATTTTCCCTGGGCCAGGGTGAGTGCCCGCATGAGGGCAATCAGCTCTGCTTTCTGGGAGGTGGTGCCCTTTGGCAGCTGATGAGCTTATAGGGTGGAGGAGGTGGTGACCACCGCGTAGGCCACCTGTCGTCGTATGTCGGGTCCCTGTACAGAGCTCCCATCTACAAAGAGTATTAGATCTGGGTCTTTTAAAGGGTAATCTGATAATCCATCTCACAGTCTGTTGAGAAAATCTATTAGTTCTGTACAAGAGTGGATGGGTTCGGAAGTGTCATTGGAGCTGGTAGTAGAGTCAGTGGGTTGAGTTGAGGAGAGGGCAAAAGAGTGATTGAAGGATTTTCGATGAACAGGAGGTGAAATTCTTGTAGGTTGGAAGGACCCAATAGAGAAAGAAACTTGTGTGGAAGGAGGTCAGTGAACCTGTGGGAGGAGAAGACAGTGATGGGTTGGGAAAGGGTGAGTTCAGTAGCCTCCTTGGTAAGTTCAGCTGCCATGCCCAGTGCCCGGAGGCAGGGCTGCGAGCCTTTGACGGTGGTGTCCAGTTGTTTAGAGAAGTATGCTATGGGAAGGTATGTAGGCCTCACAGATTAACACACCAACAGCATTACCATGCTTTTCATCAGTGAAAAGATGGAAGGGGCATCTGGGGTCTGGTAAAATGAGAGGGGGAGAGGAGATGAGGGTGTCTCGAAGAGTAGAGAAAGCCCTTTTGATGGTGTTGGGGGATGTGAGAGGTCCCGTGGGAGTCTCTTTTGCAGCCTCATAGAGGGGTTTGACTAAGACACTGGGAATCCAGTGTCTAAAGAAGCCCATCAGACAAAGGAAAGAAAAAATCTGATCAGCGGTGGTAGGTGGATGGAGACTGCGGAGGGTCTGAGTTTGATCTAGGGTGAGACCTCGGGTGGTGGGGATTAAGGTAATGCCCAGATAGACTACAGACTGAGAGTGAAACCTTAGCAGAGAAGACATGATATCCCTTCATGGCAAGGAAGTTAAGAAGGGTGGCAGTGTGTTTCCTTGAGGCAGATAGGGAAGGGCTGCAGAGGAGTAGGTCACCTACATATTGCAAGAGGGTACTTGTCTCGAGATCACATGCAGCCAGATCCCGAGCTAGCGCCTGTCCAAACAGTTATGGGCTGTCCCTGAACCTCTGGGGTAAGACAATCCATGTAAGTTGTTGGGCTGCGTTAGTGTCCAGATCAGTCCAAGTAAAGGCAGACAGAAAGTAAGAGAGTGTAGAGGAATGGTAAAGAAGGCATCCTTGAGATCTAGGACTGTAAAGTGAGTGGTGTCTGAGGGAATGTGTGACAGTAATGTGTAGGGATTAGGGACTACTGGATGGAAGGGAACTACTGCCTCATTGATTAGGCATAAGTCTTATATGAGGTGATAAGCCCCTGAAGATTTTCGAACAGGTAGGATGAGGGTATTGCAGGGAGAGTCCGTAGGGAAGAGTAAACCCTGGTTCAAGAGGCAGGTAATTATTGGTTTAAGGCCCTGGTGGTGACTTGCTGAAATAGGGAATTGGGGTCTAGATGGGAATTGGGAAGGATTCTTTAAGTGGATGTGTACAGGTGGGTGGTAGGTTGCTACCACTGGGGTCGAGGTGTTTCAAATTTGGGGGTTGACAACATCTGGTGAATAGGGGGTGTGATCAGGTTAGAGTGATCTGTAGTAGTGGGAGAGCCTTCAGTAAGGAGTAGTCGAAGTAAGTGGGAAGATGCTGTCAGCTGGATAGTGACTTTGAGACTTTGTATAATGTCCCTACCCAGGAGGGGTACAGGGCATGATGGCATAACTAAGAAGGAGTGCGAAAAGGGGAATCCATCCAAACTACATGTCAGGGGTGGTGTGCAAAGGGAAAAAGAAGGGGTCCCATCCACTCCCATAATAGAGACCTGTGAGGGAACTAGAGATCCAGAGTGTGATGGCAAAACATAGAAGGTAGCCCCTGTGTCCACAAGAAATGAGATGGACTTACCCACTACCTGCAGCATTACCCTGGGCCTGGCAAAGGTGATGGGGGTCTTTGAGTCCGGGCCACATCAGTCATTCATGAGGCTTAGGAGTTTGAGCAATGGGCCCACCTGGCTGGCTTGGCCTCTCATTTGGGTGGCTTGTCCTCCACGTGGGAATGCTGAGAAAAAGCCTGTTACCTGAAGGGGGGAATCACTCTACCAGTGACCGGGCTGCTTGCAGGTCAGGGCAGGATTTAGTGGGTGGCCTAGGGCAGGGGCACTGCCAGGCTCAGTGACCCTCTTTGCCGCATTTAAAGCAAGCTCCTGGTGGGGTTCCTCTTTGTGGCCAGGACTTGGGTCGGGCACCTCCTGTGCCTTGCCCCTGTTGATCTGCCGGCCTCAGGGCTGCTACAAGTGCCTGAGTTTGGAGCATTACCTTCTGCTGCATGTAGGCCTGGCGAACAGCCTCGGCCTTGTCCTTCTGATCATTAAAAACTTTAAATGCCACGTTCATCAGGTCTTGAATAGGAGTTTGGGGGCCCTCTTCCGCCTTTTTAAGTTTCTTCCGAATGTCCAGGGCCAATTGGAAAATAAAGTGGGTTGCTAATACAATGGTCCTGGCATCGGAGACAGGGTCTAGACGGGTATGGAGGACCATAGTGTCAGTGTGGCGGTTCAAAAAGACGGCTGGGTTTTCCTCAGGCCTTTGAGTGATTTCTCTCAATTTGTCGTAGTTAACTACCTTTTGTGCTGCGCTCTGCATGCCAGCTATGAGGCATTCAATTGTTTAGTTTCGTCATCTCCTACCTGGTTGTCCCATTTGGTAATCCCAATTGGAGTTCGTGTCGAAGACCACCTGTACCCCAACTGGCATTTGGTCTTTTGTGAGGTGAACCTGATTGGCATGAATCCAATGTGCCGTCGAGATCTGGTCCGGTTCTTCAGGGGTGAGGGTAGAAGACATAATAATATAGAGATCATGCCAAGTGAGGTCATATGCCTGAGTGAGATATTGGAATTCCTTGGTATAGTTGGTAGGATTAGAAGAGTAGGAGCCCAAACGCTTTTTGATTGTAGAGAGATCAGAGATGGAAAAAGGAACAAGAACCCGAATGACCCCTTCAGTCCCAGCCACCTCAGGGAAAGGGCAGAGAAGGTTGTCTCCCTCTTGTAGCTCAGAGAGGGATCTGGTGTGAGCACTGATGGGGGAGGAGAGAGAGGGACTGGTATCTGTAGGGAAATGAGAAACAGAATCCGGAGATGGAAGAGGAAGACCCTGATAGGACAGAGGGGGTTGTGCAGGAGTGGGAAAGAGTTCCTCAAGGGGGTCAGCAAAGGAGAAAAGATCAGGAGCGGAGGGTTTAGCTGAGGTTTCTCTGGCTAAAAGGACCTGTGCTGTAGAGCAGGAGGCACAGAGATTAGGATGGGAGCGCAAATACCAGAAGCCCTGAATGTAAGGGATCTCTGATCATTTCCCAGTTCTCTGGAAATAATTCCGTAAATCAGTGAGGGTGTTCAAGTTGAAAGTCCCCTCAGGAGGCCACCTGGTCTGGTTATCCAGTGGGTACTGTGGCCAGGCCACAGTGGAGAAGATCAGTTTCTTCTTCTTTAGGGAGAAATCTATGTTTGAGCAATTCCGATAATCCACCCCAGGGGTGTTTTTGAGTCAGGTTTAGATTCCTGTGCCCCCATGGCCTTGGGATGATCAGAGATGAGAATTGGCATCCTATAACTCAATCTCTGGCCACCGGACAGTCAGGCATAGTGGGAGTGTCCAGGATATCTCCACAGGCACACACGCACTCTGAAAGGGTAGGAGGCCCCTGACGCAGCTGTGATTATGGACAGGGAGTCTCAGAGTTGGAAAGAACTGAGGGGAGGCCGGAGGCAGGGGACTTATGGCACCATGTGCCCAAGTGGGTGGGAGGTCAGAGGTCCCTGGTCTTCCTCGGAAGGGAAGGGGAGAGGAGCAACCCTTGCAGGCTCAAGCTCCTCCTGGGTTTTGGCACCAAATGTAAGGTATTTTCCACTGAGGAAGAAAAAAGGACGTAGTCAGCAGGTGTGGATCAAGCAAAAGCTTTATTTAGAGTGCTCCAGGGCGAGGTTCATTGGTCCACAAGACTGGGGCAGGGAAGTTGTGCAGCTTCTCCCTCCTGGGGGTAATTTATAGCGTTGGTAGGGCGGTGGTGAGTGGCAAAATTTCATTGGCTGGCAGACAGTTGTTCTTTTTCAAAAGGCTCCTAGGCCACTTCTTTTGGCGGTCACGGGCATAGGTGGTTCCTCTTCTGACCTTGCACCATTGCCAACCGCCCTCACCGAAGAAAAGAATTAGAACTAATAAGCCCCCAAAAGAGGAAGAAATGGATTCATAAAAATATTCAATTAACACTAAAGAAGTCAATATAATGAGTTCACAGATGACATATGGGACAAATAGAAATTAAACAGTGAGGTAGAAGCTTGTAATTAATTGCATAAGGTATAAATGGTATAAAAACCAAGTTAAAAGGCAGAGATTGTTAGGTTGGATAATAAAGCAATACCTTACTATATGCTGCATATAAGCAATCCTGTTTAAATAGAAAGACACAGATTAAAAATAAGAGAATGGAAAAAAAATACCCAGATAATCCTGATTAAAATAGAGCTGGTGCCTGACCAGGCCATGGAGCAGTGGATAGAGCATCGGACTGGGATGCGGAGGACCCCAGTTCGAGACCCCGAGCTCGCCAGCTTGAGCAAAAGCTCGTCAGCTTGGACCCAAGGTCGCTGGCTCCAGCAAGGGGTTGCTTTGGTCCACTGAAGGCCCGCGGTCAAGGCACATGTGAGAAAGCAATCAATGAACAACTAAGGTGTCGCAATGGCAACGAAAAACTAATGATTGATGCTTCTCGCCTCTCTCCATTCCTGTCTGTCTGTCCCTATCTCCCTATCTGTCCCTCTCTCTGACTCTCTCTCTGTCCCTGTAAAAAAAAAAAATAGAGCTGGTGTGGCTGTACTAATATCAAAGTAAATTTCAAGACATAGCAAATAAAATTAGAACATAACAATTCTCAGTATATTTGCACCAAGTAACAGAAGATCAATATACAGTGTGTCCGTAAAGTCATGGTGCACTTTTCACCAGTCACACGGTCAAAAGTGCACTATGACTTTACGGACACACTGTATATCAATTAAAAGACAAAGAAAAAAAGAACTCTCTTAGACCCAAAAGGAGAAATTAACAAATTTATAATTATAGATGGAGATATCAACATCCTGTCTTGATAAAAACAAGTAGGAAATCTCTAAGGCAGTGGTTTTTAACCTGGGTTCTATCGAACCCTAGGGGTTCGATGAGTCGGTCTCAGGGGTTTGGAGAAGGCTCTGCTGCGGAGGCCAGAATAAAGTAATACCGTAATTTGTTGTGAGTTCATGCACTTTGTTGGTTTTGTTCTTTGAGCAAGGTGATGTTCATGCATGGCTCATTTTGTGCACCAGTAAAAAAACATATACCTATGTCTTGAATTTGGAAAAAGAAATCATATTTTATTTATCACTAAAGAAGTGTTCTGTGAATGCGCATATGAAACTGGTGGGTTCGGTACCTCAAAATAGGTTAAGAACCACTGCTCTAAGGACATAGAAGATGTAAAGAACATAGTAAATACTATAAACCAAACTAGGCCTACTGCCTGGTCCATCAGAGTTTTACGCTACTCGTTCCATCACCTGACCTGAGATAGTAGGATTTAGGGTTACTGGTGGCCAGGTGCTTTAGCCACACCCTCTCCCACATTACTAGGCTGACCCCACCACCACCACTATCACCACTGAGATAGCTCCAACCCTATACTCTTAATGACAGTTAAGTGGTCATTCTAGGGCTTTGCTATAGTGGGTGAACAGTGTGTCCTACTCAAGCAACCCACCCCTTTGCCATCTGGATGGCTCACAAAAGTGGGTGTATATTTTATTTTCTATGTACTCGATCTAGGGCCAATAGCTTCTTGTTTGTACTCTCAAATGACCCTAACTTTTCACACAATACTCTCCATACTTTAATATTTCCACAGGACTCTCTTACCCAAGGTTTCTGTTAACATATTTTTTTCAGTGAGGAGAGGGAGCCTGCTGTCAAGACTCCTTGGAAGCACTATTTGACTTTCAAAACTGTATACATGTAAGTTTTTTAAAATTTATTTATTGATTTTCAGAGAGAATAAGAAAGAAGGGGGAGAAGCAGGAAGCATCAATTTCAAGTAGTTGCTCCCCATATGTGCCTTGACTGCACAAGCCCAGGGTTTTGAACCAGCAACCTCAGTGTTCCAGGTCAACGCTTTATCCACTGCACCACCACAGGTCAGGCACATGTAAGTTTTGCATAAAATAAAATAGAAAAGGAAAAGCACAGGATGTTTGCTGTTCTTCTCCATCCTGGGCCTGATGCAGGCATCCTATCCCTAATGGTGCTCCCTCGTGGATGCAGCCTCTGACCCAGCACACTTCAGTGCCCCGCTGGGCAGGCACTACTCATCAGAGCTGATGTGAAACCAGTTTCTTTCCTGATCTTTCCCATTGGCTCTGGAAACAGACTTTGATTTGGTTTTCTAGCTCTGAACTTCATGTCTTTTTCAGAAGGATTCCAAGCTTCAGACCTCAGCTTCATATACCACAGCCTAAGGTGTGGACTGCTCCCAACCAAGCCATGCCTCACTACCAGGGAAACTTATGTACCAGTCCAGTCCCTGCTCAGTGGGGAGAGGAGTGGACAGCCAAAGTGTGTAAGGGGCATATGTTCTTTTTTAGTGCTTATTTTTAAATTTCTTTTTATTTATTCATTTTAGAGAGGAGACACAAAGAGAGAGAGAGAGAGAAAGAAAGAGAGAAAGGTGGGAGGAGCTGGAAGCATCAACTCCCATATGTGCCTTGACTAGACCAGTGCAGGGTTTTGAACTGGCGACCTCAGTGTTCCCATGTCGACGCTTTATCCACTGCGCCACCACAGGTCAGGCGTAAGGGGCATATTTATTTAAAGATGTCCAAACAGCCTAACCAGGCGGTGGCACAGTGGATAGAGCATTGACCTGGAACGCTGAGGACCCAGATTCAAAATCCTGAGGTCCCAGCTTGAGTGTGGGCTCACCAGCTTGAATACAGGGTCACTGTCTTTGAGTATAGGATTGTAGATATAATCCCATGGTTGCTGGCTTGAGCCCAAGATTTCTGGCTTCAGTAAGGGGTCACTGGCTCAAGTGGAGCCTCCTGGTCAAGGCATGTGTGAGAAAGCAATCAATGAACAACTAAAGTGAAGCAACTAAGAGTTTATGCTTCTCATTTCTCTCTCTTTCTCTGTCTCTCTTGAAAATAAATAAAGAGGTCCAAAGAGCCAGAGCCCCTGAGGGAAACCCCCTTTGGAAACAGTTAGTGCAACTCACTGAACCTATTATTGCTTCAGAGGTCCTTAGTCTTTTCTGTCGGTCCCAATCACTGACAGCGGGCAATGACCTCTGACCTTTCAATACTTTTCTCTTTGAGAGGAGCAGCCCCTCCTTCTAGCCATCCCCACTGCAGTGGCTTTGCGTCCTATGGGAATGCCACGTGGAAAGACCAGCGGCAATGGAAGCTATTACTGAGCACTCCCTCCCATCAGGAGGAATGTTACCTTTTTTTATCCTTCCTCTTGCAAATCTTCAGTCTCAGAAGCAGAAAAATCAATCTTGTCAACACAAACAGGCCTCATAAAATTCAAAGTTAAAGTTACCTCTGACAGTTTCATCACCCATAAAACAAGGGGTTAGACCCAATAATCTCTAAGGGTCTTTCCAACTCTCAGGTCTAGTGACTTCATGGCTTCTGTCCCAGAGCAAAAAAAATAAAACAGGAGTGGGAAGCAAAAGACTTCCTCTCAAACTTAGCATGGGTCCTGGAGAGAAAGAGTCTATTTGAAAAGTCAAAAGCCAAAATGAATTTTGAAATGGAGTAGGCTAATAAGAACATGCTTATAAAATGTATTACCACCCATGTGCCTTCCCTTGGCCCTGGATAATTTCCAGACAGTGGTATCTCACTGATGAGTATCTCTCTTCATTAATGTAACCACAGTTTGTTGTATTTGCCAGAGGTTGGAAGAAACGTAGCCAAGAGCTGGAGGCCAGAAGTTCCCTACTCCTGCCCAACGCATCCAAGCCCTGGGTTTGTACATTTTTTCAACTACATTTCAAGGCAACTGACTTTAATTTTGCTTGTCTGTCGTCTTCACTGTGAAATACCATATCTCCGTGGAAACAGGGGATGCATTTGCTTTTCCCAAATCTGTTCAAGTCCTCCCAGAACAGTTGCACTCAGATGGGAAGGAAGCTTCTGGGAAGCATGAGGCGGCTCAGGGAATGCAAGTGCATGCTGGGAGAGGGCACGAGAGAGGAGGCCAGTGGGATGGGTGTCATCTTGGTTCCATTCCTAAAACCTGTGTCCTTCCTGGCAGAGTGTTGTATGTCTTCATCAACTGAGTCATCCGTTTTTTTTTCTCCACCTAGTTTGTTTGTTCACCAAGAAAGCATTTGTGCAGCACCTACTGTGTACCAATTGTTGTCTCGGGCACTAGTTCACATGGATGAACAGGACATGGCCTCTGCCTGCCAGGGCTCACAGCCCCAGCTAGGGAGGTGGATGACTAAACAGGTGGTGTAATCAGCTTGGTCCATGCCATGATGGGGTGAGCAGGTGATATGGTGGGAGTGTTCCAGTAGAGCCTGAGCTCTACGTCAATCAGGCATTTCCGATTCAACTTCCCCGCACAGTGGGACACTCCTGCTTAATAGCAGGGCTGGCAGCCTCTTTGAGACAACTCTTGAGATGGCTATGAGGATGCTACTTATTGGTAACGAGGCTAATCGCCACCGGAGGAAAGATGTGACTGACACACGTTAGTTGCAAGAATCACACAGGCAGTTTATTACTCACAAATCCTTTTGGCGTGCCTGGGTATAGCTTAAGGGGGCCCTGTCGGCATGCTCCTCTAGGTTGACCCTGGTCAGAGAGGCATGGAGACAGTCCATGTTCAATGTTGAAGTCTGGGCGACTACCGAGCAGGGGCCCCTTAGCTTTAGTACCTTTTCTGGCCAACACCTTCTAACAGGTGTCAATCTACAGGATTATCACCTCAAACCACCTTTTTGGGAGCTCTTGCTTATGTTAATTTACAGACCCTGGGGGGATCTGACAGCTATCAGCGCCACCCTGAATGGCCCAGGCATGTGAGGAAAGGCAGCAGCATTAATATAAAAAGGGAGCCCTTTTTATATTAACCTACTGAAATGTCACAGCAAGTCACTTTTAAGGTGTTCCTAGGGAAACTTCTTGTTTATGTTAACTTACAGAGTTATGACATCAAGCCACTTTTAATCTATATACAACTTCACACACACATTAACTGGGCCCTGTGTGAAAGGCAGAATCTACCTATCGTATCTGTACACACTAGATTAATTCCTATCCAGACAGCATGACAGCATAGCCTAATTTACTTTCCTTAATTGCTTTTAATATTATATCCTAACTATTTTGATATATCTTCCATATTTTTCTATATTTCTATATATTTAATTACTATAACATTATATTACAGTAACAGAAATCATAGTGGAGGGGCCACTAAGCCACCATGGGGAGGGGGTACAGTGGGTTTTCCAAAGGAGAGCTTGCCTGAAGGGTTCTGAAGGGTGTGGTGTTGTTTGATGAGTGAAGAGCAGGAGGGGAAGGAGGTGAAGGGCATTCTAGGCTGGGGGCGGGGGACAGCTTTCACAATGGCTCATGACAAGGAAGATCACGCAGGGCTTAGCACTGACCTAAAAATGGTTCAGAGAACTCAGCTGATGGACCAGCCACACACTTCGTGGTAGGCTGGGCTCTCATCTTTGCTCGAGTGTCTGCTAAGCAGCTTCTGCAAAGACATTGGCTTGCTTGGGAAGGCGCCGTAAAATTATTTCCTTTGGTTTGCTTCTTTTTAACTTTGTGTGGTTGGGTTCAATGAGATGTTCCCTGTTTTAGAAGAAATGTGTGGATTTTTGAACCAGAGAGTAATCTGAAGAAATTGCGTAGCAGTGGACAAGGTGGCCAACTTGATGAAGGGACTGACGGGAGAGACCCTGGGGGGATCTGACAGCCATCAGCACCACCCTGAATGGCCCAGGCGTGTGAGGAAAGGCAGCAGCATTAATAAAGCACCTGCTTTGTGTCAGATGCAGGAAGTCATAGACAGGTCACCTAATCTCCTCTTAACAAACTGACGGAAATCAGCATTACCACATTCATGTTACCAATGAGAACGTGGAGTCTTGGAGTTTGTCAAAGCCACACACCCTGCATCACTTTGAAAGGAATGTCCTGGTTTTCTCCCAGTTGGAGCAGAGACCAAGTTAAGGCATCAGGAGTAAGATCCACGTTAGGGGAGGAAATAGCACAGTCAAGCATCTGGGAGGTGTGAGCAGCTCAGGAGAGCTTTTGTGAGCTGGGACACATGAATGGAGAGTTTCATATTTAGAGCAGAAAGATCAGAAAAGTTGTGGGTTTCAGCACATGGCTTCACCCACTCATTTTATTTATTCAATTGAAGATTCTGCTAGATGTGCAGCAGCCAAGCAAACAAAAAAGAGACAGAGCTCTCACGGATCTTACCTTCTAGCGGGAGGCAGATGACAGAATAAGTAAGTGTAGTTTTTGGTAGGGTAGCAGTGATAAGCATTCAGGAGAGAAATGAAGGCAGGAAAGGAATACCAAGATGTCAGATGCTTGCAGTTTTAGACGGAGTAAGTGTAAAGCCAGTAGCCAGGGCCACTATCACAGCAGCCTGGCCAGTGCAGGTTCTCATTGGATTCGGACAGATGGCAATGAAACACTGGAGCCAAGAACTGGTGAGCCATCAGCTTTAATTCTAGCTTGCACTTGGTGGGCAAGCAAAAACACACACTGGGCTCCAAAACCCACACATTCAGTGCTCACAAAGCTACTGACTTATCCGAGTTTCCTAGAATCAAAGGTTTCTAGCTCACCAGACTTATTCACCTCTGTTTCCCATCTCCTCCTGCACAAACTCTTAACAAACTGGCTTCTTTCTCAGCACTCTGCCATCTTGGCTACTTCTCCTCCACATGGCCTTAATCTGCTCTCCTCTCTAATACTAATCTCAGGAACCCAGGAACCAAGAGAGAGAGACCAAGCTCCCAGACTGCCCCAGTTTATAGCCTAGAAAATCCAAACCTTTAATCCAATTATACATAAAGATAGTCTCTGATACAAAGCCACCCATCTGAGGTATAATGGGATTCCTCAAGAGAGTGCACCACCCTACATTATCCAATCAGTCAAGGGTGTGGAGAAAAGCTTACTTTTAAAGCCAAGCCTTAGGCCATAACAACCTGGCCTGCTTACATTACAGCTTTTCCCCCACAGCCATCTCAAGCATAAGGGCAAATAATATCACCTGGATGACGGGCTTCCATGTGGGCAGCGCCATCTTTAACAAAGTGAGTGAAAGATTGCCGGGTGCCGCCGATGAACGAACGAAGAGCCGAAACAGCCAAATGAGCAAAAGTCAGGCTTTATTGGGAGGACTCCGGGCGAGTTCACTGACCCTCGGATGTGAGTCTGTGAAGGCGCGCCCGGGGAGGGTTTTTGGGTTTTTTATATCTGCAGAGGGGGGAGGATGGTAACGGTTGACCGGTTTGGTGGGGCGTGCAGTTCATGGAACAGCCTTGGGGACAGACAGTTTCAAGAATTTGGGTGTGTGTGGTTTGAGCAAGATTAACAACTGTCAGAAAGCTCAGGGCCAGGGAGGGTTTCACTACCCAACCCAGAGGCAACTACCGGACAGTGAGCATATTATATTTTATCTGCCGAACAGTAAGCAAGGAAGTGGAATTTGGGTAAACAACTGAAGAAACTGAATGAGTGAGCCATACGAACAGCTGGTAGGAAACGTTTCTGGCTGGGGGAACAGTGAGTGCCAGGCCTGGAGACGAGGGCATGCCCGCTGGGTGTGAGAACCAGCCCCGGAGCCGTGTGGCTGCAGCTGAGTGACCCAGGGGGCTCACCATGAAAAGACAGGAGCATTTAGGAGGGGGTAAATAGACCACAAGAAGCCTTCTAGGGCTATCGCATGGACCTCAGTTTCCCCTTGAGTAGGATCTGAAGTCTTTGGAAGGCTGTGAGCAGAGAGTAATATTTGTCTGACTTCTATATGGGAAGTCCATGGTCTGGAGGAGGCAGAAGGCAGTGCAATAACCCAGGTGAGAACTAATGGTGGCTTGGGACTGAGGCGGGGGCCGGGGAAGTGGTGAAAAGTGGTCAGAGTTCCATAACATTCGGAAAGGTGACCCAGCAGAATTTGCTGACAGATGGGATGTGGAATGTGAGAGGTAGAAGTCAAGGATGATCCCAAGGTTCTGGCCTGGGGACTGAAGGTACCTCGAATAAGGGCAGAATGAAGAATTGAGCAGGTTTGGGGCTGGAAACCAGGGTCTTGGTTTTTTGACTTATTAAGCTTGGGGCAAAGATATGGAGGAACAAGGTGGGACAGCTGCACAGGGGCCAAGAGCAAGAGGAATGTATGAAATACTGTGAAAGGTCAGGGAAGTGAGCATGGAGGCAAAGTCATTGGATTTGGCAAATAAAACAGCACTGAGATCACAGAAGAGGCACACCGTGTGTTTGGGGGTTCTCACCCAGTCCCTGTTCCCTCAATTACATACGGGGTTCTCTGGGTCAGCTTCTTTTTCTGTTCTCCTTCCTAGCTCTTTTCAGACCACTGCTGGTCTGTGCCTATCCACTCCCCTAGTCCTGGCTTTGAAGGCTGTTTGATTTAATGGTCACTCCAGGGATCTCTTGGAAACTGGTGGGAGTGCCCAGTCCCCTGCATGGCATTTTTATGTTCAATTTTATGGGGCATTTATTTTTCCTGATAAAAATATCCCATGCCTTTCTGGAGGTAGGGGAGAGGGGAGGTGGAGTGGAAAAATTATTTCAGCATCTCGCTTTACAGATTTGCTCCGTGGCCTGGAGTCCCTGACTACACCAGGTGTCAGCATGGGTTTTGCAAGTCTGTTTCTGGATGTCCTCACCAATCTGTTTCACCCCGGGCCCTTCCTGTCCTAACAGAAGGAAAGCAGGGCTGTGCCAGCCACTCATCTCAAAAATCACTCTGGATGGCCTGGCGTGTTTCCCTTTCAGTAGGTGGCACGAAACTGAGTTCACAGAGCTCAGAAAAATCTGCATATCTGTTTCTATAAGTCTGTATGATGTCATTTGTCCTGGAACCAACACATCCCCCCCTTAGTCCCCCCCCCCCCCCACACACATACATATACAGCCCAGATTCTAAATGTGGAGGGGAAAAAAGCCAGAAAGGGAATTCCTACTGGTAGTGTCTGGACGTGGAGGGCACCAGACTCCAGCATCTGTGAATGGACTGATTGAACTAGGTAGGCTCAAGAGGGTTCGTCTCTACTCACAGCGTGGCTTCCCTAAATCCTGTCTTTTGAAAATGGAAAGGAAAATAAACTGGGCAAAGCCATTCCTATGTGAAACGGGGCTAGAGGTTAGGGTTTCCATGGATTTAAGAGGAATGGAGTTGTTACTGCTGCAAAGATTCAAGGACTGTAGGGTGGCTGACTTCATATATCACAGGATATTTCAGAAACCGTCTAACAAAAATTTCCCTGTGACCTAGCGTGAGCCAGAGTAACAGCTCACTTTAGAAAGGCAGAAATAAGTGAATGATGTCCCAGCTATAGAAGGTGGGGCAGAAACTGGATCCTAGAGAAGGAGGTAGCCATGTGAAGAGGTCTTTCCACAGCTGGCTCTAGAGGAAGGACCCTCTCTGAGCCTCACCCTGCTGCTGCCTCCAGGGCAAGGGTGTAGCTCGGAATCCCGTTGTTGGGCAGATAAAATATATTATGCCCACATGGAAGCCCGTCACCCAGGTGATATTATTTGCCCTTATGCTTGGGATGGGTGTGGGGGAAAGGCTGTAATGTAAGCAGGCCAGGTCGCGTTATGGCCTAAGGCTTGGTTTTAAGGGTAAGCTTTTCCCACACCCTTGACTGATTGGATGATGTTGGGTGGTGCACTCTCCTGAGGAATCCCATTATGCCTCAGATGGGTGACTTTGTATCAGAGACTTCCTTGTCTGTAGATTGGATTAAGGGTTTGGATTTCTACAGTATAAAGTGGGACAGACCAGTAGCTTGCTCTTTTGGTTCCTGAGGTTAGTACTAGAGAGGAGAACAGATAAAGGTCACGTGGAGTAGAGGAGAAGCCAGCCTGAGCAGAATTTGTGCTGGAGAAGGAGATGGGGAACAGAGGTGAATAAGTCTGGTGAGCTAGAAACTGAAAGATGGAAGACCCCAACGTGCCGCCAATGGACGAATAAGCGGAGAACCAAACAGCCAAATAAGCGAAATCAGGCTTTATTGGGAACTTCGGGCGAGTTCACTGACCCTAGAATGCGAGTCTGTGAAGGAGCGCCTGGGGAGGATTTTGGGTTTTTTATATCTGCAGAGGGGGAGGATGGTAACGGTCGACCGGTTTGGTGGGGCGTGCAGTTCATGGAACAGCCTTGGGGACAGACAGTTTCGAGAATTTGGGTGTGTGCGGTTTGAGCAAGATTAACAACTGCCAGAAGGTTTGAGTAAGATTAACAACTGCCGGACAGCTCAGGGCAAGGGAGGGTTTCACAACCCAACCCAGAGGTAACTACCGAACAGAAACCTTTGATTCTAGGAAACTCGGATAAGTCAGTAGCTTTGTGAGCACTGAATGAGTGGGTTTTGGAGCCCAGTGTGTGTTTTTGCTTGCCCACCGGGTGCAAGCTAGAATTAAAGCTGATGGCTCACCAGTTCTTGGCTCCGGTATTCCATTACTGACTGTACGAATCTAATGTGAACCTGCACGGGTCAGACTGTGATGGTGACCTCTACTACTGGCTTCACACTCATGCTAAATAATTCTGGCATGGGGAGAAGTGAGTAAGACACAGCTTGTGAACTAGATGTAGCACTCCAATAAGGTGGGCTATTTTAAAACCCAATTCTGTAAGGAGGGGCCATGGAGCACGGTCCTGGGAGAAGGCACTGGAGGAGGGGTGGATGTTGGGCAGATAAAATATGATATGCTCACTTTGTTAAAAGATGGCGCTGCCCACATGGAAGTTCATTGATATTAATGTGTGTTCTGGAACAGGCTGTGGGCAGGCCGGGTCGTTATAGCCTAAGGCTTAGTTTAAGAGCAAGCTCTTCCCCACACCCTTGACTGATTGGATGATGTAGGGTAGTGCACTCTCCTGAGGAATCCCATTATACAGAGACTTCCTTGTTTGTATAATTGGATTAAAGGGTTTGATTCTATGGTATAAAGTGGGAGAGACCAGTAGCTTGATCTCCCTCTCAGTTCCTGGGTTCCTGAGATTAGTATTAGAGAGGAGAGCAGAGTAAGGCCACATGGAGGAGAGGAAGCAGCCAAGATGGCAGAGTGCTGAGGAAGAGTTTGTGCAGGAGGAGATGGGGAACAGAGGTGAATAAGTCTGGTGAGCTAGAAACCTTTGATGCTAGGAAACTTGGATAAGTCAGTAGCTTTGTGAGCACTGAATGTGTGGGTTTTGGAGCCCAGTGTGTGTTTTTGCTTGCCCGCCGGGTGCAAGCTAGAATTAAAGCTGATGGCTCACCAGTTTTTGGCTCCATTGTTTCATTACCTACTGTTCGAATCCAATGCGAACCTGCATGGGCCAGGCGGCTGTGATGGTGGCCGTGACTACTGGCTTTACAGTGGAGTATTATGGCCTATGTGCTGTTTTGCCAACTTGGAGCACTAGAATTTTTTTTTTAATTTTTATCTGTTGAATTTAGCGGGAGAGGAAGGGTGTAAAGCCAGTAGCCAGTGCCAAAATCACAGCCACCCATCCAGTGCAGGTTCACGTTAGATTCAGACAGTCGGTAATGAAACACCCGAGCCAAGAACTGGTGAGCCATCAACTTTAATTCTAGCTTGCACCTGGAAGGCAAGAAAAAATACATACTGGACTCCAAAACCCACTCATTCAGTGCTCACAAAGCTACTGACTTATCCGAGTTTCCTAGCATCAAAGGTTTCGAACTTACCAGACTTATTCACCTCTATTTCCCATTTTCTTCTCTCTACACAAACTGGCTTCTTCCTCAGCACTCCACCATCTTGCCTGCTTCTCCTGGCCTCCACGTGGCCTTCATCTGCTCTCCTCTGATATTAATCCCAGGAACCGAGAGAGCAAGCAAACTCCCGGCCTGCCTCAGTTTATAGCGTAGATTCAAAACCTTTAATCCAATCTAAAACAAGAAAGTCTCTGATACAAAGTCACTTATCTGAGGTATAATGGGAGGATTCCTCATGAGAGTGCACCACCCCACATCATCCAATCAGTCAAGGGTGTGGGGAAAAGCTTTTAAAACTTGCATATGGGCAGCTCCATCTTTAACAAAGTGAGCATAATATATTTTATCTGCCCAACACCAACCAAGCTATTTGGCCAGGTATCAGAACACTAGAATTTTGACTGCAGCAATATATGGGGTCTTCCTGGTTGTTGGGCAGATAAAATATAATTGTCCGGTAGTAGCCTCTGGGTTGGGTAGTGAAACCCTCCCTGGCCCTGAGCTTTCTGATATTGTTAATCTTGCTCAAACCACACACACCCAAATTCTTGAAACTGTCTGTCCCTAAGGCTGCTCCATGAACTGCACGCCCCACCAAACCGGTCGACTGTTACCATCCTTCCCCTCTGCAGATATAAAAAACCCAGAAACCCTCCCTGGGCGCGCCTTCACAGACTCACATCCCAGGGTCGGTGAACTCGCCCGGAGTCCTCCCAGTAAAGCCTGACTTTTGCTCATTTGGCTGTTTCGGCTCTTCGTTCGTTCATCGGCGGCACCCGGCAATCTTTCATTTGGTGCCGAAACCCGGGAGAGGGGCTTTTTGTGACTCACCTCGGCCTTCTGGCTGGGGCAGGAGTCCACCCTCTCTCCCGCTTGCCTCTTGCCGCCCGTCGTTTTGGACTCTGGGTTCCCTACGACCTCGATCGCCAATTGTGAGTAACCTGGTTTCTCTTCTGCTTTCTCTGGTCCTGCGTCTCCATCGGGGTTTCTCGTCCTAGACTCGGCCGAGCCGAGAACCCTCCATCCGCCGACTCCTGGAGTCTTTATAGGGGTTCAATCGGAAGGGACGCCTTTCGACTGCTCTCCTATCTCTGTCCTGAGACCTATCATTTAGGTCTCCTGTCTGGAGACGGGTATCTGGAAGGGACGCCTCCCTTATACTCTCTCTCCTCCGACGCCTAGGACCAAAAAGCCGGCCAAATTATGGGGAACTCTGAATCCAAAATAGACCCAAAAACACCTCTAGGGTGTCTCCTACGAAATTTTTCCAAATTGGGGTACACTCAAACCCTCCGTCGGAAGAAACTCATTTTTCTGTCACGGGTCGCATGGCCTCAATATAACCTGGACAATAGGTCCCACTGGCCTCCAATGGGCACTTTTGATTTTAACGTCCTCCAAGACCTGGACAATTTCTGCCGCCGGACAGGAAAAGATTCTGAGGTCCCTTATGTTCAGGCTTTCTGGGACCTTCGTTCCCGCCCCGACCTTTGCTCCCAATGTTCTACCCACCAAGTTTTTCTAGCCCTGACTTCTCCTCCTCCCAAAACTTCCTCCCAGGAACCCCCTCCTTACTCTCAACCCGATGACCTTCCCGACCACCTATCTCCCCCTCCGGCTCTCCCCCGCGAAAACCTCCAAGACCCGGGCCAGGCTCCGGCTCCTTCTGCCCCTCCGGCTCCTTCCATCCCTCTGGTTCCTTCTGCCCCACCTCCCACCGACCCTCTCACCTCTCCCATTGCAGCTCATACCAGGTCGCACAGCCCCCAATCGTCATCTGTTGTCCTTGCCCCTCTCCGTGAGGTAGCTGGGGCAGAGGGCCTAGTTAGGGTACATGTCCCCTTTTCCCTCCAAGACCTTTCACAGATTGAGAAACGGCTAGGATCCTTCTCGGCCGACCCCTCAACCTACATTAAGGAATTCCGGTACTTGACTCAGACATATGACCTGACCTGGCATGACATTAAAGTAATTTGTACCTCCACTCTCACCCCTGAGGAACATGAACGTATCCTCACTGCCGCCAGACAGCAGGCAGACAGGGACTATCTAGTGGATGACCAAATCCCCCTTGGCACAGAGGCGGTCCCCGGGGAAGACCCCAATTGGAGTTATCAACCTGGCCAAGGGTCCAACATCCCTCATCGAAACCTTATGCTCCGATACTTAATCAGAGGTATGGATGCAGTTTCTAACGAGGTTGTAACTTATGATAAACTGAGGGAAATTACCCAACTCCCCGAAAAAAACCCAGCCCTTTTCCTGAACTGCCCTCAAGAGGACCTTGTTCGTTATATCCGCCTAGATCCGCGGTCCTGCAATGGGGCCACAGTCTTAGCCTCTAACTTTATCTCTCAGTCAGCCCCGGATATTAGAAAGAAACTTAAAAAGGCTGAGGAGGACCCTGAGACTCCCATCCAAGACCTGGTAAAAATGGCTTTTAAAGTGTTTAACGCCCGAGAGGAAATGGCTGAAGCCGCCCGCCAGGAGCGGACCCAAGCCTTGGTAGCGGCCCTCCGGCCGGTAGGGGAACCGACAAAAAAAACCAGCCTCCAAGGGAGGGCAGCGCACGCCACCAGGCACCTGCTTCAAATGTGCCAAAGAAGGCCACTGGGCCAGGGCTTGTCCGCAACCAAGGCCCCCCACCAAGCCTTGCCCACAGTGCAAACTAATGGGCCACTGGAAGTCAGACTGCCCGACCCTGGCTCAGCCTCCGGCACCTCAATGCCGGGCAGCTGAGAAACAGGCATTTCCAGTCTCAGAACTGCTGGGCTTGATAGACGACTGAGGGGGCCCTGGCTCTTTGACTCCAGTTACCCTCACCGAGCCCAGGGCTACGCTCCAGGTAGCGGGTAAGTCTGTTTCCTTTTGAATAGACACGGGGGCTACCTACTCTGTCCTTCCCTCTCATTTGGGCCTTACAGTTCCTTCCCAGGTCTCGGTCATGGGAATCGACGGATCACCCTCGACCCCACGGCGGACAACCCTCCTTAATTGCCTATTTGAGGGTCACCCATTCTCACACTCCTTCCTAGTTATACACTTCTGCCCAGTTCCCCTCCTGGGGAGAGACATTTTGTCCAAACTCCGGGCAAGCATTTCATTCTCCCCCAGGCAAGCCTTCCTATTAGCACTGGTGCCAGATCCCGACCCCGGGCCTGACTCGGACCCCAGAGTCCCGCTTCTACCTGGAGTCGACCCTAAGGTCTGGGATACGGATACCCCCACTGTAGCCTCCCTACAGAGACAAATAACTTCTCTCACCCAAGTCTCGTTACAGAACTGGCGAGCCCTGGACCTGCTTACGGCCAAGCACAGGGGCACCTGTGTCTTCCTGCGGGAAGAATGTTGCTACTACATCAACGAATCCGGCCTTGTAGAGACCAGGGTAGAAGCCCTCCACAAACTCAGCTCTGATCTCCAGAAGCAAAAATTCTCAGCAGAAGCCTCATCTTGGTGGAACTCCTCCATGTATTCTTTATTAGCTCCACTCATAGGACCCATTTTCATAATTGGACTAATCTTACTGATTACCCCTTGTCTTTTTCGCTTCCTGCAGACCCAATTTCAGGAAATCACCAGGATAGCGGTCAAACAGATGATGCTGCAACAGTACCAACCCCTGCCCACCATAGTGGATACGGACTGCTCTGGCTCTTTCCTACCCCTCTCCTAATGACGCCCCCATACAGCAGGAAGCAGCCAGAAAGACCACGTCACTCCACTCCCTATACCAAAGAGCCAGGAATGTCCGGTAGTTGCCTCTGGGTTGGGTAGTGAAACCCTCCCTGGCCCTGAGCTTTCTGATATTGTTAATCTTGCTCAAACCACACACACCCAAATTCTTGAAACTGTCTGTCCCTAAGGCTGCTCCATGAACTGCACGCCCCACCAAACCGGTCAACAGTTACCATCCTTCCCCTCTGCAGATATAAAAAACCCAGAAACCCTCCCTGGGCGCGCCTTCACAGACTCACATCCCAGGGTCGGTGAACTCGCCCGGAGTCCTCCCAGTAAAGCCTGACTTTTGCTCATTTGGCTGTTTCGGCTCTTCATTCGTTCATCGGCGGCACCCGGCAATCTTTCAATAATATGCTCACTTTATTAAAGATGGCGCTGCCAACATGTAAGCCCGTCACCCAGGTGTTATTATTTGCCCTTATGCTTGGGATGGATATGGGGGAAAGGCTGTAATGTATGCAGGCCAAGTCGTTATAGCCTAAGGCTTAGTTTTAAGAGTAAGATTTTCCCCACACCCTTGACTGATTGAATGATGTAGGGTGGTGCACTCTCCTGAGGAATCCCTTTATGCCTCAGATGGGTGACATTGTATCAGAGACTTTCTTGTTTGTAGATTAGATTAAGGGTTTGAATTTCTACAGTATAAAGTGGGGCAGGCCGGAGCTTGCGCTCTTGGTTCCTGAGGTGTTAGAGAGGAGAGCAGATTATGGCGATGTGGAGGCCAAGAGAAGCAGCCAAGATGGTGGAGCGCTGAGGGTAAAGTCAGTTTGTGCAGGACGAGATGGGGAACAGAGATGAATAATTCTGGTGAGCTAGAAACCTTTGATTCTAGGAAACTCTGATAAGTCAGTATCTTTGTGAGCACTGCATGAGTGGGTTTTGGAGCCCAGAGTGTGTTTTTATTTGCCCGCCAGGTGCAAGCTAGAATTAAAGCTGATGGCTCACCAGTTCTTGGCTCCATTGTTTCATTACTGTTGGGCAGATAAAATATATTATGCTCACTTTGTTAAGGATGGCGCTGCCCACATGGAAGTTCGTTGATATTAATGTGTGTTCTGGGACAGGCTGTGGGCAGGCTGGGTCGTTATACCCTAAGGCTTAGTTTTAAGAGTAAGCTCTTCTCCACACCCTTGACTGATTGGATGATGTAGGATGGTGCACTCTCCTGAGGAATCCCATTATACAGAGACTTCCTTGTTTGTATAATTGGATTAAAGGTTTTGATTCTACGGTATTAAGTGGGAGAGAACAGTAGCTTGATCTCTCTCTCGGTTCATGGGTTCCTGAGATTAGTATTAGAGCGGAGAGCAGAGTAAGGCCACATGGAGGAGAGGAAGCAGCCAAGATGGCAGAGTGCTGAGGAAGAGTTTGTGCAGGAGGAGATGGGAAACAGAGGTGAATAAGTCTGGTGAGCTAGAAACCTTTGATGCTAGGAAACTCGGATAAGTCAGTAGCTTTGTGAGCACTGATTGTGTGGGTTTTGTTCTTTTTTTTTTTAATATATATTTTATTATTATTAATTCTAATGGGGTGAAACCAATAAATCAGGGTACATATGTACAACGAAAACATCTCCAGGTTATCTTATCATTCAGTTGTGTTGCATACCCATCACCAAAAGTCAAATTGTCCTCAGTCACCTTCTATCTGGTTTTCCCTGTGCCCCTCCCCTCCTCCCTATCCCACTATTCCCTCCCTCCCCCCATCCCATAACCACCACTCTCTTGTCCATGTCTCATATTCTCACTTTTATGTCCCACCTATGTATGTAATCCTGCTGTTCTCAGTTTTTCTTTTTTTCTGATTTACTTATTTCACTCCGTATAATGTTATCAAGGTACATCCATTTTGTTATAAATGATCCGATGTCATCATTTCTTATGACTGAATAGTATTCCATAGTATATATGTACCATTGCTTTTTAATCTACTCGTCTTCTGACGGACACTTGGGCTGGTTCCAGATCTTCGCTATTGTGAACAATACTGCCAAGAACATGGGGGCACATTTCTTCTTTTCGAACAGTGCTATGGTGTTCTTAGGGTATATTCCTATAAGTGGGATAGGGTCAAAAGGCAGTTCGATTTTTAATTTTCTGAGGAATCTCCAAACTGTTTTCCACAGTGGCTGCACCGGTCTGCATTCCCACCAGCAGTGCAGGAGGGTTCCCTTTTCTCCACATCCCTGCCAGCACTTATTCTGTGTTGTTTTGCTGATGAGTGCCATTCTGACTGGTGTGAGGTGATATCTCATTGTGGTTTTAATTTGCATTTCTCTAATGATTAGTGATGTTGAGCATTTTTTCATATGCCTATTGGCCATCTGTATGTCTTCTTTGGAGAAATTTCTATTTATTTCTTTTGCCCATTTTTTGATTGGGTTGTTTGTCTTCCTGGTGTTGAGTTTTATAAGTTCTTTATAAATTTTAGTTATTAACCCCTTATCAGACGTGCTGTTGAATATGTTCTCCCATTGTGTGGTTTGTCTGTTTATTCTGTTCTTATTGTCTTTAGCTGTGCAAAAACTTTATTTTATATATATATATATTTTATTATTATTAATTCTAATGGGGTGTGTGCGAAAACTTTTTAGTTTGATATAGTCCCATTTGTTTATCTTGCCTTTTATTTCATTTGCCCGTGGAGATAAATCGGCAAATATACTGCTGCTACAGATGTTGGAGAGCTTGCTGCCTATGTTTTCTTCCAAGATGCTTATGGTTTCACAACTTACATTTAAGTCTTTTATCCATTTTGAGTTTGTTTTTGTGAATGGTGTAAGTTGATGGTCTAGTTTCATTTTTTTGCAGGTAGATGTCCAATTTTCCCAACACCATTTGTTAAAGAGGCTGTCTTTACTCCATTGTATGATCTTTCCTCCTTTGTCAAATATCAGTTGTCCATTAAGCTGTGGGTTTATTTCTGGGTCCTCTGTTCTTTTCCATTGATCTATGTGCCTGTTCTTATGCCAGTACCAGGCTGTCTTGAGTATAATGGCCTTATAGTAAACCTTGGTATCTGGAAGAGTGATACCTCCTGCTTTATTTTTTCTTTTAAAGATTGCTGAGGCTATTCGTATTCTTTTTTGGTTCCATATAAATTTTTGGAATATGTGTTCTATATCTTTGAAGTATGTCATTGGTATTTTAATTGGTATTGCATTGAATTTAAAAATTGCTTTGGGGAATATAGACATTTTAATGATGTTTATTCTTCCTAACCATGAGCACATTATGCTTCCACTTGTTTGTATCTTCCTTGATTTCTTTTATCAATGTTCTATAATTTTCCGAGTACAAGTCCTTAACCTCCTTTGTTTAAATTTACTCCTAGGTCCTTTATTTTTTTGTCTGCAATAGTGAAGGGGATTGTTTCCTTAATTTCTTTTGCTGACAGTTCATTGTTGGTATATAGAAATGCCTCTGATTTCTGCGTATTAATTTTATATCCTGCCACCTTGCTGAATTCATTTATAAGGTCCAGTAGTTTTTTGACTGAGACTTTAGGATTTTCTATATACAATATCATATCATCTGCAAATAGTGAGAGTTTTACTTCTTCTTTTCCAATTTGGATGCCTTTTATTTCTTCTTCTTGTCTGATTGCTGTAGCTAGGACTTCCAGAACTATGTTGAATAAGAGTGGTGAAAGGGGGCATCCCTGCCTGGTTCCTGATCTTAAGGGGATTGCTTTTAATTTTTGTCCATTTAGTATGATGTTTGCTGTCGGTTTATTGTAGATGGCCTTTATCATGTTAAGGAATGATCCCTGTATTCCCACTTTACTGAGAATTTTGAGCATGAATGGGTGCTGGATTTTATCAAATGCCTTTTCTGCATCTGTTGAAATTATCATGTGATTTTTGTCCTTTCTTTTGTTTATGTGATGAATCACATTGATTGATTTGAGAATATTGAACCAGCCTTGCCTCTCCAGAATAAATCCCACTTGATCATGGTGTATGATTTTTTTCATATATTGCTGGATCCAGTTGGCTAATATTTTGTTGAGAATTTTAGCGTCTAAATTAATTAGGGATATAGGCCTATAATTTTCTTTCTTAGTGTTGTCTTTGCCCGGTTTTGGGATCAGAATTATGCTCACCTCATAAAAGGAGTTTGGAAGTCTTCCTTCCTCTTGAATTTTTTGAAATAGCTTGAGGAGGATAGGAGTTAGTTCTTCTTTGAATTTTTGATAGAATTCACTTGTGAAGCCATCAGGCCCAGGACTTTTTTTGGGGGGGAGGTTTTTGATAACTGTTTCGATCTCATTTGTTGTAATTGGTCTGTATAGATGTTCTGATTCTTCCAGATTGATTTTTGGAGGGTTATATGATTCAAGAAATTTGTCCATTTCACCAAGATTGTCTAATTTTTTGGCATAGAGTTCTTCATAGTATTTTCTTACAATGCTTTGTATTTCTGTTGTGTCAGTTGTTATTTCTCCCCTATCCTTTCTAATTTTATTTATTTGCGTCCTCTCTCTTTTTTTCTTGGTGAGTCTAGTTAAAGGTTCATCAATCTTGTTTACCTTTTCAAAGAACCAGCTTCTGGTTTCATTGATCCTCTGTATTGTTTCCTTAGCCTCTATGTCATTTATTTCTGCTCTGATCTTTATTATTTCCTTCCTTCTACTTGTCTTGGGTTATATTTGTTGTTGTTTTTCTAGTTCTTTTAGATGCAGGGTCAGGTTGCTTATTTGAGCTTTTTCTAGCTTCTTATGATATGCCTGTAGTGCAATAAACTTCCCTTTCAGAACTGCTTTTGCTGTGTCCCATAAATTTTGAGTTGATGTATGCTCATTATCATTGGTTTCTAGAAACTTTTTTATTTCTTCTTTGATCTCATTGTTAATCCATTCATTATTTAATAACATGCTATTTAGTTTCCAAGTGTTTGAATATTTTTCAGTTTTTCTTTTGTGGTTAATTTCTAGTTTCATGGCATTGTGAACAGAGAAAATGCTTGACATGATTTCAATCTTCTTAAATTTATTGAGACCATTTTTGTGTCCTAACATGTGGTCTATCCTAGAAAACGTACCATGAGCGCTTGAGAAGAATGTATATTCTACTGCTTTAGGGAAATGTTCTGAAGATATCTATTAAATCAAGTTGATCTAGTGTCTCCTTTAATTCTGCTGTTTCTTTATTAATTTTCTTTCTTGTGGATCTATCCAGTGTTGTTAGAGGGGTATTAAAATCCCCTACTATGATAGTATTGCTGTTAATCTTGCCCTTTATATCCATCAAAGTCTGCTTTATGTATGTCGGGGCTCATATATTTGGTGCATAGATATTTATAATAGTTATATCTTCCTGTTGAATTGTTCCCTTTATCATTATGTAGAGTCCTTCTTTATCTCTTACTACAGCCTTTGGTTTAAAGTCCATTTTGTCGGATATAAGTATTGCTACCCCAGCTTTTTTTTCATTTCCATTTGCATGAACTATTTTTTTCCATCCTTTTACCTTCAGTCTATGTGCATCTTTGGTTTTAAGGTGTGTCTCTTGTAGACAGCATATGTATGGGTCCTGTTTCTCTATCCATGCAGCTACCCTATGTCTTTTGATTGGATCATTTAATCCATTTACATTTAAGGTTATTATTGATATGTAATTGTTTATTGCCATTTTATTCTTTAAAGCTGTGTTCTTCTTTTGCTCTATTCTTTCCTCCCTTTAAACTGTTCACAACAGGCGTAGTAGTATCTCTTGCAGAATTGGTTTGGTTTTTATGAATTCCTTGAGGCATTTTTTTGTCTGGGAAGCTCTTTATTTCTCCTTCAATTTTAAACATTAGCCTTGCTGGATAAAGTAGTCTTGATTGTAGGTTCTTGTTCTGCATTACTTTGATTATATCTTGCCATTCCCTTCTGGCCTCAAGTGTTTCTGTTGAGAAGTCCGATGTCATCCTTATGGGGGCTCCTTTGTAGGTGATAGCCTTTTTTTCTCTAGCAGCTTTTAAATTTTTTTCTTTATCCATTAGCTTTGGTATTTTAACTATGATGTGTCTTGGTGTAGATCTTTTTGGGTTTCTCTTTAATGGAGTTCTGTGTGCTTCTTCAACGTGTGGAGTGTTTCCCAGCCTTAATTTAGGGAAGTTTTCTGCTATGATTTGATTGAACAAAGTTTCCATTTCCTGTCCTCTCTCCTCTTCTTCAGGCACCCCTATGATGCGAATGTTGTTTCTCTTCATGTTGTCACAGAGCTCCCTTAGAGTTTCTTCACATTTTTTGAGTCTCTTTTCCTTTTTCTTCTCTGCTTCTGTGCCTTTGTTTATTGTGTCCTCTAACTCGCTTATTCGATCCTCAGCGTGATTCATCCTGCTTTTAATTCCTTCCATTGTGGTCTTCAGTTCTGATACTGTATTTGTCATTTCTGTCTGATTCTTTTTTATTATTTCAATTTTGTTTTTTATACTTGTTATCCCTTTATTTAGGTGTTCATAATGACTATCCATTGTTGCTCTAATTTCTTTGAACATCCTAACTATCATTATTCTAAATTCTGCTTCTGGTAATTTGGTTATATCCGGTTCATTCAGGTCCTTCTCTGGGGATTTCTCTTGATTCATTTGGTTTGCATTCCTTTGCCTGCCCATTTTGTCTGTGTATAAGCAAGTTGTGGCCACTGGAGTCCAGTAGGTGTTGCCTTTGTGTTCTCTAGGTGTGGTCTGTCTGCAGGTCCCTACCCCCTCTGCCGGTGCCTAGGGTGGTTGGATATGAGCATTGCCAGCACCAGCCCACTGTGGCTTTTGCTGTGATTTTTGCCTCTCCGCGAGAGCGGCTGTCACCCAAGCCACAAGCCTTAGCACCAAGGGTAGAGGTGAGCACCTTTGCTCAGCTGCGGACCCAGCCTATTTCCGGACTTCTGTCCAGAACCCGCAGTCAGAGCCTGCTCGCCACAGTTTCGCGGGTTGGGCGGGGCTTTTGACGTGCTCTCAGCTGTGAGCCTTTGCCCGGCTGGAGCTTTAGCCCCGCCCTCGAGGCCAGGGCCCTTCTTCGCAGGGTCGCAAACCCAGGTTTATTGGGCCAGGCGTGTTTGCTGGCTTCCACTCAGCTGCGGACTTCTGCTCGCCCCGGACTCTACCCTGCCCCCAGGTTCGGAGCCCGCTCATGCACGTAGGATGGCAAATCGCGGTTTCTCCGGCCTGGCGGGGATAGTAGCGTGGGCTCAGCTGCGAGCTTCCACTTGTCTCGGGGTCTACCCCGTTCTCGCGCTCAGAGCCCGCTCGTGCACGTATAATGTTAAACCGCAGTTTCTCCGGCCCGGGGGCGGGGGGGCGGTAGCGTGAGCTTAGCCGCGAGCCCCTGCCCGTCCCTGGTCCTATTTTGGTCCCCACGGTCAGGGCCAGCTTGTGCAGGGTCGCAGAACAGATTTCTGCCTGTTCCTGGCCTCCCACTTTCTTCCCGTAAGTGGGATTAAAGGCGGTTCCGCAGCTTCCGGACCGCTTTCGCGCATCCCCTCCAACCCTGCTGGGATAGACTGAGTTCACTCCGGCTTGGCCTCTGCCCACGCCGACAGAACCGCGTTTCAGCGTCCTTCCGCCCCAAACCTTTCAGCAACCATCAGCAGAGTAGGAAGGGACCTAATACTCTACACTGTAAGCCTGGGAGCTCCCTCACATGCTTCACAGCTCAAAACTGTCCAAACGCCTCTTCTAGGCTCTGGGACTGCAGGCTGGGGCTTTGTTCCTGGGACCCAGGTCCCTCCCTCTCCGCCAAACTTTTCTTGCGCCACGCGGGTCTCTCCGGGCTGCCGTTTGCTCCGGGGAGCTGGGCAGCCCTCTTCGCTTTTTCGCTATTCCTACCAGTCTCAGTGTGGCTTCTTCTGTGTTCCTTGGTTGAAGAGTCCACTTAGTTTAGTTCATAGTTGGTTTATCCAGATGATGGTTCTTTAAATTGAGTTATAATCCACTTTGGTTCTGGGAGTTGGAAGTTGGTACGTCCGCCTACTCCGTAGCCATCTTGCTTCCCCTGATTGTGTGGGTTTTGGAGCCCAGTGTGTGCTTTTGCTTGCCCGCCGGGTGCAAGCTATAATTAAAGCTGATGGCTCATCAGTTCTTGGCTCCTGTGTTTCATTACTGACTGTTTGAATCTAATGTGAACCTGCACGGATCAGGCAGCTGTGATCCTGACTTCGAATACTGGCTTTACAATTACCGACTGTACGAATCTAATGCGAACCTGCACTGGCCAGGCGGCTGTGATAATGGCCCTGACTACTGGCCTTACACTGGTAGAAATGTATGTCTACATCAATGTCCAAAGTAGTGCTTTATCTCAGGACTCTAAGAAGATAGCAAAGGGCTTGTTGATAATATCTGAACCTATACTTTTTAATGAGAACTTTATATTGTTACTATATGGGTAACATAAATCTAATTATGTAAACCTGTGCAAGAGTGAACCCCACAGGCCCAAGGCCGCTCTCCTTAGCTTGGGCCGCTTGCAAGGTTGGCCCTTGGCTGGTGTGTGGGCATTTAGCAGGTTAACAGTTCCTCACATGTGTAAGGAATCACCCATCTAATTGTAAGGTATTTTCTGCTGGGGAAGAAAGAAGGATGTAGCCACCAAGTGTGGACAAGCAAAAGCTTTATTTAGAGCTCTCCTGGGAGAGGGTCACAGGTCCTCAAGACAGAGGTCAGGGAAGTTGAGCAGCTTCTCCCGCCTGGGGGTAATTTATAGGGTTGGTAGGGTGGTGGTGGGGTGATAGGTTGTGAAGAGATTTAATTGGCTGACAGACAGTTGTCTTTTTTCAAAATGCTCCTGGGACATTTCTTTTGGCGGTCATGGACATGGGTGGTTCCTCATATGACCTTCCCCCATTGCCAACTGACCTCACACTAATCTTGAACCCTCTAAAACTTGAATTGGGGAACTTTAGAACCAAGATACTGTGTCAGTGAGTGACTTTTGTGCAGACACAAAGGGATGCATGTGAAAGGGCTTTAGAAAATAGCCTAGAGGTGCTAGATTGCCCCTTCCTTTGTGCTTGTTAATTAGCAAAAGAAAAAGCATGTACTAACCCAAATTAGCCTTTTCTCCATGTCAGCAAAAGGGCTATTCATCATTCTTCCCCCTTATCACCTGATCTCTTTCCCTTGTAATCTCCTTACCTCTGTTCTGCTTTTGATCAATAAAAGCTGAGGGAGAAGGAGGTTCAGAAGGTCCTCTTTGTCTTCTTTGTGAGCCTCCCCCTCTTCCTCTTGACTAAGTTTGTGTCTTGAGCAGGTTTCTTACCCGCGACACTGGCAGTTCCCAGCGGGCTGGAGTGCCACACACAGAAATACAAAAGTGTACCTGAATGATGCAAGCGGCTCCCTGGGTTTGTACTGTTTGTATGATATTCTTGATGCTGAACACTTGGTGTTCTTCAGGGAGGTGGGAATTTTAGGACAATTGGAGGCCCATATGACCAGCCCCAAGAAAACTTTAGACACTGAGGTTCTAATTAACTTCCTTGATAGACAGCACTTCATATGTGTTCTTTTTTTTTTTCTTTTTATTTATTTATTTTAGAGAGGAGACACAGAGTGAGAGAGAGAGAGAGAAAGAGAGAAAGGGGGGAGGAGCTGGAAGCATCAACTCCCATATGTGCCTTGACTGGACCAGTGCAGGGTTTTGAACTAGCGACCTCAGTGTTCCCAGGTCGACACTTTATCCACTGCGCCACCACAGGTCAGGCCTCATATGTGTTCTTGTAAAGCCAGTAGCCGGGGCCAGGATCACAGCCGTCCGACCCATGCAGGTTCGCATTAGATTCGAACAGTCGGTAATGAAACACAGGAGCCAAGAACTGGTGAGCCATCAGCTTTAATTCTAGCTTGCACCCGGCGGGCAAGCAAAAACACACACTGGGCACCAAAACCCACACATTCAGTGCTCACAAAGCTACTGACTTATCCAAGTTTCCTAGCATCAAAGGTTTCTAGCTCACCAGACTTATTCACCTCTGTTCCCCATCTCCTCCTGCACAAACTCTTCCTCAGCACTCTGCCATCTTGGCTGCTTCCTCTCCTCCATGTGGCCTTACTCTGCTCTCCTCTCTAATACTAATCTCAGGAACCCAGGAACTGAGAGGGAGATCAAGCTACTGGTCTCTCCCACTTTATACCATAGAATCAAACCCTTTAATCCAATTATACAAACAAGGAAGTCTCTGTATAATGGGATTCCTCAGGAGAGTGTACCACCCTACATCATCCAATCAGTCAAGGGTGTGGGGAAGAGCTTACTCTTAAACTAAGCTTTAGGCTATAACGACGTGACATGCTTATATTACAGCCTTTCCCCCACACCCATTCCAAGCATAAGGGCAAATAATATCACCTGGGTGACGGGCTTCCATGTGGGCAGCTCCATCTTTAACAAAGTGAGCATATTATATTTTATCTGCCCAACAATCCACCCTTATCCTCACTTTACTAGCCACAATCTACACCACTGGAATCCCTGTACAAGGAAATTAGGCACATTACACAAATTACAAGAGCATGACAAATCATACAATTTCAACAATTACAAAGGTACATACATTTCACCAGTCTCTGAGCACTTTGCCGAAAGCGCAAAATGTCCTCGGCCTTTTCTCTAGCCATGGGAAAAGCTTCCCGGGGTAGGAGGGCCTCCAGCAAAGCTATTCCCACCCCCATCAGGGTATTTCACATTGTCCAAAATCCGTAAGTCCATTCAACAAAGGAGCTTGTGCCCATCCGGTCACAGTCCAGGAAATCAGTACACACACATAGGGCTTTAGCCTCCCCCCTCATTCCTGCCATCATGGCAAGTCTCACACTGTCCTAAAGAAAAGCATGTGGCAATGGTAGTCAGCATTTCCATCTCTGCTCTGGGGAGCATGATGGCATTCACCTCTATGTCCCAAAATCGCAGACCTACCGGCATCATAGCTACTCCTTGCTGCTGGGCTCTCACCTTCTGGAGGCTGTGGATCACAATTCCAGACCAATTCTCCTCATCCTCCAAAGAGGAACTGAAAACATCAGCTCCTGCTGCTGGGCTCGAGTCCCAGGCTGCCATTGCCTTCTGCTCAGTAGGTCTTGCAGCTCCAGCCCCAGCCTCAGGCCTGGCCTCATGCCACTGGTGGCTCTCCACAATATCCAGAGCAATCTCCAACTCACGAACCTGTGATTCCTTCTCCAGCATCTGCTCCATTTCCAGGCGAATCTCATGAACCTGGTCAGCCTCCTCTGGTGCTTCCTCCAACTCCAGGGTCAGCATCTCTTTCTCCCACGTTTCCTCCAGCTCCTTCCACTGCTCGGTTTGCAGGTCCTGGGCAGCCTCTTCCATAGAGCTCTCAGTTTCCTCACATATGGCTGTAAAAGTCAGCCAGCCTACAGTCCCCCAAAAAACAGCTATGGGAAACCAAAACAGCAACCAGTCCTCTACTTCACCACTGAAAGGTGGTGGTGGCTCCATGCCGATCTGTATCGAATCCTTCCACAGACTACACCAAATATAAAGCCAGTAGTTGAGGCCACTATCACAGCAGCCTGACCCACGTAGGTTCACATTAGATTCGAACAGTTGGTAATGAAACACAGGAGCCAAGAACTGGTGAGCCATCAGCTTTAATTCTAGCTTGCACCTGGCGGGCAAGCAAAAACACACACTGGGCACCAAAATCCACACATTCAGTGCTCACAAAGCTACTGACTTATCCGAGTTTCCTAGCATCAAAGGTTTCTAGCTCACCAGACTTATTCACCTCTGTTCCCCATCTCCTCCTGCACAAACTCTTCCTCAGCACTCTGCCATCTTGGCTGCTTCCTCTCCTCCATGTGGCCTTACTCTGCTCTCCTCTCTAATACTAATCTCAGGAACCAGGAACCAAGAGGGAGATCAAGCTACTGGTCTCTCCCATTTTATACCATAGAATCAAACCCTTTAATCCAATTATACAAACAAGGAAGTCTCTGTATAATGGGATTCCTCAGGAGAGTGCACTACCCTACATCATCCAATCAGTCAAGGGTGTGGGGAAGAGCTTACTCTTAAACTAAGCCTTAGGCTATAACGACCCGACTTGCTTATATTACAGCCTTTTCCCCACACCCATTCCAAGCATAAGGGCAAATAATATCACCTGGGTGACGGGCTTCCATGTGGGCAGCTCCATCTTTAACAAAGTGAGCATAATATATTTTATCTGCCCAACAGTTCTTATAACCTGTTGCTGGATGTAAAGCCAGTAGCCAGGGCCACCGTCACAGCAGCCTGGCCCATGCAGGTTCGCATTAGATTTGAACAGACGGTATTGAAACAATGAATCCAAAAACTGGTGAGCCATCAGCTTTAATTCTAGCTTGCACCCGGCAGGCAAGCAAAAACACACACTGGGTTCCAAAACCCACTCATTCAGTGCTCACAAAGCTACTGACTTATCCGAGTTTCCTAGAATCAAAGCTTTCTAGCTCACCAGACTTATTCACCTCTCTTCCCCATCTCTTCCTGCACAAACTCGCTTCTCTCTCAGCACTCTTGACTGCTTCTCCTGGCTTCCACGTGGCCTTAATCTGCTCTGCTCTCTAATACCTCAGGAACCAAGAGAGAGCAAACTACTGGTCTGTTCCACTTTATAGTGTAGAAATTCAAACCCTTAATCCAATCTGAAAACAAGAAAGTCTCTGATACAATGTCACCCATCTGAGGCATAATGGGAGGATTCCTCAGGAGAGCGTACCACCACACATCATTCAATCAATCAGTCAAGGGTGTGGAGAAAAGCTTACTCTTAAAACTAAGTCTTAGGCTATAACCACCCAACCTGCCCACAACCTGTCCCAGAACACACATTAATATCAACAAACTTCCATGTGGGCAGCACCATCTTTAACAAAGTGAGCATAATATATTTTATCTGCCCAACACTGGACAAACTAAGTTTGTCGTGTGTGACTCTACGGGCAGAGGAATTTGGAAGCTTGTTACCCATTCCTTCCTGACTTCTCCCTGCACACCTTTCCCTGAGTTGACTTTGTTCTGTCTCTTTCACTGTAATAGATCAGCCATGAGTGCAGCTGATTCTGAGTCTGTGAATCTCCAGCAAATCGCTGACCCCAGAGGTTGGCTGGGGACCCCTGACATAGTCTAAAACTATACATGCTACAGGGCAAGGTTCTAAAGTTAATGACCAGCTTTCTCTGCACCAAAGAATGTGAAAATTTTTTAACCAGGCAGAGTTAAAAGAAGGTGTTGATGTTGGTCTGAATAGTGTTGTTAACCCTTTCATGGTGACCCCACTTTTCCTGTCCCATGCCCCATCTCACAGAGTAATTGCTCCCTGTTCCAGGACCTTCCCCACATGCACGTGGTTCTCAGTATCCACTTACCTGTGAGGAGCAGAGGCGGAGCAGGGGCAGGAGGGAGTGTTTGGGTCTATCAATGGTTGATGCTAGAACTCTGCAGATGTTTGAGTCTACCTCTTAAGCCAGAAGGAGGGTGACTGTGATGAGTGGCTGTCAGTACAACGCATGGTAGAGATGGACCCTTCCCAGGTGGGCCTTTCTGACTGAGGTTCTTCTGGATTCCAAGATGACCTACTTCTGCTTGGTTTCCACAGTGTTTCTTTAGATGTGCTAACATAATCAGCTAACTAATGCAGTCTTGTTCTGGCCTGTGGGCCTTCTTCTTCTGTAAGGTGGCTATGTCTGTCCATAACCTGAGGTACACCGTATTTCCACACCTTAATTTTGGGGCCAGAAATTTGAAAAAAAAATACATAAAGTTATTGAACTCAAGTTTTATTCATCATAAAATTCATACAACTCCTCATCCCTGTCAAAACTCCCATCCATTAGCTTGTCCTCATCTGTGTTTGATGATGAATCACTGTCTTCATATATTGCCTCATCCTCAGTTCCATCTATGGCATTCGAAATGCCACACTTCTTAAATGACTTGACAACTATCTCAATCTTGATATTATCCCAGGATCTTTTCACTCGGGTACAAACTTCTCCTATAGTTGGTTTCTTCACTTTTTCTGCTGGTGTAAAATCATCCCCAGATTACTTCATCCATTGGTTCCATTCATCTCTCATGGCAGCTTTGAAGGGTTTGTTAATGCTGATATCAAGTGGTTGAAGCTTGGATGTCAAGCCTCCAGGTATGATGGCAAGTTTTGTTTTTTTGCTCTGTAGTGATCTTCTTTGTGTTTTTTGTTATGTGTGCCCTGAACTGATCAAGCACCAATAGGGCAGGTTTGTGTAAGAGCCCACCTGGTCTCCTTCTCCAAACTTTCTCAAACCAGATCTTTATTACATCCTGATCCATCCAACCCTTGTCACGAATGTAGACAATCACTCTAGAAATGTCTTCTTCTGGCATTGTTTTGTGTTTGAAAATCAGCATAGGAGGCAGCTTGGTTCCGTTGGAACAACAAGCTAGAACAACTATATAATGGCTCTTTCCATGTCCACTTGTCTTCACAGTTACAGTTTTCACCCCCTTCTTATCAACAGTTCTGTTACTTGGGACATCAAATTGAAGGGGGACTTTGTCTATATTTGCAATCAGTCTCAATTTAAACTGATGTGTTTTCTGACATTGAATGACAAAATGAAATTCAAGCACCTTTTGCTCATAGCTTTCAGGCATCTTTTGGGCAAGTCTGGTGCATGTATGGTGCATGGTTAGTCCATTCCATTTCATGAACCTGAACCACCAGTTGTGTCCTCCTTTGAAATCAGTAACTTCTTTTTCATCAGCAATTCTTTTTGCCTCATGCTGAACCATCTTTGTGGACACAGGAATTTCAACTGCCTTTTGCTCTTCAATCCACATCTTCAATTCCCTCTCTAAATCAGGCCATTTTGCTGACTTGCCTCTCATGGCCTTCTTCTGCAGTGGTGTTTTCAGTTGGTTTCTTCTTCCCATAGCCAGTCTTGGGTTGATTTCTCAGTTGGAGGACCAAACTCACGTTCAGCAGCACAATTTCCATTCATTTTTGCAAACTGGATCACTTTCAACTTGAATTCAGCACTGTGCAAAAATCTTTTTTGAGCCATTTCTGGTAAGAATGTGGCAAAATGTAACCTACCTTATAACCATACCAGTAACAAGTGCAAAACAATGAGCGCAAAGATAACAAGTGCAAAAAATTGGGAATGCAAGTAAAAAAATCTGCCACCACTATATAAGACACACCCAGTTTTTAGACCCCAGATTTTTTGAAAAAGGGTGTATTTTAAACATGGGGAAACATGGTAGATTTGGATCTCAAAGAGCAACTTGACCCAAGGTTGGGGTCTAGGCTTTGTTTTTTAGTCAGAAGCCTTTAAGGGAACATGGTGTGAGGAGGATCTCCTTTTATATCTGTGGGCCCGCTCTCTACCCCTAAAATTTTAGGGGTAGTGAGCATAAGTCCCATCATTTGCACTGAAACCCACTGGTGAAGCAGTTGGGACGGTAAGGAGAAGACACAGCAGACTGTCTAGGACAGGGGTCCCCAAACTTTTTACACAGGGGGCCAGTTCACTGTCCCTCAGACCATTGGAGGGCCAGACTATAAAAAAACTATGAACAAATCCCTATGCACACTGCACATATTTTATTTTAAAGTAAAAAAACAAAACGGGAACAAATACAATATTTAAAATAAAGAACAAGTAAATTTTAATCAACAAACTGACAAGTATTTCAATGGGAACTATGGGTGCGGATGCATCCTGTGCTCCTCTCATTGACCACCAATGAAAAAGGTGCCCCTTCCAGAAGTGCAGCGGGGGCCGGATAAATGGCCTCAGGGGGCTGCATGTGGCCTACTGGCTATAGTTTGGGGACCCCTGATCTAGGACGTGACCTTTTCCTGCAGGGAGCTGCCATCCTGCATGGTAAGATTGGTAAGTGGATTAAGTGGAGGCCATATGATTGGACAGAGGCCAAGTCAATAGGAAATCCTAATAGGCTCCACCCTGACTCGCTTTTCACCTGCTGACAGATTTTCTGGAAGACTGTGGAGGCAGCACTTATTCCCTGGGATAATGGCTTTCTGCATGGTCTGTAAATATTTTTTAAGGAGGTCTTCAACAAATGAGATTTAGATTTTCATAACCCGAGTCAATTAATATGATTTGAAGGCCTACAGGATGGGGAAGAATGTGGTCTCTGACCACATGCTTCCTCCTCTTTGGGACTGGCTGTGAACTTCAGTTGCTTGGCAGGCAGCACAGAACTTCCAGCCCCAACTGAGCCATTTAACCTGTACCTAAGTTGAATTTTTAGAAGTTTTCTGGAGAAAAGAAGTAAATTCCCCAGGCATCCAGGAGTAGACATGCAGGTGTATCTCTAGTCTCTGTTGTAGACGGTGATCTGCCTCTGCCCCCGTCCAAAGCAGCCTGCTACCTGTGCACAGGGTCCTGTGCCTGCTTTCCATTTAAGGACTTTGCATCTGCATTTGTATCATTAACCTTTTCCTGTCCAGTGGTTCATCCCATTGACATACCAGTATGTTGTAACATCCCTTATTACGTTAAAAAGTCTCTTTTTGATCTTCAATTCTTCCTTCATCTATTATTTATTTTGTCCTCTTTATAGCAAAACTCCTCCAAACAACTGTTGCTACTATCTCTAATTCCCTACGTTCTATTCTTTTGTGGACACATATCACCCCTTTTACTCCCTTACCTGTGCAACCTGGGCTTCCATGCCCATGCCGACCACCACCACCACCTTGCTTTTTTTGTAGTGCTTAATACCAGACTGAAGAGTTTTGATTTCCTCTGGCTTAGTGTGGTTCTCAGGAGGCTCAGACCAGCTAAGCCATTTCTGAATTTCAGGTTTCTACAGAAATCACTGGTACTCAAAGTAGCAAGCTGATTCCCAACTCAGTTAAATCAGATTTTAACTGGTTCTAAGCAGGTCAGATCTAACCTTCCTGGATCAAGGAGGAGAGAATGTTCCAATGTGGGAACAAATCAGATTCAGAGCGACTCATGCTGACTGAGGCCTGGTGAGCCTGGCCCTGCTCGTCCTCCCTGGGTCAGACCAAAAGAACGGGACCACCGCCTCTGAGGAGGAGGAGCGGGTTCGGCCAGGTGATGCAGCTTCCCAGGAGGAAAAGCTGGTGGAAATGACTCCTGTCAGAGCAAATAGATTCTAACAAAATTAATCCAGTTTAGTCACATTTGTTGAAGTAGCTTAGCTTAAACTGGATCAAATCAGCTCAAATTTCAATAGATTTACTCCTGTTGATGAAAACCAGCTCTGCCCAGTATAAAACAGGTCCTCTGGCCCAGAAGAATGGTTTCCCTCGTTCAGAGAGTTAGCAGCCAGCCATCGCCACTGCCAGCACCCTGCACTCCCCCCATGTCCCAGCTCCGCTGCCCCAGCCTTACCTGTGGGTGAGGCTGGAAAGAGGGAAAGAAGAAACAAAAGCCAGAGGATCTTCCCCACTCTCTGACTCTTAGGAGGCCCCTTTCTGACTTCTTGAACCAGGAAAAGGGACTCCTGGAGCTCTCTCTGCCCCTAGTACACACTCTGAGTTTCTGGCTGCCTTTGAGTGTAGGCTGGGCAGCACTGAAGGGAAAAAATGGCCAGGTTAGTGGATCTTTGCATTCTGGTCTCCGTCCCTGATCTACCTGCTAAGGTTCATTGTCAGAGCCCAGGGAGAGCACAGCTCCATCTGTCTGTCTAGGATTTATGACTGCATTTAGCCTGTCCTTTCTTATTCCATCTTCTCTGGAATCCACATCTCATTTTGCTTTTTTTAGTTATTGGTCCTTTGCCACATGAAAAATGGTATCTTAGTTTATGTTTATGGCACTTACTGCAAAAACAAAAAAAAAATGTTGCATTTTAAAATTTCATTGACCAGCAATAATCCTGTATTATGGCCTAAAAGAATTAGGCAGTCCATAGCCTATTTTCAGAACCATTCTCCCCAAGATGGTGGTACAGTAGATAGAGCATCAGCCTGGGACACTGAGGACCCAGGTTCAAAACCCTGAAGTCGCCGGCTTGAGCGCAGGCTCACCAGCTTGAGCATGAGATCATAGACATGACCCCATGGTCACTGACTTGAAGCCCAAGGTCTCTGGCTTGAGCCCAAAGTCACTGGCTTTAGCAAGGGGTCACTGGTTTGGCTAGGGGACCCCTGTCAAGGCACATATGAGAAAGCTATCAATGAACAACTAAGGTGCCACAACTGTGAGCTCGTGCTTCCCATCTCTCTCCCTTTCTGTCTGTCTTTCTCTCATAAAAAAATAGTAATTTCACACAAAGATTGAACTACAACTTCTGAATAATACCTTATGTTGTTTTTCTTGCTTGCATCTTCCCCTTTCACATTAATGGGAAAAGGGTGTTTCAAGAAGGTCATAAAAACTGACATTTGGGGCTTGAGTGATGGGGAGGATGTTTCCCCTGCATCTAGCTGTGAAGTATGGAACAAGACACAGGGGTTCTGGTGGCAGGGTAGGAGGTGATATGTTCTAGTTATGACACATTGACCTGAACGGGCTGCCTAAATTTCCAGGAAATGGGGACCTGGGATTGAGGGTCAGAGTTTAGATTCAGGTTGTGAAACGGCAAGGAAGAAAAGTATTCCAGGAGGGTAGGGTGCACAGCGCAGCAATAGAGGAGAGACAGGGACCATGTGCAGACAAGTGCTTAAACTCTGTGTTGTCATGGACTTACAGTCACATGCAGCCTGGGGTCTAGATGCTGCTCTCCCAGCCCCTCCCACACTGTGTCCTCCCCCAATTCCTAAGCACTGTCCCCCTTAGAACCTGGAGAGTTTCCCAATTGCATTCCCCCTTCCAGGACAGTGATTGGCCCTTTACCTGGAGCTTTTTCAAAGGCCAGTTGTGGCATTTAGGTCACCATGGCAAACCTAATGGGGTATATTTTGCAGCCTGGTCCCGGGTGGAGACAATCAGGAGGGAAGTTGCAGCCTTCTGTGTCCCACCTCACTTGTGCAACAATATACCCCTCAACTTGGGCCTACTAATCAGCACAGTTACCTCTGAGTACTGAAATGGCAAAGCTCTTCAAGGGCTTCTCCATCGCCACACGGTATTTACAAAATCCACAGCATTTTACTGTGACCACTACTGTACCTCTCATGATATACCTGGGTTTGGCTGCAATCCCAAATCCCAGTGGCTTAACACAACTAAAGGTGCTGTCCTCCAACAGGAGTGGTGGGAGCCTTGCTCATCCAAGACCCCTGTGGCCCAGGCGACCTGAGGCTACACCTTGGCAATAGCTTCCATGATCTCACAGCACCAATGGGAATATAACATGATGATTTGTAGACTCTTAAGGAATCTGTCAACTTTTCGTTTGTGTGCGAGTGTTTTAATTTTTAAAAGAAGTCATCTTCTTGGCCAAAGCAAGTCACATGGCCACATTTAACTTCAAGGGGACAGGGAAATGAAATTCTTTCTTGCCCCTACCAGGGTGATGGTGACCCGCAGTAATGACTATCCAAACCACGTCCTCAAGTTATCTCCACTCTAGAGTTGAACAACTCAGACAGACTCTAGGAAGTCACGTTTCCAAAGTTCACACAGTGAATACGTCAGCTGAGCAGGGATCCAGGTGCACATTTGTTTAATTGTACAATCCAGCATCTTCCAGAGCTTGGGTGTTTTCTCTTCACGAGACCATTATACAACTTCAAGGGAATGTCAGGTGCTGACAAGTGAAAAGTCTGACCCCTAATTAAAGTTAACTTGGTAAAAATGGGTTTCTTTTTTCTCTTTGCAACAATCTGTTTCTTAAAATGGAAAGGAGAGGTAGAGAAGAGAGG
Organism: Rhynchonycteris naso; assembly: GCA_037038555.1. Taxonomy (NCBI): domain Eukaryota; kingdom Metazoa; phylum Chordata; class Mammalia; order Chiroptera; family Emballonuridae; genus Rhynchonycteris; species Rhynchonycteris naso. The sequence goes on along the minus strand of CM072999.1, from coordinate 122,066,285 downwards.
AAAAGAGAAGGAAAGAAATGAAATGAATAAAGAAGAAAGAAAACAGAAACAAGCTGGCCCGTTCCCCGATTACCCCCACTGGAACCACAATATCTAATTGCACGCTAGGGTGATTTGGTTCCTTCCACCAGGTGGTATTTTCCACTCACAGGACTGGGTCAGAAGAAGTGTATATCTTAATCGACACCCTTGTTCTTGCTTATGTTTGTCCTCTGCTTGATCCCATACTCTTCATTCATCCTTTGGAATGTCCCCATGATAATGGGAAGTAGCAGCCTAGTAAATGAGATGAAAGAGACCAACAAAGTACACAACCCAACTTCCCCAAGACCTAGTAAGTACTCAGAGGGAGGGAGGGCAGAGGGCATAAGAGCACTCCTCATCCATTTCCCCACTTAAGAGAAGTCAGCAGTGAGTGTTTAGTCCCACTCTGCAGATGAGAAGACTGAGGCTCAGAGAGGTGAAGTAATTGTTTGAGGTCACACGGCTAAAGCCAGATTAACATCAGCGGTTATTGTTTTCCTGAATCATATCTCACTTCCTGTCCACTCCACTCTGCACCCTTCCAACATCCTCCTAATCTGGGGAAACTGCCTGTGAGGATACCATAGCTGTGGACGCAAGAATAGCTCTGCCTTATCTAAGCTGCCCACTTCCTTCTGCTTGCTTTCTTGATAAGCAAGGAGGCCCTTCACCATGGAGACATTAAGGTAAGGCAGTCACCCCACAGCTCAGGCTGTGGGCCCTGGAGGAGGATGTCCCCCAACACTTTGGAAGAAATACTTCTCAGGCCTCAGAACTCTTCCCAAACAAACCTGAGGTGCCCAGAAGAGTTCTGGAAGGAGGCACGGACAGTGGTGGAAGCTGTGTCCACACTGCTGGGCTGGACCTCTGGACAAGCCCATGAGGTAGACCCAGCAGTGTTTTCTTTTAACCCCAAACAAAGAAGAACACACTTGATTAGGTTAAATAAGCTTTGAGTAGGGCCTGAAGTGCTCAGCTTTAATGTGCACGAGATTTGAAACCTGAGAGAGGCGCTTAGTGGTTTTAGAGCTGTATCTGACAGTATGACACCCTACCCCACCCCCACTTCCATTTTCTCCTTCCATGGACTTAGGAGGGGTGGATAATGGATAGGGGCTCACTGAGGAAGCCCTGGGACAGTGGGGAAAAGGCACTACCAGGTACTTAGTCAGTGGGTGTTTGCTCCTGACAAACCACATACATGCTCAGTGTGGTTTGCCGCTCACTTCTGCTTCCTTATCTGTGAGAGGGGATGTGTTCCCTTCACAGGAACTCTGTGATTTGAAATAGGGGAAAATGAACTTCAGGAGAAGCCAGCCATGGATATGGATCCTGTAGCTTTGGGACCCATGGCTAATTCTAGAGAAACCTAGGAGCCACTCCCCACACAGGCAGGCCGTCCCTTGTCCAACCCAAATGGTCATAGCCATCATGCCAATGAGTCTGAATGGCTGCAGACACGGGTCTTGGGGGCATTTTCCCTTGAACATGACACAGCACTGTTGTCACAGGGTAACCCTCCACAGTTCAGGGTATGAAAGCAGCCATTTCGAGTGCGGCTTGAAATTTTTTTTTAAAAAAAAGAAGTCACATACTTCTCTGTCTATGTCATCTTTCCCCAGATGGGTCCAGAGTGAGGCGCATAATTTTCCTGTTACAGAGTTTCTAAGAGAATCAGATCTGAGCACCGGGAGGGTCTTCCAGACTCTGTGTGAGTCAGGTCCCCTTACTTCCAACAGTGTCAATAAATCCTTTTCATTGTGTGGATCAGGGGATACAGCTGGGGGTTCTGTGATGGCAGGGCCAGCGGGGCATCCTGGCGTGGTGGCTGGGCACTGGCTGCCTTCTTTTCTTCTCTAAACTGCTTCACACAAGTAGAGGAAACCATTGTACAGAATGGTGAGAAGGGAAACAGTAAAGAGACAAGAAGGGATGTAGGACCCACAAAAATCTTGGTAGCAGAGTCTGGCAAAAGGTAACAATTGACATACAGTAGGTCCTCTAGACACTGAAAACACAGGCAAGACAAGGGTGCGCAGGCAGGGAAAAGCAATGACCTTGAAGATTGTTTGACTTCATGGTCTTCAGTGCCCCGGATTTACATACAAATCATATCTGGCCAGTGCTCACTGGTGAAGCGATATCTCTGAGACTTTATAAAAATTAATCTACTTAACACACAGAAACCAGTTTACTAAAGACGGAAAATTGCCAACGAGGCCAAGGTGACTGCGGTTTCAGACCCAGCATAAGCTGATCAGCCTCCAGTCGACCCTGCCACCTGCCCCGTGGCCTCCCAGGCTGGCTGTCCTGCAGACTTGTGGTGCCTATCATGAGGGCCGCTCAGAACAGTGCAGGCAGGACAAGGCCTTATTAGGAGAGTCTCACAGGAAGCAGGGAAGGCAAACACAGGGCATTCTTTTAGAATGATGGACTTGTTTTATTTTGCATCTTTTTCATTACAAAAAAATTGTGGAATGATGTTTTTGCATTATCTTTTTTTGTTTAACGACAAAGGGATTTATTTCCCCTCTTGCTCTGGATAAGCACCAATCTGATCATGTCAGCCTCCACTTAAAACCATTCAGAGACTTCTTCTTGCTCATTTGAACCCAGTTCAGGAAAGTGGCCATAAGCATCACTGACTTTGAAGAGGTTTGCCCAGGACAGTTTTTCCAGTCATTTACAAAATGATATACTTCTATTTTGGTCGATTAGTAGCCACTCCCCAAGCTGCCTGGACAACTCCTTCTACCCTGGGACCCCCGGGACTGTCCTCAAATCCAGCATCTCAGACAGCAGGGGCTGCAGGACCCTACTTCAATCTGTGGCTTGTATCTGTTCTGATGGGACACATCTGTGCCTTTGCGGTTGTTGAACGACTATTAACCCTGGTGGCTCAGCACAGTCTGATTGCAACCCCTCCCCACACTTCCCTCCTTTCTCTGTCTTGGATTTAGAGCCCTGGCTACACAGCCCTTCTCTCTACTTCTTGAGTGCTTCAGGCCTTCCCTTGGGGACTTTGCAACTCAATGTCCTTCTGTCTAGAATGGTCTCTCCCATCCTGTCCCCTTTGACTCTGGTTCACATTTTTCATCCTTCAATCATTCATAGTCAGCTTCAATAAAGATAAATGAGACCCTGGCTGGCTTTCTCAGTGGGTAGAGCATCAGCCTGGAGTGTGGATGTCCTGGATTCGATCCCTGGTCAGGGTGCACAGGAGAAACACCCATCTGCCTTTCTTCCCATCCTCCTCCCCTTCCCTCTCTCTCCCCTTCTCAAAGCCAGTGGCTGAACTGGTTTGAGGGTCAGCCCCAGGTGCTAAGGATGGCTCAGTTGATTGGAGCTTTGGTTCCAGATGGGGGTTGTTCGGTGGATCCCAGTCAGGGTGCATGCGAGAGTCTATCTCTTCTTTCACTTAAAAAGAGAGAGAGAGAGAGAGAGAAATAATGATGATTGAATGATCAATCATGTTTGAGAGGCACTTGGGGAAGGACTAATTGCAAAGACACCAATTGTCTCCCCCTAGTTAATCATTGCCAGGAGAAAGAGAGCCTGTGGATATGGAGGCCACAGTGTCTACCCTCCATCTTGCTTGGTGTTGCTACCCTGGAGAAAAGCAGCTGCAGTCTGGGAGATGCCTCTGAGCTGTGAGCATGATTGGAGGTAAAAGAGAAATAATTTGAATATTTGGGATTCCAAAAGTTGTCTTGTACCACATAACATGGAATTTTCCATCTCCATCAACCAGACATGGGGCAAGAATGAAAGTGAGGGGAGCACTAGTGAGACTTGGATAACCTGACAGGTAGCCTGAAGACTCTGACACTTCATGGGAAAACTTGGCTTTCTAACTAGAAACCAACTGCCTTCTGTTCTCAGAGCTATGGATGCAGATGTACATTCCCTGCCTAGTCCTACATTACAGGTGTAGTAGGGAGCCAGTCCCAGGCAGGCGCACAGAACAGCCTAGCTCAATATCCCACAGGCTGAGGAGGAGGAGGAGGAGGAGGAGGACGAGGGACTGATTTAAGGAGGCAACTGGCTTCTTAACACTCACCCAGGTGCTTAGAAACTTCTTAAAACAATGACACATTTACCAGCTCCAAAGGGTTGTGTGGTGTTTTGTTTGTTTACTATGCTCCTCTTATCTCCTTATCACTCATAAAGCTTGCCCTAACTTTCCAGTCAACAAAGGTTACCACCAGGAAAATGAAAGGAACAATTCTGTAGGCATTGTGATGGATCCTGATACCTTGTTGAAGCCTGAAATTAGGGGTTGGACTACATACATGCCTGTTCCCCTTCCACCTCCAAAACATTAACAAAGTAGGGATAATACAGGGGTTTCCTTCCCTGCTGGGACACAGCCCCCTGAGATGCCATCAAGATGAAAACACCAGTGTCTGTTGAGAATGCAGAGCAGTGTTTTTTGAAGTGTACTTTCTGGGACTCTAAACCCCAGAAACGTTGTGTTGGTTTCCTGGTGATATGCAGAAGCTGTGCCGATCACAAGTCTCCACAGAGGTCCAGTTGTCCTGAGCTGCTTTCTTGTAGTCTTTCACACTCTGCTCTGACATCCCAGGAAACTTCTCCCAGCAGCATGACATTTGGGAGCCCTCACTATGTGAAGACTCTGTGCGCAAGGACGGACACCACCCAGGAGGATCGGCAGGACGCAGTCATAGTGAGGTGGATGGTGGGAGTCTTCTGTAGAATCACCAGATCATTCATCATCACAGCTGGAACAAGAGAGTGAAGGGACCACTAGTAACCATAAATCAATAATTGTACTAGGGAAACAGGTCTAAACTAGGATCATCCTACCAATGCAGAGCTGACACATGATAGAGGGCTATGCCTTTTGTCTGTCCTTTGAGAAGTTATCACAGCAGAAAATGTTTATAGTTCAAATGGAAAGGGGCTTACTAACAGAGAACCTCCAACAACAGTATAGGTAGTGAGCACCTTGTCACTGCACATATGCAAAAGTATAACTAACAACGCAGCCACCAAGATGTTGTGCACAGAAAACACTGACATGCAAGTGAGGCACAGTGGTCTGGCCTCTGTGACCCAAGGTACCTACTCTTCTTGGTCTTCTCTATTGGTGAGGGTGAGTAGCTTGTCTCATACGTGGGCCAGAGCCTGCCAGTCTGATTCATGCACATGTACACACTTGGATAAAGGTAGACAAACACCAGGACTGCAAGGTTAAACACCTGTATTTAATAATTAATATTCAAAAGCTCAAATAAGCAACCTGACCTTGCATCTAAAAGAACTAGAAAAACAACAGCAAATAAAACCCAGGACAAGTAGAAGGAAGGAAATAATAAAGATCAGAGCAGAAATAAATGACATAGAGGCTAAGGAAATAATACAGAGGATCAATGAAAACAGAAGCTGGTTCTTTGAAAAGGTAAGCAAGATTGATGAACCTTTAACTAGACTCACCAAGAAAAAAAGAGAGAGGACTCAAATAAATAAAATTAGAAAGGACAGTGGAGAAATAACAACTGACACAGCAGAAATACAAAGCATTGTAAGAAAATACTATGAAGAACTCTATGCCAAAAAATTAGACAATCTTGGTGAAATGGACAAATTTCTTGAATCACATAACCTTCCAAATATCAATCTGGAGGAATCAGCACACCTAAACAGACCAATTACAACAAATGAGATCAAAACAGTTATCAAAACACTCCCAAAAAAGAAAAGTCCTGGGCCTGATGGCTTCACAAGTGAATTCTATCAAAAATTCAAAGAAGAACTAACTCCTATCCTCCTCAAGCTATTTCAAAATATTCAAGAGGAAGGAAGACTTCCAAACTCCTTTTATGAGGTGAGCATAATTCTGATCCCAAAACCGGGCAAAGACAACACAAAGAAAGAAAATTATAGGCCTATATTCTTAATGAATTTAGACGCTAAAATTCTCAACAAAATATTAGCCAACCACATCCAGCATTATATGAAAAAAATCATACACCATGATCAAGTGGGATTTATTCTGGAGAGGCAAGGCTGGTTCAATATTCGCAAATCAATCAATGTGATTCATCACATAAACAAAAGAAAGGACAAAAATCACATGATAATTTCAATAGATGCAGAATAGGCATTTGATAAAATCCAGCACCCATTCATGCTCAAAACTCTCAGTAAAGTGGGAATACAGGGAACATTCCTTAACATGATAAAGGCCATCTACGACAAACCCACAGCAAACATCATACTAAATGGACAAAAATTAAAAGCAATCCCCTTAAGATCAGGAACCAGGTAGGGGTGCCCCCTTTCACCACTCTTATTCAACATAGTTCTGGAAGTCCTAGCTACAGCAATCAGACAAGAAGAAGAAATAAAAGGCATCCAAAATGGAAAAGAAGAAGTAAAACTGTCACTATTTGCAGATGATATGATATTGTATATAGAAAATCCTAAAGTCTCAGTCAAAAAACTACTGGACCTTATAAATGAATTCAGCAAGGTGGCAGGATATAAAATTAATACTCAGAAATCAGAGGCATTTCTATATACAAACAATGAACTGTCAGCAAAAGAAATTAAGGAAACAATCCCCTTCACTATTGCAGACAAAAAAATAAAGTACGTGGGAGTAATTTAACCTAGGAGGTTAAGGACTTGTACTCGGAAAATTATAAAACATTGATAAAAGAAATCAAGGAAGATACAAACAAGTGGAAGCATATACCGTGCTCATGGCTAGGAAGAATAAACATCATTAAAATGTCTATATTACCCAAAGCAATTTATAAATTCAATGCAATACCAATTAAAATACCAATGACATGCTTCAAAGATATAGAACACACATTCCAAAAATTTATATGGAACCAAAAAAGAACACGAATAGCCTCAGCAATCTTAAAAAGAAAAAATAAAGCAGGAGGTATCACTCTTCCAGATATCAAGGTTTACTACAAGGCCATTATATTCAAGACAGCCTGGTACTGGCATAAGAACTGGCACATAGATCAATGGAACAGAACAGAGGACCCAGAAATAAACCCACACCTTTATGGACAACTGATATTTGACAAAGGAGGAAAGAACATACAATGGAGTAAAGACAGCCTCTTTAACAAATGGTGTTGGGAAAATTGGACATCTACCTGCAAAAAAATGAAACTAGACCATCAACTTACACCATTCACAAAAACAAACTCAAAATGGATAAAAGACTTAAATGTAAGCCATGAAACCATAAGCATCTTAGAAGAAAACATAGGCAGCAAGCTCTCCGACATCTGTAGCAGCAATATATTTGCCGATTTATCTCCACGGGCAAATGAAATAAAAGGCAAGATAAACAAATGGGACTATATCAAACTAAGAAGTTTTTGCACAGCTAAAGACAATAAGAACAGAATAAAAAGACAAACCACACAATGGGAGAACATATTTGACAGCACATCTGATAAGGGGTTACTAACTAAAATTTATAAAGAACTTATAAAACTCCACAACAGGAAGACAAACGATCCAATCAAAAAATGGGCAAAAGAAATGAATAGAAATTTCTCCAAAGAGGACATACAGATGGCCAATAGGCATATGAAAAAATGCTCAACATCACTAATCATTAGAGAAATGCAAATTAAAACTACGATGAGATGTCACCTCACACCAGTCAGAATGGCACTCATCAGCAAAACAACACAGAATAAGTGCTGGCGAGGATATGGAGAAAAGAGAACCCTTGTGCACTGCTGGTGGGAATGCAGACTGGTGCAGCCACTGTGGAAAACAGTTTGGAGATTCCTCAAAAAATTAAAAATCGAACTGCCTTTTGACCCAGCTATCCGACTTATAGGAATGTACCCTAAGAACACCATAGCACTGTTCGAAAAGAAGAAATGCGCCCCCATGTTCGTGACAGCATTGTTCACAATAGCAAAGATCTGGAAACAGCCCAAGTGTCCGTCAGAAGACGAGTGGATTAAAAAGCTATGGTACATATATACTATGGAATACTACTGAGCCATAAGAAATGATGACATAGAATCATTTATAACAAAATGGATGGACCTTGATAACATTATACGGAGTGAAATAAGTAAATCAGAAAAAAAGAAAAACTGAGAACAGCATGATTTCATACATAGGTGGGACATAAAAGTGAGACTATGAGACATGGACAAGAGAGTGGTGCTTACGGGGTGGGGGGAGGGAGGAAAGGGTGGGATAGGGAGGAGGGGATGGACACAGGGAAAACCAGAAAGAAGGTGACAGAGGACAATTTGACTTTGGGTGACAGGTATGCAACACAATTGAATAATAAGATAACCTGGAGATGTTTTCATTGAACGTATGAACCCTGATTTATTGGTGTCACCCCATTAAAATTAATAATAATAAAATATATATACAAAATAATTAATATTCACAGGTGCCTATCATAATGTAAATATCTTCTTGTTTAAAATGTGAATCAATTTCACAGTCTAGTCTTAATTTCAAATGAAGAACTGTGATATATAAGCAAAATATGGTAAAAAAAAAATTGAAGTGGATCAGAAGCCATTTTGAAGAGCCAGTCTAAGGTTAAATGGATCAAGTTTGGTCCAAAAATAATTGTACTTTACTTATAGACTTTTTTATTTATTTTATTTTATTCATTTTTTTAAGAGAGGAGACACAGAGTGAGAGAGAGAGAGAGAGAAAGAGAGAAAGGGGGGAGGAGCTGGAAGCATCAACTCCCATATGTGCCTTGACCGAACCAGTGCAGGGTTTTGAACTGGCGACCTCAGTGTTCCCAGGTCGACGGCTTTATCCACTGCACCACCACAGGTCAGGCTGTACTTTACTTATGTAAGAAGTTAGCTTTACGGGAAGATAAAAGGCAATTCTTTGTACTATTTTTGCGACTTGTCTGTAAATCTAAAATTAGATTAAAAACATCCCATAGGCCCTGTTCACACCATGCCCTGACTGATAAACTCTGCTCATCCTATAGGAGAACATCTCGAACTTCCACTCCCTTCCCATGTGGCCTCAGATACTTCTGCACATCCCCCAATCAGACCTATCACGTATTCATGTGATTTCATGACTATATGACAACCTCCTCATCTTATTCTGAGCCTTTTTATGGACTTGATTTTTCTGCCCATTTCATCTTTACTTCCTAACACCAAGCCCTTTTCAGTACTCAGGATGTATCTCTTCGATGAATTAATAAATTAATCCAATTTGAACACATTTTATGTTTTGCCATCTTTTTAAAAATTTGCAGTAAAATACACTTTACATAAAATTTCCATTTTTCTTCCTGTATATAATTGAGTACATTCCAAAGTTGTGTTATTTTCCTATCATGTTAAATGGGTTAAATTGCCAGACTTGACTAGACTATTAGATCCACTTAACCTGGACCCATGGGACTTGTGACACTCAGAATTAATTTAAGCCTGTTCACAGCAGGTGCCTGCAGTCAGCGTCTGTTTGATGGACTGTGGAGTTATTTCATCCTGTTTGAGCCAGCTAATCAGTGAGTACTGGTTCTGCCCAGGTTCTGGGCCAGTAGCCAGCACTCAAAGATGGTTCTTTTTCTTTGGTCTAACCTCTTGCTTTGTCACTTTCTCTTTTGTTCCCTCCCTACCCCGACAGAGTTCTCTGCCCTTTGCTCTCCTTTCTCCCCAATTCACAGCGCCATCGGGCTTGGCCGAGCTCTGGGCTGTGTAACACCAACTCCACGTCCCACCCACACTTTGAAAACAACCCCCACTGGTAGACTTGGGAGTCAGCGATAAACACAGGGTACCTGTATCTGGGCAGCCTCTCCAATGTTTCAGGGCACCCCCAACCCCTTCTCAGAGAGGAGGGACATTTTCTCTCTGACTCGAAAAACCTCTTACTGTAAAGAATGCAGCACTGCTTCCGGAGCCAGGAACCTGGCCTCCAGTAACTTTCCAGCCATTAACCAGCTGTGTCATTTTGGCCATGCCTTCTTTGTGACAGTATTTCCCAATCAATAAAAAAGAGGGATTTGGATATACAGATCGAAGTCTTATGATAATGCCGACGATAACGATGAAGATGACTTTGTGGCATGTTTTTTTCTTCCTACACAATAACCTGAATGAGACAGAAGTAATGCTGGACCACCCTGCTCAGGGGCTGTCTTCTATCTCCCCCATGCTGTCTAGCCCCAGTTAGCATTTAGGGGCTCGAGTCCTTTCTCCTGCCTAGAAGGAGCCCCATGAGGCTTCACTGTGTGTGAATCTGAGAGGGAGTGTGACTGTGTGTGCCCTTTAGAGGAGGGCTCTTACTTCTCTGTCCTCTCAGTCACCGCCTTCTCGGTTCTGGTTTACAGAGCAATTTCTCTTGCTGGCTCCTTGCCTCAGCCTCCAAAACCCGAGGGTTCCCACATCCTTCTTGTGCTTCAGATGACTCCCACAAACCTCAAGATAAGATTCAAGTGAAATTCAAGACCTCTACCGTCTGGCCCTAGCTTACCTCCTGGTCTCACCACTCCTACCTAGCCCGGACCACTCTTCCTTCCACTCCTCCCGTTCTCCTGCCCTCTGGCTGTCCTCCATCTACCCATCAACCGGAGGGTACCCAGGGATCTGCCTTGCTCATCATTGTAAGGGGCCCCTCAGGAGTCGCCGGGGTGGAGCGGGCGCCGGTCCTTCTCGAGGCGGCCGCCAGGGGGCGGCAGGAGCGGCTCCAGATGACAGCAGGAGGCCGCGGGTGGGGGAGGGAAGAGGGAAGCAGCGAGCGCGGGTCTTGGCTCTTAGGATAGCAAACTTCGAGCCTGAGCTCTCCGCGCACGCCCGATCAGCTGGCCGCGCGCGCACCCGACGCCGAACCGGGGCGCAGCGGGAGCCTGTGTAGGGTGGGCTTGGGGCAGCGGCGGCAGTCCGTGCGGCGGGCTCGGGAACCACGCAGGGCGAAGTGAGAGGAGGCGGCCGCCGGCTGCTCCGGGACGTGGACAACCAGGTGAGCAGAGCCGCCAGCGTCGTGGGTCGCGCATCCTGCACGCCTGCTCTCTGCCGCTGCGGTCCCTGGGCCCATCCGGACCGCGGGCGGGAGCGGTGGGTGTGTCCGGGACGCAGGGGCTGCGCCCGCACCGGGCTCAGGAAGTTGCGGCGCCCGATCTGCGCACACTACTGCGCCTCCCTCCCTCCGCTTCCCGAAAGGTTTGTTCTGTCCTGCCGGCGCCAGCCCTGAAAACCCTAGAGACGGTCCACCTGGGCTGTCCCGGGGCCGGGCCCGCGCGCTTGGGGTCTCGACACAGGACACCGGGGCACGCACACCCGGCCGGTCGGCCGGCGCGCCCCATCCCAGCCTCGCCCCCTCCTGCCCGGGCCGAGCGCTAGCGGCTGCTGGCCGAGTTTCGGTCGGCGCGCGTCGAGCTCCATCCTGAGGCCTCGGCCACGCCGTTTTCTAGAAAGCCTTCGACTCACGTGTGGGTCTTTGCGGAACCGCGGCACCCCGGCGCCAGCGAGAGTCGGACTGGATGGGTTTCCACCAGCTCCAGAGGCTCCCCCAAGGGCAGCCTAAGTACTGGCAGTCCCCCGGCGTGCTCTTAGAATTAGCTTTTCCAGAGCTAGCTTACCTTAGGGGTCTAGAGACCTGGGAGTGCATATAATTTTGTTTTCCTTGAAATAACAGCAGCCCTAACTTGGGCGTTCTCAGGCCCTCTTAGCATCTGAAATGTGTGGGTCTGGTGTTTCCTAAGCGTGCACACCCAACCCCACAACCGCAGTCCCCCAGCCTCCACTACTGCCTGTTAACTGTGCATGCTTGGGTCTCTTTCTGTCTCCATTGTGACCCCACCACGCAGTGCTTCTTCCTTTTGAGGTAGGTAAGTGACTCTCAAGTCTTGGACCCGTGTAACTGAGCCATTCTGGGATGTCTGTTTGAATTTGGACTGAGAGAAATAAGACACTCAAGAGAGGTCTGAGGAGTTATCTTGTCCAGCTGTCGTTTCACAACTGAAGGCACCCCGACGCAGAATAATCTAAAGATTTTTCAAAGGTTGCACAGATCTTGAAACCTTGCATGACCTGCACGTGTCTTTTACTTTGATAAAGGTGGTGAAGGGGCGGGTCTTAATAGGATCTTACTGAGTCTCAATCTACAGAGAAGCAAACATTTTAAGAATGTAATTTAAATACAGTCCTCCTGAATTCTTATATAGATATATTTTTGTTGGTAACGTGATTGAATTTCTTTGAAAAACAAAATCTTTGCCCTGGAATTAATGCCAGGAAGCAGATGGGAGTCCTGGGACTTTCCTATAAACCTTTGCAGGGCTGGAGCAGGGTTTCCCAGAGGTCCTGGCATGGGAAGTGCGAATGGGTGATCAGAGTACTGGAGTACTTACTGAACAGGCAGTGCGTGGGCCGGACTTCTGTAGGGATGGATAGTTGGGTCAGCTTATGTGGGCTTGTCCATGACCAGCACTGAGTACAGCACCCAGTGGTCTTTATCTTGGTCTTGCGCCTGCCATAAAGAAATGTTCCTACATGGCTGTTAGGAAAGAAAATAAACAAAATGAAATCAAATGGAACCCAGAGTTGGGGAGTAAGATCGGGGTTGGAAATTCTGATCGGAGGTGTTGTGGTTTTAGTTTTAGTTTTGCCTAGAAATGCTTGTTGTGATTGCAACCAGTTATCCTAGAGAGAGGCCAGGTGTCACCCTCGCCTTCTTGGTCCCCACATTTCTCTCCATGGTTCCACCTTTCTCCGCCTTGTCCTTGAGTCTTGAGGTCTGCTTGCTCCTGACTCCTTTATCTTCCCCCTCTCCTCATTTATAGCCCATTCGTGACCAAGTTCCTTCTACATTCTTTCGTGATATCTCAAAATTATTTTTGTGTCTCCATTACCTCTGCCCCTACCTTATATCCAAATGACAGTGATAATCTCTCCTGACTCCTGGCCATGAGTCTCTTTTTCATTTTAATCCATTTCTCTCTCATGCTGACAGATTAATATTTCTAAAATTCTGACTTCATCACATCATTCCTCTCAAGAAATCGCAATACCAACCCCCATTCACCCCCAAGTATTCATTTCTATTTAATTTACCCCCAGCAGATCTTTCTGAGTATCTGCTGAGCTAGGGGCCATTCCTACATTCTGGAGCTTCCAGGAAGAACAAGACAATATCCTTGCCCTCAGTTTGTTGACAGACCAGCACATGATTTATGGCCACCTGGGAGAGAAAGAGACCAAAGAAATAACCACAAGACAATGCAGAATATTGGGGGGGGGGGTGCAAAACATCCAGAAGGCACAGATGGAGAGATTTTTTTTCTACATAGGAGCTAGGAAAGTTATAGCTGGGCTTTGAAGCATGAGGAGGAGTTCAAGGAGAGGGGAAAGGCTGGGAAGTGGGAGGGATGCCGTCAGGGGGAAGAGATTGAGCAAAGCCCTAGAGATGTGAGAGTGTTATTATAGACAGGGTTCATCTGGGCATTTAAAACTATCTTAATTCCAATCTGCTCCATTGATCCAATAACATTGCAAGTTTTTCCTTCCTGAAACCCTTCCCTCCACTTACCCAGTCTCTGCCGTGGCTTGGAAATCTGGATGCCCCCTCTGCTAACCCAGATCTTGTCAGGAAGTGTAACCCATTCTCCTTGCACACACACTCCCCTCTCTCTCATCCCTGGACCCACCTTCTCTGTCTTCTGCATCCTGTGTGTTCAGCCTGGACATGTACTAGTGGGTAAGCCCCATCTTCCCAGACACCCTGGAATTCCTGAAGAGCGGCCTCTTGGCCTCTCCTCCTTGGGCCTTTCCAAGGTGAGTAGCACAGTGCTGTCTCATAACCAGCCCCAGCAAACTTGAAAAGGTGCCTCAACTGGATGTGACCTGCCATTCCACTTTTCCCATCTTTCTCCTCTTTTCCCCCACATTTCCTCTCTATTATCTTTGTATGTGTACACAGAGTTGTGGCATTTATTTATGCATGTGTAGATGTAAAGGTTACATGTGTATTTATTGACTCTCTCTGTAACAACAATGGGTTAGAAATGTTTTGTCAGGAGTCAACCCACTACACAGGCTAAAGCTGGGAATGGAGTGTGGGGCTCCAGTGGGGGTTCTGACCTGAGGCTGCTCTGCTGTCTCTTGCTTTCTTTCAGGATCGCTCCTTGTCACTCCTCCTCTGCAGGGACTGGGTGCTGATGCTGGGACACCACTCATTACCTGGGCCTGTTTTGCTCTCTTTTCCTTCTCCCACCCATCAAGATGGACTTCTCTGGTTTCTGGAGCCTCACTGTCTTGATGTAGTTATTCAGGTTATGCTTTGTGAGCACTGGCATGTGCTGTGCTTGGGGCTTGACTCCTCCAGCAACCTGTAATGGAAACATCGTACTTGCCTGAGGTAGACAACTCAGGTTCTGAACCTAAGTCTTAAAACCCAGCTCACTAAGCCTGGTGCTCTTTCCAGCCTATCATTATTTTGCGAAAGGCTATCCTTAGGACATCTGAGTCAGAGTTAGGAACTGCTGGAAATGCAGACCAACGTAGGTTGGGGACAGAGCCTGGCACTTTTAGGAGTGTCTCCGGTGTTTCTTCTGCATGGTTAGGTTTGAGCACTGCTGACCTGGGCTGCCTGCCTTTAACAGGAGGTGCTAATGACAGGTGGTTGGTGAATGTGCCACTATAACCCAGGTAACACATTTCTTTTTAACAGAGGCCTTTGGCTCTAGGGAATGAGCAATGGAGCTTTGAGGCCTGGGCCAGGTGGAGAGCCCAGGTGAAAATAGTCTTCAGTCAGTCCTGAAAGTATACTTCCCACTCCACAGTGGGAGCTGTCATGGAAGTCCTGTCTCCATCAGGCTCACTGTGAATTTATTTCTGGGGCTTGAGTGAGTGCTGAGGAAGAAGGATAGGGGTGGATAGTTTGGGAACCCTAAGTTTCCTGGGATAAGAAATGGACTGGGACTTCCCAAATAGGGCTACCCATATTTTGCTCTCCACTCCCTCCAGGCATGGTGAATTGTACCAGGATGGGGTCCAGTCATTGACGGGTTCTTTCATTCTAAGGGCCTTTATTTTGCTTCTCTCCAATTGCCAGCCTCAGTTTCCTCATCTGTAGCAAATGGATGGCCAAAGCCCGAAGGGTGGTGTAGGGACCAGTGTGTAAGCGTGCAGAGCATTAGCAAAGTCCTGGCTCATAGTGGGTGCTCAGTATCAGTTCTCATCCCATTTCTCCTACCTACTCTGTGCCTGATCAGGGCTGGCAGCTCTGAGTGCTCATACATGTGCTGGAGAAAAATATATAATTGTAGGCCCCCCTCACGTCCAGGGGTTTGTGTCTAAAGGGATGACTGTTGCCACCTTATTTCGGATCCCAGCGAATGAACACCCCTCATTGTTGGGCAGATAAAATATATTATGCTCACTTTGTTAAAGATGGCACTGCCCACATGGAAGTTCGTTGATATTAATATGTGTTCTGGAACAGGCTGTGGGCAGGCCTAAGGCTTAGTTTAAGAGTAAGCTCTTCCCCACACCCTTGACTGATTGGATGATGTAGGGTGGTGCACTCTCCTGAGGAATCCCATTAAGCCTCAGATGGGTGGCTTTGTATCAGAGACTTTCTTGTGTGTATAATTGGATTAAAGGTTTGGATTATCTATGCTATAAACGGGGGCAGTCCGGGAGCTTGCCCTCTCTCTCGGTTCCTGGGTTCCTGAGATTAGTATTAGAGAGGAGAGCAGAGTAAGGCCACGTGAAGGCCAGGAGAAGCAGCCGAGATGGCAGAGTGCTGAGGAAGAAGCCAATTTGTTAAGAGTTGGTGCAGGAGGAGATGGGGAACAGAGGTGAATAAGTCTGGTGAGCTAGAAACCTTTGATTCTAGGAAACTTGGATAAGTCAGTAGCTTTGTGAGCACTGAATGTATGGGTTTTGGAGCCCAGTGTGTGTTTTTGCTTGCCCGCCGGGTGCAAGCTAGAATTAAAGCTGATGGCTCACCAGTTTTTGGCTCCGTTGTTTCATTACCAACTGTTTGAATCCAATGCGAACTTGCGTGGGCCAGGCTGCTGTGATGGTGGCCTTGACTACTGGCCATACACTCATTGTGCAGTAATAATAACAAATTCTCCAGTTTCCTTTTTTTCATTTCTACAAGAAGAATCTAAGAAGCAAGTAGGCAGCAGTTTTCTTTATTAATGGTTAGTCATCCTGGGACATTGGTCTCTTTCTACTTTTGTCTTCTTTTTACTTAATCTTTCAACCAGACACACTGTGTATGTTGTCCTCTCTCATGTGCCTTGCTGAAGCTGAAGGCTTGGTGCAGTGGTTCTTAACCTAGGTTCTATCGAACCCTAGGGGTTCGATGAGTAGGTCTCAGGGGTTCGGAGAAGCCAGAATAAAGTAATACCGTAATTTGTTGTGAGTTCATGCACTTTGTTGGTTTTGTTCTTTGAGCAAGGTGATGTTCATGCACGGCTTATTTTGTGCACCATTATAAAACATATACCTATGTCTTGAATTTGGAAAAAGAAATCATATTTTATTTATCACTAAAGAAGGGTTTGGTGAAGGCGCATATGAAACTGGTGGGTTCGGTACCTCAAAAAAGGTTAAGAACCACTGGCTTAGTGCTATCTTGGCAGTGTCTCTTCAGCCCTCTCCTCTTGGGCGTGGTCCAGAGGACAGAGGGCCAGGTTTGCACTGTGGTGTCTTATCCCAGAAGGACGGCACTGGGTGACCCCGCAACCTGCACTAGGCAGGGGCAGAGCGGGCCTACCTTATCCTCCCGGCCAGCTGGCTGGCTGGCTGCCTGCCTGAGGTCTGGCCAGCCGTGAGGATCCAAGTAATGAGTGATTAATAGGCACCCCATCTAATCTCCTGCCAGGGGAAATGAAGGACCAGCCATGGGTGGGGCTTGTCTTGACCTGCTCCAGGTGGACTTGGAATGCACCGAGCTCAGGATGAGGATTAAGGCTTGAAAGACAAGAGGAAATGAAATGTTAACCCTTTAGGCAGTAGCCATTGGAGGCTGACCTGCGCGCAGGAGCCCAAGCAGGGAAATGGCAAGGGGACTATCTGCAGACACAATGAACAGGTGTGGTCTTTGATTTACTGCAGGGATGCCATGTGACTAGAGGCCCAGGGAGACCATGTCTTGTACTTGACCATTTTTTCTGGGAAGCTCAGTCAAGAGAGAGAGGAATTTCTTATGGACATGGGTACACACCTTTCATCCTTTCAGCAAGTTACACATTTGTATTTGCCACACAAACTTGTCCTAAAACGCAGAGCCTCTGACTGCTTGTCATCTCCAAGAAGATGGAAGGGGGAGCCTGGTGCTGGCGGTACACCATCTCTGGCAGTAGGTCCACCTTCTCCCCTGTCAGGCCCAGCACTGTTGATACCAATGGGGAGCCTGACTTCTGGCCTTGGCTCCACTGTGCTGTGTGTCCCTGATCAGTTTCTTTAACCTCTTGTCCTGTAGTTTCCCAACCTGTAACGTGGGGGTAATGGGTGAGATTCAGGGCGATGCAGAATGCTTAAAGCAGTCTCGGGTACATGAAATTGGGCGTGCATGGTAGCAGTCGTGTTTTCCACGTTGATCTACCTAAGACCTGAGCCCAGATCTTCTCTAGGAAAGATCTAGGTGGCTTCTTTCCCCCTCTAAGACTTGTTTAGGGTGAATTAACAGCTACTCTTTGATTGATATTGCTTGTTTGACCCCTGACCCTCACCTGCTTGGAATTCTGGTCTCTCCTGCCCCTCCCTTTACTTCTGGCTCCCTGGCCTCCATGTCTGGCAACCAGGCCTGGTGGGCTGGGCAGTGTGACACCTGCTTGGTCCACTTCCACACCAGCTCTGCCTGTGGCCAACCTCACTGTGACTGGACAGCTGAGTGAAGAGGCTGAGGGTAGAGAGGGTGGCTGGTGTCAGAGCAGGATTTGGGGCTGTGTGGACAGTCCTCCCTACAGTGCACTCAGAATCACATTGTAGGGGGAGGGGTCATTTTTAAAAAACAAAGTCTTTGTTTAGTGTTTTCATATTGTAATGACACTGCTGACCTGTGCTTCATTTTTAACTGTTTCAACTTTTATTATTTAAAACAAAATGTATTATTTGATAAAGTGAACTTTTAAAAAGCTAAAAACAATGAATGTGAACTGAAGCTCTTGTTTCCTCTTCTAGTTTCTCTGAGCCCCCTTTGCCTCATGTTTGCTGGAAGCTAATAATAGTAACACTTATCAATAGTGGAGAGGAGGGTCAGAGGACAGAAGACAGGAGGCTGTATGAGGGCTTTTATTGCTGGTTATAGGTGAGCCATGAACTCAGAGCCATATCTACTCATATTTGAAGTCTCATTAGAGGGTGTGCACTGACATTCGAGCCGCTAGCTCCATTTAGTGTCCTTTCCAAGACAGACAGGTACCCCAGTCCTGCTTGGCTTTAGTGAGGTTTTAGTCAAGGCCCAGGATTTCATGCTGCTTGAAGTTCAAAGGGTCTTTTGGCCGGCTCAGGGAGAAGGAATCACTATATTACAGTATCCTTTTTTTATTTTATTTTTTAAATTCTTTTTCAAGTGAGAGGAGGGAGATAGAGAGACAGACTCCAACATGTACCCTGACCGGGATCTACCTGGCAACCCCATCTTGGATTGATCGATGCTCTACCCATCTGAGGCCATGCTCACAACATAGCTATTTTTAGTGCCTGAGGCACAGGCTCCACAGAGCCATCCATGGAGACATCCTCAGAGCCTGGGGCTGATGCTCTCAAACCAATCAAGCCATGGCTGCCGGAGGAGAAGAGAGAGAGAAAGAAGGGGGAGAAGGAGGAGTGGAGAAGCAGATGGTTGCTTCTCCTGTTTGCCCTGACCAGGAATTGAGCTTGGGACTTCTACATGCCAGGTTAACACTCTACCACTCAGCAAACCAGCTAGGGCCATATTATAGCATTCTGCATTAACTTATTTAATCCTCTCAACAATCCATGTGAGCTAGGCCCTATTATTCCTTTCTATAGCCTAGAAACCTGAGGCCCAGAGTGGTGAAGGGACTTGCATGGGCTCACACAGCAAGTAGATTTCCGAGTTTTGTTTGAATTCGAATTCATCTGACTCTGAAACATGTGATCTCAGGTAACTAAAGAGCCACTTAGCACCTCAGTCTAATTGCAATCCACTGAAAAGCCTAATTGGAATTCACCATTTTTAAATAGTGTTTTTTAGTTTATTCACAGAATTGTGCAACCATCAACATTATCTAATTCCCAGAATATTTTTATTTCCTCCAAAAGAGACCTTGAACTCATGAGCAGTCACTTCTTGCTCCTGCTTCCTCCAGTCCCTGGAAACTACTCATCTACTTTCTGTCTCTATGGATTCCGGCCGCTTCATGCAAATGGAACCATACCATGTGTGGTCTTTGGTGACTGGCTCCTTTCTCTAAGAATGACATTCTCAAGGTTTGCCCATGTTGAAGCATGTATCAGTATTCCCTTCCTTCTGACTGTTGTGTCAACCACTTTTAAAATAAAAAGGCTATTTTGCTTAGAGATGGGAATTACAGTCTCAAAACAGATGCAGCTAAAAGGGATGCCCAGTTTTTGTTTTTGTTTTTTACAGGGACAGAGAGAGAGTCAGAGAGAGGGATAGATAGGGACAGACAGACAGGAACAGAGAGAGGTGAGAAGCATCAATCATTAGTTTTTTGTTGCCGTTGCGACACCATAGTTGTTCATTGATTGCTTTCTCACATGTGCTTTGACCGTGGGCCTTCAGCAGACCGAGCAACCCCTTGCTGGAGCCAGTGACCTTGGGTTCAAGTTGGTGAGCTTTTGCTCAAGCCAGATGGGCCCGTGTTCAAGCTTGCGACCTTGGGGTCTCGAACCTGGGTCCTTCCACATCCCATTCCGACGCTCTATCCACTGCACCACCGCGTGGTCAGGCAGGGGATGCCCACTTTTAATGGTGGGCAGGTGTGAAAGAACTGTGAGAACGGGGCAGGTGCAGTGAGTGCCCCTGCCTGAGTGTGCAAGGGAGTGTTGGGTACAGGCTGGCTGGGTTCCAAGGTCTGGAGCCACGGGGAGGCCCAGCCATCTTCCTCCCAACATTTTGTTGGGCTGCCCTTGGCTCGTGCCATTGGCAAAGCCTATGAGGACCCACCCTGGAGAGGTGGTATGGGTGCTGTGGACCCCGCCTGGGAGAAATGCCTAGAACAGGGTTCCCCAAACTATGGCCCGTGGGCTGCATGCGGCCCCCTGAGGCCATTTATCTGGCTCCTGCCGCACTTCCAGAAGGGGCACCTCTTTCATTGGTGGTCAGTGAGAGGAGCACAAGATGCGGATGTGTCCCGTGCTCCTGAGTACTGTATGTGGCGACGCCGCAAAGCGCAGCGTTGCTCACGTACAGTACTATTTCCAGTGACGTGGGAATGCATGCGTCTCGGCTCCAGAAGCCCGTCATATGATGCGTGTGCATATGTGCAGTGTGCATAGGGATTTGTTCATAGTTTTTTTTATAGTCCGGCCCTCCAACGGTCTGAGGGACAGTGAACTGGCCCCCTGTGTAAAAAGTTTGGGGACCCCTGGCCTAGAGGTTTGAAGTTGTCTCTGCCATGAGCTGTCTAGTTTGGGAGTTGTGCAGACATTTGTGCCCCTGCACTGTCTGCTTCATGGCTTTTATCTCTAGGTTTAGGCTGTTGTCAAATACCACCTACTGAGACAACACTGCTGATTAGCTTTTCTTTTTTTAATTCAGTGAGAGAAGGAGAGGTAGAGACTGACTCCCATATCCAACTGGGATTCAATCGTCAAACCCACTAGGATGTGATGCTCTGCCCATCTGGGGCATTGCTGCTGAGCATTGCTCCATTGCTCAGCAACCAAGCTTTTCTTAACACCTGAGGCGGAGGCCATGGAGCCACCCTCAGCACCAGGGGCCAACTTGCTCTAATCGAGCCATGGATGCAGGAGGGGGAGAGACAGAAAGAGAGAGAGAGAGAGAGAGAGAAGCAAGGGGGGTTGGAGAAGCAGATGGGCACTTCTCCTGTGTGCCCTGACTAGGAATCAAACCTGGGACATCCATGCGCTGGGCCAACACTCTACCACTGAGCCAACTGGCCAGGGTCTGATTGACTTTTTATGTTTCTAGATGTAATACTTAATCTTTTTGATTATAAAGATTAACTTACAAAATATTCAAAGGAAAAATTTCAAAATACAAAAAACATAAAGAAGAAAAATAAGTCATAATTTCCCAACAAATGATGGCCATTATTTTTAATATGCATCTTTTTTTTTTTTATTAAGTGAGATGACGGGAGGCAGAGAGACAGACTCCCACATGTGCCCTGACTAGGATCGACCTGGCATGCCCACTAGAGGGTGATGGTCAGCCCCTCTGGGGCTGCTGCTTCGTTGCTTGGAACAGAGCTATTTTAGCGCCTGAGGTGAGGCCACAGAGGCATCCTCAGTGCCCAGGCCCAAATTGCTCGAACTATTTGAGCCATAGTTGCGGGGGGATGTGTGTGTGTGTGGGGGGAGAGAATGAGAGAGAGAGAGAAAGAGAGAGAGAGAGAGAGAGAGAGAGAGAGAGAGAGAAGGGGGAGGAGTGGAGAAGCAGATGGGCACTTCTTTGTGCCCTGATAGGAAATCAAACCCGGGACTTCCATACACCAGGCTGATGCTCTACCACTGAGCCAACTGGCCAGGGCCAATGTGCACCTTTCTACCATCTACCCATCTATCTATCTACATGTGCATGCACGTGCACACACACACACACTTTAATAAAAGTGGTATTGTGTTGAACATATTGTTTTATTCCCTAATTTTTTCACTTAACGATAATATATCACGCACTGTTACATTTATTGTTGGATGCATTATTACATATAGAGTTACACTTTCTATGTACTAAATAGTCACTGTTCTTCCAAAGCTTGATTTTATTAATAGCTACAGATTTATTTTTTATTCATTTTTTTTTTTTTTTTTTAGAGAGGAGACACAGAGTGAGAGAGAGAGAGAGAGAAAGAGAGAGAAAGGGGGGAGGAGCTGGAAGCTCAACTCCCATATGTGCCTTGACTAGACCAGTGCAGGGTTTTGAACTGGCGACCTCAGTGTTCCCAGGTCGACACTTTATCCACTGTGCCACCACAGGTCAGGCCAGATTTATTTTTTAAATATTAATGTTGCTTACACAGTCCATTTTTGGACATGTTCATTTTTAGTTTTTTAATAGGATTGATAAATATAACTGCATATTTTGTGCATTTTTTAATACTTCTGTTAATACACTGTGCTGTTTCTGAAACAAAAGATAATATTCTTTAAGGTGTTTGATACATACAGTCAAGTCGCTTTCCAGAAGCCTATGTAATTATAATTCCACAACAGTGTTATTTTTTATTTGAGTTTTATTGTACATGTAACTTTATCAAACCATTCTTCCCTCCCTCCCTCCTTTGCTCCCTCTCTCCCTCCACCTTCCTTTCCTATACCCCTTCCCCTTCCTCCTCCTTCTCTTCTTCCTTCTCCCTTTCCTACCCTACCTCACATACCTGCATAGTACATTATTCTGATTTCCCCTTGATACTTGCCTTTTTTTTTATTCAGTCAAAGGAGGGTAGGCAGAGAGACAGACTCCCCGTATTCACCCTAACCAGGATCCACTCAGCACTACTGGGTCATGTTGCTCATCTGGGGTGTTGCTCTGTTGCTCGGCAACTGAGCCAGATTTAGCACCTGGGGTGGAAGCCACAGAGCCATCCTCAGTGCCTGGGGCCAACTTGCTCAAACCAATTGAGCCATGACTGTGGGAGGAGAAGATACACACACACACACACACACACACACACACACACACACACACACACACACGCATACACACATACAGTGAGAGAGAGAAGGGGGAGGGGTGGAGAAGTAGATGGTCACTTCTCCTGTGTGCTCTGACCTGGAATTGAACCCAGGACATCCACATGCCCGGCTGATGCTCTACCACTGAGCCAACTGGGCAGGGCCGATACTTGACTATATTTTAATTTAAGCATGTGTACATTTGTCTTTTTTCACACAGTACGATTTTGTGTAAACATTGCCTACTCTTGACCTAGTCAGGGTTCCCATTTTTAGACATAATGACATTTCTATGATTTTTCTTCATCATGGTTCCCCACTCTCTGTTAGCAATCTAGGTTGTTTCTAGTTTTTCCCTAATCAAAAAGTTAGTACTACCAAAACAAATCTTTATTTACTATATTTTATTTTTCTGATTTCACCTTCGGTGTTGAAAATTCAGTTCCGAGCTGTGTTATCAGCAGGTCAAAAGCAGGAGCCTTTCTGTTACATGAGTGCTGTTCAGGGGCTAGTCAGAGAAGAGGTACCTGGGTGTCCAGGTGGGAGGCCTAAGAAACAGAGCAGGGCTTGCTTTCTGCCTCCGCACTTCTTTCCTTATAGGTACAGTTCTTCCCTTGGGCTCACAGTAGGGCACTCAGTGTCTCTCCCTAGTGAGAGATGTAAGGGGCACTGTGAGGTTGGGACTTTCTTAGTTCCATACAGGGAAACTGTGTCAGTATTCATACAATGTTCCTGTGTACATGGACTCATACAATTCTTGCTCTTCTGTGACTGGCTTCTTTCACTGAGGTCTTGTCACGAGAGCACACTAATGTGCTGTAGTGGTTCTGGATGGGCATCGCCATGCATGCATTTTCTTTTGCAGCTAATACTTCTAAACCCCTCCTAGGTGTCAGGTACCCTGCTTGGTGAATGGTGTGGATTCCAGTCCTGACTTTGCCACCTAGTATTGCCTCTGCTGCTTGAACAGCTACATCCTTGACATTCAGTTTCCTCGTGTGTGCAGTGGACTGTCTGTGCGGTAGGAATTAGAGAAGGCAGCATATGCGTGGTGTTCGTTTCTGCAGTGAGAGAAATCACCCACTGTGTGCCTTAATGAGCACTTCAAGCCCATCCAGCTTAATGGTAAAGAGGTGGTATTTCTGCCTGGGGGGGACCTGCAGCCTTGGTGGGAGGTGGGCAGGCAGAGGGGATGATCAGCGTGGTCAACATTATGCAGTAGGAAGTCTAGAGTCCCAGAAGGACATCAGACTAAGATTGGTGGGAATTCAGAGAGATTTGAGCCCTCCCGTAAACTTCTGAGTGTCCGAGGGACAAAGGAAGTAGAAGTCTGTTCTGTTTTTATAGGAGGGCTGTATTTTTTTTTTTTAATTTTTTTTTAAAATTTCTTTTTATTTATTCATTCTAGAGAGGAGACACAGAGTGAGTGAGAGAGAGAGAGAGAGAGAGAGAGAGAGAGAGAAAGGGGGGGGCTAGAAGCATCAACTCCCATATGTGCCTTGACCAGAGCAGGGTCTTGAACTGGCGACCTCAGTGTCCCCAGGTCAACACTTCATCCACTGCGCCACCACAGGTCAGGCTAGGAGGGCTGTATTTTTGAAGACCTCACAGGATTCAGATCTCTCATTATTCAGACTATTTTTCCCCTGGTGGAATAAATGTAAAGATTGTGCATGTGTGCTGGATACATTCTCAGAATGTATCAGAGCTTTGTCTTAAAGTTGCTTTTCACACTGTGGGTGTTATCTCCAGCATGGCACCATGGGCTCATTCAGAAATTGCTCACTTGGTATCTATCTCATGACAGTTGCTTGGCTTCCTCAGAAGCCAAGCTGGTTGTCATTGCCACTGTCATTATCATTATCGTGGTGCTGTAGTGTGACATCATCAGTTGATGAGCCATCAGGGCCAGGGGTCCACAGGCTTTTTTTGTAGAGGGCCAGAGAGTTAGTATTTTGGCTTTGCATGCTATATGGTTTTGTTACAAAGAATCAGCGCTGCCTTGTGAGGCAAAAGCAGCCATAGACAATTCATCAGCAAATGGGCCAGGCTGTATTCCAGTAAAATTTTATTTATGGACACTGCAGTTTGGATTTCACATAATTTCCACATCATAAAATGGTTTTCTTCACTTGATTTTCATTCAACTACTTGAAAATGTGACAGAAACAGGCAGTGGGTCAGGTTTGGACTGCTGGCCAGAGATTGCTGACCCCTGGTCTAGATGACTATAACATTTGAAAATTGCTTTAAATTGTAAAAAGATCCTGATAGTCAACAAAATCACTCATAGAAGTTCCAGAGCCCCTAAAAGTATAGTTGAATTCCCAAGTTCTAGCCAAGGATGTGGGTATTTATCAGCCTGTGTGATACCGACATAGGCAATTATTCCAACACAATTTGTGATTCTTTAAGAAGTCATCCTAATGACTTTAATACTTCAGGTCATATTATGTAGAAATTTCGGCATCAAATGACTTTTTTTTTATGTTTCATGATTCAAATTGTATACCATAAAATTGTTTATTTCATACCATTCTGGAGTCGAGCAACTCTGCCTGACTCTCAACAGACTGATGGCCTCTGGTGGTAGTTTGGAACTTGATTCTGGAATTGTTATAAAAAGCCAGCGAGGGCAGGGCAGGAACCCCAGGGCTTGTGTCTGGCACATGGTGCATACGGGTGAATGCTTATTTCCCTTCTCTTTCGTTTACACCCCACCCAAAAGTTCTGTATATTTGGTCAGTTCCAAAACTCGCTGAGCCTTTTGAAATTCTTCCTTTGGTTCTTTCCACAGGCTGTAAAGGCAGTAACCTTTTTAAATGGAAACAAAAACAAAGGCTGTTAGAAAGCAGTTTCCTTTCCTGGGTCACCAGCTTTCCCTTGCTGGAGAATAAGCAGTGCTATGCTGAGACCACCGGCGAGACAACGGCCCCCAGGTCCAGGGAAGGCACCTTCCGCAGGGAGCAGAACCAGCTCTCCAGCCAGGCAAGGGGGGCTTGGTCTGGATACTGCCCTGAGTCCTGCAGCTCCTGGGTGGTGTGTTTTTCTGTCAGAGACTCCGGTGGTAGGATGGCCAGGATCCTGTCCAGATGGAAGACTGCTAGCTCCAAAGGTGACTGTGTGCTTTTTCTGTATGTGTTGGGTAGAAGGTCTGTCTTGAGTAGACATGTGTTTGTGTTATTTAGGGGATGGTGGCATATAACCATGTGTGCTTTCTGGCCTTGAGGTCTGGCAAGATGTGGAGGGAGGCAGCTACTACCCTTTGGCCGGTTAGATTTTTTATTATAATATTGGGTTTTCCTATGCTTTAGAGCAATTTGGTTTATGGACAAGTGGTCTTGGAGCCCAGGGCATGGGCTGAGCTCTGACTTTGCCATTCACTTGCTGTTTGACCTCCAGCATTTATCTCTGGAGTCACTAACTGTTTATTTCTAAATGAATGGTGGTAGCCTAAACCATTCTGAGAGCCCATTTCTCAGTTGAGACATGTGGGGAACCTGGACATTTCACCCCCACTCCGTAGCATTGACACATCCCTCCCTCTTCCCCCTGAGGTGGTCAGAGGAGGCCTAGTGGAAAGTTAGGACTATAACCACCACCCAGCAAGACCATGTATCACTTTCTGCCTCCCTCTCCCTCCACTCACACACATACCAGTAGTGCCATGGGCACAGCAATGAGGCCTCCTATCCCTCCCAGCCAGTGAAGTGTCAGTGGAGACCTGTCAGGTAGCTAGAACTCCCGCAATGGTCAACAATAATGGTGGATTCCCCTTTCCCCTTGGCTGTTAGTGAAGGCCAAGTAGGGAAACTGGACTTCTATTCCTACCTGGCCATAATGAGGTGGGGCCCATCTTCCCCTGCTAGCACCATGTCAAGTTTAAAGAAAACCTAGAGCCTCATACATTATCCCTGAAATGTCCAGCTTTTAACTGAAAATCACTCGTCATACCAGGAACCAGGAAGATCTCAAACTGAATGGAGAAAAAAAAAAAAAAAAAAAGACTATCAATTGCTGCCAACATTGAGAAGACGGAGATGTGAGAGGTTTTGAAGTAGCTGTCATAACAGTTTCAATGAGCAATATAAGGAAGAACCAAATGAAAAGTTTAGAGCTGAATAAAACAGTGACTGAAATAAAATCTCACTGAATGGTCTAAACAAGAGAATGGAGATGACAAAGAAAAGAATCAATGATTTTGAATGTGTAACAATAAAAATTACCCAATCTGAACAACAGAGAGGAAATAGACTGGGGGAAGGATAAAAAAGAACAGATCTTCCAGGACCTGTAGGGCCTTAGGAAGAGATGTGTGTTTGAAATTCTAGGAGAGAAGAAAGAAGGTGGGACTGAAAAAAGTACTCAATGAACTACATGTTGAAAACTTCCCAAGGTTACCTACAGATTCAAGAAGCTTAGCAAATTCCAAAGAAGATGAACCCAAAGACATCCATACCAAGATACAGCATAGTCAAACTTCTGAAAATAGTTTTTAAAAATAAGAAAAAGTAGGAGGAATCAGTTTACCAGGTTTCAAGACTGACATAGCCACAATAATCAAGACTGTGTGGTGTTGACAGAGGGATTAGCACAAAGATCAGTGGAACAGAATAGAGAACCCGGAAATATGCCCCTCTGATTTTTGACAGACGTGCATAGACAAACTTAGAGAAACACTAGCTGTAATTATTTGAATGATTATTTGGATGAGGCTGGTGGAAATGGAGTAAGAGGTAAGAGTTATCTGAGAAAGAATACAAAGGAAGAGTTGAGTGTCGGCAAAAGACTCGACCTAGGGCACACGGGAAGGAAGAGTCACAGAAACCCATGTAAGCTTTGAGCTTTATTCACCGGAAGGCTGGTGATGCTACCACCAAGGTAGGAAACCTCAATAGGGGGAGGACTTCGTGTGCAGCTGGTAAACCGGGTCCTTTTATAATTCATTTTGGGCGGGCCATCAGCAGGAGGAAACTAGAAATACTCAACAGCGGTCTGAATGAGAGCATAGGTCTTGAGATGTTGGTTGCTGAGACCTCAGCATGAAATAATAATCAAAGAGGTCAGAGTGTAAGAGTCCTTACTGAGTCATTAGTGAGGACTGTAATATTGTTGATATTTTTCTAGGCCTGGCTTAGGTCACAAGAAAAAAGAGATAGGAAGTGAACAGAGTCACATGGCCATTGACAATGGAGTTCAAGAGAAACTGGGTATAGTAATAGTTTTATTGCCCCTAAACTCAGTTTCCTTTTATTGTCTCTAATCTCAGTTACCTTTTATTGTCCCCCTTGACCTCTGGATGACCTTTGACCCCAATGACTCACCTCTCTTGGTTTCCTTGAAAATGTTTCCTAATTTGTAAGATGGCTGTCTGTTTCACATTATTATAATCTTCTAATCATGACTTTTTACCTGATTTCAGCTTTACCTAATACTAGCCCATCACAGAATTTTGTCAAAGTATGACTTAACTTGCTAGATTTCTGCTTTCTTCTATAAGGATACGGGAAGCTTTTTGACATGCAACTGCATAGCAGTGATCGCTACAAATCATAGACTAGATTTCTATCGCTTAAAAAAATAATGACATAACTCAAATGTTAACGTAGAGCCGAGCAGGAAAAGGCAAATCCTTTTCCCTGATGCTCAGAAGCACCAAAGGCAGCGCGTGTGGCCAGTTGATTTATGGTGGCTGCAGCACACCAAGCCGGGATGTGTTCTGGATGGGCGAATGCATGGGGGCACTAAGAAAATAGCCTGGACTCAAGGTCAATGCCATCCAGGAGTGAATAGGCAGAGCACAACCTTGCACACAGCGTCTCCCCTGGCAGGACCCAGGCTGCAGCTCTCCTTGGGTTAGATATTCGATGTCGTATGGCAGGAGACCTCCTTCATGGTGGTGCTATAAGACGTGTCTTCAATACTCAGGTGGGCTTGGGTTCAGATCTTGTGGCTGCCACTTGACTAGCTCTGGATGTTGGGCATAGTGCTTCATTGCTCGTAGCTTCAGTTTCCTTGTTTGTGAAATGGGGAAGTCAATAGCACCTGCCTCATATTGTCTTGAGAATTGATTAAAATAATGTTTGGAAAGTGATTAGCATAGCTCATCCTGTGTTATACACTTAGATATTTAAATCCCTAATCCTAGTTTTGTCTTTGATTAGCTATAAAACCTTGCACCAGTCCTTTTTATGTCATTGAGTATCAATTGATTCATCTGTAAATTGTGAATATAAAATAATGAAATTGGGGAGTTGGGTTAGAAACTCCCAGTTTTTTTTTTCTGTGCTTTGTGAATCTGTGAAAAGATATTAATCTGAAAAGTCACAGAAGAAAGAACTGATAGATTCAAAGGCATAAAATAAGGGTTAACATCCTCCATATTAGAAAGAATTCTTAAGAATCAGTTCAAAACATTGTGAGCACTACAGAAACATTAGTAAAGAGCTTGTAAGAAGAGACAGCAGTACACTTGGCTAATAAAAATGAAAATCTGTCTCACTAATAAGAGTACCTATTAAAATGCCTTTTTTTTTGCCTGTTGCAACAAACACATTGAATGACACCCCATCTCCTCCCACCCCCCCCCCCCGCCCCCATAACCGAAGGTGTTCACCAACAGCTTTCCCACGGGGAGCATAGGCAGAGCACGTTTTCCACTCTGTTGCAGTCAGATATGGCTGTCAGACTAAGCTGGATGATGGAACACGAGTGGTAGATACACACACTACCTTCATGAAGCTGCTAGCTCAATCTGCAACGATTACTCTTTTCCCTTGTTTGTTCACTGAATGGGAAAAAAATAGTCAGGGATTCTGAGACAATGCCGGAGCTACTAGATGAAGAAAGACTGGGTTCCTGGATGCCTGCGTGACTGTGTGGAGCAGAATGGCACTGCCAGCTCATGTCAGACGGTGAACCAAACAAAAAACTTCTTGTTGTGTTAAGCCATTGAACTCCTGGGGTGGTTCATTACAGCATTTAGCCTACCCTAATTAATGATCAAACTAGGAAAGATTATATAATGCTAACACTATTGACAGATGTGTCTATTCTTTCTGCTCCATGTAGGATTTTAGGTGGATTCACTCTTTTTTTTTTTTCCTTTTTTTTTACAGGTACAGAGAGAGAGTCAGAGAGAGGGATAAATAGAGGCAGACAGGCAGGAACGGAGAGAGGTGAGAAGCATCAATCATTAGTTTTTCACTGCCGTTGCGACACCTTAGTTGTTCATTGATTGCTTTCTCACATGTGCCTTGACCGCGGGCCTTCAGCAGACTGAGCAACCCCTTGCTGGAGCCAGTGACCTTGGGTCCAAGCTGGCGAACTTTTTGCTCAAGCCAGATGGGCTCGTGCTCAAGCTGGTGACCTTGGGGTCTTGAACCTGGGTTCTGCATCCCAGTCTGACGCTCTATCCAGTGCGCCACCTCCTGGTCAGGCTGGATTCACTCTTTTAAAACAGATACAAAGGATCTTAAATAGTCATACTTTTTGGCTTAGTGATTTTATTTTCAGTAGTCTACCCTAAGGAACTAAGCAAAGAAGCAGATAAAGAAGTTAATACAAAAATGTTCATCACAGATTCCAACAATAAGGAAACACTTGATACATTATCTGGCTTCCATAGGATGACTGTTATACACCGATTTAAAATATTTCTGAATATTACCAATGTGTTGCTTATCTTTTAAAGTGAAAAACAGAATGCAAAATGCTATATGTGATTTTTTATGAAGAAATATGTGTAAAACATGCAAATAATGTGTATAAGCATTCTGTATAAAGACCAGAAGGAAGAGCATCAAAAAGTTTCACTGTTAATTTGAATTGTGAGAGTATGAGTAATTATAGCTTTCCTCTTTATGTTTTTTCCATAGTTTTTAAGTTTTCCTCAATATACATGTAAAATTTTATAGACAGATTTTTTTTTTCTAAAAGAATACCTCATTAGCTGTCTTCTACCCAGCTGGAAGTTTCACCTAGACTTATTTGGTGGACGAATGTGGTACTTACTCTCTGTGAGTTTGTTCTTTTAGTGTTAGCATATTTGGAGCACCCTCCTTTCCCAATATAACGTGTTGTGTGTGCATGCATGTATGTACACACAGATGCACAAATTTTGTAGGTGGCAAAATTTGGGCCTTGTATCAGAAGAAAGGGAAGAAAGAACCCGAAGGAGGGTAACTTCGCCTGAGCTAAACTGCCTTTAAGGGCCATGGCCACCTGCCTTTCACCAAGGTGGTTGAGTGTATAGGTTTTTGGAATGAGATGGAGCATCATCTTCGAGAGGCCTTCTTGGCACGTCAGAAAACCTGTGGTTCCTGTGCTCTGGTTGTCTGATTTTGCTTCCTTTGCTAGCTACAACCCAGCGATTACCAGCTGCCCTTGGCAGAGCATGCTGGGGAGAGGTTGAGTCTGAGCAGAGAGGAAGGATGAAGTGTGTATTCGGGTAGCTTTTGTTCCTAGGGAGGGCAGCCTGTGTCCCACCCCAGCTGTTTATTTGTGTATTCTAGGACTGGAGCAGAGAATGACCTATATGGTGCTAATTTCAGAAACAAATAGCAGTTGCCACAGAAGAGTAAAGTGCCTGATCAGCACCTGGGCTGGGCACCAGCACCTTTTAGAAATGCAGCATCATCGTGCTTTGAAGAGAAGGCCCTCCAAGTGAGACTGTCAGTTTCGTCTGTCATCATAGAACACCTAAGGTGCCCTGAGTCCTACTCTAGGCAGCAGGGATGGAAAAAAATAAGTCTTTGAGGAGAGTCTTTACTCTTTTATAACCACGTTATGGGGAGGAAAGACAAGCGTAAATCAAAATGATGAACAGTTGCTAAACGAGCTCTCCATAGGAGACTTACATGGGAGCAAAGAAATTCAGCCAGGTTTATCAAATGCTATAAATCAACAACGAAGAAATATCTGGGAAGAGAAGGCACTCTTATTCTGGCACAGTCCTCCCTTTGATCTGCAGTACCTTGTCACTCGAGATGGAAAAAGCATTCTGCTTCCTGTGCAGAAGCAGGAACAGCTGGCTCATTTGTTTAAAATATCTCACCTGCCTGATACTTCTGCCCTTGAAGGTTTTCCTTAGTTACCTGGGAAACGTTTCTTTCTTTTTTTTTTTTTTTTGGCATTTTTCCGAAGTGAGAAGAGGGGCAGTGGCTGAGGGGCAGACGGACAGACTCCTGCATGCGCCCGACCAGAATCCACCTGGCATGCCCACCAGAGGGTGATGCTCTGCCCATCTGGGGAGTTGCTCCGTTGCGGCTGGAGCCATTCTAGCGCCTAAGGTGGAGCCCATGGAGCTGTTCTCAGCACCCGGGCCAACTTTGCTCCAATGGAGCCTTGGCTGTGGGAGGGGAAGAGAGAGAGAGAGAAAGGAGAGGGAGAAGAGTGGAGAAGCAGATGGGCGCTTCTCCTGTGTGCCCTGGCTGGGAATTGAATCAGGACATCAACATGCCAGGCCGATGCTCTACCACCAGGCCAACCGGCCAGGGCCAAAACATTTCTTTAGTACCAAAAACAAATATAAATTCCTTCAATGTTCATGGCCATGAAAACGAGGCAGTTTGTGTTGAAATCCTTAATGAACCTTTGCTGAGCACCTGCTTTCCCCAGGTGAGAAGGGAGCAGTCCCGCTAGTTTCTTCAATGGGTAACAAAATCTGGTGTAATGCATGACCTTGTAAGCATCCGGGGAGTTTTCACAGAGCTTCTCAGCATTTTTTGCTAATTCAGATTTTGTAGGTTTTCATGTTGCTGCGGGCAAACCAGCCAGTTTGAGGTTGCTGCAATGGGAAGAAATGAATTATGTGACTGAGTCTGAATATGACCAGGAGACAGGGATGGGTTTTGCACTGAGGTTCAGCAAAGACCCAGAGCAGAGGGCATGTGGGGGGACATCCCTCTGGCTGAGACCAGCCAGAGGCTGGCAAAGTGACCAACCTGAGGCTCCAGGTCAGTTTGCCCAGAGCCCTGCTGCCTGGGGCAGGACATCCTGACAGATTTGTGGTGAGTGGTGAAGGAAGGCCAACGGGGGAGCGGGGGGACGGGACTGGGGAGGGTTGGACCATTCCTGGAGGCAGTGCCTCCCTGGAATGGGTCAGCATGTCTTCCTCCTGGTCCTAGATGGGCTGTGAATGTTCACCGAGTGTCAGCATTAGCAGACAGAGTAATCTGACATGACCTTGCTTTTTGAGAAGTATAAGTCTGTTAGAGACACATGCTCTTCATCTTTATTCAGTCTTTCCTTCATCCCTTCATCCGTGAATTCATCAGACTCTCACTGTGTGGCCTGGGGGAGGAAAGAGGTAAAGATGAGAACACAGCCCTTGCCTTGAGAAGCTCCCCATCCAGGGAGGCACGGGTGTAAACACAGGATGTTCCATGTCTGTAAGAAGGGAAGATGCTCCCTTTAGACTCCACCCCACACTGCCCTTGTTGGCCGGTACCTCTGCCCATCATGTTGTTTGTGGTGACTATTTAAAGGGGACTCTCCGTCCTTTCTTTCTGCTCTGGATGGCCATTTCCTGTTATGTGGGGTGTCCCTCCAAGAAATGAGAGCACTTCTTCTGCTGCCTCTTGCTTTTTCCTTGGCAGCCTTCTCCCTTCTTCAGCTAGAATCCGTTGCCCAAGGTCTTCCCTCTCCTCGGATGAGGGGTGTGTGCATATCCTTCTCCACTGCCCACACCATGCTGTGGGCAGTGCCGCCCGGTTTTCACGTCCTGGCATGGTCCTCTTCACCTGCTCTGGCTTACTGGGCCTTGGTGGCTCTGTGGTCCTCGACCCTCTGTCACTCATTCCCACCATACTCTCTCTCCACAGAGTTTATCCATTCATAAAACATACAGCTCCTGAGGAGCATGTGTGGTAACAAAAACTAAATTGTTAGATGTTTCTTTTAAAGGTTCTGGAAGCCTTCATCTTTCCCCCAAACCTTGTCCCTCAGCCAGCTATGTGTCCCCGTGTCTGAGATGCTGGCTCACATTCTTCTAATCCCGTGAGCCCACCTGGTCCATGGAGGCATCCCCAAGCCCAGAGATGGCAGGTTGGGGTCAGAGGGTGGACTCCCTCCTGAGTCACACTGTGGCTTTGAGGCCCTATCATGCAGCTGGCGCACTGTGGGCCGCGGGGAGATCCACTCACTGTTATATGCCTCAGCTCTCTCCTCTGTCACCTGGGCAGCTCTAGTTACCTACTTCACAGAGGTGGTGTGAGGTTGAGCAAGCTGGTACGTGAAGTCTGTAGCATGGCACCTGCATATAATAGGAGCAAGGACATGCTCACTAAGGTCCACAGTGCTGCTCATGCCTCGGGATACGGGGGCTCCTTCCTGCCCATGGCAGCCCCTGGGCACTCAGTCTGAGGAAATTATCATTGTTGAAGAAATATCCATTTGCGTATTTTTTAATTTGTTGGTCTGCCTCAGTAGGAGTGTAAGCTTCTCAAGGGCAGGGGTCCCCATCCCACCCCACGCCCCATCATAATTTGTTTCTTGCACGAAGCCTAGGCCCTGAGTGCTGATTGCCCCACAAACAAATGCCATGTCCTCAGGAACACTGGTGCCAGCCCTGCAGTGCCTAAATTCTGGGCTCTGGCTACTTGGGTTTGAATTCTGACTCTCCCACCTACTAGCTGGGTAACTTTGGAAAAGTTAATTCACTCCTTTGTGCCTCCATTTCTCTGGTACCCCCTTCAGGGGTTATGAGAATAAAATGCATTAGGATGCATGAAGCACTTAGACTCCATCTGATACACAGTAGATGTTTGTTAGCACCCTCAGCCCCTATGATTATCTGAAATAATTAGCTGTGCAACCTGGCTCTGCTTTGTGCTAGGGCAGTGGTCGGCAAGCTCATCAGTCAGCAGAGCCAAGTATCAACAGTACAATGATTGAAATTCTTTTTGAGAGCCAAATTTTTTAAACTTAAACTATATAGGCAGGTACATTTCTTATCAAGGTAGCGCCCGCACATGGTATTTTGTGGAAGAGCCACACTCAAGGGGCAAAGAGCCGCATGTGGCTTGCGAGCCACGGTTTGCTGACCAGGGTTCTAGGTGATGTTCATGGCATAATAAACAGTCATTCCTGGGATGTTTCATCTCCCAGCAAATCTGTGTGGTGTACTCAGGCCCTTAGGATAGCATCCACTTATTCATCCATCCATCCACTTATCCATCCATCCATCCATCCATCCATCTTTATTGAGTGTCTAGCTACGCATGATCCTCTACCAGGTGGGAGGCAATGGGTGTAACAGAGTGAAAAGATGACCAGTTCTGGTGTTGGTGGTCTGTGTTCTGTCCCAGCCTTACCCTTGGCCTGCTGCGTAGCCTCAGTTTTGCTGTAAGAATTGAATAACATGACTTATGTCCTGTATCATGTGCTTAGTGAAATTTGTTAATTGACTCTTCCCCCACTTTTCTGGTAATGGAACACATGGGTGTTCCATGGGTGATGCTGGGAGCTGCCTTCTGGTACTTTGTTCGTATACCACTGGAGTGTCAGGTGGGGGTGCCGTGCCCAGTGGCCATGGGTCTATGAGAAGGAAGTTTGCACAAATGGCAGATGGGCTGGAGGCTGTGCTGGTGATGCTGGTGACACAGGGTAGGGCAGGATGTCAGGACCCTGTAGGATGGCTTTCACAGAGGGCCACCATGTGGCACTGGGCGCTGATTTGGTGTCTGTCTGGAGTCTCTGGTCCTCACTCTTGTGCTGGTGAGCCACTGTTTCCCCGGGGACGAGGACTTTTGTGAGTCTGGTGGCTGCTTTCCATTGTGGGAGCTCCAGGGGTAGAAGCCTAAGTGTGGGAGGGAGGGAGGGACAGAGGTAGAACTTGCCTGTCTTTGAGATATGGCTGTGAACCAAGACGTGGGAGGCTGATCAGACCCTCCTCTGCTGGAGTGTGGCCTGAAATCAGGGTCTTCTGGAGCTCTGTGCAGGCATGAGGAGAAGGAGCAGGAAGGACACTCAGAGTGTGGGTACAGAGCAGTGGAGTGGCATCGCTTCCGGGGCACAAGGGCTTCTTCTGGGGTCAGGAGAGTCATGCTTTGCCCTGGGTTAGCTCTGTTATGGTCCCTGCCATCATGAGTATTGGGGTTTCCTGCCTCAAGTCCTCAGTGTGTGGGGATTGTGACTTTGGCCTGAACCAGATCAGATGACTTGTCAGCCTTTCCATAGGATGATCTTTATGGAAGAGAGAGAGTTGGGGCCTGTGCCCCCGGGGAGCATGTGCTGTAACAGAACCTAGAGTGTTAGGTGTTTTGTTCACTGACAAGAACGGTTATAAATCAGCAGCAGCCAGCCTCAGAATGTGACCGGGAACCGTGAAGAACATGTCATTCTGTGGCTAGTCTGCTGAGCATGCCACTGCCACGCCGGTCCGGGACCCCCACTTCTGTCACATCTTGCTCACCCCAGAACCCATTGTGGCCCTCTCTTGCCCACCTCCTCAAAAGTTCTCCTAGTGCCACTTTCCAGGGGCTCGGATGAAATGGGTCCGTGAGCTTCACGATTCCATTCCCCTGGTCGCAGCCTTCTGGCTTCCTGAGCACTGGTGCGAGCCTTTCTGACCCAGCCACAGTGAGAAGTCATATCCTGACTGTGTGTGATGACCACTGGTGTTTTCTCTTTCAATCTTTCCTATTCATTTAAAAAGAGTGCAGGTCATGGCCCACAAAATTGATTTCTCGACAGACTAATGGGCCGTGGCCTCCAGTTTGAAAAGCCGAGCTGCCTGAATGCTGTGCCTTTCAGGGAGGCACATGGGCACCCCAGGGAAGAGTGCACATTCTCCCGGGACAGCCACATCACAAGAAAAACTGACTCACCAAATCTGACAAAACTTGGCCTCCAAAAATTTTCTTGATTGCCCACTCCATCAGTGAAAAATGTTTGCATGTATGCCTGACCTGTGATGCTGCAGTGGATAGAACAGGGCATTGACCTGGGATGCTGAGGTCACTGGTTTGAAACCCCGGGCTTGCCCAGTCAAGGAACATACGAGAATGTATGTGCAATCAATGAACAACAAAAGTGAAGCAACTGTGAGTCGATACTTCTCTTGCTCCACTCACCCTTCTCTTCTCTCTGTAAAATGAGTACATTAAAATCTCTTAAAAAAATGTTTGAGTGTACAACTCCGATGAATGTTTGGTTTGTTTGTTTGTTTAACCTGTCAGTGTATTAACTGAGCATAGAAAACGTACATTCAAAATAGAAATTGTAAAACGATGAGCTGAAGATGAAGGAGACCATGTCTCAAAATGACACACCATGATGGCTGCATTCTGTTATCAGAAAACCTCTGAAGGCGGAGTAAACACAGAGCACAAAGTTCATGAGTTATCCGCAGCAGCTGTAAATCTATTTTCAAATCTTTTCGGTACTTTAGTTATGTTTCCCTGGTTGACTTCTTGTCAGGTTTGGAAAGCACTGCTTCATGTCATACCCTTTCCCCTCAACATTGCCCTTCCTTTCCTGTCAAAACCAGAAAGCTCTGTCAGCACCTCCTTTTGTGGCCTCCATCCACCAGGAATCCAAAGGGAGTCCTCTTGGGTACCTCTCTTCTCTCTTTTCCTCATTCCCCTCAACCACTCAGTGACCATTGTCAAGTAAACGTGGGGTCAGCGCCCACATTCTCCCTGATTGCAGTTTTCCGCCTCCTGGGCCCCTTCTTCCCCCTGGTTCCTCCCATGAGTTTACACTCCGGATCCCCATCCCCATCATCAGGCTGACTCCTTCTTGCCCCTTAATCCCCAGCATCAAGGTCACTTCCTCAGAGGAACCTTCTCTGACCACTGCCCAATGTACTTTCTGAGGTACCTTGGACTTTTTTCCATGACTCTTATCACAATTTTATTTTTATACTTATTTATGTTTCTTGTTTGAAAGGTATAGGCCTCTAGCACCTAGATGGGAATGAGAGCAGGGAACGTGCCTGCTGTGTGTACCTAGCACCAGGTCATGCAGTCTCAAGAAATAATTTGTATAACAACCCTTTAAGGTGGTTACAAATAGTATCCGCATTTTACAGATGAGGAAGTGGAAAGACAAAGCGTTAATTGGCAAAGGTCACCAGGTTAATAAATGGGATGCTGGTCTCAGACCCAGGTCTTTCAGATTGTAGCGTGTACACTCTTACCTCCTACTCTAGGTTGTTCAGTTGTAACCTGCATAGGCTAAGGGCTGGTTTCAAGTCCCTTCATTCTTGCTGATACCCACCAGCCCCTTGCAGGTATTGCCCTTGTCTTAAACGAGCTTGATTAGTCCTTAGGGTCTCCATGTAACAACAATTTACCCTATGCTGTTCTCGGTAACACCATCCTTTTCCCAGACAATTCCATGTCTTTAAATCTTGCCCACCTAAGCTAGCTTGGAAGCTGCATTGACTCATCCTTCTCTTGAATTCCTCGGAGAGGACCTGGCAACTCTGCACACTTAGTAAACAATTATTTTTTTTTAAATTTTTTATTAATTTATTGTACTTCCATAGATTCAAGTGTCCCACCGAATATATCTCCCTCCTCCCCACCCCCATGTTCACCTTGATACCCCCTTTAACCCCTCCTCCCCAACGCCCTCCCCCTTACCTTCAGGATTTGCTGTCCTGCTCTCTATAACGCTATGTTATGTATATATAATTTCACTAATCTCTTTCCCTTCTCTGATTGATGAGTTGATCATCATCAGAAGCGTGGCAAAAATTTCATCCGACTCCCAAGCTAAATCCCCTCTTCACACATGCCTACTCCCCAGCCAAGAGCAAAAGACCAAGCCTCGGATTTGGAGGAGTTTTAAACTGTTCTAATTTATACTTGTTGGCTTTCTTCCTAGTGGATCTCAACTTCTGGCGGAGACCCAAGAATTTGAGGGTCTTCAGTACCATGAGCAGTTTCATGAGTTGCTGATGGCTGATTAGGGGTGATTATAGTTAAGAGGCTTTGCTTTCTTAATAACCCTCAGAAAGGGCTGGTGGTAACTTTTAAAATCTGTTTCCTCCTGCAAATGGAATTTTCTGGTTCTTATGACTATCTTTTCTTAAGTCCTTGTAACTTCCTATCCTCCTTTTCTAGTGAGAAGGAAATGTGAAGTCCTGGGAAGAATTCGAAATCCCATGATTCTGGAAAACTCTGGTTTTACTAGTGAGGACCCCTGGGCACACCTCATCATTTTGTGTCTTTCTCTGAAAGGCGGTTTGGGGGGCAAGAAGGCTGGGTCATGGTTTTGCATCCCAAGTTCCATCACATTTCCATCCAACCTTCCACCCTGGGCTTTCTAGGGCTATTCATAAACTTTAAAACTGTTGGATCATTTGACAATGTTTAGAAATTCA
Source organism: Rhynchonycteris naso (assembly GCA_037038555.1). Classification (NCBI taxonomy): domain Eukaryota; kingdom Metazoa; phylum Chordata; class Mammalia; order Chiroptera; family Emballonuridae; genus Rhynchonycteris; species Rhynchonycteris naso. The sequence goes on along the minus strand of CM072999.1, from coordinate 122,027,105 downwards.
GTTTAGTGAGGGCCTTCTACTGTTTCTACTCATAAAGGCACATTCTGAGTGATGCTTCCCCTATTCTTGCACGAGCAGCATCAGAGGTACATTTTACTGAGCATCACTCGGTGTCAGGCACCGGGCTAATGTCCACTCACTTCATTGTCACAACTACTTGCAGTAGTTCTTTAGACAGTATTTTAAAAGTTGTATCGAGATATAATCCACATACCATACTTTGCCAATTTAAAAGTGTACATTTCAGGGGCTTTTAGTATATTCACAGGACTGTGCAACCATCACCACAATCTAATATTAACAGTTTTGTCACCCCAGGAGGAAACCTGTATCCTTCATGAGTCCCACACCGCGCCACTCCTAGACCGTGGCAACCACTAAGTACTGTCTCTGTAGATTAGCTATTCTGGGCAGTTCTTATCAATGAAATCATACAACGTGGTCTTTGTGTCTGGCTTCTTTCACTTAGGATAATGTTTTCAAGGTTCATTTATGTTGTAGCATGTATATGGCATTTCTTTGTATTGTTAGTATTTTTAACCACTTCTGAGATTAGCTCTGGTTCCCCCTGCCCTTGCTAACCACCTCTCACTCAGAAGGTAGGGTTACATTGAGCAGCCAAACACAAGAATAGCAGTTGAACATTGGGGAAACCAAGACACAGAGGCAAAATGACTTCCCTATGGTTAAGTAACCTTCAGTAGATGGGGCTAAATTTCCCATGCAGATTGGCATAATGCCTGCTTGGCTATGAGCTCAGAGTCTGAGGTGTCAACTGATGGCCACTGGCGCCAATTCAGTGTCAATAGGAATCCCCAATTTGGGGTGTGGGGAAGAAGAAAACTTTATTTAGTGCAAAACAGCTCAGTTGTGATACAGCACAGTTGTGAGTTAGCCTTGGCGCCAGCCTCCTCTCTGGCTAGACAGCTCTACTCTCCTCCTCCCTGGTCTGCTGTGCTCCCTTCCATTGAGATATCTTTGGTGTTTTAGCCCAGCTGGGAAAATGCATCTGTCTAAAAGCAAAGTCTGCTCTCAGAGCTAGAGGGGAGCTGGCTTATATAGACCAGTTCCAGCCCCTGGTTCCTGATTGGTTGATTATCAAACTCCAAATCCTTGCAGTTTGATTGGTCCAAAGGCACTGTCCTGATTGGTCAGAATAGAGCTGCTCTGTTTGGTTGGAGCTACACAGCTCTGATTGGATGGAAAGAGCCTCAGTCCTATTGCCTGAAGTAGGATTCCAGGAACTCCTTTATAAGAGCTGGCAGACATACAGTATGGAGGCAGGTAGTTCAATGCAGGTTTCCCCATGAAGTGCGTTTTGGGTGAGAGGCTCCCATGTAGGAATGGCTGCTAGGCTCTTTTTTTTTTTTTTTTTTTTAAATTTGAGCCCAACTAGCCACCAGGAGCCTTTGTTAGTATCTTCTTTCTCAGGGTCCACAGATACAATCATGGATAGGTATTTATTGAACATCTTCTATGGGTCAGTCACTGTGCTGAGTGTCCTGTAAATTTGTTACCTCGTGTTCACACATAATCAGACTTCAGTTTGGAAGCTTGGTAACCATAGCTGGCCAGTGGTATTTTTGCTTTCATATCTTTCACTTGCTCACTTCTGGTCTCATTGGCCTCCTTGGGCTGTAGAATGATAGCCTATAGAATCTTTCTAAGAACTGTGCTAAAAATAGCATTGTTGTTCCCTCTATAGGAGTTTGAACACCATTCTCACCTCCAGAAGATTTTGGCAATATCTTCCAGGATTCCTTGATTTCCCCCAGAACTGCAGCATCATGGTTCCCCATTTCACGGGATTGCTCAGGTAAGTGGAGAACTTTTTAAAGAGAGAATAAGAAATTTGATATTTGAGTTTTACTCTATAGTTTATTTTTTTTTACTCTATAGTTTCTTATAGTAACTGGCCTTGAGGGTCAACATCTCACTGGTTTTCTTGATATACTATGTACATATCTGTGATTAGTGTGCCATTTGGAAGGGTGGTTGAGGATGGGGGAACTGTGTGCTGTTGTGAGAGGTGTTTGGACTGAGATCCAAAAAACTTGGGTTCTAAGCTGTGCCACACTGTTTTTATTGTTTTTGATTTTAACTTAAAAATTAAAAAACAATTTAAGGCTCATACCTTTTTTTTTTAAGTGAGAGGAGGAGAGATAGGCTCTCACATGTATTCTTACCGGGATCCACCCGGCAACCTCCGTCTGGGGCCATGCTCGAATCAACTAAGCCATCCTCAGCACCTGGGGTCAACACTCGAACCAGTCGAGCCACTAGTTGCAAGAGGGGAAGGGGGAGAAAAAGAAGGGGGATGGGGGGGAAGAGAAGCAGATGGTTGCTTTTCCTGTGCGCCCTGACCGGGGATTGAACTTGGGACTTCTGTAGGTTGGGCCAATCAGTGCTCTATATACTGAGCCAATCAGCCAGGGCTAAGACTCAGATTTTTATTTTTAACAAAGGTATTACCGGCTCCATGGTTATGTATCATAGCTACATAACAGAATTACCTGAAGAGCTTGAAAAATACTGTCCTCTGACAGCATCTCCACAGATTTTGACTTCATTGGTCTAGTTTATTTAAAACAGGGGTGCCCACACTTTTTCAGCTTGTGAGCTACTTATAAGATGACCAAGTCAAAATGATCTACCTACAATAAAAATGCAAAACATGAATTTATTTCTTCTATATTATCATTATTTAAGTTACTATTATTACTATTTAATATTGCGTATTCTTCTTCCACCTTTCTTCTTCTCAGCTCTCTTTTCGGAGGAAAGTCAATGTCATAGTTTTTATGAACAGTCCGAAAAAGCCGCTCCACATTTCCCTTCCTTGGAATAGCAATGGCACACAGACAGATGAGCAAACGCACTTAGAATATGACATAGTGGAAAAAATCCCCTCCCATTCTGTATGAAAGTGGTAGGTTTTAGGCTTCTTACTCGGACCAGCTATGGCACTCATTTTTATACCCTTTGTTGTATTTAGTTTAAATAAATTGAAGGCTAACTATGCAGCAATGTAACTGAACAAGTTAGTGCGGTTTAATGCGCATGCGTAGGGTGTCAAAAGTTCAGATGTCATATTGGCTACCCTGTATGCCAATCAAAAGACAAGTGTCTTTTTAATGTCATGCAATCTACCCACACTTCCTTCGCGATCGACCAGTAGATCGCGATCAACATATTGAGCACCCCTGATTTTAAAGGTGACTTCTCTAGTCCAGTGGTTCTTAACCTGGGTTCTATCGAACCCTAGGGGTTCGATGAGTTGATCTCAGGGGTTCGGAGAAGCCTCTGCCGCGGAGGCCAGAATAAAGTAATACCGTAATTTGTTGTGAGTTCATGCACTTTGTTAGTTTTGTTTTTTGAACAAGGTGATGTTCATGCACGGCTCATTTTGTGCACCAGTAAAAAAACATATACCTATGTCTTGAATTTGGAAAAAGAAATCATATTTTATTTATCACTAAAGAAGGGTTTGGTGAATGCGCATATGAAACTGGTGGGTTCGGTACCTCAAAAAAGGTTAAGAACCACTGCTCTAGTCCCTTCTGCTCAAAACATCTATGACTTTCATCTGCATTTTTTATTCGATCCCGATACCAACCATGTGATGTAAGAAGCACTAGTATCTCTGATTAGTGGAGCAGAAATCAGCACTCGGGGTCCTTAACTCCAATGAGCCACATTTCTGTAGTGCGAAGCCGAAAAGGGGCTCCGTGCTTGGGGAACGGTAGCCCTTGTCATTGAGGCTCTTCTCAAACTTTAAGCTAACAGACCCTTTTGAAAATTCTTCAGTCGATATTCTATATAAAAATCTCAATTTATAAAATAGCCAGTGGCAGTATTTTATGAAGATAAAAATTTATTTCACAAATTCAACTTTGTCGTAGTTACACATAATGAGGTCAGTGAGTCTGTTTGGATGAACACCCAAATTTGAAATCAGAATTTATGGCTAATAGCTGATGTGTCAGCCTCAGCACCTGGTTGATTTTATACTTCTTTTAACTCCATCATAGTCACGAAACCTTGATCCACGCCGGTAAATAATTGCCACGAGTAACAGTTTTTTGCTGAAACTCATCTTGCATACCTCAGGATATTCTTTAAATTAATTTGTTCAGAATTTAGAGAGAGGGAAGGAAGAACCTCCCATTGCAGAGTGGAATCACTGAGGATATTTGGTAGTTTCCTCCCCCCAAATTTAATTTAATTTGTACATTAGCCCAAATTTCCAGAACCTACAGTAAACAGTAAAATGCTCTACAATATGTTATGATGGTGCCACATACGATTGCCCAACCAGGGCTCAAGCACTTGCCAGGCAAATGCTCTTAGGCCCATGCCTGGCATTTAAATTGAGCGTAGCCGTATGTGCATGTGAGCTGTTGGCCTGTAGTTGCTTGTATATAATTTTACATGAGCAGACATATGCAGGCTTGAAGTGCGAGGATATGTGCAGAGCTACAATCTTCCTCCTTGGTGACATTCACAGGCGTGTCAGAAACAGTCAGTTAGGAAGATCTTCATTCTGAGGCCTCTGCAAAATTCAGCCATTAACAGGGCAGTGCGAGCCAGTGTTTTATGGCTTCTTTAGGGTTAATGTTTGACATCTAATCTAATTTGACATGTATGTGTTTTTAAGCCCTAGTTTAAAAAGTAATTTAAAAACTATTTGAAGACATGCACTAAATGTGTTCTGTGGACGCCCCATCACACTGCAGCTGGACCACTGTGGTCCATGTTGGGACCATAGCCTAGTTGCGCGCTAGTACCTAACGGGGGACAGAGATGTGGAAGTAACACTCATATGCTGAACTGGATCGAAAAGAGCAGCAGGTGACTAAAACTGGGTTCATCAGGTGGTAAACAAGTGTTAAGTCTGGCTGTTATCAGAAAAGCCCCTGAATGTACTGAGGACCCTCAAAATGGGGGCCACCCAGGATACATGGGAAGGGCTTTACTTGGGAGAAGCCCTCTTTTGCAAAGATTTTTCATGATGTCTTGGGATCTTAATCTATAGCCCTGTAACAACCTTTGGTGTGGAAGCTGCATTCCTTCAAGGAGTTCCTGGTGGGTGCACTGCCACGCTGTGGTTAATGTCAGAGAAATTGCCCACAGATTAGAAATGAGCAGGGTGGGGGCAGTTGTAAGCTAGCTCTTGCTTTGTTCCCCCCTCATGGCAGAAGTCGGGACATTTGGATAGGTGCTGCAGGATCATGTGAGCAGGGCTGCTCAGAGTCCGGCTGTGAGGACCAGGGAGTAGTCTGTGAGTGAGGTGGGCAGGTATGCTCTGGATTAGCTCAGCTGGGGTGTGTGACTCAGGTTTCCTTCCTGAGCCAGGTACTCGGACTAATTTGCATTCCATTTCTAGAGCCATATAAACTGAAAAAGAAAAAAAAAAGCAAAAACCCCAGAGTGTCTTTTATTTAAATGCTTTTCAAAATGTTCTGGGTAAAAGGGCTATTCTTACTTGAAGAGAAGGGGTCTTTGATAAAATTGGTAGATGAGAAACACCTATTATTAAGGGCTTTTTAATATTCATAAAGACAACCAAATGCATAAAGAGCCACCAGAGAGGCTGGAGGGCCTCTCTACCTGTTGGGAAAACAGGTCAAAATTAGAAGTTAGCGGCAAGAAAATCCCGAGAGAAAAATACATTGAAGGGTATTCACAATTCTGATATGCAGAGATTTAGTGTAAAAATCCCTGCTCGGTCTTTGCCAAGCCATGGAAAACCAGAGAGCCAGCTTCATTCTCATTAGGAGAGACTGAGCAGCCCTGAATTACAGTGCAATGATCCCCTCTGCCCGCTCTGAGTCTGGAGAAATAAGAAAGAATCCCAATTAAACCCAGGAACAGAAGATATGTAAGATTTTTGACTCTTGATGTTACCATTAGTGGGCTGTCACTGAGCTCAGACAAGCTGTGGATGCCATGCAAAGTGCAGGGTGAGTAAAACCCTTTTGGACCACAGGGTCATTCAAGGCTAGATTAAGGAACGTTTGTCACTTGGGTCACCTGTTCCGAGTTAGAGAGGAAGAAGAACTAAGTTATGGGAAGTATTTATATTTCTAGACTTGCTCCAAAGTGCGCACCTTTTTTTGTTGTGTGTACAGCCACATCTTTATTTGTCTGCTCAGTGACCGAGTGAGGGAAACAGAGTTTCTCCCTAGAAGCTCTCTCACCAGTGGTGACAGCCACCTCCCACAGGCCGCTGACAGACCCTTCTCAGAGCCAGTCTGCTTGCCCAGGACTCTTCCCTTACCTTGTAGAGTGCTTTAGTATAACGCAGTGGTAGTCAACCTGGTCCCTACCGCCCACTTTCATGGTGGGCGTTCCAGCTTTCATGGTGGGTGGTAGTGGAGCAACCAAAGTATAAATAAAAAGATAGATTTAACTATAGTAAGTTGTTTTATAAAGATTTATTCTGCCTGACCTGTGGTGGCGCAGTGGATAAAGCGTCGACCTGGGAACACTGAGGTCGCCAGTTCAAAACCCTGCACTGGTTCAGTCAAGGCACATATGGGAGTTGATGCTTCCAGCTCCTCCCCCCTTTCTCTCTCTCTCTCACTCTGTGTCTTCTCTCTAAAAATGAATAAAATAAAAAAATAAAGTTTAAAAAAAAAAAAAGATTTATTCTGCCAAACTTAGCGAAAATCCGACATAAAGTAGTTGGTAAATTATTATTATATGCTTTAACTTGCTGTCACTCTGCTTTATAAATTTTATAAAGTTACTTCCCTACTTTATAAATCACCATTACTGTGGAACTGGTGGGGGGTTAGAAAATTTTACTACTAACAGAGATACAAAAGTGGGTAGTAGGTATAAAAAGGTTGACTACCCCTGGTATAACGGATATATTTCATATCTGGGAGGAAGATGTAGAAGGAAACAAAAACTATCAAAAATGCCCAATAATTGATTAAATTGGCAGGAAATGAAGTTGATTCAATGATCCTTATTTTGGAATGGTAGTTTTTGAGGAAATGCAGATGTCATTAGAGAGATTACAATGTTAGATGGTGATTTTTTAAAATAGGTTTTTTATGGGGAGTTCTGGATTATTTTAAGCATTGTACAGATTGATGGCCCAGGTCAAGTGTCTGGTTTTAGTCTTCTGGAACTTAAAGGCTTTTCTTTGCTGCGATAGATCATGTTTGGTGAGTAATAGCTCCTGCATGCCTGTCAGCCACTCTGCTTAGAAACACATCAGAGGGGACCGAGCAAATTAGGAAGAAGAAGGGGACAGCTGCCCTTCAGGCCACTGAAAAAGATCCTGAGTGAAGAAGGGAAGAAAGATGGTGAAGAAAATAAGTCTGTGTGAGAAAGTATGAACGCCCATAGTGGTGATACTTGAGTACAGCTGGACGCCCACAGTGGTGATACTTGAGTATGGCTGGACAGGGAAAACTGAGATTCCATGCCCTTTAGGAGTAGAGAACTATGTGATAATTGGGAAGGACCATGGGGTCAATCAATGTCCCTATGCCGGTGACCAGGAGATGGGATGGAGGATGAGAGGAGGGGAGAGGAAGAAGATGAGGAAGAAGAGAAGGAGAAGAAGATCATACGTATTTAGCCTCAGGATATTTGTAGGCACGGACAGTTGGTGGAGTCTACACCCACACCACTACTGTGTTGGTACTGAATGCATATTTGTTGGCTATTACATGAATAAATTAATAGCTATCTTTTATGGAAAATGAGTGAAGTAGAGAATTCTTTCTTTTCTGAAGCAGGATCATTAGTTAATAAGTAGGCAAAAGCAGGAAACATATATATGACACGCACACACCTTTAAACGTTTATTTTTAACTTAAAGCACATGTATGTTCACTTACCAGTTTTTTGTTGTTGTTGTTTTGATGTGAGGCCAAGGACTTTTCTTTGAGCATGAAGCCCTGATTGTCTTTCTTGCACAAACCACACCCATTGGCATTATCCAAGGGTTCCGTTTGGGCTGCTTTCAAGTGAGGTGAGTGCTGGAAGGTATTTCCAGAGCGTACTATGTGCAGAATGATCTTAGAGGGTTATTGCTGTGGCCCCCGGCCATTATATCTGGCTTGTCCACACCTAAGTTGCCAGCAGTCTTTATTTTATTTTTTTCTTGGCTACTTTCCTGTATTGTTGCCTCTTTCCAAAGCATTCAGCTTCGTTTTATAGAAGCAACTCACAGCTTCTCTTTATTTTTGTGTTCTATTCCATGGGACTGAGTAGTATTTGAGCATTTTATGTAGTTATAAAGCAACTGGCATAAACAGGTCTGGGACCATGGCTGACTCTATATGAACTCCGGCCATCTGATTGATGGGAGCAGAGGAGCACAAGTGTTCCAGGAAGAACCTGCTGGAATGTTTGTGGGGAGCCTGGTAGGAGCTATCTGCCCAGTAGGTGCAAGGCTAGGAGGAAATGAAATTGTTTGTGGGAGGGCTGCCTTGGCACACCCCTTTTCAGACAGCATTGATTTTTCTTTATGCCTGGCACAGCCCTGCACCTGGACTATGTCCTCATCAATCAGTACTGGACTATGGGATTTGCTAAAGCATTCTGTACCAAAAGGGTTCAATGGAGTCAAGGTAAGATCAAAGGCTGTGAGCTGCCCACTCCTTACATACTTGAGTGGATGTACAGACATCAGGGTGACATTGACCTCCTGGCATTAGAACCAATGACTCCAATGGAGGGAGACGCTCCTTTTGGGATTGTTTTTCTTTCCCCCAGTTCTTCTATTTTGACAACAGAATTCTGGGATGCTCTTAGAACACACTTTGTTGGTGCAACATGTCGGTCTCAGCAGCTCTGTGCTTTTCTTCAGTGGCCGATCCCTGCGGCACCTGCTTCTCTCTCCCCTCGCTCCATCCCATCCTTCCATTCTGTAATTGATTCCCTTGCTGTTTATTAGCCCTGAGTGTGGACTGGGCTCATCGCTCCAGAAGCAGCAAAGCTATATCCCAAACTGCATTCACCGGAACAGGGAATGTTCCAAAGGATATAGGGTCTTAAAAAGCTGTGGGATGACAGAACATCTCACTTTTCTGCAGGCCCTGTTCCAGAAAACATCAGTGGCTACAAGAGTGGGGAACATGGACATAGCAGTTAAAGCCCATGTGCAGTTAGAATAGGTGTCTTGAAGTTTATGCGCTAAAATGGAAACATTCACTCCACAGAGTCCAAGCAGGCTCTCCCCGGATCTGGTACAGTCTTGGTTTAGCCACAGCTTGGTTGTACTAAAGGTTTCCAAGGCCAAGGCCGACCTGAAGGGAGCCAATTATGAGGACACAAGTGCCCTGGGCCAGTCGTGCAGTGGATGGAGCGTCTTCCTGGAGCGCTGAGCTTGCTGGCTCAACTCCAAGGTCGCCGGGTCAGGGCACATATGAGAAGCAATCAGTTGGGGCACAACTAAGTGGAACAACAAGCTGATGCTTCTCTCTCTCCTCTCTCCCCCTCCTTTCCTCTGTCTCAAAAAAAAAAACAAACAAAAAAAACAACACAGGCTCATTCACAGTGCAAGAGGCAATGTCTGACAGCAGGAAGATGACCGCAAAGGGCCAGCATGATTCAGAAGCCCCAGCTCTGGGCTCTCCACCTGCTGTGCTTCAAGGCCGCCACCTTAGGCTACACAGATTGGTAGATGTGCACACTGGTGACGCTGAGCCATCTAAGAAAGGCTACTTACACTCAGCGTGTTTTGTGTAAGAGAGCAGAGGGAGCATGTAGAACAATTCTTTTTTCAAGGTTGAGGTTTCAATGGTTAGCTTCAATTATTTTTAAACTCTTAATGTTCTCGAGTGAAGCTGGGTCAACGAGGTTTTATGGCATCCACTTATTTTCTGATTATTTTTGCAAGCAGTGACAGAAAGTGAAACAAGAGTGTGAAGCCAGTCTCCCAGGACTGGGGAAGGAAACTGATGTGATCTAATGCAAATGCTTGGTTGAAAGGTGTGTTGTTTCCTAAGGAGTCCCATGCCCGCAGTGGTTTTCATAAAGTAGAGGAGGGTGGGAAGCGTGTGGGGATGTGTGTGGAATGGGTGAGCCCCAGCAAACAAGAAGCCCAGAACCCTGGTTCCCTGATGCAGATCTTCTCCAAATTTCAGTAAGCATTCTTTTCTGCACAAGGAAATGAAATGATGGTGTGTTTAAATTCCAGCAAAGCACTGAGGAAATAGCATCATTTTTTTCCTCCTTTTTCTGATTGGTGTGAAATGGTGGGTCGTTTTTTCTGCAAGGTGAATCGGAAAGTCTCAGTCTATAGGAACGCAGCTTCCCCCGCCCGTGCACTTGGAGGGGGCTGGGATTTGTTTGCCAGAGGCCCTGGTAGCCTTCAACCTGTCAAAACGTTGCAGGCTGGGAGCAGTTTGCCAAAGCAAACTTTCAAAGTGAAGTAACATGGGCTGCACGCGCAGGCACACATGGGCTTGCGCTCCCCGAACGTTTGTTTCCAGTTGGGTGGGGGTGGGTGGGTGAGGATTTGGGCTAGGTTGTTGGCATTTTGAAGAGGTATGGGCACGGTACAGCTGCAGACTCTCAATTAGATAGGTATGTGTGAGCAGGGTGGGTCACCCCAAAACAGAGTCTACCAGGCAGAGGTGGGAAACTTTTAGCCCTTGGCAAGGTTTCTTCTGGCCCTTGCTCTTGCTGCTGTTATTTCAACCAAAGAGTAATTTCCTCCTTGGGGGGAGGGGGGGAGGGAGGGCGGGATTTATTCTATTCAATTCAGAGCAGAACCCATTTAATAACTATGACTTTATTTCAGAATGAATATTATGGGGGACCCTTATGCATTTTAGCCTCACTCGGGCCCTGCTCAATGAGGAAAAGAAGTGCTTGAACATCCACATGCAACTTGTGTTGCATTTTTGCTACCTATTTCATGTTGATCTTATGAGAATGAGTTTGGGGCATCACTTAGAAATTTTATTTTATTTATTTATTTATTTTACGGGGACAGAGAGAGAATCAGAGAGAGGGATAGATAGGGACAGACAGACAGGAATGAAGAGAGGTGAGAAGCATCAATCATTAGTTTTTTGTTGCTGTTGCGACACCATAGTTGTCCATTGATTGCTTTCTCACATGTGCCTTGACCGCGGGCCTTCAGCAGACTGAGCAACCCCCTGCTGGAGCCAGCAACCTTGGGTCCAAGCTGGCGAGCTTTTGCTCAAGCCAGATGGGCCCGCGCTCAAGCTGGCGAGCTCAGGGTCTCAAACCTGGGTCTTCCGCATCCCAGTCCGATGCTCTATCCATTGCGCCACCGCCTGGTCAGGCAGAAATTTTAAAAGTACAACTGACTTTTTAATAAATCTCACAAAAGAACTTTCAAAAGTTTCCCATGTTCCTTTGGACATTTTTGAGTACGGTGGTTCCCACTGTTCTCACATATCTTGACATCTCAAAGGTTGTCAGGATGCTGCTGCATTGTTCATGAAGTCAATGACATGAGCTCTCACTGTAGAGCAGAGCCTGCAAAGCCAGGGGGATAAACTCGATACAAAACAAACTGGTCTCATGGAGTTGAGCTCATATTCTAGTGGGCAGAGGGTGCTCTTTAAATGAATAAAGACGTAGTCTGTGTAGCAGCAAGTGCCATGGAGAAAAATACCATCTGGGTTTTTATAGGGTTAGGGAGATCTGATGGGGCAGGGACAGTGCTGGGCAGACACCTGAAGGAGGCGAGGGAACAAGTGCAGGGGTGCTTGGCAGTAGAGATGACCAGGCAGCCTGGAGAGCAGCTCCTCTGAGACAGAGGCAGCTGAGCCTCTCCCCTCCACCAGTCCCCCCCCCCCCCCCCCGACAGCTTTGGAAATGCAGTCTGGTGTGCGTGGCCCTGCAGGGCCGAACTAGGATACATGGCTCTGCAGAACTGCTCCTGCTCACATTACCAGTGTGCACCTTAGGTGCCTGCCAGAAACTGAGGAGCTGAGGTGTAGCATATTTATGGCACTGTTGCTTGTTATTTTGTTTGCTTGTTTGTTTTTTAACAAAACCACACCAAGCTGGTTTATTATTATTTTTTTAATGAGTAAACAATGTCAGGATGTGTTACAAAGGATTCTGAGCTACAGGTGTGGTTCACAATGTGTTTACCTTCACTCCTTTTAGGTCAGCAGGGCGGGCGATATTATTTCTGTTTTACAAGATGAGGAAACTGAGCACAGAGGTGATTTGCTCAAGATCATGTAACCAAGGAACTTAGGTTCCTGAGTCACAATGTGTGTGTTCCTTGGTTTCAAGGATTAACTGGGTCCAATGAGGACATACCTAGAAAAAAACTGTTTTGGTTCCACCGTGGGGTTCACACCGACTTGCTGGAGGACATCATGGGGGGGCACTGCATTGGTCCTCACAGTGTGCAACCCTCTTTGGAATGTTGCATGTGGAACACTCTTGGTCTTCCACGTTGGGGCCTTGCTGCATCTTGAAGACATGGCAGACAGGAGGAGCATTCATATCTGGTCACATGTTCCTGCTCCCTGCTCCCTGCTCCTTGCCCCAAGCTGTCCATGTCCACTCCATGTGGTCTGTTAGGGCCAGGCTCATTTACGTACCAGATGGGGATTAGAGGAGACTTTAGGATCCTCAGAGATTGTGGGAGCTTTTCCCCACTCCATGAGCCCTCACCCCAGATTCAGAAAGGCTTCTTTCTCATCTCCACCTGCACACAGTGCATTTTCTTAGGGCAGGATTTTTTGCTGTTTTTTTTTTTTAAATCTCCCAGGTATGTTGAAGGCTTCAGCAAGGTTGCTTAACTTCTGGCCTCAGGATTAAACCCTAGAGAGGATTCAGGACAGCTAAGTAGGGCCCAGAGGCCTTTTAGCAGTGTTTCTGAAAACAATACTGATGGTGATTTGAAATCAAGGGACTTGGGGCATTTAATTTACCTGACATTGCTTGTCTACCCTGACTGACTGATGGCTCTGGGTGTTTCCACTTTTGTCACTGTCACTGATCCCTACAGAAGATGAGCACACTGAGGCATGTAGACATTAGTTTACCCAGTATCACCCAGATGGGAAAGGTGGAGTTAGGGTTTTAGCTGTGTTTGAATCCAAAGCTTCCTGTTCCTGCAGCACGCCCTGCTGTCTTGGGGCCAGCTGGCTCCCATTTCTACACCTACCATTTATTTGATGACAAGCCCTAATCAGGGCTGGTGACAGTAGAGCTTAACACAGGTAACCCCGCCAATGGAGAGCATATGTGACACCCACGGGCAGAGCGCTGGCAGTGGAAAGGTTCCAAGGAAAGCCCAGGTGTGGGAGAGACACGTCCCCAGCCAGGCTCCACAGCCCCTGACCTTACCAGCTTTGCAAGGACCAAGCTCGCACTGGCACTTGCTCTGTGACAGACAGGGCACATTATCTCATTCAGTACTCCCCAAACCTGGGAGCCAGCTTCTGGTGCTAACCTCATCTTACAGGGAGGGAGACATGGCTCAGAGGGTTAACTGTTTTGACCTAGAAGCCCTGCTGGTAAGCAGTATTGCTGAGTTTGATCCCAGGTCTACCCCCTGCCATAGCCCTGCCCACAGCTCTGCTGCCTCCCCTCCCGGGGGCCACCCCTTGCCTTTTCCCTGGATCACATCTCAGGACCCGGGTGGGACTGGTATCTCCCTTCCAGTGATGAGACGAAGGTGCTGCCTTGCTCTGGTGCTGCTGCCTGGAACCCACTCACAGTCCTGCCTGTTGCTGTTTTTCCTTCTCAGCATCCTGGGTTCCCTGCTGCTGTTTGGACTCCAGCTCGTCTGCCCACATCCCTCCACTGAGCACAGGAAGGTAAGCCACGGCCACTCAGGGGCTGCCCTTCTCCACACAGGGGCTAGGCTTTCTCCAGTCACCACCCTAAGTCTTATTCTCTTTGGAGGTGAGGTACCACTGATTCTGAGAGGAAAATACCATTTATAGAATGTTTGCTAGTCTTCTAAACTCTCCTAAAAATGGAGCTGGTACCCAGAGTCAGTCTCTGATCAGAGGGCAGCACTAGCTTTGCAGCCATGTCTGCTAGAATGGGGAAGTTAGAAAGAGATGAGAACACCATATCCTTGGGAATGGCAGAGTGTCAGCATGGGGCTTTTACCCTCTAGGAGCACCTTTGGGGTTGAGGGGTGCAGACAATTGGAGAGAGGGCTGTAGCTATGGCTGTGGCTGTGGCTATAGAAGAGGACCCCCAGTAGGACGCCATGATCTTTGATACTGGACACAGTCAGTGTGAGCCATTGGCCAGGCAGAGAGGGAGAAGGGAAGTGAGAATCTGGCCCTCTCTGTCCTCTTTCCCCTCTGTCTCCTGCAGTGAATCCCTTTAGCTGAACCCAACAAAGACAGAAGACAAAAAGCCCTTGATCTAGTCCTGGAAGGCCAGCCTCCTGAGTTACAGAGCTGGGTGGAGAAGGGTGGACAGAGCATCTGGAGGGACAAACGGACAGTATCAAGCACACTTCCCTTCAGGCTCTGGGTGATTCATATTAAATGAGCTATTCACTGTTGCCTAAGCAAGCCTAGTGCTGTCCTGCCACAGAGCAGGTGCATGATGAATACTTTCTTAGAAGTAGATGCAGAATACGGCTCCAAGAAGATCCCTAATGTTCCTTTCTGCCACCTAGGGATGCCTCATGTCTGCATGTAACGAAATGCAGGCATTTCTGAGAGGAATGATAGTCAGCTGTGTGTATCTAAGTGTGGCTGAGCTGGTTGGAAACTGTCCCAAGACAGGGTTTTCATAGAGAAAGTCCAGCAGAGAAGGGAGCTGAAAAGGAGGAGGAACAGGTTTGCCAAGGTGCAACACTTCTTGGGAGAAGTTCTTGATGCTCTTGTCTGATGAGGGTCATTCGCTCTAGGTCTGTGGATTCTGTCTGGCATTGCTGTCCTAGACCTGTATCTAAAACTGTATTGTGTTGCGTACCTCACTTGGAGGTCAGCTCCATGAATGTGGGATCCAGCCTGTCTTGTTCACTGTCATAGTCCCAGCTCCTGCAATGTGGTAGGTGCTCAATAAAGTATTTGTTGAATGACTGACTGAATGGAAAACCTGATCAGGGTCTAAACATTATGTTGAAAATTTATACCCCCTACCACATGCCGTGGTCCTTTGGGCGATGATAATGCCATGAGAGTGAATGGAATTGGTGCCCTTAGTGAAATCATGTTTGGCTCTAAAGGACACCTAGAAGTAGGTACTGTGGTGGCCCCCTGGTCGCTGACTTTGGCTTCAAGAACTGTGAGAAATGCACTGTGTTGTTTATAAAGCACTCAGTCCATGAGACTTTTTAAATAACTGGGTAATGACAGAGGTTGGAAGAGTTTTAAGGTCATTGGATGCTAAACAGGCTTCCAGGTTCACTCACAAACTTTTAAAGGTAATTCTGATGAGAGCCCAGAAAGAAAAGAACAGAATTGTAGAGAGAGCCTCAGCCTTCTTAGTGAAAACCTGACTAATCCCAAACGCAGAGCAGGTGGAAATAGGAACAGTAAGTGCCATTCTGATGAGCTCTCAGATGGAAACGAGCAGCATATCATTGGACCCTGGAGGAAAGGCCGTGCGTATCATAAAGTCGCAGAGAACTTGGCCGGACTGTGTTTGTGCTCTAGCATTCTGTTCAAGGTAGAACTTGCAACTGATGACATTAGATGTTTTGCTGAAGCATTTTCTAAGCAGTGTTGAAGCAGTGGCCTGCTTTCTCTTGCTACTTGTTATAAAATAAGAGAAGAGAGAAATGGAATTGTTAATTGGAAAGTTAAGCAGAACACAGAATGGAATGATTTGAAAAATTCTCAGCTTGTTCATATTGAAAAGAACTAGAAAGTCTGTTCAGGAAGGAACCTAAGGGTGTTGCCACAGGGCCGTTTGGTAAGGAGACCAGTCAGCCATGTTGACAAGAGCCTGGAGCTATTGTGGAAGACAATGGAGGAATGCACAGGTGGGCTGCTGTCTTCCAGACCTGGCTCACCTCTGCCCTGCCTTACCTAGTAGTGGTCTCCCCTCCCTGCACTCTGGTGCTGAGCTGCTCAGCTGGCCCAGGTGCTGCTCCAGTGGCTGGATGAGGTGTGGGCTGGGCCCAGCAGGGCTGTGGGAGTGAGGCCGCCTTCACCATAGCCATGGTTCCAGGACCACAATCCAGGAGAACCACAGTGGGGATAGGGCTGCCCAAAGCTATGGGGCCAGGGCAGCCTGGAACATTGGGATTCCAACTGCTTTCTCCAAAGCAGGAGGCAGGACTGCTGCCCCAGTGGGCCCACACGGCCAAACATCAAGCCAGAGAGGATTATTCTGAGCTTTAAGGTCTGATAGAATTTGCCCCATTGGGTTTTAGACTTGCTCAGAACCTGTCTTTCCTTCCTTCTTTCCTCTGTGGGATGAGGATGTCAGTCCTGTTCCTGTCCACCATTGTTATTGGGAAGCAGGTGACATGTTTTATCTCACAAGTTTGCAGTTGGAGAGCAGTTTGCCTCGGGATGACTCGTACCTGGAGATTCACCCATATCTGATTTAGGTGATATGTAGGTGAGACTAGACGTTAAAGATGATGCTGGAACCAGTTAAGACTTTTGGGGCTGATGGAATGGAATGAATTTTGCATGCAAGAAAGATATAAATTGGCGGGAGCCAGTAGTGGAATGATGTAGATTGATTGTGTCCCTCCAAATTCACATGTTGTAACTTAGTCCCCAGAGTGATAATATTTGGAGGCAGGGCCTTCGGGAAGACAGATGGGCGGTGAGAGGATCCAGAGACCTTATAGCAGAGATGCTAGTGCAGTCTGCCACTGCCTCTGCCTCTGCTATGGGAGGGCACAGCACGGCAGAGCTCAGGACACTGGCTTTCCCTAGGCACCAAATCCGCCAGTCCCTCAATCCCAAATATTCCGGCCACCGGAACTAGGAAAAATAAATTTACATTGTTCATAAGCCACCCAGTCTATGATACTTTGTTACAGAAGTTGGAACGGATGAAGACAATGGTCTGTGTTCATTATTAAGTTATTTATTACTGTTTGGAATTATTGGTGTTGTTAATCTTAATAATTGAATCAATCTACCAGTGGTTTAGTTTTGTCTTTTTCTTTTTTCTTGCAGTTGTTGCTCAAATAGATGATCATAGCTGAAAATACTTCATAAATGACCAATTTATTTTGCTATCTCTTAATTTTTTCAAGCTAATTTGAATTATATATATGTGTGTGCATATATGTATTACCCTTATCATTCTTAAAGTATTTGTTCTGTGAAATGAAGAAAAAGATCGTTTATGAATTAGTTACTTTAAAATGTTAAATCTTAAAATTGAGCAAAAGTATTACATCTCAGTATATGATACTTCCTTGTCAAAATATTAATAAGAACTTTGAGATTAACCTCTTTTTTTTTCAAAATCATTATAGATTTCTTTTCTTAGGGGACACAGCTTTTAGGACAGTCCTCGAATGTGATTAATTATATGCCCTTTGCTACTAGGGTCATCATTGTCCTCCGCCCAGAGAAGAAAGAATTTAGCACTTTCTGGGTGCTGGGTTGTTTATGGATGCTTTATCAGAGCTCTGTGGAGCTGTGGCTGTCATCTTGCTTGGTTGTATCCTCAAAATTCATGAGAAATTTACGCATGTTTATTATAGGGAATTTAGGAAACAATGGAAAACTAGAAGAAGGAAAAGAACTTACCCCTATGGCGGGAGTAGCCATACTGACAGGAGGAGCACGCACTTATTTCTACAACACAAAAAATAAGAAGATACTTACAAAAACAAGGCTAGGAAATTATTTTCTTTTAAAAATCTGGGGGTTGGTTGTGAATATTGTAGGCTTTCTGGGCTACAAAGTCTGTCACAACTACTCAACTCTACTTTGTACCCCAAAGGCAGCCATAGTTGACATGTAAATGCATGTGCATGAATGTGTTCCTGTAAAACTTTATTAACAAAAGTGGGTGGTGAGATGGATTTGGCCCAAGGCCTGCAGTTTACCAACCGCTGTTCTGAAGCCAGGATAGAGAAAAGTTAACTGCAAGAGTCCGTGTTTTGGAATTTGAAGTTGAAAATTCTCTCCTCTTGGGACTTTAAAGAACACTAAGGATTTGGGGGAGAAAAGTATGCATATATTATTAAAACATAAGCATTTGATTGCTATCAAATTGTTTTTATTACTTAGATAAATCATAATTGAGTTCTTGCTGACCTGTTGTTTCGTGGCAAAATCAGCTCTCAGTCTGTAGGATAAAGCGGCAAAAAAAGAATTGGAAACCACTTATGGTAAATTCCTAAGGGACAGCATTACTAATTTGTGCATATTGTAGTTTAATATGTATATGAAAACTACCCACTAAAAGACATCTTTTTTTCTCCCTCATTACCATAGCATGTCCAACTTCAGCATATGGAAGCATTTCTACAGTGTAAATTATTCTGAGGAAAAAGGCATAATTTGTAAATGCTGTCAAGTGAACTATGTGTTTCTAAGAGCTGCTTGGGTGATGGGAGGCATGTCTTTTAAAAACTGTCTGGCAGTCATGCAGAAAGAGAGGCGTGTGCTGCAAAGTGTAGGTAGCTATTTCTAGATATTTCTATCCACAAGTCCTCCTTTGGCTCCTGCAACATGGATTGCTTGACCTCTGCTCATGGTAATTACTTAACTGCACTTGGAAAATGATTATATTTTGAAAACTCCTGTAGCTTTATTTACAGATAAGGTAAAACCAAGAGCAGGAAATAAACTTGACCAAGATTTTAATAAAAACTGTAAGTTATTAACAAGGGAAAATACGTTGATCATAGAAAGTGTTTTAAGTAACAAAACTGTCCTGCTGTCTGCCCCACAAACATTCTCAGCAAGTTACTTTGCAACTCATACTGTGTGTGGTCCACATAACTTACACAAGGAAAGAATTGTGAAACATTATATTTTATTTTCATCACAACTGCCAAATATATTTTAAGTTTACTTTTTAAATTAAAAGTATGCATGTTTATTATAGACAATGGAGAGAACAATGAAAACCTAGAAGAAGGAGCTAAAATTTCCTAGGGCATCTAGCCAAAGAGAAGTGCTCTTCAATTTTTTATTTATAGAAACTTTCAAACAAAAAGAACAGCGACACTACAAAATGAAGTTAAGGGTGAAGTACAATATTTGTTTTGCTAACTGGTTAGCAAGTCACAATGTGGACATCAGGGGACCTTCTGAAGGGTTTAGAGCCACTATGGCTGTGGCAGTGTGCAGCCAATGACTTCAGGCTGCCTCTTGACAGTGTCATCTGGTCAGATGTGGAACAAAAAGTCTGGAAAAGGGCAAGAAGATGTGTTAGGCTACATAAAACTTCTGTAACTGCTGCTATATTCAAGAAGAAGAAAGAAAAGAAAACAAAACAAAACAGTAATGCTTTTAGGAGAAAACATGAAAATGTCCTTAAGATTGAGGCTAGGCAAGAAATTCTTAAACAGGACACCAGAAGAACCAACCATAAAGCAGTTGGACTACATTAGAATTGAGGATGTTTGTTTATAAGAAGAGTGAAAAGGCACTCCATGGACAGGGTGAAGATATTCACAGTAAAAAATTTGATGAAATACTTATGTTCAGAATATATAAAAAGTCCCCTGGTAATCATTAGGAAAAAAGTTAAGCAATCCTATTTTAAAATAGGCTAAAGACTTGAACGGACACTTCATGTATCATGGTATTCTAATGGTCACTAAGCATATGGGAAGGTATTCAGTCAACATTGTTAGGCCTTAGAGAAATATAAATTTAAACAAGACACCGCCAGAATGGCTTGAAATGGAACACTGACAGCACCAAGTGCTGATAAGGATGTGGAGCAACCGGAACTTTCCTTTATTGGTGGTGGGAGTTTAAAATAGTGAGCTCCTTTGGAAAACTGACTGCATATCTTAAAGCTAAATATATGACATTCAATGGCCTGTCTCTTCCTCAGGAGAAACGAGTTCATGTATTCACCAAAACTTGTGCCTAAGAATGCGCATAGCTGTGTCATTCACAACAACACAAAACTAGACATAGTCCACAGTCTATCAATAAGAGAATGGATAACTTTGAGTATATCCAGACAAGTTCACTGTAAACAGCAACTGAAAAATAGACTTTTGTTTCCAATCAAGCTGGAACACCTGGGAGTGGGTTTACCCTCCCTTCTAGAAAAAGAGGAAAATGGGCAAGAGAGAGCAATAGGGGTCAGATTTCCTTTTACTCTTGAAACAACCAGGCTGAAACAAAATAGGACAACGTGTATGAAAAATGGTTTCCAAAACATTGGATATCAATCAATAAAAGGTAATGATACCTCAGAGATGGGAAACAAATGCACTGAACCCTAAAATATCCCCAGCTTACTTCCTTGAGAGAATTTCCTACCCTTGGTGTAGGAGGAGGAAACAGGAATCTAGCCAGAACCTGTTGGAATCCCTGAGTTAAGGAAATGGACCAGAAAGTCCAGCAAGTTCAAGGTGGGGAGTCTGCAGAACAGAGTACCAAGGAGGAGAAAACTACACAGAGACGTGCCTATAGAGTTCTATGATGCTGAGGGGGATGCTGAGGGGATCCTCCTCAAGAATATAGTTCAGTAGTATTAAACACTCACATGTGAGGACACAGCCTGAGGCCAGTCAGGAATTCTCCAGAAGGAACAAAAGAAACAGTGCCTAGTACAGTGGTTCTTAACCTTTTTTGAGGTACTGAACCCACCAGTTTCATATGCACATTCACCAAACCCTTCTTTAGTGATAAATAAAATATGATTTCTTTTTCCAAATTCAAGACATAGGTATATGTTTTATTACTGGTGCACAAAATGAGCCGTGCATGAACATCACCTTGCTCAAAGAACAAAACCAACAAAGTGCATGAACTCACAACAAATTACGGTATTACTTTATTCTGGCCTCTGCGGCAGAGGCTTCTCCGAACCCTTGAGACCGACTCATCGAACCCCTAGGGTTCAATAGAACCCAGGTTAAGAACCACTGGCCTAGTGTTCATGCAGCACACGGAACAGTGACTCTTTGCAGCAGCTAGACTATAAAAACTCATAAGTCCAGGACCATTGGAGAGAATACTTAGGAAATTCTTGTTTTACTACTGGGAGAATAATTGACCCTAAAATGTGTATTGCTTTGGACCTGACTAACAAGTCATAATAGTTCTATTGAAAAGGATCAAGCTGTTGTTAAATAACTATTCTAGCATAAAGCAAATAAATATAGAAATATAAAAATATCCAGTACCCTGAGAGATAAAATTCAAGAAGTCTGGTATTTAGTTAAAAATTACCAGGTGTGTACAGAAGCAGAAAATATTATCATTATTCTTCATAATGAGGAGAATAATCAATCAGTTGAAACCAACTCAGAATGGATGCAGAATTAGAATTTGAAAATAGGGTTTTTACAATTGTGTTCCATATATTCAAAAAGTTAGGTAGAGGCATGGAAGATATTTAGAAAAACCCTCATCAAACTTTTCAAGATTAAAGTGACAAGATTTGAAATGAAAAATTACACTGGGTCTGATAAGTTGCAGATTAGACAGTATAGAAGAAAAGGAAAGATAAGGGAACTTGAAGATTTAACGTTAGAAACTTTCCAAAATGAGACACAGAATGAAAAAATAATTTTAAAAGATGAGCAGAGCATCAGTGAGCTCTAAGATAACTTCGTGGACTTATATATGTGTAATGGAGTATCAAAAGCAAAGAACTGGGTGGGGGATGACAAAAATATTCTTAGAAAATATTACACATTTGATGAAAACTATGAACTCAAGAATATCAATGAATTTCACGCACCATAAATATGAAAAAAAAATGGCATCAAGTAACACTGTAATTAAATTGCTCAAAACTAGTGATAAGTAGAAAAAAAATTTAAATACCTCTAGAAAAAATGACATTATATACACAGAAACAAAGATAAAGATGATAACATATTTATTGTCTACTATTACTCATGCAACTGAAGCATTACTTTTAAAGTACTGAAAGAATGAAACTGTCAACCTAGAAGTCTATGCTCAGAAAATATTTTTAAAAAATAAAGATAAAATAAACACATTCTTTGGATCTAGAAATGTTGTACTGTACAGGTTTCATAAGAAACTTTAAGGGAAATGGTGGTCAGATGGAAATATGGACCTACACAAAGGAATGAAATGCACCAAAAATAATAACTACATGGTTAAATTTATAAGATTTTTTTAAATTAATTTTAATGGGGTGACACCAATAAATCAGGGAACATATGTACAATGAAAACATCTCCAGATTATCTTATCATTCAATTGTGTTGCATACCCATCACCCAAAGTCAAATTGTTCTCTGTCACCTTCTATCTAGTTTTCCCTGGTCCCCTCCCCTTCTCCCTATCACACCCAACTCTCCCTCCTCCCTACCCACCCCACCTCCCCCCAACCCATAACCACCAACCACTTTCTTGTCCATATCTCATAGTCTCACTTTTATGTCCCACCTATGTATGAAATCATGCTGTTCTCAGTTTTTCTTTTTTTCTGATTTACTTATTTCACTCCGTATAATGTTATCAAGGTACAACCATTTTGTTATAAATGATCCGATGTCATCATTTCTTATGACCCAGTAGTATTCCATAGTATATATGTACAAAAGCTTTTTAATCCACTCGTCTTCTGACAGACACTTGGGCTGTTTCCAGATCTTCGCTATTGTGAACAATGCTGCCACGAACATGGGGGCGCATTTCTTCTTTTCGAACAGTGTTATGGTGTTCTTAGGGTATATTCCTAAAAGTGGGATAGCCGGATCAAAAGGCAGTTCGACTTTTAATTTCTTGAGGAATCTCCAAATTGTTTTTCACAGTGGCTGCACCAGTCTGCATTCCCACCAGCAGTGCAGAGGGTTCCCTTTTCTTCACATCCTTGCCAGCACTTATTCTGTGTTGTTTTGCTGATGAGTGCCATTCTGACTGGTGTGAGGTGATATCTCATTGTGGTTTTAATTTGCATTTCTCTAATGATTAGTGATGTTGAGCATTTTTTCATATGCCTTTTGGCCATCTGTATGTCCTCTTTGGAGAAATTTCTATTCATTTCTTTTGCCCATTTTTTTATTGGATTGTTTGTCTTCCTGGTGTTGAGTTTTATAAAGTTCTTTATAAATTTTGGTTATTAACCCCTTATCAGACATGCTGTCGAATATGTTCTCCCATTGTGTGGTTTGTCTTTTTATTCTGTTCTTATTGTCTTTAGCTGTACAAAAACTTTTTAGTTTGATATAGTCCCATTTGTTTATCCTGCCTTATATTTCATTTGCCCGTGGAGATAAATTGGCAAATATATTGCTGCTACAGATGTCTGAGAGCTTGCTGCCTATGATTTCTTCTAAGATGCTTATAGTTTCACGGCTTACGTTTAAGTTTTTTATTCATTTTGAATTTGTTTTTGTGAATGGTGTAAGTTGATGGTCTAGTTGCATTTTTTGCAGATAGATGTCCGATTTTCCCAGCACCATTTGTTAAAGAGGCTGTCTTTACTTCATTGTATGTTCTTTCCTCCTTTGTCAAATATCAGTTGTCCATATAGGTGTGGGTTTATTTCTGGGTTTTCTGTTCTGTTCCATTGATCCATGTGCCTGTTCTTATGCCAGTACCAGGCTGTCTTGAGTATAATGGCCTTGTAGTAAACCTTGATATCTGGAAGAGTGATACCTCCTGGTTTATTTTTTCCTTTTAAGACTGCTGAAGCTATTCGTATTCTTTTTTGGTTCCATATAAATTTTTGGAATATGTTTTCTATATCTTTGAAGTATGTCATTGGTTTTTTAATTGGTATTGCATTGAATTTATAAATTGCTTTGGGTAATATTGACATTTTAATGATGTTTATTCTTCTTAGCCATGAGCACGGTATATGCTTCCACTTGTTTGTATCTTCCATTATTTCTTTTATCAATGTTTTATAATTTTCCGAGTACAAGTCCTTAACCTCCTAGGTTAAATTTACTCCTAGGTATTTTATTTTTATGGCTGCAATAGTGAAGGGGATTGTTTCCTTAATTTCTTTTGCTGACAGTTCATTGTTTGTATATAGAAATGCCTCTGATTTCTGAGTATTAATTTTATATCCTGCCACCTTGCTGAATTCATTTATAAGGTCCAGTTGTTTTTTGACTGAGACTTTAGGGTTTTCTATATACAATATCATATCATCTGCAAATAGTGACAGTTTTACTTCTTCTTTTCCAATTTGGATGCCTTTTATTTCTTCTTCTTGTCTGATTGTTGTAGCTAGGACTTCCAGAACTATGTTAAATAAAAGTGGTGAAAGGGGGCATCCCTTCCTGGTTCGTGATCTTAAGGGGATTGCTTTTAATTTTTGTCCATTTAGTATGATGTTTGCTGTGGGTTTGTCGTAGATGGCCTTTATCATGTTAAGGAATGTTCCCTGTATTCCCACTTTACTGAGAGTTATTTTTAATTTTTTTATTTTTTATTAACTTTAATGGGGTGACAGCAATAAATCAGGGTACATATGTACAATGAAAACATCTACAGATTATCTTATCATTCAATTGAGTTGCATACCTATCACCCAAAGTCAAATTGTCCTTTGTCACCTTCTAAGTGGTTTTCCCTGTGCCCCTCCCCTCCCCCTCTCCCACTATCCCCTCCCTCCCCCCATCCCTTAACCCCCACACTCTTGTCGATGTTTCATAGTCTCACTTTTATGTCCCACCTATGTATGAAATCATGCTGTTCTCAGTTTTTTTTTTCTGATTTACTTATTTCACTCCGTATAATGTTATCAAGGTACAACCATTTTGTTGTAAATTATCCGATGTCATCATTTCTTATGGGCGAGTAGTATTCCATAATATATATGTATCAAAGCTTTTTAATCCACTCGTCTTCTGACAGACACTTGGGCGGTTTCCAGATCTTCGGTATTGTGAACAATGCTGCCACAAACAAGGGGGCGCATTTCTTCTTTTCGAACAGTGTTATGGTGTTCTTAGGGTATATTCCTAAAAGTGGGATAGCCGGGTCAAAAGGCAGTTCGATTTTTAAATTTTTGAGGAATCTCCAAATTGTTTTCCACAATGACTGTACCAGTCTGCATTCCCACCAGCAGTGCAGAAGGGTTCCCTTTTCTCCACATCCTCGCCAGCACTTATTCTGTGTTGTTTTGCTGATGAGTGCCATTCTGACTGGTGTGAGGTGATACCTCATTGTGGTTTTAATTTGTATTTCTCTAATGATTAGTGATGTTGAGCATTTATTCATATGCCTTTTGGCCATCTGTATGTCTTCTTTGGAGAAATTTCTATTCATTTCTTTTGCCCATTTTTTTATTGGATTGTTTGTCTTCCTGGTGTTGAGTTTTATAAAGTTCTTTATAAATCTTAGTTATTAACCCCTTATCAGACGTGCTGTCGAATATGTTCTCCCATTGTGTGGTTTGTCTTTTTATTCTGTTCTTATTGTTTTTAGCTGTGCAAAAACTTTTTAGTTTGATATAGTTCCATTTGTTTATCTTGCCTTATATTTCATTTGCCCGTGGAGATAAATCGGCAAATATATTGCTGCTACAGATGTCGGAGAGCTTGCTGCCTATGTTTTCTTCTAAGATGCTTATAGTTTCACGGCTTACGTTTAAGTCTTTTATCCATATTGAGTTTTTTTTTGTCAATGGTGTAAGTTGATGGTCTAGTTTCATTTTTTTGCAGGTAGATGTCTGATTTTCCCAGCACCATTTGTTAAAGAGGCTGTCTTTACTCCATTGTATGTTATTTCCTCCTTTATCAAATATCAGTTGTCCATATAGGTGTGGGTTTATTTCTGGGTTTTCTGTTCTGTTCCATTGATCAATGTGTCTGTTGTTATGCCAGTACCAAGCTGTCTTGAGTACAGTGGCCTTGTAGTAGACCTTGATAACCGGAAGAGTGATACCTCCTGGTTTATTTTTTCTTTTTAAGATGCTGAGGCTATTTGTGTTCTTTTTTGGGTTCATATAAATTTTTGGAATATGTTTTCTATATCTTTGAAGTATGTGATTGGTGTTTTAATTAGTATTGCATTGAATTTATAAATTGCTTTGGGTAATATAGACATTTTAATGATGTTTATTCTTCCTAGCCATGAGCACGGTATATGCTTCCACTTGTTTGTATCTTCCTTGATTTCTTTTATTAATGTTTTATAATTTTCCGAGTACAAGTCCTTAACCTCCTAGGTTAAATTTACTCCTAGGTATTTTATTTTTATGGCTGCAATAGTGAAGGGGATAGTTTTCTTAATTTCTTTTGCTGACAGTTCATTGTTTGTATATAGAAATGCCTCTGATTTCTGAGTATCAATTTTATATCCTGCCACGTTGCTGAATTCATTTATAAGGTCCAGTAGTTCTTTTACTGAGACTTTAGGGTTTTCTATATACAATATTATATCATCTGCAAATAGTGACAATTTTACTTCTTCTTTTCCAATTTGGATGCCTTTTATTTCTTCTTCTTGTCCGATTGCTATAGCTATGACTTCCAGAACTATGTTGAATAAGAGTGGTGAAAGTGGGCAACCCTGCCTGGTTTCTGATCTTAAGGGGATTGCTTTTAATTTTTGTCCATTTAGTATGATGTTTGCTGTGGGTTTGTCGTAGGTGGCCTTTATCATGTTAAGGAATGTTCCTTGTATTCTCATTTTACTGAGAGTTTTGAGCATGAATGGGTGCTGGATTTTATCAAATGCCTTTTCTGCATCTATTGAAATTATCATGTAATTCTCGTCCTTCCTTTTGTTTATGTGATGAATCACTTTGATTGATTTGCGAATATTGTACCAACCTTGCCTCTCCAGAATAAATCCCACTTGATCATGGTGTATGATTTTTTTCATATATTGCTGGATCCGGTTGGCTAATATTTTGTTGAGAATATTATCGTCTAAATTCATCAGGGACGTAGGCCTATAATTTTCTTTCTTTGTGTTGTCTTTGCCCGGTTTTGGGATCAGAATTATGCTCCCCTCATAAAAGGAGTTTGGAAGTCTTCCTTCCTCTTGAATTTTTTGAAATAGCTTGAGGAGGATAGGAGTTAGTTCTTCTTTGAATTTTTGATAGAATTCACTTGTGACGCCATCAGGCCCAGGACATTTATTTTTCGGGAGTTTTTGATAACTGTTTCAATCTCATTTGTTGTAATTGGTCTGTTTAGGTGTCCTGATTCTTCCAGATTGATTTTTGGAAGGTTATATGATTCAAGAAATTTGTCCATGTCACCAAGATTGTCTAATTTTTTGGCATAGAGTTCTTCATAGTATTTTCTTACTATGCTTTTTATTTCTGCTGTGTCAGTTGTTATTTCTCCACTGTCCTTTCTAATTTTATTTATTTGAGTCCTCTCTCTTTTTTTCTTCGTGAGTCTAGTTAAAGGTTCGTCAATCTTGTTTACCTTTTCAAAGAACCAGCTTCTGGTTTCATTGATCTTCTGTATTGTTTCCTTAGCCTCTATGTCATTTATTTCTGCTCTGACCTTTATTATTTCCTTCCTTCTACTTGTCCTGGGTTTTATTTGCTGTTGTTTTTCTAGTTCTTTTAGTTGCAGGGTCAGGTTGCTTATTTGAGCCTTTTCTACCTTCTTATGATATGCCTGTAGTGCAATGAACTTCCCTCTCAGTACTGCTTTTGCTGTGTCCCATAAATTTTGAGTTGATGTATGCTCATTATCATTTGTTTCTGGAAACTTTTTTATTTCTTCTTTGATCTCATTGTTAATCCATTCATTATTTAATATCATGCTATTTAGTTTCCAAGTGTTTGAGTATTTTTCAGTTTTTCTTTTGTGGTTAATTTCTAGTTTCATGGCATTGTGATCAGAGAAAATGCTTGATATGATTTCAATCTTCTTAAATTTATTGAGATTATTTTTGTGTCCTAACATGTGGTCTATCCTAGAAAACGTACCATGAGCGCTTGAGAAGAATGTATATTCTACTGCTTTAGGGTGAAAAGTTCTGATGATATCTATTAAATCAAGTTGATCTAGTGTATCCTTTAAGTCTGCTGTTTATTAATTTTCTTTCTTGTGGATCTATCCAGTGTTGTTAGTGCGGTATTGAAATCCCCTACTATGATAGTATTGCTGTTAATCTCACCCTTTATATCCATTAAAGTCTGCTTTATGTATGTCGGGGTTCCTATATTTGTTGCGTTGATATTTATATTATTATTTTTCTTTTTTTATTTTATTCACTTTAGAGAGTAGACACAGAGTGAGAGAGAGAGAGAGAGAAAGAGAGAAAGGGGGGAGGAGCTGGAAGCATCAACTCCCATATGTGCTTTGACCAGACCAGTGCAGGGTTTTGAACTGGCGACCTCAGTGTTCCCAGGTCGACGCTTTATCCTCTGCGCCACCACAGGTCAGGCTGATGCGTAGATATTTATAATAGTTATATCTTCCTGTTGAATTTTTCCTTTTATCATTATGTAGTGTCATTCTTTATCTCTTACTACAGCCTTTGTTTTAAAGTCCATTTTGTCAGATATAAGTACTGCTACCTTGGCTTTTTTTCCATTTCCATTTGCATGAAATAATTTTTTCCAGCCTTTTACCTTCAATCTTTATGCATCTTTTTTTTTAAGGTGTGTCTCTTTTAGATAGCATATGTATGGGTCCTGTTTCTTTATACTTGCAGGTACCTTATTTCTTTTGATTGGATCATTTAATCCATTTACATTTAAGGTTATTATTGATGTGTAGTTGTTTATTGCCATTTTATTCTTTAAAGCTGTATTCTTCTTTTGCTTTAGTCTTTCCTCCCTTTGAACTGTTCACAACAGGCCCCTTAGTATCTCTTGCAGAATTGGTTTGGTTTTCATGAATTCCTTGAGGCTTTCTTTTTCTGGAAAGCTCTTTATTTCTCCTTCAATTTTAAACGTTAGCCTTGCTGGATAGAGTATTCTTGGTTGTAAGTTCTTGTTCTGCATTACTTGGATTATATCTTGCCATTCCCTTCTTGTCTCAAGTGTTTCTTTTGAGAATTCGGATGTCATCCTTATGGGGGCTCCTTTGTAGGTGATAGCCTTTTTTTCTCTAGCAGCTTTTAAAATATTTTCTTTATCCATTAGCTTTGGTATTTTAAGTATGATGTGTCTTGGTGTAGATATTTTTGGGTTTCTCTTTAATGGAGTTCTGTGTGCTTCTTGAATGTGTGCAATGCTTCCCAGCCTTAATTTAGGGAAGTTTTCTGCTATGATTTGATTGAACAAAGTTTCCATTTCCTGTCTTCTTTCCTCTTCTTCAGGCACCGCTATGATGCGAATTTTGCTTCTCTTCATGTTGTCACAGAGCTGCCTTAGAGTTTCCTCACATTTTTTGAGTCTCTATTCCTTTTTTTTCTCTGCTTCTGTGCCTTTGTTTACTGTTTCCTCTATCTCGCTGATTCGATCCTCAGCGTGATTCATTCTGCTTTTAATTCCTTACATTGTGGTCTCCAGTTCTGATACTGTATTTGTCATTTCTGTCTGATTCTTTTTTATTATTTCAATTTCATTTTTTATACTGTTATCTCTTTATTAGGTGTTCATAATGACTAACCATTGTTGCTCTAATTTCTTTGAACATCTTAACTATCATTATTCTAAATTGTGCTTCGCGTAATTTGGTTATATCCGGTTCATTCAGGTCCTTCTCTGGGGATTTCTCTTCATTCATTTAGTTTTCATTCCTCTGCCTGCCCATTTTGTCTGTGTATAAGCATGTTGTGGCCACCAGAGTCTAATAGGTGTTGCCTTTGTGTTCTCTAGGTGTGGTTTGTCTGCAGGCCTGCTACCCCTCTGCCGCTGCCTAGGGCGGTTGGGTATGGGCGTTGCCAGCGACAGCCTACTGTGGCTGTTGCTGTGATTTCTGCCTCTCCTCTGTGGGAGGGGCTGTCACTCAAGCCACAAGCCTCAGCACCAAGGGCAGAGGTGAGCACCTTTGCTCAGCTTCAGGCCCAGCCTGTTTCCGGGTTTATGCCCAGCACCTGCAGTCAGAGCCTGCTCACCATAGTTTTGCGGGTTGGGTGGGGCTTTTGAGGTGCTCTCAGCTGTGAGCCTTTGCCCGTCTGGAGCTTTAGCCCCGCCCTCGAGGCCAGGGCCCTCCTGCGCAGGGTCGCAAACCGCAGTTTATTGGGCCGGGCGTGTTTGCTGGTGTGAGCTCTGCTGTGAGCTTCCGCTTGTCCAGGACTCTACCCTGCCCCCGCGTTCCGAACCAACTCGCGCACGTAGGATGTCAAACCGCAGTTTCTCTTGTGGGACGGGGCTAGTTGCATGGCTAGTAGCGTGAGCTCAGCCCCGAGCTTTTGCTTGTCCTGAGATCTACCCCGCCTCCACGTTCGGAGCTCACTTGGGCACGTAGGATGGTAAACTGTGGTTTCTCCGGCTGGGTGGGGCTAGTAGCGTGAGCTCAGCCGCGAGCCCTCTGCCCGTCTCTTGTCCTAGCCCCGTCCCCGCGGTCAGGGCCAGCTTGTGCAGGGTCGCAGAGCAGATCTCTGCCCGTTCCTGGGCTCCCGTTTTTTTCCCGTAGGTGGGATTACAGGCGGGCCCGCAGCTGCCGGACCACTTTTGCACTTCCCCTCCACCCCTGCTGGGCTAGAACGAGCTCACACCAGCTTGGCCTCTGCCCACGCCAACAGAACCGCGTTTCAATGTCCTGCTGCCACCATACCCTTCAGCAACCGTCAGTAGAGATGGAAGTGCTCTACGTCTCCATACTGTAGGCCTGGGAGCTCCCTCCCTCTAAGAAGCTCTGCTCTAAGTGCCACGGGAGAGCTTGTTTGGCTGGTGTCCTGTCTCCCTTTGCTGGTATTGCTAGTTCCAGAGGAAATATTCGTTTTTGATTAGGGAAATGACTTAGCCCAGGGGTTAGGGTGGCTGTCCCTCAGAGTGTTTCTCCCTGTGCCTTCGGTCTACACTCTGTTCCCAGTGCTCTGGTCCTCTCCTCTGTCCCCGTTCCCTGGAGCCCCGGGTGCGTGGTTGTAAGAGAGTTTTTCTGCGTTGTCCCTTTAAAAAGAATCTTGGGTCTGAGAAAGCTGTCTCTCTCTCACAAACATTATCCTCACTTGTTTCACAGCTCAATACTGTCCAAACGCCTCTTATAGGCTCTGGGACTTCTGGCTGGGGCTTGGTTCTTGGGACCCAGGTCCCTCCCTCTTCGCCAAACTCTCCTCCCGCCCTGCGGGTCTCTCCGGGCTGCCGTTTGCTCCGGGGGAGCTGGGAAGCCCTCTTTTCATTTTCGCTATTCCTACCAGTCTCAATGTGGCTTCTTCAGTGTTCCTTGGTTGAAGAGTCCACTTAGTTTAGTTCAGAGTTGGTTTATCCAGATGATGGTTCTTAAAATTGAGTTATAATCCACTTTGGTTCTGGGAGTTGGAAGTTGGTTCGTTCACCTACTCCATCGTCATCTTTCCTTCCCCTCACTGTACATGTTTGCCTAAATTTATAAGATTTAATGTAATTATTTGAATTATTTTTAAAGATTTAGCCTTGGGTGCTAAAATAGCTTGGTTGCCAAGCAATGGAGCAGTGGTGACAGATGGGCAGAGCATCACCCCATAGGGCACTTGCCAGGTGGATCCCGGTCAGGGCACATGCAGGAGCCTGTCTCTCTGCCTCCTGGCCTCTCAGATATTGACAGACTGAATAAAAAGCAAGACATACAACTGTATACCATCTATACAAAACACACATAGGATAAAAGTTAAAAGATGGCATGCATATGAGCACTAGCATATTAACACTTGTCAAAAATAAAGTTAGACGGACCCTGTTACTATCAGAAAATGAAATTTCAGAGCAGAAAATATTACAAAGGATAAAGAGGGTCATTGCATATTGATAAAGGAGTCATTTCATCAAGAGTATATAATCCTAAACATTTATTTCAAGGAACTGAAACAAAATCTTTTAAAACTGCAAAAAGAAACTGGGAAATGTACGATTATAATCAG
The DNA here is from genome assembly GCA_037038555.1 of Rhynchonycteris naso. Taxonomy (NCBI): domain Eukaryota; kingdom Metazoa; phylum Chordata; class Mammalia; order Chiroptera; family Emballonuridae; genus Rhynchonycteris; species Rhynchonycteris naso. The sequence continues at coordinate 121,995,138 of CM072999.1, read as the reverse complement.
ATTTCAATATCTCTTTCCTAATGTTGATAGTGCATATGGACAGAAGAATCAGCAAAAAATGTAGAAGACTCCACTATGACTCTCAACCAACTTGACATTGTATATAGAACTTTCCCTCAAACAAAATTAGACACACATTCTTTTCAGGTGCATTTACTGAGATAGATCATATTTGGGGCCATTAAAACAAGTCTCAGTATAACAGGGTTCAAGTCACAGACAGTGTATTCTCTGGTCACAATGTGATTAAATTAGAAATCAGTAACAAAAAGTTAACTGGAAACTTCCCAAATATTTGGGAATAACAATCTTCTGAATAATCCATGGATCAAAGAAGAAATGAGAGCGAAATTAGGAAGTGTTTTGAACTGACCGAAATTGAAAACACAGAGTTTCAGAAATTGTGAGATGTTGCTAAAACACCTCTTAATGAGAAATATGTATAACTAAACAAAAACAAAAAGAGTTCTCAAATCAGTGATGTCAGCTTTCACCCTAGCAACTAGAAGAGCAATTAGACTCAAAGTAAGAAGAAAGGAAGTAAGAAAGATCAAAACAGAAATCTATAAAATAGAAACAAAACTATAGAGAAAACCATTTAAACCAAAAGCTGGTTCTTTGAGAAGATTAATAAAATGGGTTAATTTAAACCAGAAACAGCAGAGTAAAAACAGTGAAGAAACCAATCATCATTAGCATGATACAGGGTGGTGACATCATAACAAATTCTGTAGATACTAATATCTTTATTCCTATAAATTCCCTTAGATGAAAAAGACAAGTTATTTGAAAAATGCAAACTATCAAAGCTCACTCAAGAAGAAATAGGTAATCTGAATATTTCTCTATTTATTAAAGAAATGGAAATTGTAGTTAAAAGCCTTCCTGCAAAGAAAACCGCAGATACTGATGGCATCCCTGGCGAATTCTTACTAATACTTGAGCAAGATATATTACTAATTTTACACAAACTCTTCCAGACAATTGACGAGGAGTGAGTTTCCCAACTTACTTTATGAGACCAGCATCACATACCAAAACTAAATGAAGATACCACAAAATAAAACTACAGATAATTACCCATCATAAACGTAGAAGCTAAAGTTCTACATAAAATTTTAGCAAATTAAGTCCAATACAGAAAATGATAATACATCATGAATAAGCTTTGTTCCAGGAATACAAGGTTGGTTTCACATGTTAAAATTAATCTGTGTATTTCATCATATTAGCAAACTAAAAAAGAAAAACCATGTGATTATCCCATTGAATATAGAAAAGTTTTGACAAAATCTAACATCCATTCCTGATAAAAAAACATCTCAGCAAAGTAGGAATAAAAAGAAACTTGCTTTAAGCTGATTGAGGGCATATACCCCTAAGCCTACAGATAACCATGCTTTATGATGAAAGACTCATGGTTACCTTCCAGGACCAGGACAAAGACAAGGCTGTCTTCTCTCACCACTTAGTGGTCTGCAGTGTGCTGGAAGTTCTAAACAGCACAACAAGGCAATGAAAAAGATATAAAATGCATCCAGATTGGAAAGGAAGAAGTGAAATTATTTATTTATTACTTGCAGACAGCAAAATGGTCTGTAGAAAATCTAAAATCTAAGGAAAAAGCTAATTGAATAAGTGAGTTTAAGTTATTTGATATAAGATCAATATGCAAAAATTAATTGTATTTCTATATACTGCCAATGAACACTAGAAAAATTTTAAAGAATATAATTTAGAGTAGCATGAAAAATATTGGAATACTTAGGGCTAAATCTATTAAAAGAGATGAAAGACCTACAGCCTTATGACTATAAAACATTAAAAGAAACTAAGGGCCTAAACTAAATAAAGAAGAAATATACCATGTGTATGAGTTAAGAAACTCAATATTGTTTAGATACCATTCTCCCCAAATTGATCTATAGATTAACACAATTCCAATAAAAGTACCAGCAGACTTTTTGCAAAAATTGACAAAGTGATTAAGAAATCCTTATGAAAATGCAGAGGAGCGAGAATAGCCAAAAACGATTTTCAAAAAGAAAAAAAATTGAAAAAGTTACCCTATATAATATTCATGTTATTTTAAAGCCATAGTGATCAAACACATCATGTAATAGGGGTAAAGGTAGATAACTAGATATTGAAACAGAATAGAGTACAGAAATAGATCCACATATATATGAACAACTGATTATTGACAAAGGTGCAAAGGTAATTCAGTGGAGAAAGGATAATCTTTTCAACAAATAATGCTGGAACAATTGGACATCCACATGCAAGAACATGAACTTCAATCCATACCTTGTATAACATACAAAAATTAATTAAAAAATGATCATAGATCTACATGTAAAACATATATCATTACGCCTTCTAGAAGAATCAAAGGAGAAAACATTTGTGACTTTGGACTAGCCAAACACTTTTTTTTTTAAGATATAACACCAAAGTCAGAATTCATAAAAGAAAAAATTGACCAATTGAATTTTATCAAGACTTAATTTCTACTGTTCTAGAACGCTCCAAGGAGAATGAAAGGGCAAGCCACAGACGGAGAGAAAAGGTTTACAAAGTATATGTTTGATAAAGAACTTGTATCCAGAATATACTATAAGGAATCCTCAAAACTCAATAACTTATTGTTATTGTTTTCCTTAGAAAAACAACCTGATACATAGTAAGCAAAATATTTGAAATTTCACTTCACCAAAGAACATACATGGTTGATTTATAAGCTCAAGAAAAGATGCTCAGCATCATTAGTTATTAGGGAAATCCCAGTTTGAAGCTCAAAGAGATGTGACTGCATACCCACTAGACTGGCTAAAATGATACAGATTGGTCATATGTGTGCCGATGGGCTTGTGGAGAAACTGAGTTCCCTTATTCCCTGCTGGTGGGAATACAGGAATGGTAAACTCCTTTGGAAGTTTCTTTAAAAGTTACACATATATCTATTATATGATCCAGTATTTATCCAAGAGACAAGGAAATATATATCGACACATAGATTTGTGCATGAGTGTTCTTAGCAGCTTTACTTGCCATAAACTGGAAACAACCCAATGGATCATCAGCAGATACATGGATAAAAAGATAAGGGAATCACTGATACATGCTACAACATGGGTGAACCTCAAAATAATGTGCTGAGGGGAAGAGTATGGAAAAAAAGCAGACAGACTGTATTACTCCATTTACATGAACTTCTAGGAAACAAAAACTAATCTATAGTGACAGAATGAATATCAGTGTTTGTGGGACGTAAGGGGCAGAGGAGGAAGGAAATTAGGGGGGACAGAGAAACTTTTGGGGTAATCGATATGCTCATTATCTTGATGATGATGATGATGGTTTGGTGGTTGAACTCATGAAAAAACTTACCAAATCTTACCCTTCAAGTATGTACAATTTATTGTATGTCACTTATACCTCAATAAATCTATTAAAGTACACTACTGATAGAAGTGACAGTTGAATGAATTTCACATGAATTTATTCACTGGATGAATTTTTTTTATTAACCATAAGAAGCCATACACAAAAGTACTTCCATTTATATTTAGTTCAAGAACAGGCAAAGCTAATTTGTGCTGAAAATAAAATCAGAATAATGAAAACCTTGGGTCGGGGAGGGGAGCACGGAGCTTAGGTATTATTGACTAGCAAGGTCATGAGGAGACCTTCCAGGATGTTGGACAAATTCTTTTTTTTTTTTTTAATTGAGTGAGAGCAGGAGAGACAGAGAGACAGACTCTTGCATGTACCCCAACCAGGATCCACCAACAAGCTACCTATGGGGTGATGCTCTGCCCATCTGGGGCGTTGCTCTGTTGCTTGGCAACTGAGCTATTTTTAGCACCTGAGTCAGAGGCCAAGAAGCCATCCTCAGCCTCCGGGGCCAACTTGCTTGAATCAATCAAGCCATGGTTGTGGGAAGGGGAGAGAGAGAAAAGGGGAGAGGAATGAGTAGAGAAGCAGATAGTTGCTTCTCCTGTGTGCCCTGACTGGGAATCGAACCCAGGACATCCATATGCCAACAGATCAGGGCCATTGGACACATTCTTAATCTTGACGTAGGTGGTGGCTATTTAGGTCTTTAAAAGTGTATAAAGTCATGCATTTACAATGAGTGTACTTGACTCACTGTGTGTCATGTCACATACCTCAGTTAAAAGGAGGAGGAGGAGGAAGACAGTGTAGTACATTACATGTCAGTTCTGCAGTGGCAGAGGTCTTTGGAGCAGTGTGGGACTGTTGTCTGAGAGTTCCCAGGAAACAAAGCTGTTCTAGAGAGAACAGCAGGAAGGGCACTTTCATTAGCCAGTGTCTGGCCATTAACCTTCCCAGACTTGGCAGCTAACCGTGAAACAGGCTCTGCATCTCTCCAGCTGCTGTTTGTCAGGCCTTCTGTCTCCAATGGTGTGGATATAACTGACTGACTGCTTCTGAAAAATTTAGAGTATTTTTTACTTCTGAGAAATTAAGAAATTAAAGTAAAAGGACTTTTTTTAAGGACTGGGAAGAACATCAGTGTTCATTAATTCATGGTGTGCCATGAATTCAATGGCAGAAAAATCCTGGATTTGAATTCACTGTCAGAAAAATCAAATCTCCTTCTGTTACAAATGGATTGGTGAGCTTCGGCCTGTGTGTTTTGAAAGCCTGGTATATCATAGGAGAAGAAGGACATTTTGGGGCTGTAGGTCTGGGCATCATAGGGCAGTCCTGGACACTTAGCCTCCTGCTGAATTAAGGCCCAGATGTCCCTTCAGATCCCTGTTTTTTTTTCTGTGTGTGCAGGTGGCCACAGAGTGGAACATAGAACCAACCACTCTGCCTGGAACCCAGTTTCCATGTTGGCCATCGCTGACTGACTCCAACTGTGGACAGAGACTGCCTGCCCAGCCCTTAGGGACCTCTGCCTTCTCTGGCCATGGCTGACTTGACTTGAGTTGGCTTTTCATCCTCCCAGCCTTGTGCAGTCTACCAGGTCTCGCCCGTGGAGGCATTGTGTTCTCACTCATCCTCGTCCCAACACCCATTCCTGATGCCAGAAAGACTGGAAGGAAGTTGTAACCATCAGGGTAGCTCTCCCTTCAACTTGGTTTGTTAGCCCTTGCCTGCATCAGCTCCCTCCATCTCCAGACAGTGAAAGGAGTTATTATTTTGTAGGGAAGCTCCAAATCAAGAAGAAAACATGGAAGAACTATTCTATGTTTAGAAGTATGTGAAGATGAGGGACCACCAGACACTGGGGATAATGTAAGATGGGAAACTGAGGCAACTATAACACATTTTTAATGGCAAAAATGATAACCATTGAGTTTTGAGTATCCCTTTTCTATGATATCCTCTGTCCTAATTCTTTGAACAACTCCTTTTGGTATTTATTTATTTATTTGCAAGGCAGACACACACACAGACAGGACAGGGACAGACAGGAAGGGAGAGAAATGAGAAGAACCAACTCAGAGTTGTGGCACCTTTGTTGTTCATTGGTTGATTGCATTATCGTGTGCCTTGACCAGGGGGCTCCAGCTAGCGACCTTGGGCTCAAGCCAGTTACCTTGGGTTTCAAGCCAGCAACCATGGGGTCATGTCTATGATCCCATGCAAGTTAGCAACCCCGTGCTCATGCTGGTGAGCCTGTGCCAGCAACCTCGGAGTTCGAACGTGGATCCTCAGCCTCGCAGGCCAACGTTCTATTCACTGCACCACCACCTGGTTGGTATTTAATTGCTACTAAGTTCAGGGGCAAGAAAATTTGTTTTCCTCTATTGTGACTATTTCTTTTGTTTTCAGTGTTTATTCTGCTTAACAGAAACACACACAATCCAAGTTTATAAATTCCTTCCTTTGGAAGTTTGTGGTTCCATTTGTAACAGTACTTAAAAATAAATACATTATATATTTATTATTGTCTGAACAAACTGTACCCCAGACCTCAAATGTGATCTTATTACAGACAGTCCAAGTTATACAGAATAGATTTGTGTGTGTGTGTGTTTTGATCCCAAAAATGTGACTTTGGGACTGCAGTAGGTTATAAGGAAAATGAGTATTTTTGTACTTTAATTTTTTCTTGAACTTTTCATTCCTTCCCACACTTATACACACAAAACCCAAACCATAAAAAGGTGCTTCTTAAATAACTTCTAAATTCATCACTATGCTATGTTTTCAGGTCAGATTACAGTTAAAACAAAGTTTTGACAGACAGAGTAACTTACTACACCACAAATCTTGGTTTTTGGAAAAGGAAATGAACCACAGTGCATCGAGGCCATTGTGCTTATGTGTATGATAATGGTCCACCTTCTTTAAGTGATGGTATTGCCAGTGCTTTGTGACAGAGGATGTGGGAGCACAGTCTTCACACGCTCACTCCCTGGTGAGGTCAGAGAAAGAGAAGAGAGGTCAATGTCCTTCTGTTACCAATTTTATTCTCTTTGTCCTGCTTCTTGTATAGTTGCTGCATGTTTTTACTTATGGCCAAGTTCATTATCTTCATTAATTCATCAAATACTTATCACGTACCTAGTACAGGGGGTCTTTGGGTTATGACACAGTTTCATTCCTACAACAGTGATGTAACCCGAATTTTGATGTAAGCCTAGCCTAACACAAATGGAACACTTGTGCTTTTAACACTCCAAAGTGGCATAGGTAAGTGTACTGGGGGACGCCAACACTCTCACTCATAAGCCGTGTTACTGCGTATTCTTCTGCTGTGTGCAACCAAACTAGTTCGCCCATATAGTCCGTAAGTGTGATGCTAACAGTGTAAGCCGAAACACTCATGTTCAATTTTTTTAGGTTTTTATGGAAGTGAGCATCGTAAACTTAAAACCTCGTATATCGAGACTTTCGTAACCCGAGGACCCCCATATATGAATTTGGACTCTGAAGTCAGACTGCCTAGTTGATATCCTGGTTTTGCTGCTTACTCATTCTGGGCTTCAGGCAAGGCCCTGTGTTTCTCACTTTTGTCATCTGTCAAATGGGAATAATGATAGTACTTATTGCAAATAGGTTGTTTGAAGGATGACTTGAGTTATATAGCATTTAGGATGTTGTCTGACCCTGGTAAATAAATACTATGTGAGTGTCTTTGTCATTGTCTGTTATTGATATGACAATCACTGGCCTTGTGCTTATGTGCTGTGTGCCCAAACATGCTTCTTCTCAGAGCGCTGACCTGTTAACCTCATCCGTACATCTCCGCCCAGGCCTGATCTATCTAAAGCTGTTTCTCAGCCTTGTCCTTGTGGTATTTGGGGCCAGAAAATTCTTTGTTGTGGGACTGCTCCATGAACTGTTAGGAGTTTCGTGGCATTCCTGGTCTCCACTTACTAGATGGCAGTAAGATGCTACCCCAGTTGTGATAACCAAAAATGTCTCCAGACATTGCATAATGTCTCCTGGGGGACAACATTGCCCCAGCTGAGACCCATCTACCATATTTCCCCATGTATAAGGTGCTCCTTAATTTTGGGGCCTGAAATTTGAAAAAAAGAATGTATTACTTAAAGTTATTGAACTCAAGTTTTATTCATCGTAAAATTTATACAACTCATCACTGTCAAGACTAAGGTGACCAGATTTTAAAATTGGTAAAGCGGGACACCATTGACGGGGGTGAGGGGGTTTTGACTAAAAATTTGGTCTATATGGAGCAAAAAAAATTTTCATAGAATGCAAAAATAGTATTGTAATATATTTTTTTAAATTTCAACATAAGTACAATTTACAAATATAATACATTAAAAAGATTATGTATAGTATTATTTTGTTCTTTGGCATATTTCTCATTTGTGTGAATTTTTTTTAGTAAATTGCTGTCGTTTAAAAGGTCATGGAATTTTTCACAAGAATTTGTTAAATTATATTTCACACATAAAATGGCTTTCAAAGTCTCAAGACTTAATTGTGATTTTTCTGATATCCACACTTTATTTAGCGTAGAAAAAACACATTCAGTCGCAGCATTAGTTTCTGGTAAAGACAGCACGTATTACACAATTTTTAGTGCATTATTGTATGGAACATGGTTTGTTTCAAAATGATGAACTATTTCTAACCATTTGTTCTCTATTGTGATTTTTGCTGATGCCCAAGATTTAACCTTTTTCTTATCAATCTATTTTTTTAATAATGATACCTCATTAAAAAGATCATTTTGGAAATTTTGAGTGAGTCAGAGGGATCGGGTTACACGGTCCCGAAACCGATGCTGAAGCTGCATGTGGGCCTATGGGTCGTTAGGGGACTTGACAGCTGCTGTCCCAGCAGGTACGTCCAGCCTGAAGTTCTTTGTTTCGGGGCCCCGCATGGGGCAGCCAGCTCTTGCGGCAGTGCGGGCGCTTCCAGGTCGAGGCAGGTTCTCCCTGCCAAAAACCATATATTCCCTTCCCGTTCTCATGCCGTTCCCTAGCTTTTCATGCATTCTTTCCAAAAATCGGAACTTTTTAAAAACGCTGTGGGATGCGGCACAAATTGTTAATAATTGGGACTGTCCTGCCAAAAGCGGGATGTCTGGTCACCTTAGTCAAGGCTCCCATCCAGCCTGACCAGGCGGTGGCGCAGTGGATAGAGCATTGGACTGGGATGCGGAAGACCAAGGTTCAAGACCCCGAGTTCGCCAGCTTGAGCACGGGCCCATCTGCCTTGAGCAAAGGAAAGCTCACCAGCTTGGACCCAACGTTGTTGGCTCCAGCAAGGGGTTGCTGGGTCTGCTGAAGGCTCACGGTCAAGGAACATGTGAGAAAGCAATCAATGAACAACTAAGGTGTCGTAACAGCAATGAAAAACTAATGATTGATGCTTCTCACCTCTCTCCGTTCCTGTCTGTCTGTCCCTGTCTGCCCCTCTCTCTGACTCTTTCTTGGTTCCTGTTAAAAAAAAAAAAAAAGACTCCCATACATTAGCTTGTCCTCATCTGTGTCTGATGACGAATCACTGTCTTCAACAATGAGTGCAAAAACAAGCGCAAAAAGCGGGAAATGCAAGTAAAAAATCTACAACCACTGTATAAGACGCACCCAGTTTTAAAACCCAAATCTTTTTTTAAAAGGTGTATCTTATAGATGGGGAGATATGGTATTTAAATTGGCAGTTCCTCCTGCAGAGGCGGCAAGTGGCTCCCTGCTCACTAAGGTGGGCCCTGGTTACATGCTGTTGTCTTGCCCAGTTGGAGATCCTTGTTAGGTGTGGCTGTTAACCACATGTTTGGAAACACAGGGATATTTTCTGCTGTTGCTATTGAGGCCTTCTTAGTGGTGCTGGTGGTGGGGAGGGGGACTTTTCTTTGAACTAGCTTCCTCCTTCTCAGTCCCATGGGTTTGTCTAAAAAGAGAAAGGAGGGACATAGTTTTCCCAGAGATTCTGTGTAGGACTGCCCTTGCATAACAGCCCCCAGCCCTTTACAGGCCAAGGTATTTCCTACTCGCCACTATGGCAGGCAGCAGCGGTGGCAGGGTCACACGGTGGGGTGGGGAACGTAGGGCCTTGCTCTTGACCTGCGCTTTCCCCCTTCCTTTGCTGAGTGGGTGCTGATGGCTCACATGGAGAGATTGTGAACCATGTGCCAGTCTGTACACCCTTGATGAGGACTGGCCTTAACTGTTCACTTTTACCCTCGAAGGCAAATGCTTTGTCCTGTTTCATAGGTGAGGAGTCTTCAGCTTAGAGGCATTTAAGACTACAGCTGTCAAGTGGCAGAAGCATGGATTCACACCTGGGTCACTTACCCATATTCTTAACCCCTGTGGGGCTTGCCCCTATCAGGACTGGCCGCACCATCTCCCTCTGGTCTCTAGAAAGCAGCAGTCCCTCCATGGACTGTCCCATCTGTGTCCTAGGTCACCTCCTTCTGGGCACTTGTGCCGGGGCCTCAGGCTGACCTGAAGCATGGTGGGAGTGGTTTTGTTCTGTTGTCAAGGTACTAATGTTGGAGCCCTGACCTGTTTGGCCTGCCACCTCTCTTTTTTTGCTCTCCCTATGCTGAAAACCATACTCTTTCTTTTCTTCCCTGGGTTTACACTAACTATGAACCTCTGCCCTGACGAGGCTCACTGTGGTGTGAACCAACCTTGTCAATTGGATTAAAACTTTGGAGCTAAGCCCTTAAACCGCAGAACTCACCTGGCTGGCACCAGGTGTCCTAACATCTATCTAAATTTTCCTGAGACCAAGAACCTCTTTAAAACTATTAATCCCATAAGCAAAGAGTGATCACCTTTATTATACCTTCAGTTCTGTCCCAGACACAGAACTCCATGTAAGCCAAACATATAAAGCGCTAAGTGTGGAATAAGAATTATACCCAATTTAAAAGGCCCTCACTAGAATTTTATTGTATTGACTATTTTTCAAAATATGTTGACCACTGGAAGCTACGTTTTTTCCCATCTGTGACATTAATACTTTATACTGACAGGTTATGATGTAGACCATATATCTATGTTAGCTGATTTTCTCTCTGGCCTGTGTGCCTCAGTTTCCTTTTGCTAAGGCTGTGTGGACCCATTTCAGTTTTCCACTTTGTATTAAAGCTTTGGTTTTGAAGTCTTTGTATAGTTTATAGAAAAAAAAATCAGCCTCTGTAGAATGTCCTGGGAGAAAAATCAAGGTCATAAAATGCCACACTACAAATGAATCTTGTAGAATCTTTGAGAAAGCTTTTGAATAGCCTTGAGAACATCCTGTTCTCTTCCTCTATTTTCCTCCTGTGCCTTTCACGGGGAAGGCATGGCACACAGGTACAAAGCCCCACAGGAGAGCAGCTTGTAGTTCAGTCTGAAATTAATCACCAATTCCAACAGTGCAGGAGGTCTATTGAGCACTTACTGTGAGCAGGCTCACTGTGCAGTGGAAGGGCCTCTGCGCCTTATGGGCACTGGGACTGTGATGAGGATACACGGGCCCCTCCCCAGAGGAGCCCAGAGCCCAGCAGGGGATTGGCAACTGCATGTAGAGAGATGCCGTGGTCACTCTGGACAGTGTGTTTGAGATCACAGAGGAAAGTGGTGATGCTGATATTGTGACAATTAACCTTTGTTGAGCACTTTCTACATGCTTGGTGCTGTTCTTTCTACCCATTATTTTTTTGATCCTCACAATGATGGTGTGAGATAGAAGTTATGATTGTACCCATTTTACAGAAGAGTAAGTGGAGGCTCTGAACCTTAAAGGACCCATAGGAGTTATTCAAGGGGAGATTCTGAATGAGGGAAAAACAAGTGCAAAGGCACGAAGGCAAGTGGAGGAGATGGCCTCTGTGTATCGAGGGCACTTAGGGCTGGGGTTGCACTGGCTATGCTGCCCATGATCGTGTGATTCAACGGGTAACCCGTTTTTATCAAGAATCAGCCTGTGCTTCCAGACACCCGACTCTAGCTCTCTTCCACCCTCAGTTGACTGGCCTTTAATTATATAACACTCTTAGGTGACTGGATGAACATGGGTTAACCTTGAAGTAGGTTATTCACATGACTTTGAGGTTCGGCTTTGGGCAAATAGCAGCTGGGCCTCTCTGGGAAAGTGTCAGGGCTGGCAGGTTCTCCGTATTCCAAGCTGGACTTCAGGTCACCTTGGACTTCAAATCCCTTAACCTCAGTGACATTTTGTCCCTAGGGTGCTCAAGCCTGTGTCCCCAGAACCAACCACAGAGCCTCATGCATTATAATCAGTGCAATGGGACACCAGTTAGTGCAAGGCATTTCATGTGGTTAGTTAGAATTCAGATGAAAGCCCTTCCACTGCTCAGTGAGAGGTAAGGAATAAAGAAGTAATCCTACATCCCAAGATCCCTTGACTATTCACCACTGATCTAAGCCCTTATATGTAGAATTGGCAGATTACTAGGAAAACCAGCTTAGCCTCTGCTCTGTGCAGTGTTAGTTTACAGTGGGTAGGTGCAGATGAGGGCAAACTGGAGGTGGCAGAGGTGGGATGTTTTCTCTTGCGTGGGCCATGCCTCTCAGCAAACAGCCTTCTTCTTAGGGGAAGGCAGGTTGAGTGTGCAGTGGGACAGAAAAGTCAGTCCCGCCCCCCCCCCCACCCCCTCCATTGAGCCTTATCTTATGGGTTCTCCTTTGTAAGGGCTGATCCCTGACATTGAGTTGGGGGGAGGGTGGTGATCTTATTGAAATATCTGCGAGTAGGCAAGGCCCTGCCTTCCTGTGTACCCTCTCTTCTCTAAAGACTTTCCAGAGAACAGGGAGAACAATGGGACAGCTGTGGGCTTGATGAGAATTGCCTTCTGCGAGCACCCGAGCTTGCCCACACCTTTGTTCCCGCAGGCTCTGGAGAGCCCTCAGCTGTCAGGTGTCTGCTTCCCTTGCAGGGTAATCTGTGCTGATTGACTTGTCCATTGTCCTTCCTCTGGAGCTAAAAACAAAATGGGAAAGGCTGCTTGGTGGGGATAGGGTGGAGCTTAAGTAGCCAAAGGCTGTTGCTTTTCAGGCATTGGATACAGACTAGCATTCTTTCTGAGAAACGTTCATCCAGAGGCTGTGACTTTGAAAAGACTGTGGCTGTGGAATTAGAGACAGATGCTCAGCTGGCTGCAAGTGGCTGTGAGATTGTATTAGGCTGTGCAAACCGCATTTCTCATGCTAGGCTTGTTTCAAGCTTACATCAGCCCTTGGGCTTCATTTGCATTTCTATAGAGGACGAAATAAAAGCCGCATGTCACTTACTCATTTCTATTCATAACTGCAAGTGGTTAATATTCTAGCTCTCTGTCTCTCCCAGATGCGGAATGGCCAGATTAATCTTCCCAAAACTCTGTTGAGCCCTGGTTTAGTTCCCAGCATTCTACTTTATCGACTCGTGTTTGTAAGGCCCAGATGTTGAGAAGGGTATACATAAGACCTAAGAGGAGACAGGTTTTTAAGGTCAACCAGACACCCAGCTTCATCTGGGACCATCCTTGGTTATGATGTCTGTTACCCTGATGCAATTATTAATAGCTAGCCCCTCTTGCCCTCAGAAGTATTACTGATGAATTACACGCCATCCTGCTTGTGCCTCTCAAGCACTCATAAGTTAGAAGGGGTGGGAAGCGAGGATGGAAGTAACTTCAGAACAAGGTGGAGCCTGGGGCAGGGGCGGGGATGGGGGTAGATGGTGGGAGGAGGAATGGAGGTATACCTGAGCTGAGGTTCACAGGAAGACTGGGGGGCCTAGGCCTCAGAGGGTGAGATGACTCCTGAAGGAGGAAAGATGTTTGGGGGGAGCCGTGTGATGAAACATGTTCAGGGTCTCAAGGAGCCACATGGACGGAAGTTCCTTCTGAGAAGGGAGGAGAAGGAAGGACTGCAGAGGTGGGATGAGCGAGCCCAGAGGGCTAGAAGGGCAGGTGGTGAATGATGCTTTACCCTGGAGGCTGGTGGACGCAGTGGGTCCTGACATGAAAACCCAAAAACCCAAGGTGAACAGGAAGATTGAGCTGATCCTGATCTAGGGACTGGCCACCCAACAGCACGCACAGGATTTGAGCCATGGTGGTGGCCCTCATGCTGCCCGTCCCGCCATCTCCAATAGCCCACTCCATGAACTAGGTGAATTAACATGTGCACACTTGACAGGGGAGGCAAATGGATGTCCTAGTGTCTCTAGTTTCCTCTAAGCAGGAGCCTCCAGCCAAGAGCTGATAGGAGCTCATTGTTCTAACATCAGTTAAGATTATTTTAGCATGGTTTTTGACAGGAAATAACCAAAAACGTCCATTTACAGGAGCAGGCTGTGCATGGGGGACAGGGGGGCCGGCAGAGGACAACCTGGCATGGGGTGTTTATCTGTGTTCCGGGTAGATAATCATCTCATTAGTAATTTTGCCTGACTGTCATTAGAACTGAGGCTCCATGTGAGCTGCCAAGCTATTCATTTTTGTCTTATGCCTGCTTTCCTTTTTCTTCATTCCTTTTTTTCCCCCTAATTTTGTTTTCTGAGCATCCATGACATGGCCAAACCCTAAGCTAGGAGCACGTGTCACTGTCACAAGAATGGTTGGTCCTGTGAGACCAGCGTGCCTGTTTTGTAGATGAGGAAACGGGCTTCGGAGGACAGAGAGCTGCAGGTGGCTGGCTGCGTGTGCTGTCAGACAAGTTGCCAGGAGACACCAGTCTTTGTGAGGAGTTTGATTATTTTCTAGGGATGTTGGGCAAGAGATTACACACCAGACAGACAGAAAGCAGTGCACGGGTAATGGTACCCTCGCTTGAATGTGTATTGACATCATTTGCGGAGCTTACAAAATACAGGTTCTTGGGCTCACCCACAGGGATTCTATTTGAGTGGATCCTGGTGGTCCTGAGAGTGTGTGTGCTGTGTATTTGTGTGTGTGAGTGAGACTGTAGGATGTGTCAGCATCTGCTGGAAGGCATGTTAAAATTCAGATGCTGACCTTACACCCAGAGTTTCTGATTCAGGTCTTGGATGAGGCCTGAGAATTTGCGTTTCAGGTAGTGCCACCATGCTGGTCCAGGGAATGTACCCTGGGAGCCACTGCCCAAGCTGTCACAGACGATCATGCAGATCGGAGACAGCTACACTCTGGTGGCCTTTGACCGACACTTAGATTGTGTTGAGTCTGTTTTGTGGAAGCTGTGACAGGATCAGAGATGCTAGACCCAGATTACCTACACCACCTCCTACCCTGGGAGGATCACTGTGTTCTTTGGAGCTGAGGCTGGCCACGAGCTCAGTAGCCGTCTGTCATGTCTCCTCTACTGCCGTCCATCCCCATCTGGTGGGGTTGGCTTGTAGCTGAATCTATTTTTTGCTTGCTAAGCTAGACAGTTTAACTGGCACTTCCCAAATCAATAATTTGAAAAGCCTGATTGTTCGTGGAACTTGAACCCTCTGCGTTCATTAGAGGGGAGCCCTTGGGAGTAGTTCTTGACTGTGGCTACATATCAGAGTTACTGAGGAAGTTTATAAAAAACAAACAAGAAGCCGTTGCTGCTGGACCCCCTCCCAAAGCAGATGCACCCTGCGTCTGGAGGCAGGTCCTGGTGTTGGTGGCTTTGTGAGTCTCTCAGGCTCCCAGGTGCCGTCATGAGGAGGCTCAGCGCCTCCGCCCAGACATACTGCCTCCTTCCAGGCTATCCGCCGGCACCTCTCCCATCGTCTTTTCTCTTGCACCTCCTGCCCGGCACTTATCTGCTCTCCCAGAATCATCTCACTGAAAGACACCCTCTCCTTTCCTGGCATCCTAGCTTTCCTGCCTCCTCTTTCTCCTCTGTTTTCTTTACTACCTTCTTGGCCTTCAGTCATTCCCTAGATGGGAGAGTTTCCCCAGGGCTGCCATCTCTGTTCTTGGGCACTTCCACACATACCTTCTTTCCTTCGGGTCCCTTCCTCCAAACTCTGGCACTGGCCTGATGTAGGCTCTGAGTCCAGGTCTCGTGACAGTGTCTATACTCAGAACTTAGTGTCTCTACCCAGAGCTTCCCCTTGTGTCCCCCTGACCAGCCTTTTCTCCAGACTCCCCTACTTATAGGCCAAGCCCCACTATCTCTTCTGGGATGGATCTCAGCAGCATTAAGTTCCCTTATCCAGTCTGTACCTGCGTCTGGTCCGGTCCATGTTTCCTCCCTGCTGACTCTTACTATGGCCACTTTCACCTCTACCTCCACGACCTTGTCGCTGGGTTATTGTGACAACCTCCCTGGAGCCACCCCCTTCCCAGTCTTACTCTTGTTCCGTGGGCCCATCGCCCTCAGAACCCCACTTCTAATGTGCTCACGCTCTGGTTGCTGGCCGCAAACATCTGTTGAGTGCTTGCTGTGTGCCAGGCACGTGGTGTGTATGTCATCCCTTCAACCTGACACCACCGTGTGAACCGTAGGCACTATCATCCCTTTTTACCTGGAAAGAGACATTTGGAGATGGTCGGAACCTGGCCAAGGCTCCTAACCTCTGACAAAATGGGAGACAAATTCAGGGTTACCCTGGATCTCTGAGCCCTCATTCATAGTCATTGCCCTCAGGTGCTACCCCACCCCCACCCCCACCCCTGCTCCCCATTGCCCTGGCCCTCAGCTGCAACCCAGAGCACCTAGAACAAAAACCAGGCTCCTTGGATTGGCATGCAGGCTTTTCCAGATCGGGCCCAGCTCACCTCTCCAGTCGTATCATCATTTACCCTTATGTGTGTTAGAACAGTGGTTCTTAACCTTTTCTGAGGTACCGAACCCACCAGTTTCATATGCGCATTCACCGAACCCTTCTTTTGTGATAAATAAAATATGATTTTTTTTCCAAATTCAAGACATAGGTATATGTTTTTTTACTGGTGCACAAAATGAGCCATGCATGAACATCACCTTGCTCAAAGAACAAAACCAAAAAAGTGCAGGAACTCACAACAAATTACGGTATTACTTTATTCTGGCCTCCACGGCAGAGGCTTCTCCGAACCCCTGAGACCGACTCATCGAACCCCTAGGGTTCGATAGAACCTAGGTTAAGAAACACTGTGTTAGAATGGCTGACTCCCGTGTCTCATGTCATGTTTTCTCATCCACGTTTTTGCTCCAAGCTTTGGTGACATCCAGTACCCCAGGGCAATGCCACTCCTTGGGCTTAGTCCTCTTTGCTTCATAGCTTCTGGATTCCATAAACTTCTTTTTTTGTGCACCGTCTTTGGACCCTTTTCCAGGCGTATCAGCATTGTTTCTGGGATGTGTTATAAGTTCTCCAGGGTGGAGACTATGTCAGAGGCTTAGTTTAGTCTCCTGCAGTTTGCAGCATGCTCCTTGGTGTGCAGTGGTCCCTCAAATCATAGTTGGTTATCTGATTCATGCTCTCGTCCACCCCAGCCCACCGTGTGCAGGGCGATGTGTGATGTCACCCTGCCATCTGGGAGCTGTTCCATTCAGGTGCCCAGTTCCCCCAGCGACGCTCTGCACAACCGACATTGCTTGCTTGATTGGTTTTCCATCCTTCTTGGGAATTATTTTTTTTCATACATTTCTGTTTTTAAAGTTTGAGTAAAACGGATACTTGACTGTACACCAGGGAGGTTTCAGAGAGAAATGAGTGGTGGGACCTCCCCAAGCCAAACCTGGCTGCAAACGGCTGACTGCACAGAAATACAAATGACTTCTGGAGGGATGGGTGGGAGACACGCCACCGTTCCTGCTTTACATCAGGAGCTGGGCCAGCACTGGAATCCGAGTGTGAGCGCAACCCTCGTATGGACTCCCTGCTCTGTATCTTCTGAGGCAGACTGAGTGTCGGGTCAGAACAGGCCAGCTCTGCTTTATACCAGCCTGTTACCGACAGGCACAGGTTGGTGATTGGGTTAGCAGCTCGTGGCTCAGGCAGAACTATATGAATAACGGTATCAAGCACTTAAGAGATTAGCCATATTAGCACATATAGCATAGAGCTGGGACCCAGTGAAATAAACATCTTGTTACAATTAGTGCAATGCTATAATCTATAACTGACGGTATTTCTAGATCTTTCCACCCCCTGGACTCTGGTCCTAGGCCAGTGTCACAAATCACAGTTATGTAACTCATTTTCTTGCGAAACCAAGTCTTGCCCCTGAATGTAGGCCCTGTTTGAAAAGGCCCCCCACAAACCCATTTAGACCCTACCAGTCCAAGGCTGCACCTGCTTTTTGTCAGCCTTAAGGTGCCTCCAAATACGTGCACACCTCTGCCTTCTGGACATCAGAGTTCCTGGTCTTCAGTGATGTGCACTTTGGGAATCACACTTGAACTCTGCGATCATAGGACCCACTTTGGTGGCTTTGTTGGGGAGTCATGGCTGCTATGCCTGAAATCCTTGGGGGAGAGCAGGGGTCTGCCATAGAAGCAGGTGAAGAATGGAATAGCCTAGCACACAGGAATCCAGGGCAGGGCTGGGACTGTGTCTGTGTCCTCCGTGATGTGGGGTGGGTTCCCATGCCCTCACTCAGGACTTTTATTTCATCAGTGAATATTTATTGACTGCTTTTATGTGCAATGTGTTGCACTCACCTATTTTAGACAATGTGAATGTACCTAACAGTACTCAGTCCCTGGGAGATGTTGAGAAATGTGAAAATCTTTAGGTATGTATAGGCAGATATATTATATTTTCTACTCCAAAAGACAAAAAGATAACGGAGCAGTATTGCATTCAGGGAAGTGCAGTCTCTCTGCTGGGATCCAGGTTTGGGAAGACAGAGTTGGGAATTGTCCAATAGGTAGAGGCACGTAAGGAGAACATGTATCTTGTCAACTGGAGTGTCTGTAGGGTGGATGGGGATGGGGAGAGTCTGGTGGCAGAGAAGCAGCTGGTGGTAATGATGATAAAAATAATAATAACCATAGTTACAAATTATTGAGTATCCCCTAGGTGCTAGATACTGCACACATATGATTTCTACCTTACTGAAAAACCCCACAAAGTACACAGACCATGAGGAAACTGAGGCTTATCTGTGTTGAATAGCACACCCAGAGTCACAGAACTTGTAAATGACAGAACCAGCATTTTAACTCAGCTTAGGCTGAAGTAGGTGGAGATTTTTATTATAAATTTGGGATTCAAATTGGGAGTTATAATCAAATTGAAAGAAAGGGTCAGATAGGAGAGACAGTTGGAAGAATCAAACATACTTGATTAACGGACCAAGTTCGAAGAGCTAAGGAGACTCAGATGAAAAAATAATGACTCCCATTTGTAGCTTTAGATATTGCCTGGAGGTCAGTGCTGCTCACTCCACTATGCTTAGAACTCACCAAGCCAAGTACAAGGATGAAGGGCAGCTTCGGGGGTTGGGGAGCTGTCTTCCTGCCAAGCCTGCTTTCCATGGGAATGCCATCCTTTCTTCAGGGGTTAGAGCTGTTTGGGCTACCATGTTTGACTTCTGATGCCTCCTGAGACTTTTCAGTACTAAAAAGAATCTTCTACTTCTAGAACTTCCCATCCTTTAATGTGCTCTTTGTTTCTGGTCTAGATGTTCTAACAGAGCTCCCTTTAATTTTCCTTCCTCAAGTTCAGACAGAGGCCAGAGCCCCTGTGCTGGCTGGTGGTGTCCTCACTAGCCACACCACAGGGAAGCATACTGTGAGCTCTGCGGTAGATGAAAGGGTCCCCAGACAGCGCTAAAAGTTAAGACAGCATGGAGGTCACGTGTGGACTGGGCTCTTGCCCTCTGGGGTACAAGGGCTGCAGGACTCTGTATCTGCCTGGGGGTCTTGCTGCACACCTGCCTCCTGTCTGCTCCCATACAAACTCACTAGGGATGAGGTGGGGAGGTGATTGGGGCATGACCATCTGTGTGTTTGGCATTCTTGGGAGCCTGGGGCACAGGGATGGGGGGTTGATGCCACAAAGATAGAGCTTCTGGAGGAAAACATATGGGACTTAGAGGCTAGAGGATGTGGAGAAAAGAGGTCTAAGCAGGGGCAGGAAAAGCCAACAAGCTGTGGCCCAGGCTGGCACAGAGGGCTGTGCTGCCCAGTGCCACCTCCTTCACCTGGCTCCTTCCGGGGTGGGGGGCAGCTCTGCCCAAATGCTTTGAGATCAGTCTCCCCGGGGCCTCCACCCAGGACATAGAGAATCTTACATGTTAGGTTGGGAGGGCATTTGGGGCTCACCTACCACCCCTCTCACTCTACTTCCCCAGTGGGATGGTTGCCTCACTTTGCTCAGGAGGTTGTAGGAGTATGACTCACTGGTGTCTCCATGTCACGGGTGTAGCTTTGGGTCTGGACAGCAGTGTAGGTCTAAAGGATGCTCGAATTTAGAATAAGGAACCTGTTGGTCCTGCACGGTGTGTTTCTCCTCCCTGGCACCCACAAAGAGCAGCTGAGATGTGTCAGGTCTAGTTAATTCTTTCAGCTACACATGTGGGGCACCAGCCATCCACTCATGGATGATCCAGCCGCCTTTGAATAAAGCCTCACATACCGACCAGTGGTAGCCAGAGCCCCGCATCAATCACTTAATGAATCTAAGCAGCATTCCTCTTCATCCCACTGGCCAGTTTCAGTCTGGGAACCTTCCCAGTTTAACCACAGTAGTATAGTATCAAATTTAATCACAGGCATAAGAAGTTCCTTTATTAATAGCTTTCATTTTATTAATGGCTTTGTTTAAAAATAGCCCATGTCAACATCTACCAGCCATGTACCAAGAATCAAACGGGCCCAGGCAGGCTCTTTGCATGGGTGTCACGACACATTAGGAGCAGGGCCCAGGGCACAACTTGGCATGCCCACATGTGCACTCCCACACTCCCATTCCCTTTGGAGCATTCTTTTAGGACAGTGGTTCTTAACCTGAATTCTATCGAACCCTAGGAGTTCGATGAGTCGGTCTCAGGGGTTCGGAGAAGCCTCTGCCGCAGAGGCCAGAATAAAGTAATACCATAGTTTGTTGTGAGTTCATGCACTTTGTTGGTTTTGTTCTTTGAGCAAGGTGATGTTCATGCATGGCTCATTTTGTGCACCAGTAAAAAAGCATATACCTATGTCTTGAATTTGGGGGAAAAAAATCATATTTTATTTATCACTAAAGAAGGGTTTGGTGAGTGCGCATATGAAACTGATGGGTTCAGTACCTCAAAAAAGGTTAAGAACCACTGTTCTAGGACCTTTGCTCCCCTTAATTTTTGTCCCCTATTCCCTCCTGTGGGGACTGGATTCCTGTGCTATGCACATGCCAGAAATGAGGCCCCACAGAGAACATGGCTGAGAGGTGTCAGGGGTCAGAGTTTTTCACCCTCAGCACTGCTGATATTTGGGGATAGATAAAGTGTGGGGGTGGTCAGAGGGCAGAGACGTCTGTCTTGTGCATTGTGCATCATGTATCTAGCATGTCAGCAGTATCTCTGGCCTGTACACACTAGATACCAGTAGCTTCCCCAACCCCTCAACTGTGACAAGCAAAAATGTCCGCTGGCTTTATTTAATGTCCCCTGGTGGGCAATATTACCCCCAGTTGAGAACCGTTATTCTAGAAGCAGCAGTAGCAGCAGCAGTAGATTTTTCTGAGACCTCCTGAACCTTCCCTTTCCATGGGGATTTCATAGGCAACTTCTTCTGGGGGGTCTGAGGGCATTTCCCAGTGCATCCTCCCCTTGCCTGGGCCCAGTGTGCTTCCCTTTCATTCCTGTGTCTGTCTGTGCAGCCAGAAACTCCATCACATTGGTCTTCTGCTGGCTGAGTCCTTGTTGTCCCAGGCAGGCAGGTATGCAGCCTCTCTGACCCTCTACTGAGTTGTCCAGGGGAGGGGTAGGGGGGAGATGGTGGAGAGAGCACAGGAAATCCTGGGCTGCTGTCCCAGCACTGCCTCTTTCTGTCTGTTACTTAGGGCACCTCATGTATGATGCAGTGCTGTGTCCTGGTGAACCTGTCATGTCATGTCATCGAATAGTAATATGGCCAGAGACGCTGAAGTGCTTGAATCCTGCCAGTGGGAATCCCAAGGGAGTGGGAGCCCGAGAAAGTGACAGCATGGGAAACAACATGGTATGTCTAGTTAGAACTGTTCCTGAGAGCCCTGTGCTCACCATCAAGGGTGGAAGCTGTTGTTCTGAGGGAAGGAAAGGGTTGGGTTTAAGTGTTTTATACTTGTAGTAACAAAATAGTTCTTGTTGTAAGTACTGTATTTTTTGCTCCATAAGATGCACCTGACCATGAGACACACTTAGGGTTTTAAGGAGGAAAATAAGAAAAAAAATATTCTGAACCAAATGGTATGTTAAAATATTTAAATGAAGTACTGTGTTTTTCGCTCTATAAGATGCACGGGCATTTTCCCCTCCACTTTCGGGGAGAAAAATGCATCTATGGAGCAAAAAATATGGTATTTAATTAATAAAATGTTTTAACAAAGTATGTTTGGGCAAGTGTTATAGGCTATTGTCACCATCATATGTTGTTATAATCAATAAAGTCGGAAATGGAAATAAGATTTCAGGGGCAGGAATTGCAAAACCAACTCCCAGTCAGCTCTGTCTCAGCCATGAGAAAGATGGGCCACAGCAGTGCGCATGCATTCTTGGGCACGGTGGCTCCACCTGTGCGCCAGGCTGCCTTCCCGTGAGAATCTCATATGGCCAGTGTCCACATGATGGTGGTTGTGCTCATTTTTAATCGTTTCCATTATATCCTATTCACAGTGTGAAGATTAATATTGTGACTTAAATGAATGACAAAGAATACTTGATCTGGCCCAGTGCTTACTGCTTCCCAATACTAGAGCCCTGACGAAGCTCAGGTGTATCCCAGAGCATGGATTTAAGGTCTTCATGGAGCATCTGTCTTCTTTAAGCCCAGAGCACTGGCCTGTAAAGAGAGGGATTGGGGGTGGGAGGTGGGCGTGGAAGAGAAACAAGGGTAAGAAGAATGGAGGCTTTCAGAGCAGTGTCTCCATTGGCCAATCAATGCGGTTCATCTAGTCAGCATCTGGATTCTAACCAATCAGTGGCTCTCCTGTGGATACAGGGAGGATGATGCTGACCTCACAGGCCTGGGTGTGGATTAAATTACTCTGCATGTCCAAAATGTAGCCTCCTCACTATTTAACACATGGAGTCTCAAGCTTTAAGCAGCTGGAAGGCCCAAAGGCACCCCTCATCTCCCCAAAGCAGTGCGGTCAAGCCTGCGCCCCCATTGCCGCACTTCGAGCGGCACCTCTGGTCTCCCATGTCATTGACTGTGAGCACTGGAAATAGTTGTGGTTTGTAATACAGTGATATTTCCTCTTCAGGGACTTGAGCCCCTAGTCTAGTTTCAACAACTGCTAGCTCACTCCCAAGATGTGGTTCTTGTTTCTTCCTTGTCTGATGGAAGGACCATTTGCATTTGCATAGGGTTTTTAATGGGCTGTAGGCTGCTGGCTCTGAGAGGGATTCTTGGTTCAGAGCCAAGGAGATTTGAAATGTTTGGGGAAGCCTGGGAGTGCTCCAGAGAGGGGCCACTTCTCTGCTTTGCATATGGCCCACATCCATGTGAGCAGGTAGGCATTCACCTGACATGCAGGGGAGCTCACCACCGCTCCAGGGACAGCACTGCTGGAGAGTTCTGGTGGAGCAAGGTGCAGGGCTAGGAAGCCGTCGCCGTGACTGTTGGGGCAACAGTTTCAGATAAATCCAGAGACTATGAAAAGGGACCCTTTTTTTTTTGTCATTTCAGAATAGCAGTGGGAGCTTTCGATTTGGCTGCCACTGGTGGTTGAGACCATAGAGATTTTGAGATGGAAGTAATTCCCAGAGGTGTGCTCTTTCGTGTGAGATAGCACCAATGTCACCCTAAAACGATAGGTCTCTCTTCTGTTTTAGACCGCTCTGGGAAGTAGACTTTGTACCCACTCCTGGACATAGAGTTGATTTATTTTTTATGTATATGCTTTTGCCTTCTTGCCCAAACCCCTTTCACTGCGGTCTGCTGACTTCTTTCTGTGGAGAAACACCCTTCGTGGCTTTGATGATCTTTGTTCAGTGTGGTCAACCCTCGGATTCTTTGCTTTCTTCTAAATCATTTCTACCCTAGCACTTCTGGGTGGCCACCAGTACAAGGTTTCCCAAACATCTGCCCCCAAATGTCCTGCCAGCAGGAGAGTGTGAACACATGCTCATGTGCACATACATGCACACGCTCATGTGCACATCCAGCCTTTGGGATAGCCCAAGATAGTCTCCTAAAGATTCAAAACTTCCTTGGGGTCTGAACATTTATGGGAATGTGACATTCTGTCCAAAAATATAACTAGTTGTTTTGATTTTCAAACAATATTAAAACTTATTTAACAATAGGACAGAATTCACATACACACCTTATTTTTAAAATCCTTGAGGAAACATAGTGTGGGATGATGTTGCATATTTTTTCTGCGATGTCTGGTGTCCCTTGGTGCACTTGTGATAACCTTAGTGACAGAAGTCTGGGTGGTGGGTATCTTGGCTCCTGGAACAGGCAGATATGAGTTTGAATTGTGACTCTCACTTCCTAGCAGCCTAACCTTGGGCAGATGATATCAGCTTCTTAGTTATAACAGCAGGATATTTCTTACCTGGTAGAATTGGTTTATTCAACAACCACAAGGCACCTACTCTGTGCCAGGCTCTGTTATAGGGACTGGGGCTGGAGGTGAATAAGAAGCACAGGATCCTCTTATATTATGAGGCATTTCTATTCCACGAGGGAGGAACAGACGATAAACAAATAAGCAGATACAAGCATTTCAGGCTGTAATAACTGCTATGAGGAAATGTAACAGGTACGGCAAAGCAATAGAGCGTGTGTGTGTGTGTGTGTGTGTGTGTATGTATGTATGTGTGTGTGTATGTGTGAAAGAGAGAGAGAGAGACTGTGTGCATCTCCTAGTTTAGGTCGTGTGGCCAGGGAAGTTTCTTTGAGGTGATGACATTTAAATTAAGGTCTGATTGATAAGGTGGAGCCAATGTTGAAGATTAAATAAAATAAGTAAAGTCCTGGCATAGGACAGGTAGAGGCTTGTCTCCCTTTCTTCAAGAATAAAATAAGTGCTATTTAAACATGGGGCAATAGATGTTATGTCATCAGATGTGATTGGAAGGATCTCAAAACAGTAACCACAGAACTGAAATGGCCTTTGAAAATGACACGGTTGAAAAATTTGTTTGCAGGCCAGATTATCGCACCTTATCTGAGGATGATGTTCTGGGTCCTTCTGAGTAATCAGGGGGTTTTATCATCGTGTTTGGACCTGGGACCACGCTCTTAGCACCTGGTCCTTTGTTGGAGATGCCCAGGTTTACTACTTACCTATTTCCATGACCTGCTCCCACAGAACATGTGAATACAAGGATGGGCAAAAGTGGGTTAATAATAATAATAATAATAGCCTGACCAGGCAGTAGTACAGTGAATAGAGCATCATACTGGGACACTCAGGACACAGGTTTGAAACCCTGAGGTTGCCAGCTTGAGCGTGGGCTCACCAGCTTGAGTGTGGGGATGCTGGTTTGAGTGTGGGATCATAGACATGACCCCATGGTCACTGGCTTGAGCCCAAAGGCCACTGGCTTGAAGCCCAAGGTCACTGGCTTGAGCAAGGGGTCACTGGCTCAGCTGGAGCCTTCCGTCAAGGCACATATGAGAAAATCGATGAACAACTAAGGTGACACTACTACAAGTTGATGCTTCTTATCTTTCTCCCTTCCTGTCTGTCTGTCCCTGGCTGTCTCTCTTTCACTAAAATAATAATAATTAATAATAATAGGTAATAACAGTTAATAAGTGAATAATAATGCAAGAGTGAATTCTTGTGCTTCATATACTCCCAACTGTAAACCTACTTTTGCCCCACCCTGTAATATCTTCTCCTCTCAACGAAATAATACCAGGTTTGATTTGTAACCTTTTACATATATGGAACAGATAGAATTACTTCCTTAAATAAACATTGTATTGAGCAAGACAGGGCATTTCCTCTCCTTCTTTAAAGTATTTCCTCATGTATATTTAAATAATAGTAACTAAACCCTAAACTGTAATTGTATAGGACTATTGTCTGCAAGACCTATAGTATCCAGTTTTCTTAGGAGTTAAGCAGCATGGGGTTTGGGAGAGGAGTCTGAGCTTTGGAATCAGCCCAACCTGGGGGCAAATCCTGGCCCTGAGCCTCATCTATAACTTTTTTTAAAATGAAAATAGTGTTTTGTAACCTGAGGACCTATAGGTCTTCGAAATCTTGGGTATATTCTTGGTGGTCTGCAACTTAAATTAGAATTTTTTTGATAACCTAGAAATATTGACATAAGTCTATTCTAGATAATCTGAGATAGTTTATTAACTGAATACCTCCATTTTAAAGAGAAAAGATTGGTAAATTTTTGGATCTATACAAGGATGGAGATATCAAAATATATCATACAGGGTACTGATCTCCCAAGAACCCGTCCTTTCGAGGTGCGACCATGCCCATCCTTAGTTGAGGTGCTGAGTTTCTGTCTTTGTGACCTGGCTCACACTAGCATCAGAAGGAAGTACAGTGGTAAAGAGTAGTGACTTTTTTCATTGAGCAGCATTTAAGTCTTTTCCAGCCTTATACATTGGCCTTCTAATATAATGGATTGATGGTTTAAAAATGTTGATTTTTCAAAGGGAAATAACAAAAACAAAATGGTAGCCCACTGTTTTCAAATTCAAAAGAATGCAACCAACAAGTGAAACTTCAAAGACGCGTACCTCCTATAGTCACACCCAACAATGTTTAGTTCCATTAACCGTCTATTACCTGCAGTTAATATAGTGAATTTGAATTTTTTTGTTCTTTGCAGTTTTGTACTTACTTCATTTTTTAAAAATTAGCCTAAGAAATGTATACCTGGTTGTTTCACAATTTGGGGTGGGGGGCACACAAACACAGATATTATAATGTGATATAGCAAAGTATGTCTAAAAGTCTGTGGCTTCCTACAGGGCAGAGCAGCTCTCCCTGCTGGGGTTGGGGGAGGGGCAGGCAGAACAGAGCAGGTAGCGTTCAGGAGATGTTGAAGGGTGAGCAGGGATTTTCCAGGGGAAATAAGTCAGGGGTGAGGGAGGTCTTCCAAGGCTAGTGACATGGACTCTTTGTGGCACAGAGTGGTATAAAGTCTTGGTATGGTTGGATGAGAAGTTAAGGGAAGTGCTGCCAGGGTAGGCTGCAGGGCAGGGTAGAGGCAACAGAGGGAGTGTTTGGTGAGCCAATCAGGGGGCACTGGACTTAGTTCTGAAGGCAAAGGGGAGCTCAGGGAGGTCAATAAATATGGGGCTTAGATGATGTGATTCCTTATTTATTTATTTATTTATTTATTTTTAATTTTTTATTAAGTGAGAGATGGGGAGGCAGAGAGACAGACTCTTGCATGCACTCCGGCTAATATCCACGTAGCAAGCCCCCTACCGGGCGATGCTTTGTCCATCTGGGGCCGGTGCTCTGTTGTTCAGCAGCTGAGCTATTTTAGTACCTGAGATGAGGCCAAGGAGCCATCCTCAATGCATGGGACCAACTTGCTTGAACCAACTGAGCCATGGCTATGGGAGGAGAAGATAGTGAGAGAGAGAGAGAGAGAGAGAGAGAAGGGAGAGGGGTTGAGAAGCAGATGGTCACTTCTCTTGTGTACCCTGACCAGGAATTAAACCTGGCACTTCCACACGCTGGGCTGACACTCTACCACTGAACCAACTGGCCAGGGCCAACTATGTCATTCTTAAGAATGTAATTCTGGAAGTGGGGAAAGAGGGGTCAGATGGATAGAGACTAGGTGGCAACAAATGGGAATGAGGCCTTGATCCAACCATGGGCTGTGAGGATGGAGAGAAAGAGACAGAATACATAGATATTTCTGATCTGTAAAAATGGCATAATTTTGTGTCCAGTTGGAGGAGGAGAAAAGTTGGATGGGACTGCTTCTGGATGAATGAGAAAACGGAGAGTTCAGAAGATGGAGCAAGGTCAGGTCATGGCTGGTTGGCATGAAGACCCCATGCAGCACTCTGGTGGGCATGGCTAGTGGGCTACTGGGAATGTACATCTGATGCGTGGGAGAGAGTTGAGGCTACCTCTGAATAAGGGAGACACCAACACAACGATCATTGCTGATGCTACAGTATTGCCCTATGAAATTTGTAGAAGGTTTAGATAAGATTGGAAGGCCCAGAATGGAATCCTAACATTTGAGGAGCAGATCAAAGAGCAGCTGGCAGATAGAACTAAATAGACAGAAGAAGAGAAGACAGCAGGAAATTTAGGAGGAAGCCAGGATAGCACAGTGTCCTAGAGTCAAGGAGAGACATGGTTTCCACAAACAGAAGACCGTGAATGAAATACTGAGTGCATTACTTTAAAGAGACAGGAGAACTGTCATTTGAATTGTTAGTCTCTTGTCCTTTAGGCACATGGGTCAAGGAAAACCTACAGTAGAGGCATCAGACATCACCAGCCCAGTGGCTGAAGAGCCAGCATGACAGGTGCTTCCATATGGAGAGGAGGTATTTGACATTTCAGGAAACAAATGGCAGGAAACCAACCAGTTCGTCCATTTGTCATTCATTCATCCATGTGTTCATCATCCATCTATCAAATAGTTCCTGAGGGCCTGCCAGGTGACAGACTCTGTATGAGGTGCCATTAGGGAGATTAGATGGAACAGAGATAAATAATACATAATTCCTACCTTGGGGAGCTCACAGTGTTGTTGGGGAGCTGGGTGTATACAGGGGTAATTACAGGGCCATGGTAGGTGCTGTGGAGATAGATATGTGCAGTGGCCCTGGAGCTTGGGAGACAGACCATTTAACCTGGATGGGGAAAGTCTTTGGAGCTGAGTAGATGTTCAGAGGCTGAGGAGAAAGGAGAGAGCAGCATGGTGAAGGAAGAAGAGGAAAAAGGCACACCCTGGTCACAATGTGAGCCCTTGGGGATGGGAGAGCAGTGGTACAGCTGGAGCTGGGAAGGAAGGGTGAGGCCAGATTATGGCAGGTTAGAATGCCATGGCAGTGTGAATGAGTTTGCATCTTATCTGTAGGAGAGTGAGAACTCAAGAGACATTGGTAAGCAAGAGAGTAGCGCAATAAAGCTAGATTTCAAGAAAATAGTATGGGGAGGTCTGGGTGGGAAAGTAAAAGACTGAGGCAGGGGATCAGAGTAGGGTCCCATCTCAGTCCATGCACAACCTTATTCATTTTGTAGAGTATCTCTAGAACACCTACTGTGTGCTCTGCTGTGCATGCCAACATGTTCTGGGGACAGGCTATTTTTCATGAGCCTGCTGGTTCCAGCTGCTTCCTGAGGACTGCTGGATGCAGGTGGCCAAGTTGCACCAGGCAGGATTTTCTGTTGGAAGGTTGCTGTTCCCCAAGCTAACCTCTGGTTCCATAAGCCGGCACTCTCTATTGTGTGAAGTACTCATTATTTTCACTGTCCTTGTTGGCTTGGGTTGCAGAAATGACAATTGCTGTTGAGAGCATGAAGCCAAAGTGACTAGCCACCAAACAAAAGAACACACCTAGGCATTGTACACAGACACATCTGCTTCTGTTTCCTGAGTAACTGCAGTAACCCGGGATGGACCCGGCACCCCAGGCACATGCTCTGTGTTATTTTCTAGTTATAATGGAGGATGGTTTCCATGTGGCTGGTGATGAAAGAGGTCAATTCAGAAGTGGGAGTGTTTCCGATTATTGCAGATCCCATCCAAATATTTACCTCATTCCATCAGTTTGGCTGGGCCCTGCCGTTGAAGAATGTCACGGGCCACGCACGCATCTAGGTCTCCTTTGCAACTGCATTTAGGGAAGATCTGTGCTTCAAGCCTGCTTGGTTGGCAGTGGGCAACCCCTGGGCATGACCTAGGAGATTGCCCATTCTCTGTTGTGGTTCTAGAAGAGAATCAACATGGGCGAGGAGTGTAAGCCTCTTCCAGGAAAAGTCAGAACCTGTAAGCACTGGAAGGGGCCCCAGCCCTCATCAAGCCCAACTGGCTCGTGTTACTGATATGGAAACTGAAGTCCAGAGCCACAGACCGACTTGCCCCAAATCACGATGTGAGTAATAGCAGACTTGGAACCAGAACACAGGGCCCCTATCCAGAGTTTCTCATGAGTCCTCCCCTCCCTCCCCTTTCATCTTTCCACGTTTCCTGTATCTGCTATAGGAGAACATTACACATGGAATCTGCTCTGTGTGGATCCCGTGTTAGGCAGGTGCCGCTCATGAGTGTTTTCCTGTCTCACAGGATAAACTGGATAAACTCCAAGGTGCCCTCACCTGGAATGGCAGAAGTAAAGGGGTAGGTCAGAGAGCAGGGAGTCTGAGGGTAATGGAATGACATGGCCGGGGCATTTTGGATCAGAGAAGCAGCTGTGTATGGCGGCGCTCCAGAGCCTGGAGAGAGGATCACATCAGCTCAGTGCTTTCCTCTTTGAGCCTCACCCAGAGCAATCCAGTGGCCAGTCATTCTCAAACCAGAGGATGCATTCAAATCATGGGGGGAAGCTTGTACAAAGTGCTCGCTCCTGGTGTGACGTCACACTCACTACGTGTGACGTAGGAGCCAGGGATCTGCAGGCTGGAGATGGATGTGAGGCTGATTGTGCTGCAGGTTCCCTGTGGGTCACACATGGAGGAGCAATACAGTACAAGGAGAAGGAAGACAAGGCTGTATCTGTGTTGTTCTGCAGTGTTTGGGTCAGGGTTTATACTCAGTACCATATATATGGATGCCTGTGGTACAGTTTGATGTATCTGAGATAATTTACAATGAGTATTCACCAACTGGGAGGAGACAGGTGTTCAGAGAGAACCGCGAGACCTTGCAGAAAGAGCTGGAATTTTCAGGGCAACCAGGTTGCCATCTGCTGAGTTTCTGGATGGCTGCAAGTTCACAGTTTTTCTTCCGTGACTCTTGCTTTGGCTATGACTTGATTTTCATGTCTCTCTCTCTCCTTTAGCCTGCACTGACTCCACCTTTGCTATGGTTTTGTGCAAAGGCAGCCATTTCACCATTTCTGAAATGCACATGAGTAACTTGTTTATCCATAGTGACTATGTGCAGGTTCTGACACAAGGGTCAAGGCTGGGAGCGTTAGCTCCTTTCTCCCTTATTTGTGAGATTTTACACTCATTTTGCAGCTGCAGGTGTTGCAGAGTGGTGAGATTTGAGACCTTTGTGGTGTGTTGTGTCAGAATCCAGTGAACTGACTGGGACATAAAGTGGTATTTTTGTCTCAGAGAAAACGACCACGGTGCTCCTTAAATTTAGATTTAATTCGAGGTTGGAGTGCCTTTATCAGGATGTGCCATCTCCCCGCATCCTGTGCAGGGTTTCAGGTGACAAATGTCCCTGCTGAGCTGCCAGATCTGTGGTCCTGCTTTCGTCTGCTCTTGGCCATCCAAAATGTTGCTCCCTGAGCTCAAACTCCAAGGTGTATTTCTGTACGGTTTACTTTAGGGTGTTGACTCAGTTATGTGGCTAAAACCAAACCTACTTTTCCCAGTCTCTCCTAGAATGAGACTTTAGAATTTCAGACTTTGCATGTGACTCATTTTCTATGAAAAACAGATGGCGGGGTTAATTTGGTAGAGAGAAAATTAGAAACCAGTGAAATCTTACATGATTTTACATTAAGCCTGAAACCAAAAACATTGAAAATATTTAGAGCTGTTCCTCGTTATGGCTCTAACTGGTGGCGATGAGAAGTTACCGGGCTTACTATGACAGGGACTACCATCAGCTCTTGGTTCCCTCCCTGTCTCGCACCTCCCAAAATCTGTTCTGAGTCTTCCTCTGTTTCGTCTACTTATTTTTATGTATTGAGTGAGCAATAGTGTAACCATGACAGAACATTTTTTTTTTTTACACTGGGACAGAGAGAAAGACAGAGGGATAGATAGGGACAGACAGACAGGAACAGAGAGAGGTGAGAAGCATCAATCACTAGTTTTTTCATTGCCATTACGACACCTCAGTTCATTGATTGCTCTCTCACATGTGCCTTGACCGTGGGCCTTCAGCAGACTGAGCAACCCCTTGCTGGAGCCAGTGACCTTGGGTCCAAGCTGGCGAGACTTTGCTCAAGCCAGATTGGTCCGTGCTCAAGCTGGCGAGCTCCGGGTCTCGAACCTAGGTCTTCTACATCCCAGTCCGACGCTCTGTCCACTGCGCCACCACCTGGTCAGGCCCATGACAGAACTATTTTTTTTTAATATATTTCTTTTTATTTACTTATTTTAGAGAGGAGACACAGAATGAGAGAGAGAGAGAGAGGGAGAA
Organism: Rhynchonycteris naso; assembly: GCA_037038555.1. Classification (NCBI taxonomy): domain Eukaryota; kingdom Metazoa; phylum Chordata; class Mammalia; order Chiroptera; family Emballonuridae; genus Rhynchonycteris; species Rhynchonycteris naso. The sequence continues at coordinate 121,963,376 of CM072999.1, read as the reverse complement.
AGGGGGGAGGAGCTAGAAGCATCAACTCCCATATGTGCCTTGACCAGACCAGTGCAGGGTTTTGAACTGGCGACCTCAGTGTTCCCAGGTCAACTCTTTATCCACTGCGCCACCACAGGTCAGGCGACAGAACAGTTTTGAATTACAAGAAGACTCGCCCTATGTCTAGTGTTGGTACCAGACCACATGCTTTCATTTTCCATGTCCCCTTCCAGGCTTTATTCTCATGCCTACAGAATCTTTGCCTCAGTACAATCACTGTCTGCTTACGAGTCTCTTGTTGGCATTTTTTCACTCAATATCACAGTACAAGACTGTTTCCATATTGCTCTGTATTGCTTGTGATTGTGATATTTCATTGAGCCCTCAGTTATTAGGCCATCCTTCCATTATGGTCAGACATGTTCACCCTCCTTAAAAAGACTGTGAAGCTGTCACCTCTCCTCCTCCTCTCCAAGAACACTTGCTGTCTGTCTCTGGGAGCCTCTTGTTCCCCCTGGGACTATCATGTTTCGTGGAGAACTTGGTGCTCTAGTTATGCTGATTGTGGTCCATTACAGCCCTAGACCCCCTTAATCCCAAGGCTCTAGCAAGTTTAGATGGCATTTGGTCATTCCAATCACTGCTTTCTCTCCTCCGAGTCCTGACCCAAAGGTAGACCCGGCTTATTTCATGTTGTCTTGGTTACTACACTTCATACATTATGATAGTTATGATCATTTAAATATGACTTGGAGTTCTTTACTGCAAACAACAGAAACTTAACATAAGCAATGGGGGCTTCAGTGGAACAAGCCTACGAGGCAGGTGAGGCGACACCAGAGAGAGAAGGATGGTCTCAAAGCATGCACAGTTGGGTCACGGGAGCCATTGCTGGGGCGAAGGGCCCAAAGCCATTCGTGATTTCTTGGTCACTCTACTGGAGATTCACATTCCAGGAGTGGCGTGTCTAGTTGCCCACAGTGCCTACCTTGGCTTCAGCTGGCAAGACCCCTGAATACATTCCCACCACAGTTTATCCTAAAGGACCCAGGAAAAGGAGAATGATTGCCAGGCTGCCGCCCCCTGCCCCACACCTTCGCATCAATATAAGTTCATACAAGCATCCCTGCCTAACATTAACTTCCGTACAACCAGTCTCATGGTGGTGTAAGTTACATCATCCAACTCCCAACCTCCGGGGGATTATACTTCCCTGCTATCTCTGGCACAGTCTCTTCTGTGCATGGCCCACATTGAGTTCATAGGGTTGCAGCCACCTTGATCCTCCTACATCTCTGCATGCCTTCCTTTTCTCCTCTCCCTGCTGTATGCCCCACAGTACAGTTTAGAGAGGCACCATAATATCAAGCAGTTGTTTTTCTGTGAGGAAGGGGATATAGGAAGGTTTGAAGGATTTTATCCAAAAGATTCATGTGTCCATTAAGCTTACCCTGCCTCACTCCAGGGAGGACCAATCATAGTTTCTGGGGAAAGGGGCATGATGTGGTATGTGTGCTTTAACCTCCTTAAAAAACTTCTCTTTTGACTCTGTTGCCTGACCCTACACCCACTTGGACCCTCTTCTCTAATGCCTCTAGTGAAATGAAGAGACCACCACTTTGTTTTGTGGGCTGGACCTTCTGACTGGTGGCAGAAGTCCTCCCAATGGAGGGATGAGATGGGGGTCTGCTGGGTGATGGGTAGTGTGTGTGATGATTTACTTGGCTAATTCACTTCACCTACCCAGCAACACTGTCAGATTTGCATTATTTTGTCTCTCACATGTTTTCAAAGCCCTTGCTTCACCCACAAGGGCACTCTGCACCTCAGTGACCACAGCTGAAAAGTAGAAATCCAAATCTTTGCAGCAAACCTTGTGTCCAATGCTAGACTTGTGTTTAAGCAGTTCAGGCAGATGCAGGATTTTCTGCTGGTTCTAATCACCTTTTCTCTGGTCACCCTCCAGCATGACACCTTCATTTTATTTTTTAATTTTTTAATATTTATTTATTTCAGTTTCTTTCTTTCTTTCTTTCTTTCTTTCTTTCTTTCTTTCTTTCTTTCTTTCTTTCTTTCTTTCTTTCTTTCTTCCTTTCTTCCTTTCTTCCTTTCTTCCTTTCTTCCTTTCTTCCTTTCCTTCCTATCCTTCCTTCCTTCCTTTCTTTTCTTTCTTTCTTTGTTGCGGGAGAGGGAGAGAGAGACAGAAGGGAGAAAGATGAGAAGCATCAACTCGTAGTTGCAGGACCTTAGTTGTTTATTGATTGTTTTGTCATATGTGCCCTGACCTGGGGCTCTAGTTGAGCCAGTGATCTCTTGCTGAAGCCAGCACCCTTGGGCTCAAGCCAGCGAATATGAGATCATAGACATGATCCCGCACTCAAGCTGGTGAGCCTGCGCTCAAGCCAGCGACTTCAGGGTTTCAAACTTCAGTGTCCCAGGCCAATGCTCTATCCACTGCCCCACTGCCTGATCAGGCCAGAGTGAGCCCTCCCTTCAATGGCAGTCCCTACTTCTGTCCCAAGGGTGTAGCCGTCCAGTACGACCCCGTCACCACCCCCGTACCATAGCACACTACCTTTCACAGTGCAAGACATCTTTGGTTTATTTATTATTTATTTACTTTTTATCATTTAAATAATTTTACCCTAAATTCTTTTAGGGCCCAGCAATCTATTTGTATGAAACCATTTAAAAATAATCACTCCAATTTTAATGATCATGTGTGCACGTGTGAGCGGCTTAGAATCTTTTTTTTTCTTTGCTTTTATTAATTTTAATGGGGTGACATTAATAAATCAGGGTACATATGTTCAAAGAAAGTATCCCCAGGTTATCTTATCATTCAGTTATGTTGCGTACCCATCACCCAAAGTTAAATTGTCTTCTGTCACCTTCTATCTGGTTTTCTTTGTGTCCCTCCCCTCCTCCCTAACCCACCCTCTCCTCCCTCCCCCCACCCCGTAACCCCCATACTCTTGTCCATGTCTCACAGTCTCACTTTTATTTCCCACCTATGTATGAAATCATGCTGTTCTCATTTTCTTTCTGTTTTACTTATTTCACTCCGTATAATGTTATCAAGGTCCATCCATTTTGTTGTAAATGATCCGATGTCATCATGTCTTACGGCTGAGTAGTATTCCATAGTATATATGTACCAAAGCTTTTTAATCCACTCGTCCTCTGTCAGACACTTGGGCTGTTTCCAGATCTTCGCTATTGTGAACAATGCTGCCACGAACATGGAGGCGCATTTCTTCTTTTCGAACACTGCTACAGTGTTCTTAGGGTATATTCCTAAAAGTGGGATAGGTGGGTCAAAAGGTAGTTCGATTTTTAATTTTTTGAGGAATCTCCATACTGTTTTCCACAGTGGCTGCACCAGTCTGCATTCCCACCAGCAGTGCAGGAGGATTCCCTTTTCTCTGCATCCTCGCCAGCACTTCTTCTGTGTTGTTTTGCTGATGAGTGCCATTCTGACAGGTGTGAGGTGATATCTCCTTGTGGTTTTAATTTGCATTTCTCTAATTATTAGTAATGTTGAGCATTTTTTCATATGCCTATTGGCCATCTGTATGTCCTCTCTGGAGAAATTTCTATTCATTTCGTTGGCCATTTTCTGATTGGATTGTTTGTCTTCCTAGTGCTGAGTTTTATAAGTTCTTTATAAATTTTGGTTATTAACCCCTTATCAGACGTGTTGTTGAATATGTTCTCCCATTGTGTGGTTTGTCTTTTTATTTTGTTCTTATTGTCTTTAGCTGTGCAAAACCTTTTTAGTTTGATACAGTCCCATTTGTTATCTTGCCTTATATTTCATTTGCCCGTGGAGATAAATCGGCAAATATATTGCTGCAACAGATGTCGGAGAGCTTGCTGTCTATGTTTTCTTCTAAGATGCTTATGGTTTCACGGCTTACATTTAAGTGTTTTATCCATTTTGAGTATGTTTTTGTGAATGGTGTAAGTTGATGGTCTAGTTTCCTTTTTTTGCAGGTAAATGCCCAATTTTCCCAACACCATTTGTTAAAGAGGCTGTCTTTACTCTATTGTATATTCTTTCCTCCTTTGGCAAATATCAACTGTCCATAAGGTTTGGGTTTATTTCTAGGTTCTCTGTTCTGTTCCATTGATCTATGTGCCTGTTCTTTTATGCCAGTACCAGGCTGTCTTGAGTACAATGACCTTGTGGTAAAACTTGATATCTGGAAGAGTGATACCTCCTGCTTTATTTTTTCTTTTTAAGATTGTTGAGGCTATTCGTGTTCTTTTTTGGTTCCATATAAATTTTTGGAATATGTGTTCTATATCTTTGAAGTATGTCATTGGAATTTTAATTGGTATTGCATTGAATTTATAAATTGCTTTGGGTAATATAGACATTTTAATGATGTTTATTCTTCCTAACTATGAGCATGGTATATGCTTCCAATTGTTTGTATCTTCCTTGATTTCTTTTATCAATGTTTATAATTTTTCGAGTACAAGTCCTTAACCTCCTTGGTTAAATTTACTCCTAGGTACTTTATTTTTTTGGTTGCAATAGTGAATAGGACTGTTTCCTTAATTTCTTTTGCGGACAGTTCATTATTGGTATATAAAAATGCCTCTGATTTCTGAGTATTAATTTTATACCCTGCCACCTTGCTGAATTCATTTATCAGGTCCAGTAGTCTTTTGACTGAGATTTTAAGGTTTTCTGTGTACAGTATCATGTCATCAGAAAATAATGATAGTTTTACTTCTTCTTTTCCAATTTGGATGCCTTTTATTTCTTCTTGTCTGAATGCTGTAGCTAGGACTTTCAGAACTATGTTGAATGAGAGTGGTGAAAGGGGGCACCCCTGCCTGGTTCCTGATCTTAAGTGGATTGCTTTTAATTTTTGCCCATTTAGTATGATGTTTGCTGTGGGTTTGTCGTAGATGGCCTTTATCATGTTAAGGAATGTTTCCTCTATTCTCACTTTACTGAGAGTTTTGAGCATGAATGGGTGCTGGATTTTATCAAATGCCTTTTCTGCATCTATTGAAATTATCATGTGATTTTTGTCCTTCCTTTTGTTTATGTGATGAATCACATTGATTGATTTGCGAATATTCGACCAGCCTTGCCTCTCCAGAATAAATCCCACTTGATCATGGTGTATGATTTATTCATGTATTGCTGGATCTGGTTGGCAAATATTTTGTTGAGAATTTTAGCATCTAAATTCATCAGGGATATTGACCTATAATTTTCTTTCTTTGTGTTGTCTTTGCCCGGTTTTGGGATCAGAATTATACTCGCCTCCTAAAAGGAGTTTGGAAGTCTTCCTTCCTCTTGAATTTTTTGAAATAGCTTGAGGAGGATAGGAGTTAGTTCTTCTTTGAATTTTTGATAGAATTCACTTGTGAAGCCATCAGGCCCAGGACTTTTCTTTTTTGGGAGTTTTTTGATAACTGTTTCGATCTCATTTGTTGTAATTGGTCTGTTTAGGTGTTCTGATTCTTCTAGATTGATTTTTAGAAGATTATATGATTCAAGAAATTTGTCCATTTCACCTAGGTTTTCTAATTTTTTGGCATAGAGTTCTTCATAGTATTTTCTTACAATACTTTGTATTTTTGTTGTGTCAGTTGTTATTTCTCCACTCTCATTTCTCATTTTATTTATTTGAATCCTCTCTCTTTTTTTATTGGTGAGTCTAGTTAAAGGTTCATCAATCTTGTTTACCTTTTCAAAGAACCAGCTCCTGGTTTTATTGATCCTCTGTATTGTTTCCTTAGCCTCTATGTCATTTATTTCTGCTCTGATCTTTATTATTTCCTTCCTTCTACTGGTCCTGGGCTTTATTTGCTGTTGTTTTTCTAGTTCTTTTAGATGCAGGGTTAGGTTGCTTATTTGAGCTTTTTCTGGCTTCTTTTGATATGCCTGTAGTGCAATGAACTTCCCTCTCAGTACTGCTTTTGCTGTGTCCCATAAATTTTGAGGTGATGTATGCTCATTCTCATTCGTTTCTAGAAACTTTTTTATTTCTTCTTTGGTTTCATTGTTAATCCATTCATTATTTAATAACATGCTATTTAGTTTCCAAAGTGTTTGAGTATTTTTCTGTTTTTCTTTTTTGGTTAATTTCTCGTTTCATGGCATTGTGATCAGAGAAAATGCTTGATATGATTTCAATCTTCTTAAATTTGATGAGATCATTTTTGTGTCCTAACATGTGGTCTATCCTAGAAAATGTACCATGAGCATTTGAGAAGAATGTATATTTTACGGCGTTAGGGTGAAAAGTTCTGAAGATATCTATTAAATCGAGTTGATCTAGTGTATCCTTTAAGTTTGCTGTTTTTTTATTAATTTTATTTCTTGAGGATCTATCCAGTCATGTTAGTGTGGTATTGAAATTCCCTACTATTATGGTATTGCTGTTAATCTCGCCCTTTATATGCATGAAAGTCTGCTTTATGTATGTCGGGGCTCCTATATTTGGTGCGTAGATATTTATAATAGTTATATCTTCCTGTTGAATTGTTCCCTTTATCTTTTTGTAGTGTCCTTCTTTATCTCTTACTGCAGTTTTTGTTTTAAAGTCCATTTTGTCAGATATAAGTATTGCTACCCCGGCTTTTTTTTCATTTCCATTTGCATGAAATATTTTTTCTATCCTTTTACCTTCAGTCTATGTGCATCTTTTGTTTTAAGGTGTGTCTCTTGTAGACAGCATATGTATGGGTCCTGTTTCTTTATCCATGCAGCTACCCTATGTCTTTTGATTGGACCATTTAATCCATTTACATTTAAGGTTATTATTGATATGTAGTTGTTTATTGCCATTTTATTCTTTAAAGCTGTATTCTTCTTTTGCTATATTCTTTTCTCCCTTTTAACTGTTCACAACAGGCCCCTTAGTATCTCTTGCAGAATTGGTTTGGTTTTAATGAATTCCTTCAGGCTTTTTTTTTCTGGGAAGCTCTTTATTTCTCCTTCAATTTTAAACATTAGCCTTGTTGGATAGAGTAGTCTTGGTTGTAGGTTCTTGTTCTGCATTACTTTTAATATATCTTGCTATTCCCTTCTTGCCTCAAGTGTTTCTGTTGAGAATTCGGATGTCATCCTTATGGGGGCTCCCTTGTAGGTGATAGCCTTTTTCTCTCTAGCAGCTTTTAAAATTTTCTCTTTATCCCTTAGCTTTGGTATTTTAACTATGATGTGTCTTGGTGTAGGTTTTTTGGGTTTCTCTTTAATGGAGTTCTGTGTGCTTCTTGAATGTGTGCAATGCTTCCTAGCCTTAATTTAGGGAAGTTTACTGCTATGATTTGATTGAACAAAGTTTATTTCTTGTTCTCTCTCCTCTTCTTCAGGAACCCCTATGATGCGGATATTATTTCTCTTCATGTTGTCACAGAGCTCCCTTAGAGTTTTCTCTCATTTTTTGAGTCTCTTTTTTTTTTTTCTGCTCTGCTTCTGTGCCTTTGTTTGTTGTGTCCTCTAAATCGCTGATTCGACCCTCAGCCTCATTCATCCTGCTTTTAATTCCTTCCATTGTGTTCTGTAGTTCTGATACTGTATTTGTCATTTCTGTTTGATTCTTTTTTATTATTTCAATTTCCTTTTTTATACTTGTTATCTCTTTATTTAGGTGTTCGTAATGACTATCCATTGTTGCTCTAATTTCTTTGAACATCCTAACTATCATTATTTTAAATTCTGCATCTGTTTATTTCATTATATCTGGTTCATTCAGGTCCTTCTCTGGGGATTTCTCTTGATTCATTTGGGTTGCATTCCTCTGCCTGCCCATTTTGTCTGTGTATAAGAAGGTTGTGGCCACTGGAGTCCAATGGGTGTTGCCTTTGTCTTCTCTAGGTGTGGTCTTTCTGCAAGGCTGCCATTCCCTTTGCCACTGCCTAGGGCAGTTGGGTATGGGTGTTGCCAGCGTCGGCCCACTGCAGCTATTGCTGTAATTTCTGCCTCACCTCCGCCGGAGGGGCTGTGTTCTGGTGCCCGGCTCTATAAGCCTCAGCCTGCCTGGGCCTTCGCCTCGCCCCCACAATTTGGGTTGCGCACTGCATTGAAGCCACAAGCCTCAGTATGAAGGGTAGAGGTGAGCACCTTTGCTCAGCTGCGGGCCCAGCCTGTTTTCGGGCTTCTGCCCAGACCCTGTGGTCAGAGCCTGCTCAGAGTGGCTTAGAATCTTAATCATTCCAGAGGTCCTTGCAGAACCCTCCAAACAGAAAGTCCTGTGTGCCCACCAGTTGTTAAAAATTTTAGTAACTCTGTGACTCCTCCTCTTTAAATCTCAGTTTTTCACCTGTAAGGAGAGGAAGATAACAGCGTCTTCATGTGGCTATTTTCAGGATTAAATTAGATGTTACACATGAAGCAATTAGCCCTTGCTAAGCCCACATTCTGTACTAAATAAGTAGTGGTCATTAATTTCTCATTTATTAAACATCTGCCAAGTACCCTGGCCCGCCAGCTGCTCCTAGCTGTTGATGTGACTCCCAGTCTGGGGCAATCAGCCAGTTCTAGGAAGGTGATGGGTGGGTGAGAAGACCACACAGCCTTTTCTGGTCTTCATTCATTCATGATGCCCTGTTTAGTGCTGAAAGATTTTCTCACTGGACTCTTTCCATTGGTGGATCAGAGAACTACTTATAATAGGTTGAATCATGTGACTCATTTGAAGACATGAATCATGAAATTGTATTTCTGTAGATCAAGAATGGTCAGATATCAGCAATTGTTTTTGTGTCATCCTAATGCTTAAAGAGAACTGCTAATATGCTAATAGGTTGATTCTCTATATACTTCCTGTTCTACACTTTTTATTTTCTGTCAATACTTAACATGTTATGGAGAGCTGTGCATTTTAACATGTATGCTACCTCACTGTGACAGATAAATTGTATTCTGTTGTTGTTTGGAAGATTAGATTTCACTGAACCAAGCTTCTAGTTAGTTTCCAGATATTTCTTTTTTTGGGAGGGTGTTGTTCTTACAAAAAAGAATGCAATAAAATACTGGTACACACAGCTTATACACTTGTTTGAGCATCTCTCTGCAGTGGACCATGAGAAGTAAACCTGCTGGGGTAGAAGGGGTGTGCTGTGAAACTTTGGATAGATATGGCAAAGCTCCATCCAAGGAAATGGCCCCCATTTAGACTCCTCTTTGCAGTGAACATCCTTTCTTTAGCACTATTGCAAACATCACCATCTTTACCAATCTAATGGTGTACAGTGGAACTCAGTTAATTTATTTTGCACTTCTTTGTTTAGGTATGATGTTAAGCAGTTTTTTGGTTTTTTTTTGACAGAGACAGAGTCAGAGAGAGGGACAGATAGACAGGAAGGGAGAGAGATGAGAAGCATCAGTTCTTTGTTGTGGCACCTTAGTTGTTCATTGATTGCTTTCTCATATGTGCCTTGACCGGGGGGGCGGGGGGTTACAGCAGACCAAGTGACTCCTTGCTTGAGCCAGTGACCTTGGTGAGCCTTGCTCAGACCAGATGAGCCCGCACTCAAGTTGGTGACCTTGACATCTTGAACCTGGGTTCTCTGCATCCCAGTGCAATGCTCTGTCCAGTGCGCCACCACCTGGTAAGGCCAGTTTTCATAGAGTATATAGATGTTCCTGTTATATTGGTCAGCTTGGGCTGCTATAACAGAATACCATTGACTGGGTGGCTTAAACAACAGGAATTTATTTCACACTGTTCAAGTCTAAGGTCCAGGTGCAGCAGATGTGTTTCCCAGGGATGAGGGTCTCTATCTTGCCTTGCAGACAGCTGGCTCCTCACTATGTGCTCACATGGCAGAGATGCTTAGAGGTAAGGCAGATAGAGCCCCTATTCTTCTCATAAGGACACTGATCCCATCATGAGGGTCACCCACATGACATTAGCTAAACTGACTTACCTCCCAAAAATCCCTTCTCCTAATACTGTCACGTTGGGGGTTAAGCCTTCACTATACAGATGTTGAGGGGGACACAATCATTCAATCCATAGTAACTCTTGGGGTGTCTTTTTTTTTTAATTAAGTGAAAGGTGCAAAGGCAGAGACAGACTCCCACATGTGCCTAGACTGGATGTTCTGCCCATCTGGATCCGCTGCTCCATTGCTCAGCAATTGAGCTATTTTAGCACCTAAGGTGAGGCCATGGAGCCATCCTTTCGGGGCAACTTGCTGAAACCATTTGAGCCATGACTGCAGGAAGGGAAGAGAGAGGAGAGAGAGAGAAAGAGAGGAGGGGGAAGGGTGGAGAAGCAGATGGGCGCTTCTCCTGTGTGCCCTGACTGGGAATTGAACCTGGGACTTCCACATGCCAGGCAGACGCTCTACTACTGAGCCAACCAGCCAGGGCTGGTGTCTGTCTTTTTCATGCTGACTGGTTAGACTTTCTTTGTCAATGAGAAACGTCGGCATTTTGGGTGCAGTTTAGACGTGCCTCAGGTTTTTTGCGGCAGTTACAGGCTTTGACCTTGATAGTTTCTGTCTCCTACTGTGGTTTAATCTTTGGCTATATTGTCTGTCACTGACTCACAGAGGTCCTGTTAGTGAGTCCTAATTTTGGAAATATTATGTCTCAGGGCACTTAGAAGTTTTCCCATCTCACCTCACAGAAAACTCCTTGACTTTCAGAAAAGAAGGAGAAAGGAGGGTCATTCAGAGGATGGGAAAGAGTGAAGGGAGGACGGGGTTGGGACAAAGTGGAGGCTGACATCTGAAGCCCTCCTCTCTTTATTTTTTCTTGGACCTTTCTTCCTTTCTCTTTCTCTGTGTTTCCCCTCTTCCTTCCTTTCTCTTTTCTCTGTGTTTCCCCTCTTCCTTCCTTTCTGTTTTCCTGTTCCCTTTTCCCATTGTTTCCAGTGTGTACCTAAAAAGACACAATTCTGGGGAATGGGATTAGATTCATACCATGGGGACCAAGATGGAATTTCAAGTCACTCACCGTAACTCAACTATGTATTAGAGAATTCTTATGAATAGAATCATATGGAATGTGGTTTTGTGTTCTCTTTCCCCAGGGACCCTTCCAGTTTGGCTGTAGGAAAGTAAATTAAGGGTGGGATTTGTTCCAGGAAGTGAATTTTTTAGTATAGCTGTGCATCTAACTCCAGTGTTAGAGAGAATGCCTTAGTGATTGATGTTAATGAGAAGTCAGGACGTGGTGGTAAGTGAAATCCCCAAATGTTTCAGAAACATACTTCTACCTTCCTTTGTTTATCCCAATTATCCTTCTACTAGAACTATCAAAGTAGATTTATTTTGGCTGATTTTACCCTTCTGTCCTCCACCAACATTGGCAGGGAGGGACATGCAGAAGGGGAAACAAAAATAGCAGAGACCCTGGCCAGTTGGCTCAGTGGTAGCACATCAGCCCACTGCATGGATGTCTCAGGTTCGCTTCCCAGTCAGGGCACACAGGAGAAGCAACCATCCGCTTCTCCACCCCTCCTTCTTCTCTCTTTCTCTCTCTCTTCTCCTCCCGCAGCCATGGCTGGGTTGAGTGCATCGGCCCAGGTGCTGAGGATGGCTCCAAAGAGCCTCAGCCTCAACTGCTAAGAATAACTTGGTTATGAGCACGACCCCAGACGGGGGCTGCGGGTAAATCCCTGTCGGGGCACATGTGGGAGTCTGTTTATCTCTCCTCCTCTTCCTTGGAAAAGAAGAGGAAAAAAGAATAAAGAAAAAGAATAGTGGAGTGGAGTCAGGAGACCTCAATTTTTTTCCTGGCTGTGTCCCTCATTAGCTTGTGACCATGGGCATGTCATATAGCTCTTGGAGCCTCAGTTTTTCCCCTGTAAGAGAGACAACCTCCCACGGTGGCCATGCCACAAAGCCCACCCCTCACACAGGAGCTATCTGCACAGTCTGGCCTCAGAGAAGGTGCTCTGCAAATGCCTGTTCATTCTCCTTTCCTGTCTTAGAAGTACTCACAGCCTGCATTGGCTTCCTAGGGCCGTCATAACACATTACCACAAGCTTGATGGCTTAAAATAGCAGAAATTTATTCCCTCACATTTCTGGCAGCCAAAAGTTCAAAATTCAGGTGCCTCCCAGGCTGCCCACACTTCCCACAAGGGCAGTCTCTCCCTAACTCTTCTTGCTGGTGCCGTCTTTGTGCTGGTAGTCACGTGGCCGCCTCCTCTGTGTCCATGTCTTATAAGGACACTTCTCATTGGATGTAGGGCCCACCAGGAAAATCCAGAATTATCTCATCTCAAGATCCTTAACTTAATTCCATCTAATAAGGTCAACTAAGGTCACTTTCACAAGTTCTGGATTAGGGCATGAACATGTTTTTTTGGAGAGGGTCACCATTCAACCCACTACCCACACTTTGAGGTTTAGGCATTTTTATAACTACTTCAGTGAATCCACAATCAATTTGATATTAATAAACCAGGACATGTAAGGGAAGAAAAGAAAGAATGAACATTTGCTTTTGTTTGTTCTGTATTTATAAGCGGGCAACAAGCCTTCTCTCCTGGGTCCACAGCTCAGGAGTAATGAGCTGATACATTCATTATCCCACGCTTATCCCATCTGCTGCCCACATTGTATGCACCTGTGTGGTGGGGGACTGCAGCCTGCCTGTCACAGAACCTTCTGTTGTGGCCCTGCTCTGACACCATCTCTGATGCACCTTGACTCTCTGAGCAGGGCTCCTGTAGCCTGGTTGTCTGACATCCAGCCCTGGTTAGACTCTTGGTTGCTCCCTGGGCCCCCTTTCACTTATCCTACCTTGGCTACTCCCGAAACCTTCAGGAACCCAACTTAAGCCTATAGAGTCATCCTGAAACCACTCTGTACTGGAATGTAGTGGATGGAAAGTGGCCTTGTTGGCTTTAGGCTGACTGACAGTGCCAGGGGCAAGACCTCTGCCTACAAGCTTCTGCGTCCTGGCTTTCCTGGCTTTCATGATGCATTCAGACAACTGCGGAGGCCTTCCTGAGCCCAGGCACAGGGTATCTGAGCCTCCTCACAGCCGCCTCCAAGGTGATCTTAGTTTCCACTCATTGCCCGTGGCGTTCGGGTTTGTTCCTCCCAGAGGTGGTGGCAGTCCCTGAAACTTCTCAGTCCTCAGGGGCACGTGTGGGTACAAAGGAAGAGAGCAAGTATGAAAGGTCTTTCAGCTCTTGGGGCGAAACAATGCTGCTGAAAACCAGTATCTAAAGAAACCAAAACAAAAACACTAAGGCAATCTGGAGGCATTGTGGCACTTCAGGTGAAAGCCAGAGGGTCCCTGAAAAGCACCCCTTTTAAGGAAAGTAACAGTGTTGCCTTGTACCCTGGAAAGGCGGGGCATTGGCAAGAGAAGGATGCAAAACCCAGGAGCATCTATGTGCTGGGAAGAGAGTAGGGGGTGTGGCAGCTTCAGAGGGTAGAGGTGGATTAAGGTCGGTTGAGGCCCCAGGCACAGAAGAAAATATTAGGCCCCCTTAAAAAAAGAGATAGAGCCTGACCTGTGGTGGCGCAGTGGAGAAAGCTTCGACCTGGGAACACTGAGGTCGCCAGTTCAAAACCCTGCACTGGTCTGGTCAAGGAACATGTGGGAGTTGAGCTTCCAGCTCCTCCCCCCTTTCTCTCTTTCTCTCTCTCTCTCTCTCTCTCTCTCTCTTTCTGTGTCTCCTCTCTAAAATGAATAAAATAAAAATAAAAAATTAAAAAAAAAAGAGATAGAGACAGGGAAAATAAAAATACATGTTAACCGTATTTTTAAATAAATAAAAAGTATTATGTACTATTAATGCTAAAATTGCACATATGAAACTAAACTTGGTATCATTAGAAAAAAGTGTAAAGTTGGGGTTTTGCGGGGCCCTTCAGAAGTGGGGGCCCAGGGCGCGAATCCGGTGAACTCTCTGTTAAATCTGCCTCTGGAAACAGGTAGACATAAGTCCCAGCCCTGCTGAAGTGACATGGCTGGGGAGGGTCACACATCTCTAAACCTCAGCTCTGAAAGGCGGGAGTGGTAGTGACCAAGGCTGCCATGAGAACCAGAGGTTGCACATGTCACTGGCACTGAGGGGGCCCCTGAATATTACAGCTATTTCTGGAATCCTGCCTCTGATGCCTTCTCAATGCCCTGCCCCCACCCTGTCAGGCAGCGAGTTCCTCTTGAGACTTCCCCAGTCATGCTTAGACCTCTTCTGCTGCTGGGTCCAGGCCTTTGTGTGGACCTGGGGTGCTTTTCTCTTCATCCTCGGGACCTAGCTCAGCGCTGGTGTACAGCTGGTGCTCAGAGTTTGTCTGTATAAGGAAGGAACACCCACCTTTAGCACTATGCCACGTGTGGCACGGTATATCTCTAAAGCAGCAAGTTAAATAAATGGGACTCTAGAGCAGTGGTTCTTAACCTGGGTTCTATCGAACCTTAGGGGTTCGATGAGTTGGTCTCAGGGGTTCGGAGAAGCCTCTGCCGCGGAGGCCAGAATAAAGTAATACTGTAATTTGTTGTGAGTTCATGCACTTTGTTGGTTTTATTCTTTGAGCAAGGTGATGTTCATGCACGGCTCATTTTGTGCACCAGTAAAAAAACATATACCTATGTCTTGAATTTGGAAAAAAAAATCATATTTTATTTATCACTAATGAAGGGTTCAGTGAATGAGCATATGAAACTGGTGGGTTCCGTACCGCAAAGAAGGTTAAGAACCACTGCTCTAGAGTCATCAATCACCCTCTGGAGAGAGCTTGAAAACTTTCTGACATATTGCAGCTCTCCTGATTCACCATGGAAGCAGGAAAGAGTGTCCTAATAGTGACTACAAGTGTGTATTTCATGCCAACCTCTCTGCTATGCACATGGTCGACCTGACCTAAAAGTCCCCCTATAGCTTGACAGGAGTGAAGGGGGCACTCTTGAGGGGGCAGCCTCACTTAGAGGGGAGGGCACTCCACTGAGCTCTCTGAGGCCATGGCACCCAAAGCAAGGACTATATGATGACTTTCATGAGCTCGCGTGCGCATATATTTTATGAGTGCGCTGGTATAACGACAAATATAACCCAGGAGGTATTATAATTATATTTATTTTGTTCTTCAGGTTTTAAAACAGGTTCTGTGCCTACTTGTACCTAATAGACTAGTCTTTTAGGTTATCCACAGGCTCTGAGGGCGAAGAGGTACTAGGTGTCCTGGTCCCTTAACTGGCCTCTGTCTCCGCAGGTCCCGCAGCGGATGGCGGCAGCAGCTGCGGAGGGTGTCCCCGAGGACAGCAGCGGCGGCAGCAGCGTCCCGGGCGTGTGGGGCTCTTGGGGCCCCTGGTCTGCCTGCTCCCGTAGCTGCAGCGGCGGCGTGATGGAGCAGACGCGGCCCTGCCTGCCCGGATCGTACCGCGCACGTGGCGGCTCGCGGCCCGGAGCCCCCTCGCGCGCATTCACGAGCCATGTGGTGTCGGCTGTGCGCACATCGGTGCCGCTGCACCGGAGCCGCGAGGAGCCACGCGCCCCTGCCAGCCTGAACGCCAGCCGCCAGGGCCTGGCGCTGCGGGGCAGCCGGCACCGACAGGCGCCGGCCCACGAGCCCACGGAGGAGAGAAGGTACACGCCCTTCCTGCCCCTGCCCACCTGCTACTCCCCTTGCCCTGTCCCTGTCCCTGACCCGATGTTACGTGTGCTGCTCTGCACTGCAGATTGCTTGCTTAATGTATTGCTTCTGCTGGGCGGGAGGAATTCTTGGCTCTTCATATCTTCTTTCATCTTTTGATTTATTTTGCAGCTTTTTAAAGCGTTGAGGCCGCTCCCATCACTCTGTAGTTCTGAATAGTCTTCAAAGTGAAGCTAATTCTAAGAAGCCCTCAGGCATCAACCTTAGGGAGGCCCTGTGGAGAGTTGGAGAGGAAGGGGGTCAGGAGTAGGGAGACCTCCCCTCCCAGTGCTGCTCACCTGGTGCAGGGGGAAAGGACTCCCCACCCCCACCCGCTGTGCGGATTTGAGCTGACAAGGTGCCTTTTAAGCTCATAGGAGTTTCAAATCCTTAGCCAAGCTGTGTATCTGGAGTGTTACCTGTCCACAGATTGCAGGTATTGGGTTTCTATGAACTTTTGTAGAAAGTTTCTCCAAAGTTATTTTGAGCACACAGCTTTGAGGCTATGTCTAAATAAGGATCTAGATGTTATTCAGTCTCAATAAAATATAAACTTAGAAATAGCATAGTGGCATTAAAATAGATGTATAGCTCTCCATAGCAGCTTCCCTGGCTAGGCCAGCATAAATACGCCCAATGAGGCAGTGCCCATAGGAAAGGGAGGAACATAGGGCTGAGTAGAGCTTGTCAGTAGATTTCTCAAACAATATTTACAGATTACAGCATTCATTCAACAGTCTTTGTTGGTTACCCTCTGCCCGCCATGATAACAGGATCTGAGAGAATAGTCATACAAAAGCATTAATGACAAATAAACATCTACAGGAAGAATAAAAAGTGTAAGAGTTGGTCTCTGCTTAAGAAATGTGTCATTTAGCCTGACCAGGCGGTGGTGCAGTGGATAGAGCATTGGACTGGGATGCAAAAGACCTAGGTTCGAGACCCCAAGCTCGCCGGCTTGAGCGCGGGCCCATCTGGCTTGAGCAAAAAGCTCGTCAGCTTGGACCCAAGGTCGCTGGCTCCAGCAAGGGGTTGCTTGGTCTGCTGAAGGCCTGCGGTCAAGGCACATGTGAGAAAGCAATCAATGAACAACTAAGGTGTTGCGACGGCAACGAAAAACTAGTGATTGATGCTTCTCACCTCTCTCTGTCCCTGTCTGTCTGTCCCTATCTATCCCTCTCTCTGACTCTCTGTCCCTGTAAAAAAAAAAAAGAAATGTGTCATTTAGTGGTCAAGCTGAGCTAATGCCCATCCCAGGCAGGGCATGAGCCTGTCAGGTGGTTGGCCTAGTCCCTCTTGTTAGTTGCTGTTCTGACATCAGCATGGTGGCCATCTTTCCCACTGTGGCTAGATGCTGCATGGGTCCTTCCCAGCGTTACAGGCTGTCTCTGCCGGGGCCTGGTGGGTAGAGTAGATGCAACCCACCTGGCCTCCCTGACACAGGCTCTTGACCTGGTTAGCAGGAATTGGAGAGGGGACCATTTCACAGAGAAGATGATTTAGCTGAACTCTGAGGACAAACCACATTTGGAATGATAGAAGAGAGAAGAGCTGAGAGTCTCTAGGCTTGGCATGGCCTCTCAGTGGGAGAGGAAGGGGGAATCAGCTGGAGGAGGATGCATCCTTCCCTCTCTCCCTGCGTAGAAGAACCCTGAGTACCCTCCACTGTTCCTTGGACAGAGGGACTGCTACTACTGAAGCTGAGGGCTTACCACATGTTACCTCCTTTCATCCCGAACACACCCCAAAATAACGTAGCTCTCCAGTCCCTTACAGGAAGTGCTTATGGCCCGTGCACTTTAGAATTCAGAACTATTCATATTTTGGAAAGGTAATTCAAGGCATATTACGCACATTGATGGCACTCCTTCTCTGGTGTGGTGCAGCACCCCATAATCAAACACATTATTATTTCTGTAGTGAAACATCTGAATGTTCATATCACATGGGATAAGAGAGCATTAACAGCCTATGTCTGTTAAGGTCAGGTTGGCTTCCCAGTGAGTTTTGGCACCAAACTGACAAAACATTAAAAAGAAATACAAAAAATTTGTTTTCAAAACCCTTGGTTTCAGAATTGATAGATTTATTAATAGTTCAGGTTTGTTGAAGGCCTGTTCTATATCAGGCACTATTGCTGTAACTTTAGACTGACAAATGAAGGCCCAGAGAAGAGGAGTAACTTGCCCAAGGCCACACAGCTTATAGAGGTGGACTTAATGGTGGGTGCATCAGGCACGCGCCCAGGACCCCAACTTCTGAAGGGCCCTGCAAACCCCAATTTTATACTTTTTTTCTAATGACACCAAGTTTGGTTTCATATGTGCAGTTTTCGAATTAATAGTACATAATATTTTTTATTTATTTAAAAATATGGTTAACATGTATTTCTATTTTCCCTGTCTCTCTTTTTTTTAAGGGGCCCAATATTTTCTTCTGTGCCCAGGGCCTCAACTGACCTTAATCCGCCTCTGCATAGCTAGTATATGGAAATTAGGATTCGAACCCAGGCAGTTCTGGCTTTCTCGGTCTGATAAAACAGATGTGACACATGAGGAATCTGAGACCCTAAGATGTTAAATTTATTGATTGATTGAGTTTTATTTTTTAGAGAGAGAGAGGAAGGGGGAGAGAGAGAGAAAAAAAAAGAGACCTCAATTTGTTGTTCCACTTATTTATGCATTCATTGGTTGATTCTTGTATGTGCCCTGACCAGGGATACAACCCACAACCTTGGTGTATTTGAACAACTTTCTAACCAACTGAGGCCCCAGGTTGTTAAATGAGTACTCATAGTCCTATGTAAAGCCACCAAAGAAGCTGGGATTGGAAGGTGCTGCTGACTCCAAGATCCCTTGAGTGCTCAGGGACCTCTCTTCCAGCCCCGTGGTTGAGAACCTGGATGAGCTGTCTAGGAAGCAGGCTCCAGTTGGCTGCTGGCCTAGGCTGTAGGCTTTTTCGGCCCATGTGTTTTGGCAGCAGGGAAGTTTTCTCTTCTAACTTATTGACAAGGGGCCAGTTACTGTTTACTATGAAGTTCCTACAAGTTTTTGTCATGCTCTCATAATTTGACAGTTTCAGATGAAATAATCCAAATATTAGCCTGGGAGTCCTGTGTTGCCGACAAATGTCATGCTCTTTCCAGCTGACAAAAAATCACATTTACTTATGTTTATCAGTGGTTATGACTTTCATAATGTATGTGACCCCAGAAGAAATGTCAGCATGTTCTCTGGTTGACTGTCTACCTCACTCTGTTTCAGGTTTGAGGTTTGAGCCCAAGGCTGGATGGGGCTGGGATGTTTTAGAAACTGTTAGGTTGTTATGCTGGGCAACTGAAAACTTAATTGGAGCCAGATAACAAATAAAACAACACTATTCAACCTTCCAACAAATATTTATTAAGCATATACTATGTTACAAGGCTCTGGGACAAACACGAAGGCTAGAATAGCTGTTTGCAAACTGTTTATTTTAAAGCATAAGAATCCTTTGTGCAAAATGAGTCTTAGATGGAGGCTCTGTTGGTCACACCCACTAAAGCTGAGCTGCTCTGGTTGATGCCTTGGAGACATACTATTAAATCCTGGGGTCTAGAGCCCAGGGAGGCAATGGTTTTAACCTTGGCTAACCATTAGTCTCCTTTGCCCACTTTTTTTTTTTTTACAAATCTTGACACCCTGGTCTCATCCCAGACCAACATCTGAACCTCTAAGAATTGTGCTCAGACATGGATATAATCCAGCAGAGGTTAGGAATCATGGGTCTGGAAGTATTCTTGGAACCTCAAGGTTCTGTGGGAAAAAACTTAGGCATCAAATATTGCCCAGCAGAAGTTTCCAGGTTTACTGAGCTCATAGCAGCCTCTCTTGTAGTGGGGTGGGAAGTCTTGTTAAAAGTAGAGCTGTCCAGACCCCACCGCCTTCCCGTTGAATGGCGATTCTGTTTCTGGGTCTGTGGTGTGGCCAAGGTAACTGTACTGTAAATGATTCTGAAATACTCCAGAGTTTGAGAATGGCTGCTCTAGGAGGTTAGAAAAGACATGAAGTAATTAATGCCTCTCTCACGGTCAGTGCGACAGAACAGTGATGGTAATGGTTTTGGCTACCATTTTGGAGCATGCCTTCTGTGTTGGTGCTCTACCTCGTGAGGCAGAGACATAGATCCACATGCTCCAGACAGGGAAACTGAGGTTTGGAAGAATGAAGTAGATTGCTCAATCAAGATCACCCCCTTCACAAGCCACCAAGCCAGAATTCTAAGTTGGCCTGTCGGAATCAGGCGCTGAAGTTTTCTTCATTGAAATGAGTATTTTTGAAATGGCTACTTTGGAATGGGGGCTGCTCACTTCCAGCAGGTGAGCTCAGGAAAGCTGTTCAGAGGTTGGACAGTGTAAGCCGCAGGGGTTTGCAGTGAAGGCATAAAAAGAACTGCATCTCTTCCTTGCAGTGTTAGCTCTCTTAATCAGGGAAGTCTTTGCACCTCCAAGGGGATTCAAAGACATTGGAAGCCGCAGTTCCTGTTCTTGGGGGCCTGATACTATGGTGGTGGGTGAGTGGAAAACCCATTAAACACTGCATCACTGCATGAGGCAGGAGTCAGTACAGGTGTGACCGGAGTTCAGAAAGACAGACATTCTTTGTGGGATGGAGCTGTCCAAGAAGACCACACAGAGAAGGTAGGATTTGAACCCAACTTTGATGAATAAGTCAATTTACTTAGCTGGAATACATCTGGAAATTTCTTGGGTTCACTTGCTTCCATATCAGGCCTTTGTCTCATTAACACACACACGCATACACACACAATCACACTCTAGAAAGCTGAAGAAACCGTGTATTTGCAATAGCTCTCCTAAGGAGCCTGAGCTTCGGAAACTTACTAAATTTTTTTGAGCCTCAGGGGCTTGATCTTTCAAAGGAGAGTAATAATAATACCTATCACATGGGATTGTTACATACTTAGATGAAATTGTATATTTGTCTTGCTTAGTCCATAGTAGATGCTCACTAAAATTACAGCTTTGCCATTAAGGGCTTAAAGGCTGGGCATTAGTGTATTAGAGTTCCAGTCACAACTCTGGTTTTGCAGGAAAGATCAGGTGGAGATGTGGGGGCCACACAGGAAGATGGGGAGCCGGGAACTGAGGTCCAGTCCAGGAAGGCAGGATTCTGGGCCTGGACACCCTGCCCTCTGCCTTTTCTTCTTGTGGCCTGTTCAGGAAAGCCCTCCATAAAGTGTGGGCTTCCCCTGGAACTTCATCAGAGCAGTTGCCACCCGCGAGTGTTCAGCCTGCAGGTCTTGGCCAATAAATTCCATAAGGTCACTGGACCAAGTCCTCCCTCCCTCCCTTCCTCCCTGCCTCCCTCTGTGTGTTCCTGTGATGGCTAAGGGGATGGGGAAGGGAGAGGAGCTAGTCAGGGGAGTGGCAGCATGTAGAGCCATGCAGTAACATACTCCTGTGACATTGAAGACACTCTGAAGTAGGAGAGCCTTTCCCCTCAGTTTCTGGACTGGATACCTGCAAACTAAAGGGAGCTGGAAGTGTTATAAAAGGGAAGGCTCTCCCGGAGAGCCTTCCCTTTTATAACACTGAAACCAAGTGGATTTCTTCCCATTCCTAAAGATATCTGGTGAAAACAGCATCCAAAGAGCCTTTGCTACCCAGTCTGAGTACATAATCTTACAGAAAAGTGTTGTAAGTGGCTGGTCACAGTCAGCTCCCACAAAGTTAGGGTAATTTTCTCACCATTCTGGTTGCCAGGGAGCCCCCAAACAGGCAGTCGTTCCTTGCCAATGGGCTTCCTTCCTCATGCTCGCCTACAGTGGCTGGTTTTCCTGCCCGTTCCCCATGCGAGCTGGCTGGAATGTGTGGGACAGGAGGCTGGATGACTTTCATTCAGAGCTTTTCAAGATCCAGAGTCTTCCTACCCTCCCCCAGCGGGGGAGTCTAGAACTCCCCATCTGCCAAAGATAGTTGTAGGAGTCTGGGAGATGAAAGTCCCAATTATAAAAATTACAGCCACTGTTTCCAGTAGGTGGAGTGTGTCATATCCCTCAGGTGGCAGAGGCTGTGGAGGGCAGGCTCCCCAGGACCTTTTGGAGAAGTAGGGCTGGCTTCCTGCTGGGAAGGAATTGGCCTGCATCAGGGACATTCTTACAGAGGTTGTGCAGACCCATAGTCCAAGAGCAGTTTGTGCCAGGTTCTCAGTGACTGTTTTTCTTTGAAATACTGGTCTTATTTGTGTCCAGTCTATTAGACCTTCAGATGATGAGGTGGGGTATGGAGACAGAAGCTCACATGTCCCAGGAGGCTATAAATTGCATAAGAGTGAAGAGTCTGGTCCTGGACTTGCCAGGTCTGAGTTCCCTGCCCAGCTTTGCTGCTGATCAGTCCTTTGTTCTGCCAGCATGGCTTACCCTTTTCCTGACAGGGAAGAGAGTACACACCTGCTTTGTCAGATTGCTGTGAATTAGGTAATTTGCACACAGTGCTCCGTGAACGTGGCAGATTGCCTTCCATACATAGGGTCTTTGGGGACCCAGGGGGGGAGTTGATCCCTGGGGAATCGTGGTAACATGGCAGTGGAGCATGCTTTCTTCAAAGGAGTTTATATTTTTCAGGGTGGGAAGCACTCAGAGTAGGTGGGGGTGGCAGTGTTTTGGTGACCCAGGAAATAAGACCTGTGCTCATGGGACTCATGCGTGTGGGGCGGGGGAGGAAGACGAGCAGATAGACATTTGTAATGCCAAGTGCCCAAGGCTGTCTTAACCCTTTGAGTAGTGAATTTTTTTCATGCTCGCTGACCCCCAGGAGTGAGGTTTTTTTTTCAAAAACTGAAATTAGTTCCAGTTACAATTTTATTAACTTAAATCATGTTTGTTTGATAACTAATTTATGGAAACAATAAGAACATACATTTGCCTTTTTAATGTTGCCTTACACATTTTTAAAATAAAAATTTTTGTTACGATTGTACTCTGGACGGTCAGGAGGCACAAGGACGTACATGAACGTCCCTACTACTCAAAGGGTTAAGAGGGAAGCTCTGGGTGTGGGGAGGCTAGGGAAGGAATCTCAGAGGAAGTGGTGACAGAGCTGAGCTTCGAGGAAGAAGGATTTCAGCAGAGTCCAAGAATGAGGAGGGCATTCCCCCAAAAAGCACTGCAGGGCAGAGTCCTGAATGCATGAGGGAATCTCTTCCCTGCTAGAAATCAGAACCGGTCTGATGGGGCTTTCTGTGGGGGAGTGTCCAGTCTGGATTGGGCCATCCACACGCTCCTTTCCAGGGTGTCCACGGTGGGACTAGGGAGCAGTTCTAGGGGGTTAAACTAGAAATTCGCTGAGAAAGAAATCTCCATAAGCACAGATGACCAACTGTTTTCCATTTTAAAGTTAGACAATGTATCCACTGTATATATAGTCAGCCTAAGTCTCCTAGTGCCCTTGTAATTTTCAAAGCGTTTGGCCACGCCCTCTCTCATGAAGCCAGAGTTTACTAGCCCCTCTGCTTTTGTACGAGGTAAAATAGTGTCCCATTGATGGTGTAACCCTTACCACAAATTCAGTGGCTAAAAACAGCACAAATTTCTTCTCCTGTAATCTGGAAGCCAGAAGTCTAAAACCCAGATGTTATCGGGGCTACATCCCTCCTGCAGACGTCTTCAAACTTTTTATAAAAAGGCCCACTTTTGCAGTGCTGGTCTACCTGGTCCCTACCGCCCACTAGTGGGCGTTCCAGCTTTCATGGTGGGCCAGTGTCGATGCTGTTTGGTTGCTCCACTACTGCCCATCATGAAAGCTGGAACGCCTACTAGTGGGAGGTATGGACAATGTGTGTCCTTCCCTTTTCCAGTGTTTAGAGGCAATCTGCAGCCCTTGACTCCTGGGTCTCTCCTCCCATCACCCCACCTCCTCCTTTGTCATTTTCTCCTTCCTCTACTCTCTCCTGCCAACCTCTGTCTTATGAAGAACCTTGTGTTCACATTGCACCCACATAGATACCCCCTCCCCAGCCACAATCCTGAGAAGCTTCAAAGCCCCTTCGCTACGTAAGGTAACATTCACCTGTTCCGGGGATCAGAATGTGGACATCTTGGGAGGGAGGTTGTTATCCGGCTGACTGGATCCTGTGCTTGCATTTTGGAGTCTTAAGAATACCCAAGAATACCATTTCTGTGCTAGCAGGACCACTGGCCATGTCCCCCCATCGTGTCTAGTTATTGTCTGTGGGGAATTTAGCAGCCCTGTTCCTCCAAAGAGAAACACTGTGCGCCTCCACCACCTTTTAGTGTTCTCTGGGTATTGATATTAATGAGGTTAAAGACAATAGATGTCTGAGGCTGCTGGGTGGGATGAAGGGCCTTGTATCCCCAGTCCATATTCCAGGGTCCAGTTTCTACCTCTCACCAGAGTTTTCATCTTGGGCAAGTCACCTCATTTCTCTGGGCCTCAGTTTACATGTTTGTAAAATAAAGGTGTTCTATTTCATTCTTGAAAGTCTCTTGCTAGATACTGAGACATCATTGAGGCCCAGTTGCTGTTTTAAATGTTGCCACCACCATTCAGCCATTCTGGGTACTGGAAAGGGCAGGGGGTGGCTGGGAGACCCTGCCCTTGGACCTGCTTGCAGCTGCACCCCGGAGTGTGGTGGCTACTCCTCTCTCCAGATGCACTGACATTCCTGCCCTTCAGACCCTCTGTTCAGACTTCTGCCTCATAACATACAAATTTTTCTTAAAAGTGTCATTGGCATGTCTGACCTTCTCTTGTTGGTCTGCTCCTGGTCCTGGGCCCTGTTCTATTGGAAGCATTCATATTTCTTACCCCGAAAAAACCCCTGGGCTTGGAGTCATTAAACCCCACCTCCTGTCTCAGCATTATCATTTGCAAACTGGATGGCCTTTGGGAATCACTTAATCTGACCTGAAAAATTTGCATAATTATATGTTCTCTGTCTCCTACAGAAGCCTGTTGAGAGGGTCAAATGAGGTAACAGCTGTAAAAGTATTTCGAAAAATATAAGACACTGTTCAAAAAAATCATGGCCAGTTATTTTTATCACTGGCCATGCTGTGTTTGGGTTTTAGAGCCTTGTCTTTTCCTGTAGCCTTTTGTATGTGTGCCTATGCATGCATATTTGTGTGAGTGTGCACACGTGTATAGTATGTGTGCATGTGCATGCATATTTGTGTATGCATTAGTGTGTGTTTGCATGTGCTTGTGTGTATTTTTGCTTGCAAGGGCTGTTCATTTTGAAACAGGACAGACAGTATCAAGCTTAGACCACAGGCTTTACTCACCCTTTCCTGCCTCCCCGGGGGCTGTCCCTGGCTGCTGGTAGGAATCATTTGTTTTTTCAGCTCCTCCTTTCCTGCCCACTTTCTTGGAGGCTATTTGCATTTCCTCATTAATAACGCTGGAGCAATGCGTTATTTCTGTCCTGGGAGCCCCTGGAGCAGAGTGGGCTCCATGATGTGGGATCGGAAAACTTGTTCATTAAACTTCACAAAGCCACAGGCCTGGTCTCCTGACCCTCAGCCAATACCTAGGGAGTCTTGTTACATAAGGGGGGCAGAAACCACATGGCAAAGAGGGGAAATCTTTGGCCTTGCCAGTGTTTCTTTTTGGAAAACTTCCCTGGCGATCCTGGGCAGTTAGCAGAGAAAGCAGGTACATCTGTTTGAAATGTATACTTTACATTTTTTAGTGTATTTTTTTTTCTTTTTGTTTTCCTCCTGCAAGGAAAGTTTTATTTTTTTACCTTCTGAAGCAGGATTTTCACTTAGTCCCTGGATTGTTTGACAAGAAGTTACCTGTTAATGCTAACCGGATAAACGTGGTTTTAATGTGCTTTGGTTTCTAAATCGGAAACCCTAGCCCTATTTGGTGGGCGCATTTGTGCAGGGCCAGGCTCGCTGGTATGTACATTTGTGCCTGTGCCTTAGGAAAAATTGGAGCCATATTTCAAGCTTGAGTTACTCTGATCTCAGACAAGGCTCCAAAGAGCCCTTGTTCATTTCTTGTGGCATTTCATTAAGTGTCAGAAGTATTTCATTAGTTATCAGAACAAAGACCACATTTGCTGTCAGAATGCAATGTTGAACCCCTTCCAAGTCATTCATAACTCTGGTTTCCAGAAGAAAGATACAGCGGCCTGTGGAGGAGGCCTGACTACAATCTGTGAGCCCTAGAATAGGGGGAATCTCGACTTTGCATCTGAAACCCCCTGGGACTTCTCCTTGGACATGGGCCTGGTAGGAGCCTGAGATGCCTTTGCATCAGGACGGGAGAGGGACATTTCCCTTGTGTGTGGGTTCCTGTCATTTCCTTTGCTCATCCTCCCTGCACACATTGCAGACTCATGTGTATTAACAACCATTGTGTTTAGAATGCCTACCATGTGCCACATCATTTACATGTGTGTTGGAGCCTCAGGCAGTCTCACTTTATAGTTGGCACCGAGCTGAGGTAGGGAAGCCCCAGTGTCCTGCTCCTACATTGAGCAAAGTGGGCTCTGAATGCAGGCTTGCTTAACCAGAGCGTCCCCACTCTTCCCACTGCTACTCTGGGCTTATCATTTTGGACCCAGATAATTTACCTGTATGTGAGAAAATTTTGGGGCCACTGCTGTGGTCTCCCTGTTGGCTCTCATGGTAAAAATGTCAACAGCCTCCCTTTCTTATCCATCTGTATACCCTTTCCTGGACGTAGTTCTTTTGTCTAATCTCTATTAACAGTGTCAAGAGCAATCACAACTGATGTTTACGAGAGTTTATTGTGTAGGAAGTTGAATAATGCCCTACCTCTGTCCGCAAAAATATCGGAGTCTAATGCCTGAGCCTGAAAATGCTAGTTTATTTAGGAAAAAAAGACTTTTTACATCTGTGAAGAAGGATTTTAAGATGTGGAGATTAGGTTATACAGGTGTGTCTGAGATGCAACCATGAGTGTTCTTTATAAGAGACGGGCAGAGGGAGAGCTGATGCATAGACACAGAGGTAGAAGTTATATGAAGACAGAACAAGGATTTAAACATGCTGTTCTTGAGGATTGTTGGAATGATGAGGCCACAAGCCAAGAAACCTTGGCAGCCATCAGTAACTGAAAGAGGCAAGGAGATAGACTCTGGAGCCTCCAGAGGGAGTCAAGCCCTGCCAGCAACTTCATTTCAGCCCACTCATACCGATTTTGAACTTCTGGCCTCCAGAACCCTGAAAGAATGAGTTTCTGTTGTTTGAAGTCACTTAGTTTGTGGTAGTTTTGTTATAGCAGTCCTAGGACACTGATACACTAAGTCAGTGGTTGGCAAACTCATTAGTCAACAGAACCAAATGTCAATAGTACAATGACTGAAATTTATTCTGAGAACCAGATTTTTTTAAAACTTCAACTATATAGGTAGGTACATTGTTATTAACTTAAGTAGGGCACTGCTAAACTGGCCTTTGCTAAAAACGTACTCAATCTGATTGAGGTATGTTCGCTGAGGTCGACCCCTTCCAACTTTCCCACCCACACTCGTCTTGTATGCTTGTTTTGTCTATCTCCTTTCGTTCATCCTCTCTGTACGTCCAAACCATCTCAACATGCCTTTCTCAATCCTCAACACTACATCTTCTTTCACTCCACAGCATTCCCTAAAATTAACTTAATAAGCTTTACTTAAAGTTTTAAGTCTCAGTTAAACTATATGTACGTTGAATAAAACTTGATATCAAAAAAAACCAAAACTTGATATCATACTTAATAACGATATTATTTATTGATAAAATTAAATTGTAAGGTATCCATGAAATTAAA
The DNA here is from genome assembly GCA_037038555.1 of Rhynchonycteris naso. Taxonomy (NCBI): domain Eukaryota; kingdom Metazoa; phylum Chordata; class Mammalia; order Chiroptera; family Emballonuridae; genus Rhynchonycteris; species Rhynchonycteris naso. The sequence goes on along the minus strand of CM072999.1, from coordinate 121,936,009 downwards.
TCATGACAATGACTGACAAACACTAATGTGAACAATGGCCTTGCATCTCCTTGGAAAGTGGATTAGTCAGGTTTGTATGTTGTTGTTTTGAATTTTAGGCACGATTCCAGGTTCTCATCAATAAGACAACTTCTCAATTTACTCTTGATAAGGTTCATGCTTGAAAATGACTGTTCGCATGAATATGTAGACCCGAATAAGGAAAGAACAGCAAATGCTAGTTTTGTCAGCTGATTATGAGTCAGAAATACTATTCCAGGTGTTAAAAATCAACATATCTTCCTTCTCCAGGTCTTTCAAAGCAAACCACTTGTGCTGAGAGCTAAGTACACATTTGTTTTTCTCTAATATTTCTATATCAGCACAAAGACATTCAAATTTCGAGCTCCACAATTCTTTGCTTTTTAAATCCAGCAATTGCATTTCAAAGTTGCCAATGTCAGTATTAAAGGGAGAAAAATTTAATTCTGTTAGAGTAGCATTAAGAGGTTTTTTAACAAAGGCTAACGTTGCTTTGGTCGCTTTACTGTTTCTGAATTCCTGAAACCTGTTGAGAAAAGCTTCCCTCATATTTAAGAGTGTTGTTTTGAAATAGCAATGTCAATATCAGAATTATTTTCTTGGTGATGTTTCAACAGGCTTGGAAAGTGAATCAAAGTTTTTCTTTCAAAATTTGAGCAAAAAGAGAGAATTTGTTTTTGAATGAAATAACTTTTTCTAACATTGAAAAAATTGTGTTTCCTTTTCCCTGTAGTTTACAATTAAGCTGATTTAGATGAGACATAATGTCTACCATGAAATAAAATTTTTGGATTCATTAATCATTCGTTAGTACTGGATAGTGAACACCTTTCTCAAGGAGAAATGCTTTAATTTCTGTAAATAAGGAAGCGAAACATTTCAAAACGTTTCCTCTTGATAACCAACGTACCTTGTTATGCAGCAGAAGATCTGCCTACTCACTCTCCATTTCAACTAAAAATTCTTTAAATTGGTGATGATTAAGAGCTTTAGCTATAATGGAGTTGATCATCTTAATCACCAATTCCATAATTTTTCAAATTTCTTCTGGAAATGGTTGCGCACAAAGCGCTTCTTGATGAATGATGCAATGGTAAGTATCTCGTGATTTATTATTTTTTTTCAAAATAGCAACAAACCCGTTTCTTAGGTTGGTCATACTTTTCACCCCGTCTGCTGAAATTGAAACAATTTTATCTAGTGGAATATGATGTTTTTCCATGCACTGAATTACAGCATTTGCTATATCCTCTCCACGTGTTTGACCTTTGAGTGGCAATAATCCTAAAAGTTCTTCTTTAGGACCTGTAGATGAAATAAATCGAACAAAAAGTGAAACTTGCTCTGTATCATTTATGTCACAAGATTCGTCAACTGCTATTAATAAAGCTAAAACCAATTTAAGATCTTTGAAGACATTTTGACTGTTCTATCTTACACTGTATTAGCAGACAATGGTAACTCTAATTTTTTTGAATATCTGCTTTGTTCTTTATTAAAATCCCGAAATAGCTCTTTGGATGCATTTAGCAATCTCTCTTAGCAATATCTTGACTAACTACAAAACTTGCAATATTAACATTGTTAGAAGATTGCATCCAGTAATTAAATACAGAACTTGATTTTTCTTGACTCTTCTGAAGTTCTTCAACTTTTTTCCTTGCATCACCGACAGGATATTTAGTACTAAATGACACATGTTTAGTTGTAAAGTGTCTCTCCAAATTTGATTTCTTGTTATGCACCAATTTTTCCTGACAAATAAGACAGGTCGGAAGGCCATTTAAGTTTTGAATAAATGTGCAAGTCTTGGTCCATTCAACTTCAAATTCACGGTTTTTGTCTTCCGTTTTTCTTTGCTTTTTCTATGTAGCCATGTCAGACGGGGCACCTTAAAAATTGTTTCATTTTATAATAATAAAGCCACCAACACAAAATAATTACAATTCTTAAATTGATGACAAAAATACCTGTAGGATTTACAGATGGTTGGAAAAATACAGGTAACTTTATGCTTTGAGTAGGTACTTTTGTTACCCGTGCGATTTGCAGAGGTGACTAGCACTAACCACTGCACAGTGAGACTGCTGACTGACTGGCTCACTCAACTCATGCATGAATCGCGTGCGCCTCCCCCACGCTGTGTCTCCCATCGCCCAACCGACCAACAACCCCGCACGTACCTGTGTGCCCACACGTGGTATTCTGTGGAAGAGCCACACTCAAGGGGCTAAAGAGCCGCATATGGCTTGCGAGCTGCGGTTTGCTGACCACTGTACTAAGTGTAAGATTCTGAGTTATACTTCAAAGGACTTATATATAAAGTGTCTTTTTTTTTTTTATGTGAGAGGAACTCTGCATTTAGAGAGAGGAAGTGGCAAACCTTGGGTCTCAAAGCTGATCGGTTGCAAGATCTGAACTAGACTCTGGCTTCAAAGTTCTGCTCTTAACCACGGTGTTATTTTCCCTTCCTACCACTGACTCCCATTCTCACCCCAGTGCCCCGTAGGTGAGGCCAGATGAAGATCAGGCTTTGCCCGAAGAGCCTTTCTTTTCCTCTTTATGATTTGACTTCTAGGCACATGTTATCTTTTTTATTCCCTCATGAATCTTTCCTGTACAGAAACATTTGGTTCCCTGGGGGCTGTGTAGGGCCAGCAACCCTTAACTGTGATACCCTTTTCCTCAGTGATGGTAACACAGTTCATTGTGGGCTAGTGCTGGAAACAGGTCTCTCTGGATTTGGAGGGAAACAGTAACCCTTTGCCCACCCTCGTGTTTTTCAAACAGTCAGTCCCTGTAATGCTTTGTGAGTAGCATTCAGTACCTACATACTGTCCTGTATTACAGCTGTTTAAAGCTCCTTAAAAGCTTACCCTTTATTCATTCAGTAACATTTGTTAATATTTCAATACTGTTAGTTCCCACTGACTTATTGGCCTGGATTGGTGGTTGAATGTCTTTCAGACCCAGTTTCCTTGTGCATAAAATAGGAGTAATGACTCCCTTTGCTTTTTTGTTTTAATTTTTTATTGATTTTAATTTATTTGCTTACATATATTCAAGTGCTCCACCAAATATCTCCCTCCCTTCCATCCCCATGTTCCCCTTGATACCCCCTTTGACCCCTTCCCCCAAAGGCCTCCCCCCTTCCCTCCAGGATTTGCTGTCCTGTTCACTATAACGCTGTGTTATGTATATATAATTTCATTAATCTCTTTCCCTTCTCTGATCCTATTCTCTCCTCCTTTTTCTCTCTGACCGCTTTCCCTCTGGTCCTTTAGATCCCACCTCTACCTCCATTCTGTTCCTCAGTTCCATTGTTCAGTAATTTCTTCATATGAGTGAGGTCATATGATATTTTTCTTTCTCTGCCTGGCTTATTTCACTTAGGATAATAGTCTCCAGGTCCATCCATGTTGTCACAAAAGGTAAGATTTTCTTCTTTTTCACGGCCACGTAGTAGTTCATTGTGTATATGTATCACAGCCTTTTAATCCACTCATCCACTGATGGACACTAGGGCTGTTTCCATATCTTAGCTATTGTAAACAATGCTGCCATAAACATGGGGGTGCATTTCTTCTTTTGAATCAGTGGTTTGTTATTCTTAGGATATATTCCTAAAAGTGGGATAGCTGGGTCAAAAGGCAGTTCCATTAATAATTTTTTGAGGAATCTCCATACTGTTTTCCACAGTGGCTGCACCAGTCTGCATTCCCACCAGCAGTGCAGGAGGGTTCCCCTTTTTCCGCACCCTCTCCAGCACTTATTCTGTGTTGTTTTGCTGATGAGCTCCATTCTGACTGGTGTGAGCTGGCATCTCATTGTGGTTTTAATTTGCATTTCTCTAATGATTAATGATGTTGAACATTTTTTCATCTGCCTATTGGCCATCCGTATATACTTTTTGGAGAAGTGTCTATTCATTTCTTTTGCCCATTCTTTGATTGGATTGTTTGTCTTCCTGGTGTTGAGTTTTACAAGTTCTTTATAAATTTTGGTTATTAAACTCTTATCAGATGTATTGTCAAATATGTTCTTCCATTGTGTGGTTTGTCTTTTTATTTTGTTCATATTGTCTTTACCTGTACAAAAGCTTTTTAGTTTGATATAGTCCCATATGTTATTCCTGTCTTTTATTTCACTTGCCTTTGGAGATAAGTCAGCACATATATTGCTGTGAGAGATGTCAGAGAGCTTACTGCCTATGTTTTCTACCAAGATGATTATGGTTTCACAACTTGCATTTAAATCTTTTATCCATTTTGAGTTTATTTTTGTGTATGGTGGAAGCTGGTGGTCTAGTTTCATTTTCTTACAAGTACCTGTTCAATTTTCCAAGTTCCATTTCTTAAAGAGACTGTCTTTATTCCATTGTATCCTTTTACCTTCTTTGTCAGATATCAATTGTCCATATAGGTGTGGATTTATTTCTGGGTTCTCTGTTCTGTTCCATTTATCTATATGCCTGATCTTATACCAGTACCAAGCTGTTTTGAGTACAATGGCCTTGTAGTATAACTTTGTATCAGGAAGTGTGATACCACCCACTTTATTCTTCTTTTTTAAGCTTTCACAGGTTATTTGTGTTCTTTTTTGGTTCCATATAAATTTTTGGAATATGTGTTCTATATGTTTGAAGTATGTCATTGGTATTTTAATAGGAATTGCATTGAATATATAGATTATTTTGGGTAATATAGACATTTTAATGATGTTTATTCTTCCTAGCCATGAGCACAGTATATGCTTCCACTTGTTTGTATCTTCCTTGATTTCTTTTATCAATATTTTATAATTTTCCAAGTATAAGTTTTTAACTTCCTTGGTTAAATTTACCTCTAGTTACTTTATTTTTTGTTGTTGTTGTTGTTGCAATAGTGAAGGGGATTGTTTTCTTAGTTTCTGTTTAGAGAATTTATTGTTGGTGTATAAAAATGCCTCTGATTTCTGAATATTAATTTTATATTCTGCCACCTTACTGAATTCATTTATCAGGTTCAGTAGTCTTTTAACTGAGATTTTAGAGTTTTCTATGTACAGTATCATGTCATCAGAAAATAATGATAGTTTTACTTCTTCTTTTCCAATTTGGACGCCTTTTATTTCTTCTTGTCTGATTGCTGTAGCTAGGACTTCCAGGACTGTGTTGAATAAGAGTGGTGAAAGGGGGCACCCCTGCCTTGTTCCTGATCTTAAGGGGATTTCTTTTAATTTTTGCCTATTAAGTATGATGTTGGCTGTGGGTTTGTCATAGATGGTGTTCATCATGTTGAGGTATGTTCCCTGTATTTATACTTTGCTGAGAATTTTGTTCATAAATGGGTTCTGGATTTTATCAGAGGCTTTTTCTGCATCTATTGCTATTATCATGTGATTTTTCTCCTTCCTTTTGTATATGTGATGAATCACATTGATTGTTTTGTGAATATTGTACCAGCCTTGCCTCCGCAGAGTAAATCCCACTTGATCATGATGTATGATATTTTTTATGTATTGCTGGATCCATTTTGCTTATATATATATATTTTGCAAATATATATATATATTTTATTCATTTTAGAGAGGAGACACAGAGTGAGAGAGAGAAGGAGAGAGAGAGAGAAAGGGGGGAGGAGCTGGAAGCATCAACTCCCATATGTGCCTTGACCGAACCAGTGCAGGGTTTTGAACTGGCTACCTCAGTGTTCCCAGGTCGACGCTTTATCCACTGCGCTACCACAGGTCAGGCCATTTTGCTTATATTTTGTTGAGAATTTTAGCATCTAAATTCATCCTGGATATTGGCCTATAGTTTTCTTTCTTTGTAGCGTCTTTGCCTGGTTTTAGAATGAGAATTATGCTCGCTTCATAAAAGGAGCTTGGAAATCTTTCTCTTGAATTTTTTTGAAATAGCTTGAGAAGGATAGGAGTTAAGTCTTAGAATATTTGGTAAAATTCACCTGTGAAGCCATCAGGCCCAGGATATTGTTTGTTGGGCATTTTTTGATAACTGTTTTCATCTCATTTGATGAAATTGGTCTATTTAGGTTTTCTGATTCTTCCAGATTGATTTTTGAAAGATTATATGTTTTGAGGAATTTGTTTATTTCGCTTAGATTGTCTAATTTATTGGCATAGAGTTCTTCATAGTATTTTCTTACAATCCTTTGTATTTCTGCTGTGTCAGTTGTTACTTCTCCACTCTCATTTCTAATTTAATTTATTTTTTATTTTTATTTTTTACAGAGACAGAGAGAGAGTCAGAGAGAGGGATCGATCGGGACAGACAGACAGGAATGGAGAGAGATGAGAAGCATCAACGATCAGTTTTCTGTTGCGACACCTTAGTCATCCATTGATTGATTTCTCATATGTGCCTTGACTGTGGCGCTACAGCAGACTGAGTGACCCCTTGCTCAAGCCAGTAACCTTGGGTCCAAGCTGGTGAGCTTTGCTCAAACCAGATGAGACCACGCTCAAGCTGGCGACCTCGGGATCTCGAACCTGGGTCCTCTGCATCTCAGTCTAACACTCCATCCACTGTGCCACCGCCTGGTCAGGCTAATTTTATTTTTTTGCGTCCTTTCTCTTTTTTTCTTGGTGAGTCTGATTAAAAGTTCATCAATCTTATTTACCTTTTCAAAGAACCAGTTCTTGGTTTGATTGATCTTCTTTATTGTTTTTTTAGCCTCTATGTCATTTATTTTTGCTCTGATCTTAATTATTTTTTTCCTTCTACTTCCTCTGGGCTTTGTTTGTTGTTCTTTTTCTAGTTCTTTTAGATGTAGGGTTAGGTTTCTTATTTGGGCTTTTTCTTGCTTCTTAATGTATGCCTGTAATGCTATGAACTTCCCTCTCAGAACTGCTTTTGCTGTGTCCCATAAATTTTGAGTTGTTTTATGTTCAGTTTCATTTGTTTCAAGGAAATTTTTGATTTCTTCCTTGATCTTATTGTTAACCCATTTGTTATTTAATAACATGCTGTTTAGTCTCCAAGTGTTTGAATATTTTCAGTTTTTCTATTGTAGTTGATTTCTAGTTTCATGCCATTGTGATCAGAGGAGATGCTTGATATGATTTCAATCTTCTTAAATTTATTGAGACTTGTTTTGTTTCCTAACATGTGGTCTATTCTAGAGAATGTACCATGAGCACATGAAAAGAATGTATATTCTGCTGCTTTGGGGTGAAACGTTCTGAAGATATCTATTAAATCCAGTTGATCTAGTGCAGGGGTCCCTAAACTTTTTACACAGGGGGCCTGTTCACTGTCTCTCAGTCTGTTGGAGGTCCGGACTATAAAAAAACCTATGAACAAATCCCTATGCACACTGCACATATCTTATTTTAAAGAAAAAAAAAACAAAACAAAACAGGAACAAATACAATATTTAAAATAAAGAACAAGTAAATTTAAATCAACAAACTGACCAGTATTTCAATGGGAACTATGGGTGCGGATGCATCTTGTGCTCTTCTCACTGACCACCAATGAAAGAGGTGCCCCTTCCGGAAGTGCGGCTGGGGCCAGATAAATGGCCTCAGGGGGCCACATGCGGTCCGCGGGCCTTAGTTTGGGGACCCCTGATCTCTAGTGTGTCCTCTAAGACTGCTGCTTCTTTGTTAATTTTCTTTTTTGAGGATCTATCCATTGATGTTATAGGGTATTGAAATTCCCTACTATTATAGTATTGCTGTTGATCTTGCCCTTTATGTCCATCAAAATCTGCTTTATATATTTAGGTACTCTTATATTAGGCACATAGATATTTATAATGGTTATATTTTCCTGTTGGATTGCTCCCTTTATCATTATGTAGTGACCTCCTTTATTTCTTACTATAGCTTTTGTTTTAAAGTCTATTTTGTCAGATACAAATATTGCTACCCCAGCTTCTTTTTTTATTTCCATTTGCATGAAATATTATTTTCCATCCCTTCACTTTCAGTCTGTGTATCTCTTTTGTTTTGAGGTGGGTCTCTTGTAGGAAGCATATGTACAGGTCCTCCTGTTTCCTTATCCATGCAGCTACTCTATGTCTTTTTTTTTATATATACAGGGACAGAGAGAGAGTCAGATAGGGACAGACAGACAGGAATGGAGAGAGGTGAGAAGCATCAATCATTAGTTTTTCATTACCTTTATGACACCTTAGTTGTTCATTGATTGCTTTCTCACATGTGCCTTGACTGCGGGCCTTCAGCAGACCGAGCAACCCCTTGCTGGAGCCAGCGACCTTGGGTCCAAGCTAGCGAGCTTTTGCTCAAGTCAGATGGGCCCACGCTCAAGCTGGTGAGCTCAGGGTCTTGAACCTGGGTCTTCCGCATCCCAGTCCAACGCTCTATCTACTGTGCCACCATCTGGTCCGGTGCTACCCTGTGTCTTTTGATTGGAGCATTTAATCCCTTTACATTTAAGGTTATTATTGATATGTAGTTGTTTATTGCCATTTTATTCTTTAATTTTGCATTCTCCTTTTTCTAGATTTTTTCCCCTTTGTTCTGTTTACAACAGGCCCCTTAACATTTCTTGCAGCATTGGTTTGGTTGTAATAAATTCCTTGAGTTTTTTTCTTATCTGGGAAGCTTTTTATTTCTCCTTCAATTTTAAATGATAGCCTTGCTGGATATAGAAGTCTTGGTTGTAGGCTCTTCTTTTGGATTACTTTGAATATTTCTTGCAATTTCCTTCTGGCCTCAAGTGTCTCTGTTGAGAAGTTGGATGTCATCCTTATGGAGGATCCTCTGTAGGTAATTGTCTGCTTTTCTCTTGCAGCTTTTAGTATTCTTTCTTTATTCCTTAATTTTGGCATTTTAATTATGATGTGTCTTGGTTCAGGCCTGTTTGGGTTCCCCTTTAATGGGACTCTTTGTGCTTCTTGAACTTCTGTGACTTTTTCCTTCATGAATTTAGGGAAGTATTTAGCTATGATTTCTTCAAACAGGTTCTCTATCCCTTGTTTATTCTCTTCTCATTCAGGAACCCCTAAGATGAGGATATTGTTGTTACAGAGCTCTCTTAGAGTTTCCCATTGTTTTGTGCCTCTTTTCTTTTTGCTGCTTATGTGCTTTCATTTATCTTGTCCTCTATAAATCACTGATTCGATCCTCTGCTTCATCCAGCCTGCTGTTGATTTCTTCTAGTGCAGTCTTCATTTCTGATATTGTATTTGTATTTGGTTCTTTTTTATGATTTCATTGTCCTTTTTGATCCTTGCTATCTCTTTATTTAGGTGCTCATTATGTCTATCCACTTTGGCTCTAAGATCTTTGAGCATCCTAACAATTGTTACTTTAAACTCTGCATCTGGTAATTTGGTTATTTCCATCTCATTCAGTTCTTTTTCTGGGGATTTCTCTTGTTGATTCATTTGGATTGCATTTCTCTGTCTTCCCATTTTGTCTGTGTTTAGACTACTCCTTTGTGTGTGTTGTTTGTGTAGTTAGCTGAGTCTAGGGTTGGTATTGTCTGCCTCCAATTTTCAGTTGTGTTGTTCTTAGGTCTTCTTGGGTTGGCATCAACTGCTGTTTGTAATCCACTGTGGGCTACTTGTCTGTTATCACTGTTCCTTTTGCTATTTGTTTAGGCATTTTCTATGTTATATCTGGGTCAGGTGTGAGGAGCCTTTCCTTAATACACCAGTCTAACAAGGGTTGTTAGATTCTGAACTGATATTCTTTGTATCTGGCCACTGGATATGCCTGTCCTGGACCTCCCTGGCCAGAACCTCATGCAGATCAGTGGGGGTCACTGCCTATGACTGGCCCTTATCAACCTTTTTGTTGCTACGGGCAATCCAGATCTTATGGCAGCCACTGCTGGGCCCAGGTGGCATTGTAAATATCAGATGCACTCCTGGGCTAGCTTTTATCTACTCTTGGCTTGGGGGAAGTTCGTTTAGAAGTTCAAGTTCCCCTGAGATCTGCTTTCTGCTGCCTCTTATTACTGGCTACTTGTTGGGCTCAGTAGTGTAATTCAGTGATTAGGTACAGTATTGGATGTGGCCTACTCCTTAGCCTCATGTGTCATTCTATCCAGACTCTTTATTTATTTATTTTATTTTTTTCTTCTTTCTCAACACTCAAAAGGGTGTGGCCACAGGAGTCCAGTGGGTGTGACCTCTGTGTTCCCAATGTGTGGTCTGTCCCCCACCCTGCCACCACTGCGGCCGCTGCCTCTGGTGTTTGGGCTCTGACACTGCTGGCGCCAGCCCGCCACCATGGCTTCTGCTGCCTCGGGTGGGCTTACACACCAGCTTGGACCACCTCTGCAGTTGCCCCGGTTTCTGCTGCCACAGGAAGGCTTTCCAGACCTGCTTGGACCTCCATTGTGGCCAGTGGCTTTTGCCTCTGCGGGCGGGCTTGCACGTGCCCATTTGGACTGTCTCCAAGGTCGCCCTGGCCTCTGCCGCTGCGGGCGGACTTGCAAGCACATGCTCGGACTGCCCCGTCCCCTGTAGCCATGCCCCACCGCCACTGATGGCCTGCCTACCCCCTGGTGAGTACTCAGCAGTGTGAGGGGGAGGCAGTGTAGTTCAGACCTCAGCACTTACTGCCTGTGTCCCTAACATGCTGCCTGCTTCTCTTTGCTCTGACTGCTGCACCTCTTTGCTCTGACTGGAGTAGGAGAACCTCCGGTGTGCAGGATAATTTTTTCCCTTTGCTGCTGTTGCTTCCCCAGGGAAAAATATCACTTTAGATTTGGGGAGTGACTCAGCCCAGGGGTTAGGGTGGCTGTCCCTCAAAATGTCTCTCCCTGTGCCTTCGATATTAAACTCTCCTCTGGTAACTCCAGTCCTCTCAGTGCTCCCCCTCCCGTAGCCCCAGGTAAGTGGCTGTGAGCAAGGTTTTCTGTGCATTCCCTTTAAGACGGAGCCTGGGTCCAAGAGTTTTATCTTTTTCTTGCAAACAGTATCTCAGCTCCATTCTCAGCTAAATACTGTCCATAAGCCTCTTTTAGGTTCCGGGGCACTAGGCTGGGGCTCCGATCTTGGGGCTGAGGACCTACAACTCTCCAGGCAACCCACCCCACCATGAGAGTCCCTCCCAGCCTCTGCTCTGTCCTTGGAGTGGGGCAGCCTTTTCTGCATCTCTGCCTTTCCTACCAGTCTCGGAGTGGCTTCTTCGGTGGTCCTTGGCTATAGAATCCTCTTAGTTTAGTCCAAAGTTGGTCTTTCAAGATGACTGTTCTCAAAATTAAGTTGTAATCCACTTTGGTTCTGGGAGGTGGGAGTTGCAACATCCACCTACTCTGTGGCCATCTTGTCGCTCCGACCCCCTTTGCTTTTTGCAGTGATGGTTAAATGGGATAACATAAGAGAAAACATCTGGCAGGTGTTCAGTATATTGTTGCTGAGTATCTGAATTTAAGTACATGATGCTATTTTCAGGTATGGGATAAAACTCTAGAACAGATTCCTCTTTCCTTCAATTAACCGAGAGTGACAGACTGACACCTAATAACTTCCTCTAATGAGATATATGCATTATTTTCACACATGATTATTATACTTGAAATATTTTATTTTTATGGCAAGGGGAAAAAATGAAGAAATCCATGGTAAGTGAGCACATAGAAGGTGGTAAAATTTAGAGTCAGGAGACATCCAGGATGTGAGAGAAATACCATTGCTTCCTCTGTGGCCCTTTCACATAAAAGAAATGTAAGTTGTCCTGGCTGGTTGGCTCAGTGGTAGAGCATTGGCCTGGTGTGTGGAAGTCCTGGGTTTGATTCCCGGTCAGGGCACACAAGAGAAGCAACCATCTGCTTTTCTACCTCTCCCCCTTCTCTCTCTTTCTTTTTCCCTCCCATAGCCATGGCTCGGGATTTGAGCACATCAGTCCTGTGAACTGAGGATGGCTCCATTAAGTCTCCCCCTCAGGAACTGAAAATAACTTGGTTATGAGCATGGCCCCAGGTGGGTAGAGCATCAGCCCCAGATGGGGATTGCTGGGTGGATCCTGATCAGGGCACACATGCAGGAGTCTATCTCCCCTCCTCTAATTTAAAAAGAAAAGAAATGTAAGTTGCATTATACAGTAATTGTTACTACTGTTGCATTAATTAATTTAGCAGGACTTAACAGAAAATAGTTCCTCAGCTTGCTTCAACCTGTTGGGGATCAACCCACGGGGCAGGGGACACTGTTTGAGAGTCCCCAAGGGGAGAGAGGTCAGGAGCTCACATTTGCTTAGCACCTGCCCTGACCAGGCATAGTGTCCCACAGATAATCTCATTGGGTTTCCCTGAACCCCTGTGGTCCTGGAGGGCTTCTTGGGCTCAGGTTACGCCCTACCAACAACAGGGTTGAATCCCAAGAGGGCTGTTCTCAGTTTTGCTGGAGAAATGAAAGCATTTACTGTTCTTTCACAAAATGCTGGCTCCATACCATTCCTTGTTTGGCTAGTGGCCTCTTGCAGTGACCTTCACATGGCAAGGTTGGAGGCTTTGTGCCTCTCCCCTTTGGGATAGTGATGCTGTTGTCGTATCCACTATTTATGGAGTGTCCACTGAGGGCCAAGCCCTGTTCTAAGCATTTCACCTGCCTCATTTCACTTAATCCCTGGTATAGCCAGATGAGGTAGGCATTGTTACTGCTGGGGATGCAGGATGCAGAGGGACTGACCCATGAGTATGCAGGTCATATGTGGCCAATCTGGTCTGTTTCTGCCATCCCATGTTCCTACCTCTGTCCCACTTGATTCCTTACTCTCCTCACCTTCTGGATGCTGTGCCCAGCACAGAGGAGGGCGGGGCGGTCACCTCGGTTCTGCATTCTGTAATATCAGCTCAGCCTTCACTGGATATTCCTCTCTGTTGGACCTCCACTGGCTCGCTTTTCACCTTTGTGTGAATCCAACAAGATGCCTCTTCCTCTGGCCAGATTCTCCTCCCCACTGGGAGGACATGCTGTATCTCAGCACCTGGTGTCCTTGGGCAGTGAGTAAGCTGCTTGGCTATCAGTGGCTCCCATGCAGTCCCACACACCATCACTTTCTGCTGGTCTGAAATCAGTTTCCTTTGACACCCACATTTGTGTCCTATTCCACCTCTCTGGCCCACAGTGAATAAGGCACCTTGATGGTCAGCCCTGAAATCCAGGACCACTCAGATGCACAGTGAGCACTGGGGTGCCTTGGTCTTGGATACTGGCTCAGCCTCAAACACCCTGCTCTGGACAAGGAACAGTTTGATGGCAATAGTTCAAGACAGAGTCTAAGTCATCTCTCCCAAGGTCACTGCTCTGGACAGACTAGGTCTGTCCTGAAGGCTGCGCCTTGGTTTTATATTAGGAGTGTGGGGGCGCTGCCCTGGGGACCTCACCTGCTGGGAGGCCATTGGCCAGCTCACTTGAAGCTTGGCTTCCTGGTACGAAAAGGGCCTTTTAAACTTGGTTACCTCCAAACCACCTCTCTGCTTCCTTTGCACAGTCGCCTGCATCTTGGCTTCTCGTAGTATTCCTGAACCCATGTGTGAAAAGACCTTCCTTTCTCTTATTGGTACAAATCCTTCACTTCCCCTGCATCCTTCCCCCTGCCCCCTGCCCCTCCTTCTTCCCTGAAGGCTCAGTGCAAACCTGTCAGCTGATTCCCACACTGGTCTTCCTGGGGTTCAACAGCAGATCTGGGCACAATGGCTCATGTGTGTGACAGGATGTGCCACACAGTAGGTAAGCAGAAAAGCTTTCATTTCCATCATCTTAAGCTTTGTTTTCCTCGGTGGTCAGAGTTTTCCTCTGATTATCTGTAGACACCAGAGAAATGTCTGCCTGGAACAGGTCTGGCAGCTGTTTTCACGTTCTGAACTCCCCAGAAGACAGATGCATTCAACTTCAACCATCTGCTCACAGCCCCTTTGAACTTGGCACATGCTGTCCTTTCTCCCCTTGACAGGTGATCACAATGAGCCGAGGTGGGGGTTTAGGAACATGGGGCTCTCTTTTCAGTTCAAGCTGCAGACTCCTTTTGGTCCAGCTTACCTGGGATCATGTGACTCCTCTGTGAACATAGGTCCTGCCCTTTAGTGGCTGCACTGTCCTGGTCTTCTCCACCCCCTGAAATTTGGGCTCTTTGGTATTTCTAGGTGGCCAGTAGCTGCTGCTGACTTTTAATTTCACCAGCTCCCTTTGCTTGCCACCCAGACATGTGGGGCTGTCCTGATTTCTTGCTTATTGGGACTCACTGCCCCGAGGGGATAGAGGGCTTGGGAGAGAGTCGGGTGGTGTGCTCCACAACGCTGCCCTCTGCGCATGAGGCTGGGGATGGCTGTCGCTGATCTCAAATCTTTCTGGGAGTTTATGACTTTTCAGTTATTGACAGTGACATTTCAGAAGAATATTTTGTCCCCAGGCTTTTTTTCTTCCCTCAGCCTTTGGGGATTCCAGCCTCTCTCTGAGTGAGTACTGTATGTTCCTTAGTATGTATGTATGTGTGTGTGTGTATACACACACACACACATATATATATAATTTTTATTTATTGAGTTCAATGAGAGAGTAAGGGGGGGAGAGAGAGAGAGAGAGAGAGAGAGAGAGAGAGGAACATCAATCTGTTCCTGTATGTGCCCCAATTGGGGATCGAACTGGCAACCTCTGCACTTCAGGATGATGTTCTAACCAACCAAGCCATGCAGCCAGGGCGATGTCTATGTATTTCAGCACTAGGTAGATTGACCTGGCTCCTCTGGTGAGGGGCCCATATAGCACCCACCATTTCAGGCAATGCTGAGGGGCTGGCTCCTGTGTTTGCTTCTTACAGTCCTCCCCACATCAACAGTTCTGTTTTTTAAAATTTGGGGAAATCAGGTTAGTATATTTTGTTTTTATATCACTTTCATATGTTGAAAGCCTGTGAAGAAGGCAAAAAATAATTTATATGTTGGCACGGAAGGAGAAGAAAGGACACATGAACCCGCCTCCTCTCCACCTTGTGTCTGCTTCCAGTGGAGATCATTGCCTGACTTTTCATTTGTATCAGCTCAGAAAGTATCCTGCATACACAGGAAGATGTGCATTTTCATACAATGTATGCCTTTTGGAAGTGTGGCCATCTTGTGACGGCTTTGGTATCTTGCTGTATGTTAAACTGTAGACCATTCTGTGCCAGGGTACGCACCTTCTTGCTCTCCTAAGCAGGCCCTGTGCACTCAACCGGTCACCATGACCTGACTCGCTTATGGCACTCCTGTTTAATGATGCTTAACTTGTGCTTCAGATTTATCACTTACAGTCACAACTCATACATATGTGTGTGTATACATATATATATGCATACATATATATGTACATGTGTGTATGTGTGTGTGTGTGTGTGGCACAATTGATTTTTCTACAATGAGTCATGGTTCAGGAGCCTCTTTGCTGCTGTAGGAGAACTCAGGTGCTCAGACATATCATGTCAGGCATGACCAATCCTGGTTTCTATTTGATTCAGTCAGGGACTCCCTGCTACTCCCAAGGGTGCCCTGAGTCTCCAGGTGAGGGGCTTCTATATCAATGGCGTCTGGCCTGATCTCCGCTTACTGCCTCCTGGAGCCTCCCCCATCAGCCCTCTGGGCAGATCCTCATTCCCTTAGGTTTCAGAGGATCCTCCGTAGGTCACAGCAACCTCTTCATGTTCTCTGGTGTCAATCGTGCCTCTCTCTGCTTTCTGGGCCCAGACTTGGCTCCTGACAGACAAAGCTGAGTTTTCCAAATTCTTAAGAGACCTTTTCTCTTTGGGGGCTGATCTTTGGGTCTCTGTTCTCTGGCTGCATCTAGACTGTGGGGTGGCATGTGTGGGTGGGGAAAAGGATACTGGAGGGAGAAAGGCACTGGCTGGTTTCCTAACACATTGCCCTACTAGGGTTGTTTCAGGTCCTGCCTGAACAGGAGGGCTGCGCCGAGGGTCCTGCACCCACGTGTCTGTGCACCTCTGCATGTGCTGGGACGCTGGTACCTACTTACCATTCCTCCGGCTCAGTGTCTTTTAACATGTCTGTGAAAACCCCTTTAAAAATGCGTTTGATCATACTAATGGGTTTTGGAAAAAGCATTTCACTTGATAGTACTTGCAAATCTCATCTCCCTCCCCCTCTCCAAACTTAAAATGCTAAGTGGAAAAGCTTTGTTTCCTTAGTGGGAGGGGAGAGGGAGAGAGAGTGGGGCATTTTGGAGGCTGCTATATCGCCACCCTCAGCTGCATATGGGTCTTTGTGACCAGAAATCTACGACATTTATCTTCTTATTTCCTTTGTCCCTCCGTGTGGACTGGCCAGGTAAATGTGCCTCAACACATTGGCTGGGTAAGAGTTTCGATTTGCTATATAATGTTAGTGCAGTGTGGGAGTGTGGCGTAAAGGACCCCTTCAGATCAGATGGAGAATATTCATTGGCTATAGTGAGATTCAGTCGGTTCTTTGATTTTTTTCAGCAGCCTCTAGTACAGGGACTTCAGGGATCTATCTTACTGTCTGCTATCTCTAGTGAGAAATCATCTTCTATCCCACAAGACTCCTTCCCGTCTTCCTGGTGGAAGAACTGATGTCTGTTGACCTAACTCAACTCAACTTGATGCCTAGCTGCAAGGAATACCAGCTTTCTGACGCTGTAGCCCAGGCTCATTCTGAAGCTGCGCTGGGACCTTCCCACCACTTCCGGGCCACCTCAGGGCTGCAGGCTGGTTGGACCACTGCTCTGTGGGGTGCTGTGGCCCAGGTGGGGCTCCTGTTAGCACAGCTGAGGGGCTGGCCTGGCACAGAGACTGGACTGGGCTCTGCAGGAAAACAAAGGGGGGCTCCACACTGGGAGTATAATAAATACAAACAACCTGGCTTTTGGAGGGCAGGGCTCTGGCTCTGACTGCTCCACTCTGTACTGGACTCTGAGGGAAGAGATGTGACTCTCCTTTGAAGCAGCTGACAGCCAGATAGCCTGGGGCATTCCAGCTCTGACAGGCATGCCAGGAGTACCATTAACCTCTTAATTTTTCTCCTCAATTCTTCCCTAGGAACTTGTTAGATTTTCACACGCTACCCCAGATCTGAATCAGACTTTGCATGTGGAGCTTCAATGGCCATTAGGACAATTTTAACAAGATTTCTAGGTGACTGATGCTTGCTTACATTTGAGAGAGACTGAAATGGAGAATGTAGGAAGCATTCAAAGGAGAACAGTTTGGGTGGGGAAGGACGGTGAATCTGGGCTTGCCTGTGTTGGTTGAGGTTAAGATGTCAGTGGGCATGGCTGTCACGGTGTGGACCCAGAGCCCACAGCCTCAGCATGTCCTTAGAATCATGACAGATGCAGACTCAAATCTCAGGAACTGGAAGTAGTGTGTGTACAAGATCCGCAGGTGATCTGCTTGCACAGGTGAGAGGCAGGCTCTAATATAGAGGTGAGCTGGATCTTTGTGGTTGACTTTTTCAGGAGAGGGATCAGGAGAAATGTGGGTGTTGTCAGTTATGGCTGTTGGCTATAGATGATACATTTCCGAGGTTCTTGTCTAGTTAGAAGACTGGACAGATGGGGTGTCTTTGATTGAATCATCATGTTGACCGATTAGCAATATCACCAAGCTGCACAACCTTACACATAATGAACCCTGGCAGCAGCCCACCTGTTGTGAGGAAAATATTTTATGTGTTTATTACTCTTTCAAAAAATGCTATTTGCAGCCATGATATCAAGAAACAATTTCCCCAAACACTTGTGGTAGGTCATTGGAAGGACTGGGCCCAGAGTCTGGTGTCAGAACCTTTACCTTTGTGTCCTTATCATTGAGCCCTGCTGTGGGGGAAGGGGACTCTACACTTACTTATGTTGTCAGGGCTGGAAGTGCAAACAAGCACTAAAAACATCACAATGCTTAGTAGATGTTCATAGGAGTTGCTCAAGAAAGGTTTGGTAAAGGAGGTTGAAACACACCACAGAAAACATGAACGCTGCTTTCGGATTTTAAATGCATTCCCGTCAGTCACCTCAATTTGATCTTTCCAACGTCACTGGAAGTAGATAAGATGGATATTATTTATGCTCTCATTAAAGAAAAAAATTACAGTTTTATTGAGATAAATTAACATACTATAAAATTCACCATTTAATGTATATAATTCAGTGGTTTTTAGTATACTGCCAAGGTTGTTCATCATCACTATCTAGTGACAGAATGTTTTTGTCACCATCCCCCTTCCCAAATCTTGTATCCTTTAGCATCTCTCCTTTTTTTCCCCTGCCCGCAGCCCCTGGCAAGCACGAATCTACCTTTTGTCTCTATGGATTTGCCTATACTGGACAGTTCACATAAGTGCAGTCCTATAATACATGCCCTTTGTGTCTGGCAACTACCCCTCAGAATGTGTTCAAGGTTCATCTATAGCAGAGTATATATCAACACTTCATCCCTTCTGTGGCTAATAATCCATTCTGTGGACACACTATATCTGATTACCCATCCTCAGTGGATAGGCATTTGGGCTGTATACCCAGGGCTGGAACTGCTAGATCACATGGTAACTGCATTTCATTCTTGAAAGAACTTTCACATAGTTTTCCAAACCAACTGCACCAGTTTACCCTCCTACCAGGACTGCATGAGGGTTCCAGTTTATCCACCTCCTCTCCAACACTTGTTATTATCTGTCCTTTTTATTCCAGCCATCCTAATGTATAGACCCTTATTTTCTAGGCGAGGAAACAAAGTTTGTACAGTTGTTAAATGTCCAAGCCAGAACTTCTCTTTACAAAAGCAAATACCTGTATGCATCGTGCATGCTCTATGCTAGTCATTATTTAAGTCTGTTGCTCTTATTAAGTTGTTTACTCTTTACAACAACCTATTAGGAGGATGCTATTATCGCCTTTATTTATAAAAGCATATGGATCCCAGACCGGTCCTAGGGTGGGGCCCTTAGGTGCAAAGCTTAAAAGACACTGCTGTCAGGTTCAACCTGCACTTACCTGACCCTACGTGCTTCACTGGCCTCATCCTAGTTGGGGCCGCGTTTGAAGAAACTGAGTCATTGGAAGACTGAGTAACTTTTCCAAAGGCTCAGTAATTAGGAAGTAGCAGTGGTGGGATGTAAACCAAGGAACCCTGGCTCAGAGTCCAAGTCATTAACCACTGTGTTACACTATGATAGGGTTAACTGGCCACATCTGTGCTTATCCCAACTCTGCATAAATCTGCATAAACCCCCTGATGGGGAAGAGGCCATTTTGAACCTCCAGGATAATTAGCTCTAACCAGCTATTAGAAAAACACACGTTCTCCTGGTCATGTGGGGATGAACCGACTGCTTGTCCATGCATGATAAGTCCAGTATTCAGAAATCACATCTCATGATCACACCCTAACTGGCTGCTGTTCTTTTTAGTCTGGTTCTCATTGTCTTTCCGGTGGTGCTGCTGTTTGTGGGGTTGGAATGGCTCTCTCACTGAGGCAGAACCTTCAACCAGGCAGTGTGAATATAAAAAATACACATTTGCACATGTACATGTTACCCCTCAGGAGTGATGGGCAGCCTTTGAAAAGATGCTAATACAAGTCCTCAGCCGACAGCAGGTTCTCTGCCTCCTTTTCTCCCAGGAGTGACAGCCAGAGCCTGGTTCAGCTGCTCTCGCTGGATGAGCTGCCCAAGTGCAGTCTGGCCCAGGTCAGCAAGTTTTTCACGTATGTCACAAATTCAGAGACTTTAACAAAAAATTCATACCCATATTGTTTCATTAAACATGATAGGTTTTGCTCTTGAATTTTCACATTTTTGTTGGGATTTCCATTCTCTCTGATGACTTTGTTTCTCAAAGCTGTGGGTCTGTGGGCCGGTTGCACCAGCACCGCCCGAGTGCTTGTTGGAAAGGCAGAGCCTCAGGGCCCGCACAGACCTCCTGAGTCAGAACCTGTCTCTGGTCAAGTGGGGATGAACCGGCTGCGTGTCCAAGCAAGACCATTTGGTGAGCCCTGGGCACAGTTAGGTTTGAGAAGCTCTGCTCCATTCTGTTACCTGCAGCTGGGGGTCTCATCTTAAAGAAAAAAGAAGACATGCTCATATGCAGCTTCTTTCCTTCACCTTGGCATGTCATTCATTTTCCCTGCCTGCCACAAAAAAGAAAAAAGCAAATTACATTCAAGTTATACATATTTTTAAGACTACTTCTTAATTGCACCTCTTAAAACAGCATGCCACAGCCCCCACCACCACCCCGTCATTTACTGAGTCCCAGGTGTTGCCACGATTAAATGAGAAATGCCTAAAGCATGGCACTGAAACACTGTAGTATGGCTTAGTTCAAAACCCGATCAGCTAAGAATGAAGGTGCAATTACTGATAAGGAGGTTAAGAGTTAGCTGTGGTCCATTAAATTTTATATTCAGTGGTTATGTCCAGTGAAGGAAGAATTTCCTCATGAGGGCAGAAATTCATGTTTCCCCCTGTTGGCTATTTTAATGCGCTTGTTTTAATGGGGCCATTTTCTGGAAGCCCTAAGGCACATTCCAGTTTTATGTAAAAGCAGAATTACTTATTATGGAAGCGTATAATTTTAGGGTTGGAATGGGTATTACTGTCGTTTACTCCAGTTCTGTCATTTCACACATAAGTAAAAAGTTATACTTAAGTCCTTTCCCAGAATATTGGAACCCGTGCATCCCAAGACTCAGATGGGAGCGGGGTGGGAGTGGGGCTGAGGGGGTGAAAGGGCGCGAAGCCTCCTTAGATCCCTCAGGATGAAAGTGCTTTCTCTTGCCTCTGAATTCCCAAAGCACCATTTCGGAGATGCCTCCAAAGCCTTTCTCCTGCCAAGCGCTGTGTGGTCAGACCACATTTGATTGGTTTTTGTGTCATTACCATTCTTTTTTTTTTAATTAACTAAATTTTAATGGGGTGACATTGATAAACCAGGGTACATATTTTCAGAGAAAACCTCTGCAGGTTATTTTGACATTTGATTATAATGCATACCCATCACCCAAAGTCAAATTGTCTTCCGTCACCTTCTATCTGCTTTTATTTGTGCCCCTCTCCTCCCCCTACGCCCTCTCTCTCCACCCTTACCGGCCCAGCCCTCCCCCCCCCCCCCCCCCCCCGTATAGCCAGCACACTCTTGTCCATGACTCTGAGTCTCATTTTTATGTCCTTTCTATGTATGGAATCATTTATTCTTAGTTTTTTCTGATTTACTTATTTCACTCAGTATGTTATCAAGGTTCATCCATGTTGTTGTAAATGATCCGATGTCAACATTTCTTATGGCTGAGTAGTATTCCATAGTATATATGTACCAAAGCTTTTTAATCCACTCATCCACTGAAGGACACTTGGGCTGTTTCCAGATCTTCGCTATTGTGAACAATGCTGCCACAAACATGGGGGTGCATTTTTTATTTTCCAACAGTGCTATGGTGTTCTTATATTCCTATAAGTGGGATAGCTGGGTCAAAAAGGCAGTTCAATTTTTAATTTTTTGAGAAGTCGCCATACTGTTTTCCACAGTGGCTGCACCAGTCTGCATTCCCACCAGCAGTGCAGGAGTATTCCCTTTTCTCCACATTCTCACCAGCACTTAATCTGTGTTGTTTTGCTGATGAGCGCCATTCTGACAGGTGTGAGGTGGTATCTCATTGTGGTTTTAATTTGCATGTCTCTAATGATTAGTGATTTTGAGCAATTTTTCATATGCTTATTGGCCATCTGTATGTCCTCTTTGGAGAAATTTCTATTCATTTCTTTAGCCTATTTTTTTATTGGATTTTTTGTCTTCCTGGTGTTGAGTTTTACAAGTTCTTTATAAATTTTTGTTATTAACCCCTTATCAGACGTATTTTCGAATATGTTCTCCTATTGTGTAGTTTGTCTTTTTATTCTGTTCTTATTGTCTTTAGCTGTGCAAAACCTTTTTAGTTTGATATAGTCCCATTTGTTTATACTGTCTTTTATTTCACTTGCCTGTGGAGATAAATCGGCAAATATATTGCTGCGAGAGATGTCAGAGAGCTTTCTGCCTATGTTTTCTTCTAAGATGCTTATGGTTTCACGGCTTACATTTAAGTGTTTTATCCATTTTGAGTTTGTTTTTGTGAATGGTGTAAGTTGATGGTCTAGTTTCATTTTTTTGCCAGTAGATGTCCAATTTTCCCAACACCATTTGTTAAAGAGGCTGTCTTTACTCCAATTATGCTGTTTACCTCCTTTGTCAAATATCAGTTGTCCATAAAGGTATGGGTTTATTTCTGGGTTCTCTGTAGTGTTCCATTGATCTATATGCCTGATCTTATGCCAGTACCAGGCTGTCTTGATTACAATGGCCTTGTAGTATAACTTGATATCAGGAAGAGTGATACCTGTGGCTTTATTCTTCTTTTTCAATATTACTGAGGCTATTTGTGTTCATTTTTGGTTCCATATAAATTTTTGGAATATGTGTTCTATATCTTTGAAGTATGTCATTGGTATTTTAATTGGTATTGCATTGAATTTATACATTGCTTTGGGTAATATAGACATTTTAATGATGTTTATTCTTCCTAACCACGAGCACGGTATATGCTTCCACTTGTTTGTATCTTTCTTGATTTCTTTTATCAATGTTTTATAGTTTTCTAAGTACAAGTCTTTAATATCCTTGGTTAAATGTACTCCTAAGTGCTTTATATTTTTTGTTGCAATGGTGAAGGGGATTGTTTCCTTAATTTCTCTTTCTGACATTTCATTGTTCATGTATAGAAATGCCTCTGATTTCTGAGGATTAATTTTATATCCTGCTACCTTGCTGAATTCATTTATCAGGCTCAGTAGTTTTTTTTTTAACTTTATTTTATTCGTTTTAGAGAGGAGACACAGAGTGAGAGAGAGAGAGAGAGAGAGAAAGAGAGAAAGGGGGGAGGAGATGGAAGCATTAACTCCTTTAAATGGGTATGTACAGGCTCAGCAGTTTTTGACTGAAACTTTAGGGTTTTCTATATATAATATCATATCATCTGCAAATAATGATAGTTTTACTTCTTCTTTTCCAATTTGGATGCCTTTTATTTCTTCCATTTGTCTGAATGCTGTGGCTAGGACTTCCAGAACTTTGTTGAATACGAGTGGTGAAAGGGGGCACCCCTGCCTTGTTCCTGATCATAAGGGGATTGATTTTATTTTTGCCCATTGAGTATGATGTTGGCTATGGGCCTGTCATAGATGGCCTTAATCATGTTAAGGTATGTTCCCTGTATTCCCACTTTGCTGAGAGTTTTGATGATGAATAGATGCTGGATTTTATCAAATGCCTTTTCTGCATCTATTGAAATTATCATGTAGTTTTTGTCCTTTGTTATGTTTATGTGATGAATCACATTGATTGATTTGCGAATATTGAACCAGCCTTGCCTCTCCAGAATAAATCCCACTTGATCATGGTGTATGATTTTTTTCATATATTGCTAGATCCAGTTGGCTAATATTTTGTTGAGGATTTTAGCATCAAAATTCATCAGAGATATTGGTCTATAATATTCTTTCTTTGTGTTGTCTTTGTCTGGTTTTGGAATCAGAATTATGCTCACCTCATAAAAGGAGCTTGGAAGTCTCCCTTTCTCCTGAATTTTTTGAAATAACTTGAGAAGGATAGAAGTTAGTTCTTCTTTGACATTTTGGTAGAATTCACTTGTGAAGCCAATCAGGCCCAGGACTTCTCTTTGTTGGGAGTATTTTGATAACTGTTTCGTTCTCCTTCGTTGTAATTGGTCTCTTTAGGGTTTCTGATTCTTCCAGACTGATTTTTGGAAAATTGTATGTTTCAAGGAATTTGTCCATTTCATCTAGGTTGTCTAGGTTTTTGGCATACAATTCTTCATAGTATTTTCTTACAATATTTTGTATTTCTGTTGTGTCAGTTGTATTTCTCTACTCTCATTTATAATTTTATTTATTTGAGTCCTCTCACTTTTTTTCTTGGTGAGTCTAGTTAAAGGTTCATCGATCTTGTTTACCTTTCCAAAGATCCAGCTCCTAGTTTCATTGATCCTCTGTATTGTTTTTTTTTCTCTATGTCATTTATTTCTGCTCTAATCTTTATTATTTCCTTCCTTCTACTACCCCTGGGCTTTACTTGCTGTTGTTTTTCTAATTCTTTTAGACGCAGGGTCAAGTTGCTTATTTGAGCTTTTTTAGCTTCTCATGGTATGCCTGTAGTGCTATGAACTTCCCTCTCAGTACTGCTTTTGCTGTGTCCCATAAATTTTGAGTTGATGTATGCTCATTATCATTCGTTTCTAGGAACTTTTTTATTTCTTCTTTGATCTCATTGTTAATCCATTCATTATTTAATAACATGCTATTTAGTTTCCAAGTGTTTGAGTATTTATCAGTTTTTCTTTTGTGGTTAATTTCTAGTTTCATGGGATTGTGATCAGAGAAAATGCTTGATATGATTTCAATCTTCTTAAATTTGTTGAGACCACTTTTGTGCTAACATGTGGTCTATCCTAGAGAATGTACCATGAGCACTTGAAAAGAGTATATATTCTGCTGCTTTAGGGTAAAAGGTTCTGAAGATATCTATTAAATCGAGTTGATCTAGTGTCTCCTTTAAGTCTGCTGTTTCTTTATTAATTTTCTTTCTTGAGGATCTATCCAGTGAAGTTAGTTAGTGGGGTATTGAAATCCCCTACTATGATAGTATTGCTGTTGATCTTCCCTTTATATCCATCAAAGTCTGCTTTATGTATGTCGGGGCTCCTATGTTTGGTGTGTAGATATTTGTAATGGTTATATCTTCCTGTTGAATTGCTCCCTTTATTATTATGTAGTGTCCTTCTTTATCTCTTACTACAGCCTTTATTTTAAAGTTCATTTTGTTAGATATAAGTATTGCTACCCTGGCATTTTTATCATTTCCATTTTCATGAAATGTATTTTTCCATCCTTTTACCTTCAGTCTATGTTCATCTTTTGTTTTAAGATGTGTCTCTTGTAGACAGCATATGTATGGGTCCTGTTTTCTTATCCGTGCAGTTACCCTATGTCTTTTGATTGGGTCATTTAATCCATTTACATTAAAGGTTATTATTGATATGTAGTTATTTATTTCCATTTTATTCTTTATAGCTGTATCCCTCTTTTGCTATATTCTTTTTCCCCTTTTGATCTGTTCACAACAGGCCCCTTAGTATTTCTTGCAGGATTGGTTTGGTTTTAATGAATTTCTTGAGGGGTTTTTTTTGTGTTTTTTTTTTTTTTGTCTGGGAAGCTTTTTATTTCTCCTTCGATTTTAAATATTAGCCTTGCTGGATAAAGTAGTCTTGGTTGTAGGTTCTTGTTCTGAATTTCTTTGAATATGTCTTACCATTCCCTTCTGGCCTCAAGTGTTTCTGTTGAGAAGTTGGATGTCATCCTTATGGGGGCTCCTCTGTAGGTGATAGCCTGTTTTTCTCTAGCAGCTTTTAATATTTTCTCTTTATCACTTAACTTTGGTATCTTAATTATGATGTGTCTTGGTGTAGATTCCTTTGGGTTTCTCTTTAATGGAGTTCTCTGTGCTTGAACATGTGTGTCGTTTTCCAGCCTTAATTTAGGGAAGTTTTCAGCTATGATTTGGTTGAACAAACTTTCTATCTTTTGTTCTTTCTCTTTTCTTCAGGAATCTATATGATGCAGATGTTATTTCTCTTCATGTTTCACAGAACTCTCTTAGAGTTTCCTCAGTCTTTTTGAGTCTCTTTTCTTTTTTCTGCTCTGCTTCTGAGCTTTCGTTTATTTTGTCCTCTAACTTGCTCATTCGATCCTCAGCTTCATCCATCCTGCTTTTAATTCCTTCCATTGTGTTCTTCAATTCTGATATTGTGTTTGTCATCTCTGTCTGATTCATTTTTATTATTTCAATTTCCTTTTTTATACGTATTATCTTTTTATATAGGTGTTCATAATGACTATCCATTGTTGCTCTAAGCTCTTTGAACATCCTAACTATCATTATTTTAAACTCTGCATCCGGTAATTTGGTCATATCTGGTTCATTCAGATCCTTCTCTGGGGATTTCTCTTGATTCATTTGGGTTGCATTCCTCTGCCTGCCCATTTTTTCTGTGTATAACAAGGGTGTGCCCACTGCAGTTCAGTTGGTGTTGCCTCTTTGTTCCCTAGGTGTGGTCTGTCTGCAGGCACGCCACCCCCTCTGCCGCTGCCTAGGGCAGTTGGGTATGAGTGTTGCAGGTGCCAGTACGCTGAGGCTGTTGCTGTGGTTTCCGCCTCCTCCGTGGGAGGGGTTGTGTTCTCGTCCCAGGGTCTATAAGCCTCAGCCTGTCTCGGCCTTCCCCTCGCCCCCACGGGTGGGGTTTTTCGCCACACATGGGGTACAAGCCTCGGCACCAAAGGCAGGGGTGAGCACCTTTGCTCAGCTGCGGTACCTTCCTGTTCGCGGGCTTCTGCACAGCCCCTGCGGTCAGAGCCAACTTGCGCAGGGCCTCAAGCCTTGGCGCCTCGGGCTGGGCAGGGCTGTTGGCACGCATTCAGCTGCGAGCCTCTGCCTCTCCCGTTCTTTTGCCCCGCCCCCACAGTCAGGGCCAGCTCTGGCAGGGTCTCAAACCTCGGAGGCCAGGTGATCCTGTGCGCCTGCCCGCCCCTGCTCAGCAGCAGATCTCTGCCCCTTCCGGGCTCCCGTTTTTCCCCTGCAGGTAGGGCTGCAGGCAGGCCCGCAGCTACTGGACCACTTTTGCATGTCCCCTTCACCCTTGCTGGGCTAGACCTAGCTCACTCCTGCTGGGCTCTGTCCCCGCTGACAAAACTGCATTTCCGCGTCCCGCTGCCACCGTCCCTTCAGCAAGCCCTCAGCAGTGTGGGTGGGGGCAATGCAGCTCAGACCCTAACACTCCATACTGTTGTCCTGAAAGCTGTCTCCTTCTAAGCAACTGTGCTCTAAGTTCTGCAGGAGAGCTTGTTTGGCTGGTTTCCTACCTCTCTTTGCTGGTATTGCTAGTTCCAGGGGAAATATTCATTTCTGATTTGGGAAGTGACTCAGCCCAGTGTTTAGGGTGGCTGTCCCTCAGAGTGTTTCTCTCTGTGCCTTCCAGACCACAATCTCTTCATGCTGCTACGGTCCTCTCCTCTCTCTTCGTCCCCCGGAGTCCCGGGTGAGTGGTTGTGAGAGAGGTTTACTGCGCTGTCCCTTTAAGAAGAATCCTGGGTCTGAGAAAACTGTCTTTCTCACAAACAGTATCCTCACTTGTTTCACAGCTCAGTATTATTCATATGCCTCTTCTAGGCTCTGGGGCTGCAGGTTGGGGCTTTGTTTTTGGGACCCAGGTCCCTCCCTCTCCACTAAACTCTCTTCTAGCCACGTGGGTCTCTCCGGGCTACCATTTGCTCCGGGACCGGGGCAGCCCTTTCCAAGTTTTCACTTTTCCTACCAGTCTCAATGTGGCTTCTTCTGTGTTCCTTGGTTGAAGAGTCCACTTAGTTTAGTTCAAAGTTGGTTTATTCAGATGATGGTTCTTAAAATTAAGTTAAAATCCACCTTGTTTCCAGGAGTTTGAAGTTGGTATGTCCTCCTACTTCATCGTCATCTTGCTGTCCTCTCATTACCATTCTTGTAACACACACATGGATGTCGTGTAACCCATTCCCCTGCAGTGGTGCACTGAGCTGGTTTCTTTCTCCACGCTAGAGCAGAATGGGTCTTCCCAGTGGCAGCTTTCATGGGTTGACGTGGCTGTATTGACAGCATGGCAACGGGAAAACGCTACAGATCAGAGCTATTGTCCTCCTCCCCACGCACCAAAACGCCAGGTGTCGGACATTTCCCTGCACACCTCTGTTTATATGATTCTCATAAGGTTTCACAAGGCAGCGGGTCTTGACAAAGCCCACAGTACCATGAGGATGACCACTGGATCCTTGTTCAGCACGGGTTGCCTCGAGAGCAGCGGAATAGCCGACGGCTGGCCTCTTCCGGTGTCTTCAGGGATTATGTGTGATTCAGCCCCAGTCAGGCCTCGGGCTGCATGCAGTCGTGTTTGGTTGCTTAGCTAAGTTCTGCTTACCTGGAAAAGCAATTTGGGCATGAGTGGTGATAGAAACTGGTTCTGAAATATCAGGCATAGTTGAGTAAGAAATAAAACCCCACAAACTATTATCAGAAAAAAGAAAGGATGGGAAATTACTATGGCTGAAATTACAATGATATCTTTATATTTCTGAAAAAACCTTCAGCTCTATTGTTCCCTATAGGCTCCCTACAACTTATAAAAATACCCCAATTCCCTGACTTAAGTCATGTGCTGACCATGGCTTATCGTCCTAACCTTATTTTTAACTGCTTATATTGTCTACCAATGATTTCCACCTGCATTCTACCTTCTAGCCTCTGTAGAGCCCTGTCCCAGCGCTGTGACACTCCCTACCCCTGGAATGCGCCCTCTACTCCCGTGCCATCACAGGCTCTCTCCCACGCCTGTTTCCACACAGTCCCTCTGCTGGGACCAGAGCTTCCCATGACTTTTCATCTACTTTCTTGTGTGTGTCTGTAGGAGCAGGACCCGAGGTCCCATTGGCCCTGGAAAGTATGGCTACGGGAAGGCCCCGTACATCTTACCACTGCAGACGGACTCCGCACACTCACTGCAGAGGCTTCGGAGGCAGAGGCCCCCGTCCCGGCATTCCAGGTCCCAGGGGGTGTCCAGCCCTAGCCATGGCTATAGCCCACCAGCCCACCAGGCCTCCCACTATGGATATCTGTACCAAAGTGACAGTGGTGCTCGTTCTGGCCTGCAAGCGTCCGAGGCCTCCATCTACCAGCTGCCTTTGATCCACGACCAAAGCTTTCCTGCAGCTTCAAGTCTCTTCCACAGCCCAGAAATAAGCCACAGCCACAGCATAGGGGCCCTCAGGGCAGCCCCAAGCTTCTCCCAGCCAGCCCGGTCTGCGGCCATCTCCTGCATTGGAGCCTACCGCCAGTACAAGCTGTGCAACACCAACGTGAGTACTTGCTGTTTGGGCTGCGCTCCCTTCCTGGTGGGTGATGGTGACATGCAGAAGACAGCAGACGTATGTTTTTAGGCCGTGAATTTGCATTTGCATATTTTTTTCCAGAGGGAAGAGTACAGAAAGGAGGAAAATGGGAAATAAAAGGGAAAACAATGTTTTGGGAAGATGAGAAATCTACTCACTATTTTATGGATTATCTAAAACATCCTTAGTTCTCTAGCCGTTGGCATCTTACTGAAAAGAAAAGTGTGGCAGATCCTGAACCAAAGTGCAGCGTCATTATAGCTAGTAACCTCCACTTTTTTTCTGCTGCAAATGGCGGTTTCTTCCCTGGGTCCTCCTCATGGTGGATCCTTGGACCACAGGGGGATAGCTCCTCAGTGCTCTGCCCCAGCAGAGTGCTGTGGGAAGCCCTGTGGAAGGCACAGAGACCATAGGCAGAGGAAATGGTGGTACCATACTAAGTCTTCCTTTTACACAACCTTGTCCCCTTGCATGTGGGCCACTTTATGCAGTTTTTAAATCTTCCCTCCCATTTCTCTTCATTTATTCTCCCCCTCTACTTTTCATTTTTATAAGGTTATGCCTGTAAAAACACGTGAACAACTTCTTGGATCCCTAATTGATAGCCTATTGCTCCTATCAAACAATAGTGTCACTTTTGCTACTTCTCAGACAACTTCCACATTCTTTATGAAACAATCTTCTTTGCTCAGGGGTTGGGGGGTCAAGTGCAGTTGGACTGACTTAGGGCAGCCAGTGGAAGCTCAAGCAAGTGGGATATTGGGGCGTTGGGCTAGCATAAGTATCATCCATAGCATTGCGGAGGTTCCCTGCTCTGCCAGGCACACACACTTTGCAGATTAGATCATGAGAAAGTCCGATAGGGAGTCAGCTTGCTGAAGATTCCACAGCTAATGAGTGGCAAAGGAAATTATAAATGGAAACTACATAACATGACCAAATGTGTGTGTGTTCTTTTAATTTGTTTTAAAGACTATATATATGAAAGAGAAAGCAATAGAGAATGTGTAAAGGTTAAATTTCCAAGTTGCTATATTTTTTATTAATAATTTAATCTACCTTAATACTCCATTACTGGGTAACAACAGGATAGCTTTTCTATATTAACTTCAATTTCCTCATTAAAAATATATTTCCTGTAGTAGAGTCCATAGAAATGACTTAATTTGTGATTTTAATAATTCCTCTGAAAGACTGGATTACTTTTTTAGCTTGTTCTCTCACAAACAGACTTCAGGAATTATTAATTTTTTATAAAGCAGTGATTTTTCTAAAGCCACTACTAATCATTGAACCAGGTAAGTCTTCACCGAGTGTCATTGCTTGGTGTAACAGGCCAGGCACCATGAAAGGGGTCAGAAAAGTTGTATTATCCAGCTCACAGAATTGTTGTGAAAGTCATAAATCAAAAAGGAATACCAGTACCTGTGATTAGACGTAGTTCCTGCTCTTGAATATTTGTTGCAATCATTTTAAAATGAATTCATTTCCAATGAAGAACATGTTCTTTTGTTGACTAGTCGTCTGTTTCTTAGTTTCAAAAACCAGCTATGTTGTAAAGGGAAAGGAGAAGGGCGTTTGGCATGTATGTGGACCTGGTATCTACTAGGCATTTCTTTCATTTTACCTACATTTTTCTAAGTCATGCACTTTTTTCCAGAGTGTGCTGTTGGTAGCAGGGCTGTCTCTCACTCGGTACCAGCATGGGTTCTGGGGTAACTCCACTACGGAGGACATTGAATTGCAATGCATCTTTGAAAATTCTTGTGAATTCACGGAATCTGCTGTTGTTTTGGAAACAGGCAAAACAATGTCTCAAACCTAGGATAAAGAAGTAATAATAATAAAATGTTGTCAAAGGATAACACAGGTTTAATTGCCTTCGGTGCTGTAACATTTTGCACAGTGTCCTGCCCACTGCACCTGGCACCCAAGACACGTCCTACTCACTATTACTGAGTAAGCTAAGCATTCCTTAGAGGGCCTATTAACTGCATATCTTCTTTTTATAAGCCCAGTGCTTCTGGTGACTTGGGCCATACCTTATGGACAATTTAATTTCGTAAAATAATTTTTTAAGAGTTGCAAATGTTTTAATTTTTTTATTTTTATTTTTTTACAGCGACAGAGAGAGAGTGATAGATAGGGACAGACAGACAGGAACGGAAAGAGGTGAGAAGCATCAATCATTAGTTTCTCGTTGCCATTGCGACACCATAGTTGTTCACTGATTGCTTTCTCACATGTGCCTTGACTGCTGAAGAGCAGACGGAGTAACCCCTTGCTGGAGCCAGCTACCTTGGGTCTAAGCTGGTAAGCTTGAGTTCTCGAGCCTGGGTGTTCCGCATCCCAGTCCAACACTCTATCCACTACGCCACCGCCTGGTCAGGCAATAAAATAATTTTTTAAATCAGTTTTTATTTTCCAATTACAGTTGACATATTAGTTTCAAGTGTACCCCAGTTATTAGACATTATATTACTTTCTAAGTGATCATCCCAGTAAATCTTTTACCCATCAGACAACACGCATAGTTATTAGAGTGTTATCAACTATGTTCTTTTTTTTTTTTTTTTTTTTACAGGGACAGAGAGAGTCAGAGAGAGGGATAGGTAGGGACAGACAGACAGGAACAGAGAGAAATGAGAAGCATCAATCATTAGTTTTTCGTTGCCGTTGTCACACCATAGTTGTTCATTGATTGCTTTCTCACATGTGCCTTGACCGTGGGCCTTCAGCAGACTGAGCCACCCCTTGCTGGAGCCAGCGACCTTGGGTCCAAGCTGGTGAGCTTTTTTTTGCTCAAGCCAGATGGACCTGCGCTTAAGCTGGCGAGCTTGGGGTCTTGAACCTGGGTCTTCCGCATCCCAGTTCGATGCTCTATTCACTGCGCCACCGCCTGGTCAGGCTCAATTATGTTCTTTATGCTGTACTTTACTTGCACATGACTATTCTGTAACAACCAATTTGTACTTTGTAATCCCTTCACCTTTTTCACCCATTCCCTGAACAATCCTCCCATCTGGCAACTGTCAAAATGTTCTCTGTATTTGTGTGTCCGTTTCTGTTCTACTTGTTCATTTAGTTTGTTTTTTAGATTCAATTATTGTTAAGTATTTATTGCCATTTTATGGTTCATTTTTTTAATCTTTTTTTCCTTCATTTTCTTAAAGAAGACCTTTTAATATTTCATGTAATAGTGGTTTGATGATAGCAAACTCCTTTAGCTTTTTCTTGTTTGGGAAGCTCTTTATATGTTTTTTAATTGTAAATGATAGCTTTGCTGGATAGAATAATCCTGCTTGGAGGTTGTTGCTTTTCATCACTTGGAATATGTCTTACCACTCCATTTTGACCTGCAACATATCTGTTGAGAAATCAGCTGACAGTCTTATGGGAGCTCCCTTGTAGGTAACCAACGCTTTTCTCTTGCTGCTTTTAATGTTCTCTCTTTGTCTTTGATCTTTGGCATTTTAATTATGTGTCTTGATGTGGGCCTCTTTGGGTTCATATTTTTTGGGACTCACTGCACATTCTGGACTTGTATGTCTATTTCCTTCACCAGGTTAGGGACATTTTCTGTCATTTTTTTCAAATAGGTTTCCAATTTCTTGCTGTCTTTCTACTCTTTCCTGCTCCCCCGTGATGTGAATGTTGGTACACTTGAAGCAGTCCTAGAGGATTCTTACATTATCTTTATATTTTTGGATTCCTTTTTTCATTTTGCTGTTCTGGTTGAGTGTTCTTTATTTCTTTCTTATATTCCATATCACTGATTTGATTCTTGGCTTCATCTATTCTACTGTTGCTTATTCTTAATTTCAGTTAGTGTATCCTTCATTTCTGACTGGTTCTTTTTTGTGATTTCTGTGTACTTTTTCATACTGTTGAAGTTCTCACTAAGTTCCTTGGGCATCCTTATAACTATCGTTTTGAACTCTGTAACTGGTAGTTTGCTTGCCTCCATTTCATTTAGTTCTTTTTCTGGAAACTTATCCTGTTCTTTCATTTGGGACATGTTTCTTTGTCTCGGCATTTTAGCTGTCTTCCTGTGTTTGTTTCTATATGTTAGATAGAGCTGCTATCTCTTCCAGACTTGGTAGAGTGGCCTTGTGTTGTAGGTATTCTGTAGGGTCCAATGGGATAGCCTCCTTGGTCTCCTGAGCTGGGTGCTCCAGGTGTGCCACTGTGTGGCCTGTGTGCACTGTCCTGTTGTAGTTGAGCCTTGATTGCTGTTGGCATCACTGGAAGGGATTGAAATCCAGACTGTTCAGCTGTGAGGACTGGCTGTGACTACAATAGAGGAGCTACTGTGCAGGAGCTGACCCTATAGAGCAGGACTGGCTTCAGTGGGGCTTTGTGGCTCACTGAGTCCACTCATAAGTGTCATAGATAGAGGTGGTAGGGTTGTAATCTGATGTGGTCTGAAGTTATCCATTGGGTGTGCTGACTCGGGGGCCTCCTGGGAGATACAATGTTAGCCACTACCTGTGCCCTGTCTAGAGCCACCTGGCCTGAGCTATAGAGTGATCTTCAGATGTCTGCTACTTGTGCTGGGCTTGAGTGTACCTAAGAGAGGCCAAGCTGGGAACCAAGGCAGGCCACTTAGCAAGAGGTATGGGGTATAGAGGTCAGATACTGCTTCTTTGAGGGATTTTAGGAAAGTCTAGAGCATGATGCAAGAGATGCCATTTGTAAGGAAAAGCCATTGGAAACGGCTTGGGTGGGCCCACAATTTGGGTGTGGCAGGGTCTTAGGGAGTCACCAGGTTGGGTAAATATAGTGTGAGCCTGGTTAATGGATACTCAGATATGACACCTGCCTGCCTACTCTGTGAGAAGGGGTCCGCAGGAAAGAAACAATGGCTTTTGTTAGCACTTTTGTCTGGCAGAAAGCTATACCTTGTCCCAACTCTTGCTTGATGCTAGACAATTTGGTTCCTCCTTGTGCATCCCTGGTTCCTTTCAAGCTGCCACCCCAGCAGTAGAGCTTGGAGGGAATGAGTCTGAGTAAGTTGTGCACAGCCCTTTAAGCCAAACTGTCTGAGACTCTAGCAGCCTCTGTCTCATTCAGCCACAATTCATGCTGGTTTTCACAGCCTGAAGTTATAGGGACTTCTCTTCCTGGCTCAGGAACCCTGGGCTGGGGGACCTGGTATGGGACTCGGACTCCTGGCTCCTCAGGGGGGACCTGTTCAGTTGTGGTAGTCCTCCTGATTTAAAACCCATCCTGTTCTGCATCTCTTCCCCTCCTGCCAGTCTGGATGTGGCTTCTTCTTTATATCCATAGTTGTAGGACTTCCATTCAGCCAGATTTCAGGTGGTTCAGAATGATAGTTGCTCTGTAGTTTAGTGGTAATTTTGATGCGCTTGTAAGAGGATTCAAATACCGCATTTATCTACACCACCATCTTAACAAAAAGTTCTATACACTATGAACACTTTAAACTCTGTTAGGGGTCCCTAAAACCCCTCCTTGGTTTGATGATTTACCAGGAGGACTCACAAGACCCAGTCTGTAGTCATACACAGACTATGATTTATTATAATAAAAGGATACAGAAAAGAATCAGCAAAGAGAAAGAAAGACACAATGGGTTGGGTCCCCAGAAAGCAGGCACAAGCTTCCAAAAGCCCTCTCCCAGGGGAGCACAGACATACTTAATCCCCAGCACTGAGTGATGACAACACATGTGTCCTATCATCTACCAGGGGAGCTTGTCAGAGACCTTGTGCCCAAAGTTCTCATTGGGAGTTGGTCATGGAAACGCCCTCTGCCTGACACATACTAAAGTCCCTGAGTTCAAAAAGAAAGCAGATGTTCAGCCTAAAATACATTGCTTATACATATGGTTTGGGCATAGTGGGTATATTGCTTAGACATATGGTTTGTGCACTCTTATCACTTAGGGAGTGATTCCAAAATCCCAATGTTCAGTCACTCATCAAGGAACAATGTAAGGAGAGCTGTTCCGGTCCTGCTGTGTGAAGTCTTACGTGTACATTCTCCATGTGGACCGACGTGCTCCAGCCTCGTAGCACCAGTGAACTCATGTAGACATTTACATATCCTTCCCTGTGTCCAACATGAAGACATGACACAAGTCTCCAAATTATTCAAATCTTTCTATTCAAAGAGGGCAAAGGCGAAAGGGCAATATTGGGAAAAATCTTACTAATTTCACGAGAATGTAGGCTATCAATTAAGTCCTCTCCAAAGGTTAAAAAATAATGCATGCATTTAGAGATCTCTCCCAGTTATTATCTGGGAGAAGAAAAAGAAGGGAAAGTAGGCCAGGGACGATTGAAAATATCCACTGATTTCAGAACTCAACACCTAAAACTAAATTCCCAGTATGTTTCACCCCAGTTCTAATGAAATGTGCCCTTGGTAAGACCACTCCACTCCCACAGCAGAGGTCAGTGCCGAGATGTATGATAATGCAAATGAGAGGTGGCCTGAATGAGGGGAGATGGTTTTGACAGCTTCCATATCTCAGAGCAGTTTCTCATCACTGGTCACAGTCTCTCTACCAACATCTTTATGGTCTAATGACAAGGAAGTTGCCACCTGCAGCTATTTGTACACCATTGTGCTTGGTGCTGAAGCACTTAGTGAGAGGAAGAAGTCAGAGCACAGAGCAGAAGGCCACAGGGTTGCAGAAGACTCTACTGAGGCTGAAACAATTGGGCTGGGCTTCCAAGGATGGCAAAAAGAAAAAGAAAAAAGTGAGAAAAGAACATTTGGGGGTAAAAAGAAGCAGCTTAGACAAAGACAGGAAGACAGGATTGTGTCAGAATCTCATGTGGCCATGCCTGCCACAGGGTAGGACCCTCTTTTCTTTCCCTCCCACCTCTTCCTAGCTATTTAAAATAATCACAGTCTAGACCTGGAAAATCAAGCTGATGTTGCTGTGAGATCCCAAAGAAAGTATAAGGAGGGCCAGATGGAGTGGACATAGCCTTCATTACTTACATATAGGGGCAGCACTGATGGTGACAGGTCAGCAAAAGCTCCACACTCTGTTGAGGGGGTCACGGTTTTATAACTAAGCCCTGGGAAATTGCTCAAGTGAAACTATTTGTCTGTGGGCAAGCAGGCAGGAAAGCAAGCCCTTGGGGGTGGGCAAGGGGTGCACACACCATTCTGCGCTCTTTCTCTTTGAGAATATCTGGTGACTCAGTTCTTTTGTCCTTAATAAAACCTCAGGTGCAGCTTTATTACCCTCTCTTCCACAGCTTTCGGCCAGGATCTGTGAACATAGCAACAGGGACTGGGAAGAAGAAAAGGCCATGTCCAGCATCAGCCACATGCAGCCTTACTGGGGAGTTAATTCTTTAACATTCAACTGTGACATTGAAATACGGAAATGTCACATGGCCTTGTTTGACTTCTATACCTGAGATAGATGAGTGAGAAACTTTAAAAATGCTGTGAAAAGTCAGAAAGCGATTCTAAACTACTGGTTAAATGGAAGGTCAGGCCTGCAGGGGATCATGTTAGGGAGCAAAGCTGAGCTGGATACAGACTTGAGCTGCTCCATCAGAGAGCTAGGTTTCCTCTGGAGAGTGACAACTTTCTGAGGACCTTCCCTAAAGCAGAGATAACAGTACCTACTCCAGAGGGTTGATGCAAGGTTCAGATCCTGCCCTAAGTCTGTGCAGCATGGCATTATACAGACAAGTTGCTAGTAAGTATATCATTTGGACCTGGATGAGTGAATGTGACTTACATGTCTCTCTGTAGATAGGAGTGGAATAAGCTCTTCCCATATCTGAACAGCTTTCAATTCTTACATGCCAAGTCACACATTTGTGGGTGAAACAGTCAGACTTGCTCAGTCCCTCTTTGTCCTCTGGGTTAGTTGTGATGAAGAGACCTCTCCCTTTGCCCAGAAATAGAACAAGACTCCACTGTGATATAGTTTCAGTATAATCACCTTTGGGTCTTGTTTAAAGCGAGGAAAGTGAGACTATAGATAACTTTATGCCAGTGGATTCTTTATACCCTTGAATGTGCATATTTGATATTAAGCTCTACCTTACAATGCCATGTGGAATTTTAAGCATTCTAGGGTGTTTCTTGGATTGTTGGGCTCGTGGAAGATGTCCCCTATGACATACTGCCAAATACTAATTCATGTAGCACTAATGATATCTGGATGTTGTCTTTAAAGCTAAGAAAGGTGTTTAATTTCTTGCCTCCAGTGTGTATGAGGAAACCGAGGTGACCTACTCCATCCTCATTGGAGAATTTGTGGTCTCACAGAGCAGACATCAGGCTCAGCCCTGACAACGGTCACTTACTATGCAGACTGTGACTTGGCGTCCAGGTGCACAGTGGCATTGACTGGGTGCGGTCAGGGACATCAAGATTAGAGTAAGCTCTGTCCTGAAGGGGCTCAGAGTCCAGTGGGAAATAGTTTTAGAACTAGATAATAACAAGTGCAGAGCACAGGCAGCCCGACATTTGCCCATAGGCACTTTGAAATCTGTAGATCGTGGAGGTTTGCCTGGCTCCGATGGAGTCAGTGAAGGCCTTCCTGGAGAATTGCAGGCTGTGCAGGTGTTTGGAGAGTTTTCTAGTTACAGGGAGTGACAGGGACCTAGTTAGAGTCCCTTTATACTGCCATCATGGCCAAGGAGTGAGAAGGGGGTTCTTAGGGGCCTCTTGTTCGAATCAGATGCTGTTCTGGGAGCAGCAGTGCAGGGTGACCTCAGGGCGGAGAGGTGTTTGCGGTTTGCCCACTGCACTGCACTTTCTCAGCTGTGGCAAAAAACAACAAGCATGCAAGTAATTGAATGAAGAGTTGTTTCTTCTTTATGAATGCTCTTGGAAGGCCAAGGCTTAGGAACCAAAGAAGAGTCTGTATAGGGGTGAAACTGGGCAAGGAGAAAACCAGACC
Source organism: Rhynchonycteris naso (assembly GCA_037038555.1). Taxonomy (NCBI): domain Eukaryota; kingdom Metazoa; phylum Chordata; class Mammalia; order Chiroptera; family Emballonuridae; genus Rhynchonycteris; species Rhynchonycteris naso. Next base: position 121,898,138 of record CM072999.1, on the reverse strand, counting down.
ACAGTTGCTCTGTTGCCTGAGGGGACACCATTGAAGTAGAATTCTTTTCTGCCACCTGTTTCTGGAGTTACTGGAGTTACTGTTATTTGCTAAATGCATGCATAGACCAGGACACTTTGTGCCCTTTATGCTGGAGGGAATGACTCTCCCTACTTTCTCAGAAGCACCCTAGATTCTGCACTCTCTCCTGAAGAGGAAGCGGCACTGACTCCTTGTGGCGAAGGGAGGCGAAGGGCAGGGAGGGAACAAGGCTAGACGTTTTAAGGTGCACTGTTGCCAGAGGAGGCTTGATCTTGAGTTTAGACAGAGAGCACTTAATGTTTCAAGAGGAAGAACTCCTGGAGCTAAAAACCAGCTTTTAGCAAACAAGGATGTAATGAGTCCTGGTATCAATGACTCTCCAGTAAATTTCCCTGGGGTGGGGCTGGCTCCTGGCAGTGGATTCATCCATGTGGCGTTGTCTCTGCCTCACGCACAGGAAGTGAAAATCAAGGGAAGATGTTGGACAGATCTTCAACGTGATTAAGCATGCCCTGTTCAGGCAGATTCTACTTCTGCCACATTTCTGGTCTGATACTGAATGAAAGAGGAGCTGCAGCTTCCTGGTTTTAAGGAGAAACTGAGTCAGTGGGCCAAGTAGGAATCCAGTAAGATTCTGTTAGGTGTAAGACCTGTGGGAAGTATTGGGTCAGTCCCCGAGGGGGACAGACCTCTCTACCTGCAGGTTCAGTGTAGTTTTCTCTTACTCTGAGCTCATCACCAGCCTCCTTTTCTTTCTTTTCTTACTTTCTTTTTTTTTACAGGAATGGAGAGAGATGAGAAGCATCAAGCATTAGTTTTTCGTTGCCATTGCAACACCATAGTTGTTCATTGATTGCTTTCTCACATGTGCTTTGACCTCGGGCCTTCAGCAGACTGAGCAACCCCTTGCTGGAGCCAGCGACCTTGGGTCCAAGCTGATGAGCTTTTGCTCAAGCCAGATGGGCCTGCGCTCAAGCTGGTGACCTCGGGGTCTCGAACCTGGGTCTTCCGCATCCCAGTCCAATGCTCTATCCACTGTGCCACCGCCTCGTGAGGCCACCAGCCTCCTTTTCTGGGAAGCATGTGTTAGTATTGTGCTTGAGATGTCATTCTGCTTCCCCACAGAATGTTTTTCAGTTGACTTCTTCATAGTCTCTTTGTGGCCTGTCATATACATATGTGAATACCTGTGGATATATAAATATTAAGTCTATTTATTAAATACATAAGTACTAAGTGGAAATAGTCACATATTCATATGTATGGACTAGATATGTAAGAATCACACGTACCTGTATATGAATTATTCATGGTTGTTACTTTGTGTGATTATAGAAAGTATTGAGAAATGTAACAGTGGTAGAGAGAGATATATCTTAGTCCCTGTCCCATGATGAAGTCATAGTCAGTCATTATTTTTTTCTTTCTTTTCAAGTAAGAGGAGGGGAGATAGACTCCTGCATGCTCCCTGACTGGGATCCACCTGACAACTCCTATCTTGGGCCGATGCTCTGCCCATCAGGGGCCATGCTCACAACTGAGCTATTTTTAATACCTGAGACGGAGACTTCATGGAGCCATCCTCAGCACCAGGGACTGATGTGCTTTAACTACTTGAGCCATGGCTGCAAGAGGGGAAGAGAGAGAGAAAGGGAGTGAGAGGAAGAGAGAAGGAGGGGGTGGAGAAGCAGATGGTCACTTCTCCTGTGTGGCCTGACTGGGAATCAAACCCAGAATATCCAGATACTGGGCTGATGATATACCACTGAGCTAACTGGCCAGGGCCACAGTCAGTCATTTTTAATGTTTAGCTTTTTATGGTCATTCTCCCCATAACTCTAAATAGCATGCTAATACCCCTGCTTTTTCATATTATCAACTTCAGATTTTCTCTGTCAGCTCCTCCCTCTGAAAAGGAAGAAATCACCCCATTCTTCCTACTCTGCTGATCTCAGCAGGCCACATTTCAATTTTCAATCATATTTTTAATTATATATAGCTTATTAATTTTTATTTTCTTATTTATCAACATTAGGAAGGTTTAGTTAACTCCTTGTTTTGCAAGATTGAAAATGGAGTGCCCAAATAATGTTAAATTCTTCTTATAGAGTTCTTCACAGGGGTGCAAGGTCGGAAGTTGTAAGTGACATTCTTTTGCGTTAATAAAGCCATGGTAACAATCGTCACCTGTGTGTCTTTTTCTGTACAAAAAAACAGTAGACCTGCTTTTGCTCACCCCATATTTTGGTTTATGTATTTTGGCCTGGGAAATCCTGGGAAGAGGATATGGGGTTCTTCTCCGCATCCTCCATCCACCACACTGGGCACGGGACAGGAACACATGCCTACTTACCTACGAAGGAATTTCACATCCTGCCTCAGCAGAGAGCAGAGGGGACGAAACCAGCCTCACTCATGTCATCCCTGGAGTAGCCACTAGGAAATGGATGCTCCTTGGGAAAGGAGGGTCTTGGATATCTTGCCATATACTTCCTGATTAGTTAGAAGAAAAAAAAAGGTGTTCTCTTTTAGATCTTCTTGCAGGTATCAAGATATATTAATATTCTAAAGAGGGAGAAATAAATAAGCCCTTGTAGAATAGGCCTAGATTTTTGTGGGTATGCTTCCAGAGTACTTAAAAACACAGGGTTCTCTTGGGTGAATGGGTGGGCTTAGTCACGTCAAAATCCCCTGTGTCTTAGATGTATGCACTGAATGAGGGGGAGCACCATTCCCTCAGACATTGATTTTCAACCTTTTTCATCTCATAGCACACATACACTAATTGCTGAAATTCTGCAGTGCACCAAAACAATGTATTATATTTTTTGCCAATCCGATTAGAAAAAAAAAGGCATACTTTTTTTTTCTTTTTTTTCTAATTAAAACTTTTTTTTCTTTTATTAATTTTAATGGGGTGACATTAATAAATCAGGGTATATATGTTCAAAGAAAACATCTCTAGGTTATCTTATCATTCAATTATGTTGCATACCCATCACCCAAAGGTAAATTGTCCTTCGTCACCTTCTATCTGGTTTTCTTTATGCCCCTCCCTTCCCCCTCCTACACTCTCTCCTCCCTCCCCCCACCCTCTAACCCCCACACTCTTGTCCATGTCTCATAGTCTCACTTTTATGTCCCACCTATGTATGAAATCATGCTGTTCTCAGTTTTTTTCTGTTTTACTTACTTCACTCCGTATAATGTTATCAAGGCCATCCATTTTGTTGTGAATGATCCGATGTCATCATTTCTTATGGCTGAGTAGTATTCCATAGTATATATGTATCAAAGCTTTTTAGTCCACTTGTGCTCTGACGGACACTTGGGCTGTTTCCAGATCTTCGCTATTGTGAACAATGCTGCCACGAACATGGGGGCGCATTTCTTCTTTTCGAACACTGCTACGGTGTTCCTAGGGTATATTCCTAAAAGTGGGATAGCTGAGTCAAAAGGTAGTTTGATTTTTAATTTTTTGAGGAATCTCCATACTGTTTTCCACAGTGGCTGCACCAGTCTGCATTCCCACCAGCAGTGCAGGAGGGTTCCCTTTTCTCTGCATCTTCACCAGCACTTGTTCTGTGTTGTTTTGCTGATGACCGCTATTCTGACTGGTGTGAGGTGATATCTCATTGTGGTTTTAATTTGCATTTCTCTACTGATTAGTGATGTTGAGCATTTTTTCATATGCCTATTGGCCATCTGTATGTCCTCTCTGGAGAAATTTCTATTCATTTCATTGGTCATTTTTTGATTGGATTGTTGGTCTTCCTGGTGTTGAGTTTTATAAGTTCTTTATAAATTTTGGTTATTAACCCATTATCAGACCTGTTGTCAAATATGTTCTCCCATTGTGTTGTTTGTCTTTTTATTCTGTTCTTATTGTCTTTAGCTGTGCAAAAACTTTTTAGTTTGATATAGTCCTGTTTGTTTATCTTGCCTTATATTTCATTTGCTCGTGGAGATAAATCGGCAAATGTATTGCTGCTACAGATGTCGGAGAGCTTGCTGCCTATGTTTTCTTCTAAGATGCTTCTGGTTTCACGGCTTACATTTAAGTCTTTTATCCATTTTGAGTTTGTTTTTGTGAATGGTGTAAGTTGATGGTCTAGTTTCATTTTTTTGCAGGTAGATGTCCAGTTTTTCCAACACCATTTGTTAAGAGGCTGTCTTTACTCCATTGTATATTCTTTCCTCCTTTGTCAAATATCAGTTGTCCATAAAGGTGTGGGTTTATTTCTGGGTTCTCTGTTCTGTTCCATTGATCTATGTGACTGTTCTTATGCCAGTACCAGGCTGTCTTGAGTACAATGGCCTTGTAGTAAACCTTGATATCTGGAAGAGTTTCTTTTTTCTTTTTAAGATTGCTGAGGCTATTCGTGTTCTTTTTTTGGTTCCATATAAATTTTTGGAATATGTGTTCTATATCTTTGAAGTATGTCATTGGTATTTTAATTGGTATTGCATTGAACTTATACATTGCTTTGGGTAATATAGACATTTTAATGATGTTTATTCTTCCTAACCATGAGCATGGTATATGCTTCCACTTGTTTGTATCTTCCTTGATTTCTTTTACCAATGTTTTATAATTTTCCGAGTACAAGTCTTTAATCTCCTTGGTTAAATTTATTCCTAGGTACTTTATTTTTTTGGTCGCAATAGTAAAGGGGTTTATTTCCTTAATTTCTTTTGCTGACAGTTCATTGTTGGTATATAAAAATGCCTCTGATTTCTGAGTATTAATTTTATATCCTGCCACCTTGCTGAATTCATTTTTCAGGTCCAGTAGTTTTTTGACTGAGACTTTAGGGTTTTCTATATACAATATCATATCCTCTGCAAATAATGATGGTTTTACTTCTTCTTTTCCAATTTGGATACCTTTTATTTCTTCTACTTGTCTAATTGCTGTAGCTAGGACTTCCAGAACTATATTGAATAAGAGTGGTGAAAGGGGGCACCCCTGCCTGGTTCCTGATCTTAAGTGGATTGCTTTTAATTTTTGCCCATTAAGTGTGATGTTTGCTGTGGGTTTGTCGTAAATGGCCTTTATTATGTTAAGAAATGTTCCCTGTATTCCCAATTTACTGAGAGTTTTGAGCATGAATGGTTGCTGGATTTTATCAAATGCTTTTTCTGCATCTATTGAAATTATCATGTGATTTTTGTCCTTCCTTTTGTTTATGTGATGAATCACATTGATTGATTTGCGAATATTGAACCAGCCTTGCCTCTCCAGAATAAATCCCACTTGATCATGGTGTATGATTTTTTTCATATATGGCTGGATCCGGTTGGCTAATATTTTGTTGAGAATATTATCGTCTAAATTCATCAGGGACGTAGGCCTATAATTTTCTTTCTTTTTGTTGTCTTTGCCCGGTTTTGGGATCAGAATTATGCTCGCCTTATAAAAGGAGTTTGGAAGTCTTCCTTCCTCTTGAATTTTTTGAAATAGCTGGAGGAGAATAGGAGTTAGTTCTTCTTTGAATTTTTGGTAGAATTCACGTGTGAAGCCATCAGGCCCAGGACTTTTCTTTTTTGGGAGTTTTTTGATAACTGTTTAGATCTCATTTGTTGTAATTGGTCTGTTTAGGTGTACTGATTCTTTTAGATTGATTTTTGGCAGATTATATGATTCAAGATATTTGTCCATTTCACCTAGGTTGTCTAATTTTTTGGCATAGAGTTCTTCATAGTATTTTCTTACAATACTTTGTATTTCTATTGTGTCAGTTGTTATTTCTCCACTCTCATTTCTAATTTTTTTTATTTGAGTCCTCTCTCTTTTTTTCTTGGTGAGTCTAGTTAAAGGTTCATCAATCTTGTTTACCTTTTCAAAGAACCAGCTCCTGGTTTTATTGATCCTCTGTATTGTTTCCTTAGCCTCTATGTCATTTATTTCTGCTTTGATTTTTATTATTTTCTTCCTTCTACTGGTTCTGTGCTTTATTTGCTGTTGTTTTTCTAGTTCTTTTAGATGCAGGATCCAGTTGCTTATTTGAGCTTTTTCTAGCTTCTTATGATATGCCTGTAGTGCAATCAACTTCCCTCTCAGTACTGCTTTTGCTGTGTCCCATAAATTTTGAGGTGATGTATGCTCATTCTCATTTGTTTCTAGAAACTTTTTAATTTCTTCTTTGATTTCATTGTTAATCCATTCATTATTTAATAACATACTCTTTAGTTTCCAAGTGTTTGAGTATTTTTCAGTTTTTCTTTTGTGGTTAATTTCTAGTTTCATGGCATTGTGATCAGAGAAAATGCTTGATATGATTTCAGTCTTCTTAAATTTGTTGAGACCATTTTTGTGTCCTAACATGTGGTCTCTCCTAGAAAATGTACCATGAGCCCTTGAGAAGAATGTATATTCTACAGGGTGAAAAGTTCTGAAGATATCTATTAAATCCAGTTGATCTAGTGTATCCTTTAAGTCTACTGTTTCCTTATTAATTTTCGTTCTTGAGGATCTCTCCAGTGTTGTTAGTGGGGTATTGAAATCCCCTACTATTATAGTAATGCTGTTAATCTCGCCCTTTATTTGCATGAAAGTCTGCTTTATGTATGTCGCGGCTCCTATATTTGGTGTGTAGATATTTATAATAGTTATATGTTCCTGTTGAATTGTTCCCTTTATCATTATGTAGTGTCCTTCTTTATCTCTTATTACAGCCTTTGTTTTAAAGTCCATTTTGTCAGATATAAGCATTGCTACCCTGGCTTTTTTTTCATTTCCATTAGCACGAAATATTTTTTTCCATCCTTTTACCTTCAGTCTATGTGCATCTTTTGTTTTAAGGTGTGTCTCTTGTAGACAGCATATGTATGGGTCCTGTTTCTTTATCCATGCAGCTACCCTATGTCTTTTGATTGGATCATTTAATCCATTTCCATTTAAGGTTATTATTGATATGTAGTTTTTTATTGCCATTTTATTCTTTAAAGCTGTATTATTCTTTTGCTATATTCTTTCCTCCCTTTTAACTGTTCACAACAGGTCCCTTAGCATCTCTTGCAGAATTTGTTTGGTTTTAATGAATTCCTTGAGGCTTTTTTTTCTGGGAAGCTCTTTATTTCTCCTTCAATTTTAAATGTTAGCCTTGCTTTATAGAGTAGTCTTGGTTGTAGGTTCTTGTTCTGCATTACTTTGAATATATCTTGCCATTCCGTTGAAGCCTCAAGTGTTTCTGTTGATAAGTCGGATATCATCCTTATAAGGGCTTCTTTGTAGGTGATAGCCTTTATTTCTCTAGCAGCTTTTAAAATTTTCTCTTTATCCCTTAGCTTTGGTATTTTAACTATGATGTGTCTTGGTGTAGATTTCTTTGGGTTTCTGTTTAATTGGGTTCTGTGTGCTTCTTGAACGTGTGAAATGTTTTTCCAGCCTTAATTTAGGGAAGTTTTCTGCTATGATTTGATTGAACGAAGTTTCTATTTCTTGTTCTCTCTCCTGTTCTTCAGGAACCCCTATGATGCGGATGTTATTTCTTTTCATGTTGTCACAGAGCTCCTTTAGAGTTTCCTCACATTTTTTGATTCTCTCTTTTTTTTTCTGCTCTGCTTCTGTGCCTTTGTTTATTGTGTCCTCTAACTCACTGATTTGACCCTCAGCCTCATCATCCTGCTTTTAATTCCTTCCATTGTGATCTTCAGTTCTGATACTATATTTGTCATTTCTGTCTGATTCTTTTTTATTATTTCAATTTCGTTTTTTATACTTGTTATCTCTTTATTTAGGTGTTCGTAATGACTATGCATTGTTGCTCTAATTTCTTTGAACATCTTAACTATCATTATTTTAAATTCTGCATCTGGTTATTTTATTATATCTGGTTCATTCAGGTCCTTCTCTGGAGATTTCTCTTGATTCATTTGGGTTGCATTTCTCTGCCTGCCCATTTTGTCTGTGTATAAGAAGGTTGTGGTACTGGCGTCCAATGGGTGTTGCCTTTGTGTTCTCTAGGTGTGGTCTGTCTGCAGGCCCGCCACCTCCTCTGCCCCTGACTAGGGTGGTTGGGTATGGGCATTGCCAGCGCTGGCCCACTGCAGCTGTTGCTGTAATTTCCGCCTCTCCTCCGCGGGAGGGGCTGTGTTCTGGTGCCCGTCTCTACAAGCTTCAGGTTGCCTGTGCCTTTGCCTCGCCCCCACAGGTTGGGTTGTGCACTGCACTCAAGCCACAAGCCTCAGCACCAAGGGTAGAGGTGAGTACCTTTGCTCAGCTGCAGACCCAGCCTGTTCCTGGGCTTCCACCCAGCCCCCGCGGTCAGAGCCTGTTCGCTACAATTTCTCGGGTTGGACGGGGCTGCTGATGTACACTTAGCCGTTTCCCTCCGCCTGTCCGGTTCTTTAGCCCCGCCCCCGAGGCCAGGGTCCACCTGCGCAGGATCACACATCACGGTTTATTGGGCCGGGCGGGGCTGCTTGCTTGCGCTCAGCTGCGAGCCTCTGCTCATCTAGGGCTCTAGCCCCACCCCCGCGTTCAGAGCTAACTCATGGATGCAGAACAGCAAACCGTGGTTTCTCAGGCCTGGTGGGGCTACTGGCATGCGCTCAGCTTGAGCCTCCGCCTGTCCCTAGTCTTAGCCCCGCCCCCACGGTCAGGGCCAGCTTGCGCAGGGTCCAGGGTTGCAGAGCAGATCTCTGTTCGTTTCTGACCTCCCAATTTTCCCCCGCATGTGGGGCTGCAGGTGGGCCCACAGGTGCTGGATCACTTTCGCGTGTCCCCTCTACTCCTGCTTAGCTAGACCAAGCTCACACCGGCTCGGCCTCTGCCCCCACCGACAAAACCGCATTTCAGCATCCCACCACCACCGTCCCTCCAGCAAGCCCTCAGCAGTGTGCGTGGGTGCACTGCAGCTCAGACCCTAAGACTCCATACTGTAGTCCTGGAAGCTCCCTCCATCTAAGCAGCTTTGCTCTAAGTGTTGCGGGAGAGCTTGTTTGGCTGGTGTCCTGTCTCCCTTTGCTAGTATTGCTAGTTCCAGGGGAAATATTCGTTTTTGACTAGGGAAGTGACTTAGCCCAGGGGTTAGGGTGGCTGTCCCTCAGAGTGTTTCTCCCTGTGCCTTAAGTCCACAGTCTCTTTCCGCTGCTCTGGTCCTCTCCTCTGTCCCCGTTCCCCAGAACCCCGGGTGAGTGGTTGTGAGAGAGGTTTTCTGCTCTTTCCCTTTAAGAAAAATCTTGGGTCTGAGAAAACTGCCTCTTTTTCACAAACAGTATCCTCACTTGTTTCACAGCTGAATTCTGTCCAAACGCCTCTTCTAGGCTCTGGGACTGCAGGCTGGGGCTTTGTTCCTGGGACCCAGGTCTCTCTCTCCCTCTCCACCCAACTCTTCTCCTGCCACGCCAGTCTCTCCGGTCTGCTGTTCGCTCCGGGGAGGTTGGCAGCCCTCTTCTCGTTTTCACTTTTCCTACCAATCTCAATGTGGCTTCTTCAGTGTTCCTCGGTTGAAGAGTCCACTTAGTTTAGTTCAAAGGTGGTTTATCCAGATGATGGTTCTTAAAATTAAGTTATAATCCACTTTGGTTCTGGGAGTTGGAAGTTGGTACGTCTGCCTACTCCATCGCCATCTTGCCATCTCCAAAAAGGCATACTTTTGATTCATCTCACACCAGACAGCTATCATTGTGTTGCCTGTTGTTCTTTTTTTATGTAACAATCCAAAATAAAAGAGGTTTGTGCCCCTGACTAAATTGTCAGGTAGTACACATTTTAAAAATTCTAGGGGCACACCAGTGCGCCTCTTGCGGCATACCAGTTGACAATCACAGCTCTAGGGATTTTCATTGTGTTTGAAACAAGTGTTTGAAAACTAAAAAAACCTTAGGTTTTTGTTTTGTTTTGTTATTTAAATCCAAAGTCTTGACCCACCTCTTTGGGACAAACTAGTTCTCTGCCTGGGGAAACATGCTGAAAGTGGTGAGGGTGGCCACAGAGTCTGCAGCATTGAGTCTGCTCCAAGTAACTTGAGAAAGCAGATATGGAACATACCTGAAAAATGTGCTGGATTACTTGTGCAAAAGTTTGGTCTATGGTCATATGACTCTCCAGTTTGGAGGGTGTGGAAGGGGCAGACTCTTTTCCAGAAAAGAAAGGAAGGGCGTTTGCTCAGAACACCTACTTTTTAGGCACTTTGAGCTCCTACTTTTTAGGCACTTAGAGCTCCTTCAACTGTGATATCTGATTGGTGCCCAACTCAGCTAATGATTATCGAGCATTGCTATTCACTAGAAACTTTAATATGTTGCTAATTTAATTCTCTCGAGAGTCTCTGGGAGGTGAGAATGGTAGGAGTAATTTAGGTTTAGAGAAGCAAGGTGCTTTGCCCAGGACCACATAGGCACTTTCTCATGGCCTTGGGGGATATTTTCTAGACTTCTTTTTGTTTTTAGATTTTTCTATGGTATTGATGTTAAATACATGGTAGCCATTCTTTTGATTGAATCCAGAGCAATGCAGAGGATAAAACAGAAATGCATATTTGAACCCAGGCACACTTTGAGGTCATGTTTCCTGGTGCCACATTCATTGTGAACAATGCTCTTTAGTCCCCTGGGGGAACTCAAAGTCATTAATTATCAAGAGATTAGCGTCTGATCACTGCTAGTGACCTCTTGAACAATGAAGTTAGGTGTAGGCTGTTGTCATCTCAATTAACCAGGGTCACTAGAAATATTGTCTAGTTTCCATAACACTCCTTGCGACTCTTAGCAACCCTCGGCAGTTGTTGAGATGGGACATTGAAGAGGGCCTGACGTGCTTCATACTGAGTCGGCTTATTATATTAAAGTGCATCTTTATTTGACTTTCCATAAGGGAGCAATGGAAACATCCCTCCCTCCTTTAGGCAGAAGGGAGTCATTTGAAGGAAACTTATCTCCCAGCGGCCATTACTTGAATTTTAGTCTTCAGTCTTGGTTGGGCACATCCTGAGTCAGCCTAATCTCTGTCAACATGGCTTTTCCCCCATCTCAGTTTTCTGGGCTGAAAATTCCAAGAATCTTATGTCCATGGAAGGGATCAATCATCTGCAGAAAAACCTGCCCAAAGCTAACTACCTGTGTAATATAGAAATGATTACTGATAAGGCGAGTGTGACTGTCTATGGCTTCAGGAAATAGCCCATTTAAAATATAACAAATGTAAAATGACCCGTAACCTAGAAGTTTTGACTTCAGAGAGTCTGTAAACTGAGATGAGACCCTATACTGATAATAGTGTAACAAGTAAAAACAGGCCTAATCTGCAAGTCACAAACAGAATTTCTGCAGTGCCCCAGCAAGGTTTTCAGCTCAGGCCACAGCCCCCAGCTCCTGACACCTAGGGCCACTTTACCATCCCTCAGAGGCTGAAGCTGACCTTGGCCTCTAGGACTTTCCCAATAGCATTTAAGGCCCTCCTGTCTAAGAACCCATTGCTTGTTAACTTTGCTGTCCACACAATCGAAAGAGCCATCAGGGCAAAGTGGTTACTAGCATGTGTTCGAAAGCCATAGTATGTGGGTTTAGATCCTGACTCCACCACTTAGCCTCATCATCTTGGGCAGCTCATTTAACTTTTTGTTTTCTCAGCTTCCTTACCTGTAAAATGAGTATAATAGTTATTGTGAGGATTAAATGAGCTAAATACATGTAAGGCACATGGTGGAGTGTCTGGCATTTAGTTAGTGCTCAACCCATCATCATCATCATCCCTGACTTCTGCTTCCTCACCAGTACCATTATTCTGTCTCAAAAACTCCCTTCCGCCTGACCTGTGGTGGCGCAGTGGATAAAGCGTCGACCTGGGAACACTGAGGTCGCCAGTTCAAAACCCTGCATTGGTCTGGTCAAGGCACATATGGGAGTTGATGCTTCCAGCTCCTCCCCCCCTTTCCCTCTTTCTCTCTCACTCTTTCTCTCTCTCTCACTCTGTGTCTCCTCTCTAAAATGAATAAAATAAAAAAAATTAAAAAAAAAACTCCCTTCCATATCTGGGCCCAGTGAACCTTGTGTTTCTCTGACCAGGTCCCTCTTCTTCCCAGCAAGTAGTGCCCTGCTTCTCACTGGCAGCTTACCTGCCATCATGCAGGTCCCTGCTCATGTTCACACACAGGGCTGTGCCCATCTGCCAGGGCACCTTGTTACTCCCTGCTGTACTTTCCCATGCTAACTGCTAGTTGAACAGTCAGCCTCTCCTCTTCCCACAGGAGGTAACTAGACCATGCTCAGGGACACAGAATTTGATGACCAAGGACAGGGTGCCCTGAACGACCCATCTATCACAAGTGACTGGTTGGCTTGGCAGATTCAACGGACGTAGTAAACACAGTAAGCATTAGTGGTACACTAAGACGCACTGTGAGATTGTGCCACATGTATTTGGAAGAGCTCAACTCTGATAAAAAATTTTTACGTAATTTTATTACATATTTACTGCAGAAAAATTAGACAATATAAATAAACCAAGTTCATTGTGAAGAGAAAACGTCTATAACTCACCTTCTAGAGATATACTTTTAACGTTTATTTCTCTTTACACACACACACATGCACACGCGCACACACACACACCACATAATCATTTTAATTTAATGGTTTCTTGACAAAATAATCAAATACTGAGAAATTCTCAGTAATTCTGAATGGGCTCATCAGTGCATGGGTTCATCATTTGGCCTGTTGGCACTATTTTGCTGATGGAGAGAAAGGGGTTAAGCAGACCAGCTACGTTTTTGTGGTCTGCAACTTCTAATTCTGGTGACTGTCACTGGGTTCTGGTTGGAGGCTCCTGGCAGATCTGTTTGGTGTTGTGTGGGCTTGGTTCTTAGAGGAATGGAACATTTAGCCCGCTTGTTCCGGTGCCCTTAGAAAGCCTACCACAGGCAGCTCATGTCTAGGGTTTGATTATAGCCAGGCTGGGGCGACCACACTCTGGGCTCTGTCTCTGTCAGTGTAGGACCTTGGGCAGAGTATGCCACTCTTCAGGCCTCTGTTTCCTCATCAGTAAATCAAAGGGGTGTGATGCGCATGGCTCTCCCGCTCTGATTGCATGTTAAGGAATTTGGAGTGAGACTGAGGGCTGGGTGTGGCTGCGCCATCTGGTGCCAGGCTGGCTGCGTTAGATTCTCCTGAGGGAGCTGTTCCAGCGTCTGTCCCTAGGCCCTCCTCCTGACCCCCCTTCCCCCTGTGGGGGAGGCCCAAGAATCTGTATTTTTAACAAACACCTTAGCAATTATTTCTGGTTGCGAAGATGCTGCTGCCTTCTCCCAGGTCATCCAGCAGATAACATCACCGTTGAAGTCTGGTTCTGGCCAAAGGGTTATAAAAATCATCCTAACCCCAGATTCTTCACAGAGAGAGCTGATGTGGCTGGAAGCCCTATGTGGTTCCAACACTGGGGCCACCAGTGGCTTGGCTTCCAGAGCTCCCCTACCCCTGCCTGTCAGCTTCTCATTGATGTTGGAGCTCAGCCTGCCCAGCCCATTTTTCCCACCAGGTTCCATCCCATTCTACTTCAGATGGCTGCTTGGTCCATGTGGTTTGGCTCTGGTGCAGCAGGATTCTGACACCCTGCATGTTGTACCCGCAGCTACCCACTGTCCATCAAACAAAAGAGGCTCTCCTCCCACCTGGTTTCTCTACGTGCCCTGTTCCATCCAGGAAACCTGGTGTTTTTGATATACACAGTATATTTCTTTACAAATTTTTCAAGACTTGAGCTGTCTTATTAGTGCTTTATTCCAAAGACTTCTTGCACACAGGGCTTTAATATTTAAGGGGCCAGATTCGTTTCCTGTCTGATTATTAAAACATACACTCATATACACACACACTCCACACTTAAATAGAGTGTAGCTAGGTTTAAAAATGTTCAATCATACTTTAGCCATGACTTGCAGGAGAGATTCTGATCTTGTTATCTTATTTCACATTTATTTATTTTGTGTTACTCTGCTTTTTTTGTAGCATTTGCAAATAAGAAAGAAGGAAGCCATAGGGAGCAGGATATTTTCGTTGCATAGTCTAGAGTATCCAAGTCACCTGGATAATTTGATAAAATACAGATTTCTGGACTTCATCCCAGACTTACTGAAAAATAATCCTTGTGGGAGGGACACAGGAATTTCTACTTCCCAGGAGATCTTGGGATGATTATTTTGCATGCTGAAGGCTGGGAGGTCCCGCATGAGGTGGTGGAGATAATTAGACTGGAATTTAGACAGGACGGGAAAGACACTGAGATGCAGCCTGGTGGTGACCTGATGGCTTAGAGGTAAATCCAACCTCCATTCTCACTGGCTGTGTGGCTCCTCCGTGCTTCAGCTTGGTCATCTGTGACAAGTCTGTGAACTCTCACATCTACCTCATTGGTCGTTGTGAGGATGAAATGAGTTAACACATATAACACGTTTAAAGCAATGGCCAAGGCTCTGTGTGCATTTTCTGGGAACATGTCACCCCTGCATGTGATAGGCATGAACAGGCACAGACGGAAATGGATGACCTCTTTGAAAGGAGTGAGCAAACCAATTTGTCAAGAGCAGAAGGTTTGGGTTAGTGGTTTTCAGATTATGGTGTGCAAAGACTTCACCTGGGAAGCTTGTTTAAAATTTAATGTCCTGGCCCTGGCTAGTTGGCTCAGTAGTAGAGTGATGACCTGCCTGTGGATGTCCTGGGTTCGATTCCTGGTCAGGGCACACAGGGAAGTGACCATCTGCTTCTCCCTCCATTCTCCTGTCCGTTCTCTCTCTCTCATTCTCTCTCTCCCCCTCCTGCAGCCATGGCTCGAGTGATCTGAGCATGTCTGCCCAGGTGCTGAGGATGGCTCCATCAACTCTCTGCCTTAGGTGCTAAAAATAGCTTGGTTGTGCGCATGGCCCCAGATGGGCAGGGCATCGGCCCCAGATGGGTTACTAGGTGGATTCTGGTTAGGGCCTGTGCAGGAGTCTATCTCTGTATCTCCTCTACTAAAAAAAAAAGTAAGAAGGGAAGGGAAGGGAAGGGAAAAAGGAAGGGAGGGAGGAAGGGAGGGAGGGAGGGAGGGAGGGAGGGAGGGAGGGAGAAATTAGTGTCCTTGCAGAGATTCTGATTTAATAAACTTGGAGTGAAGCCTTGGAATCTATTTTAAAATTTTTGATGTAGGTAATTTGCAAATTTCCAGAAATCCTGGTTTCAGAAGAGGAGGGCTGATATTTAAAGTTGGAGCAGTCTCCTGGAATTGGACTGGGGTACGGAAACATATATATGGACACTAATTGCATATTTACTGTTTGCTTTATTAGGTATGTCCAGAAAGCAGTAGAAATATTCGGGAAGTACAGTGTGCATCCTATAACAACAAGCCATTCATGGGCCGCTTCTATGAATGGGAGCCATTTGCAGAAGGTAAGGATAGACCCAGCCCTGCCTATAGGAATTATTTGTTTCTGTTCTTTAACCCTGTTGCCTTCTGGTTGATGCTGGAGGAATTCGTGATCCTGACCAGAGTGGCAGTAGGGGAGGAAGTGTAACCCCAAGGCAGAGGAGAGCCTGCAGTGGCTTTAACCAAAGGTTGTCTAGATCAGGTCACACCTGTGCCATCAGTCAGATGGAGGAGGCATTGTTGCTATAACAAGCAGAGTCTGAGGGTGGTGGGGCAAGTGGGACAGGACAGGACTTGGGTGGATGGTTTGGAGCAAGGGGTTCACACTAAGGTTGTGAGGAGTGAGCGGGATGAGTTCCCCTTTTCCCTGGGTTCTTCTGCAGGGGCTAGTGTGAGGGCCTAAGCAAACATGCAGGACTGAACAGTAGACAGTTGTTTGGCATTCATGCAGGGGCTGCGGGGAGAGGAGGCTCACATGCTGTTTCCAAAGATGAAACGTGTTAAGCCGGCATCATTCGTAAGACCAGGATTCCTGCTATTTGAAAATGACAGAAGACTCGATTGTGGTAGAGACTGTCAGTACTTCTCTGGATCCCAGAGTCACTGCTCTTTGTTGAAACACAGATGATAACGTGGCTTTTTGCACTGAAAGGTTTTAAATTCCAAGCTATTTCTTCCCATCATGGAGAGAGCAGTCTCTAAAATTGTGAGGGACTGTGAAAAGTCTGAGTCCTGTGGAAATTTGTTCTTCACACTTGATCTATCTTTTTGTTTTGGAAAATTTCACACCTATGTAAAGGTATGAAGTATAATAGTATAATAATAAACCCCTATATACCCATCACTTCACTTCAATCATCTCATGGCCGATGTTTTCCTTCCCTTCCCTTCCCTTCCCTTCCCTTCCCTTCCCTTCCCTTCCCTTCCCTTCCCTTCCCTCCCCTCCCCTCCCCTCCCCTCCCCTCCCTCCTTTCCTTCCCTCCCTTCTTTCTCTCCCTTCCTCCCTCCCTTCCTCCCTCTGGGAGAGGGACAGATAGGGATGGACAGACAGGAAGGGAGAGAGATGAGAAGCATCAATTCTTCATTGTGGCACCTTAGTTGTTCATTGATTGATTTCTCATATGTGCTTTGACCCAGGGGCTACAGCAGACCAATTGACCCCTTGCTCAAGCCAGCAAACTTGGGCTCAAGCTGGTGAGCCTTGCTCAAACCCGATGAACCCATGCTCAAGCCAATGACCTCAGGGCTTCTAACCTGCGTCCTCCATATCTATCCACTGCGCCACTGCCTAGTCATGCTGGCCAATGTTTTTCATACAGAACCCACCCTCCCTTCCCCAGCCAGATCATGGAAAGCTATTTGACTTCCCATTTTATAGCATTATTCACAGATAGATACATTAATTATATTAGAACTCTTTAAGTATTTAGAACTCTTGGTTGTGTCAGAAACCCAACCTAAACACATTAAAATAAGAAAGGTATTTTGTTGCTCATGTTATTGGGAAACCCAAGGGTGGACTGGGCTTCAGATAGAGATGGCTGCCAGGAACTGGGCTGCATCGGGACCCTGCTTCCAGGCTGCCCTGTCTCTTGGTTCTATCTACTAACTACTCAGGTGGGTGGGCAGGCATACCCAGCAGTCAGTGAGAGAAGCTCTCTCTTATCTAGGGCTGTAGGTTCATTTGTGTCCTCCCAAAAGATATTGCAGTCCTATCCCTTGTACCTGTGACTATAATCTTATAGTCACAGGTACTAGGGAAATAGGGTCTTTGTGATGTTATTAAGAAGTAAATTAAGTCCTGGCCAGTTGGCTCAGCAGTAGAGCATCGTCCTGGCATGTGGAAGTCCTGGGTTCGATTCCCGGCCAGAGCACACAGGAGAAGTGACTATTTGCTTCTCCATCCCTCCCTCCCTCCCTTCTTTCCTTCCTTCTCTCTCCCCCCACCCCCTCCTGCAGCCATGGCTCAAATAGTTTGAGCAAGTTGGCTTCGGATACTGAGGATGGCTCCATGGTCTTGCCTCAGGTGCTGAAATAGCTCCATTGCTGAGCAACAGAGTAATGGCCCCAGATGGCCAGAACATTGTCCTGTAGGGGGTTTCCTGGGTGGATTCCAGTTGGGGCGCATGCAGGAGTCTATCTCTCTGCCTTCCCACCTCTCACTTAATAAAAATAAAAAAAAGAAGTTAAGAAGTGGTCATATTGGAGCAGGGTGGGCCCTTAATCCAATATGAAAGCATCCTTATAAAGAGAGAAGATGGAAAAGAAACACCCCTGAGGACACAGGCATGGAGACAGGGCAGATGTGGCCATGTGATGACCAAGGCAGAGGTCAAGAGGGTTGCAGCAATAAGCCCAGGAGCACCAGGGACTGCCAGCACCCATCAGAGACCTGGCAGAGTCCAGAAGATTCTTCCCAGAAACTTCAAGGCACCTTGGCCTGCCCCCCAATTTATGGTCCTGTGTCATGGCAGTTTAGAAATCCAACCTGCCCAGTGATGATTTTAATCCTAGAAAACCCACACCCTAATGTTGTCTGGGTCAGTTCCCATCCCTCGATCTGAGTTTGGACGAGCTCAGACCATGTGACAACCCTGTGGTGGGGAGACCCATGTCACCTGAAACAGGGCTGTGGGGGAGTGGGTATTGGGACAGACAGGAAAAACAGAATCTTCTACAAAAATCATTATAGACTTTTTGACCATTGAAATTTTGAATGAGCCCGTGAGAATCATGGTGTTTCACAAAGTAAAGAAAAATGTAGCATAGCAGCAGATTAGTGAAATTAGCTGTCTCTTCTACAGTCTGTTACTGTACCTAGAAAAGTCAGCATTCTTTAAAAATATTTTCTGACATTTAAGATGTTTCACATGCTTGGGAGAGGAGGAGCCCCTGGTCACTGAAGTTGTGCTCAAATAATTCCTTTTTGCTGCTAAGAGTGTTTTCTTGGTTTCATTCTCCTTCCTCTGATATAAGTCCCAGGCTGGCCTGTGGGAGAAAGACACCATTAATGTTTCTGCAAGGTGTTCAGACATGTGGCTGGATTTTGCATTGGGCTCTTAGTTTTGTTTGAACGTCTGCTGCTACTCACATGTGCCTACTTAGGGAAACAGTTGCGCTTTTCTGGTCCAAGGCCACAAAGGATAGTAAAAGCAGATTTCGCTCTCTGATAAACACTAGCTTCTTCTTAGTCTTTTAATTGCATTTCCTGGGAATGGGATCTTGCCTTGGTTAAAGCCTCAGGGTTTTTTTCTCAACCCTAGACCTCTATTGTAATGATGACAGAAGAATTTGGGTGTCCAAACATCTTATTTATCCAGAACAGGGATGACTTATCCCTGTAACCCCAGGCCCTTTTCACCCTCAAACCATTTTAGACAATAAATTATATGGTTGACTTAGCTAGAATGGGGCACTTTAATAGGACTCTTGCTTAGGTGCTGACGTTGGAGAAAATGGTGGCTGTTTTTATGCTCTTGGGCAGTGGTTCTCAAACTTTTTGAAGTTGGGACACATTTAAAATCCTACAAATAATTGTAGGTGCACTATATACAAGTTTCTGAGGAAATATGTTATAATAATTAAGTCAAATATTAAAGAAAAATAATATGAAGTCCAAGCATCCTTTTATGGTAATTAAACAAAATAAATACAACAAAATAAAATATATTCTGACAAAAAATATTTTTATGTTACATTTTTTTAGTTATGCTTTTTAGAATTCATAAATAAAAGAGATTAAAAATAAAAAAATGACAAAAAAGTTATCTTTTTAATTCAGCAGGTCCCGGCATAAATGTGTTAAGTTTTTACATTCTTGCATTTATGAGAAATATGAGCCTGATGTGTCCTCGTGATTTCTTCAGTGTTTGGGCATATATTTGAAAGGTAAACTCTCATTTCCTTGTCAATTCATTTCCTTGTCAATACATTGAAGAATTCCTCTCTTTTTACTCTTAATTGTGCTGAGTGCAGAAAACCCTCACCATACATATCATCTTAACTTTACACCAAACAGAGGACAGAAGAAACTTGCCTCTAGTCTTTCCAGGGAACATGGGGGGTAGTATAAACAATCCAGCACCACAGTTTAACAGCCTTTTGCAACCTAATCAGGCAAGGGAGGTGGGGGGTTGGGCAGACTGTCAGCTTACAGCCAATTCCCCACACCTCTGTCCCCCCAAAATATAAACTACAAAACCCTATTGGTTTTATGGTCCCCAACAGGCACATATTTCTCTGGAATACAATAGGGTGAACCTGGAAATCTTCTAGGGTGCACCAGTGCACCCTGGCACACACTTTGAGAACCACTGCCCTAGGGTATTGGGGTTGGACAGCACTGGAGTCCAGAGTTCTGCTGGGTCGCTGTGGGTTGTACAGAAGCAGGTTTTAACCCAAGAACCGAGGGACAACTCTGTGTTTGGGTAGCTTGAGTGCATCTGAGTCCCTGAGGCTGCACTGAACGCGGTAGAAATCTTAAGTCAGAGGCGAAGCTAGGTCAGAGATTGGAGGTTGCCAGCTGGTTGTGTGAATAGGGCCTTGTTTCTGTCAGGAGTGATAAGCTTGTGCTGCTGTAACAAAGAGCCCATAGATCCTAATGCTTTCCCAGCAAAGTTCTGTCTCTTGCTCTGCTTCATGTCATGTAGCATGTGGGACTGAGGCTGGAAGAAACTGCATCTCACTTCTGCTTCCACAGAGGCAGGGAGGGACATGTGCATATTAAAGAACCCATGCTTGTTGTAGCCCACCCACGACAAGTCTATTTACGGTGTCTTCGTTTGGGAGGACGCCACGGCAAACAGTCTCCACTGTTCCTTAGCCGCAACCTCACCTCTCTCCCACAAGCACATCCACTTTTATTCATAGAAAAAGTGTGGTCTATCAGCAATTCAATTAAGTTTCCAAGGCAACTCAAAGACAACCCCCACCATACCATTCAAATCTACTTTACACTAATAAGAAACTAGCTTCCAGCCTCCTCCAGAGAACATGGGTGAAACAAATGAGAATCAGGTGTAGCTCTTTGTTACCTAGGCAAATGAGGTGGGGTTTGGGCACAGCACCTCTGACCAGATTGCAAAAATACCCTGTTTATTTATTCGGTCCCCATCACATGCTCACGTCTCATTGGCCAAAGCAAGCTGCATGTCACAGTTGACTTCAAGGGCAACAGGCAGGTACCATCCCATGTGTGCACAAAGGAGTAGAAATGGACTTATCTGTGAGTAGCCCGAACAACTGACGCAGGCAGGACGCCTGACAGATTTCCTGAATGCCTTCCTCTTCAGTCCAGGGCATTTTCATTAAGACGCTTGCAAGAATAGTAGATGCAGCTTCAGGGGCCATTGAAAGTGCCACAGTCTGTAGGAGCCCCTAGATCAAGTTCTTCCCTTGACGAAAGCCCTGAGGTGCAAAGACGGCATTTGGTGCCCAGTGCTCAGGTGAGCTGGTCCCTCCACCCGTCCAGGTCGGCCCTCCCACCCACACCGCCCTGCACGGGGTCAGGGACTGGCCAGTAAAAACAGGGACAGTCTTGTTAAAGTGTAGGGCATGAGAGAGGAAGGCTTAGGTTCAAGTGCCGGTGGACTTGAGATGAGGATGTCATGTTTTGATGAAGCAGCTTATTTCTACATGCCTGGAACTCTCTCCTCCCATCCCCCAATCCTTCAAAGACAGTGTGGAGTCATTATGAACCACGAGTGGACAGGGCAGGCCTTGGGGAAACTAGGGACCTATTTCAGTAACACCCTCGCAAGACCCGGTATCGCACTCTCTCACACTCGCCTAGGAATACCTGGAGAGCCGAGGCCATGTGTACTTGGCATGTGAGTGGGTCCCTAGGGACCAAGCAAACTCCCAAGGACAGCATCCGTGTGAAACAGAACAGGGATTTGGGTGTCCACTATGTTGAATTCAAATGTTGGCCAGATGCCCAGCAGGAAGTTGGGGATGAAAACAGAAGTTTACGGGATATTACCTTAGAGTTGCATGCCTATATTGGAAGTCATTGGCCTTGGTGTCATAATTAAGGTCGCCATGAAGGGTAACTACTTGAAAAAAATTGAGGACAGAGGATCAAGAAAGAAGCTCTTGGGCACATACACATTAAAGAAGCAGTGGAAG
Source organism: Rhynchonycteris naso (assembly GCA_037038555.1). NCBI lineage: Eukaryota > Metazoa > Chordata > Mammalia > Chiroptera > Emballonuridae > Rhynchonycteris > Rhynchonycteris naso. The sequence continues at coordinate 121,876,642 of CM072999.1, read as the reverse complement.
AAGGCTCAGACATTAAGGGAACCTGGGAAGAGACAGCACCAAGGCATCAGGCTGCCTTATGTTACCTCTTGTACAGACTGTCTGCTGTGGGCTACCAAGTCCTCTTGTGGTAGACACCACAAGGAGGATCCAGTGAGACAATAGAAAGTGCTTGTGTTTGTTGAGTGCTGACTACGCGCCAGACACAGTTCTAAATGCTAACTGATTTAATCCTCACAACAACCCTGTGAGGTGGGTTCTGTGATCAGACTCATTTTACAGAAGAAACAGAGCCACGGATAATAGTTAGATCACCTGTCCAATGTCACCCAGGCAGTAAGGGAAAGAACCAGGTTCAAATCCCAGAGTTTGGCTGCTGAATCTCTACTCTCTATGTCAGGGGTCCCCAAACTTTTTACACAGGGGACCAGTTCACTGTCCCTCAGACTGTTGGAGGGCCAGACTATAAAAAAAAACTATGAACAAATCCCTGTGGACACTGCACATATCTTATTTTAAAGTAAAAAAACAAAACGGGAACAAATACAGTATTTAAAATAAAGAACAAGTAAATTTAAATCAACAAACTGACCAGTATTTCAATGGGAACCATGGGTGCGGATGCATCCTGTGCTCCTCTCACTGACCACCAATGAAAGAGGTGCCCTGGCTGGAAGTGTGGTGGGGGCCGGATAAATGGCCTCAGGGGGCCGCATGTGGCCCGCGGGCAGTAGTTTGGGGACCCCTGCTCTATGTGTATGGAAGCCAGGAAGAGGATTTGTATAGTGTGAGCTCTGAAGACCAGTCCTCAGGTACCTATTTTCATTGTAAAAACTGCCTGAGTAATGAAAAGTTTGCTCTTCTCAACAGAAGAACAGGAGCGTGGCCAATATAGCTGAACAGAGGAAGAGGTCAAGGGGAGAGTGAGGACTGAGAAAATAGGACTAGAATGAACTGTTGAGAACACTACTAATGAGAACGTAAAGAGAGTAGGTGGTAAGCATCGCCAGCTCTGTCTTTTTAAAAAAAAACTGCAATGAAGAAGGCAGATTGAGAGTTTTGGCTAGTGTTAGGGGAAAGAGAACGGTTTGTTTAGAATGGTAGAGAAATGAGGTATCATCTGTATCCTGAGAGAATGAAGCTTGTAGAGAGGACTAAGGGGTTGGTTGAATGGCATCTCTGAGCTTACTGTATGTATCCTAGAAGAAGAAAAAAATAGAGAAAAATAGGCATTTTTACCCCCTCCGGGAGAAATTATCTTATTACTTCTCTGCAAGCTATTATAGGAAGCCTCTTCACCATTTAATAAAAATCATTTACCCAAGAGAAATAAAAGCAGTCTTGTCCATGAAAAGAATTTGTTGAAGAAGTTCACAGCTGCTTTTTCAAATAATAGCCCCAATCTGGAAACAACCCAAACAACCATCAAGAGGAGGTTGAACAAACAGAGTGTGATACATTCATACTGTGGAGTATTACTCAGCAATAAAAAAATTACACTCTACTGATAAGCAAGCTGGACAAACCTCAGAAGTGTTATGCTGAGCAAAGTAAGTCAGATACATGAGTACTTACTATCTGAGTCCATCTATGGTTTGTTCTGAAACAGGACAACTCAGGTGATGCGGATGGAAATCAGAACAGGGTTTGTCTATGGGGATGGGGAAGGATTAGCTGGAAAGGGGTATGTGAAACTTTCTGCATTGTAATTGACATAGTTGTTACACAGATGTATACAGCTGTCAAAACCTGTGCACCAAACTTGTGATCTATGCATTTTATTGTGTATACATTAAACTTTTAAAAGGCCATTAATCTCTTACTCCTTCTCTGTCTCTTCAGTTCCTGGAAGTGACATTTAGAACCAGTATCTCCCAGAAGGAGAAAATGTCTATCTTCCCTCTTTTTTCTTGGGTCAGAGTAGGTTCAGAGATATTAAGCTAAGGCTTCCTATTTCCCCCATCCTTTCTCACTCTTAGTCTATTTATTTATTTATCTGTTTGTTTATTTATTTATTTATAAAAGAGAGAGAGATAGAGACAGACAGGAAGGGAGAGGAATGAGAAGCATCAACTCATAGTTGTGGCACCTTAGTTCTTGATTGCTTCTCATATGTGCCTTGACTGAGGCAGGGGTGAGGGGGCTCCAGCCGAGCCAGTGACCCCTTGCTCAAGCCAGTGACCTTGGGCTTCAAGCCAGAGACTATGGGATCATGTCTGTGATCTCACACTCAAGCCAGAAAATAAATAAGTAAATAAAATGTAGATTAAGACCAAACACTATGTGATGTTATTCTTTTCCAAGAGGGCACTTAAGGATGACAGAAATAGTGATGGCAGGCATTCTTTCCTAGAAGGATCCTTTCAATTAAGGAGCCTTTTCAGGGTTGCCATTTGTCTGGATGTGGAGGAACGAAATCAAGGATAGTTTCTAAGAATTGGACTGTCAGTTATCTATGTATTCAGTAGGTTTCTTTCCACTTTGGAATTGCCTTTTCTTGTGCCTCTGAGGCTGTATCTACAGCAGCAAAACAAAATTGTGGTAGTAGCAACAATTTCTATCCAATCCTCCTGCTTCCAAACCGGGCTCTCTGCAGCCTGAACGGAGGGAGCACTTGTCACTCATCATTATCACACCTCTTCCCTAGTCTTCACTAATAGCTGATCAGTACTTAGTAACTGAGCTTATATTGGGATATATCTTTCTTTAAGATGATTAATTATTGTGTTTATTACCTTGAAATAAAAGGCTTTTTGTTCATAACCATTCCTGTTCACATGGGAGAAATTTCTGGATTTTTGCTTTTCCTTCTCTTTCTGGTCCTGTGACTGTCAGTTGCTCCGTTCTTGCCCTCTGATGATGTCCAGGAACCTTTGGATGGCCCGCTGAAGGAGGCTACACCTTTGCACCCTTTCTGTGCTGGGACAGAGGTGACATAAGCTCTGTAGCTTCCCATAGCAGAGCACAGGTGGTCATCATTGTCCATTGTAGCACATTCCTGTTTAGCTCACCCTTCCATGGGTGCTGCTTAGTTTTTATCTATAGTTTATCATTCTCTCCTATTGTGTTGCCCAGTGTGCACACGCATACACACACACACAGACACACACACACACACCCCTCCTGCACCAACACCCACCAACACTCCCTGTGAGGAAACCACCGTATAACTGTGTTGACAAACATGTGTTTGGATAGGTTTAGATGATTCAAGAGTGAAGCACGGAAAAGTTTCATATGCATTTCTAGTTTTGAAGTGAAGACTGCTAAGGGGAGACAGAGGTTTTGTAAATGTAAGCAATTAAAGCTTTGGAGCTGGTCAACAGAATGTACCATTCAAGGTTACTAGTTAGTAGTTACTCATGAGAAAAGTTCAGGAGAACAAAGTTCTACCTTGTACCTAGTTAATACTTTTCTCTTAACCCTTACTGCAAATGGTGTTTCTTTATGGAAGCAAGTCATCACTGACTAGGGGGGGTAGCCAGCCACCGGGACAGACTGGAATAGGGCAGGTTACAGGGTGAGAGAGCCAGGTGTTGCTGGAGTCAGAGACACTCGAAAGACAAACCTTGTCATGAGTTTAGTGAGGCCAGAAGTCAACAGCAGAACAGGGTAAGAGACTGGCAGGACAACCACGGATTTTACATGGTGATTGGATTACTTTTTGCTCTAAAATTTTACTGAGTGATCCCTAACTTATTGGGCTGTGTGGAGTTCTATCCATGGGAGTCATTGGAAGTTCAGATTAACCCCTGGAAGCAGTTTTCATTTCAAGTCCTGCTTCAGCAACTGATGTTAATTTAAATTGAATAGTCTGTTAGAAATAGATTTAAGTGGGACAGTGGAGCTTTAGATTTGGGGGAAGCCATGCAGGAACTATGATAAGATGTCTCTGCTCTGATCATTAGGCCTGCCTGTCACTTAGGAAAGGGAGAAGATAGGGGAGGGGCTCTTATGTTCCAGTCAATTCAAGGAACCTCTTGATGCCAAAAAATGATAAAGGGAAACATACCAGATGTATACAGTCCAAACTTCATTTCTCCTCAAAATTACATAACTAACTGCTCATCGTGTAAGACCTTGGCCCTTGTCCACTCGCTGTAGACATTGGTGGCTTTGTGTGCTTAGTAGACCCCCATCATCAATCAGGACCCCTTCCCAACCTGGTTGCCGTGTTTGTTTGAGCTGGCTTGGAGGTTATAAAAATAGCTTTAGCAACCTGCTCTGCCACCCTTGCTAATAAGTGGAACCTTCAAAAAACTCTTTGTCACGTTCTTAGGCTGTGGAGGAGTTGCACTTGAGTCACTGAGGTTTGCATGCAGTGCGCATGATCCTCCTTGCGTGCATGTTCTCGTGGCATCTCCAGTGGGAGCGAGCTGGGGCGTCTGTGTTATTGCTCCCACCTGGATCCCAGGACCTCTGGGCCTCTGCCTTCAGAACTGGTATCGTCCTGTGCACGGAGTCTGGCAAGGAGGGTTGTCTTGGGCTGTCTCTGGACTACACAGACAAATTGAAAGGTGCACTTACTCACCTTAAAAAAGGATTGCTACAGTACCTTGGCATTGACTCATGCAGCCAACTTTTGTTTTGTGTGCGAGAGAGCCTGGGGGTAGCAGGGAGGACAATGGACAGAGGACACAGCCACAGGGTACCAGCCCCCACTTCCTGGGACCACAGTAAGAAATTACCCCCTCCCGTTGTGAGGGTCTGGTGAGCTGGAGTGTCAAAAGCATGTGCATCCGTGTTGCATGCTGCACTGTTGATGCTGATTCGTGTGTGGTATCCCCTGGGCAGAGGCGGGAAGGGTGAGAAACACAGGGAAATGCAGACACTGGAAAAGCCACTCTGGGCAGAGGATACAGTGAGGGTGCGACATGCAGGCCGTGTTGGGAGTGCCGAGCATGTTCATGGGCTGGAATAAAAGTGTGTGAGGGAAAGACATGCAGGAGACAAGACGGTTTCGGGGAGAAGCATGGGGCTGGCAAATTGAGGGCCTCAAACAGGAGGCGAATGAAACTGGACTTCGCTTTATAGGCAGCAAGGAGCTATTGGGATTTGTAAGCTGCGGCAGAGTATGGTCAGAGCTTTAGGAACATTGATCTAGTGGCAAAATGCTGCTAAAAACCTCTTTGGAATAAGAAGGTATTAATTAATAATTAATTAATTAATAGAAAATTTAGCAGTAGTACAGGTATTGATCAACTTACACCCTATGCAACTTACAACCATTCAACTTTACGACCACAGTCGCTAGCCACGACTACTCCGCATCTGGAGCAGTTTTTGCATGCACCTGTATTTCGTAATTTTGTATGTTTTACAAACATTAAACCAGTTGTACTGGTAATGCAGTGTTTTACTTAAACCTGACAGATGTAAAAATAAGAAACAAAATGGTGTAGAGATGATACAAATGGCATAAAAGAAAATTATGATATATAACAATAATGAAAGAAAATTATGATAAAATATGACTGAAAGATTTTTATAACATCATTTCACAGTACTGTACATATAGCCTACTCAACTTACGACCAAATGGTGTTACGACCCGTCCGTTGGAACCAATCATGGTCGTAAGTCGAGCACTAGCTGTATTTTAGAATATGTCCTGAAATGTATAAGCTTTACATTTTGAGATGATACTATCTTTTTTGTTCTTTTTTTCTCCTCATAGCAGCCAAATGCCTTTTTTGGTTTTCTCTTATTTTTTTCTTTTCTGCATTCCCTCCCTCTCTCCTCCTTTCTCTGTCCCTCTCTCACTGTCTCTCAGACATCCACTCTGTCCCATCTGTCATGGTCAGTGGAGTGTGAGGGGTCTGGACACAACCCAGTGCTTTAAGAAGATCCAACAGCTGGGGCTCTGTGCCAGATGCGACTGGGCCCCATTACTGAAGGCACTGAAATTACCCACCTTTAATTTTTACCAACTCCAACCATACCCACTAGAGGTGTTTTGAGTGAGTAGACAAAGTCCTATAATTCATGTGGCTAATATTCCTATAATCAGATCTTCTGGATTCATTACCAAAATGTTCAGTCAGCTTCTATAATTCTCAGGTCAGTGCGAACAATGGAATGTCTTCAAATTCTATTGAGATGGCCCATGCTTCTACTAGGCAAGCTTAGTAAACACCTTTAGGCTCCAGGTTTTAGCTTGCAGGCTTGTGACTCTTTTTGAGTTCCCCCAAGGGGCTGTGGCACAAAGTTTGACTGAGTTATGAATCTGAAATTGTGCTTTGTAAGATTCATGTACGAAAAACGGCCATTTTGCTTTATTGTTTTCTTCTTACTTGTGCATTTGCAACGATGCTCGTTATTTGATTAGATATTTTGTTTCTGTGAAAAATGGTGATCAAGCAAGAGATGAGCTGATAGTGAAATTTGAAAGTGTGGTTAAGTCCTAGTGTGTAGTGTAGGGCCATGAACGGGAAACTCACTCCGCTTGTTACGTCAGTGTGATTTGAGGAAAAGCTCTGAGCTTCTATAAATATTTTTGTGTTTGTGAACCTGGGAATTCAAGAAGGTTCCAGATCAATGCCTCAGGAATTTCAAGAGTCTGCTATAAATTCAATTATTGAATGTCTATTGGGATTACAGAAACAATTTTCCATTATATTAAATATTTGCTGTGTGTTTACCCTGGAGAAGTCCTTCAGTAAACACAGTTAGTATTTGACTTACAGAAGTTCAGTGTATGCAGCTGTTTCTGGACAAATGCATTATGTTAAGTGGAGTCCCTTTTTCATGGCATTAGGAAATTTTAAGATAACCATTTTTTTTTCATTTGAAGAATCAATTGTATGAAAGGTTCTTGTTCAGTAATTATAGGGTTAATATTTTACCATGAGGGATTTTGCATTATAGGTGATTCTAATTTTCAAAGCTGTTTTGATAAAAAGAAAAAAAGTTCTCATTTGTTGTATTCATTCAGTCATCACTGTATTCCCTGCCCTTTGGCTCAGGCCCATGGAGAACCGCCTTTGAAACCCTGATTCTGATGTTCACTTGCTCTGGGGCAAGTGGCCTTAGATTCTTCATCAATAAAATGGCAACAGTAATAGTTTTCCCTCCAGAGGTCTGTGATGATTAAATGAAGTAATTCATGCATCTTGCACCTAGTAGGTGCTCAATAAATGTTATCTATTATATTATTACTATTATTATTTTTTTAGTCCCAAAGATATGATCACTTAACTCAAGCTGAGCAGTATTTTATTTCCCAATGAGTGTTTTTTTTCAAAATTTATTTTTAATGTTTCAATTACAGTTGAAATTCAGTATCATTAGTTTCAGGTATACAGCATGATGGTTAAACATTTATTAACTTACAGAATGACATCACCTCAAAAAAAAGTCTAATACCCACCTGACACCACATATAGTTATAAAATATTACTGACTGTATTCCCCATGCTGTACTTCATGTCCCCACAGCTATTTTGTAACAGCCAGTTTGTACCCATCACCTTTTTCACCCTGCCAATCTGGTAACCATCAGCTTGTTCTCTATGAATTTGCCTCTGTTTTGTTTGTTTTGCTTTATATAGTTTACATGTCAGTGAAATCATATTGTATTTGTCTTTCTCTGTCTGACTTATTTCACTTAGCACAATATCCTCTGGGTCCATCCATGTTGTTGCAAATGGTAAGAGTTCATTCTTTTTTTTTTAACTGGCTGAGTAATATAGTGTGTCCGTAAAGTCATGGTGCACTTTTGACCTGTGACCAGTCAAAATTGCACCATGACTTTATGGACACACTGTATTTTATGCAGCCAGTTAGAACAGTATGGAAAACAGTATGGAGGTTCCTCAAAAAATAAAAAATAGGCCTTCCCTGTGGTGGCACATTGGATAGAATGCTGACCTGGAACTCTGAGGTCACTGGTTTGAAACCCTGGATTTGCCTGGTTAAGGCACATGCAACCAGCAACCAGTGAGTAGTTAGAGTGAAGCAACTACTTCTCATCCCCCACTCTTCCTCTGTCTGTAAAATCAATAAATAACATCTTAAAAAAAATTGAATATAGAACTACCCTATGACCTAGCAAATCCATTTCTGGGTATTTATTCAACAATTTCTAAAACACGAATTTAAAAAGAAACATGCACCCCATGTTCATTGCAGCATTATTTACACTAGCCAAGATATGTAAGCAACAAGTGTTCATTAATAGACAATTGGATAAAGATGTGGAGTATACACACACACACACACACACACACACACACACACACATATACACAAACACACACATACATACATACTGGAATATTTTTCAGTCAGCATTATCTAAACTGTTGTACATTTCCCCTAATGAAGAAATTTTTGGCATCTAATTTAAACTATTGGTATCTAGCAATATCAGGAGACCCTGATTTATCTGGTGCTTGTTGTAAAGTGTTTTGTATGTTACTGATTTATAATCTCTATCCAACTATACCTGTAACATAGCTTAAAAAAGAAGTTAAGAGGGGGTAAAAGGAGGAGGGGGCAGGGAGAAGGAGAAGAGAGAAAGATGTGTTGCCTTTATGTAAATGTTAGCTTAATTCTGATTATTGTCATGGTCTCATTTCTAGCAGTAGCCCCTGGCTTGTGCAGTGGTATCTTGTTTACAACATATCAAATTTAAGCTCTGCTTCTTAACTTTGAAGGTTCACATGGTCTAACACCCACAACTGACCCAAACCTGCTTTCCCACCATCCACTTGAAACACTTTTCACTCTCACCAGGCACTTCCCCACAAACTTGTTTGTGCATTGACTTTGTCTGGGGTTGCTTCCAGTCCCCTGTCATTTGTCCAAATCCTATCTACTCTTCGGGACCCACTCAAAGCTTATCAGACCATAAAGGTTTCCCTGACTGCCTTATTCTCTACTGATTGCTTCCTGATTCAATTTACCATCCTTTTCAGCCTGGGTCCCATAACAGAGAATCCTATTATAATTAATGGAAATCACAGTAGTAATTATAATTATGTACATAAAATTCTCTAGTCCCCAGAGACCTTTCTAATGTCCCTGTGAGGTCGGCAGCTCAGATATTTTTAACCCTACTGTGCATGGTTGCTTAGTCAAGCTTGTAGAGTCAGTGAGACCAAGAACTTGAACTCACCGAGTCTAAAATTCCTATTTCCCAAGTATAGTTTTATGTCACTGTTATTTCTTGTGTGTTAATTTCATCTCACTAGAGAGGAAATATCTTTAATTCCTTAATCTCTCAGTTGTGTTTGGCCCTTTATCCCACTAAGTACTTGTGGTCTAATAATAGTTGCATTCAGCAAATGCTTCTTATGTGGCAGTCACTGTGCTGAGCTTCTCTACAGGGAGTATCTTTCTTTACCCTCGGCATGCCTCTGTGATACAGCTGCCATTATTAGGTTTAGGTTCAGAGATGTTTAGCAACTTACTAAGATCACATCAATCAAATAGCTAATAAATTGCTCTAGTCTAACTCATCACACAGGAGAGGGTGCTTTGTTTTGTTATTTTTTAATTAAAAAAGGGGCAAAGGACCTGAATAGACATTTCACCAAAGAGGGTATACACATGGCCAACAGACATATGAAAAGATGCTCAATGTTATTAGTCATCAGAGAAATGCAAATTAAAACCACAATGAGATATCACCTCACACCTGTCAGAATGGCTATCACCAATAAATCAACAAACAAGTGCTGGTGAGAATGTGGAGAAAAGGGAACCTTCCTGTACTGCTGGTGAGAATGCAGACTGGTGCAGCCACTGGGAAGTAGTCTGAGGTTCTTCAAAAAAATAAAAATGGAACTGCCTTATGACCCAGCATTTCTAGTTTGGGGACTATATCCAAAGAAACCTGAAACACTAATTTGAAAAAATATGTGCACCCCTATGTTCAGTGCAGCATTATTTACAATAGCCAAGATTTGAAAGCAGCCCAAGTGTCCATCAGTAGATGAGTAGATTAAAAAGCTGTGGTACATTTACAGAATGGAATACTACTCAGCCATAAAAAGAATGAAATCTTACCTTTTGCAAAAGCATGAATGGACTGAGAAGGTATTGGGCTGAGTGAAATAAGCCAGTCAGAGAAAGACAAATACCATGATTTCACTTACATGTGAACTCTATAAAACAAAACAAACAAAATAGAAACAGACTCATAGATAGGGAACAGACTGACAGCTGTCAGAGGTGAGGGGAGCTGGAGAACTGGGTAAAATAACTGAAAGGATTAAGAAAAACAAAACAAAACAAAATTTACGGGCACAGACAACAGTACAGTGGTCCATTGTGTATTTTAGGGGTTAAGTTCCAGAGCCACCCCCCCCCCCCACGATAGGTGAAAATCCTCGAAGTAGCAACCTTATATTTATTTTATTATTTATATATACAGAACACAGTGCTCTGGTTGGTCGCCTACCATCCATCAGCCAATAGTGTGCCGTGTACAGTCTCACTTGGGCAAACTAGCTAAAGTGGAAGTAGCTGTAGCTGCGTTTTCCATAGGTGCGAGTCTCTGTCTATTCATCGGCTGTATGCTACATATTTTATTTTAAGTTAATATTCTTTTAATGTCTTAATATATTTTATATTTTTTATATTGTTTTCAATTTTTAGGCTAGATAATGACTATTTTACCACAAAATAATTAAAATAATAAACATAAAAATACCCATATACCGCAAAATTCTGCGATATAGCAAAAAATTTGTGATACGAAATTAGATATATAGAATTTTAAAATTCGTGATATACAGTAGTGAGAGCGTGAAAAGTGAACCACGATATGGTAAGGGACAACTGTACAGTGATTACCAGAGAAAAGGGGTGTCAGGGTAGGGGAAGAGGTTAAACGGGATAAAAGGCAACATGGTAAACACAGTGCAATGTGCAGATGATGTATTGTAGCATTGTACCCCTGAAACCAATATAATTTTATTGACCAATGTCACCCCAGTAAAATCAATAAAAATCATAAGTACATCAAAATATAAATAAAAAAATAAATTTAGACTTCTATATAGCTTAAAATTCAGAGGTACCATCAACAGTGGGCTAAAATGCTTCATGGAGGTCCGGGGTAGGGTTGGGACCCGCTCTCTAAAGCACAGTGCCCAAGATGGTGGCTGTGGAGTCTGTGTGACAAAGCCCTTGCCTGTCCTGTTGGGGTCCTGTATGTTAGAGAAGGACCGCTTGTTGCTCTCGTGCCAGATTTTGGTTGGACTGAGTTACAGTGGTGCCACAATGTTTTCCGCACCCAAGAGGCACCATGCTCTCCGGGGCACTTAGTCCCAGAGTAGATGAGTGAGAAACTACAAATGTGGCCCAAGTACCATAAAGAAAGGCTATAAACATGGCTATCCATGTTCATATTTATCCATGTGTATATTATTTACCATTGAGAGAAAAAGTAAGATACAGTTGTTTGAATATTAAAAATTGGGTTGATTATAGCGCTAATGCTGCTTACATAAATAGGCTCTGGGTCCAGACAGCTTCTCCCCCTTTCTTGGTGTTACACTATTTTGAAAACATGAACTCGTGCCAATAAGTGTTGGGTTTGTACGTGGGAAACCTCCAGAATGTGGTCACAGAGCTGGTGCCATGCCGCGTGTTCAGGCTCCTAATGGTAGAAACTTCCATAAGCATTTCTTTTTGCTGATGGAGACAGAGTTCTCCAAAACGTTTCTGATTTCAGCAACAACAACAACAACAACAAAAAACTAGTGTTCTTTGTTCTGACCATTAATGTAAATAAGTTATCTCTATGTATACACATAATCCCCTCTGATCCGTGCTCTCTATATAAGTCAAACATTTTTATTGTAATGGTCAGCTGTGCCTCAGGTGTTGGGTTGACAAATTTTAGCCACAAAGAAAAAAATGTTTTCTAAATAAGTCACCTTGTGAATATCAACATAATTTAGTGTATCTAGGCTTTTCCCTTTATTTTGAGAACATTTGTTCCTCTATTAAGAAAAACAGTAATTCATAGTAGGTTTAAGAACACTAGCCATGGTCTACTCCCCTCCCCCAATAGCCAGTATTTTAACTAGGTAATAGAGGAAGCTTTGGGGTGTCCGAAAAGTCTGGGAGTCAGCCACTGCCAGCATGTCCTTAGCCTTTTGGATGCATTCACCAGCCTCCATCCAGCTGGTGTTTTCCATTTAGCCATAGCACCTACATTTTCAGAGGTGTGAGCACCGTTCCTACTAGCAATGGCATGGCATGGCACGGAATAATCATACCTTATTAAAAACTGCTTCATAAGATATTTTACAGCTCAGTACTTTGTATTATTAACAAGTCGTTACAACGATATTGTAAAGAGAATGAGCAAAGACGGTTATATGGATGGATTGTTAATCCCAAATTTTTCGACTGGCTGGGAATTTCCTTAGCTGCACCTTTGCTCCTGTCTGTTGAATAGTTTTAAAATGTGTTGTTTGGTACTGTTATTGATTTTGAGCTTGGCTATCTCTTTTTGATCCAAATCAGAAAAAGGTCACATTATACATACCAGGGCTTCACCAAATGCTTTCCTGACTGAGCTTCACCTCCTAAATTGTTTCTAAAACTTACCAACTCCATGCCCAAATGGGTTATTCCAAATTTCAACTTTTCTCTTAAGTTGGAAAAAAATCCTGATTTTTCTTTAAAAATCCATTGTTTCTTGATAAACTTTATTTGCAAGAATTTTTTTTCTTCAACCATAATAAAAATTATAAGGTTTAGACCCATTTATATCACTAGTGATAAACTGTTTGACATTTAGGTAGAATGTATTTTTTTAGTTTGACATACCCATATAAATACATCCTATGTATTTTAGACGGTTTGTGACCAGTTTGCCGTGATTTGGGTTTGGAATCATTCTATTATTATTATTTTCCTATTAATACTATTTGTTGTCAATTATATAGTGAGGGAATGTCCAAACTTACACTGGTTTCAGATTATTTTGAATTTTATGCCTATTATCTTTCACATTTTTGATTGTTATAAAGTTTATACTTCAGATTTCCAGTTTTTAACAAATGGTCATCATTTCTAGGGATGGGTGCACTCTTCTTTGAGACATTAAAGTCATGGTTATAAATAAATACTTAAATCTATTACTGCCTGGAAAATACACCGGAGAAAATGAAATAATTAAGAAACAAAGGAAAGGCCCGGGAGCAGCCTTTTGGATGGTAGAACGCAGCAGTGTCAGGTGCTTGTGTTTATAGAAGGAAGTGGAAGAAAGTTCATCATCTTACAGAATACCGTGTTAGTGTTTAATATTTAGAAAGCTGTAACCCCATCCAAGAAAAACTGAACAGAATATGCTGCTTATCCCGCAGTGTTTCTTATATAAATCTACAGATCTAGAGTTTTATCCATTGTGCTATCAGTAATAAGCATTATGGAATAAATATTAATATCCTTACATTCTTCATTATGCATGACGATATTTTAAATTTTAGATGTTTTACATCCAGAGCACTTGTAGACACAACCTGCAAAAACAGTCACAGTCCAAAAAAAAAACAAACAGTCACAGTCCACATGGGGAGGGGAAGTAGGAACACGTTCCTGAAAAACAGTGAGGTGACTGTGGGGAAAAAAACTGTTGTGAATGAGGCAACTAGATTGTGTTGAAAAAATTGTCTTGCACACTTGTGAAACTAGAAGGAGCCTCCTGCCACTCAGGACCGAGAGGAAGCACTTGCCTGCTTCAGACGCTTCGTACTTTGCTTTGGATGTTTCAAGCTGCTGGGATAGCGTGCGGCCATTCTTCTTTGGGTTGATAGACTGTGTTGAAGATATTGGGGTCAGGGAGGAATTTTTAACCCTTCTGTGTTTAAAAATGAATAACTAGTATGACTGAGGGTTAGAACACCGCCACAGTCTGGGCACACTCTGTCCTGCATGTGCCTCATGCCCAGTGAGTGCCGACAGACTCCCTACAAAGTGTGCATTCGCTGCTATTTCCTCCTGCAGAACCCCTCGTTGATGCCTGATGAGACATACATTATTTTAGGAAAAAATTAACTTTACAATCCAACATAACTGTTTGCTTTGGTATGGACTAAATTCGATTTTGCATTTATATAGAAAGAAATTAGTCCACAGTAATGATGTACCGGGTGAAGAGATGAGGTGAACCGGCTAACTTCCTTGTCCTCTGGTTTGACCCCTTTCTGAAAGAAAGCAACATGATGGCAGTGAGGAAGTATCAGCTTGAAATTCATCCCTGTTTGACCTGGCAGATATGATAGCTGTTCTTTCTGAGGATCCAGGCCACGAGTCAGACAACCACCTCCATAACAGTTGGTCAGCAATAGGAGAGCAGTTGAAAACCACCTCTGAGATTATTTGATTAACTCCCCCCACACACACATTGAACAGAAAAGGAAACTGAGGTCCAGAGGTGTCCAGTGGCCTGCTAAGGTAAAAGGGCAGGTGAGGGTGTGAGTGGAGAACCAGAGTAAATACCCCAACTTCTCTCACCATCCTGTCTCCCGCTGGTCAAGTCCAGCTGGAAGTCTTGAGAGCGCAAGGCACAGAAAGGCAGAGAATGGGTCTGTGGAGGCAGAGAGTAACCAACACATTGGTCACATCTGTCAGGATAAGAGTCCTGTGAATGCAGGGATTCCAATCATTCAGCAAAACGTCAGCATCTTATTCATCACAAGTGCATCCACATAGGTAGGGAAGGCGTCTAGCACATGTGATACTTACTGTTGACAGTCTGTTTATGTATTCAGTCTCCCCTGGCAGTAATACCAGCACTTTCCATGGGGATTTTCTGCATAAAAAACAAAGAAAACATTTGGAATAGGCAAACCCCCAGCTGCCAGAGATCTCTACATATTAGTACTGTGTTTTGAAAATAAAATCAACTCTCTCTCTTAGGAAAATAGGTCAATGTTACCAGAATTTTGAATTAGAATTTTAACAATGAGCTAGACACCATGTGAAACATCTCTTATGTGCCACCTCAGATCCTTTTGGCTGCACATAATGGGAGGGTCTTGGCTCTGTTGCCACACCTGTTCTGGGGACGCAGCCCAACAACTCCTTTGCAACCCCGGGGCTCCTGTTGACCCTGATGAGGGAGACTTCCCTGGGCCCCACTCATGCATATGCCACCAGGATGCAGGAGGCTGCACACCTGGAACAAACCTCTCCAACATGGGAGCTGGGAATTAGTTTAAGTATTTTCCCTTGCTCCCCCTGGATGGACTACGCTAGGAATATACTCCTGCATGACCCCAGGGTGAGCCGCACAGGGCACCACGCAGAGGCCAGCTTGGAAACATGCCCTGTCCCATTTCCTCTCTCCCCTTCCCAGCCTCCCACCCCGTTTCCCTCTCTCTTGAATAAACTTGTAGCTCTGCTTCAGGGAACCCAGGCTATTATGATAGACATGGAGGACATGCCCCTGTGGGCTTCCTTCTGAGGTCTAGTTTCCAAATGAGCTAATTATGCAAATGTTAAATGAATATGGAGAACATTAAGTGGACCCATTAGTAATCTAATTATTATTAGTTACGGGATACCTATTTGACTCAGAAAACAGGTAAATGATGATCTGTGTTAAGATCACACAGTGTTAGAGTTCTGAACTGCCTGGCGTAGCCCTAGCCTGATGCTTCCCAGCCTTTGTTTGGGGTTCATCCTTTACAACACAACTGTCTCTAGCTTCCTTCGGGTGGCAAGGATGACTAGGATTCACTTTCCTATTTTTCTAGCTGGACAGTCCCTCCCTGATGAAAAATCCCATTGTTAGAAGAGTGGGTGTAAGCTGTGGGTGACTGTGCCTCGGTCTTGGGGCTTCCTGGGGGCAGATGCTGGGACAGCATATCCTCTGTTCATGGCTAAGTGGTTTCCAAGTTGGCTCTCCTGGAGACGCCGTGAGCTGCCTCACGTTCTTTAAATATATTTTCCGCTTGCCTGACCAGGCGGTGGCGCAGTGGATAGAGCGTCGGACTGGGATGCAGAAGACCCAGGTTCGAGACCCTGAGCTCGCCAGCTTGAGCGCAGGCCCATCTGGCTTGAGCAAAAGCTCACCAGCTTAGACCCAAGGTTGCTGGCTCTAGCAAGGGGTTGCCCAGTCTGCTGAAGGCCCACGGTCAAGGCACGTGTGAGAAAGCAATCAATGAACAACTAAGGTGTCGCAACGGCAATGGAAAACTAATGATTGATGATTCTCACCTTTCTCCATTCCTGTCTGTCTGTCCCTATCTATCCCTCTCTCTGACTCTCTCTCTGTCCCTGTAAAAAATAAAATAAAAAAATAAAGTTTAGATATATTTTCCGCTTAAACCAGCTGAGTGTGTTTTGTGTTTGCAGTAGTGCAATAAAGCACTTTTTAAACCCTTGGGTGATGCTGCCATTGGAAATTGTATGTCATTTAGATTGTTTTCCTTTTTGTCTTATTAGTGTCTCTTTGAAATCTCCATGGCTATAAACTCACTGGGTGGTTCTTAAAAACGATCCTGTTTATAGTGACATCCAACACTTGCAAATGTTTTGGCTTCCAAGAACTGAATTCCAAGAAAACTGAGTGCATGGTAATTAGATTCAACTTCAGGCTTTGATTACTAAACAGAGCAGAGTTGCATCGTTCACTAGTACTTAATTTAAAAAGTATTTAGATACCATGGATATCTGTTTTGGTCACAATATATAAATTAGTTACCTTTATGTTTCATTTATAACTCATCAAACACTTAACTGCCTAAAAAGCTGTTGGTTACAAAGAAGGAAACTTGTCATCACGTCTTAAAAGGTGGCAGGGACATTTGTCTCTGCAGCCATCTGCGATCAAGTTATTTTTAACATGTATTATCACACTCTAATTGATTTGTCTCGAAACTCTGGTTTCCTTTCTTTTCCCTTTTTTTAAATTAACTTTTATATATGAATACATGCATATCATTTTAAAAATTGAACTGTTTTTAAAAGCTTATAACAAGAAACAGTACTCCACCCAGATATTGTGCACTCCCCAGAGGCAAACAAACACTCTGCAGCTCCTCGGGCTGTTCCTTCTGGAGTTTACCATTGTATTTCTAGACAACGTGGATCCATGTGACATAGTCCTTCCTGACTTCTTGGAAGGTGACTGGATTTAGCAGTCTTATACCAGTCACCCCCAGCCTCACTCATCCCACCCCAAACCTTCCCCGTGTCATTGTAACTGGACCTTTAAGTAGTCATTGCTTGCATGATAATGACAATGGGAATGCCATTCACTATAGTTCTTCATACATCACCACATTTCTGTTTAATAATTTGGTGGATCTATATTAGTCAGGAATCTGGCGCAGCAGAACCAATAGGACGGGGCATATAAGTTATAGTGAGGAATTGGCTCGCACAGCTTTGAAGACTGGCAAGTCTCAGGATCTGCTGTGGGCAGGCAGGGATGTTCAGGGGAGTGCTGTTGCCATTCTAGTCCGAAAGTCAGCAGTCCTGATACCCAAGGAGAGCCAATGTTCCCAAGCTCTGCTGATGTCCCAGCTCAAGACACTCGTAGACAGGATGAGCTCCTCCTCACTGAGGGAAGGCCAGCCTTTTTGCTTTTTTCAGACCTTCAACTGGTTGGATGGGGCCCATTCACATTAGGGAGGGCAATCTGCTTTACTTGGTCTACCAGTTCAGAGGTCAATCCCATCTGGAAACACTCTCACAGACACATGCAGAATAATGTTTTACCAGCCATCTGGGCACCCAGTGACCCAGTCAAGTGGACACATAGTATTGTCACAGTACCTTTCTGACATCTCTCAATTTATTTAAGTGCTCGAATACATAAAACAGCCTGCCATTGACAGTTTGCTTCCTCTTGGAAACTTTCCCCATGTGGCACTCCACCCTCCTGCTTCCGTCAGGACTGGCCATGCTCTAGACTGTGGGCACAGCTAGCATCCACTTGTTATGATGGCCCTGTTGACCGCATCCCATGTCATCTGCTTTTCAGTTAATTCTCTTGCTTGGCATGAAGCATGTCTACCAGCAGCTGCTTCTAAGGCGGAGTACAGGATAGTATTTTATCTTGAGGTTTTGCATATCTAAAAAAATGTGTTTACCCTCTGCCCCCACGGTTGGCTTATAATTAACTAGTTTTGGAAATCAGTGTTGGAAATCATCTGCAAATTCGTAAAGTACTGCATCATTGGCTTGCAGCCTTCTGCTTGAGAGAAGACTGGCACCGCTCTAACGCTGCTCTCTTTGTGTGTGATGTGAATTGTGCCCCTGGAAGCTGTTATTCTCTTAGTCTCCAGTGTCCGTACATGTTTGAGCAGTGCAGTGGCTTGGGGTGGGCTCTGTGCGTCCATCGTATCCTGTGCATCCCTCACAAAGTACCCTTTCAAGCTAGAACCTCGTTTCTGGGTCTTTTTTTTCTTTTATTATTTCTTTGGTAACTTTCTTCTTCCTATTTCCCCCCTTCTTTCTGTCTGAATTCTTTTTGGCTAGAACCACCAGTTTTCCGTTTTTTTTGGTGTTTTTTTTTTTTTTTGGTTCTACTTTCTAGGGAGTGTTTGCTTGGCTGCTATCTGGATTCTCTGTTTAACGTTAGATTTTTTTGATCATGTACTTTCCAAGAACTCTTTCTTATTTTTCTATTTCTTTAATGTGGCGTCCTGTTTTTGTCTCATGAATGCAGCATCTGAATCACTCATTTCTCTAAGAGAAACCAGGACTTTAAGGTTCTTTGTATTTTCCCTGCCACAGACCCACACGCCAAGTTGTGTTTCTGTTTGTTTGAACTCTGCCTGTCGTGTCAGAAGCTTTTCTTGAACATCTGGTGACCTTAGTGAGGACTTTGTAAGGCTCAAGAAATCAGATAGAAAGTTCTATGTGTGTGGGTTGGGTGGTCAGCCAATGAGCTTTCCTTGAGAACAGACTTTGAGCTGGCCTTTTTGTTGGGACTTCACATGCAATGTCAGTATAGATAGGGATGTACTTCCTCTAAGGCTGTTCATCTTCTCCAGGGAAGACTCCTTTAGCATCCTGCCTGGAGATGTGGACATGTGGCTGGTGTTCTTGGGGGACCTCGCCTCTGTTCTCCATCCTATCTTCTTCTCAAGTTTGTTGCCTCTCCTCCGTTTCTCCTTAGAGTAAACCTGCTTAGAGAGGAGCGTGTGGACGCAGAGTGGGAAGGGTGATTCTATTTTCCACCGTGGTTCCCATCCCCACCCTTGGTGGAACCTGTGCTCCCCAGGCCTGAGCTGCGGGGGTTGTCTGGCCACTTGGCCTTGGTTCCAGCAGCATCTTTAACAAAGATCCTGAGTTTGCAGCTTATGCTCTTATAACTCTTTCATATACTTTTTCCCCAACTCAGCCAAAATCTTTTATTTGCTGATGTCTCCTTTCTGTTGCCTTTTATCCTTGTGGATTTTGCTATTTTTCATTGTTTTACCAACATTTTGGTAGGGTTTGGGGAGGAAGAGGTGGTGAAGGCAGATAGTCACTCCTCCATATTTAACTGGGAGTGAAAATCGAGAGGCACGCCCTCGCTCCCAGGGACTGCAGAGGGTGCGGGAGTGGGCGGCATGGGGCCTCTGCAGCTCCTGTGCCAAGGATGTGCCGTTTCCCACCTCAGATGCTAGTTCTCCTGTCCTTCTCTTTCTTCCTCGTTTTTTCTGCCCTAGTGCTCCCTCTTCCTGCTCCCCTGCACTCATTTAGCTCTTCTGCTACTGCTGCTTAAAATTATATTTTCAACAAGTCTTTAACATCTCTTTGGACCAAATGCTGTGAAGTTAAGCTTGTTTTCTCTCAGCCAGTGCAGCTCTGCTGTCATAAGCTGTGAGCTTCTGTTTCTTTTGTCTTCTTGTCTGTCCCAAGTGACCTTTTACAAACAATGCCTGTTAGCCACTGTCTAGTTCAGTTACCAGGTGCTAATAGTCAATGACACAAACAGGTTCTTCCAAGTAGTCAAATTTCTCTTAGAGCTAATAAAGCAAAAAAGAAACAAAAACAAAGTAAAACACATGGCCAAAGCAAGCAGAACTGGACAGGTGTCCACACACCTTTGCCTTCTTCCATGCTGATGTTGTTTGACCACACAGGCTGAGAGCTCAGGGTCCACAGAGCCAGGTTTCAGTTCAGAAGAGAGCAGTGTTTACATTTGTCCTTGTAAGAAAGCATCTCGACCTAAATGTTCCCCACCCAGACACAGGCTGCACGTCCCCTCTGTAAGTGTTGACCCTGCCTTGACGGTCTTGGGAACTCACCGTTCTTGGTTTACAATGTTTGTCTTCACAACAGGCCTCTGTGATTAGTATGTAATGTAAACGCCTGCCCAAAACTTAATGGCCTAAGTTTATCCAAGGCCCAAATAATTACCAAATGTTCCTCTTAGATAGGAGACAGATTTCTTTTCCTTGGCAAAGATTTTATGCCAAGATATATTGCGGGATCTTTTACATTCCCTTGGTCTTGTAATAACACCACGCCCAATCCAGCGTTTGATGCACTGGTGGCCTCTCGGAAGGTTGTTATTTTTGATATGTATATTGTTCTCAGTCAGGGGCTATTATATCTGTAAAAAAAATAACACAATCCTATGTCCCCCTTTCCAGGGGTTTATGACACCTGGGAACTTGGATCAAGCTGGGACTGAGACCTAGATCAGGGTGGGTTGTTGCATCAGGGAACCTTCAAAGGGCCTGTGAGTGCCCTTCAGGCTGGAAGAGATGCTCTAGTTGTGGTGTTTAGATAGCAGATTGGGCTGGACATCTGTGGTTTTGGTGAGGCAGGAAGGAAATCATTGAGAATCATCTCTTGCCTCGATTACTCAATGCCTTCCTCACCCGTGTCATGGTGACCCTGGGAACGTGATGTTATCAGCTCCATTTACAAGTGGATGAACAAGATGAGATGGTGAGGCAACATACCCTCCCTAAGGTCATCATTGTTAACTCTCAGGGTCAGGATTTGAACTCAGACCTTTTGACTCTGAGTCTGTGGTCCTTCCACTATCCTCCAGCCGCTTCCTGAGCCCCTTTCCTGGACCATTCATGCAAAACAAGCCAGCTTCCTGCCATTTGAGGATGGGAAGGGGTTGCATGCGGACTGACTCATTGAGGTTGGCTGTCCCCTTTCGTTCATTTCGCTGGGTTGTGCCATGGCCCTCTGTTTCCTTTTGCAGAGACACAGATCAGAGGCATTCCGGCTCTATGCATACTTACTGTATGACCCTGGATGAGTCATTTCCCTTTCTCAGTTTCAGAGTTCTCCATTGTAAGATAAATATATTAAAATTTAGTGGTTCCCGAATCTGGTGCATCAGAATGACCCAGAGAACAGAGGTATATTTTACATGTAAAGTTTACCCACATCAGGTAAACAAGTCAATGATTTTTTAGTAAATTTGCCAACTTGTGCAGCCATCACCATAAATCAGTCTCAGAGTGTTTTCGTGACTGCAGTATTCATATTCATCCCCTTTCTTACCTGCTGCCTCAGGCTCTCAGTGATCCACATACTTTCTGTCTCTGTAGGTTTACTTCTTGACATTTTCTAGACATAGAATCAGACAATATGTGCTTACTTGCATCTGGCTTCTTTTACTTATAGAAGGTTGTTGAGGTTCATTAACGTAGAATGTATGGGTGGTTTGTTGATTTTTATTGCCCAATAGTATTCCATTTGGGTCTACCCATGGTTGATGGGCTTAGCAGACAATGAATAATGCTGCTGAGAACATTTGTGGGGAAGTTTTTGTGGGATGTACGTACGTTTTCATTTTTCCCAGGTTGGTACCGAGAAGCGGGATTGCTGGGTCATATGACAATTCTGCTTTAAACTTTTTTCATATCCCTACCAGCAACATATAAGGGCTCCCTGGGGAGCTTTTTAAAAATTCTTGTTTCTGGGCTTTACTCCCCAGAGGTCTGGAGGGAGGCCCAAGCATTTGCATTTAACAAGCTTCCCAGGTGATTTGGTACATCTGGTTGGAGGTGTGTGTACCCACTCACTGAGACCAGGTGACCTCTGAAGCCTCACCGAGGCCCCGTGTCTCTATTAGTTTTTGCCTCTAGAGCAAGTCGCATATTCCTGCCAAGTCTTTCTCAGTGTTTGTTCTTGGGTCAGAGAAGCAGTTCTGCAGAGCAGTGCTGGGGACCAGGCCAAGTCAATGGCATAAATTGGGACCGCACCTGTCCCGTGTTATCCTCCATGCAGACTGACACTCCATGCCTCTGGCTTTGTAAGCATAAAATTTTATCGCAGCTTTCTGTGTGTTACCACGCTGTAAAAAGCACCATAAACTCAGCGGTTTGGTTTTTAGTGCATCTCAAAGTGTCCTGTTCCTTTAAGTCATAATCTTCGTTGCTGTCATTTTTGCAGCTTCTTAAAAATGCCTTATTCCTACCTTGTCATTTATTAACTGTGACTACTTATTGGCTCTGAACCTCGGTTTCCTTATCTGCAAAATGGAGTAATAATATTGACATTGTGACCTGACCAGTGGTGGCACAGTAGATAGAGCGTTGACCCAGGATGCTGAAGTCCCTGGGTGGAAACCCCAAGGTCACAAGCTAGAGCACAGGCTCGTCAGTTTGAGCGCAGGCCTGCCAGCCTGAGCGTGGGGTCACCAGCTAGAGCACGGGATCACTGACATGATCCCATGGTCAGTGATTTGAAGACCAAAGTTGCTGGCTTGAGCAAGGGGCCACTGACTCAGCTTGAGCCCCCCAACCCCCATCAAGTCACATATGAGAAGCAATCAATAAAAACTGAAGTGAAGCAACTATCAGTTGATGCTTCTCGTCTCTCTCCTACCCCTCTTTCTCCTCTCTCCCTTCCTGTCTCTCTCTCTCAAATTATATATATATATATATATATATATATATATATATATATATATAGAGAGAGAGAGAGAGAGAGAGAGAGAGAGAGAGAGATATCTCTTCTTATGCTTTTTGGTCATGTGTATAGCTTCCATTATTTCTTTAACTATATATTTTTTATAGTAAGAATATGTAACATGAGATCTACCCTCTTAACAAATTTTTAAGTGTACAATACAGTATCGTTAACTGTAGTATGTATTGTATAGTAGGTTTCCAGAACAGACTCATGTTGCATAACTGAGGCTTTCTGCACAGGAGTTAGCATCTCCTCATTCCCTTCTTCCCAGCCTCAGGACACCTCCACTCTACTCTGTGATCCTATGTGTTTGACTATTTTAGATATGCACAAACAGGCAGTGTGTATCCTGTGACTGACTTCTTAGTGTAATGTCCTCAAAGTTCACCCATGTTACTGCATATTATAGGATTTCCTTCATTTTAAGGCTGAGTAATAGTCCAGTCTACATTCACCCATCAGTGAACATTTAGGTTATTTCTACATTTTGGGTATTGTGAATAGTGTTTAAGAACAGTGGAGTGCTCATAGCTCTTCAAGATCCTGGTTTCTGTTCTTTTTTATTAATACCCAGAAATAGGATTGCTAGGACATATGGTAGTTTTACTTTTAGTTTTTTGAGGACTCTCCATACTGTTTTCCGTAGTAGCTGCACCATTTTGCATTCCTACCAACAGTATGCAAGGGTTCCAGTTTCTCCAAATCCTCGCCAACTCTTGTCTTTTTTCATTTTTTTTTTAACCATCCTAACAGGTGCTAGGTGGTATCTCATTGTGGTTTTGATTTGCATTTCCTGACAATTAGTGAAGTTGAGCATCTTTTCATATGCCTGTTAGCTATTTGTATATCTTCTTTAGAAAAATGTCTATTCAAGTCTATAGCCCAATTTAAAATCTATTAGCTATTAGGGTTTTTTGTTTGTTTTTGCTCTTGAGTTGTAGGGGTAGGAAATTAACCCCTTATCTGATACGTGGTTTGCAAATATTTTCTCCCAAGGTAGATTGCCGTTTCACTCTGATGATTATTTCCTTCAATGTGCAAAAGTTCTTTAGCTTGATGTTCTTCCACTTGTCTTTTTTTGCTTCTGTCACCTATGCTCTAGTGCAGTGGTTCTTAACCTGGGTTCTATCGAACCCTAGGGGTTCGATGAGTCCGTCTCAGGGGTTTGGAGAAGCCTCTGCCGTGGAGGCCAGAATAAAGTAATACCATAATTTGTTGTGAGTTCATGCACTTTGTTGGTTTTGTTCTTTGAGCAAGGTGATGTTAATGCACTGCTCATTTTGTGCACCAGTAAAACAACATATACTATGTCTTGAATTTGGAAAAAAAATCTTATTTTATTTATCACTAAAGAAGGGTTCAGTGAATGCGCATATGGAACTGGTGGGTTCGGTACCTCAAAAAAGGTTAAGAACCACTGCTCTAGTGTTGTAACGATGAAAACATTGCCAAGACCAATATTATAAAGCTTTAACCTCTACATTTTCTTCTAAAGGTTTACTGTTTCAGGTCCTAATTCATTTTAAGTTAACATCTGTGTCTGTATGGTCCAATTCCCTTTTTTTTTTTTTTAACATGTAGATAGTCAGTTTTCCCAACACTACTTGCCAAAGAGAATGTCCTTTTCCCTTGTATTCTTGGCGTTCTTCTTGAAGATAAGTTGACTGTATATGATGGTTTGATTTCTGAGCTCTTTATTTTGTTTCATTGGACTGTGTGTCTGTCTTTATGCTAGTAACCTACTATGTAGCTCTGTGTATCACATTTTGAAATCAGGAAATGTGTGATGCCTCCAGCTTCATTCTTTCTCAAGATTGTCTTGGCTGTTTGGGGTCTTCTGTGGTTCCATGTGAGTGTTAGTACTATTTTTCTTTCTTTCCTTTTTAAGCTGTAAAACTATTTTTCTTTTTATTTTATTTAATTTTTAAAAATTTATTGGGGTGACATTGGTTAATAAAATTATATAGGTTTCTGGTATACAATTACTAGTCATTTCTGTATAAAAATGGGATTTTAATAGATATTGCATCAGATCTGTAGATTTCTTTAAGTGTATTGTGGTTTTAACAATCTTAAGACTTTTAATCTATGGGCCCTGAGTTGGTGGATAGAGTATTGTCCCAGCATGCCAATCATGGCACATATGAGGAGCAACCAATGAGTGCACAACTAAATGGATTAAACAGAACAACTAAGTGGAACAATGAGTCAATGCTTCTCTCTGTCTCTCTCTCTCAAATCAATGGAAAAAAAATTTTTTTTAAGGCTTTCTATCCATGAACACAGTATGTCTATCCATTTGTTTGTCTTCTTTTAAATTTTTTCCCATCAATGTTTTGTAGCTTTCATTGTACAAGTCTTTCATCTTCTTACAGTTGACCAAAAATACAAGGGTTTATTGCTAGACTCTCCATCCCGTCCCAGTGATCTTTAAGTCTAGCCCTGTGAAAATACCGCTTTGTCTTTGCCACTGTAACTTTTTGCAGCAAGTTTTAAAATTTGACAGTTTGAGTCCTTCAAGTTCATTGTTCTTTTCCAAGAGCCTCTTTCATTATTCACTGGTCATTGCTTTTCTGCAGTGCCAGCTTACAAGCCTTTACTTTGCTACTGTGTTGTTTACTTTGCTACGTGTACTATAAAATAAGCTGCATGTGTATGATCTCACTCTTATTTTTCACTTGATGTGGGTTTATTTCTTCTCCTGTAGGTTCCTCTAGATCAGGGGTGCTCAATGCGTAGATTGAGATCTACTGGTCAATTGCAAAGGAAGTGTGGGTAGATCACATGACATTAAAAAGACATTTGTCTTTTGATTGGCATACAGGGTAGCCAATCTGACGTCTGAACTTTTGACACCCTACGCATGCACGTTAAAACCGTGCTAACTTGTTCAGTTACATTGCTGTGTAGTTAGCCTTCAATTTATTTAAACTAAATACAACAAAGGGTATAAAAATGAGTGCCATAGCTGGTCCAAGTAAGAAGCCTAAAACCTACCACTTTCATACAGAATGGGAGGGGATTTTTTTCACTATGTCATATTCTAAGTGCGTTTGCCTCATCTGTCTGTGTGCCATTGCTATTCCAAAGAAGGGAAATGTGGAGCAGCTTTTTCGGACTGTTTCTAAAAACTATGACATTGACTTTCCTCCAAAAAGAGAGCTGAGAAGGAGAAAGGTGAAAGAAGAATACACAATATTAAATAGTAATAATAGTAACTTAAATAATGATAATATAGAAGAAATAAATTTATGTTCTGCATTTTTATTGTAGGTAGATCATTTTGACTTGGTCATCATATAAGTAGCTCGCAAGCTGAAAAAGTGTGGCACCCCTGATCTAGATACTCCCTTCTTCCATGTGACTGACTCTACCTCACTTCTCAATCTGCAGTTTGACGGCCACTATATTTCTCTTTAATCCTCTGGTTCAATTCTGACATGTTATTGTAACCATCTTCATGGCTGGAGAAGTAGAACCTTTGTCGTTGGGTCCCTGGGACACCCTTGCCTTCAGCCCTCAACTCCCCTTACGGTCGGCCAGCCTGGTTAGGGACTCAAGCCAGGAGACCACTCAGGGTGTCTGAGATCTGGCTTAGTAGCTTCCACCTTTCCCACTGACACTGGTATTAGTGCTCTTTCTGAAAAGGGCATCTTGGACTCATCTCAGTGAGCCTCTTGGGTTTTATTATAATCAGGATTATGGTTTTTACTATTATTGCTCTTTCATCCTCCCATGTTATTCATATGCCTGTCATTTCCCCCGGAAAGAGTAGGTGGCTTGCTCCAGTTAGGAAGACTAGAAGGCTGGAATAGACCCTGTCTCTTTATGTCAGGTCCAGTGACACTGCCTTCCTCCTAGAGGGTTCTGTTTTCATCTGTCTCTCACAAAGAACATGGACATTGAATCCAGATGAATGTAGATCTGGTTCTAGCTCAGGCCCTTGCTAATTGTGCAACCTCAGACACATTTCTTAAACTCTATGGGCCTTAGCTTCTTCGTCTGTGAAATAGGAATAGCAGTGCCAGTTTTGCAGGGTTAATGCCAGATCGAATGAAATAAGGAATGTCAAGTGCTGGACATCATGGTACCTGGCCCAGGTGCTGGGTATCTTTGAGAGCCTCATATCTCCTTTGCCATGATGCTTCCCATTATGTGGAATTTGCAGATTCCTTCTCAGATGGCCTTTCACCTGGTTTGGGTATCAGACCTCTGGCTGCCCCTTCCCTGTGCACCTGCCCGACCCTCTCGGATTCTGCTCTGAGTTGTGTTTCGTCGCGCCCAGCTGGACAGTGGAGGCGAGAAGCACAGAGCAGAATGATGATTCAGAGGGAGAAATGATGTAGGATGACTTGTAACGGACTGTTTTAAACTGTTTTACCATATTTTGAGATGTTGAAACTTAGCTTTATTTTTACATGCCTAACTCTTGGAGAGGGGCAAACTGAGGATTGAGGGTGCTTTGACATTCTTCGTATAGTCGTCCCATACTTTTTAGAGGAGGAAGGGCCATTGTAGGTAGCAGCTCCTTTGTTCTTCTGGGTATTTCAGCTCTGGCTTCAAATTTGGCATGCCACACTGAACATGTGGGTGACAGCTACTGTCACTCAAACCTGATAGTTGTCAGGACCACCACAGGACCCTTCATCAGAGGACTTCCAACCATTCAGGGCCCTCTTTGAGAATAATTCTGGCAAGTACCATTTTTCCCTCTTTAGTTAGTATTTCTTATGTTTTTAGCATCTTGCCATGTTCCTGAATGGCCTGGCCCTTCCTCTGGCACTGGAAGAGATCCTGACCTTTTAGAAAGCCCTAAACTAATGCATGGTGACTCGCACACCTCCAGGGGATAAGAAATGGAATTTAGATATATATATATATACACACATATATATTTATATACACATACAATACACACACACATACACACATACATACCTTTTGACAGTTTAAAAAATCTGTTTGCAATATATCTTACAAATGGAGCAGTCTGGAACAAACAGGTAAGTTATCATCCCTATTGTATAACAAAGGCCAACTTTTCATACAAAGAAAGCTTTCTATATATAGATATGTTTCCTCCAAACACCTAACAGAACTGAACTTTTTCTCAAATTTTATTTTTATCTACTCTGTCCTCAAGGATACAACATTGCTCTATGTTTTAATTTATTTTTCCAATAACTACCCAAGTTAACAGAAGAATGTAAACAGTACCTTTATTGAAAACCAGCGGAGTATGTCTCTCAAGACAAGGACCTTTGTCTAGAAGGGGTTTACAGAGCTGCAGAAGGAAGGCTGGGAACTTGGGGAGCTTTGATTCATGCTGAGCATTAGGGGTTGGCTTGGTTGTGATTTCTGGGACAGATGCTAATAGAAGGGTTCATAAAACTTCTCATTGCGTTCCCACTAAATCCCTCAGGGCTGGTTCAATACAAAACCCAGCTTTTTAATTCCCTAATGCTTATCAACCCCCCCCCCCCAAATGCTCCATTAAGACTCTAGTATAAGAATAAGAAGAACCAGCCTGACCAGGCAGTGGCACAGCGAATAGAGTGTCGGACTAGGATGCAGAGGAACCAGGTTCAAAACCCTTAGGTCGCCAGCTTGAGCCCAAGATCACGGGTTTGAGCAAGGGGTCACTTGGTTTGCTGTAGCCCCCCAGTCAAGGCACATATGAGAAAGCAATCAATGAACAACTAAGGTGCCACAATGAAGAATTGATGCTTCTCATCTCTCTCCCTTCCTGTCTGTCTCTCTCTGTCTCTGACACACATACACACACACACACACACACACACACACACACACACACAGTAAGAAGTACCAGTAAAAACCTAGAGAGTAGAATGTGTTCTTTGTGATTGCTCTGCCTCCTCTGAACGCTTTGTGTAATGTCTGGCAATAGAACAGTATATGAGAACTTTATTAAGTTCCAAATTAAGAAATTATAAGCCAGATAATAAAATAAGGGGATTGTGCTGGCAGAGTCTAAGAGAGCATCAAGTGCCTTGATAAAAATATCTTTCCCCTAAAGAACCATCTTCTGAAATCACAGCCAAGGGGGAGTCCTTTTGCTCTGAGATTTTGCTATTGTCCAAAGCAGTATGTGTTTGAGTAAAACACTTGTAGGACACAGGAATTCACTAAAAGCAAAGGCAAGGGAGATCTGGACAGAGATGAGTCTTATTTCATGTAACCAGAGCCTCTGCTGCAGGACTAAGGACACTGCTCTGCCCTAAAGTCATTTTCCCCTAATTACCTTGGAATTTTTCTCTCATAAAGGGTTGGGGCTGCTGTTGTTGTGTGTATGTTTTTTGAACAAAAATAGGGATTAAAGGTAAGAGAGAAAAAACCAACTCTGATTCTATCACTCAGAAAGGACTACCATTATTCTTTGGTTTCATGTGGTATTTAATTTTTCAACAAAAACCAAAACCATACTATATATAATGTGTTTTAGTCTGCCATCCTAAACTTAAAATATATATTGCAAACAGCTTATAGACTAACGAAAAGAGACTCAGATTGTGATGTTTAGTGTTCCACATACCCCGTTTAATGGATGGGTCATAACGAGTATTAATTGCCCATGGGGGCTGTCTTGGTTGTTTGTGGGCTGTCTCTATGTGAAGCAACATTTTAGCAAACATCACACATATGCCTTTGCGTATTGCAGGGTAAGCATTCCTCTCCTCTGCGCTGTTTCTAAAGAGTGGCTCCCCTTCATTTATTGTTGAACAGCTTTCTGGGTCTCGTGTCCCTTTATATTTCTACTTTTACAGATTATTATTAATGTTTTCTGCTGATCACCACCTCTCTTTAGTTGTCAGTAAACCTTCACCTTACACTCAACTATGGGGGTCTGGGGCAAACAAGCCTGGTTCACCTGGCTCTGAACTGTACACTAGAGTTTCCTGATCATGATGCACATTGGAGTCCATTTCATGGGGAGCTTTAAAAACTCTTGGAGCCTGGCTCCCAAATCCAGATATTGATCTAATAGGCATGGGGCAAGGCCACTGTGGTAGTTGTGGTCAGTCCTCATGGACCCTTCCATAGATATATATTCCCTTTCAGTCGGTCCGTTATTTATTTATTTATATATATAAGCAGGGAGAGAGAGAGACAGGAACATTGAGCTGATTTTGTACGTGCCCTGACTGGGGAATCCAACCAGCAATGTCTGCACCCTGGGATGATACTCCAACAACCAAGCTATCTGGCCAGGGCTTAACTTTTTTTTTTTTATTTATACACAGAAAGAGGGAGGAAGAGACAGAAATGGGGGAAGGGAAGCATTCATTTGTTGTTCCACTCAGTCATGCATTCATTGGTTGCTTCCCATGTGTGGAAGCAACCAATTGAACCTGCAACCTTGTCATTTCTAGATGACGATCTTAACCAACTGAGCTAACTGGCCATGGCCCAGGTGGTTCTATGTGTGTGTGTATGTGTGTGTGTGTGATTTCATTCAGACTTTCTGTATTTTTTATTTAACCTTTTAAAAAACTCATGTTGCCTCATGAACAGTTTTCTAAATTGCCTCCTCATTTAGTAACCATGATTTTAGGCCTACCCCAGTATAATTTTGAGTTTATTGACAATAACTTATTTTCAATTCTTTAACAACGAACTCTTCAGTTGACTTGCTGGAGAAGCAGCCAAAGGTAGTGAAGGCAGACCATGACTCTGGTTATAGGTCATGTGGATCTGACTTACAAACTGCTCTGCGCCTGTGTGACCACAAGCAAGTTGCTTAAATTCTCCTGACTTCCATTTGGCCATTTGTAGTGAGAATGATCAAGTAATACCTATCCCATCTAGTCACTGTGATGAGTAAATGAGGGGACATACGGAACACATTCAGACAATGTTTGTGTGTTAGAAATAATGTCATAAAATATCTCTGAGGGTAGCTCTCAAGTACCCTATAAGATAGGAGGCATTGTATTTTAAACTTTTTATATTTTTATTTTGTGAAGTATAGCTTTGAACTCTTCATATCCAAGTGACACTCCAGTGTGTCTCTGGTATAACTCCTTTAGTAATGTGTGCTACTGCCTGGCAGCCGCTCCCCTTTGGTCCTCTCCTCTCCTTTCCTGGGTTCTCCTTGCCGCCCCCCCCCCTCCAAGTGAACCATGGAATTATTCATGCGCTTTCTTCTGAAAAGTAATTTAATGTCTCTTTTATAAAAAATGATTTTTCTCTGGGCTATTGGAGACCCCCTCTATGGTGATTTGAGACTGAAATTATAATTCAGAGCTTCTGAATTTGAAGGTGTGCTTCAACGTAGGTAAAATTCTATTCTACCTGGATGTTGGCAGGAGGTCCCCTGTCCCCTGGAGCTTGTGGGGAGGGGAGGACATGTCACTCAGCCTTTGCAGTGCACGGCATTAGAAAAATGGGGTGCCTTTTGATCCCTTTTGCAGGTGGGGTGCTTGTTGGGATCTGAGCCCTGGTATCCATCCTGGCCTGTTGCTGCAGCTGCAGGGCGTGCTGACTTTATAATCAGACCAGCACCAGTGGGTCTGTCCGTGGGAGCGACGTCGGGGTGGGTTTACTTTGGGACCTATTTCCAGAGACAGAAGTTTAGAGTAGTAGGTTGAGTCTCTTCTCTAGCAGGGTTTCCAGGCCCTATACGATGGGATTTCATGGGCCTAGGGCTATGCAGAGATTTTTCTATCCCAGGTTAGACAAGGTGGGAGTAGACAGAGCAGAGCTGAGATCCCAGTCGAGAAACCAGAGTCTGCCGAGATGGAAAGCCAATGGGTCACCAGCACCAAAGGGAGGTAGGCGCTGAGGCTGGAATGCGCAGCAGGAAAGGCGCGAGTCGGGGAGAGGGAACATGCAAGGCCAGCAGGTCCCGTGCAGCACAGAGGGCTCTACACTGTGGCTCAAGGCAGGTACCTCACTGGTGTGGTACACACACCTACAGAGGGACCTACACGTCCAAGATCCAGGAGGGATGGTTTAGGTGTGTCGAGGGGGCAGTGAGCTAAGGCAGCAAGTAATGAAGACTTGGGGTTGTTGTCTCTAAACAAACCCCTACCCATGCTTAACCCAGTGGGTACAGCCTTCTCTGGGCTGCATGGTGTCTGCTTGTCTGGGAGAAAGGGCCCATAATGATCTGTCAGTCACTTCTCCTCTGCTGATCAAGATTGAACTCGCTTTCTTCCCAACACTGTGTCCCCCTCCCCTAGTCTGCCATGCCTCTGGCTCCTCACCAGCCCTCCTCCACAGCCCACTGCCTACTGCTTGGTGCAAGGGGCCTGGGAGGCCGCCCTTCCCCAGCAGGCCTCGGCTCGGTCCTTAGGAACGGCAGCCCATGTTTGGAGTAGGTTGCATGTCACTCCAGGCGCTGACCCCTATGTCAGGGGTATGTGCCCAAGTTGTGTGCCCCTCACGGCTCTTTGCCATTCTGATTTCATAATACCCTCACCCAGGAGGAGACTCTGATCTGCCACAAACTCCCCAAGTGATTCTGGTCGTCGGCACAGCTGGGTGTCACCTGCTCCAGCACCGGCAGTTTCCCCATGTTGTTCAGAACAGTGGCCAAACATGCAGGCAGGACCCACAGAGACAGAGACTGACATCAGTGAGCTGCTAGCAGAAAGAGAGGCTCATCATGGGCCGGGGCTTGCTGATCTCTGGCAGACACTCTTGTCTGCTTCAGTGGAAGCAGGGATGCAGAGGCCAATGATAAATGGCCTGTGAGGTTGTAAAGAGTAATGTGACCTGAAGACTTGACTTGTGCAGCCAGTCAGCTCTGTGGATTTTGCACAGTGGCATTTCCCCTTGTTTCTGTTTTTATTGGGGGAAGAACTAGGGCTGTGGGCCTGACAAAGACTGCTATCGATTCCTGAATGTGCCACTTATTCCAGAATCTTCCCCTTCTAGCTTTTCTGTGTTCCTGTTGACACTTCTTCCCTGGAGTCTTGCACTGAGTGTGATTCATCTGGGTGAGACTTGCTCACAGCTGGACGCTGGTGCCCGGGGTCCTCAGAGGGGATCATTGACTGGTGTCCTAGGTTCCTTCCAGCCTGATGTGTGACTCTGGCATGGCCACAGAAACATTTAGTTGGAGAACGGTGCAGGCAAAGGGAGGTGCTTGAGCACTCACTGGGTGTTAGGCCTTGGACCCTGCTGAGCTGCTCCTAACACCAGAAATGTGGGCTTTTCCACTTTGGTCTCCAAGGACCCCTTTGCCCAAATCCAGAACAGGCCCCTTTGGTTTTCTCCTTTCCCTCGGTGGGCCTAGTTGTGACCTCCAAGATTAGATGGTAAAAGTCAAGAAGGGCACATCCCTGAGGAGTACTGCAGGCTGAGGAGCAGAGTGGGCTCAGGCCCTCCACTCCCCTTACCTTGTCTGTGTTGGGATGCCTCTTCCTAGCTCCGCTCCTCCAGAAACCATGGGGGAGGGGAGGGGAGGGATGGGGTGGGGAGGGGAGAAGAGGGGAGGGGCGCTTGCTCTGAGAGTCAAGCCAAAAGGACTGTATTGTGCAAAAGCCAGGCCCTTCAGTCTTTGTGAAATGTGGTTAAAGCCTGGCCTACCTGGCTGTGCCCGTAGGACCCTTGGTTGGACTGTTTGTATCACCCTCACTAGGTGAGCAGTGAAGGGGAACAAGGATGCCGTGCGCTCCTTTCAGAGGCTGGATGGTGCCTGGACACTTCTTACTTTGGACCCTAACCCCTCCTGCATGGAGACCGAGGGAAATGTCGCTGATTCTGTTTGCCATACTGAGTGCGGCGTTTCTGCCCTGGTATATTACAAGGTAGCCGGTTTCCAGAACCATTACAATAGACGGCATCACCCTGCATACTTATAGGTGCATTTGGCAGCAAGTGTTTCAGTCTGATCACTAAACTGGGGCCCTAACTCTCTTTCCTCCTTTCTGTTTCTTGCCCAATTTGAGGATTATATCAGTTATCTCCCTTCAGGAAATGCAAGAGCATTACCTAAGAACCCTGAAGTTACTTTCTAGGAACTCAGGTGCTGCTACTTCGGAAGATGCTTGATCTCCAGGGTCCTCCTTCCTTGTCTGTGATCAGATGCATTCAAGCAAGCGACACGAGCTAAAAGAAGCTACCAAAACGCTTATTTGCTGCACCTCGGACAATGACTCTCCCCAGCAGACTTGCGGGTTTGTGAAGAAAGTGGTAGAGTATGAAAGGTCATTAGTCATCCTGGCATCTTGAGCTCATGTCATTATAAAGTAAATATAGTTACTAAATGGATCCAGATGCGATCACATGCGTGTGTCCAGTGAAGAATATTTTCTGTCCTTGGCCCGGGCAGTCAGCTCATGAGGCCCATTCATAGCACCTTTCTTCCATCGAGGACCAGCGGCCCCTTATGCGTACTCTTTACATCTCTCTTTCTGAACCCTCTGATGAAAGGTAGGCAAGTGTTTCCTGATTAGGATCCTGGGGGTCGGGGGACCCAAGGGAGAAAGGAGGCTTTTTTCCATGTCCCAGAGATATGGATGACAAAGAAATGAAAATTACATGGCTGATCATCCACCAACTTGGGACAAGCCATGTTTCTCGATTAATCTTATTGTCTACTGTGTCACAGTATACAGATTTCAACCCGAGACACTGCCAGTCCCTAGAGGATGTATTTAAGTCTTAGAGGAGCCCCTGCAATCTATAGATGGAGGCGTCCAGTTACCGTTAAACACTGGAGTCTTTACCTGGGAGAGCCATCTTCCCAGGACCACCCCCAGAAGAGGAGTCAGTGGCACGGTGGAATGCAGAGAGGCCACTGTGAGGGAGGACGGGGCACATAGTGAATGGAGGGCAGTGGTCCACTGGGGTTTGGAGCCTTTTTACATATAGGTTTCGGTCTTGTAGACTTCCGAGTTACTCTACCTCTCTGAGTTTCTTTATCTGTTAACTGTGAGGTGCCGGTAGGATTAACATAGTTATAAACTGTCCAGGACCTCGGATGCATCTAATATGCAGTAGCTTTTATGACCTTCATTAACAAGATTATCACAGGTGGAAAATGAGGTTTTCCAGGAGAGGTTGGTGAGTAAAGGGAAAACTGTTTAATTGCTGCATGGTGCTTACCTGCAGCCCTGTGGAGTCCATCCTGCTGGGAAAGGCCTCTCCTGACAGCCAGCTTCACGCCTGTCCTTCTGGAGTTCCTGCTCACTATCAACACAAGCATCCCAGGTTCTCTGGGTCCTGGAGTTGCACAGGTTGCCGTTGCCGCCACCACGGCCAACATAGGCCACCTTTCCGTTACCTCTGGAGGCAGTGGACGGTGCCTACTTTACCCCTCAATCATGTGTAAGAGCTGGAAGGCTTACAGATAGGGATGGTGAGGAAGGGAGTTATATATTTATTGGTGCCTTTTCTGTGGCCAGCCCCTTGCTGGGAAAGTCAAAGATTTCATCTCGTGTTTAATCCTGCCACAGCCCTGGGAAGGACAGTCGTCCCAGGAAACCGTGGAGATCCCCATGTGTCTTCCTCAGAAGTCAGTGCTCACTCCTGCTCACCCTCGTGCTTCCTGGGGTAACCTTCTTAAGAAATTGAGGTAGTCTGACCAGGTAGTGGTGCAATGGATACAGCATCGGACTGAGATGCTGAGGACCCAGGTCTGAAACCCTGAGGTCACCAGCTTGAGCGCAGGCTCATCCATCTTGAGTGCGGGGTTGCCAGCTTGAGCATGGGATCATGGACATGACCCCATGGTCACTAGCTTGAGGCCAGAGGTCACTGGTTTGAA
This sequence comes from Rhynchonycteris naso, assembly GCA_037038555.1. NCBI lineage: Eukaryota > Metazoa > Chordata > Mammalia > Chiroptera > Emballonuridae > Rhynchonycteris > Rhynchonycteris naso. Next base: position 121,841,076 of record CM072999.1, on the reverse strand, counting down.
GCCCAACATCGCTGGCTTGAGCCCAAGATTGCTGACTTGAGCAAGGGGTCACTGGCTCAGCTGGAGCCCCCCCTCCCCATCAAGGCACACATGAGAAAGCAATCAATGAACAACTGCGAATGGATGCTTCTCATCTCTCTCCCTTTCTATCTGTCCCTCTCTCTGTCTCTCTCTTGCTTACTAAAAAAAAAAAAAGAAAAAAGAAAAAAAATTGAGGTGAACGAAGCAGCACCACGTACAAAAGGTTTGCAGGGGAGGAGTTTCGAAACGTGCTTGCGCTTTGCTGAGTATGGATTTATAGCCCACTCGATTCTTAGCCGGTAATGTCTCTTAGCTGGTATCTGAGAGAGCAGTAGATCCCCGAGATCCCTCTTGCACAGGGTCCTGTGGTCAAGTTAAGTCATGAGTGCCGCGTGCTACACTCCTGCCTTGACTACTCACTGTGCACATTGGCATGTGAGAGGCTATGAGAAAGGCCTGCAGTTAAAAACCATAAAACAAAACTTACTTAAAATTACTTCCTCCAGTGTCTTCCAAACATGGAAGACATACTATGGATCTCTTCCTGTTACGTGAAACAAGGGGTTGTAGTCTGTTGACTTTCTTCACAGACCGTACTTCTGAAATAGCCTGAAGTACAGGCATAAATTTCTTAAATTTCTAATGTGGCATCATTTTCAAGTCTGGGAGGATGCTCGAGCACCACCTAGAACTTTTTCCTTTGCGCTGCTCCGGGTCCCACTCTGTGGCCATCCCTCACAACCATCGTCCTGCTAGGCTCTAGGACAACTTGCCGTCTTTGTTTCTTGGGGATCTTCTGTTATTCTGATATGTGAACGTTGCTCTTCTTGACTGGAACCCCTTATCACTGGCGTGACACATGACTTAGTATTATACTCACTTTCTACATCACTATGATTTATTGCGTGTTAAGTTTACTTAAGATGCTGGCATACTGACCCTTTAAGACTAAGTGTGTCAGGGATTCCCTGAGACCACCCTCAGGCTTGAGGATTGTGGAAAACTGTTATACTCACAGTGATGGTTTATTGCAATGAAAGGATACCGGTTAAAACTAGCAAAGGGAAAAAAAACATGGGGTAAAGTCCCAGAGAAACAAGGAGCGAGAGTCCAGGTAGGACTGCCCAGTAGAATTGTACAGGAATGCATTGATTATCTCCGCAATAATGTAACGCGTGTGCTGACCAGAGAGGCATACCTGAGCTTTGGTATCCAGAGTGTTTTGGTTTTTTTTTAAATTTTTTATTTTCAGAGAGAGAAAGGTTTGTACGGGGGTCAGTCAGGTAGATATACAGCACCTGCATGACTGACCTCAGCTATTCAGACAGCAGCGCCTGCCCATTCCCCCACTCCAGGCAAGAACAGGTGCTCACCACAGATCACTTTGCAAGGATAAACTTATGTGGTCACACTGCTGACCAAGGCCAGAGGTAATCAACGCTTAATCAGGACAATAATTCTAGGGCTCAAAGTGTATTTCCCAGTAGCCTGGCCAAGAGCCTGTTTGTCCTTAAGACAGACACTCTCTGTATGTGCAGGGTGGACATCACAGGCCTGTTGTTATCTGTCCCCCCCTTAGCCCTTTCTGCCTACTAAAATTTAAGTTGCTCTTATAAGTTGCTGCTTTCGTAGAATTACTGAATTCAAGTCAAATAGCGGGTACTTCACACTGATATATTTTTCCTGACTGAGTGCATATTGAAACGTGTTGGAGATAATTTTTGGTCTTGTTTTGAAAGGTCGGGATAGCCCTTTCTCTTTCCTTTCTTTTTATTTAATTATTTTTTTTCTAAAATTAAAATTCACCATTTTAACCTGTTTATAATATACAATACTATAGTCGCTTTTAGTATTTCACAGTGTTTTGTAACCACTGCCACTACCTAATCCCAGAACATTTCCATCATTCCCCAAAAGAAACATCGTCTTTCATTTCCCCCTCCTTCTATCTCTTGCAACCATGAATCTACCTTTTTTCTCTGTACATTGACCTATTCCAGGCATTTTATATAAAATGAAATCATATGTAGCCTTTGGGACTGGCTTTTTTCACGTAGCATAATACTTCCATGTTTCACTCACGTTGGTATGTGGAGTAGCTCTTCATTTCTTGTTTTAACATTACACAATATTCCATTGTGTGGATGCACCACATTTAGTATATCCATTCCTCTGTGTGTGGATATTTGAATTGATTCTGCTTTTTAACTCTTAGAAGTATTACTGCTGTGAATATTCGTGTATGCATTTTTATGTGAACATACGTTTTTGATTCTTTTGGGCATATACTAGGAGCAGAATTGCTGGGTCACATGGTAACTCTGTAAGAACCTTTTTGAGGGTTCTGACATTCCCACATCCATGCCAACACTTGTGAGTGTTGTTCACTTTTTTTATTTCCACCATCCCAGTGGGGGGGGGGGGTGTGAAGTGGTATCTCACTGTGACTTTATTTTGCTTGTCCTTAGTAAATCATGGTGTTGATTATCTTTTCGTGTGCTTGCTGACCATTTATGTGTCTTCTTTGAAGAAACATCTATTCAAATCTTTTGTCCATTTAAAATCTTTTGTTGTTTGACTTCTATTGTTAGGTTATAAGAGTTCTCTATATATTCTAGGAACTAATCAGTTATATGCTTTACAGATATATTCACCCATTTTGTGGGTTGTCTTTTCATTTTCTTTATGGTCTTTCTTGAAATACAGGTGTTTAGACTGACCTGTGGTAGTGCAGTGGATAGAGTGTTGACCTGGAACGCAGAGGTCACAGGTTTGAATCCCTAGGCTTGCCCAGTCAAAGCACATACAGGAGAAAACTGTTATAAAGTACTGTAATTTAATCTGTGGGTTACACAGAGACACCTAGGCCGGTTACAAAAGAAATTTTAGGAGGAGATTTATTAATAAGCTGGCTACATATGACTACATGGGGTATAGCTAACCCAAATTGTACAGCCTCGATTATAGTCTTGAACCTGGTTATATAGACATGATCACATACTGGTTGGGGGGAAAAGGAGGGGGAGCATGATACCAAAGTAATTTACTGATAAGGTTACAACATTTATCTGTAGGATTTATTAAAAGGGAAAACATTCCTACACATCAAGACCACAAGATAACACAATAGTGATAATTGTTTTACATACCCGACACACAGTAGTGGTAAATGTTTTACATTTCAATACAGTAGCAATAAATGTTTTACATATCAAAGACATTCCCAAATCTTCTAGGGTTTACAACCAATTCCTGTGGGAAATGAAATGGTTAGTCTAGGATAAGGAGAGAAGCTAAATGAAATTACCTTTGCTAAAAGTATTGGGGCTAGCTTATTAGGAAACCCAATAAGCTAGTCCCCGCTTGTTTAGTTTACAATTTTTTATACATAGAAAGGATTTCAAAAGGGCTGATTATTAGAAAGCATATAAAATGTTACAGAATGCAGGTTTACAAGCAAGGGAAGTGGGCTCATGATCCCTTTGTCTAGAGGTATACTCACTCTCAGGACGCCAGGAGGGGAGGAAGAGTTACAGGAATTTTTAATTAATATATGTAAACACTGTCTCCTAAAGGCTCTTAAGGAAGGGGAAGAGGAAGTTTTCAGATAAGTTCTACCTTCTTTTTGCTTTTGTCTAGCAAGTTGTGTCAGTCCTTCTAGAAAACTATAGTTAAACGATGATTGATAACTAACTTTTGCCCCTTTAATCTTCTTCTCTTGCTTTTTTTTTTCTCCTCAGAAGGGAGAGGTAAGGGGGTCCTGGCTCTTCTTTTTGAAATACCAGTATCAACAGTTTTGCAGTTCCTTAACACCTCATCACACAACTACTACCAGTAGATGCTTCCAGCTTCTCCCCTGCCCCCCATCTCCCCTCTCTCTAAAAATCAATACATTTTTAAAAATCTAAGACAAAAAGGAAACAGGCATTTTTATTTTGGTAAACCCACTTTATCTACATTTTTCTTTTGGTTCCTATGCATTTGGTGTTGTGTTTAAAAACCTTTGCCTAATATAAGATTATGAATATTTACACCTACGTTTCCTTCTAAGACTTTTATTATTTTAGTTTTTACATTTAGATCTTTGATTCATTTTGAGTTGACACTTTAAATGGTGAGAGGAAAGGGTTTAACCTCATTTTTTTTCCCCCCCTGTGGACATGCAGTTGTCCCACCATTGTTTGTTAAAGAGAAGACTCCTTTTCCCCATGGAATGACCTTGGCACCTTTGTTGAAAATCAGTTGACTATAGAGGTCTGGGTTTATTTCTCATTTCTCTCTTAACAAAAAGACTGTGAGGATTGTAAAGCCAGTGGCCAAGGCCACCATCACAGCCGCCTGGCCAGTGCAGGTTCGCATTAGATTTGGAGAGTCCGTAATAAAACAATGAAGACAAGAACTGGTGGGCCGTTAGCTTTAATCCTAGCTTGCACTCGGATGGCAAGTAAAAACACACACTGGGCTCCAAAACTCACTCATTCAGTGCTCACAAAGCTACTGACTTATCCGAGTTTCCTAGCATCAAAGGTTCCTTGCTCAACAGAGTTATTCACCTCTGTTCCCCTCTACTTCTCTCTGCACAAACTCTGCACAAACTGGCTTCTTCCTCAGCACTCTACCATCTTGGCTGCTTCTCCTCTCCTCCATGTGGCCTTAATCTGCTCTCCTCTCTAATGCCAACCTCAGGAATCGAGAGAGAGCAAGCTCCTGGTCTCTCCCACTTTATAGTGTAGAAGTCCAAACCATTAATCCAATCTACAAACAAGGAAGTCTCTGATACAAAGTCACTTATCTGAGTCATAATGGGAGGATTCCTCAGGAGAGTGCACCACCCCACATCATCCAATCAGTCAAGGGTGTGGGGAAAAGCTTACTCTTAAAACTAAGCCTTAGGCTATATCAAAGTGGCCTGCCCACAACCTGTCCCCCAACACACATTAATATCAATGGACTTCCATGGGGGCAGCACCATTTTTAACAAAGTGAGCATAATATATTTTATCTGCCCCACAATCTACCCCTATGCTCACTTTACTACCCACAATCTACACTTCCGGCATCCCTGTGCAAGGAAATTAGGCATATTACACAAACTACAACATAACAAATTATGCAATTTCAATAATTACAGAGATACATTTCACCAGTCTCTGAGCCAGTGATTCTTAACCTGGGTTCTATAGAACCCTAGGGGTTTGATGAGTCAGTCTCAGGGGTTCGGAGAAGCCTCTGCCTCAGAGGCCAGAATAAAGTAATACTGTAATTTGTTGTGAGTTCATGCACTTTGTTGGTTTTGTTCTTTGAGCAAGGTGATGTTCATGCACGGCTCATTTTGTGCACCAGTAAAAAAACGTATACCTATGTCTTGAATTTGGAAAAAAACCCCATATTTTATTTATCACTAAAGAAGGGTTTGGTGAATGCACATATGAAACTGGTGGGTTCGGTACCTCAAAAAAGGTTACGAACCAGTGCTCTGAGCACTTTTCCAAAAGTGCAAAATATCCTTGGCCTTTTTTCTACCCATTTGAAAAGATTCCCGGGGCAGGGGGAGGGCCTCCATCAAAGCTGTCCCCCACCCCCATCTGGGTATTTCACATTGTCCAAAATACATAAGTCCATTCAACAAAGGAGCCAGTGCTCACTCCAGTCGTAGTCCAGGAAATCAGTTCACGCACATGGGGTGTTAGCCTCCCCCATCATTTCTGCCATCATGACAGGTCTCACACTGTCCAAAAGAGAAACATGTGGCAATGGCAGTCAGCATTTCCGTCTCTGCTCAGGGGAGCATGATGGCATCCACCCTTATGTCCCCAAATTGCAGACCTACCAGCAGCTTAGAAGGCACTCCCTGCTGTCCCAGTGGACACTTGGCGATGCATGCCTGGATCCCGGGACGTCTGTTCATCCTTCTGCCACAGCTGCTATCATTTACCTTCTGGAGTCTACGAATCACAGCTCCAACCCAATTCTCCTCATCTTCTGGATAGGAGCTGGAAACGCCAGCTCCCGCTGTTGGGCTTGAGCCCCAGGCTGCTGCTGCCACGGGCCTTGCCACCCCGGCCCCAGGCTCAGCCCCAGCCTCCTGCTGCAGCTGGCTTTCGGAAATCTTCACAATGTCCAGGGCAATCTGCAACTCACGAACCTGTGATTCCTCCTCCAGCATCTGCTCCATTTCCAGGCAAATCTCCCAAACCTGGTCGGTCTCCTCCTCCAGCGCTTCCTCCAGCTCCAGTGTCAGCATCTCTTTCTCCCACATTTCCTTCAGCTCCTTCCACTACTCGGTTTACAGGTCCCAGGCAGCCTCTTCCACAGAGCTCTCAGTTTCCTCACGCATGGCTGTAAAAGTCAGCCAGCCTACAGTCCCCAAAAGGACAGCCATGGGGAACCATAACAGCAGCCAATCCTCTACTCCACTGCTCAAAGGTGGTGGTGGCTCCATACCGAACTGTATCGAATCCTGCCACAGACTACGCCAAATGTAAAGCCAATGGTTGCGGCCACCATCACAGCCACCTAGCCAGTGCAGGTTCACATTTGATTCGGACAGTCGGTAATTGTTGGGCAGGTAAAATATATTATGCTTACTTTGTTAAAGATGGTGCTGCCCATGTGCAAGTTTTAAGAGTAAACTTTTCCCCACACCCTTGACCGATTGGATGATGAAGGTGGTGCACTCTCATGAGGAATCCTCCCAGTATGCCTCAGATAAGTGACTTTGTATCAGAGACTTCCTTGTTTGTAGATTGGATTAAAGGTTTTGAATCTACGCTATAAAGTGGGACAGGCCAGGAGCTTGCTCTCTCTCGGTTCCTGAGGTTAGCATTAGAAAGGAGAGCAGATTAAGGCCACATGGAGGCAAGGAGAAGCAGCCAAGATGGCAGAATGCTGAAGAAGAAGCCAGTTTGTGCAGAGAGAAGGAGATGGGAAACAGAGGTGAATAAGTCTGGTGAGCTAGAAACCTTTGATTCTAGGAAACTCGGATAAGTCAGTAGCATTGTGAGCACTGAATGAGTGAGTTTTGGAGCCCAGTGTGTGTTTTTACTTGCCCTCCGGGTGCAAGCTAGAATTAAAGCTGATGGCTCACCAGTTCTTGGCTCCGTTGTTTCATTACTGACTGTCCGAATCCAATGCGAACCTGCATGGGCCAGACGGCTGTGATGGTGGCCTTGGTTACTACTGGCTTTACAGTAATGAAACAACAGAGCCAAGAACTAGTGAGCCATCCACTTTAATCCTAGCTTGCACCCAGCAGGCAAGTGAAAACACACACTGGGCTCATAAACCCTCTCATTCAGTGCTCACAAAGCTACTGACTTATCCGAGTTTCCTAGCATCAAAGGCTTCTAGTTCACCAGTGTTATTCACCTCTGTTCCCCATCTCCTTCTCTCTGCACAAATTCTGCTCAAACTGGCTTCTTTCTCAGCACTCTACCATCTTGGCTTCTTCTCCTCTCCTCCACGTGGCCTTAATCTGCTCTCCTCTCTAATGCCAACCTCAGGAACTGAGAGAGTGCAAGCTCCTAGTCTGCCCCACTTTATAGTGTAGAAATCCAAACCATTAATCCAATCTACAAACAAGGAAGTCTCTGATACAAAGTCACTTATCTGAGGCATAATGGGAGGATTCCTCATGAGTGCACCACCCCACATCATCCAATCAGTCAAGGGTATGGGGAAAAGCTTACTCTTAAAACTAAGCCTTAGGCTATACTGACGCGGCCTGCCCACAACCTGTCCCCCAACACACATTAATATCAACGGACTTCCATGAGCGTAGTGTCATCTTTAAGAAAGTGATCATAATATATTTTATCTGCCCAACAAGGATTAATGATGATGTGCAAACCCCCCCCCCCCCCGCCCCATTACACTGACCATACTGGCTTTCTAGTGCCGAGAACCGCTGCTTTATGCTCAGACACCCAGCCTTGGATGGCTCCCTCCCTCTGCTGCTTATCCTCACCCTGAGAACATTTACTTTTTATACCATTCCTGAAATCCAATTGTTATCAGATTTGGGGAAGAACTGTAGCTGGTAGAACACAGAAAGGCATCTGCTGGCTAACACTAGCATCACTGTCATCTAGGGCAACAGTTTTCACACAGTGGTCCTTGGAGCCCTGCCCCCCTAATCCTAATGCTTCTGCTCTTAGAGTTCTGTCTCTGTCTCTCCGTCTGGCAGGATTTCTTTTCAGAAACCCAACACAGACTTTACGACTCTCTTTTACCATGGGATTTGGTAGACATTCTTTTGAAACAAGTTATCACACAGTTAAAAAGCTACCTAAGGTGACCCGACCAGGCGGTGGCGCAGTGGATAGAGCGTCGGACTGGGATGCGGAGGACCCAGGTACAAAACCCCGAGGTCAGCAGCTGGAGCGCAGGCTCATCTGGTTTGAGCAAATCTCACCAGCTTGGACCCAAGGTCACTGGCTTGAGCAAGGGGTTACTTGGTCTGCTGAAGGCCCACAGTCAAGGCACATGTGAGAAAGCAATCAATGAACAACTAAGGTGTTGCAACGAAAACCTGATGATTGATGCTTCTCATCTCTCTGTTTCTGTCTGTCTGTCTCTATCTATTCCTCTCACTGACTCTCTCTCTGTGTCTCTGTAAAAAAAAGAGAGAGAGAGAGAGAAGCTACCTAGGACACTGTACAATCCTCCCCACCACAGGGTGCCAGCTCTACTTTGCCTGTTGTATCCGCTTGGATTTAGTCTGGTATTAAGTGGCAGACATCCAAAATAAAGGGACTTAAATAAACTAGAAGCTGCTTTTTCCCTTACTTTAGAAGTTCAGCAGAAGATTACCCAGTGCTAGAGCAATGGCTCTGCTCCACAAAGTCCTTAGTACCTGGAACTTTTCAAGTTCATTCCTAGGGTTTGGTTCTGTGTAGGAAAACTCAATCTACTATGTATTGCTTTAACTCTCACATACTACCACACTCACAACACTTCTGACATCAGAGGTGAGGGGTTTTCCCCCCACCAAGGAAGTCCCTGGGACACCAGCTGGGTGTTCTAAGATTTAACTCAATTCTGACACTGTCTACCTGGTGATGTGTCAGATACCACAGATTAAGGGCTCACAAGACTGTCCCCACTCCACCTTCAATACCACTCAGAAGTCTAGGTCACTTGGGCTGATTAGCTAGGAATCTGAGGTCCCCATGATCCCCTCCTTGGGTTCAATTAATTTGCTAGGGTGGCTCACAGAACTCAAGAGAACAGTTTACCTAACTGTGTACAAGTTTATTACAGGACATAATAAAGGATACTGATAAAGAGATAAATAGGGCAAGGTCTGGGAGGTCCCAAGCACAGGAGCTTCTGTCCCAGAGCAATTGTGGTATGTCACCCTCTAGGTAGATGGTTATGCTCACCAACCTGGAAGCTCCCCACCCCCCACTGCTGGGTTTTTATGGAGACTTCCTCACATTTGCATTGATCATTCACTCCTTTTCCAGCCCCTCTCTCTTCTCTAGAAATGGGGGTTGGAGCGGAAAGTTCCAAGTGTCTCCTCATGGCTTAGTCTTTCTGGTGACCATTCCCATCCAGGAGCATTTGGGGCCACCCCGAGTCACCTCATTAGAACAAAAGATACTCCTGCCGCCCCGAAAGTTCCAAGGGATTTAGGAACCCTGTGTCAGGAACCTTGGGCAGAGACTAATATATATGTATTTTTCTTATTATTTCACATGTCCTAAGTTTTACACCCCAAAAGCAAAAAGGCAGTCACACTCTGGCTTATCTTCAGATCATATAACTCTTTCGCCTTTTACCAGGAGGCAGTTGGAGTTCTAGCCGTCACAGTCCAGTTCCAGGTGATAGGATATTGGAGAATGGGAAAGGGTGATGATCATAGGGCACACACCTGCTTTTTTCAAAGTCTGGTTTCCAGGAATTGTCATATAATATTTCACTTACATTCCAGAAATGCATGTGTAGCCATACCTTGCTTCAAAGAGATCCCAGAAATGCAGTCTTGTAAGGGGGAAGCCATATACACAGCTAAAAATGCTATTATTATGGGAGATCATGGGTTTTGGAAAACATCAGACAATTCTCTGGCATACCCATCATTTGAATAGTTCCTAGAATATAACCTCTTTCAAGTTGTTTGAACTAATTATTAAGGTGCTGTGCTCCTGCCTCTTCATCTGATCCAGGGATTTGTTTTTTCTGATTTGCTTTCTAACTGGCCACTTAGCGTGGCTTGCTACCTCCACCCTCCTTTTTCTAGACTTATAAATGACGACGTTGCACCATCCGTTGATGCTGTTTCTCTTTTATGTGTGTATGTGGAATGTAATAAAATCTATTTCATCTAGGTAAATGGTGTCACTGTGCACCCAAGCTGCTCATGCCAAGCACCTCAGAGTCGTCCTTCAGTCCTGTCTCTCGGTGCACCTGTTCAAGCCCTCAAGTCCCATCTTCTTTGCCCTCCATGTGCGTCCAGTATCTGGCCGCTTCTCTCCACCTCCAGCTGCCAGCTCACACACACCACCACTATCTTGTGCTGCGGGTCCTTTCCTCAGTGGCCTTCTTCTTCCCCTCCATCAGTCCCTCCCTTGGTTCATTTCCCTGCATCAGTTCCCCCACCCATGTCTTCTTTTTGTGTCTCTCTTTTCCCTCAGCCACACTGACATTCTCTCTACCCTCTTCCTGCTATGTTCTTAGCAACAGAATCCACTAACCTCATCCTCAAAAGTCCATTGAGGGGTGACGTTCAAACTTAGAACCATAGTGACTATGGAGTACAAGGGTAATTATCAAGGAGGACTTAGTAAGCCTCTTCCACTCACCAGTTGCAAGCAGAGCAAGACGTCAGGGTGACGGCAAAGTTTCAGAGCAGGTTACCAAGGACGGCGGTCCCACCAGGGTCATCTTGATATCTCCCCCTGGGTTGGAAGCATGGAGAACTGGTTGACTGTTAGTTTTAAATGTACTTAATTGTAAGTCAAGTTGGAACATTACAGGGAAGCTGTTAGTGGAAGTTGGAGATGTGGGAATGGGAGCAGAATAGGGGCCAGGGATGGTGGCAGTGGTCAGTGTCTGCCTCAGTGGCATCAGGGGTATGTGGCTCCATCAGAGCCAAGCCCTCTCCAGAAAGCAGATTCTCACACACACGATGAATGGTAGACCTGAGAAGTTTAGAAAGGTGCTGGTAATATTTACCAATGAGTACCTGCATGTATTATTTTTTTCTGTCAGTAAGGATGATTCCTTCCTGGTATGGAAACCTATTGGTTTTCTCCAGGCTGTTTTATCTCCATCTACAAAGAAGTCCCAGCTTGACAATGGCCTATGAGTCTTACGGAATGAAAGTAATGTGAAATCCCCACACAGTGACATTTTCATCATTTTCTGTTAAGTGAGAGGAGAGGAGATAGACAGACTCCCACATACACCCCAACTGGGATTCACCTGGCAATCCCCTTACAGGGTGATGCTCAGCCCATCTGGAGCCATTGCTCCATTGCTCGGCAACCGAGCTATTTTTAGCGCCTGAGGCGAGGCCATGGAGCCATCTTCAGTGCCCAGGGCCAACTCACTTGAACCAGTCGAGTTCTGGCTGTGGGAGGAGAAGAGAGGAAAAGAAAGAGAAAGGAGGGGGAGGGAGGGTTGGAGAAACAGATGGTCACATCTCCTATGTGCCCTGACCAGGAATTGAACCTGGGGCATTGACATGCTGGGCTGACACTCCAACACTGAGCAAACTGGCCAGGGCCCATTTTCATCATTATAGTTATGTTACCACTACTTTAATTGTGAAGTCTTGGGAGAAGCCTTCAGTTATTTGAAATATTTGATGGTAATTAGGCATGTGGCTCTAGTAAAGGTGGCTTTCACTAGATAGGCTCTGCACAAGGCACAGATGTGGAAAATTGTGGGATGTGTTCATAACAGCTTTTACTTGGAAATTGTATTACTAAGTTTCATTCCTATGTTCGATGCATGTGTACTTCCCCAGCATCACGTTTAAGTCCCAGGGGAAACTGAGGCCATTGCATCCTTATGAAAAACATTTAGAAAGGAAATCCTGTGACACCCACCCAGTACCTTGTAGACTTGGATGGCAGCACCACAGTTTGGGTGACCATATGTAGCTTTTGTTATCTCTCAATAAGCTTTCCAATCAAGGGTTTCGTTGAAATAAATGATTAAATATTCACATGACTGGCTCATATTTATTTGCACCAAAGCTTCCTGGGTGTTTTGTGACACATCTTCACTTTGTTTTTTGAATCACTGTTTCAAGATTCCTTTTTGTTGTTGCTGTTAATAACCCCAGAGTTAGTTGTAACTTTTTAATAGATTTTTAAGAGCAAAGGATCGGATGCATATGAAGAAGAGATATGTTGAGAGCCTCCTGAAAAATGCAGGGCTGACTTATCTTTATTTTATAGTATCAGAGTACAGAAGACATTGGCTCTGGCCAGTTGGCTCAGTGGTAGAGCGTTGGCCCAGCATGTGGATGTCCCAGGTTCGAATATCTAGTCCCACACTGACGGGCAGGCTCATTTATGGGACCCATAGACAGTGCCTCCTTGCAGGCATAAGTGACATGAACAAATGCTCATCTTTTGTCAGTTATATGTATTGCAGAGACCTTCTCTAAACCAGGGGTCAGCACATTGTTTCTGCAAAGGACCAGATAGTAAATACTTCAGGCATGTGGCCCAGTAGAGTCTGTTGCAACTATATATTTAACCCTGTTGTTACAGTGTGAAAGCAGCCACAGAAACTGCATCAACAAATGGGCATGCCTGTATTCCAATAAAACTTTATTGACTAAAAAGAACACACAGAGGGCCAGATTATGGCCTTTTAGCCACAGTTTGCTGAACCCTGGTTCTAGACTTTCTGTTAATGAAGCCCTTTGTTAAACTAAATATTTATTGGAGTTTTTCCCCAGTCTTACCCCTTTTATTTGTGCTTTCTTTCCTTTTCAAGATAGTTTCCCCTGCTGTTTATACTAAATACCTTTTCTATTTATAACCGTGAAAGCTTTAAAGTTTTGCTTTTTACATGTAAGTCCACCTGGAATTTATTTTGTGCAGCGTGAACATGAACTTAATCTTCATTGTTCTCTTACAGCTCAACCATTCTAGCCATTTATTGAACAGTCTGTCTTCCACCACTGATTTGCCACACTGCCTCTTTCATATACACAGTTCAAAAATAACCCTGTCAGAGCTGCAGGAATGACTTTAAGTATTGGTTGCTATCTCTGTGATGAATTAAGCCAAATTTAGGACCTTCCAGTTGGGCAAAATTTCAAATTTTCCTGGGGGAAATGCCTCCTTAGGATCCTTGCCGGAGAAACACGGGCTAATTAATTAGTCACTTAATCTTCCGAGTAAGGATTTGTCAGGGTTGGCTCACTGTTCTAGCAAACAACCCCAAAATCTCAGTGGCTTAACACAGCTAGAATGTGTTCCTCACGTTGAAGAGCAGTGTGGGTAGGTGGTGGGTCGGTGGAAGTGCTCTGTTCCACAGAATCATTCAGGGACTTTAATTTTTTCCCTCTTACAGATTCACTGTCTCCTAGGGCCCTGCGGACATTAGCTGGGTCCCCTGCCATAGGGCTGTGTATGAGGGGAGAGGGAACGCATATGGGGTTTTGTAGGAGGTTTAATTGTCCAGGTCTGAAGGTAGAATACATCACTTCTACCCACATTCCACTGTCCAGAACTCAGTCAAGTCACACAACTACCTGACTACAAGAGATCCTGGAAAATGCTATGTGTTCAGGAAGAAGAAATGGATGAAGTGAACAACAGGTAAATATAGGGGTTTCTTCATTCAGACTCAGTAATGACTCATCATGAGAGTGGGACTGTGCGTACTGGACTCCTGCTGTCTCTCTAGATCCCAGCACAGGGCCCAGCCATAGTGAGAGTTCAATAAAAATTAGAAAGAAAGTGAGTGTGGGCCCTGGCCACTTGACTCAGTGATAGAGCACTGGCCCAGCGTTTTGAAGTCCCAGGTTTGATTTCTGGTCACAGCACACAGAGGAAGTATCTGTCTGCCTCTCCATTTCTCCCCCTTCTCTCTCTCCCTCCCTCCCTTTCCTGTAGCCATGGCTGGATTGGTTTGAGCGAGTTGGCCTTTGGTGCTGAAGATGGTTTCATGGCCTCCTCCTCAGGTACTAAAAATAAATCAGTTGCTGAGCAATGGAAAAATGCTCCAGATGGGTAGAGTATTGCCCCCTAGTGGGGTTGCTGGTCAGAGCATATGCAGGAGTCTGTCTCTGTGCTTCCCCTCCTCTCACTTAATGAAAAAGAAAGAGAGAGAGAGAGAGAGAGAGAAAGAAAAGAAAGTGTGAAAAGAAGAAGGATGAGAGGATGGGAGGAAGGCAAGGATGAAGGGGGAGAGGCGAGGAGGGGGAGGACCAACAAGAGAGTGAATGGATAAATGGGCAAGGCCAAGGCCGTTACTAAGGTGATTGTCTCAGATTTTTTTTGTAGATTCCATGGATCAAACACAGCCCACTTTTATTGAGGTGAATAATACAGAATTGTGCTCTGGGGGAACGGGGGGCTAGATGTCATTTGGGTGTTTAAATGCAGTACACCTCAATCCAAGCCCATTGCCAGTAGGTGTGGAGACCCACCCTGCCTTATAGGTTTGGCTCCTAGTGGCTGAAGGACCGAATAAACCTGAACCTGGAGATGAGCCCCTTTTGTTCTGGGAGTTGAGCAGAGTGGGGTGCTCTGGGCCTGGGGTGTGCTGGGCCTACAGTGAGCAGCAGGAACTGCCTGGAAGGTTTATGTTCTTAGCTGACAGTGTAATGGATGTTAGGACCAAAACCCAGGACAGACTCTCAGATCAGACCCTTTTTTCGGCCTGTGTTGTGAGAGCCCATGATGGAGAAGTACCTGAAGTATTGTGCTTTATTAGCGGGACCCAATAGAGTTGCTGATCCAACAATTATATTTTTATGCAACACAGCATGAGCCATGGGAACTGCCTCATGGGTCCCTCAGAAAGTGCTGCAGAACCCGGCTTTAAAATGATTGGATGGGATGTGAATGTTTAGACAGATTAGATTGCCTAAGTGTTTGCTTTGTATGAGAATAGTTCGAAAAAAATAGCCGGGGAGTAATTTTCAGAGTTAACTATTGTTGGTGCCTAAAATAGTTGATATGAGAGTGGCTGACTCTCTCTTCCCTTTACCTCTAAAACAGACTTGTGACTGAGAGGGCTGGAAGTGAGGGAAAGGGGCATCTTTTCCCTGGGGACCTGTTTTGTGGACAGAGGATGGCATTTGTGGGAGGTGGTAAATGTGCATAATAGGAAGTTGGTTTTTCCTTTAGATTCCAAAGGAGAGGCTGCCTGTGAGGGGGCGGGTGGACATAGAAGGTTAGGGATGGTCAAGTTTCAAATTCTGGAGCCACTGCTTAGTACACACATTTGACAAATAGCAGCTTTGTTTTCCTTACCTGTAAACCTGGGGGAAATCCTGGTACTTACCTTCATAGGGTTCTTATGGAGTTAAATGAGATAAACCACTTGATTTGCAAAATTCCTGGTATTTGGTTGGTGCTTAGTTGATGTCAGTTCTTATAATCATCGCTATTGTTATTAATAGTAGAGAGGCCCTGGCTGGTTGGCTCAGTGATAGAGCATTGGCCCAGCATATGGTTGTCCCGGATTCAATTCCCAGTCAGGGCACTCTCTTCCCCTTCTCTTTTTCTTCTCCTTCCACAGCCAGAGGCTTGATTGGTTCGAGCCTCGGCCCTGGGTGCTGAGGATAGCTCTGTTGATTCAAGCATCAGCCCCAGACGGGGATTACCAGGTGGATTCTGATTGGGGAACATGCGGGAGTCTGTCTCACTATCTCCCCTTCTCTCACTTAAAAAACAAAAACCAAAAGATAATAGAGAAAGTGGTGGAGCTTGTAACACATGTACCCAGGAGTAGGGTACTTCCTGCCCAGCACTTACCTGCCAATGGAATTTAGAGAATGTGGAAAGAAGTAGATTCAGGGAACATGGAGTTCTGTGTCCTTAATTTTTCCAGATCAACCTCAGGGGTAATTTAGCTTGCAGGTCTTTCTCAAGAGGCACATCACAAGCCAGAGATGCAGCAGTGATTTAGAGAGACAACAGCGGGCAGCCAAACCTCCTAGTTGACATAGAACAGGATGGAATCAGTGTGGACGGCCGCCAGAATGGAGGCTGAGGGCGATGGTGGGAGGCAGACGGGATTCAGGCCGTGGAGATGCAGACAGGTGGGGTGTGGTATGGAGCAGGGCCAACTCAGTGCCCTTGTCTCCTGAGCCCTTTGTTGTTTAGCCTCACTGAGACATGGAATCTTTTTTTTTATAAAATTAATTTTAACGGGGTGACATGATAATAAGTGTACATAGATTTCAGGCAAACAACACTCCATCATTTGAATAGTCAATTATGTTGTTTATCCATCACATAAAGTCAGATAATTTTCAGTCACCTTATATTTGTCCCTCTTTACACTCTTCCCCCGACCCTCCTCCCCTTCCCTTATATTTCTCTCCTCCTGGTAACCACTGCACTCTTATCTGTGTCCATGAGTGTCAGCTTTGTGTCCCATCTGTGTGTGAAATCATACAGTTTGGGAAGGAGCCACTACCTGTCCTTGGGTCCAGAGGCTCCTGAAGTAAGTATCCTGATGAGAAAGACACTCAGGGTTTGGCCACAGAGTCACTGCTGGGGCACTGTTAAGGTCATTTGGACCAGCACAAACAGACAGCATCAGGGGCCAGTCACTGAGCCTGAAGCTATGGTCCTCAGCAGTCAGAACCCTGAGGGAGGACAGAACCATACTGGATTATCTCATTCTGGGGTAGCGGTTACAAGGTCAAGATACTCAGGCTAGTAGGGGCAATATCTCTAACACAGTGGAAGAGAGACAGGCCCCCCAGGTTACCCAGACAAGCGTCAGGTGATGTCGGGTGTGTACTGAGAAGCAGGCAGGCAGAGGACCAGAGTGCAGCAGGTGATGAGAGCACTGAGCTGGAGCCTGATGTGCCGGCGGGATTAGCCGAGCTTGGTGTGGGGCCTCAAACGGCTGCTTGTTTCTGAGTCTCCATTTCCTTGTCTGTGCCTCCATTTCCTTGTCTGCAAAATGAGGATGGCCGTGCCCTGAGTCATGATGGGAGTTACCGGCAGAACCTGAGTTAGAGCTAGCTGTCCTGGGGGGACAATTATCTCTTGAGCTGAATACTCATGTTTGCAAAATACTTTCTCGTAATTGATCACATTTGATGGTATTTAGTTCAGGTCTGTTTCCAGCCAGCCATAGTGATAATCGAGAACCTTAGTGATGACTGCTGTTGTTATGTCTATTGACCAAGGAAAAAAGTAATACTAAAACACTGACATGATGTAAGAATTTCAAAATCTTAAAATGTCCCAAAGTCCTACTTAAAAATTCCAGAAAGTACTCATTTACATGAATGCCAGAGTAAAAGAGCTCTTCCGGAGTGCCCTGAGGCCACAGTGCTTTGGGAGAGAGCTATGAGGCCAGCCTTTACTGTGGGTTTTACCAGGCTGTTAACACAAGTTCTTTGGCCAACAAGTTACACATTCTTTACTACATGACTTCTCTCGGAGCTTTTACGCCTACTAATGTGAATTATAGATTTCAAGAGGAAGGTTCAGTAACCGGATTTACCAAAAGGGTCACAGAACCTGTTTTTAAATTTTGGGGGACATTTTCACTGAGATCTCTTGGCACGAACATTGTTGAGAAAGCGCTTAGGGAATGCTGCCTCACAGTTTGCCGGGAACTCCTAGCTCCCCCCAGGCTGGCTCTAGTCATCCAGCTCCTCCTGTCACAGTGAAGGAAATGCATGAGGTTCGTTCTGCTCTCACTCGTCTTAACCGCATCACAGTCTATTGGGGTAATTTCACATGTCCTACATTCGGTGTAAGATTTGAGTTCAAAAACAACTTTGTGTACAGCTGACTCATGAACAACAAGGTCTGAAATATGTGGGTCCACTTATATAAGGGTTTTATCTTCAAATACTGAAAATGTATATTCTCTTTCTTATTTTTTTAAAATTAATTTGAGGGAGAGAGAGCAAGAGAGGAACACTGACTTGTTGTTCCACTTAGTTGTGCATTTATTGGTTGATTCTTGCATGCGCCCTGACTGGGGATCAAACCCATGCAACCTTGGTGTATTGGGATGATGCTCTAACCAATTGAGCTACCCGGCTAAAGCCTTGTTCTTATGACTTTAATAACATTTTCTTTTTTCTAGCTTACTGCTGGTCAAAATACAGTATATAATATGTATAACATGCACGATATGTTAATTGACTGTTTCTGTCATTGGTGAGGCTCCCAGCCAACAGTGGGCTATTCATAGTTAAGTTTGGGGGAGTCAGTGGTTATACATGGGTTTCCCACTGTGCAGGGTCAGCTGTGTTAGGAGCGTACCAAGACCAGCGGTCAGTTAATCCAGCTGAAATAACCGCACCACCCCTCGTGGCAGCTTCCCTCTCTCAGGCTCTTCCTTTCCTCTTTCCAGTAATGCCACCTTCCAGTAAAGGGGACTCTCCTTAGGTTCACAAATGACTCCCTCTTCTTGAAGGTGCCTGGTATACCTGATGTGTAAAATAGGTCAGCTCCCATCTCTGGCCTTTCAATACTGTGCAGTCCACCTTGGGTTGGAAAAGAGACCACATAGAAAAGAGCCGATCTGAACAGTCCAAGGACATACATCCCCGGAATGCTGTTGATTCCGCTTCGCCATGGACATGAACTTTTTAGAACCCACAAGACACACTCTGCTGCGGGCTCATCCTTCAACTGTGGGGGGACCAAGAAACCCAGTCAGACAACACTAAGTCACACAGGGAGAAAGTCTCCCTTTTTCAGGTCTCTTTCAACCCCCGCTACATCCTATTTTATTAACGTCATGAAAAATGTCTCAATTGTGTGCTAGTTATGTCCTGACTATCAAACTGAGTTCCCCTCCAGTAGCACCTGTCTAGAATTTAATAACGTTCCTTTTGTCTCCATTTGCATTTGTTTTACTCTGACCCTTTTATTGATGAGAAGCGATGTGGGTTTTTCATTGACCATTGTGAGATAAAATTTCCTTTAGAAATAAGTTGTTGAAAAAAAAAAGTAAACACAAAGGAGCCCATGTGACAGCAAAACTATGAAGATTAAAATTGCTTTCATGGCCCTGGACAGTTTGCTCAGTGGTAGAGCATCGGCCCAGCGTGTGGAAGTCCCTGGTTCAATTGCTGGTCAGGGCACATAGGAGAAGCACTCATCTGCTTCTCCACCCTTCTCCCTCTCCTTCCTCTCTGTCTTTCTCTTTCCCTCCTGCAGCCAAAGCTCCATTGGAGCAAAGTTGGCCCGAGCACTGAGGACGGCTCCCTGGCCTCCACCTCAGGTGCTAGAATGGCTCAGATTGCAGCGGAGCAATGCCCCACATGGGCAGAGCATCACTCCCTGGTGGGCATGCCAGGTGGATCCCAGTCTGGTGCATGTGGAAGTCTGTCTGACATTACCTCCCCGCTTCTCACTTTGGAAAAATACAAAAAAAGAAAATTGCTTTCATATCAGGTGCCATGTTGCCTTCTGAAGGTGACCCACAATAGATGGTGACTTGTTTTACCATCTATTGATGAGACTTGGAGAGGTAAAAGATCTATTATTGGACTGAAATAGCCAGAGCTGGACCAAGTTCTTCTGAATTCTCATTATCCTCCTCATTAAAACTTTTGTATTAACTCTCTGAATTCAAACACAAGATTAAAAGTTATCTCTGAAAATAGTTTTTTCTCTACCCACAACATTGTGAAATCATGTTCCAAGAATAGAACATAACTAAATAAGGTATTAAAATACTAAGAATGGTTATGAATGTAAAAGCACTGAAATAAATGTCATTGCATTCTTAAGAGGCTATAACATCAGAAGATAGTTTTTTAATGTAAAATATTTAACCAAAAAACAGCTGAAACAACTTAAGACCTGTTAAAACAATAAATGGGCTAATGTGAGGAAAATTGAAAAGAATCTTAAAATACAACAGTTCATTTAATATGGGCCAAAAAATTACTTTCTTAAAAGCCTGAAAAGTAGCTTTAAAAAAACAATAAAAGCCAAAATCGATCATTGCAAATGTTAATAACAAAGTCTATTAGAACTGCAGGGAGAATTAGATAGAACCGAGTAAAATGATAACATAGGTTTCTTTTGGGGGGTTTTAATATGGGTCAAATCGAGTTGAAATCAAGCTTGCAGTACCTTAAAATGCACCTAATAGTGATTTTTAAAACCCATTGCAAGTCACACAGCGTTGTGGAGTTCTGCCTGGAAAGGATCAGGCAGGGACAGGTTAGGAACTTTAGGAAATGTCCCCTTTGTCTGCCTGATCAGAGTCGACTGACTCACTGGCTGGAGAAGAAAGTTTCCATGAGGTGAAGGGATAGGGATGCTGAGATCGTAGACAGGCTGACCGGGTAGACTCGGCCCTTACTGGAGGATGTTTGGTTCTCAGAACAACTCAGGAAAAGGGTCAGGAAATAGATTGAGGACATTGGGTCTAAGGACCAGGCAGACCAGGTGTTAAGTCATGATTTCCTCCTGTTTTAAATTTTGCAACCCTGTATATTTTGCATGCTGTGGGATAGTAGAATTCTAAAGACACAAATGTATTAGTTGTCTATTAAATGTAGCAAATTATCCCAAACCTTAGTGGCTTAAAAGCAATAAATGCACTCTCTCTCTGGGGAGCACACCATGCCTTTCCCTTCTACCTCTCCTCCCCACCCCACTTCCCCACTCCCAGTCCCACGTGCGTTACCTCTGCCTTTTTCTCTCCTAAGCTCCAAGGGCCCTTCTTCTGCCCCTGAAACTTGTTCCCTGAACCTATGCAGCCCAGCTGGCTCACTCTGCTACTTCTGAAACTTTCTAAGTAAATGTTATCTTATGATTTGAAGAACACAACAGTAAATATTATCTGACAAAATAGCTGTGGGTAAGGAATTGGGCAGTGGCTTGTCTGGGTGGTGCCGGTGAGCAGAGACGTGACTGCCCTGGAGTGGCTGGTGGCTGTCCAGGGCTGTGGCCTCTGAAGGTTTACCTGGGCTGTAGGATGCACTGGAAAGTGGCTTACTCCCTGGGTTGGCCAGCTAGTGCTGGCAGTCAGCAGGAGAGGCCTCAGCCCCTCTCCAGGGGGGCCTCTCCTCAGGGTTGCTGAACATCCTACCAGCTGGGGTGGGGGGGCTTCCCTGGAAGCAGCCAATCAGAGAGGTGAGTGGGAAGGTGCTATCCTTGATGACCTGCTGTCAGGACTCTTGGTGATACAGACTAGTCGGGATTTGGTGTACGGGGACACTACACAGAGGGGTGAAAACTAGAAAGCGCTGATCATTGGGGCCCCTTTGGAGGCTCACTACTACACAACGAGTTGAAGGTCATGAGGAGAGCAAAGAAACCCCGCATTTGCCTGTGGCCAGCCTTGCAGGATAAGGAGGCCTAAGACACAGATAGGTGGCAGCCACTTAGAAAAGCAGGGTGAGACCAATCAGAAAGAAGATGGGGTTCTTCACACAGCCATGAGGAATTAGGAGGGTGTGGCAGGGGAGGGGCAGAAAGTGGGGCAGTTAGCACAGCCTGTTCCATTCTCTCAGGCTCCCCAAAAACCGCTTGCAGAACTTCAGGCTGATTTGGGTTCCAGGAAGGTTATCCTGAGCTTTCAGCTTTGCATGCCCTCTCAGATCCTCTCATTGAAGTGTCCCCAGGTGGGCAAGAGAAGAGATGGTCACTAGGAAGCAAGATAAAGGATGAAACGGCAAAAATCAGAGGCTGCCTCTGTGACTTGCCTGCTGCCTTTGGTTTAGGACAAGATTAACACAGTAATAACAGCAATAATGCAATCCTATACATGATCATAATAATACCAGTGTCAGAAACACACACACAGAACCCTTTTGCACAGGAGGAATACGTTTATTATGTGGATTTTAGACAATGCAGATAATCAAGAAGAAAATTAAAGTAATCTGTAACTCTGCTGCTAAAAGAATACTAATAAGATATAGTCTCAGTTTTTTTCCAGTGACAGTAAATATATCACTCTCTCTGTGTATGTTGAGATTGTGTGGATGTACTTTGTGAAGGGGTGTATGCCATGCTGCCATCCCCTGTCTGTCTCAGATGTCACACATCTTCACCAGCGGTCCCTGTCATGAATGAGCCTGCTACAGTCTCTTTCTTTCCATACTGCTCTCCTAAGGAGCCCCTTTAATGCCACCGTAACATTTTAATATCACAGATATACTGCATGTCCGTTGATATATTTTAGTCCTTTGAAGGTCCAAAAATAATTATAATATCTAAGTTTTTTTTTTACCTCCCTAGAAGAAATGTTTACCCCTTTGACACTGCGTGCCCTATAGCACCATTTTACATGGCTTTATGGGATTCATTATATAAGTGCATAGTAGTTTGCAGACCACCCCCCACCCCATTACTGTAAACGTGGATCATTTCCAAGCTTTCCTTGTTAGACACAATCTTGCAACAGACCTTTCGTACATGTCCAGACAGCTTTCTCTCAATGAGAACTGGCATCAGACTCTCACCTACAACCTCCAGGGTGATCTCCTTTCATTTTGATTTCCACACTGGGACTTTTCATTCCTCCGTTCAGCTGTTCCTATGTATCCACCTGGTGCCAGCCAGTCCTGAGTCATGCCCAGGCCAGAAAGTGTGTCACTGTGCGGAGTCACAGTCCAATAAAACGGAGGAGAGAATGAAACGGAGGCAAGGTACTCGGCTACCCAAGAAGGCCCCCAGAATGAGCTGACGGGGTTCAGAGGTGGGATAGGTCACAGCCCAGTCCTCTGTGAAACTCAAGTTAGGGCGCATGGTCACCTGATTTCTGATTGTTGCAAATCTTGATTTCCACATCTATGCAATGGCCTAGCAATACCGATGGCACAGGAATTTTTTTTTCAAACTTTCTGTTGATGGGGCTCAACTCAGATCAGAGAGCGTCAGAAGCAATGTTAAATTAGACCCATTTGATTTCTGAAAATGCTATTAATTAAAAAAAACAAACAACAAATCCAGGGACTCTGGGTAGTTTGTCAGGGGCTGGGGGGGCATTGTGGGTTTGTGATGACATCAAAGCCAGAAAGAAATACTAATTTTTACTGGCAACTTTCTCCCACCCTCCCCACTCACCCCTGAGTACTTCTAATGATATGCATGTAAAATACATTATGGCAAATTCCCTAATAGTTTCCGCCTCAGTAATAAATGTTCCATTCTACTGGAGCAAGAACATCTGTTTAATGATTTCATGGAACTGCTCTGCAAAGCTGCCAGGGTAGGGTTAGTCAGTTGGGTACAGCGTGAGACGGATGGTGTGGGAGAAAGGCAGTTTGAACCCAGATTGGACCACTGACAAGGGGCAAATGATTTAACTTCTTCAAGCCTTGGTGTTCTCATTCACAAAGTGGAGAGAGTAATGATACCAGAGTCAAGTGACTTTTCAACTTCCAGTCCTTGGACTGGTTCCGTCCACCATAAATTTTTTGCCGGTTGCGAAAGAGTTAACTACCCTGATGTTGTGATGTTGTATGGTACCACTGATATAGATTGTACAGGGTTGTTGTGAGGATTCAGAAAGCAAATGTGTGTCAGGAACTTAATGTCAATACCTGGTCCACAGCCAAGACCTGGTCCAGAGCAAACACTCAGTAAATGGTGGGAGATGATGAGAGTGGTGATTCTGGTGATGATACTGATGCTGATGATGGTTTTGGTGATGTGATGATGGTGGCAATGTTGGTGATAATGATGATGTTGGTAGTGATGGTGTTAGTGGTGGTGGTGGTGGTGGTGGTGGCAATGATGGAAAAGAGAAAATAAATATTGCTAATATGGGCCAGGAACAATTCTCTGGTTGTCTTGCAGCTGTAGCTGAGAGTCTATGGCAGGGAAGAAGAGTAGGTAGTCATTTCTTTTTGGACAACATGGAACTCATTCAGCAGTGATGTAGTGTAGACAGAAGAGAGATGTAGGCAGTGTTACTTGTGTTCTTGCAAAGAATATTTGATAAACAACTTGAGCAGGCCAATACCCCTCTACCCTCCATTTCCTCTTTGGTATTGTTTATAGTGGCCTTGCTTCCTCCCATGAAATGCTTATGAAGGGGCTCACACTCTCCTGCTTACCACCAGGCTCTCAAACAGCTCTGCCCACCTCAACCTCAGCCTCCTTCCGCTAGGTTCTGGTGGTTCCCTCAGGAAGCACTCTCTGACTGACCTGACCTTCGGACTTTCTGAACCACTGCAATGCAACTTACAAAACAATTCACTGATGCTTTATTATGCTAACTATGCATAGTTAATTTATATATGAATGTTTGTGTTTGTCTTCCTAACAAATTGAAGATCTTTGAACTCAAGGATTCTGTTATATTTATTTTTTTCTTTTTAAATCTCATCTGCTTTCTTTTTACCCCATTCGCTCCCCCTCCACACACACACACAAAAATGAGTTCTTTATAGTGCAGAATGGAGCGGTCAATAAAGTCGTGTTTGGATTTCTTCTGGATAAATCTTGCTTTTCTCTTACTCTTTTTCCTTCATTTCATTCTCCGTATCACATACCTTCAGATATACACAAATACAGCCTTTTGTGTTTATGTATTTAGTGATCCACTTGTGAAAATAAATGTGTTATAATGTGGGACCCAGGATACCTGCTAGCATTGGAACCTCAGAATATATGAATCAATTCACTGGTGTCCCTCACACAACAGGGTTTCTCAACTGAAATAGTGGACTGTAGCAACTGCATTGTATCTTCCCCACAAAGTTACTAAAGGGGGCAGGACAGAAAGTACAGCCACTCTCCTAACGGCCTTGCTGATTGGCTGTGGGTCTGCCCTTGCTGAACCCTAAGTATCTGACTCTAAGAATATTAAAACCTGGTGTTGCCTTCTGCTGTGACTCTGTTGTGATGCCCGTTATGAGCACGGGCTGTCACTGTGTTCTTTTTTTTTCTCTCTCTCCTCGAGTTTCTTTTCTCTATAATTCAGTCTTCAACTGTGCAGACTAACCTTCAGGTGGGTGACCATGGTGGCCACTTGGGTGTTTCAGCCTGACTTTTACTGTTCGAGCAGTCAGAAACCTTTCATCTCATTCCCCTAGAGACAGTTGCCACATCCCTTGTGAGTGAGGAGAGCACGGGGGACTTGCTCTCTGTGCTCTCCCCTCCTGACCAACAGCCAAGTTCAGGCCTATCGTCCACAACCTCCAATTTATTCCTTTGTCCATTCATTCCATTGTCTGCTGTTGGATGACTGTGTATGATTTGTCCACGTGCCACGTGCCGCTCTGGGCCTGGAGCTAGAACTGTGAGCAGAACTGATAATGCCCACTCCGCGGGGGCCAGCATTCCAGCAGGGTACAGAAGACCATGGATCCCTCTGGCATTTTCTTGGTCGGAGCTTATTTTCAACTCTGAACCTTGGGAAAAGTCCACTTTCTGTGGGCTTTTTGTTAAATATGCTGAACCGAACAGTTGCTGCTGCTTTCTGGAAGTCAGGGTTTAACAAATTGCAGCTCCATGAGATGGAGCGTTGAGTACTATGATGTACAAAATAAAAAATGATGGCCCTTTGGTGATGTCACATTTGATTTGTTCCCTGTGTTCCCTAGAGCCACTGTGGTATCGCAGAAAGAAAGCCAGCCCAGGCTCTGAGGTTGGTCACTTAACTCCCCAGGCCTCTGTTTCCTCTGAAGAAAACAAGAGGTGGGGTCACACCTCTGGTTCCCTCTGGCCGTGCAGCCTGGGGACTCCAGCCCTGAACACAGGGAGCCTTTCCCTGAGGAGCTGTTTGCCTCATTTCAGCACAAAGGCGGCGCTGGGGCAGCTGACAACAACCACATCTCCATCGTGAGTGTCCCCATGAAAATGCTGGCCACCCTCTGGCCATATCTGCTCTGGTGCTGCTGCCACCCAGAGTTAAATTTAGATAAAAATCGGTTGGGAGCTAAAAATATTACCAGCTTTCCTGACAGGCAGTATCCATCATCATGGGAGGGAAAACAAGGAATTGGCTGCCTGGTGACAGCACGAATGGCGGCTGGAGCCTCTTCCTGGGAAAGCTGAATCAGACCTTGGGAGGCTTTGGCCTAAAAAAGGTTCAAGTTAGAGACAAAGGTGGCCAGGTCTCTGGGTGACCCATGCTGCCCATACTTCTAGAAGGTTCCTCTTAGCAAATTCCATTCTGAATGATACGTGGAAGCTTCCTTTGCTGCCCCCTTAACAACTTGCCTTGAGAGAATCCTTCAGAAAAAAGGCATCTATTTAATTGAGTGGAAAGTTGGAAAGTGAATCGATGTCATCTCCTGTGAGGTACTGTGTTGGCGGACAATAAGTGGGCCTACGTGAGAACTGCAACCCTGCTGTGTGGCCCCACCTTTCTGTACCTCTCCTGGTGACACTGCGGCCATGCCACTTCCCTGACGAGGCATTGTCACGAGTATACGAGGTGACACGTGCAGAGTTTGGTGATGAGCACGGTGCACGTTCTCAGTATTCAGTGTCATTGCTGGCATAACTCTGCGCTCCTGGGCCACATGTGGTGTGACTGTAGTGCTCCTGGGAGCACCCAGGAGAAGGACGCAGGGTGTGTTGAGTCACCCAGACTCAGTTTCAGCCTGTTACTCCCGCCTCCCCACTTACTAGCTATATGTCCTTTATGAAACATATATCTCTTGAGTCGTAGCTCTCACTTCTCAGACATGGCTATGACACCTACTAAGTAAGGTAAGAATAACGTGAGGTTGTGTAATTAAAACACCAGGCACAGGACAGGCATTAAGGACACACAAGGAATTGTGCCTGCTCTGGTCCTTAGATTGGCTCTCAAGTGAGACTGACTTGTGAAATCCAGGCTTAGCCAGTTATAAGTTGGGAGACCTTAGAAAAGTGGCTTTACCATACTGAACTTCAGTTTCTTCTTCTGTAAAATGGAAATAAGAGTAGTATCAGGCCCTGGCCAGTAGCTCAGCATATGAACATCCTGGTTTCAATTCCTGCTCAGGACATGTAGGAGAAGCAATCATCTGCTTCTCCCCCTTTCTCTCTCCCTTTTCTCTCCCTCTTCCCCTCCCACAGCCAGTGGCTCAATTGGTTCAAGTGTGGCCCCAGGCACTGAGAATAGTTCTGTTGGAGTGCATCAGCCTCAGGTGTTAAAAATAGCTAAGTACTCGAGCATTGGCTTCAGATGGGGTTGCCAGGTGGATCTCAGTTGGGGTTGCATGCGAGAGCCTGCCTTACTGTCTCCCCTTCTATCACTTAAAAAAAAAGGAATAATAGTATGGTATCAGCTGTTTAGAGTAACAGTGAGCATTACATGACCCTGCACATAATTCTCTTAGCCCAGGGCCAGCACCCAATAGAGCCCTCTGTAACTCCAGCACTTTCCTTCCTGCCTCTCAGTCCTTCTAGAACCCAGTGGAGGAGCGCAGCCCCTGCTGGGTTCCTTCCCACCTAAAGTACTGCTTTGTACATACACTCACTTTTTCTCACTTTCTCTCCTGCCTCTGTTGGCTATCATGGGTCCATTGCTATTTTGGCTGCCAAAAGTAACAGAAAAGCTAATTTGGTGAGTAACTTAAAACAGACATCCTCTGACACATCAGAGCTCTGGAGGGCACACTCACTAGCAACCTGTTTACCTGAATCACTGTGCGCCTGCCTTGGCAAGGGGGCAGCAGGCATGCTCATTTGCTCTCCCACCTGTGGGTCCCCTGGAGTGTGGACAGAACCGAGCCCTGTTTCCCACTCAGAGGTCCTTGGCCAGTAGGCAGAGCTGTCTCCCCTTCTAGACCTCTGCTACAGTCATTTGGGCTATGCTGACTGGTTTTCCTGCAATGGTGTTTGGGCCTCTCCCCCAAGCCACTGAGGTGTTTGGCCTGTGGAGGTGATGGAGGGGTGGCTGCCGTCCTCGGGCCCCTCCTGGCATTGGGGAAGTGTCTGAACTCTCTGGCTGGGACAGGCCAAGAAAACTTGGATGCGTACACACACACACACTTGGTTTCATCTGAAGACAAGTCAGGTCCCAGGCGGCCAGCTCCCCGAGCAGAAATGTCTCTGAACTCCACATTTGGGGAGCCCGTGCATCATCAGCCTCAGCTGGCCCCGATGCAGAGTGGATTAGCTTTTATGAAATGATTGTCTCCAAGCACACTTACTGAATGCAGAACCCTGCTGTAGCTCTGTCGGCACTGCAGGCTGGTGGGCCACAGACACTCTAGCTGAGATCACTCTGATGTGTTCTGACTCCTGAGTACACTGGGCAGGCTGGTTCAGCAGGCGGGCGGGTGGGAGAAATCCCAGGTGAGATTCTTTCTGAAAGCCTATGTTTTGGCCTTGTCCCCTCTACTTTTCAGTTGTGTGACCTGGGAAAGGTATGTGGCTTCACAGAAAACACCTCAGCCCCACCTCTGAGGCTCTGTGTGGAAGGGTATGCGGCCTCTGTAGCTTTTGGATTCACAAATAGCCAATATCAACTCCCAGCTCTTTTCTAAACCCTGTGTGGCATTAGTTACTTATCCCTTGAACTTTGGCCTCCCCAATTGTAATACAGAGATAATAAGGTTCCGTTTGTCAGGGTCTTGCAGGAAGAAGACACCAAGATGGGATTGCACATGCAAGAGGACTAGGGGAAATGGGTAGGCAGGGAGAATGGGCAGGTAGCAATGCAGGTCTGTCCTCCAGCCAAGGAAGCATGGAGGGAAGTTTGGGGGAAGAACACAGATTTCCAGAGAGGGTTCAGCAAGGCCAGATGGAGGAGCCCTGGAGTCAGAGTAGGCTCTCAGAGGAGTGTCCAGAAGTGGACTTGCCTCGGTCCCCTTGCTGGGTTCTGCCATTGCCCCAGGAAGCTCAGCCCAGTGCCAGAGCTGCAGCAGTGAGGAGTTCGATGCCCGGCAGCCAGGCCCTCACTCAGCCACGGTCCCTGCAGTTGAAGGTCTACAGAGGACAGCACTCTCATGGGAGCCACAGTACCTGTGCTGCAAGGTGTCTGAGGATAAGACATCAAGGATGTAGAGAACAGTTCATGTTATTTTAAGGATGATGAATACCTGTACATAGGTGTATGTATGTGTGGAAATTCTTGACTGTAGAATGTAGAGGGAAGAACACTGGGCTTGGAATGAGGAGGCCTTGGGGGAAGAAATGCCCTTGCTCAGCGATGTTCCAATTACTGCCATAATCTAACCCTCCCCACAAACCCAGGGAAGTCGGGCACCTGAGGTTTCAGAGGTTAGGGTAGAAATTGTTATCCCTGATGGCAGCTGTCTGTCATGTTTGCCCATGCTGTGTGATAAGTACTTAGTTTGTGGTTCACAAAGGTTCTCAATAAATATTGGAGTGATGAATCTGTTGACTGCATACTGCTAGCTCAGTGCCCAGCCTAGCTCACCCAGGTTCCCTCTGAGTACTCACTCCCCATCCCCCACTTAGGCTGTTAGACTTCTCGAATGGTGTTCTGCCCTGGTGGGAGCCAGGACACTTGGGCAAGGACATCTTTCCTCTTTGCTGGCCATAAGGTCATGGCAGAGAGAGCCACTGTGCCCTGTACTTTCTGCCCCAAGAAGCAGGGCATAATGCAGGCTTTTGCAGCTCAACCTGAGGAGAGCATGTGTGTCCGTCCTCTGAGGTCTCTGGGCTAGGAGTGCACTGGGGTGGATATGCTGAGGCTCAGCTTCGGAGCAGGTGTGATCTGTGGGGTGGGTCCCAGCCAACCCAAAGTCCCCTGGTTACTGTCCTTGCAAAAGGACCATGACTGTGCCATGGAAGTGGAGAATTGGCTGTCAGGACTCCAAACAGCCGTTTCTTTTGTTTTCCCACTTCTGGTGCGTGGGCTTCTCAGACTTGAATTTTTTCATATCCCACATGCTCTAATTAGGGTGAGCCTCTGTTTTCGTCCTGGCCAGGAGTTTTGTCCTTCTGGAGTCTATGATGCTGGACAGCAAAGGCTGGGACTTGAGTGGCTTGCAACTGATACAGAGCAGAAGGGCGATGCTATTGGAGGACATTCCCATGGCATCTGTTTTTTTTTTTTTTAATTTTAATGGGGTGACATTAATAAATCAGGGTACATATGTTCAAAGAAAACATCTCCAGGTTATCTTATCATTCAGTTATGTTGCATACCCATCACCCAAAGTTAAATTGTCCTCTGTCACCTTCTATCTGGTTTTCTTTGTGTCCCTCCCTTCCCCCCTCTCCCACCCTCTCTCCCCTCCCCTCACCCTGTAACCACCACACTCTTGTCCATGTCTCATAGTCTCACTTTTATGTCCCACCTATGTATGAAATCATGCTGTTCTCAGTTTTTTCTGTTTTACTTATTTCACTCCGTATAATGTTATCAAGGCCCATCCATTTTGTTGTAAATGATCTGATGTCATCATTTCTTATGGCTGAGTAGTATTCCATAGTATATATGTACCAAAGCTTTTTAATCCACTCGTCCTCTGACAGAAACTTGGGCTGTTTCCAGATCTTTGCTATTGTGAACAATGCTGCCACGAACCTGGGCGCGCATTTCTTCTTTTCGAACACTGCTATGGTGTTCTTAGGGTATATTCTTAAAAGTGGGATAGCTGGGTCAAAAGGTAGTTCGATTTTTAATTTTTTGAGGAATCTCCATACTGTTTTCCACAGTGGCTGCACCAGTCTGGCATCCATTTTTATTGGAAAAACTTTTAATAAATCTCTCACTTTTCTTTTCCCAAGAATTTGCCAGAACAGGGGCACTAGGGGCTGTGCCTGTCACTAAGGACACAGAAGAAGTCTAATTAACATTTTACTCAATATCCTGCCCTTCTCTATAGAGGTAACATTTTGCATCAAACACCTGATTTTTAAGGTGGTAACAAGCCATTCTCTCAAGCAAGGCTCAGTAGATGCTGTTGAAAGTGTGGACCAATGCTGGGGCTTCTTCTTGCCTCCCCTTTGGTCCTTCTTCCTTAGCTAACATTTCTGGCCTCTTTATGACAAATATGTGGAACTCAGAGACGAGTGAGATGCAACCTCTGCCCTCAAGAGACTCGCGACCTCCCAGCCTGCTATTTTAGTTGCCGTTTAGTTGATGAAAGTTTTTAAATAGGCACTGTTTCTAAGATTTAGAATTTCCATTATGGAGGACAGGGCAATAAGATTCATCCAGCAAACAGGAAGCCAGGGCAGTAGATCAACAAACATAACTGTCATAAACTGACAGTTCTCCTTTCCATAAAATAGTCCAAGCATGTTCAACGGATCATCTTTGTTCACAACATTGAACAAGTGAAAAAACAAGGAGAATTCTCTTTATCACTGACAGAGAAACAAGAGTTAAAGGACTTTTTCAAAAATCCCTGTTCTGACACAAACATGTGATTTCTCTAGAACCCTTGCTCTAGGAGGTACGTGCTATCTGAGTTAGCCAATCGTGGGCGGTCGGGAGTCATGTAGGTGAAGCATCTGCCACATTATCTTGGGTCTTTACGTTACATCCAGCGGAATTGGTAGCTCTTGTTTTTATTGTTCTTTTCACTGTCATTCTCATTGGTCCGTCCCTAGCTCTGGGGGCAGCTGGTGCAAGCTGTCTCTCAGGGTCTGTGAAGAATCCCTGAGGACCAAATAACAATGGGATGGACATTGGCCAAGCCTCTGGCCAAATGCTGGCTTGTCAGGACAGATGACACAGTAGGCCAGGGTCTGACCCAAGCTAGAGTGGGGAGAAGAAACACAAGGCTTCCCTGTCTCCAGCTTTCTGAAATTAAGCCTTTGGCATCATCTGGATGTTTTGCTGAATAGATGTGTGGCCCTCCCAGCTTCTAGAAATAATTGGCAGTTACAGTTGATGGTGGGAGTAGGATGTGCATCTTTGTGGAAGCTGTGCCATTCCTCTGGGCCAAGGCGGGATATATAGCAAAAGTTTGCTTGCTTTTTGAAGCTGCACATTCAGAACAAGAATGTGGCTAAGTTGACAGACTGCAGCAGATGGGCCAGGGCTGCGCTGGATGTTAGAAAGTCCTCCTTCTTGAGCAGACTTAGTGGTGCATGAGTCCTGGGAGGATGAGAGCACTCTTGGCATGCAGCTGTTCTGTGTGGCTCACTGCACTTATCTGTGAAACATGTTGGATCTGAGAAATGAGTCTTGGATCATGCGGTCCTGTTAGCGTCAGACTCATCTTTTATTAATTAAATGAGACAGTACATGTGGGGTGCTCAGAGCAGTGCCTGGCACACAGCTCATGCTCAGGATGTGCAGACACTCAGCAACCCCTGCATCTTCTTTCAGTAGATGGCTCTTTGCTTAAATCAGTGTCGCAGGTCTGGCGATGGTACTTCAATGAAACAGAACTTTCTACCCTGTTGGGGACGTGAACAAAGTGCCCTCTTCCTCAGCTCCATGAGGATTTTTGTATGATCCTCCTCCCTTAATCCCTAGACTCCCAGGATGGCAAGTAGATTTAATCTGGAGCTATGGCCTCTGGCTAGACTCCTCTTTGAGAAGAATGCTGGGACTTATTTCAGGCTCAGGGGACAAGGATATGGTGATTGACTAGTGATATCTGTCATGGGTGTGGGAGGGGGTAGGAGGGCCTGAATGCCATGCTTGTGCTGTCTCTAAGTGCACAGAGGAAATTCGGGCCCAATCTTCTTCGTGCAGAGGAGCATGCAGCTCATTTCTGAGGGAGCCACTCTGACGAGCAGCTGAGACCTGTGCAGCTGTCTATCTCTCCCCGGTCATGTTTCTGGTTTCTGGCTGTTTGTCTCTTAACAGGAGGTCAGTGATTGAGTGCTCCTCCACATCTGCAGGGAGTTTCCTGCAGAATTAAGATGTGTAAAATAAACCCATGGAATCAAAGCCCCAAGCAGATGCTGGCCATTGTTTCCCTCTAGAGGTCATCCTTCTAGAAGGGCATGAGGGTGGGCTGCGGGGGGAACAATGGGGAAAAAGCAAACATGAGGGAATGGATTGCAACAAAGCACAATCAGTAAAAAAAACACTTAATAATTCTCAAATAGAGGAGAATCACCTTAGTGGATGGCCTTTCGATTATAATCCATTAGAGACATAGTATGATGGCTGCCATACCCCCAATGTGTGTGAAACATGCCCCCAACACAGGGAAGGCATATCCCCAACATGTGAGAGGCATACTTCCTCTCCCTCTCCCACAAATGCTTAAGTTTCTAGACCTCAATCAAGTAAGTGATTTAGGGCAACTGGTTTTCAACTTTTAATATAAAAATAAATCTTTATAGCCTTGGTCTGAGTGGCAAGGGTCTCACGATACACGGAAAGAAGGAATAGTTAATAAATATATTAATGTCCTTTATTACAAGTCTGTAATATTCTGTTAAATATGAAATTCAGTTTCCATTTAAACATAAAAAGAAATTCAAGTTCAGGTTACTAAAATGTTGAAATGTCTGATGTTTAAAGCAAGGAATGGTGTATTTGGTCAGGTTGACACTTAAGGAAAAAAGCAAAGTGGTCATTTGAGTGTGATTGTTTTGCTTAAAGTCGAAGGTCAGTATTTGGAGTGGTGGTGTTACTGCTGGTTGGTTAATTCTATTCCACATTTAGTCACGTCTGTTTGGTGGGAAGTACCACATGTACAAAGACACAATAGCTCTCACTAAATTAGAGTTTTTAAACAGATATCAAATATTACATTTCTGTAAGACATGCTTTCAGAAGCTCAATCTAACAGTTTGTCATTTCTGTTCCTTAAAATGTGGTGTGTATCCATAACTTATTTCCTGTGATTTGACAACTCAGATATAGTTTCTGAAGCAACAAACTTATTTGGCCCCTATCTCATTTTCCTGTAGGGAGCAGGCGAAATTCTAAGAATGACATACAGACCTGTCCAGCCTGTCAAAGTGAGCAAGCCTTTCACACTGTCCTTTGGGGAGACTGCTGTTTATGAAGTTTGTTGCAGGTGACTGGTCCCATGTGAGCATGTGCCTGGAGAAGCAAAGGCCTTGACCTTATTTGCACAGGTGCTGTTTGCTTGAGGACCTTTTGTTAATGCATGGCCCTTCCGGACCTTAGGACACATCAGTGTGTGTCTATGTGTGTGAGTGTGTCTGTGTGTCTGTGTGTGAGTGTGTCTTTGTGTGAACGTGTCTGTGTGCGAACGTGTCTGTGTGTGAACGTGTTTGCTTGGTGGGAGGAAGGAGACAGGCTTAGTACAGTATGTGTAAAATAAACCCACCCTGGTCCAGGGCTAGGCAGAGGACTTCGGTGGTTGTGCATGTGGATGTGACTTGACTGATACAACACTAAATAGTTCCATCCCTAAGTCCTGCTTAAAAAGCTAAGTGGCCATCCCCTTGCCCCCTCAATAGAGAACTGTGGGAAGCAGTAGTGGCTGCAGCAGCCGAGCCAGAGGTAGAGTGGACAGTGGACCCAGCATGGAGGCTGGAGAACTTGGTGGCCATGTTAGGTACCAGGCAGACCTGCATAGAGCCAGGCCCTGTGGCCCTTGGTAGACTGAATGTGACTGGCCCTGTAGGGCCTGGCTCTGTTTGCTCAGTGTGTGTCGCCCCAGGAGAAAAACCACAAATATTTGCCTTGTGAGCTAAACCCTACAAGAACCAACTAGTTCATGTATAAAAGTTGTCCTAAATTGGAACCGGATAAACTGGTCTGACCTGATAAATAGCTCAAAGGTTTCTCAGTCTGTGTGGGGTGAGAGAGCCCTCAGATATCCCTGAAGGTCTCGGGGGCCTGGCCTAGGTCTGGGTGAGAGGCCCCAGCCAGTCTGGAAGATTAGGCTTTTTGGATGCACACAGCAGCCTTTGGTTTTTCTAGTGGGCCTGTTGGAGGCTGAGACATCCAGGAGCCCTTCCTGAAAGGCTTGAGGGTTAGTATGGCTCCTGGATGCAGTGTGATATAGGCAGGCTCAATGGGAGGTCAGACTGAGTTCTGATCTGGACTCAGTCACTAACTAACAACTGTGGTCAAGTTTCTATGCCTTTTCTCAAGTTCAGTTCCCTCCCTGTGACGTATATTGATGGTGCTGATGACCTCCCTGAGGGACAATGAGGGTTACAGAACTATGTGTGTGAAGCTGCCCACAGTACCAGGCAAAAGCTGTTCTGCTGTTCCCCTTCCTGGTGCTGCTGTTAAACTGCCATCACAAAAAACAAAACAAACAAACAAACACAAATAAAAACAACAACACACCTCTTATCACCTTATTTTCCTAAGAACTGGGTTCAAAGGATTTTTTTTTTAACATTGAAGGCTCAGAACCTTGAGTTTTGAATCCCAGAGTTTTCCTCATTAGCTAGATGAGTTGAGCCAATCCTACAATCTTGGCATGCCACAGAACATCAGGGATCCTGACATGATACCCAGGCCCTCTTTCCCAAGGCCCCCCTTTCCTCCCCAACCACCTTGCTGCAGAAGCACAGAAGGATCCAGAAGCAGAGAATCTGCTCACATGTTGCATGAACCATTTTCTTTGGACCTGTACCTGAATCAGCAAGCCCTGCATATCAGGGAGTTTCACGTTGTCCCGGTTTATCTTCACGCATGGAACCTAGAATTGGGCCGTGACATGATGCCAAGAATATATGGACTGTTATAAATTAATATGCTGATCTGCTCTGCACTGAGGCTCTTTCAACTGATTTCTCCTTTTACAGTGTCCTTAGAGAAAGTCAGGGAGGTTTGGAGGTTGTTGACTGGAGGAGTTAGAAGCACATGCATTCAGCACATCAGGGCTGGAATTGAGCCTCTGGTTTCTGAGAGAGCTCTATTGTTTGGGTTTGGTTAATCTGTGAGACTGAAAACTGAGATTATTAGAAGGGAAAGCCTCCCCTACCAGCCTTTTATAGTAACAAACACTGGGCAGGAGGTAAGGAAGAGGAAATAGGACAAAATAGGAGAGACCTTCCAACTCATACCACCAGAGTAGGCTTGGCAAAGGCTGAATGCCCAGTTTGGTGTGGTCAGAACTGAGGCCAGAGTCTGGATGTTGTCTGAAAATCAGGTTCAGAGTGCTGGGGCCTTAGGGAAAGCCCGGCTGTCTGTCCTAGTGCTCGCCTTTGTTCCTGTGGGAAGGGAGCTGCAGTCACCTGCATGGCCAGTGTTTCCAGGATGAAGCCTAAGTTCCCAGCAGGGTGATCACGCTGTGTCACGTTCCAGCCACAGGCTGTCTCTGTGGGGCACCTTTCCTCGGGAAGCCTTGTTCTGACCTCTTTCAGATCTCTGTCAGGTTTGTTTTCGGGCCTGGAGATCCCACTCACTCTGTGCTATGCACTTCTCTCCCAAGCAGGTCAGCATTTGTTACATGCTCTGTCTGCATTCAGCTTCTTCAATGCACTGCGTTGTCACTGGCCTTGTTGTGCTTCTGTCTACCCAAACTGTGGCTTCTGCCCAGGGCCCCCCTTTCATTTATTTATTCTTTAACTACATGTCCATCCTTTGAAAGCCAGACTGGGTTTCATCACACAGAGTAGCTCCTCCCTGACCCAGGCCACCCTGTGCTTTGTACGCATGACCTGCTAAGTCCCTCACAGGGCACTGTGTGGTATTTGTCTGCATGTCTTGTCCCTATCTAGAAATGTACCCTAGTTGCAAACGAGAGCCCTGTCTTACTACAGTGTGGGCGCAGGGTATGGTGTGGAGCAGATGGGTCGCTCACACTCAAACCGCTGCACTCCCACTCACAAGCTTTGTGACTTGAAGGCGTCTTTAACTTTAGAGTTCTCACCCTCCCTGTACCTCAGTTTTCTAATGAATAAAATGGGAGTAATTAAAGAATTCGCCTCCTGTGTATGTTGTGAGGATGAAATGGGAACTACGTGTGGAGCCCCTAATTGCTCAGAAAGTCTTCCTTACTATTGACATTGGTCTGAAGTCCCAGGCCCCATGGCAGCCTTGGAGCTTAGCTTGTTGCCAGCAGACAGATGCTGATTTCTTCATGTTGTCCCTGTGTTTGGGTTTGTGTCCCTGTTGAGGAAGGATGGCACAACCCGCCTGCATTGTATGCGCCAGGCTCGGCACCTTGTGTGGGTTGGTCTTGATACCCCGTTTCAGAGATGAGGAACCTGGAGCTCAGAGAGGTTAAGGGACTGGTTGAAGGTCTCATTAAAATCCAAGATGTGGTATAAGTCCCGGACCTCTGAATGGGAGCTTGAACTAGAGAATCGATCATGTCACCTCTGTGTAGCCTCTGTAGTTTAGAGGTTCTGGCCTCTCAAACCAACTTCCCAATGGGCTGAGGAACCAGGAAGTGAGGACTGGTCTACCTGGCACTGGAAGCTGGATGGGCTTTGGCCATAGAGGCCTCCTACTGCCCGGCCTTTCTTTTATGGAGAGATGGTTGGTGTTGGGGCTTTCATGAGCCTCTCCCACGAGTTTCACTCTTAGTGATGGGATGGGGGGGGCTCCCAGAGGACCCCGCAGCTTCTAAGATGGGTATGTAAAAAATGGCCTCAACGTTTCTTCTGAGCATATGTACACTATGCCCTCACTCTCCCATTTCATTTTTTTCTTCTATTTTTTATTTTCTTCCTTTCCCTTCTCTCTCTCTTTTTTAAAATCGTTTTTTCTCCTTTCCTCCTTTCTTTCTGTTTATTTCTACTACAGGACTTTTTAAAGATTTCTTTTAGAGTAATGACCTTAATGTTTTTTTCTAAAAGTAGCATGTGTCCAATGTAAAGAATTCAAACAATCCAGGCGAGAGCCAAGAAGAAAGTAAAAAATTATCCCAAATCCCACCACTGAGAACTAACTCTTGTTAGCAGTAGGTAAGCATAATTCCAGACATCTCTAGTGCGTGTATTTGTATGACACACATGCGCACGCGCACTCACTCATGCAAGGACAGGTGAGTGGGTTGATTGATGGACAGACATCCTAATGGAGAAACCAATACATCAGTTGATTGATAGAAGTGCTTTTTTATAAAAATGGGGAAGCAGATATTAACATCTACTAAATTCAATTTTTTTTCCTCCTGAGTTTAAAAGTCACATATCTGAACCTGACCGGGCAGTGGCACAATGGATAGAGCATCAAACTGGGATGCAGAGGACCCAGGTTCGAAACCCTAAGGTCACCGGCTTGAGCACAGACTCATCAGCTTGAGTCGGGGGTTGTTGGCTTGAGTGTGGGACCATAGACATGATTCTATGATCGCTGGCTTGAAGCTCCGGGTCACTGGCTTGAACCCAAGGTCAATGGCTTGAGCAAGAGGTCACTCACTCTGCTGTAGCTCCCCAGTCAAGGCACATATGAGAAAGCAATCAATGAACAATTGAAACTAAGGAGCTGCAATGAAGAATTGATGCTTCTCATCTCTTTCCCCTCCTGTCTGTCTGTCTGTCTGTCCCTATCTGTCCCTCTCTCTGTCACAAAAATAAATAAATAAATAAATATCACATATCTGATGAGGTTTTTAAAGTACACCTTGGGAAGCTGGAACAGAGAGGTCCTTTGTGTCACAGAGACTATCTTGGGAAATGCAAAATATCCCCAATGTACATAGAATCGAATAAAGAAGTGGGGGTGTCATCCTGGGCTTGGCCTCTGGCCCTCTCCCTGCAGACCTTGGTACAGGAGGCCCTGAGCCAGAGGACAGCCTGAGATCGGAGAGCAGAAACAACAGAGTTGTCATCTCACATGTGGCCTCTCCCTTCTCTGACCTCCCACTGAACTGGTCTGTGTACAGTATACTATCTTTCACTCCTTCACAAATACGAACATACTTGGAATTCTCAGCTCCCCTTCCTGACCTCATGTCTAAAGGGCATCGCCTGTGTCTGCTTCCCTGTGTTTCCTTCTGCCCTTGGCCTGAGGTGCTCTGGCAGGGACAGACCCTGCAGAGCTGCAGAGTGGCCCTTAGGTGCACTGCTGGCCGTAGCTGCTTTGGCTGACTCTCACCTTCGGTGTTGAAGGAGAGCCGAGCCTCAGCCAGAAGCAGAGCCTGAAGCGGCCCTGCCCACTCAGTTGTCACCAAGTGGGGGCCCAGGACACTAACCAGGTGCCCCTTCCTTATGTGAGCTCCCTCAAGCTCTCTGCTCTCTTCCTTCACCGTCCGGGTCAGCATACCAATGAGTCTGATGACAAGTAGCCTTTGCGAGAGACTTGGCTTTCTTTGGCTTACTCTGAGCTCAGCACTGCCTTCATGTAGCTCTTGTCTCTGTATATCTCTAACTCTAGTTCTTTTCTGCCTCTCTAAGGACCAATGTCATTGGATTTAGGGTCACCCTAAATCCAGGATGCTTTCATCTCAGGATCCTTAACTTCGTCTGCTACAACGTGTTTCCCTAATGAGATTACATCCAATGTCCAGGGTTAGGATTTGGACAAATTTTGGGGGAGGGGACAGCATGCAGTCCTCTGTGCCCACCTTATGGAGAAGCATTTGCAGCCTCTCCACACACATGTGAGCTGCCCACTGGGCACATGTACGTGCAGGGTTCTGCCTGTGGTCTGCTCAGAAAACCTTACCTCCTTTGTGCGTGTGTCGTGTTTGACAGCCTAACGCTACGCTATATGCTGTCTTCAGTTGTTTCTCGCCAGACATGATGATTTTGGAAAAATAGTAAATTGTAGGGGCATTATTTTTGTGTTCATAAAAAGCCATGAAAATTCCAGGTTGTATGGGGGAGTGTTCAGAAAGATTTCTTGGGCTCACCTCTGTGGGTTCTGTGTTCACCTGTGCAAAATCTACTCAACAAAAGTAGCATTGGCTCACCTGAATTTTTGGGCTGGTGGGAAGGATTTGGAAATGGCATGATACCAAAGTCTATTTGTCAGGTCGAGCTGAAATGGGTGATGCCCTTTAGATATGAGGCCAGGAAGGGGAGTTGAGAATTCCGAGTATGTTTCTATTTGTGAAGGAGCAGAGCGGGAAGAGGGTTGCAGGTCACCTGAGGCAAAATGTTCGAGGGGGAGATCATAAGACTCAAAGTAAAAAAGAAACTCGTTTTGGGTTTTTTCATTCTTTGTCCTTGATCTTTTCTTTGCCTAGCCAGGATCTGTGACATTGGCTATAATTATACATCTGATTTGTCGTTTCCATAAAACACACTTATTTCTATTTCTATATGTCTAAACCTACTCCATTCAAACTTTTCTCTT
This sequence comes from Rhynchonycteris naso, assembly GCA_037038555.1. Classification (NCBI taxonomy): domain Eukaryota; kingdom Metazoa; phylum Chordata; class Mammalia; order Chiroptera; family Emballonuridae; genus Rhynchonycteris; species Rhynchonycteris naso. The sequence goes on along the minus strand of CM072999.1, from coordinate 121,800,897 downwards.
TACCTGACTACACCTGTAGTACCCTATCACTGCCCTTTTCCTACCTGGGGATTCTGCTGGTCCTCCTTGGAAAGCATAGGACCTAGTTTGTTATCCATGTGTTTATATATGCCTGTAATGCCCAGTATGGTAGCTAGTTGTCACATGTAGTACATTAAGTTTAAATCAGTTAAAATCTAACAGAACTTAAAATTTAGTTTCTCAGTTGTACTAACTATATTTTATTTTATTTTACATGTATGCATGTGATATTTTACGTGAGAGTAGGGAGATACAGAGATGGATCTACCCAGCAGCCCCTTTCTGGGGCCAGTGCTCTGCCTTATCTGGGACTGCTTGCAACTGAGCTATTTTTAGTGCCTGAGGCAGAGGCTCTACAGAGCCATTCTTAACACCTGGGGACAACATGCTTGAATCAATAGAGCCATGGCTGCAGGAGGGGAAGAGAGAGAGAAAAAGAAGAGGGAAGAGGTAGAGGAGAGAAGCAGATGGTTACCTCTCCTCTGTGCCCTGACCAGGAATCCAACCTTGAGACATACACATGCCAGATCAACTCTCTACTGCGAGCCAAACAGCCAGGGCCTATACTAACTATATATATTTTAAGTGCTCAGTGGCCACATATGGCTAGCAGCTACCATATTGAACAGGGCATCTATGGAACATTTTCATTATCACAGCAAGTTGTGTTGGAAAGCTCTGGTATATGCTATGCACACTCTCTTTTTTTCTCTTTAATTTAACCTCAACACTCTTGACTGCCCTTCCTTCTGGCTGCCCCTGAATTGTTCAGCTGGCATCCTTCATGCTAACGAGCCTGTCTGCATACTCACCTTATAGCAACTTCACTCATCTCGCAACCTTGGGGGCTCATTCACAGCACCTGCAGTCCATCCTCATTGCCCCAGAGCAAAATACAGGTCTGCCAATGAGACCGAGTATTTGAAGTTGATACTGTCTCGGCAACTCTGGGACTTGCATTTGTGCAGTTCTAACATGCAAGGAATCAAGCCCCTGCATGTGTGAGCCTTTGAAAAGCTTGCTGTGTAGGGTCATTCCTGGAAACAATTCCACGTTGTGTTTTTAGATCCTCAGTGCCAAACCGTGGGCACAGGAGGGCTTCCTCCTTCAGACCAAGGCTTCTCAAACTTGAATATGCAGCTGGATCACGTGGAGATGTTGTAAAAATGCAGACATTCTGATTCCATAGGTCTGGAGTGGGCCCCAGAGTCTGCATTTGAATGAACCCCCAGTGGGTGCCAACGTTGCTGGTCTGGATGTATGAGATGCTGAATCTCAGAAGTGTCTGCTCTGTCCTCCGTGTTCCCTTTGCTTTCTCTCTGTACACCTGCTCACCAACTCTTGGTGTCTAGATGAGTGTTGTCTTTCTTTCACCAGAAATACCTTGAAGCATCTGTCCTGTGGTGACACTCCCTCTCCAGAAAATAGCCTAGCGCATAGCTCTTGCTTGTGTCCAGAACCACTCAGAGCTATGGAGATACAGTCTATTATATTTTCACACATAATCGTAATGACTGCTTCAGCCTTTAATTATAATTTACACTTCCCAGAACAACCTTTGATCCAAATTTAGTTCCAAAGGAGGAACATTTGTTAGCACTAAGCCTTTATTTATTTATTTATTTATTTATTTATTTATTTATTTATTTATTTATTTATTTATTTAAATTAAGTGAGAGCAGGAGAGGCAAAGAGATAGACTCCCTCATGTGCCCCAACTGGAATCCACCACCAAGTAAATTCCCTATGGGGCCATGCTCTGCCCACCTGGGCGTTGCTCTGTTGCTTGGCAACTGAGCTATTTTTAGCACCTGAGGCAAGGCTCCAAGAAGTCATCCTCAGTGCCTGGGGCCAACTTTTTCAAGGCAATCTAGCAATGGCTGTGGGAGGGGGAAGAGAGAGAAAAAGAGAGAGAGAACAGAGATGTGGTCACCTCTCCTGTGTGCCCTGATTAGGAATTGAACTTGGGACATCCACATGCCAGGCCAATGCTCTACCAGTGAACCAACCAGCCAGGGTAGCACTAAGCCATTTAAAGAGATGTGCCGCATGTTCCCGTAACTCCTTCTTTTAATGAAGAGCTATATAAATGTTTTGAGTGACAGTAGCATAATTGCCAAGTCTCCAGGGTGAGCCCCTGTCCAGGGGAACAGTGCTCTTATTGGAATAGGCAGGTTCTCACTTTTTTTTTGTCATGAAATTTATTTTCCTTTATAGTCACAGCTTGTATTCCAACCTCTATAATTATTCAATCTGGCCTTCAGACATGCATTCTTGTTTCCTGAATTGTCCTTTGACCTGTGTCCTCAAATCTATGTCATTCCCAGGCCTTCGCAGTGTAGACAGGTGGAGAAACTGGGATGTAGGAGTCAGACTAACCTGGGTTCAAAGCCCATGTCCTTTCTTCTTGGCAATAAGATCATAAACAAAGTATTAACGTCTCTGAACTTCTGTGTTCTAACTTAAAATGAGGCTCCTCTGATATGTGGGGACTAAATGAGCTATATTGTGTACAAAGGAGAAATTGGGTATAGCAGTGCCCAACCCAGAAAAGCACCCCCAAAATGTTTTTCTTTTCTAGTTGTTTCTCTCCTTAGTATTGACCCCTCCCCTGCTCAGTTCTCTCCTCTTTTTTATCGTGCATTTTTCCACTATCTAGAAAACTGTGATGACATCAGTCTGCTCATTTGTCCAGATGCTGTTACTCCATTGCCCACTTCCCTCCAAAGACAGACATTCTGAGGATATGGTCTCTTGTTCCTCTCATCACATCCCTGTCTGCCTAGCATCTGTCAGTAACCTCAAGCCTAAGCTTATGCCCTTGACCTTGACAATCCTGTCTTTGCTCTGGTCCCCTCACCTTTGGGAAGGATCCTCCCTTTTCTTCACTCGATGGCACACTCACAGTGACAAGGGATTGCTCTAGCATCAGTCAAAGGTCGCTAAGGAAAGAGAAAGATTGCTGAGAGATTAAACAGGTTTTTTTTTTTTATCTTGTTTTGCTTTCCTGCGTCCTCTAGAAGTGGGATGAAACTGTGTGTGCACATGTCTATGTTTGGAATAAGATAGGAGTCCTTTCTCTTGGGGGCTGCAGGGGCTTTGTAATCAAGGGGGAGATCCCATGTGGGCCCAGCTAGGGGAGCCAGTTCGCAGCTGATTACAAGAAGGAGGTTGGAGCAGGTAGGAAAAACAGGGTATGGTCCATTTCATCAGGAGCAGAGGTTTACAGGTCATTAATTTTAATATAATGCAAATCAGTTTATGGAAGTGCTGACACGCTGTTATTTAAAAAGCATAAGTAGCATGATAATTAAATCTGTCTATACATTTATTTTAGCACAGTTATGGTTATCCTGGCCCAGCTGTGTGATTGAGTTCCAGTCTTATAATTACATAAATTGCAAAGTACTAGAAAAGAGGGGGAAAGTGTATGGTAATGCCCAAAACAAGGTGGGGTATATTAATGTACGCTTCATTACTCGGCGCCAGACTCTGCTTTGTCTCTGAGTTTGACTACTTTCACTCACTGAAAATATCCCCACATTATGCTTCCCAGTCTATACCATGAGGGACGTCGGTGTCTGTTTAGCATTTCCTTTTGGCACCTCTGAGGACAGCCCCAGAACTCAGACTGTGCATGCTATGTGGGTAGCAGAGTAGGAATGAGCCCTTCTGGGACTCCGGAGCCCAGAATTCTGCTTTGGGGCTGCCCCTGCCGGCTTCAGTGACTTTTGCCTGGGTCTCTGTCACATAAAGAGCCAAAGTGCTCTTAACTTTGAGAGTGAACATTTTGAGACTCAGTTTTTATTTTTTCTTCTTGAGCTCTTAAAAGAAAAATCTCCCAACTTAGCCCTTTATGCACGCCGCTCTGTTGAATATCTTTGGTTCCAAATATATTCAGCTACAAAGAATGGCCAACCTTGTTTCAACCAAGTTTGAGATGTCCATGGATAATGATGAGGAAGGCGGAGAGGTGGGCCAGGGAGGAAATCAAGGCTTTGGGGAAGGACAAAGAGCGAAAGAACAGAGTCAGTGACAAGGGTGTGCCATCCCCACATTAAGGGAGTCTCCTCTTTAAAAGTCCGTAGCTGCATGCAACACAATTGGCCACACTCCCACCCTTTTCATTGCATGAACCCTGCCTATCATTGTTCTAACAAACACCACTGGGAGGCTCGCTCATTTTATTACCCTGAAGCTGACCTGCTCCGTGAGGCTGCTAGGGTCCCCGTGTCCAAGGAGCACAGTCAGATGAGTGGCTTTGCTTTGTGCACCTGCAGGAGTACCACGACCTCTGTCTGGGAAGTGCTGTCCGATGCCAGCCACAGTCCTGTGCATCAGGTGAGCACTGGGGGGAACTGCTGAGGAGCAGCGAAAGTCCATGGGCACTGTAGGAAACCTGCCCTGCATCACCAGTTAGTGCTGTATGGAAAGTCCATCATGAACAGTAGCCCTGCGATAGGCCTCAGGGATCATTGGGACCAAGTCTTTCGCAGAACAGAGGCCTAGCCTCGCCAGGTGTGGGACAGACCAGCTGCAACCTGGTGCTGAGCTGAACTTCGTGCGCTCCCAATGCAACACACTATGTACTGTGTATGGCATTATTACAAAAAGAAAATCTTCATTAGAGAAAGTATACATAAATAAAACTGACGTGTACAATAGGCCCTTAAATATATTGCTCTGTTAGTTGATTTTACCCTCTAAACACTGTTTCTCTCCCAACTTATGGATTTCACAGTACTTCAAACTTCGCTGCCTCTTCCAGCCACCTCCACTCTGAAGTTTCCCCTTCTACAGAAGCTGAGCAGTCCTTCCATAACCTCACAGTTGTATCTATACATGGCTCACGTGTGCTCTCCTGTCCTTATCTGGCCTGAGGCTGCTGGCAGTTGGTCACAGCTATTTCCGGTCTCACCCAGACTGTCACTGGGAACTGGACATGGCATCCACCCCCCTTCCTGGACTGGGAATGGTTTTTCCTGAGCCTGTTTCCTTTCTGCAGCGTGTCTCCCCACTTGGTCCGTGCCTTTGCTCCTGTCTCCCTTCTCCATGACATTGATTCAGAAGTCCGTTACCAAATATTGGTCAGTTGCCAACCCTGCTCTTGCATTTAGGAAAACCACATTCTGTCAGCTGACTTTCTACCCACAGTTTTTCTACACTGGTGTTTTGTTTTGTTTTTCTTTTAAACTTCTCAATACATGTGCGCAGCTAATCAATAAAAGCTCCTGTTGAACTCCTGACAAGCCCTGTACTTGTCCCGTCTTTCCTCTTTGACTCCCAGAGCAGGCCCTGTTAGTTAATTAAACTAAAGAAAGGTTTCAGTGTCCATCCGTTTAGTGTTGGCAGGCTGGCGATTCCAGCACAGCTGAGACTTTCCTATCCTCTGTACTGTCAGCGTCCTTTCTCAACTGAGCACGTGGTGCATGTTCATTTGGAGAGATGGAAAGTCCCAGGGTTGCACTCTCAGTGTTGCTGTTTCTGTTATGCACAGCCCTCCACAAGGTTCAGGCTTGACAATCAGTCCACACGTTGAACTCCTGTCTGAAGACACCTGGCCTGAGTTTATCCGCAGCCCCAACAGTTGCCATCCATTGTTCCCGGGAGGCAGGCACATTTCTTTCCTTTGGCAACAAACTCCATATGGAGATATATTACAGGATGTTTCACACAGTCACAGCCCCATAACTGAGAAGCAGGCATTTCTGTGTCTGCTGGGTCAGTTACAAAAAGGGTTGAAAGGCATGGGATGTGGGGTGTCTTTTAAACCAGGTACATTGGAGCATACTTGACCTTTTACTGAAGCTCCCAGAGACACTGGGATTTAGAAAGAGTTTGAAAGGATTTGCTAGTGTTGGTTGAATTAATTTTGAAAAGTATTTATGGAGCTCTTCTTGTGGTCTGCTAGGAATACAAATGTTAGAGACAGAGTCCTCATCCTCTCCTCCGGAGCTCCAAGAAGCCTGGAAAATAAATGACTAATTGTAACACAGTATCATGTGCACTGTGATAGAGGTTTATCCATAGGGCTTTCTGAGGCCCAATGAAAGGGAAAGGAATTCCAACCACAGTTTGGGTGGGGAGAGGGATAATGGAAAGCTCAACATTTAAGCTGGACCTGGATGGAATTTTCCATCTGGCCACATTGGTAAAAGCATTCTGGAAGGAGGGGACAGCACGAGGGAAGGCCCCGCAGCCTGAAAGCCCAGTTGGTGGCTTGTCGAGAGGTTAAGTAGGCAGGAGGATTGGGAAGGGAGGCTATGAAGGCAGGCACTGGCCAGCCTACCTAGGACCTTGCAGGCAGTAATAGCTCAAACCTACGAAACTCTGTGTCATGTGCCGGGCACTTTGTTGAGCACCTAGTGATCACAGCATCTCTGTTGCCCCTTCTGATATCCACAGACACAGCACACATCCACAAAATAATAGGAGCTAGTTACTTATAGGCTACCTTGGGAAGGTAGGATCCCCACCATTTGTTTCTTCAATGCCCGGATGATAAGCTGCCAGCCTCTTTGCATGGGAGGTGTGGACTTGAGAATCAGACAGACTTGGATTCAAATTCTGACTCTGCCATTGGCTGCTTTAGTTCCCTCCCTTGTGAATGTGGGGAATAATATGGGAACAGATTATAAAACTTACACTTGTGTCATCAAGATGGCAGATGAGACTGCCAGGTGACTGAGGAGGAAGGAGCTGGGCATGGACTGCGGGGAGCATCAGTATCCATAGGGCTGATGAAAGAGACTGAGCATCAGTGGCCAGGAAGCCAGGAGGCAGATGAGGAGAAAAGAATGTCCAGACCTGAGGGGAGAGGGGAGAGTGTCAAGCACAGTGCCACCAGAGTGGCCTCAGACTAATCCAGGTTGATAAGGACAGAAGACACCTTTGTTTTTTTATTACTGATAGACTCCCACATGTGCCCCAATCAAGATATACATGGCAAGCCCCCTACCAGGTGATGCTCTGCCCATCTGAGGCCATTGCTCTGTTGTTCAGCAACTGAGCTGTTTTAGCGCCTGAGGCAAGGCCATGGAGCCACCCTCAGTGCCCAGGCCAACTTGCTCGAACCAATTGAGCTACGGCTATTGGAGGGGAAGAGAGAGAGAGAAGCAGGGAGAGTTGGACAAGCAGATGGTTGCTTCTCCTGTGTAACCTGACTGGGAATTGAATAGGGGACTTCCACATGCTGTGCAGATGCTCTACCACTGAACCAACTGGTCATGGCATTTTTTTTTTATCCCAGATCCTACTTCTCCAAAGTGTGCTTAGGAAGTATTGGATGAACTAGTTAAAATCTCCTATTTTATTTATTCAGTGTAAGTCTACTCAGTTCATTAGGTCTCACCTTTAAAACTTTAGGCTCTAGAGAGGACACAAGCTGGCAGCAGAGTAGGCAGACGCACAGACTCCTAGCTCAAACCACCAAACTGGATTACAAAGTAATTTAGGAACAACAAGTGTGAAAAACCAACTCTGAACTACAAGAACTACTCTCAAAAACCAAGGAGCAAAGAAGAAGCCACACCGAGCCTGGTGGGGAGCGCTGAGGAATGGTGAGCCGCTCCTGCTTATAGGAACAAAGGAGGGGGGTAGGCTGAGAGCTCAGAAAGGCTCTCAATCCAAGGAAAACAGTAGAAAATATCACTCACAGCCACTTGCCTGGGGACATGGGAACAAGGTATGTTGAAAGAGCTGGCTTGTTAGAGACAGCCTGTGACAAAAAGAGGAATGAACAGGAGGATCTGAGCAGCGGACTAATCCAGTGTTTGAAGCAGCCATACCTGGGGGAGGTACAGGAGGCATCCATAGCTGGGGGGTGGGGGTTGATCCTTCCATATAACACAAGACTAAAGTGGTTCTGGGTCAACCTTCTCAAGATATCTCTACAGCTCCAATCAGCACAAAAAGACACAGCTAAAAACAAGAAGTGTGAAGGAGGGGCAGTAACTCAGGTCTCCATGGAAGTCTGAGATACACCTTCCACTACTGAAGCAGAGAATGTACCCACCCCCAGAGAGAGTAACTGGCAGATCAGGTCTTCAGAGTTTCAGGTTATACCCACCACATTCCAGAATACAGTTATAAATAAGCCCCCTGCTGAGATCAGTAAACAAGACTACCACTGAGTTAAGAAAACTGAGAAGAAAACAAACAAATCAAGACTTCAAAGGGGCTCTATTAGAAAAGATAAATTCCGCAGTGGATTACAAACAACAGCTGAAGCCAACCCAGGAAGACCTAGAAATAACACAGCTGAAAATTGGAGGCAGACAACACCAAGCCTAGACTCAACCAGCTCTACAAACAACACACCCAAACACACAGACATAATGAGAATACAGAAAAGTGCAATCCAAATGAAACCACAAGAGAATCCTCCAGGAAATGAACTGAGTGATATGGAAATAACCAAACTTCAAGATGCAGAGTTTAGAATAATGATTGTTAGGATGCTTAGGGATCTTAGAACAACAATGGATGGTCATTATGAACACCTAAATAAAGAGATAGCAAGTATAAAAAAGGACATTGAAATATTAAAAAAGAATCAGTCAGAGATGACAAATACAACATCAGAAATGAAGACCACAATGGAAGGAATTAAAGGTAGGATGGATAAAGCTGAGGATCGAAGCAGTGAGTTGGAAGACAAGATGAACAAAGGCATGGAATCAGAGCAGAAAAAAGAAAAGAGACTCAAAAAGTCTGGGGAAACTCTAAGAGAGCTCTGTGACAACATGAAGAGAAATAACATCTGCATAATAGGGGTTCCTGAAAAAGAAGAGAAAGAACAAGGGATAAAAACTTTATTCAATCAAATCATAGCTGAAAACTTTTCTAAATTGATGCAAGGAAGGGTCTCAGAAGTTCAAAAAGCACAGAGATCTCCATTAAAGAGAAACCCAAAGAAACCAACACTTGGACACATCATAATTAAAATACCAAAGCTAAGTGATAAAGAAAAAATATTAATAGCTGCTAGAGAAAAAAGGCTATCATCTACAAAGGAGCACCCATAAGGATGACATCCGACTTCTCAACAGAAACACTTGAGGCTAGAAGGGAATGGCAAGAAATATTCAAAGTAATGCAGAACAAGAGTCAACAACCAATACTACTTTATCCAGCAAGGCTATCATTTAAAATTGAAGGAGAAATAAAAAGCTTCCCAGACAAGAGAAAACTCAAGGAATTCATTACAATGAAACCAGTGCTGCAGGAAATATTAAGGAGTCTGTTGTAAACAGATCAAAGTGGGAAAAGAATATAGCAAAAGAGGAATACACCTTTAAAATATAAAATGGCAATAAACAACTACATATCAATAATAACCTTAAATGTAAATAGATTAAATGATCCAATAAAAAGACATAGGGAGCTGCATGGATTAAAAAACAGGCCCTGTACATATGCTGTCTACAAGAATCCTACCTTAAAACAAAAGATGCACATAGACTGAGGGTAAAGGATGGAAAATAATATTTCATGCAAATAGAAATGAAAAAAAAGCTGGTGTAGCAATACTTAGACAAAATGAACTTTAAAACCAAGGCTATTGTAAGAGATAGAGAAGGTCACTACATAATGATAAAGGGAGCAATCCAACATGAAGATATCACCATCATAAATATCTACGCACCTAATATAGGAGCTCCTAAATATATAAAGCAGACTTTGATGGATATAAAGGGCAAGATCAACAGCAATACTTTAATAGTAGGAGATTTCAATACACCACTTACATAACTAGATAGAGCCTCAAGAAAGAAAATTAACAAAGAAACGACAGACTAAAAGACCACACTAGATCAACTGGATTTAATAGATATCTTCAGAACCTTTCACCCTAAAGCGGCAGAATATACATTCTTTTCAAGTGCTCATGGTACATTCTCTAGGATAGATCACATGTTAGGACACAAAAGCAGTCTCAACAAATTTAAGAAGATTGAAATCATATCAAGCATTTTCTCTGATCACAATGGCATGAAACTAGAAATCAACCACAAAAGAAAAACTGAAAAATACTCAAACACTTGGAAACTAAATAGCATGTTATTAAATAACGAATGGGTTAACAATGAGATCAAAGAAGAAATAAAAAAGTTTCTACAAAGAAGAAATAAAAAAATTCTTAGAAACGAATGATAATGAACATATAACCACTCAAAATTTATGGGACACAGCTAAAGCAGTCCTGAGACGGAAGTTCATAGCATTACTGGCATACCATAAGAAGCTTGAAAAAGCTAAAATAAACAACCTAACCCTTCATCTAAAAGAACTTGAAAAAGAACAGCAAGTAAAACCCAGAGGTAGTAGAGGAAGGAAATAATAAATAGCAGAGCAGAAATAAATGACATAGAGGCTAAAGAAACAATACAGAGGATCAATGAAACCAAGACCTGGTTCTTTGAAAGGATAAACAAGATCGATAAACTTTAACAAGACTCACGAAGAAAAGAAGAGAGAGGACTCAAATAAATAAAATTAGAAATGAGAGTGGAGAAATAACAACTAACACAACAGAAATACAAAATATTGTAAGAAAATACTAAGAACTGTATGCCAAAAAATTAAACAACCTAGGTAAAATGGACAAATTCCTTGAAACATATTATCTTCCAAAAATCAATCTGGAAGATTCAGAAAACCTAAACAGACCAATTGCAACGAAAGAGATAGAAACAGTTATTAAAAAGCTCCCAAAAAACAAAACCCCTGGGCCAGATGAATTCACTTGTGAATTCTACCAAATATTCAAAGAAGAACTAACTCCTATCCTTTTTCAAGCTATTTCAAAAAATTCAACAGGAAGGAACACTACCAAGTGCCTTTTATGAGGTGAGCATAATTCTCATTCCAAAACCAGGCAAAGGCAACACAAAGAAAGAAAATTACAGGCCAATATTCCTGATGAATTTATATGCTAAAATCCTCAACAAAATGTTAGCAAGCCAGATCCAGCAATAAATGAAAAAAATCATACATCATGATCAAGTGGGATTTATTCTGGGGAGGCAAGGATGGTACAACATTCGTAAATCAATTAATGTGATTCACCACATTAAACAAAAGGAAGGAGAAAAACCACATGATAATCTCAATAGATGCAGAAAACGCATTTGATAAAATCCAGCACCCATTTATGATCAAAACTCTTACTAGCAAAGTGGGAATACAGGGAACATACCTCAACATGATAAAGGCCATTTATGACAAACCCATAGCCAACATCATAATCATGGACAAAAATTTAAAACAATTCCCCTAGCCTGACCAGGCGGTGGCGCAGTAGATGGAGCGTCAGACTGGGATGCGGAAGACCCAGGTTCGAGTCCCCAAGCTCGCCAGCTTGAGCGCAGGCCCATCTGGCTTGAGCAAAAACCCGCCAGTTCGCACCCAAGGTTGCTGGCTCCAGCAAGGTGTTGTTCAGTCTGCTGAAGGCCCGCGGTCAAGGCACATGTGAGAAAGCAATCAATGAGCAACTAAGGTATCGCAACGGCAACAAAAAGCTAATGATTTATGCTTCTCACCTCTCTCCATTCCTGTCTGTCTATCCCTATCTATCCCTGTCTCTGACTCTGACTCTCTCTCTGTCACTGTAAAAAAAAAAAAAAGAAAAAAAAAAAAAGAAATTCTCCTAAAATCAGGAACAAGGCAGGGGTGTCCCCTTTCACCACTCTTATTCAGCATAGTACTGAAAGTCCTAGTGAAAGCAATCAGACAACAAGAAGAAATAAAAGGCATCCTAATTGAAAAAGAAGAAGTAAAACTATCATTATTTGCAGATGATGTGATAGTGTATATAGAAAATCCTAAAGGCTCAGTCAAAAAACTACTGAACCTAATAAATGAATTCAGCAAGGTGGCAAATATAAAATAAACACACAGAAATCAGGCATTTCTATACATGCACAATGAAATGTCAGAAAGAGAAATTAAGGAAACAATCCCCTTCACTACTGCAACATAAAAAATAAAGTACCTAGGAGTAAATTTAACCAAGTAGGTTTAAGACTTATACTCAGAAAATTATAAAACATTGATAAAAGAAATCAAGGAAGACACAAACAAGTGGAAGCATATACCATGTTCATGGTTAGGAAGAATAAACATCATTAAAATGTCTATATTACCCAAAGCAATTTATAAATTCAATGCAATACCAATTAAAATACCAATGACATACTTCAAAGATATAGAACAAATATTCCAAAAATTAATATGGAACCAAAAAAGAACACAAATAGCTTCAGCAATCTTGAAAAAGAAGAATAAAGTGGGAGGTATAACACTTCCTGATATCAAGTTATACTACAAGGCCATTGTACTCAAAACACCTTGGTACTGGTATAAGAACAGGCATATAGATCAATGGAACAGAACAAAGAACCCAGAAATGAACCCACACCTTTATGGACAACTGACAAAGGAGGTAAGAGCATACAATGTAGTAAAGACAGTCTCTTTTACAAATGGTTTTGGGAAAACCGGACAGCTACCTGCAAAAAATGAAACTAGACCACTACCTTACACCATGCACAAAAATAAACTCAAAATGGATAAAGAACTTAAATGTAAGCCGTGAAACCATAAGCATTCTAGAAGAAAACATAGGCAGTAAACTCTCCAACATCTATCGAAGCAATGTATTTGCTGATTTATCTCCACGGGCAATTGAAATAAATGACAAGATAAACAAATGGGACTATATCAAACTAAAAAGCTTTTGCACTGCTAAAGACAATATGAACAAAATAAAAAGACAAACCACACAATGGGAGAACATATTCGACAACACATCTGATAAAGGGTTAATAACCAAAATTTATAAAGAACTTGTAAAACTCAACACCAGGAAGACAAATAATCCAATCAAAAAATAGGCACAAGACATGAATAGACACTTCTCCAAAGAGGACATACAGATGGCTAATAGGCATATGAAAAAATGCTCAACATCACTAATCATTAGAGAAATGCAAATTAAAACCACAATGAGATACCACTTTACACCAGTCAGAATGGCGCTCATTTACAAAACAACCCATTATAGGTGCTGACGAGGATGCACCTATAATGGGTTGTTTTGTAAATGAGCGCCATTCTGACTGCCTCCTGCACTGCTGGTGGGAATGCAGACTGATGCAGCCACTGTAGAAAACAGTATGGAAATTCCTTAAAAAATTTAGAAATGGAACCGCCCTTTGACCCAGCTATCCCACTTATAGGAATATATCCCTAGGACACCATATCACTGACTGAAGAAAAGAAATGCACCCCCATGTTTATGGCAGCATTGTTCACAATAGCGAAGAGCTGGAAACAGCCTAAGTGTCCATCAGTGGATGAATGGATTAAAAAGCAGTGATACATATATACAATGGAATACTATGGGGCCATGAAAAAGAAGGAAATATTACCTTTTGCAACAATATGGAGGGACCTGGAAACTATTATGTTGAGTGAAATAAGCCAGGCAGGAAAAGAAATATATTATATGACCTCACTCATTTGAGGAATCCAAGGAACATTGAGAACTGAAGAAAGGGATTGAGACAGAGGAGGTATCAAAGAGACCAGAGGAAAAGAAGACAGAGGGAAAGGGGAGGATAGGATGGGATAAACCTGAAAAGAAGAGGGGAGGGTGTGGAGGGAGGGGGCAAGGGAGATGTGGAGGGGAATATGGAGAAGGGGGTATGCAGTCGGGGTTACCCTAGAATCTATGTATACACAATTAATTAAATAAAAAAAAACTTTAGGCTCTAACATGAATTATTTCTTCCTCTACGATTGCTAATAGGCATAGAATGGGCTGACCGGGCGACTTGTAGGCCCACTGCGTGGCCTTGAGCAGGCCACCTGATCTCTCCATGTCTCAGAGGTTGAGCCTAGGTTACCTGTAAGTGTCCCCAGTCTAAAATGAGTCCCGTATCATCACTGCCCTGGCAGGCTGGGAGCAGGGTGGTGGCCAGTTAATGCCTTTCAGTTCTTAATACAGAGCTCTGGTGATGCTTAGAGCACTTCACCTTGTAGGGTGTCCCACTGTATGCTTCACCATCTTTTTCTCCCAGCGTTCCCTGTGCCTGCATGGTGCTCATGCCCCTGTGTCGCAGGTGGATAAATGTATCTGAGGGGTGTTGTTTCCTCCCAGGGAATCCTATTTTAACATGGAAGAATTACAGATGTTAAAGATGTTTTGTTGTAAAACAAAAATCACATTTGCTCAGTGTCCATGATGAGCTAAGCCCCATGCTAGATGCTTTTATATACATGACCTTGTTTGGGTGAGAACCCTCCTAATGGGTATTTCCGTGCGCTGCAGATTGGTAATGCTTCAAATAAAGGTTCTCATGGAGCCAAATAACAGCAACAAAAGACAGATATAACCATGGTCACCATGTCAGGTTAACAGTGGCCTCCTTAATCCCAGTTTACCAAGGAACTCTTCTGTATTTGAAATTTACTTCCACACCTATGACTTTCTGAGCTCAGGTGTGCTCAATACGTCGATTGCAATTTACTGGTCCATCGCGAAGGAAGTGTGGGTAGATTGCATAACATTAAAAAGACATTTGTCTTTTGATTGGCATACAGGGTAGCCAATCTGACGTCTGAACTTTTGACACCCTACGCATGCGCGTTAAACCGAGCTAACTTGTTCAGTTACATTGCTGCGTAGTTAGCCTTCAATATATTTAAATTAAATACAACAAAGGGTATAAAAATGAGTGCCGTAGCTGGTCTGAGTAAGAAGCCTAAAACCTACCACTTTCATACAGAATGGGAGGGGATTTTTTTCACTGTCATATTCTAAGTGCGTTTGCCTTATCTGTTTGTGTGCCATTGCTTTTCCAAAGAAGGGAAATGTGGAGCGGCTTTTTCGGACTGTTCATAAAAACTATGACATTGACTTTCCTCCGAAAAGAGAACTGAGAAGGAGAAAGGTGAAAGAAGAATACACAGTATTAAATAGTAATAATAGTAACTTAAATAATGAAGAAATAAATTTATCTTTTGCATTTTTATTGTAGATAGATCATTTTAACTTGGTCATCTTATAAGTAGCTCGCAAGCTGAAAAAGTGTGGGCACCCCTGTTTTAGCTTCTTTGAAATTGTCTTCGTGTGTGTGTATGTGTGTGTGCGCGCACATGCGCACATTCACAATAAAGGCTGCAGATGAATGTCTTGCAGTCTATTGCTCTGTCTGAGCAGCAGTTTTTTTCTTGTTTTTGTGGCAAGTCTGGACCTATAACCCCAAGTACTACTGGGATATTTGTTGTGCAGTAGTACCCTGGGAAAGAGGGTGGTTACCAGGTAAAGAGGACTGCCCTGGGCTGCAGAGGGATCAGCCCTGCTCAGCTGGGATGTGTGCTGGGGATGCACGTCCTGGCCCGCAGGGAGCTGAGATGGGGCGTGGGCAGAAGGCCTGAGGATGCTGCTGCAGGACTGAGTTTCCGTCAGCTGGACCCAGAGGCGAGGAAGAAGGTAGTGGTTTCTTTCCCTGTCCAACAGGTGTCTTAGTGTAACCCTTTCCCAGGTATTCTAATTTCAGTTCTTCCAGGTAAATTCTAATTAATTTCTTCTCCAGACCATCCTATTCAGTCTCTTTTTCCAATGAGACTGATGACTGCTCTCTGCAGATAGTGGTTTCTGAGGCCCAAAGACCTCTGTGAGCACCCAGACTGAGTGGTCATACAGCAGCCACTTCCTGTCTAGTCCTCCTGTTCCAATTCTCTCCATCACACATGAGAGGAGGCAGGGGGACATTTGCTTTATTGATTGATTGAGTGTCACACCCTACCCTCAATAGAATGTAACTTGGTGAGAGTGGAGACCTAGTGCCTCGTCCTCTGGTGTGTCCCCAGAGCCCAGAGAAAAATACTTGGTACATAGTTGGTGCTTAATGAAAATGAGTTAATTGAATGAACAAAAAACAGGAGGACAAAAGGAAGAAGGAGATTGAGTGAGGAACAGAGAAAGGAAGGGAGCGATGGACATATGGACAAAGGGGACCTTAGCAGGGGACACTAACTCTTTTTGTATTAAGCAAGTTGGGAGTGGAGAGATCACAGTCACGACGGGTTCCCTGCTCCCTCATGTGCTTCCTTTCTCTGCCAGAGCCCACTGTGCTCTCTTATGCCAGATGGGAATCCACCTGTGCCATTGCAGTGCCAGCACCAAGGGGCCCAGACTGCCCTCTCCATGACCAGCTTCCATGGGCAGCTCTGGTCCCAGGACGTTAGCCCCCATTAGTAGGGAGGCCCAAAGCAGGGGAAAGACGGTCCAGCTCAGCCTCTGCAGCTCCATCTCAGGAGAGTTAAAGGTGCTATTTTCCTTGTGGGTTCAGGGTAAGAAGAGCATATCTATACCTGTGCTTCCAGCACCCAGTAGGTGCACAGGACAGGGAAGCTGCTCCGTTGGTGCCCTGTGATGTCTGGGCCATGTGTCATTACTCCCCTTCCCATGTGCTCCTGCTCGTGTTGTGTAGCAGGTGGACAGAAAGCTAAGGACTGTGTCCTCCTCTGCCTTCCTGCCTCCTACCCTACCTGTCCCACTGCTTGTAGTCCCCCGCTTTGGAGGCTGCTGCACACAGGACCTGCGTGGCGGTGACCGCCACGTTGCTCTTCCCACCCTGGCATTGCACCAACAGAGATGGAGATGGCTTGACTGTAGGCCTGTGTCTCCTTGGCTACCACTCCTGGGCCTGGGGAGCCGACGTGCTCTGCAGTGTGTATTTCAGCAAGTCCACCCAGGGAAGGGGGATGCCCTGCAAACCAGTTCCTCCAACAGGGCGTAGGCCGTGCAGCCAAGAGCAGCAGGCGGCTGCCAGGGTTTGAGAAAGTATTTGAGGCATCGAGGCAGAGCAGAGCCCCATTCTCTGCTTGCTCCCATGCCTGTCATTTTACTATGGGCAGGAGCAGGATTAAGTATCTTGGCAGGACCCAGCAACCCAAGTCCTTTCTGGCAGAGTATGGGGAGTGCACATCAGGATCACATTCCAGATGCAGGGACAGAGATTTGGGAAGGATAAAATAAGTAGAATGAGAAAATTAAATGTGGCAAGAAGTGGATTTTCCCTTTCTGCCGTCTGAAAATAATTGAGTTATGTTATTTTGTAAGAAATCTGTTTGGAGGTTTCTCCTCCCTCCACTGTGTGACCAGTTGGTGTACTGATTTGAAGAGGAACATAAAACACTCCTTTTTGGCCCTTGACTGTGACTCCCACCAAATACCTCAAATGTGGGCCAGGTTAGAACAGGGGGCTCTGCTGTCTGCTGAGACTATGGGAAGAAGAGCCAGGCCTCCTGGGGGAGGTGTGTCAGACCCTAGCTGGCTCTTCCCCTGCTTCCAGTCAAGGTCCTTCCCTGGCACACCTTCCCTGGCCTGCCTTTTCTCTGGGCTTTGAAGGGTTTAGTCATATTTGGCTGGAGATCCTCAAAGGTGTCTGTCTCGCCTCATGATGTCCGTCAGAGTTTCCCTTCCTTCCCTCTCAGCTGTTCCTTGAATTCTGCTCCTGGCCTGTCTCTGTGGCTATTTAATGGGCAGTTCCCATGTCATGGCTGCCCTCACAGTGAAGTCTCTTCACTATCAGTCCAGGAAATATTTAGTAGCTGTTGAGTGACAGTACTTTAATCATGGAGTGTGATAAGATGAGACTTTGGGCAGCTGTCCAACAGAAATCCCATTATCTAGGTATCCATTCCAACAGACAGAAACAAGCACAGGGGCTTTCAAGAGCTTCAGCCCTGGAGCCAGATTTCATAAATGTGTAGCCTGCCTTAGCCACATATCAATGGATGACCTTGAACAAAGATATAACTTCACTGTGCCTCAGTTTTCCCATCTGTAAAATGGGTACAGAAGTGTTATTTACCTCCAGTTGTTGGAAGGATTAAATGACATAATGAGCACAAAGTGCTTAGAGCAGTGCCCACTGCTGCTCAGCTTACCATCCCTCCCATTGTCCTCATCATATTTACCTACTACCTGGTGACCATGTGCAATTTAGTTTGATTCTCTTTCTTAAATGAAAATATATATAATATCAATGGGATTGTCGGGAAGATTTAAGGAGAATGCTTGTGAAGACTCTTAGCCTATCAGAGAAAAATGCAATGAAATAGGCGAACGTTCCAACTGCTGCCTCCTAGGACCAAATTGGATTACAACTTAATTTAAGAACAATCATCTTGACAAACCAACTTTGTACTAAACGAAGAGGAGTCTATAACCAAGGATCATAGAAGAAGCCACACTGAGACTGGTAGGAAGGGCAGAGATTCGGAAAGAGCTGGCCGCTCCAAGGAGTGAGCGGTGGCTGAGGGTCCAAAGGGACTCCCTCTGTGAGGAGGGTCGCCCTGAGAGGTGTGGGTGCTCAGCCCCAGACCTGGAGCCCCAGCTTAGAGCCCCAGAGCCTAGAAGAGATGCCCACACAGCATTTTGAGGTGAAAAGGTCTGCGAGAAAGAGACATAGCTCTCAGAGACAGAGGCTCTGTTTTAAAGGGCCTGTGCAGAAAATCTCGTTCACATCCACTTACCCAGTGCTCCAGTGGAGGGAGGGCTGAGAGGACTAGAGTTGTGTGAGGAGAGTGTAAAGTTGGAGGCCCAGGGAGAGACACTGGGATGGCCACCAGAACCATTGTGCTAAGTCATTCTCTAATACTATAATACTACAGTCGCCATCTTTCTTGGGTGGAGCAGTAGCCTCTCAGTGGCACCAGCCTGGGGAAAAGCAGCTGCTCCGCCCTCGGGAGTCTCTCCTACCCCAGTCATGGCGATGGGTCATTTCTGAGAGTCTAGGAATCGGGGTGTATCAGTGACTGAGTTTTCTGGTGTTGAGGCTGAAGCTTTCCCCACACTCTCCCAAGACTATGACTGGTGCTTCCACCTCATAGGAGACTCAGTGGAAACTGTCCAGAGTGAGGGCAGACCACATCTCTGGGTCTCAGAGGTCACACTCACTGGACTCCTGGGGCCACACCCTACTGAGGTCCAGGGAAATAAGTCTGGACAGACTGACACCTGGGACCGAGGGGCAGAGCCACACCCACCACTCTTCCTAATCCCTGAATTGCCACAGGCCCCAGACTCTAGCAGAGGTTTTTTTCAGTGGCTGAGCCCAATATGCAGTCAATAGACAGAAGCTGCAGGAGGAGGGACTCAGGGAAACTTGGCCTCTTAAGCAGACCTTCCCCTAGGCCCAGAGTGGGTAAAAACCAACCTAGGTGTGCAGCTGGTATTTTCACATACACGTGGGCCCAGCAAAGGCAGTCACAAACTGTGGATTGCTTGTAGCTCCAAGAAGGTTGCTGAGGGCCAGTCACGGACAGTGTCTCCCACTGGTCTGCACCAGTTTGCTGCCAGGGAGACCTAGAGCTGGCACATCTAGTGGCCAGCTACATAAAGCATTGGGTTCAGGACCTAATAAACCTTGTTAGTGGGGTATTCTAAGGAAGGAAAGGCTCTTCACACCTGGCCCAGCTGAGGCAATTTCTGCTTTCTGTGATCAGCACTGGCACAGCAGCTCATGTGCATTGGGTAGGGTGGAACTTCACAGTCAGCTGACCTGAGTGCTAGATATCCTGCCCTGCTGGGCTAGATTCCACAGGGAGATTGGAAAGAGGCTTGGAGCATGGACATTTAACATGTGAGTCCCTGTGAGCTTATTGTTGGATCTGATTGAGGGGCTTAGCCACCTTCGAGTGGGGGGCACAGTCAGCCCCAGGAGAGGACTCTCGGTCTTCCTCCCTACCAGTTGTAAGAACTTCTGCAGAGGGGACGACTGGTCACACTCTATCTGAACCTGCTGCTCACCTTGTTGTGGAGAAATAAAGGTTGAGTATCCAGCAGTGGCTGAGGGATTAGGCTCTGGAGTAGGGGCCACATTCCCCACCCTGAGCTCCTGATCAAGAGACCCTTGAAGTAGGGGGTTCCACTAACATTGTATTCCCAACCTGAAAAACCCTAACCCCCCAAGCATGCAATCTGTAGAGGGTTGGATGGGTGAGGCCAGTCTGAGCCCACACTACAGTCTTTCTATAGAAGACTCTGTGGGAAGACCAGGCAGCTGCAAGAGGAGGAGGAACATCTGAAAAGTGGAGACAAATTCTATGAAGCTTGGGGCTTTTATGGAGCTACTTCATTTCTAAGCTGGAATAAGCTGATCCTTATACACAGGTTGGCACCTTCCACACTACCCAGGCATGGAAAGTGCAGACACAAACAGTAAAAATAGAAGTAGCTGCAGACAGATAGCCCATAGTGGGTTACAAACAATAGCTGATGCCAACCCAAAAAGATCTAGAACCAACACAACTGGTAGTGAGGGACAGACAGCACCAACCCTAGACTCAGCTAGATACACAAGCAGCATGGCCAAAGGAGGAGTCTAGCAGCCACCAGACATAGTAGAGAATAAATACGCCCAACAGGACACACATTGCACAGTGTATAATATACATAATCAAGGTTGACCCTTAGAGCCAACCAGCCTGAAGGGATAAACGTACCTACAATAGGACCAACTGCATTCAATACTCAAATACAACAAATGGGAAAATAGTACCCTCAAGAAGCACTCCTAAAACAAGGAAAGAAGGTGACCTGGAAGTCAGTACCACCTAGCTCATCTTCCTCTTAAAGACCCACAAAAATTTCAAAGTCAGATAGCACTACCTAATACACAGACAAAATGGACAGACAGAGAAATGTGACCCAAATAAATCAACAGGAGAAATCCCCAGAAAAAGAACTAAATGAAATGGAAGTAACCCAACTACCAGAAGCAGAGTTTAAAATAATGATTTTTAGGATGCTGAAAAATCTTAGAGCAACAATGGATGGATATAATGAGCACCTAAATAAAAAGATAGCAAGCATCAAAAAGGACATTAAAATCATGAAAAAGAACCAGTCAGAAATGACAAATACAATATCAGAAATGAAGACTGCACTAGAAAGAATCAACAATAGGCTGGATGAAGCAGAGGATCGAATCAGCGATTTAGAGGACAAGATAAATGAAAGCACAGAAGCAGAGCAGCAAAAAGAAAAGAGGTGCAAAAAAAACCCCAGGAAACTTCAAGAGAGCTCTGTAACAACATGAAGAGAAACAATATCCTCATCATAGGGGTTCCTGAATGAGAAGAGAATGAACAAGGGATAGAGAACCTGTTTGAAGAAATCATAGCTGAAAAATTTTCTAATTTGATGAAGGAAAAAGTCACACAAGTTCAAGAAGTATAGAGTCCCATTAAAGAGGAACCCAAAGAGGCCTACACCAAGACACATCATAATTAAAGTGCCCATGTTAAGAGACAAAGAAAGAATACTAAAACCTGCAAGAGAAAAGCAGTTAGTTACCTACAGAGGAGCTCCCATAAGGATGACATTCGACTTCTCAACAGAAACACTTAAGGCCAGAAGGGATTGTCAAGAAATATTCAAAGTGATGCAAAACAAGAACCTATAACCAAGACTTCTTTATCCAGCAAGGCTATCATTTAAAATTGAAGGAGAAATAAAAAGCTTCCCAGACAAAAAGACCTCAAGGAATTCATTACAACCAAACCAGTACTGCAAGAAATATTAAGGGGCCTGCTGTAAAAACAGCAAAGGAAAAAAATGTAGAAAAGGAGGATTCTAAATTTAAAGAATAAAATGGCAACAAATAAGTATATATCAATAATAACCTTAAATGTAAATGGGTTAAATGCTCCAGTTGAAAGACAGGTTAGCTGCATTGATAAGACAACAGGACCCATGCATATGCTGCCTACAAGAGACCCACCTCAGAACAAAAGATACACATAGACTGAAAGTGAAGGGTTGGAAAAAAGTATTTCATACAAATGGAAATGAAAAGAAAGCTGGGTTAGCAATACTTATGTCTGACAATATACACTTTAAAACAAAGGCTATAAGTAAGGGATAAAGAAGGTCACTACATAATAATAAAGGGAGCAATCCAATAGGAGGATATAACCAGTGTAAATATCTATGTGCTTAATTTAGGAGCACCTAAATATATAAAGCAGATTTTGATGGATATAAAGGGCAAGATCGACAACAATAATATAATAGTAAGGTATTTTAGTACTCCACTAACATCAATGGATAGATCCTCCAGACAGAAAATTAACAAAGAAACAGGATACTTAAATGACACACTAATCAACTGGATTCAATTGACATCTTCAGAACCTAAAATCCCAAAGCAGCAGAATATACTTTCTTTTCAAGTTCTCATGGTACATTCTCTAGGATAGGCCACATGTTAGGACACAAAACAAGTTTCAATAAATTTAAGGAGATTGAAATCATATCAAATATCTTCTCTGATCACAATAGCATGAAAATAGAAATCAACAACAATAGAAAAACTGAAAAACATTCAGTCTTGGAGGCTAAATACAGTGTGTCCTTAAAGTCATGGTGCACTTTTGACCAGTCACAGGAAAGCAACAAAAGACAATAGAGCCTGACTAGGCGGTGGCGCAGTGGATAGAGTGTTGGACTCAGGTTCGAGACCCCAAGCTCGCCAGCTTGAGCGCGGGCCCATCTGGCTTGAGCAAAGGCTCGCCAGCTTGGACCCAAGGTCGCTGGCTCCAGCAAGGGGTTGCTTGGTCTGCTGAAGGCCCACGGTCAAGCCACATGTGAGAAAGCAATCAATGAACAACTAAGGTGCCGTAATGGCAGTGAAAAACTAATGATTGATGCTTCTCACCTCTCTCGTTCCTGTCTGTCTGTCCCTATCTATCCCTCTGTCTGACTCTCTCTCTGTCCCTGTATAAACAAACAAACAAAAAAAGATGATAGAAATGTGAAATCTGCACCAAATAAAAGGAAAACCCTCCCAGTTTCTGTAGGATGATGTGACAGCATGTTTGCATGCGCAGATGATGACGTAACACCATGTATACAGAGGAGCAGCCCACGGACATGCTAGTCGAGATGTGGATGGTACAGAGGAAAATTCAGTGTGTTCTGTGGCTCGCTAAATTTGAATTCATGACCAAAGTGCAATGTGAATATCGGCGCGTTTATAATGAAGCACCACCACATAGAAATAACATTACTCGGTGGGATAAGCAGTTGAAGGAAACAGGCAGTTTGGTGGAGAAACCCCGTTCTGGTAGGCCATCAGTCAGTGATGAGTCTGTACTGTAGAGGCTATACGGGATAGCTACCTAAGGAACCCTAAAAAATCTGTGCGTGAGTGTGCTTGACAATTACACCTAAGCAAGACTATAGTTCATAAGGTGTTAAAGAAACGTCTCTGTGTTTGTCAAGCCCTTAGACTTTTACTTTTGGGGTTATGTGAAGCAACATGTGTACATTGAACGTATCAACGACATTAATCATTTAAAACAGAGAATCACAGATGTTATTCACTCTGTTACAGCAGATGTCCTTACCAGTGTTTGGCAAGAACTTCACTATCGTTTGGATGTATGTAGGGCAACAAATGGAGCCCACATCTAACTGCACTGAATAGGAATGAAACTGGGAGAGTTTTGCTTTTACTTGGTGCAGATTTCACATTTCTATCGTCTTTTGTTGCTTTTCTGTGACCGGTCAAAAGTGCACCATAACTTTACGAACACACCATAGTCTGTTATTAAATAATGAGTGGGTTAACAATGAGATCAAGGAAGAAATAAAAAATTTCCTTGAAACAAGTGAAAATAAACATACAATTCAAAATTTATGGGGCACAGCAAAAACAGTCCTGAGAGGAAAGTTTATAGCATTACAAGCATACCTTACAAGCAAGAAAAAGCTCAAATAAACACCTTAATCTCATCTAAAAGAACTAGAAAAAGAACAACAAATAAAGCCCAGAGGAAGTAGAAAGAATAAAAAATAAAGATCAGAGCTGAAATAAATGACATAGAGGCT
The DNA here is from genome assembly GCA_037038555.1 of Rhynchonycteris naso. Lineage (NCBI taxonomy): Eukaryota > Metazoa > Chordata > Mammalia > Chiroptera > Emballonuridae > Rhynchonycteris > Rhynchonycteris naso. Next base: position 121,776,962 of record CM072999.1, on the reverse strand, counting down.
AAAAAACAATACAGAAGCTCAATGAAACCAAGAGCTAGTTCTTTGAAAAGGTAAACAAGATAGATGAACCTTTAACCAAACTCATTAAAAAAAAAAGACAGCCTGACCTGTCGTGGCGCAGTGGATAAAGTGACAACCTGGGAACACTGAGGTCGCCAGTTCAAAACCCTGCACTGGTCTGGTCAAGACACATATGGGAGTTGATGCTTCCAGCTCCTCCCCCTTTCTCTCTTTCTCTCTCTCACTCTCTATCTCCTCTCTAAAATGAATAAAATAAAATTTTTAAAAAAATTAAAAAAAGAAAAAAAGAGAGAAGACTCAAATAAAATTAGAAACAAAAATGGAGAAGTAACAACTGACACCACAGAAATACAAAGGATTGTAAGAAAATACTATGAAGATATATATGTCAAAAAATTGGACAACCTAGGTGAAATGGATAAATTCCTAGAAACATACAATCTTCCAAAACTCAATATGGAAGAATCAGAAAACCTAAACAGACCGATTATAACAAATGAAATTCAAACAGTTCTCAAAAAATTCCCAACAAACAAAAGTCCTGGATGGGCTGGTTTCACAGGTGAATTTTACCAAATTTTCAAAGACGAATTAACACCTATCCTTCTCAAACTATTTCAAAAAATTCAAAAGGAGGGAAGCCTCCTGAGCTACTTTTATGAGGCAAGCATTATTCTCATTTCAAAACTAGGTAAAGACACTACAAAGAAAGACAACTATAGGCCAGTATCCCTAATGAACACATGCTAAAATTCTCAAGAAAATAATAGCATATTGGATCCAGCTATGCATCAAAAAGATCATACATCATGATCAAGTGAGATTTATTCTGGGAAGGCAAGGCTGGTACAATATTCGCAAGTCAATAAATGTGATTCATCACATAAACAAAAAGGGAGGATAAAATCACATGATTCCATCAATAGATGCAGAAAAAGCATTTGATAAAATCCAGCACCCATTTTCGATAAACATTCTTAGCAAATTGGGAATACAGAGAACATATCTCAACATAATAAAGGCTTCTATGAAAAACCGACAGCCAATATCATACTCAATGGGCAAAAATTAAAAGCAATCCCCTTAAGATCAGGAACAAGGCAGGGGTGTCCCCTTTCACCATTCTTATTCAACATAGTTCTGGAAGTCCCAGCCACAGCAATCAGACAAGAAGAAGAAATAAAAGGTATCCAAATTGGAAAAGAAGTAAAATTATCATTATTTGTTGATGACATGATACTGTACATAGAAAACCCTAAAGTCTCAGTCAAAAAACTACTAGACCTTATAAATGAATTTGACAAGGTGGCAGGATATAAAATTAATATTCAGAAATTAGTAGCATTTTTATATACCAACAATAAACTGTCTGAAAGCAAAATGAAAGAAACAATCCCCTTCACTATTGCAACAACAGCAACAACAAAAAAAATTTAACCAAGGAGTAAATTTAACCAAGGAGGTAAAAGACTTGTACTCAGAAAATTGTAAGACATTGAAAAAAGAAACCAAGGAAGATACAAACAAGTGGAAGCATATACCATGCTCATGGATAGGAAGAATAAACATCATTAACATGTCTATATTACCCAAAGCAATTTATAGATTCAATGCAATTCCGATTAAAATACCAATGACATACTTCAAAGATATAAAACAAATATAACAAAAATGAAGAATAAAGTGGGAGGTATCACACTTCCTGATATCAAGTTATACTACAAGGCCATAGTAATCGAAATAGCTTGGTACTCACATAAGAACAGGCATATAGATCAATGGAATAGAATAGAGAACCCAGAAATAAAACCCATGCCTTTATGGTCAATTGATATTTGACAAAGGAGGTAAGAGCATACAGTGGAGTAAAGATAGTCTCTTTAATAAATGGTGTTGGGAAAATTGGACAGGTACATGCAAAAAATGAAACTTGACCACCAACGTACACCATTCACAAAAATACACTCAAAATGGATAAAAGATTTAAATGTAGGTCGCAAAACCTTAAACATCTTGGAAGAAAACATAGGCGGTAAACTCTCCAATATCTCTCATAGCAATATTTTTGCCAATTTATCTCCACGGGCAAATGAAATAAAGGAGAAAATAAACAAATGGGACTATGTCAAAATAAAAAGCTTTTGCACAGCAAAGGACACCATTAACAAAATAAAAAGACAACCCACACAATGGGAGAACATATTCGCTAGAACGTCTCAGAAGAGGTTAATAACCAAAATTTATAAAGAACTTCTAAAATTCAACACCAGAAAGGTAAACAACCCAATTATAAAATGGGCAATAGAACTGAATAGACACTTTTCCAAAGAGGACATGCAGATGGCCAATAGGCATATGAAAAAATGTTTAATGTCACTAATCATCAGAGAAATGCAAATTAAAACCACAATGAGATATCACCTCACACCTGTCAGAATAGTGCTCATTAACAAATCAACACATAGTAAGTGCTGGCTAGGATGTGGAGAAAAGGGAACCCTCCTGCACTGGTGGTGGGAATGCAGACTGGTACAGCCACTGTGGAAACAGTATGGCCTTCCATCAAAAAATTAAAAATGGAACTACCTTTTGACCAGGCTATCCTACTTTTAGGAATATATCTTAAGAATACCAAATCACTGAATCAAAAGAAGATATATACTCCCATGTTTATTGTAGCATTGTTTACAATAGTCAAGATCTGGAAATAGCCCACGTGTCCATCAGTGGACGAGTGGATTAAAAAGCTGTGGTACATATACACAATGGAATACTATGTGGTTGTGAAAAGAAGGAAATCTTACCTTTTTCAACGGATGGATGTCCCTGGAGATTATTATGCTAAGTGAAATAAGCCAGGCAGAGAAAGATAAGTATCATATGACCCCACTTATATGTGGAATCTAATGAACAAAGTGAACTGAGAAACGGAAAAGAGGCAGAGGCGGGGTCACAGGGAGCACATGGACAGCTGTTAGAGGGAAGGGGGATGAGGGGATAAGATCAGGGAAGGTGAAGGGATTAGTGAAATTATATATACATAACACAGATAGCAGGACAGCAAATCCCAGAGGGAACTAGGGAGGGAGTTGGGGGGGGGGCAAAGCAGGTGGAACTGGGGACACAGGGTTGGGGGGTGAGGGAATTACATTGAGTGGGACACTTGAATCCATTTTAACACAATTAGTTAAAATGAATAAAAATTAAAAATGCCCAGTGGATACTTGGCAAAAATTGGGTTCCCTCATCCCTCTCCAGCACAGCCCTGCCCCTGTGCAGCCTGTCTACACAGAAGGCTCTGTCTCACAGCAGTGTTTCTGGCTGTGTGGTGGCAAATATACTCCTTTTTACTTAGTTTAACTTGTACAAGGTAACATAATCTTCAGTCTAAACGGTCAGGTCCTTTCCCACCTTCTGATTCTCCCCTTCACATCTTCTCTTCTGCTGTGAGTCAGTCAGGCATTAGTTTCAAGGTCCTGTAATATCCTGGTGAGGCTCGGTGAGGCCATGAGCTCCCAGAAGACGTGCAAGACTTTCTCTCTGGGTATCAGACTTGACATGCCTGAAACTCTTTTCTGACCCCCATTGCCTCATTCATGTCACCATTTTACCACTGACCTTGAGATGCCTTTGATTTTCCTGTTGATCTAATATCTTCTGTTCATACTGGCCTCTAGTCACCATACCAGTTGACTTCAGTTATGCCATGTCCTTGTTTTCACAATAACCCTGGGAGGTAGGAACTATAATCAGCGCATTTTACAGAAGAACAAACTGAGGCTTGGTGAGGTTAAGAACATTATTGAAGACCACTAAGTAGTAAGCTAGGCTGGGATTGGAATCCAGATGTGTAAGAATCCATCTTGTACACTTCCTGCTGTTATCTTCTGTCTATTCCTTACATTTGGCTACATATTGCTTTGTAAAAAGAAACACCCCAAAACAGAGTCTTAAAACAACAGTTTATTATTTCATGGTTTTGGAAGTTGACTGCACTCATAATAATAAGCAGCTGGGATACAGAAGCTGAGAGAAAAATATGCTTTTGGTTTTTCTTTTGTACCATTTGGATTTTGAACTGTATGAATGTTATGTAACGAAAAAAAAAAAAAGAACCTGACTAGGTGGTGGTGTAGTGGCTAGAGCGTCAACCTGGGACACTGAGGACCCAGGTTTGAAACCTGAGGTCACCAACTTGAGTGGGGGATCATAGACATGACTCCATGGTCACTGGCTTGAGCCTCAAGGTTACTGGCTTGAGTCCAAGGTTGTTGGCTTGAGCAAAAGGTCACTGGCTTGGCTGGAGCCCCCTGGTCAAGGCACATATGAGAAAGCAATCAATGAACAACTAAAGTGCTGCGTCTATGAGTTGATGCTACTCATCTCTCTCCCTGTCTGTCTCTCTGTCTTGCACAAAAAGGGGGAAAAAAAGGAATGAGACAAAACAAAGGCAAGAAATTCAAACAAATAAACCATTACCACTGAGAGCTTGAGCTGTGGATAGGATAAAATATTCCATAGATCCTCTTCATTTTACAGCCAATCAGTGAAGGAAACCTGACCTCATCTTTCCAAGCTAAATGGCGACTGAAAATAAAATCTGAAGCAAATATGACAGAATACTGAAGTTAAGTTGAGCACATAAGTATTTCACACTGTTTTTATATGCTTGCATTATTTTGCAATAAGAAGTTAATCATTTATGTGGCGTGGCTTTGGTGTTCCACTCTGGGCTTGTTGGAGCAGGTTAGTCCCATTTCCATCCATACACAACGCTCCCGTCCCAAGTTCTGTAACCCTCCCCACCTCCCAAACTTGGGACCAACTTTATTTTCCCTTCACAAGATTATAAACTCTGAGGAGAGTAAAAACTGTGTTTGATTCAGAGGGCAGTAGACGTCTCTTGTAAAGGGCCAGATGGTAAATATTGTAGGTTTTGCAGGCCGGACAGTCTCTGCTGGAACTAACTACTCAGCCCTGCCTTTGCAGCACAAAAAGCAGCCTACGTGAATGGGTGTGGCAGTGTGCCAATAAAAGCTTATTTTAAAACAAAAAAAACCAAAACAGGTGGGAAGCCAGATTTGGCCAAAGGTCCATAGCTTGCTGTCACCTAATTCATAGTTTGCTGGCATTGTTATAGCCCCTTTCACTGTCTCGCTTTTCTTTGGCTCGCTCTGGAAAATGGATGATGTTTCTGCTATATGTGTGTGTGTGCGCGTACACACACACACACACACACACACACACACACATCTGTGCTCCTTGGGAGGGGGAGACTGATAAAGGAAGAAGAAGAGACAGTGTGTTTCTAGACTAGTGAGGAATCCACGCGAACTACTGAGTGTACCTCCAGCAGCAGTGAAAATGTTAAGGAATTATTTTTTTTTAAGAAAAGGTAAAATCCCGACTGTCTTTTTAGATCTAAAGTGAACACCTGTGAAAGGTTTTTGTTAGCTAATTAATTTACGATGGAACCAGTTGGACGTTACAACTGGTTCCGAAGAGAGAGCGAGCACACCCACAGGGCCATCTGGAGTGCTGAAAGGAATTTGCTCTGTATGAAGAACTGGCCTCTCGGGGAACGAGGAGGGCTCACCATCTCCATCTCAGCTGACAAAACTCGCTTCCACTAACATCAGTTCCATACAGTTTGTGGACTTGTAAAGAGTTCAGCTAAGGAGAGTGAAAGGCAGACCTACAACATCAGATGATTCAGGAAAGGTTATGAAACAATGCCTAATTGTTCCCTGGAAAAGATAACTCAGGAATCTTTCTTTTTATGCTCTTTTCAAAGTTTCCCACCACAATTTTGTGTGATAGAAATAACGTTCAGTAAGCAAATGTTGCTCTCTAGGATGACAGATCTTGAAATCAGAATGTGAAGTTTTCGGACCCCGGTTGAGCCTGTGCAACGTGCAGCGGGGAGGTAAGTTTTCCAGCCACGCTCTAGGTGGACACTGACATTTGACCGGGTTCCCGGGGCTGGCATGGACAGCTCTGGGGACCATTTCTGAAGAGGCAGTGTGGTGACATGGGATTGCACAGGAATGGAGTTGGAAAACTGCATTTGAGTCCCAGCACCTCTTCAGCATTGGGCAAGGCCAGACCGCTGCTCATCTGTGGTTACGGGTAATATTAGTAGTGCCTCAGAGGTGATTGTAGTAAATGAGGCAGCACATATCTTAGTACTTAGGATTTCTGGGCCATGGCAGTCTGTAATAAACATTAGTTTCCCACCTGCCATCTGGGGTTTGCCCTTGGGCAAAACACTTCAACAGACCCAAGTTTTGGTTCCTTTATCTGTTCAAATGCAGAGCATGATATCCACCACACAGAGTTGCTTTAAAAATTGGCGAGTAGTGGTTCTAGGAAATACCGTTTTCCCTCTGGGGGTCAGAACGGCCGCACAGAGGAAACAGGTGCTAAGTAAAGTCTCAGTGGATGAATAGATAGATGTACGTACGGAAGTCAGCATTTCCAGGCTTTGCAAGATTTCCCTGCATGGCAATTAGCACTCATTTAATTCATTTTTGACTTATTTATTTTCATCACATCATTTTAGACAGCTGTGTTTTCTTTTTAGTCATTGTACAGCACTGAGTTTTAAAGCATGTCCTGGTAAGGGGTGTGTGCTCTGGTCAGTGAAGTGGAGCAACGTTGAAGTTGTCTGAAGCTTATTCGGGGCGGGTTATAAATGGGATGTATGCTGCACATGTGAATTAACGTTCATTCAAACCTTCTTTAATTGCAGGTTTGGGGAACAGACCTAATCACAAATATTTTTGACCCATTACTTCCACCTAAACAGTAAACTATGTTAGGAATTCTATTATTTTGGAACCTCAACTACATCTCCCAGATTTTCTTTCTCCCAAGAACAATGCAGAAATCACTTATCAGGTCATTGGGAATGATGCTCATTTCACTTGTGGTTTATGAAATTGTATTTGTGTGTGTGTGAGAGAGAGAAAGAGATGGGGGTGAACTCATGCATGTGAGTGAACTTATGTGCACAGGAGCACCAGCCAAGACTAATTTTATTGGGTTTACAGCAATTGAAGGAATTTGCGTGAGGATTTCCAGGTAGAGCTGACAAAACCCCAGTTCCTGCCTCTTTTAGCTTGCCTTGTGGCTGTCAGCCTTCCGTGTCTCATGTCACTGTTGTTGATGGACAGTAACAGACTGACGAATGGTGGTCCAGGCTTGACTCCAGAGTGGGTAACCTATCCCCAGGCACCCTCCACTCCATCACATCCTCTTCCTGCCTGCCTGGGATTCCCACCCTATTTTCCTTCAGTTCTGGTGGCCCTGACCTGCTCCTTCTGGTGAAAAGCCTCCTTCTGTGCATTCACATCTCCCAGGATCTCTCTCCCATCATGCATTTCCCTCTTGCCCAGTGATGGCCTTTTTCAACAACACGATATGTGGATACTGTATAGATATTCAGGGAAGTGAAAGGGGAAGAGAAGAGGCTTGGTAAACTGAAAGGTGGTCTTTGGCTTCCTTTAGAGCCTGGTATCGGACACCCTGAAGTGGGTTCTGGTTGGAATGGAGCTTCTTAGTGAAACCAGTCAGCTGACCAAGAACCTCATGGATGGAATTACAAGAAACGTTTTTTCTCTCAAAAGTAAGTTAGTAGAAGTTCTTCCACTGGCCTTGGTTGAAAATGCAAGCAGTCCCCATGACGTTTCTGGTAACTCTTGACTAATAAAAACTCTTAGGACCACTGGAAGTTGACACAGTTTCAATTCAGTTATTAAAATTGTCCAGTCTGCGTCATAATCTTACCTTCCGACTTGCTTTCATGTTACATGTGCTCCACACTGTGAACTAGAACCTACTACCAGTGAGGGAGGCTCAGGCTCCTTCCCGCTGTCCTCTTCCACACCCTTGCTGATGTTGGTGACCAGGAATCCTGAAGAGAGGGAACAGGAGAAGGCAAGAAATTCTCAATTGACAATCCTGTTGTAGAGTAGCAGCTGGAGGGGCTATAGAGCTGACCCCACCCCTCGTGGGTTCTCCTGTGGGTTCCGAGACCTCCCGGGGGACTGGATGGTATTTCTCCCGACACACATGTTGTACATTCCTCTAGCTGGCTGTTCTCAGCTCTGTCCTTCCAGTGGTCCACTCTACACCAACCCTTCCCATTGGGGTTCTGTCACCGTCAGTGGAGTTTTCTGTATCCCAGTCCGACTCTCTATCCACTGTGCCACCGCCTGGTCAGGCCCGTGGAGTTTTCTTAGATGGGATTTAAAGTAGATCCAGACTGGCCCTCTCCCCTAGTATGCCTTCTCACTGGTCCACAAGCAGCACGCCCAACCACCTGCCCTGGCAGTCTCCATGGCAGCAATGCCCAGCAGACACCTCCCCTTTGTTTGCACATTAGCGTCTAACCTTTTAAACTCTTGAGGCAGGACTTGGACCCAGGGCTCTGTGTCTGATGATTGTAAGGAGAGCCAACCAACACCCACCCAGTGGTCTCCATGAAGCTCCTCCTTTGACCTGAAGGAAACCCCCTGCTGTGTCCTGAGGAGTGGAGATGCCAGCACAGCACTCACCACAACCTTCTTTCTAGCTCCATTTTCTCAAAGCTAGCCTTTTCTCACTGTGAGTAAGGGATTAAAGGGTTATGCAATGAATTCATCCTTCAAGTTTGAAATGTTGGTCTGTTAGTCTCTTCAGAATGAAACACCCACTGTTCCCCCATCTGAGCTATAGACAAGAGAGCAGCAGCTCCATTTTAACATCCAGAGTGGTATCATCCAGTTTGCTGAACAACCATTCTACTGTGCCAGAGCCTTCTTCTTGCTGTCTCTTTTAGTCCTTGCCATGGCTGCCTTTTAGAAAGAAAGAAATTGAAAGACTATAAGGCTTGTCCTAAAGTGCTCAGAGAGTGTTAGGGCTAGGATTGGAAACAATTCTTTTAATTTAACAATAATTTCAATTTTGATTGATTCTTCAGTCTAAGTATTTAAAAGGAATGTCTGTAACTTGCAAGTATATAGATTTTAATTCTTTTTTAAAATTGATTTGAGAGAGAAAGAGACAGGAAGGGAGAGAGAGAGGGAGGAAAAAGATGAGAAGCATCAACTCGTAGTTGCTTTAGTTGTTCATTGATTGCTTCACATACATGCCTTGATGGGAAGCGGGGCGCAAGCCAAGCCAGTGACACCTTGCTCAAGCCAGCGACCTTCAGGCTCAAACCAGTGACCTTGGGATCAAGTTAATGATTCTGCACTCAAGCTGTCGACCTAGAAATTTCAAACCAGGGACCTTAGTGTTCCAGGCCAGTGCTCTATTCACTGCTCCACCACTCACCCCACCCCAGATCAGGTGCAAGCAAATAGATTAAAAATAGTTCTATTGGCCCTGGCCAGTTGGCTCAGTGATAGAGTGTTGGCCTGGTGTGTAGAAGTCCTGGGTTTGATTCCTGGCCAGGGCACACAGGAGAAGTGTCCATCTGCTTCTCCACCCCTTCCCCTCTTCTTTTTCTCTATCTGTCTCTTCTTCTCCCGCAGCCAAGGCTCCATTGGAGCAAGGTTGGCCCGAGCATTGAGGATGGCTTCATGGTCTCTGCCTCAGGTGCTAGAATGGCTCCAGTTGCAACAGAGCAACACCCCAGGTGGGCAGAGCATTACCCCCTAGTGGGCATGCCAGGTAGATCCCAGTTGGGCACATGCGGGAGTCTATCTCTCTGCCTCCCTGCTTCTCACTTAAGAAAAATACAAAAACAAAACAAAAAATATAATAATAATAATAATAATTCCTTTAATATTAATTTCTAGTTTTATTGTTTGGGGTTTTTTGTTTTGTTTTTTTTTTTTTGGTTAGAAATATAGCTCTGAATATGTTCTAACTTTTGAAATGTAGCGAGGTTTTCATGGTGGCCTCATGCATGGGCAGTTTTAGTTCCGTGGATATTTGAAAACTATGTATTTGCTAATTTGTTGGTGTTAGGTACAGAAGTCTGTGGCTTGCTTTTATCTTGAATTTTCATAGCTTCTAGTTCAGGGTCTTACACACACAGGAGATCCCAGCAAAGATGGTTTAAAGGTGCCTGTGATCTTAAAATAGCAATTTATCATTGAAAACATTACCAAACCTGACATTCAACTATATTTCTGTTTTTTTATTCCCAGTAGAGCAGGAAGTCTCACCCAGATACATGAGGTCCAGTGGGGAGGTTTTCTTCCACGTCTAATAATTTGGCAGGACATGTTCATTCTTGGCCCAACTCTACCACTGACTTGCCTCTGGGAAGATGGCCTCCTCATGAAATACAGGGGTCGGGGTGACTGTTTTCACAATCAGTTCCGTTTCTCCAATTCTGAAACTCTGCAAGTGCGGGCCTCTAGCTTTTGCATCCTGAGGGTCACGGGTAGTTCACGAAAGAGGGCGTTCCCATTGAGCATGAGTGTTTCTTGGAGAAAGCACTATACACAGGCAAATGCTGCATGCTGGATCCTGGGAATTACAAAATCATTATTTAAAAAGTTCTGGAACTTGCTGATCTGTAATCAGTTGTAAGAAATCACCAGGGTAGCCTTTTCCTTGGTAGGTTGTATGAGCACTAGACCAGATTCAATGACCAGGTCAGAGAATAGGCTTGGGATGATACCCAGTGCCAGCTTGTGTCGTCCTTGTCTAAGGCAGCTATGCACGGCTAGGTGATGTGCCTGCACTCCTTGAGGGTGACACAAACACGTTTCTAGTGCTCACTGGGCACTTTCTCCCTTGATGCCCTTGATTGTGGGCTTAGCTGGCGCTCTCAAATGGGGGAGGCAGAGGGAAGTATAACCTTCTGTGAAAAAATACTTTTGTTCATTTTCCTCATTGCAAATGTACATTCCATTGATACCATAATCATTTTATTCATTTTCCATCTGTGGAGCATGCAGTATGTGTCAGGCTGTGCCAACTTTTGCAGAGACAAAGATGGATAAGAGACAAGACGGCTAATAGATTTTTTATTACTTCTTGTCCCACCTAAAAACGGGACACGAGCCAAACACATTCTAAATACAAATAAACGGGTGCGGCAAAGAAGGGGGTGTTGTAAGAAAATGTCCATCTAAATTTCTAAACCAGAAAGTGGAGGAATGGGGGGAAGGAGTCGTGGTCTACCAATTGGGCCATCAAAAGGGGCGGCCTTGACCTCCTCTGAGCATTGGGCCTGCCTACAACTTCCTCAGAGACTGCTCTGGGCATGAACCTTGAGGTTGAGCAGCAGCCCTGACCCTCCAACTCTGACTCCTAGGAAAGAGGATTTCACTGAAACTAAGGCAGCAGACAAAAATGCCCAAGCTCTGTTTATGAACGTGCAAAACAGTTTTCTAGGCACAGCTGTTCCTGAGGCAAGAGACTGTTCACAGATGGTAGCTGGGGCTGGGAGTGGATGCGGAGTCTAGGCCTGGGGGCCATCAATCATGGCCCAGGGAGATAGGCCACCTGCTGTAAGAGAGCACAGTAGACTGGGGCAGGTTTAGAGCAAGGGCTCGATGTTGAGTCCCTGGTTCTGCAGGTAATTAGAGAAATCCTCACAGCCACAGAAATCACCCTTGGCCCACAAGGGAGCTTGCAGCCAAACCCACATATCCCTGCATTCTCTCTCTTCCTTTTCCGGCCTTCCTGAAGGCAGAATCGTCTGGGCTGTTGCAGTGTGTGCGCTCAATTAGCGAGCAAGCACGGCCACATCTGTTAGAGCCCAAGTACTCTAAGGAGTGCCCATAGGTGAGTAGAGATTCTCTCTTTGTTCGGATAGGTCACTGTGGAGATGTGGAGATGATGCAGAGTACATGCATGTGCATACACAAGTGTGTGCAGAGGGGAACAGCCCAAGGTAGGGACTCTCTTCTCTCTCTAACTGCCTTTGTCTCGCTCTTCAAACCCTAGCTCAGTTGCATCTTCCTTTGAGCAGCCTTCTCTGACCTTCCAGGACTGGGCGAGGTGTACTGGCTGTGTGTTCCCACAGGTCAATGTCTGTCCTCATCACTGCACTTGTCATACTGAATAGTCATTGCCTGTTACCCAGTTTGTGCCTCCCTTTCCTATAGTGCGACTTTTGCAGGAGCAGGACTTGGCCTATCTATGTCACTCCCAGCATAAGACACATTTGTTGTCAAATTATTTAAGCAGATTGGTGACACTCTGAGAATAGAGATGGAAGAGGCCATTGTAAGCCGAGGAGAAAGGCCTCCAGCTGGCCCAAGAGAAGCTCAGAACAAAAAGAGAGATGATAAGAATTTACCTAGTGAGGTGGTGCTCAGACTGTGGCCCTTGGACCACCAGCATCGGCCTCATCTGGGAATTTGTTAGACAAGTTCAAATTCTGACCTTGGGTCAGAGACTCTGGAAGTGGAACATGGCAATCTGTTTTCATAAGCCCTCTCAGTGATGATGATGTAAATCTGTAGGTAATCTCACATATAGATTTGGCCCTACTTGTGACTTTGGGACTAGACGTGACAAATAGAATTTATCTCATGTGCGACTTCCACTTGATTGGCAGTGGTTGTTTGGAGATCTTGTGTGAAGGGTTCTGAGGCCATGACTATTCCCACGATGAACAAGAGCCATGAATGATTACTAATGTCTCCCATGGATACAAGAGTGAGGTGTCCTCATGTCCCTTGTATCTGTCCTCTCTGGTGTGGAGCCGGCCCTGAATTTATGCAGAACATGATGAAGGCAGCGCTTAGGGTGGACTGTCTCGCTGTGGGTTCTCTTTCAACCTTCGTGCTCTGACCTTCCGGGACCCAGCCTCCTTCCTTGCACCCCAGTTTGGGTGTCCTTCCCCATGACACTAATCTTGCCTGATTGGGTCTTCAGTACTGGGCACTGGATTGTCCCATACTGACCAGCATGCCCTGGGTTTTGGTTGATGGCCTGCCGTGTCACTGTTTGACCAGGCCCCCAGCCCTTGTTCTGTGTTGAGACCTTTTCCTAGCCATCCCCCCAACCCCCTTCTGGGGCTGGGTTAGGTCATTTAGCATCTGTCCGTGGACATACATGATTCTGGTATACCCTGAGGAAAACAAATATTTTCCCTTCCCTTTCCTGTCCAGGTGGTGACACCAGTACAAACAAAGGTATGGAAGTTGGAATGTGAAACATGGGCTAGGTTCCCTAAGAAGTGCAATCTGGCTGGGGTTGGAACCCATGTTCAAGTTCACTGAATTGCAGCATTGGCAGACAGTTAGTGAGGTCAGACTGTGAGGTCCTCGTCCCCCACATCTGGAAGTTGGACTTCATGCACAGTAGGGAGACACAAAAGGCTCAGCGCTAGGAAAGACGACATTCGCAAGAGGTGCTGTAAGAGTTCTGGCCTCGCAGGTATGTGCGGGTGTCGAGCAGGGAATGGGCCCAGAGGAGGCTGCCACAGTTGTCCAGGACTGAGTGGCACTGCTTGTGGGAGCAGAAAGCTGACATGGGAAAGAAACCCTGGAGACACTCTAAGGGGAAGCAGCCAGGCTGGATGTGGAGGGAGTAAGGAACAGAGCAGACTGAAAGACAACACTGTTTGAAGCTATATGAATGCAATCATGATAGCCCTGATGGGGAAGGAAGGCCAGTGGGAAGAAAGGGTGTGGGAGGGATGTGAGGGGAGGGTAGAGTGAGTCTCAGGTGAAAGCCTCTGTCCTGGTGGGACTGCTGAACAGGCGTTTCCAGGACCACAGGTTGGGAGCAGGAATGTGGGGCCGGAATTAGAGAGTGAAAAAGGAGCTTCTGACTCTAAGGCATGCCCCTGGGAGAATGCCTTTCTCTACAGGAAGGAGGACCAAGGGAGGAACAGCCCACAGGTAGGGCAACCAGGCAACCAGTGGCAGGGATGTGAATGGACAAGAGAACAGTGAGGGAGAGGTGGTGGTCTGCAGTGCAGTGGGCTATGATATATCAGGACAGATACTTGGGATCCAAATTAGCAGTGTACCTCCAGGGAAGTCCTTCTGTGGACAAGTTGACAGGTCCAACCCTGAGAACTTTGTGATGAAGAGAAGTCATTCTTTAGAATCCTTGTGATATACCTTGTGATCACCTCCCTACCTCTTTCTTAATGCCCAGGCATGCACATATATGCACACGCACACACACACACACACACACACATACATCTCTTTCTATTGATGACTCTTCTGAAAGCCCACATGAGAATAGTAGAACATCAATTTGCTCTACCATTTGCCACCAATGCAGTCACAGTTTTTGTGTCCAGCTGTTCCTTTATAGGTTACTTCCTCTCGAGGGGCAATGTTTATGTAGGTATCTTTATTATTTTGATTTTTTCATAGCTTTATGACTGTGTTGACTCTAAGGATGACCAATTTACACATTTACTATGATGACTTTCCTACAGATGGCATTAAAGTGACTTTTTCTAGCAATATCAACACATAGCAACAATTTTTCTATTAGGTGGAGATAAAGTAGAAAAGGACGAGTCACTGTTTCTATCTTTTTGCAAACACCATGAAGGAGAACTGGAGAGTGCCCACTGGAAGAGCGAGGGGAGGGGACTTTTGCAGCAAGTCACCTGCGTTCTCTCTGTGTGAATGGGCTTTGGTCAGTCCAGTCTGTTCCAATCTGATAAAAACCACTTACTGAGTACAGATGGCTATTGTGAAAGAGGATCTCTGTCTAGGTTACAGAATGGAAAAACAGGTCCCATCTACCTCAGGGAATTCAGCGTCTAAATGGGGGAATGGGGAGGAAAAGAACACATGTTGACCATACACAGTACTGGGCCCGACTCAGTCCTGCTACAGCTCTTGTCCCACTCTACTGTGCCTTTGCTTTTAATTGAGTGAGCTTAAATATTAGCCATGATTAATGTGTCATCTGAACGGCTCTTCCGTTGCTGTGAGTCACTGCTCAATAGGCCTAATTCTTCTAGGCTAAAGACGGGAACTCATTTCAAACCAGTTGTTGAGATTAGACACTTTTACTCCTGGATTGGGCAACTGTGGAGAGAGGACAGGCAGGTAAGAGACAGAGAAAGAGAGAGGAAGTTTTTCTTCAGCTTTTCTCATTCTTGGGTGCATTCTGGCTGATAACTGTGGAGGACCAGGCGAGGCTAGCCTATTCATCTCTACAGCTCTAAGCTCTCTTTGGGAAAGACATACGAGAATCTGGCTCTCATGGGCTTACCTGACTTCTGTTTTCTTATAGTCAGGTGTGCTCCTGTCTAGCACGCCCTTTACCGGGTCCCCGTCCAGTCCCAAGAGGAGGACAGGATTGGTCCCGTTATGTGTCCTTACCCACCTTGGATTCTGTTGCTTTTGTCATCTTTGAGAGGCTGCTGGAGAAGATGGCTTCTTTGCTTATCTGCCCTCTTGGTCCCCCTACCATCATAAATAGTCAGGGCTTAAGAGATCCTCCTTGCTGTACAGACAGAGAGACAGAAGTCCCAGGGCTGCTCAAGGTTCACTGTGAGTTTAACACCAGGAAGCAATTATTTACAAGTAAAATGGCATATTGGCTTACTTTAAAAGAAAAGAATGGCAGAATGGAGACTTGAACTCTGCAGAAATAAGAGGACTCTGATGCTCAGGGAGCTGACAGAGAAGCAGGAAGGATGGCGAAGGTGTGTTGCATGTCCAAGAGGCAGTCATCTTTCCTGGGGCTGCTCACTGAGTGGGTGCCTTGCCCGGGGACAAGGGCCAGCATACAGAGAGCAGGGAACTTGGAGACACCAGAAATGGGAAAGTGGCAACCATGGCATTGTCCTCCCTGTCCAAATGTGTGTGGCTTTATTTATTTTTAATCAAAGACAAAACAGGTGTAACAGTGTGCCTAGGAAAATCAAAGAGCTTGTGCTATGAACAGCTAAGGTCATAGTTCAAGGAATGCCGCCTGAGGGGGACAGGAACCCCTGACCTGCAGGTAAACAGTGTTCAGGTTCAGAAAAGGGATTCAGGACCAACCTAAAGATATGCAGTTATAAAGAAAGACTCATGGGGATCTGCACAAGCTGTGGGAAGGGACCAAGCAGGGCTGGCTGCGGGGCGGGGCCTTGGTACTGCACATACCTTAGCGGTAAAGACCATCGGGTACTTTGGAAATAAGGGGCAAAGGCAAATGTTTTAAATAAAGTGGCGATGCATATAAGTGAGAAAACAAAAATGTGACTTTGATCTGGATTTATAGGAAAATGAAACTAACATGATGTGCCTTTGATGCAGACATCTAACTTTCCAGCAGGTGGAGACTTTACCACAGGAAAAAGAAGTTTGGGGGTGGGGGGTTGGGGGGTGGGGGGGAGGATATATGGGAGGTAGTGGGGGAGGGGGAGTGCAGCCCCAGACTTCCTACTTTTCTTACAAGTGAGACCCAGAGAAGACCCTTAAAATATGTATACTCCGACCTTTTTGTAAATAGCCGGTAAAAAGAAAAATGTGTTACCTAGGTTACCTATTGAGAGGGTAAGCTTTGTAAAGGATGAAAGCCTGGGCCAGTGGTTTCCTCCTGGCTTTGTGAGAATATGGCAAAAAGACCCACAAAAGGAACAATAAAAACCCCTTTGTTTTCTAAACTTTATGTTTGGAAACCTTAGGCAGAACGGGGCTCTGTTTGCCTTTTAATCAACATGCATTTGCATTACAGGACTTGATACATTAGGAGTCAAGGTTTCAGGGGTTTTTTTTGTTTGTTTGTTTAGCTGTCTTTTTTTTTTCTGGTCCCTAGAGATTCCTTATGCAGCCATGAGCCTGCCAGCATGGGAGTGGGGGTGGGGGGTCAAGTGGTTATCCCAGCTTGCTTGCATTTTGTTTTTTAGGCTTCTGAGGATTTGGGTAGGATGCTTTTTATCACATGCTTGGAGAATTGAATGGTCCTGTACTGGAAGCTAATTGCTAGGCATCCCTCATTAACATTAAAAAAAGAAACCTAGCCTGACCTGTGGTGGCGCAGTGGATAAAGTGTTGACCTGGGAACACTGAGGTAGCCAGTTCAAAACCCTGCACTGGTCTGGTCAAGGCACATATGGGAGTTGATGCTTCCAGCTCCTCCCCCCTTTCTCTCTCTCTCTCTCTCTCTCTCTCTCTCTCTCTCTCTCTCTCTCTCTCTGTGTCTCCTCTCTAAAATGAATAAAATTAAAAAAAAAAAAAAAAAAAAAAAAGAAACCTGCCTCAGTGGCTATAGAAAGGGATCTTTTGCTCAAACAGTGTTGTCTGGGTGATCTCAGGTGTTGGGGAAATATTTCCAGATCAGCTCAGGATGCTGGTCGGTGATGTCTGCAAACCAAGGAAGTGGTACCCATGAATCAGGGTTAGCCACAGAGGGACAACAGGCTCTTAGTTGGAAATAGAACATTGTTTTATCTCCCCCAATGCTTTCTCCTCATCAGTTTTTAAAAAGAACTCAAAATTCATTCAGACACATTTTTTTAGGAAAACTGTAATATCTTCTACTCTACTTTTAAATGAATGGGTCAGGGGGTATGCACTGTGTTGCCTGAAATGTACTATATCTTCCACAAAGCATTGGCCCAGTCACGCACACACCACTTCCACCCTCAACTTGTTATGTGCTATCACTAAAAGAGAAGAACTACTCTTTTTGTTGTTGTTGTTATTTACAAGTTTATATGGCAAAGACTCAGAGGGGAATTTCAGGCATGTAGCTCAGAATCCGGGTCTGCACAATTTAGCAGACTCATCTTGGGGATTTTCTTCTCCAGCCCAGACCCCTTCTCCAACATTCCTCTAAGTTCAAGCAAAGGTTACCCTGCCTTGGCCAGGAGACCTCTTGCTGGCTGCCAGCCAGGTATGTCTAAGTCTTCCTTTGATCTTCTCTCTTTCTCTCTCTCTCTCTCTCTCTCTATCTCAACCCAGAGCTATTTAATCTCTCCCGGGGAGTGGCAGAGGCATTTGTTATTTGGCCATCAGCAGTTAACTGCTTTTGTGCTCTACAAATGTACAGGGAAGGCAAGCCAAACTGCACTCAGGATATCACACGCTCTCAGTAAAACCTCAGACTTTCACGAGAACTTACTCTTAACTTGTTTCACGTACTTCACCCCTTGAATTTATCCAGAAAGAGGTAGTCGATTTGCATGTTAACGCTCTTGAGGGCTTCTTATCTCTCTGCCCATAGCAGATCGGATCATTCCCCCCTTAGCCTGGCTATGACTCATTAATTTCCTCACAGAACCCACATGGAGTCCCCACCATAAGCCAGACACTGTAGAGTGGGAGAATATGGTGAAGCAATAGAAATTTAGTGCTGGTAATGGGGAACACAGCAACCCTTGCACATACCTTCTGGGTTTGGGATCAGTTGTGTCATTTTTGTTTGCAAAGGACAGCTGATTTTCCAATCTACCCAAATGTACTCCTTTCTGAAAGGCTTTCTGTTGTTCAGCTCTTACTGTATGCCCGGCCTCACATGCTGATGGGAAGACTAGGAGCCAGAACTTGCTCTCGGCAGGGCGGGGCATTCTGGCAGGAGATATCCCAGCAACGGGAATTTGGCCACCGATATTAGTGATTGTTTTATTAAAGTGTTGATTTTGATTCCTTGGAATATAATGAGGGTGGGATGAGGAGAAAGAGACAGTTTTTGATTTTAATGGATTCTTACTATTGACTTCATTTTTGAAAAATTATGGTAAAAAACACATAACATAAAACCAGCTTAATTATTGTAAAGCCAGTAGTCGCGGCCACTATCACAGCCGCCCAACCCACGCAGGTTCACCTTAGATTCGTACAGTCGGTAATGAAACACAGGAGCCAAAAACTGGTGAGCCATCAGCTTTAATTCTAGCTTGCACCCGGCGGGCAAGCAAAAACACACACTGGGCTCCAAAACCCATACATTCAGTGCTCACAAAGCTACTGACTTATCCGAGTTTCCTAGAATCAAAGGTTTCTAGCTCACCAGACTTATTCACCTCTGTTTCCCATCTCCTCCTGCACAAACTCTTAACAAACTGGCTTCTTCCTCAGCACTCCGCCATCTTGGCTGCCTCCTCTCCTCCACATGGCCTTACTCTGCTCTCCTTTCTAATACCTCAGGAACCAAGAGAGAGATTAAGCTACTGCTCTCTCCCATTTTATAGCATAGACTCAAAACCTTTAATCCAATTATACAAACAAAGAACCTCCGTACATCACCACCCTACATCATCCAATCAGTCAAGGGTGTGGGGAAGAGTTTACTCTTAAACTAAGCCTTAGGCTATAATGACCCAACCTGCTTATATTACAGACTTTCCCCCACACCCATTCCAAGCATAAGGCCAAATAATATCACCTGGGTGACGGGCTTCCATGTGGGCAGCTCCATCTTTAACAAAGTGAGCATAATATATTTTATCTGCCCAACAATCCACCCTTATGCTCACTTTACTACCCACAATCTACACCACTGGCATCCCTGTACAAGGAAATTAGGCACATTACACAAATTACAATATGACAAATCATACAGTTTCAAAAATTACAAAGGTACACACATTTCACCAGTCTCTAAGCACTTTGCCAAAAGTACAAAATGTCCTCGGCCTTCTCTCTTGCCATTTGAAAGGCTTCCCGGGGCAGGGGGGGTCTCCAGCAAAGCCACCCCCACCCCCATCAGGGTATTTCACATTGTCCAAAATCCATAAGTCCATCCAACAAAGGAGCCAGTGCTCACTCTGGTCATAGTCCAGGAAATCAGTCCACACACATGGAGTGTTAGCCTCCCCCCTCATCTCTGCCATCCTGGCAGCTCATACACTGTCCCAAAAAGGAGCACGTGGCCATGG
Source organism: Rhynchonycteris naso (assembly GCA_037038555.1). NCBI lineage: Eukaryota > Metazoa > Chordata > Mammalia > Chiroptera > Emballonuridae > Rhynchonycteris > Rhynchonycteris naso. The sequence continues at coordinate 121,757,197 of CM072999.1, read as the reverse complement.
CAGTCAGAATTTCCACCTCTGCTCTGGGGAGCATGATGGCATCCAGCCCTATGTCCCAAAATCGCAGACCTACCAGTGTTGTAGTAGAAGCTCCTTGCTGGTGGGCTCTCACCTTCTGGAGACTGCAGATTGCAACTCCAGCTTGATTCTCCTCATCCTCCAAAGAGGAACTTAAAACACCAGCTCCTGCTGCTGGGCTTGATCTCCAGGCCACCGCTGCCTTCTGCTCAGCAGGCCTTGCAGCTCCAACCCCGGCCTCAGCCCCGGTCCTGGCCTCAGCTCCAGCCCTGGCCTCAGGCCCGGCCTCATGCCGCTGCTGGCTCTCCACAACATCCAGGGCAATCTTCAACTCACAAACCTGTGATTCCTTCTCCAGCGTCTGCTCCATTTCCAGGTGAATCTCGCAAACCTGGTCAGCCTCCTCCTCCAGCGCTTCTTTCAGCTCCAGGGTCAGCATCTGTTTCTCCCACGTTTCCTCCAGCTCCTTCCACTGCTCGGTTTGCAGGTCCTGGGCAGCCTCTTTCATAGAGCTCTCAGTTTCCTCACACATGGCTGTAAAAGTCAGCCAGCCTACAGTACCCCAAAAAACAGCTATGGGAAACCACAACAGCAGCCAGTCCTCTACTCCACCACTCAAAGGTGGTGGTGGGTCCATGCTGACCTATATCGAATCCTGCCGACTACGCCAAATGTAAAGCCTGTGGCCAAGGCACCCATCACTATAGCCTGACCAGTGCAGGTTCGCATTGGATTCGGACAGATCGTAATGAAACACAGGAGCCAAGAACTGGTGAGCCATCAGCTTTAATTCTAGCTTGCAACCGGCGGGCAAGCAAAAACACACACTGGGCTCCAAAATCCACACATTCAGTGCTCACAAAGCTACTGACTTATCTGAGTTTCCTAGAATCAAAGCTTTCCAGCTCACCAGACTTATTCACTTCTGTTTCCCATCTCCTCCTGCACAAACTCTTAACAAACTGGCTTCTCCCTCAGCACTCTGCCATCCTGGCTGCTTCTTCTCCACATGGCCTTAATCTGCTCTGCTCTCTAATACTAACCTCAGGAACTCAGGAACCAAGAGAGAGAGAGATCTAGCTACCGGTCCGCCCACTTTATACTGTAGATTCAAAACCTTTAATCCAATTATACAAAGAACCTCCCTACATCACCACCCTACATCATCCAATCAGTCAAGGGTGTGGGGAAGAGCTTACTCTTAAACTAAGCCTTAGGCTATAATGACCCAACCTGCTTATATTACAGCCTTTCCCCCACACCCATTCCAAGCATAAGGCCAAATAATATCACCTGGGTGACGGGCTTCCGTGTGGGCAGCTTCATCTTTAACAAAGTGAGCATAATATATTTTATCTGCCCAACAATTATCTTGAAGTGTACAGTAGTATAACTACCTTCACACTGTTGTACAACCAGTCTCCAGAACTCTTTTCATCTTGCAAAACTGAAACTTTGTACCCATTAAACAACAACTCTCCATCCCCAAACCCCCAACTCCTATCCCGTGGCAATTTGTCTATTTTCTGTCTCTGGGAATTAGACTACTCTACGGACCTCCTACAAGTAGAATCGCACAGTACTTTTTTGTAACTGACTTATTTCACATAGATCTATATATTCAAGATTCATCCATGTTGTAGCAGATGTCAGAATTTCCTTTATTTTTAAGGCTAATATTCCATCATATATAGACACCACATTTTGTTCCTTCATCTGTCAGTGGACACTTACTTGGATTGCTTCTACTTTTTAGCTCTTGTGACTAATGCTGCCATGAACATAGGTGTACAAATATTCCTTCCAGATCCTGTTTTCAATTATTTGGGAATATATTCAGAAGTATAATTGCTGGATCACATGGTGCTTCTATTTTTAATTGTTGGAGAACTGCCACCTTGCTTTCCATAGTGAGTGTGCTATTTTACATTCCCACCAGCGCACAAGGTTTCAGTTTTTTCTATTCTCACCAACACTTGTCATTTTCTGTATTTTTTGTTTGTTTCTTTTTGTTTTAGGTGAGAGGAGGGGAAATAATGAGGCAGACTCCTGCTTGCGCTGGACTGGTATCCTCCCAGCAAACCCATCTGGGGCTGATGCTTGAGTTTAAAGCTACTTTTAGCAGCTAAGGTTGACGTGCTCAGACCAACTGAATTGTCTTCAGCACTGGGGCGATGGTCGAACCAGTTGAGCCATTGGCTATGGGAGGGAAAGAGGAACAGAAAGAGGAGAAAGCAGGGGAGAAGCACATGGTCACTTCTCCTGAGTGCCCTGACTGGGAATTGAACCCAGAACATCCATTTACAGGGCTAACACTCTTATCCACTGAGCCACCAGCCCGGGCCTGTTTTTCCTTTTTTAATAGTAACCACCCTCAGAAGACATTTCCGGACGGCAAGATGGCAATGCAGTAGGCACATGAACCAACTTCCAACTCCTGGAACCAAAGAGGATTATAACTTAATATTAAGAACCATCATCTGGATAAACCAACTTTGAACTAAACTAAGTGGACTCTTCAACCAAGGAACACTGAAGAAGCCACATTGAGACTGGTAGGAAAAGCGAAAATATGGAAAGGCCTGCCCAGCTCCCTAGAGCGAATGGCAGACTCGTGTGGCAGGAAGAGAGTTTAGCGGAGAGGGAGTGACCAGGGTCCCAGGAACAAAGTGCCAGCCTGCAGCCCCAGAGCCTAGAAGAAGCGTTTAGACAGGATTGAGCTGTGAAACAAGTGAGGATACTGTTTGTGCGAAAGAGACAGTTTTCTTAGACCCAGGATTCTTCTTAAAGGGACAGCACAGAAAACTTGTTTCACAACCACTCACCTGGGGCTCCAGGGGACAGGGACAGAGGAGAGGACCAGAGCAGCGGAAAGAGAGTGTGGACTGGAAGGCACAGGGAGAAACACTCTGAGGGACAGCCACCCTAACCCCTGGTCTGAGTCACTTCCCAAACTGAAAACAAATATTTCCCCTGGAACTAGCAATACCAGCAATGGGAGACAGGACACCAGCCAAACAAGCTCTCCTGTGGCACTTAGAGCAGAGCTGCTTAGACGGAGAGAGCTTCCAGGACTACAGTATGGAGTGTTAGGGTCTGAGCTGCAGTGCCCCTACCCACACTGCTGAGGGCATGCTTAAAGGACTGTGGCAGCGGGATGCGGAAACGAGGTTTTGTCAGCGGGGGTGGAGACCCAGCCAGCGTGAACTCGGTCTAGCACAGCAGGGGTGGAGGGGACGTGTGAAAGCGATCCGGCAGCTGCGGGCCCGCCTGTAGTCCCACCTGTGGGGCAAAAGCGGAGGCCAGGAATGGGCAGAAATCTGCTGCTGAGCAGGGGCCCATGGGCGCACAACATCACTTGGCCTCCGAGGTTTGCGACACCGCGCGATGCTGGCCCTGACCGCAAGGGTGGGGCTAAAGCCCGGGACAGGCCAAGGCTCACAACTGAGTGCACGCCAGCAGTCCCGCTTGGCCCAATAAACTGCGGTTTGCAATCCTGCGTGCGCGAGCCGACTATGACTGCAGGGGCTGGGCAGAAGCCCGGGAACAGGCGGGGTCCACAGCTGAGCAAAGAGGCTCACCTCTACCCTTGGTGCGGAGGCTTGTGGCTTGAGTGTGGTGCACAACCCCACCAGTGGGGGCGAGGCGAAGGCCCAGATAAGCTGAGGCTTGTAGAGCCGGGCATGAGAACACAGCCCCTCCTGTGGAGGAGAGGCGGAAATCACAGCAACAGCCGCTGTGGGCCAGCGAGGCAAAGCCCACAGCCAACCACCCTAGGCAGCGGCAGAGGGGGTGGCAGGCCTGCAGACAGACCACACCTAAGGAACACAGAGGCAACACCCATTGGACTCCAGTGGCCACACCCTTTTTATACACAGACAAAATGGGCAGGCAGAGAAATGCAAACCAAATGAATCAAGAGAAATCCCCAGAGAAGGACCTGAATGAACCAGATATAATCAAATTACGGGATGCAGAGTTTAAAATAATGATAGTTAGGATGTTCAAAGAGCTTAGAACAACAATGGATAGTCATTACGAACACCTAAATAAAGAGATAACAAGTAAAAAAAAGGAAATTGAAATAATAAAAGAGAATCAGGCAGAAATGACAAATACAGTATCAGAACTGAAGACCAGAATGGAAGGAATTAAAAGCAGGATGGATGAAGCTGAGGATCGAATAAGCAAGTTAGAGAACACAATAAACAAAGGCACAGAAGCAAAGCAGAAAAAAGAAAAGAGACTCAAAAAATCTGAGGAAACTCTAAGGGAAATCTGAGACAACATGAAAAGAAATAACATCCACATCATAGGGGTTCCTGAAGAGGAAGAGAAAGAACGAGGGATAGAAACTTTGTTCAATCAAATCATAGCTGAAAACTTCCCTAAATTAAGGCTGGAAAAAGTTTCACATGTTCAAGAAGCACAGAGAATTCCATTAAAGAGAAACCCAAAGAAATATACACCAAGACACATCATAGTTAAAATACCAAAGCTAAGTGATAAAGAGAAAATTTAAAAGCTGCTAGAGAAAAAAAGGCCATCACCTACAAAAGAGCCCCCATAAGGATGACATCTGACTTCTCAACAGAAAGACTTGAGGCTAGAAGGGAATGACAAGATATATTCAAAGTAATGCAGAACAAGAACCTACAACCAAGAGTACTCTATCCAGCAAAGCTAACGTTTAAAAAAGAAGGAGAAATAAAAAGCTTCCCAGACAAAAAAACAAAAAACTAAAAAAACTCAAGGAATTCATTAAAACTAAACCAATCCTGCAAGAGATGCTAAGGGGCCTGTTGTGAACAGATCAAAGGGGGAAAAGAATATAGCAAAAGAGGAATACAGCTTTAAAGAATAAAATGGCAATAAACAACTACATATCAATAATAACCTTAAATGTAAATGGATTAAATGATCCAATCAAAAGACATAGGGTAGCTGCGTGGATAAAGAAACAAGACCCATACATATGCTGTCTACAAGAGACACACCTTAAAACAAAATATGCACATAGACTGAAGGTAAAGGATGGAAAAAAATATTTCATACAAATGAGAATGAAAAAAAAAGCCGGGGTACGAATACTTATATCTGACAATATGGACTTTAAAACAAAGGCTGTAGTAAGAGATAAAGAAGGACACTACATAATGATAAAGGAAACAAATCAACAGGAAGATATAACCATTATAAATATCTACGCCCTGAACATAGGAGCCCCGACATACATAAAGCAGACTTTCATGCATATAAAGGGCGAGATTAACAGCAATACTATAATAGTAGGGGATTTCAATACCCCACTAACATCACTGGATGTATCCTCAAGAAAGAATATTAACAAAGAAACAGCAGACTTAAAGGATACACTAGATCAACTCGATTTAATAGATATCTTCAGAACTTTTCACCCTAAAGCAGTAGAATATACATTTGTTTCAAGTGCTCATGGTACATTCTCTAGGATAGACCACATGTTAGGACACAAAAATGGTCTCAATAAATTTAAGAAGATTGAAATCATATCAAGCATTTTCTCTGATCACAATGCCATGAAACTAGAAATTAACCACAAAAGAAAAACTGAAAAATACTCAAACACTTGGAAACTAAATAGCATGTTATTAAATAATGAATGGATTAACAATGTGATCAAAGAAGAAATAAAATGTTTCTAAAAACAAATGATAATGAGCATACATTAACTCAAAATTTTGGGACACAGCAAAAGCAGTACTGAGAGGGAAGTTTATAGCACTACAGGCATACCATGAGAAGCTAGAAAAAGCTCAAATAAGCAACTTGACCCTGCATCTAAAAGTACTAGGAAAACAACAGCAAATAAAGCCCAGGCGTAGTAGAAGGAAGGAAATAATAAAGATTAGAGCAGAAATAAATGACATAAAGGCTAAGGAAACAATACAGAGGATCATTGAAACCTGGAGCTGGTACTTTGAAAAGGTAAACAAGATCAAAAACCTTTAACTAGACTCACCAAGAAAAAAAGAGAGAGGACTCAAATAAAGAAAATTAAAAATGAGAGTGGAGAAATAACAACTGACACAACAGAAATACAAATGATTGTAAGAAAATACTAGGAAGAACTCAAAAAATTTAAGAGGAAAGAACACTTCCAAACTTCTTTTATGAGGCCAGCATAATTCTGATCCCAAAACCGGGCAAAGACAACACAAAGAAAGAAAATTATAGGCCTATATCCCTGATGAATTTAGATGCTAAAATTCTCAACAAAATATTAGCCAACCACATCCAGCAATATATGAAAAAAATCATACACCACGATCAAGTGGGATTTATTCTGGAGAGGCAAGGCTGGTTCAATATTCGCAAATCAATCAATGTGATTCATCACATAAACAAAAGGAAGGACAAAAATCACATGATAATTTCAATAGATGCAGAAAAGGCATTTGATAAAATCCAGCACCCATTCATGCTCAAAACTCTCAGTAAAGTGAGAATACAGGGAACATTCCTTAACATGATAAAGGCCATCTACGACAAACCCACCGCAAACATCATACTAAATGGGCAAAAATTAAAAGCAATCCCCTTAAGATCAGGAACCAGGCAGGGGTGCCGCCTTTCACCACTCTTATTCAACATAGTTCTGGAAGTCTTAGCCACAGCAATCAGACAAGAAGAAAAAATAAAGGCATCCAAAATGGAAAAGAAGAAGTAAAACTGTCATTATTTGCAGATGATATGATATTGTATATAGAAAACCCTAAAGTCTCACTCAAAAAACTACTGTTCCTGATAAATGAATTCAGCAAGGTGGCAGGATATAAAATTAATACTCAGAAATCAGAAGCATTTTTATATACCAACAATGAACTGTCAGCAAAAGAAATTAAGGAAACAATCTCCTTCACTATTGCAACCAAAAAAGTAAAGTACCTAGGAGTAAATTTAACCAAGGAGGTTAAGGACTTGTACTCGGAAAATTATAAAACATTGATAAAAGAAATCAAGGAAGATACAAACAAGTGGAAGCATATACCGTGCTCATATTTAGGAAGAATAAACATCATTAAAATGTCTATATTACCCAAAGCAATTTATAAATTCAATGCAATAACAAATACCAATGACATACTTCAAAGATATAGAACACATATTCCAAAAATTTATATGAAACCAAAAAAGAACACGAATAGCCTCTGCAATCTTAAAAAGAAAAAAGTAAAGCTGGAGGTATCACTCTTCTGGATATCTAGGTATACTACAAGGCCATTTTACTCAAGACAGCCTGGTACTGGCATAAGAACAGGCACATAAATCAATTAAACAGAACAAAGAACCCAGAAATAAGCCCACACCTCTATGGACAACTGATATTTGACAAAGGACGAAAGAGCATACAATGGAGTAAAGACAGCCTCTTTAACAAATGCTGTTGGGAAAATTGGTCATCTACCTGCAAAAAAATGAAACTAGACCATCAACGTACATCATTCACAAAAGCAAACTCAAAAGAGATAAAAGACTTAAATGTAAGCCATGAAACCATAAGCATCTTAGAAGAAAGCATAGGCAGTGAGCTCTCCGACATCTGTCGCAGCAATATATTTGCCTATTTATCTCCACGGGCAAATGAAATAAAAGACAGGATAAACAAATGGGATTATACAAACTAAAAAGTTTTTGCACAGCTAAAGACAGTAAGAATAGAATAAAAAGGCAAACCACACAATGGGAGAACATATTCGACAACACATCTGATAAGGGGTTAATAACCAAAATTTATAAAGAACTTATGAAACTCAACACCAGGAAGACAAACAATCCAATTAAAAAATGGGCAAACGAAATGAATAGAAATTTCTCCAGAGAGGACATACAGTTGGTCAATAGGCATATGAAAAAATGCTCAACATTACTAATCATTAGAGAAATGCAAATTAAAACCACAAGAAGATACCAGCTCACACCAGTCATAATGGTGCTCATCAGCAAAACAACACAGAATAAGTGCTGGTGAGGATGTGGAGAAATGGGAACCCTCCTGCTCTGCTGGTGGGAATGCAGACTGGTGTAGCCACTGTGGAAAACAGTATGGAGATACCTCAAAAAGTTAAAAATCGAACTGCCTGTTGACCCAGCCATTCCCACTTTTAGGAGTATACCCTAAGAACACCATAGCACTGTTCGAGAAGAAGAAATGCGCCCCCATATTTGTGGCAGCATTGTTCACAATAGCGAAGATCTGGAAACAGCCCCAGTGTCCGTCAGAGGACGAGTGGATTAAAAAGCTTTGGTACATATATACTATGGAATACTACTCAGCCATAAGAAATGATGACTTTGGATCATTTACAACAAAATGGATGGACCTTGATAGCATTATATGGAGTGAAATAAGTAAAACAGAAAAAAATGTGAACTGCATGATTTCATACATAGGTGGGATATAAAAACGAGATAAAAACGAGACTATGAGACATGGATATGAGTGTGGTAGATAGAAGGTTGGGGGAGGGAGGAGGGGAGAGGCACAAAGAAAATCAGATAGAAGGTGACTGAGGACAATTTGACTTTGGGTGATGGCTATGCAACATAATTGAATGACAAGATAACCTGGAGATGTTTTCTTTGAACATATGTACCCTGATTTATTAATGTCACTCATTAAAATTAATTAAAAAAATAGTAGCCACCCTGACAGTTGTGAGATGTTGGTTCCTTTTTTAAGGGTGAAATAGTAAAACAGAATAAATAAAGATATCCAGATTAATCCCTGCCTAGGAGGATAGAAATCAGGAAGTGCTCACATTTGCTGCTAAACACATGGTATAAAAAACCAAACAGCAACAAACATCAAAACAGATGGCCCCATGGAACCCAGGCCAGATGTTTGCAGGAACTTATATTACATTTCCTCTTTGTTTATGTTTGATTTTCATTGAATACCTGTTTTTGGTGAACCCTTTGTATGGCCTAGACTGGACAAGGAATGTAAGGGGTCATTAAAGAGGACCTACAAATGTAGGTAGAACTATTGGAGGATTTCTGGATTATACAGACAACCTATGGAAAGTTTGACTTTCTTTTACAAAGGCTAAATCCAATACTGCCTCTTGTATCTTTCCATGTCTGCCCTGTCATATAATCTTTCTCTGACCTCCAGCACTATGAACCCACAGAGAAAAAGACCTTGAATGTCCTTGATGTCTACTCGTGCATGCCCACTTATCAGAGCTCTGCCCTGAAGAGTAGTTCACACTATTGGTATATCCAGGGAATTCTCTTGGAGCCTGATCCAGTACAGTGGGCAAGGGGACAGTGAGAGTCGAGATTACTCAGAAAGGTTAAATCCTTTCATCTCAAAACTACTGGGCATTTAAAGAGGAGCCTTTCTCCCTGGCTGGTTGCTCAGTAGATAGATCCTCAGCCTGGTGTACAAATGTCCTGCGTTTGATCCCCAGTCAGGACACACATGAGAAGCGACCGTCTGCTTCTCTTTCCCTCCCTCTCCCCCTTCTCATTCTCTTCTCTTCTCATAGCCAGTGGTTCGATTGGTTTGAGTGTTGTCCCTGGGAGCTGAGGATGGCTTGGCTGGTCTGAGCATCGGCCCCAGATGGGGATTCTAGATGTATCCCAGTCGGGGCACATGCAGCAGTCTGTCTCTCTATCTCCCCTCCTCTCTCTTAAGAAAAATAAAATAAATAAAAATAAAGAGAAACCCCTCTTTATCCAGCCCTCTCCCCCATTTTTTAAGGTAATTATGGGTGGCTAATTATGGGTGGCTAATTTATTCCACAAGAATTCCAGAGCATCAGGCTATAGTCAAGGTGAGCTATGGGACCGAGACTCCGGAAAGAGCCAGCAGCACCGAGGGTGACTGGCGATGACCGTGTATTGTTGGGAGCATGTAGGGGTATTAGCCTGATCTGTCATCAAATGTGTTTCAATGAGGCTGAGTGTGCTCACTGCTGGGAACTTTCACTGCAGCAAAAAAAGAAGAGCACATGCACATTCCTCACTGACGCGCATGTTTGCCGCTGGGTGGTGGCAGAACTGCAGAAGGCCCTGGCCCACAGAACACCGAAACTCGCAGGAGGAGAAAGATTAAAACCGTTCCTCTACACCAGGGGTCCCCAAACTACGACCCACGGGCCATATGTGGCCCCCTGAGGCCATTTATCTGGCTCCCCACCACACTTCTGGAAGGGGCACCTCTTTCATTGGTGGTCAGTGAGAGGGGCACAGGATGCATCTCCACCCATAATTTCCATTGAAATACTGGTCAGTTTGTTGATTTAAATTTACTTGTTTTTTATTTTAAATATTGTATTTATTCCCGTTTTGTTTTTTTACTTTAAAATAAGATGTGTGCAGTGTGCATAGGGATTTGTTCATAGTTTCTTTTTATAGTCCGGCCCTCCAATGGTCTGAGGGACAGTGAACTGGCCCCCTATGTAAAAGGTGTGGGGACCCCTGATTTAATATGTGCAGACCTGTGCAGGGGTCTGTCTCCCCATGCCGCAGGGGCTGACTGGGATCCGTGCTCCTGCTGAAGCTGTCCCTGCTCCCTGACATGGCCAAACTGGCTTTCCCCTGGCATGACCCCCTTCAAACATTCACTTTTTATTAAATGTATCTTTCAAGATGTAACACTCTATGTCACACAGCTTGAAAAGTTTTGAACAGCATGGTGTTGGGCAGATGAAATATATTATGCTCACTTTGTTAAAGATGGCATTGCCCACATGGAAGCCCGTTGCCCAGGTGATAATATTAGTTGCCCTTCTTGCTTGGGATGGGCGTGATTATATTAATGTGTGTTGGGGGAGGGCTTTCACACCAAAAGGTTTTAAAAGGAAGAGAGATCACGTTGTTCTGGGAAGAGTGATTGATTATGTTCTAGGAGGAGTCCATGCTGGAGGAGAGCAGAGAAAGGCCACGTGGAGAAGGCCAGGAGAAGCAGCCAAGATGGTGGAGTGCTGAAGGAGAAGTCAGTTCTGTGCAGAGTTTGTGCAGAGAGAAGGAGATGGGGAACAGAGGAGAATAAGTCTGGTGAGCTAGAAACCTTTGATTCTAGGAAACTGGGATAAGTCAGTGACTTTGGGAGCCCTGAATGGAAAGGGAAGTGTTTTCCCACTGCGTGTATTTCTTGCCTGCCGGGTGAGAGCTAGGAGCTGATGGCCCACCAGTTCTCGGCTCCATTGTTTCATTACTGACTGTCTGAATCTAATGTGAACCTGCATGGTTCACAGGCAGCTGAGATGGTGGCCGTGGCTACTGGCCTTACATGTGGTATTACTTCATTTTCCAAATGCTATTTGTTTTCAGTCACTTTTTCCACTTTGGATTTACTACATATGATACAAAAGAAAAAGAAAGCATTTCAGAAAAAGTTTGGGTAACTGGAATAAAGTTGGCTTAGCCAATTCCCGTGAAACGGTGTGGCTAGGAGCTCTTTCCAAATGGGAACCTATGGCTGCCCCGTGCCCACGCTCCAGGAAAGCACAAAGGAGGCAAGCTGCGGTGCTGTGGAACTCCAGATGGGTGCGGTCCTTCCCCCCTTCTCTCCTTCCCCCCACTGAACGTGGGTGTTGCGATTCGGCTGCTATTCGGTCTTTGCAGTCTCCCCTCACACTGCACTCCCACTATGAGAAAGGCCTCTCAGTCCCTTGGCAGGCCTGTTCCTGGCCTGTGGGTGTGGCCTTTGCTACACATATTCTCTGCCCTGAACGTTCTTTTCTCCTCCCCTTACCCCTCCACCCAGCAAACTCCTGCTTATCTCCACAGTTACCATCTCACATTTCTTTGCATTACTACTATATTTAATTAAGGCCTGTCTTCCCCCTTGATGAGATTGTAATTACTTAAGGTTGAGGACCTGGTCTTTTTTTCTCATAATTTCCTCAACACTTAACGGTAGTGCCCGGAATGTGGTGGGCTCTCAATATTTGCTGAGCAAACGAATTTATAAAATAGATGGATGCTTGTTGCCTCATGAGGGCAGAGACTGTATGATTAACTGCATAAATCTATATCCTGACACAGTGGATGTTAACGGTAGATGCCTAATCAATGTGCATCAGGTGGATGAACAAGCAGCACTCCATATGTGACACCATGCCAAGTGCTGTTCTTGACCTTAATTAAGGAGGTAAGTTTCCACTTAGAGAACATGTACTCACCTGACCTGTGGTGGCATAGTGGATAAAATTTCAACCTGGAATGCTAAGGTCGCTGGTTCAAAACCCTGGGCTTGCCTGGTCAAGGCACATGTGGGAGTTGATGCTTCCTGCTCCTCCCCTCTCTCTCTTTCTCACTCTCTCTCCCCTTCTCTAAAATAAATAAATAAAATCTTTAAAAAGAGAGAGAGAAAACATGTACTCAGATGAAAAAATTAAGAGTTCAGTAAGGCACCAAGAATAAGAATTGGCTTCTCAGTCAAATCTGGATTTGAATCCTGTTGGCTTTACCACTTTCTAGTGGTGTAGCTTTTAGCAGGTTACTTAACCTCTCTGAGCCTTGGGTTCCTTGTCTGTAAAATGGGGTAATAATAATGCCTAATTCACTGAGCTGTAAGGATAATATGGACTAACACCTATCCAGTGTCTCCCACTTGGTAAATTGCAAGCACTCTAGTCACATTAGGTATCATTATTCTTAATTTCGGAAATCCTTCTGCATCGTGAGTGTGATGAAGTCATTGACAAACAGCGTGAGTTGGGCAAATCCCTCCACTTTTCTAAGATGCAGCTTTCAACATGTAATATGACAACTGGGTGATAGGTTCTTTGCAGGTATGACATTCTATGTGGAATAGAGGTAGCAAGGTCAGTGGGGTTGAGTATGGTAGCAGAAGCTTCAGCAGCAGGTGGGCTGAGCCACACCTGGAAGGTCAGGTAGAATTTGTTTAGGCAGAGGACAGAGTGTGGGGCATCCAGCAAGGGAACCATGTGTGCAGTGCCATGTGGTGGGAAGGCGCCTGAGGCATTTGAGGGAGGAGTGGAGTAGGGGGAAGGGACTATAGGGCTATGATGGGTTCTTGAAAGGGGTGGGGATGACCTAAAGCAGGAAGGTTTGGGGATAATATAGCTTGATCTGAATCAATGGGGAACCTGAATCGGGGAGACCAGTGAGGAGATTGTGCAGCCTTCTGGGACAGGCTGGAGAAGGTCTGGGTGGGGCTTGGCAGGCAGAGCGAATGGAAAAGGAGAATCCAGATGGCACAGCCTGGTTGGTGGCCGAGAAGATTTAGGGAGCAAAGAGGTTTCTTGAATGGTTACTACCACTGACAGAAATGTGTTCTGTCCTTACGAAAATTGGGCTGTGCCCTCGGAAGGTGCATCAGTGGTTGGAATCCCACCAGAGGACCTGGCATCCACCAGCACAGGGTAGACCCTCCTCATTGGATGCTGACAGCCAGGGAAGGAGGCCAGTGCTGAGATATGCTTCTGCTCACATTGCTGACATCACACACATGAGCGTTCTATACCAAACCTTTCTCCAGATCCTGGCAGACCCTAACCAGGTATCCTATAGCTTCATTCAGTTCTGACATTAACTACCCAGGGTTAGTGCAGGCCCCGCAGCCTAAGGGCTCAGTCCCACAAGTATGCCTCCCTCCCCCAGTTTAGACACCATGTAAAAGTAGTGAGTCCCCAAGTTCATCACGCTCCTGTTCACCTTGGCTGCAAGTTGGAGGTTCCCACAGGTTCCCACTCATTTGCCAGAATGGCTCATAGAGCTCAAGAGGACAGCTTACTCACTATTACCAGTTTACTGTAAAGGAACAGCCAGATGGAAGAAGTGCCTTGGGCAAGGCAGGGCAAAAGGGGCAGTGCCTCCATGCCCCCTGTGGGCATAGCCCAGCACACAGTGAGGGCTCCCTAAGCAGCAAGTGTAAAGACTTGTAAAGGGTGGGAACAGGCTAGGGCCTACTAGGTGGACAAATCCAAGTGCAGATGCTAAAGGAAGAGAAGCCCCTTTTCCCTCCCCGCTTTCTGTGCGGTGTGACCACACCTGACAGCTTGGAAGAGAATTTCCTCCTTGCAAGGCCTCCGACGACTGCAGTCTTGCCTGATTAGTTTGCACTTATAAAAACTGGAACCTTTTATTCAGTTAGCCAAACATCATATCTTACGTCAGCGTTAGCAACATTCCTAGTGTGTTAGCTGAAGGTCTGGTTGCTGAAGAGGTCCCCTTCCTCCATCCTGTTTCAATTAAGCAGTGGTTCTCAAAGTGTGCTTCCCGGACCAGTTGCATTGGCATCACCTGGAAACTTGTTGGAAATGCACTTCGGGGGCTCCACCCAGGCCACGTGACTCAGACTCTGTAGCAGCAGAGCCCACCAATCTCTGTTTTCCTAAAACCTCTAGGTGATTCTGGGTATACTAAAAGTTTAAGTGCCACCACAACAGTGTTACAGACTAGAACTGTGTCTAAGTGTGAGCAATGCTGAGAGGAATTTAATATCTATTGAACACTGAGCCAGTGACTTTCCAGAATTTAAAAAGACGTTTTTGTTCATGGCCTCTCATCCAGAATCTCCTGTTAAGATTCTCTGTTGAGGTAAAGTATTGCAGATGAACTTATACAATTTTAATTACAGAGTTGCAAGTGTTGGATAGAAGGTTAGGGGTCTGAGGTTGTTGATAAGCTGTATGTTTTTGTATTTAAGTTCTAATAATGAAAAGCGCCAACAGCAATTTCCTTTTCAGAACAGAAGCTAGAATTAGACTGTCTTACCCATCTTCTGATGTTTGCAGAACAGCTTTTGTGTCCCAAAGAAGGGTTTGGGCTCTCAGAAGCATTCTTCTCATCTTATTTTCCATAACATTGTCCTGAAGAATGTAGTCTGGGGAAAGGCAGTTTAAGTAATAATCGTCTGCATTCAGGCCAGAGTGTGGAGTTCAAGGGCTGCAGTCCCTTCATCTAAAATCGGAGAAATACCAAGCAGAGGGCAAGCCCAGCACTGCGCTGGCTCCTCTGTCCCTGAATTATTCACTCTGACCCAGTGCTTCAAACCAAATGCTGCCAACTCCATGTCCACTTGCCTGGGCTTTGGGCAACCCCCTTTCCATGTTGTTTAAACCCTGCGTGTGCCCTGAAGACATTGCATCCAGACTTTTCTAATTTGTTACACTTCACTCATCCTCATCATATGTGTGTAAGCACCCTGCCACGCTGGACTTTTATGAGCTGCGTTTACAATACTGCTTTTCTTGAATTAGGGGTATTATATATTCTACCAAAAACACGGAATTTGAGCCTAGGACATGCAGGCTTCAGTGCTAAACTTGGAGTGAACTTGAGAAGTTTGAATGGATCTGACACTAAGCACAGATGTTATCCGTTCTCCCAGAACAATTTCCCGTGTTTATTCCCAGAATCTCTTCACTCTCCTTCCCTGAGGCTTTCTCCTATCCTAAATGAGGATGGGAGAATGCCTGGTTGTGGGGAAAGCCTGAAGCTCCTTTCCTGCCACCTTTGGCCTCTTCCGTTCTTCTGAGAGTGGTCAGTGGTAGCAGAACTAGATGAAATCTAGAACCTCCACACTTGAGCCACATCTTGCTCCTCCGGCTCATGCAGAGTTCCTGAAAAAACAACAGGGAGTTGCTACCGTTTTGTGTTAATTTGAAATGGAAATGGCAGGAACCACACATTGACAATATGCAGGGTTCCATTTCTGAGAATCTGAATTGTTGGAGTAGTTTTTCACATTCTTTTTAAAATTATTTTTTTTTGAGAGACAAGAGGGGAGATAGACTCCCGCATGCACCCCAAAGGGGATACACCCAGCAACCCCCATCTGGGGCCAGTGCTCCATGCTTGAATCAACTGAGCTACCCTCAGCGCCTGAGGCCATCACTCGGGCCATTCGAGCCACTGACTGCAGGTGGGGAAGAGAGAGAGGAGGAGGAGAGGAAGAGAAGCATATGGACGCTTCTCATGTGTGCCCTGACTGGGGATCGAACCCAGGACATCTGCATGCCAGGCTGACACTCTACCCACTGAGCCAACTGGCCAGGGCTTAAAATTAATTTTTATTATTTAATACAAGTTTTATGTGTGTATATTTTATAGAATCAAATAGTTTGTAAACTTTGCCCCTCCCCCAATATTTCTTCCTCCCCAACTATTTTAGCTGAATAGTATTTGTTTTTGTTTTTATTTACCATCTTATTGCTAAATAATACTTACCTTTTTACTTCCAGATTTTTCAGTTTCAAGTGTTTTCTGTTGAATATGAAGATGTAGCCCTCTTTCATCATCCTCTCTCTCTACCTCAGCACATGTAGGCTCTTCCCATCGCACCCATTGCACACCCTCTCAACATAATTGCATTGCAATTTCAGTCAGATTATTAACCACTGCTTACATATGACCATGTAGATTGTCTGCACAGCTGAGCCATAGAGTGTACTGGCCTAAAAGTCAGGTCTCCAGGACGTTTGTGCCCAGTGTTTACTGGGAAGTGAACCTGGAACACTGTGAGGTGTCGGATTGGCCAGAAGCAGAAGCTGGGCTGGGACAGTCCCCATGAAAGCCACAGCTGGTCCCCTGAAAATCTCTGAGCTCAGGTAGCTCTGCAGAGTTAACCAAAGTTTGAGTCTGGGTAGACGTTTGTACTATCACATGGACCAGCTGTCTCTGGGAGGAGATTCAGACTTGTGTGAAGGGCTCCCTTAGGCTGATGGCAAGTTCCAGAAAGATGTAGCTGTCAGCTACCAGCAGGTGACACTCCCAGCTAATGGAGAAATTCTGACTTTGATGGGGGTGGTGATGATGGTCAATAATCTACCATCACACTGTAGCATCCATCCTGTATACTGTGATTACTTTTTTTCTGAAATCCTTTTTTTCTCTGTTGTTAGTAAATAAAGATAGTTTTTTGTTTATAGTTTGTCTCCTTTTTTTTTAATGTAATTTCACATTTATGCAACCCCATGCTCTCTAAATTGTGTAATTCTTCTTTTATCACTTGATGTCTCTATGTCTTAAAACCTCAATGTCTTAAAATTTATTGGGTATTTTATCCATTTCATTTTCTTGAATAAATGTCTCCTAGACACTTTTTGTCTGCTCTGGTGTTTTCCTAGAGTACCTTTGTCTCTTCAGTGTCTCTTCCCCATAATGCTGGCATTCTCTCAGCTTCTCTCTGGTGTTAGACCTTCTATTTCCTGGACCCCACAGCTACTTTGTTTTTTTATGCCTTCATTGTGGTAGACTGCATCCTCCAGGAGGTTGCATGAGATGTAAACTGTGTGAGGATTGAATTTCTGAAACTGCCTTTATTTTTTTCTTAAATGTTGATAATTGGACTAGATATAAAAGTTTAATTTGGAAATTACTTTCCCTCAAAAATCAAGTCGTTCAATTTCCTTCTAGGTTTCAAAGTTATTGTTGAGAAATCCAATAGTATTTTATCCCGTGTTATCTTTTCTTTGTCCTAGGTGTCTTGAGATTTCACAACCATGTGCCTTGTTATTATCCATTTACCGGAAGACTTCCCCATGGGTCTCTTGTGCTCCAACAGGTCTTGTGTAGTGGGCCAAGATTGCAAGACCCTGACCACCCTTAAACCAGGTTCTTTCTCAAGGTTGTGTGTGCAGTGAGCATCCTTGAGTAATAGACACATCTTCATCCAGAACAAAGAGCAGGATGCTTTTTTGCTTCCCATAAAAGCAGCAAGTTCGTCTAGCTCCATGCTCTTCAGCTGCAATGTAAAACCACAGCTTCGCAACATCCATCTGGGCTCATCCACCTTGCCCCCATTGGACTCAGGGACAAAGGGAACTGACACAAACATGCCAGTGCTCATCTGCTTACTCTTCTTTGAATAATAAAATTCTTTATCTCTGACTGAGGAGTCTCATATCTTCTGTTTGTATCCATGAAACAGTAACAGACTAATATTTATTATAAGAAGGGTAAAATCAAATCCCACCCCTAACACATTGTCCTGGGCACTTCAGTCTGGAAACAGAAATTTTCTTGAGCTATTTATTTGATGATTTCCTGGGGATCCAGGAAGCTAAATGCTGCTGCTTTATTTATTTTTAAAATTACAGATTTATTGAGATAAAACTCCCATACCATGAGCATCATCAATGTAAGTAGTTCAGTTTGGTGGTTTTAGTGAATTTAGAGACTTGTGCAACCATCGCCACTGTATAATTTCAGAGCATTTCACCACCCCCAAGAAGAAAGTTCATACCCATCAGAAGTCCATTTGCATTCTCTCCTTCCGCCAGCCCCCGGTAACCACTGATCTGCTTTCCACCAGTATGCGTTTGCCTGTTCTGGACATTTCATATAAATGTGATTATAAAATACATGGCTTTTTGTGACTGGCTCCTTTCACTTAGCAAAATGTTTTCAAGACTTATCTATGTCAAGGCAGGTGTCCTGTACTTCACAAGTCTTTCTGTCATTGAATAATAATGCATGGGATGTTACACATTTTTTTTATCCATTCATTAGTTGGATGACATTGGGATTGTTTTCACTTTTTTAGCTATTATAAATAATGCTGCTATGATTACTTATGTATAATTTGAATGTTACATACAATTTGAACATGAAGACGTATGTTGTTGTTTCTCATAGGTGTATATACCTAGAAGTAGAATTTCTGGGTCATGTGGTAACTATGTGTTTGATGTTCAAGAACTACCAGATGTAGTCCAAAGGAGCTGTTCCATTTTACAATCCTATTGGCATCACACAAGAGTTCTGATATCTCTTCATCATTGCCAATGCTTCTTAGTATCTTTTATTTTAGCTATCATGGTGAATATCAAGTGGTTTTGATTAATATTAACATTGATATATATCTTATTGTGGTTTTGATGTATACTAGTAATTAATGATATTGAGCATCTTTTCTTGTACTTATCATCCATTTGTTTATTCCTTAGAGAAATGTCCATTTATATCCTTTGTCCTTTTAATTGGGGTATCTTTTTATTGTTGAGTTATAAAAGTTCTTTATAGAGTCTAAATACAAATCCATTATCTGATACATGATTTGCAAAAATTTTGTCTTGTTCCGGATGTTGTGATTTTGTTTTCTCATTGGAGTTCTATGATGAAGCCCAATTTATTTATTTTGTCTTTTGCCACATGTGCTTTTGATATCTTATCATCTAAGGCTAATTCAAGATCATGAAGATTTATGCCTATACTTTTTTCTAAGAATTTTATAGTTTTATCTCTTATGTGGAGGTTGATGATCCATTTTGAATTAATTTTTTTATATACTGGGAGGTGCAAGTCCAACTTTATTCTTTTTCATGTAAATATGCAAAGTTGTCCCAATGACATTCGTTGCAAAAATAATTCTTTCCCCATTGACTTGTCTTGGCACTGTTGTCAAAAATCAATCAATCAAAAATCGAAGGGTTTATATGTCTAGCCTTATGATAAAATCACACTGTTTTCATTAGAATCAAGAAGTATGAGTCCTTTAGTTTTGTTTTTTTTTAAGGTTATTTTGGTTATTCTTGGCCCCTTGTATTACCATATAAATTTTAGGACCAGCTTGTCAATTTCTACAAAATTAAAAGCCAGCTGATATTTTGATTTGAGGTTACATTGAATCTGTAAGTAAATTTGGGAAGTATTGCTATCTTAACAATATTGTCTTTCAGTTTATGAACATGGGCTATCTTTCCTTTTATTTAGATTTTTCTTAATTTCTTTCAACAACGTTTTGTAGTTTTTAGTGTATGTCTTCCAACTTCTCTGTTAAACTTACACCTAAGTATTTTATTCTTTGTAATGCTCTTATAAATGGAATTGTGTTCTTAATTTTATTTTGATTGTTCATTGAAAACATATAGAAATAAAATGTATTTTTGCATCTTGATCTTGTATCTTTTAACCCTGATGAACTTGCTTATTAGTTCAAATAATTTTTGGTGTATTTGGTGAATTTTCTATAAACAAGATCATGTCCTCTGTGAATCAAATAGTTGTACTTCTTTTCAATCTGGATACTGTCTCTTTTTCTTGACTAATCACCCCAGCTGAAAGTCCTTTTTATTCCAGTAAAATCAGTAGTAATATCTCTTTATTCCTGAGTTTCGTATTGTGAGTCTTCTTGCTTTTATTTTTGTTCAGGCTATGGGAAAGTGTCAATTTTCTTGATTTTTTCAGATAACCAACTTCTAGTTTCATCGGTTTTTTGCTATTGTCTATCCTTCCTCTATTTAATTTACACCTTAGTTTTCTTTTTTCCATTGACTTTGAGTTTAATTTGCTCTTTTATTTCCATTTTTAAGGTGGCATATTAGGTTATTAGTGTGAGATCACTTTTAACATAGGTATTTAAGGCTATAAATTTCCCTGTAAGTACTGCTATAATTGCATCCCCTAAGTTGGTATATTATGTTTTTATTTTTATTAATCTCAAAGTACTTACTAATTTTATTTGTGTTTTCTTTCTTGATTAGAAGTATGTTTTTACCTACTTTTGAAATCCTCAACTTTTTTTTATTGATTCCTCATTTCATTCTATTGTGGTTAATGAGCATATTTCATGTGATTTCTATCTTTTTTGATTTATTGACGTTTGTTTTAAGACTTAACATGTGTTCCCTTCTGGAAAATGTCTTATGTGCACTTGAGGAGAATGTGAATTGTGCAATTTTTGGGTGGCATAGTCTGTCTATGTCTCCTAGATGTTCAAGTCTTCTGCTTTCTTGTTGATGTTCTGTCTAGTTCGATGCACTGTTGAAAGTGGGGAATATCATCGTTTCCAGCCTTTACTATTAAATTGTCTAATTCCCCTTAGCTTCATGCATTTTGGGCCTCCCTTGTTGGCTTCCCAATGTATTGATCCTTCACATTATAAAATGCTCTTATTTGTCTTTAATAACAATGTTTGCCTTAAAGTCTATATTAGTAGCCACTTAAGCTGTTTCCTGCGAGCATTCTCATTGCTTTTAAAGTGAAGGAGCTCATTTTCAGCAGCCTCAGTCAACCATTCTGGAAGGTGGAGCCTCAGATCTGCCTCTGGAACGCCCTTAGGGCCTCTCCTGTGTTAGCAAAGCTATTGTGTAGAAATAGGAGACTTCCCTGCTTCAGTTCCTGCCTAGGATGGGTTTGGGTGGGTCTGTTAAGTCATTACCTCAGATCTTTCTGCCTTCTGCCTTCCAAAATTTTGTAACCATTAACTTCTTTTTTAGTGTTTTTTATTATTATTATTTAAAAAGTATCTTTTCTCGATGGCGTTTCCAAGGGAACAGAGCTCACTGAGTGGTTTAAATGTTTAGCCGGTATTTGAGGGTAAACCCTTTAGCTGTTAGTTTCTTTATTATAAGTAACTGAATTTTCTTGAGTATTCTCCAGAATTTTTAAAAAAATGATATGGTGTCTTTTTTGTTATCAGGGATCTACTACCTGGTAATATCCTAAATTTAATTAAAGATGGTATGTATATTATCTTTTAAATTTAGACATGGAATTTTAACATCTCTGATTAAAGAGCTACCCTTGGCTGGGTAGCTCTGTTGATTAGAGTGTCATTGTTCAGCAGATAAAATATAATATGCTCACTTTGTTAAAGATGGCGCTGCCCACATGGAAGCCCGTCATCCAGGTGATATTATTTGCCCTTATGCTTGAGATGGCTGTGGGGGAAAAGCTGTAATGTAGGCAGGCCAGGTCATTATAGCCTAAGGCTTAGTTTAAGAGTAAGCTCTTCCCCATACCCTTGACTGATTGGATGATGTAGGGTGGTGCACTCTCCTGATGAATCCCATTATGCCTCAGATGGGTGACTTTGTATCAGAGACTTCCTTGTTTGTAAATTGGATTAAGGGTTTGGATTTTCACAATATAAAGTGGGACGGACCAGTAGCTTGATCTCTCTCTCGGTTCCTGGGTTCCTGAGATTAGTATTAGAGAGGAGAGCAGAGTAAGGCCACGTGAAGGCCAGGAGAAGCAGCTGAGATGGCAGAGTGCTGAGGAAGAAGCCAGTTTGTTAAGAGTTTGTGCAGGAGGAGATGGGAAACAGAGGTGAATAAATCTGGTGAGCTAGAAACCTTTGATTCTAGGAAACTCGGATAAGTCAGTAGCTTTGTGAGCACTGAATGTATGGGTTTTGGAGCCCAGTGTGTGTTTTTGCTTGCCCGCCGGGTGCAAGCTAGAATTAAAGCTGATGGCTCACCAGTTTTTGGCTCCTGTGTTTCATTACCGACTGTTCGAATGCAATGCAAACCTGCGTTGGTCAGGTGGCTGTGATCCTGGCCGCGACTACTGGCTTTACAGTCATTCTATACGCCAAGGTAGAGGGTTCAATACCCGGGCACATATGAATCAACCAATGAATGCATAAATTAGTGGAACAACAAATCAGTGTTTCTCTTTCTCTCTCTTTTCTTCCTCTCTCTCTAAAAATCTACTAAAAAAAAAAAAAAAAAAAAAAAAGAATGATCAGCTGCTTCCAAATCAATTCACTACTTGATTTTCCTTGGAGCAGTGGTTCCCAAACATGACCATGCACCAGAATCCCCTGAGGGCTTGTTAAAGTACAGGAGGTGCTGCATCACCCTCAGGTGTCTGATTTAGACCAGTGGTTCTTAACCTGGGTTCTATCGAACCCTAGGGGTTTGATGAGTTGGTCTCAGGGGTTCGGAGAAGCCTCTGCCTCAGAGGCCAAAATAAAGTAATACCATAATTTGTTGTGAGTTCATGCACTTTGTTGGTTTTGTTCTTTGAGCAAGGTGATGTTCATGCACGGCTCATTTAGTGCACCAGTAAAAAAACATATACCTATGTCTTGAATTTGGAAAAAGAAATCATATTGTATTTATCACAAAAGAAGGGTTCGGTGAATGCGCATATGAAACTGGTGGGTTTGGTACCTCAGAAAAGGTTAAGAACCACTGATTTAGACAGAGTTGCGGCCCAAGAATCTGCATTTTCAATGAGCTCCCAGGTGATGCTGATACTCCTGGTCCTGGGACCACACTGGGAATTGCTACCTGAATGTGAGAAAGGTAAAGGTTGTTCCCTTTGGGCGTGGTGAGGGCATTTGGGAAGCAGATGAAAGCAGAGAGAGAGAGTAAACAGGGAGGGAGAGGGTGTATCCACTTGTTCTTGTCCGGTTTTACCCAGTGTAAAGCCAGTAGTCGAGGCCACCATCACAGCAGCCCGACCCACGCAGGTTCGCATTAGATTCGTACAGTCGGCAATGAAACACCGGAGCCAAAAACTGGTGAGCCATCAACTTTAATTCTAGCTTGCACCCGGCGGGCAAGCAAAAACACACACTGGGCTCCAAAACCCACACATTCAATGCTTACAAAGCTACTGACTTATCCGAGTTTCCTAGCATCAAAGCTTTCCAGCTCACCAGACGTATTCACCTCTGTTTCCCATCTCCTCCAGCGCAAACTCTTCCTCAGCACTCTGCCATTTTGGCTGCTTCTCCTGGCCTTCACGTGGCCTTACTCTGCTCTCCTCTCTAACACTAACCTCAGGAACCAAGAGAGAGAGATCTAGCTACCAGTCCGCCCACTTTATAGCATAGATAATCCAAACCTTTAATCCAATTATACATTCAAGAAAGTCTCTGATACAAAGCTACCCGTCTGAGGCATAATGGGATTCTTCAAGAGAGTGCACCACCCTACATCATCCAATCAGTCAAGGGTGTGGGGAAGAGTTTACTCTTAAACTAAGCCTTAGGCTATAATGACCTGGCCTGCCTACATTACAGCTTTTCCCCCACAGCCATCTCAAGCATAAGGGCAAATAATATCACTTGGATGACGGGCTTCCATGTGGGCAGCGCCATCTTTAACAAAGTGAGCATATTATATTTTATCTGCCAAACACCCAGTTTGTCTCACTCTTCTGTGTTCTCCGTGACAAAGCCTGCTCAGAGAAGCAGCTCCTGGCATCAGAATTATAATTGTATTCAAGGGGAAAAATAAATTAATTTTAAAGAGGAACGAAGTGACACTCCATGAAAAACCTTAAATTGAAGTCCTGCAAATGTATTTTTATGTGAAATTTCAAAGTGGTTAGGGTGGATGTGCAGAGTCTGAACAAGTCAGTCTTTCAGTAGTTTCACAAGAAGCACTCACTGAATATTGTTAATGCAGCAGGACCTAGGCCATTTTGTTAGCGAGGCACTTCTCCACAGGGTTCAGTTATCTCCCAGGGTCCCCTTTCCCCATGCTGCAAGTCTGAGAACAGGGACACTGACTAAGTAACACAGGCAGAGGACCAGACTGAGTGGCTGGTTTGGGCTATAGGGAGGGGCCCTGACTTACACTGTTCCCCTGGGTTATTTTCATGTAGTCATTTGGAGATTCTGCCATAATTATCTTACATTGAACCTTTGTTGTTGTTGTTCTCAGAATGTTCTGTGGTATGTTTGCAGATACTGAGAAATAAAATTGTGGCTGCAAAGCATAGAGGTAGTTGGGAGGAAGCCAAGAGTGAAGTAAGAACTCCAAACTCTTGCCTCCACAGGAGGTGGCTGCCTCTCAGACATGTTGATAGCTTAACATGCACCTGGAGACTTCCTGTTATCAATTTAGAAAACGGGGAGCTGGAAAAAGAGGAAACAGGGTCTGGACTGGTACATGACATGAGGAAGAGAGTTGTAGGAGACTAGTTTTACCTCTAATCTGTTGCTTCATTTTTTAGGGCTGTTGTGGGTGGGGTGGAGGGTTGGTTTAGTTTTGTTTTTAATTTATATAGAATGATGTTTTAATTTTAGATAACTCCCAAAGGTGTTTGATTCTTTGATTTATTTTATTTTATTTATTTATTTTGGGCAAGATCACCTCATATTTTTTGGACAGCCAGAGTAAGAAGCCAGTTCTGTTGACTTGTAACGTAGAGCTTAGGGTATGTAGAAGAGTCAGTCTACCCTGAGGCTCCATGTTATTTCCTGGTTGTGGTTTTCAATGGGTTTGGAGAAGTTCATTGCTGTGATAGTCAGGCAGCCACATTAGGGAAAATATGATGTCTCGTCTCATGTAGTAAAAGTCAGTATTATCCAATTCAGTAATCAGATTTCCAGACAAAGGCATGACCTTAGAACATGCTGTCTTTGGCTCAGCGTATTCTTGTCTCTGTTTAAAAAAACAAAATCAGTATGTACTTGGCTTGTCTGTCTCTTTTGGATATGAAAGTATATCTTGCCTGGAAACTTTTCTTATTCTTATTTTGAAATGGCTCTGGAGATGTTAGTTGCAGTGGTGATTAAGGTGGCTTTTACTGAGCACCTGCTATGTGCCAGGCTCCATGGAGGAGATAGAACTAACTACAGAGAAAGACTCTGAGGTGGGTGAATACACTTAGTGGGGAGAGGGGAAGAAAAAGGCCAAAAAAGGGGCCAGTATTTATTCATGCATCCCTCCTTCTATTCTCCAGGGATTAATTGAGCATTTTCTGTGTGCCTGGCACTTTCCTGAGTGCTGGGGATACTCAGAAGTGAGAAAGACAGACACATTCCTCTGGTCCCTCAAATCTATGCTTCAGTCAAGCTTGGTGAACCCTAAAGTAGAGAAGGTCAGAACGGTCTGTGACGGGTAGATGTATAGGAAAGATCAGGATCTAGGGAGAGCTTCCCAGAGGAGGTGACCTGGGAACTAAAACAAGTGCTAACCAAGTGAGGCAAAGGCAGAAGGAACAGTTTAGCAGTGGCTGGACAGAGTAAGTGCTTAGTCAACTATGGAACATACACTTAAGAAGGAACAATAGGAAATAAGACTACTTGTATTTGAAAGATGTTTTATTCCTTGCTTAGGCGTTTGGACTTCAACCTAAAGTGGTGGGGAAATCACTGAAATACCTCATAATAGAGAAATTATTACAGGAATCCCCAGCCATTAAAAAAGAGCGTAAATATGATATAACTGCATAGACCTTAATTAAAAAAGAGCAGAACAATAAAATTATGTGCTCTCTATAACTACTGATACATAAAATATAATTATGACTGTAGCAAAATGTGGGAGGACATCTAGAAGTAAAATCTATTATTTACATTGTGAGATTATTTAAGAGTTCTGTTACTATTACTCAGCCATTGAATCTCTACAATATGCCAGTAGTTTATAATCCCTTACCTCTACCATCAAATATGGGGAGATCTAATAGCATTTATACAATTTTAAAAGACTTGGTTATAAAATGTCTAGAATAGGCAAATTGTAGAGACAGAAAGTACATTGGTGGTTGCCAGTGTCTGGGGGAAGAGCGGTGGACGGACAGGTCCAGCATTCCTTTTGGGGATGATGGAAATA
This sequence comes from Rhynchonycteris naso, assembly GCA_037038555.1. NCBI lineage: Eukaryota > Metazoa > Chordata > Mammalia > Chiroptera > Emballonuridae > Rhynchonycteris > Rhynchonycteris naso. The sequence continues at coordinate 121,730,915 of CM072999.1, read as the reverse complement.
TTCTGGAATTAGTGGTAATGGTTGTACAACATTGTGAACATACTAAATAACACTGAGTTTTACACATTGGTTAAAATGATTAATTTTATATTATGTGAAGTTTATCTCAATAAAAAATACAGAAAGTGGCCCTGGCTGGTTGGCTCAATGATAGAATGTCAGCCTGGTGTGTGGATGTCCCGGGATCGATTCCCATTCAGGGCACACAGGAGAAGCAACCATCTGCTTCTCCACCCCTCGCTCTCCCCCTTCTCTCTCTCTCTTTTTCTTCTCCTCCTACAGCCATGACTTGATTGCTTCAAGTACATTGGCCCTGGGAACTGAGGACTGCTCTGTAGAGTCTTTGCCTCAACTGCTAAAAATAGCTCGGTTGCAAACATGGTCCAGACAGGGATCACTGGGTGGATCTCGGTCAGGGAACATGGCAGGAGTCTATCTCTCTATCTCCCCTCCTCTCACTTAAAATAAAAAATAAAATAAAAAAATACAAGAAGAAAAGAGGTAAAGAGGTACTGGTTTGTGTGTTTGTTTGTTTCTTTATCTGTTTATTTATTTATTTATTTGTTTATTGTAGTAAAGGGCAACCGGAAGTGTGAGTTAAACTGCCAGGCAATGGGCTACCGTTTCTACGTGCGGCAGGCTGAGAAGGTCATTGATGGCACACCCTGTGACCAGAATGGCACAGCCATCTGCGTGTCCGGGCACTGCAAGGTAAGTGCCCAGCACTACATTATCCCATTATCCAGGGTGGATTCTTGCGTTCATTGAGCTCTGCCTGCCAGGCTTTGGGCTGCTACCTCCCCCATCCCCTGCGTCCCGAACCTGAGCTCTGGGAGAAGTGGGAGCAGACAGGGCAGCTGAATCTGCTCTGTGTGCTTGATCTTTGGGAGTCACCATATCTCATTCTGGCATTTCAGTTATTAAGGGATTTATGTTTACACTGTATGCTTCAAAAGGGACACTGTGGTCTTTGCTCATGGGGTCTTAAACTCCTTCCTTACCTTTGAAGTGGGGGTAATGGAAAGGCCACTGCTGGGTCAGTCTAGAAACAGTTGGTGTGATGAAGTTGGCATTTTAAGGGCATGGTGTATTTTATCTTGCCTCCCACCAGATGGGGCAGACTTCCAGATGAAAGTTGTCTCATGCCCCTTGCAACAGAAGTTATACTTTAAACAGGAAGAGTTTTCAGCCTCTCTGGACTTCTGAAGTCTGTTTCAGGGACTCCCCTGCCCAATATTCTGCAAACATTCTGGGCTTGAGAGAATCCTTGTGGGATGCTAACTTTTGACAGAAAGCATCATTTAGTTAAAAATAGGCATCTTAGATGAAATGGCACAAATCCCAGAGCCCCATTATTTTGGGCCTAAACACCTCCACCCACCCCAACCTCCTTTTGTCTGTAAATGTAGTAGGTAGAGCTCTGCAGACTGAGAGTCTACCTTAATTGAATTAAAGCTCAGTTGCTGGAGGACTGATTTTCCTCAGAGGAGGAGGTATTGGTGATATCTGAAGGTTCCTGTTATATCTGGAATGTAAATTGCCCCACTGTTTAGTATTAGAGCTATTCAAGTGTGATTTCTAAGCATAAGTTTTCCCCTCCATCTTTTTATAATGAGGAGATTTCAAAGAGGATACAAAATAATTTATCTGGAGAGTCTCAGATTTTGAATGAAACTAAGAAATAAGTAGAGACTGAGACCTGTCTGGACTTCAATCTTCAATTTTCTACTTTTTTGGAAAAAACCACTGGGTTTCAAACAATCCCTCTGAGCCTTGCCATCCTCATATAAGACCCAAGGCAGTTCCATTAGAGTTTTGGGGTGTCCGACTAAACTGGTCTCTGCTTCTAAATATTACTGAACCTGAAAGAATGGTCCTTAAGCAACCTGGCCTTTTCTTTCAGGTCCTGAATGAACTGTTTTGTTTCCTGACACAGGTGCACAGTGCTAGAGGGGTGGGGGTACAGAGTCATGGTTAACAGCATGCCCTTTAAAGTCAGACTGCCAGGGTTTGAGCCCTGCCTCTTCTGCTGATTTACTGTGCAGTCTTACCCATGTTATGTGAGCTCTTTGGCCCTCTGTGCGACATCTGCAGCCTGAGGAGGATGGCATCTGCCTCCTGTCTTGTAGTGAAGAGTCACGAGCTAATACATTTGAGGCCTTTGTCACGGGTCTGCACTTAACAAGCATGCTGGTGTTTATTTGTATTACTGTGTATGCCCACTTATCTTCCTTTGTATTTGAGTTTTTTTAATTTATTTTTTATTTTTTACAGGGACAGAGAGAGAGAGTCAGAGAGAGGGATAGATAGGGACAGACAGACAGGAACGGAGAGAGGTGAGAAGCATCAATCATTAGTTTTTCGTTGCCGTTGTGACACCTTAGTTGTTCATTGATTGCTTTCTCACATGTATTTGAGTTTTTAATGCAAAAAGTATTCGCTCTTTTTGTAGATTATAGAGTTGTGAGATTCATATCATCCTTTGAGGCAGGTTCTTCCACTGTAACGGGACTCACAGGAGCATGCAGATTCTAACAGGGTAGGTCTAGGAGAAGGCTGCAGTGTCTGACTTTCTAACAAGCACACACGTGATGTTGACTGTACTGTGTGTAGCAGAATTTTAAAGGACACTTTGATGAAGACATACTTAACAGAGAACCAGAAATGTAAATACAGAGCAGCAAAGTGACTTGGGGAAAGAAGATGAAATGTGATCTCTTTCCACGAAGCAAGTGTGCTTTCTTCTGGTCGGATTGAGTGTCTTCTGAACTGATGGTAGGGAACAAAAACAAACACTTGTGCGGACATTGGGTATGGATTTTCACTAATCGATGAAAGCCTTTCAGATTGTTAGGGCAACACAGTCTGAAGATGATAATTGCTAAAAGGCTGAGACGGATGGTCCCCGGATGTGAGTAGACGAATAGGAATGTGGTGTGATGGGGACGATGCCAGTATCCCGTTGTGTTGTGCTGTGTGCTTGTGCCTGAGACTTGCTCACTGGAGTTGTTGGAACCTCTCACCGCCTCCCCCACCCCGTCCTCTTCAGGACTTCAGTTTGAATAACCTGAAATACGTTTGCTTCCCAGGCTGAGGCTCTGTTTTACTTTGCATCTTTCAAAGGGAAAAGTGTTCCTTTTCCAAATATTTGATCAGAAGCCCAGACTCCACATGGCTGTCTTCACTTGGCCGCCGGCGGCTGAGAGCATTGTCACTCGTGGACGTGGGCCTGTGCCTATGAAATGGCTCCAAAAAGCCCATACTAACCTCCCAGGCCTGTGGCAAAACTGAATGAAAGGCTATAGCATTGAATAGGAGTACAAGTGACACCCACAAGAATAGCTAGGGGGTAAGGGCATCCTCCTGGCTCACCCAGAGCAGCGGCAGTGCTTGCTGCGTGGTCACCCTCCCTCCCACTGGGGCACCAGTAGCTGGAAGAGGGGTGGTAAGAGTGCAAATGTCCTCAGACTGGAGGCTGAAGAAGATGGGGGTCCCTCCCCACCTGCAGTCCCTCAGTGTTGGGTGACACTTCCTTTTTGACAGGAACTGAAGAATCCCAAATGTTGGCTTCAGGTGAAGGACTGCAAGTAGCTAGGCTTTGTGGGGTAAGCTCTCTGGCCCTGTCCTTCCCTGAAGCATGTATCCGAGGATCACAGATGTGGTGCCTTCCTCACCCAGACCCCTGCCCTCTAGACATCATAGAGGCCCATCTCGCCAGTCTTCAGAGCCGTCTCGGAGATGCTGCCAGTCCCGCCCATCACTGTTCCCATCTGTGGAAATGAAGTGGCATGTATGTCTAGTTATGGGAGATTGCAGTAATCATTTCTATTGTTAAGCATTACATTAACTACACTGACTTTTTTAAAACTTGGCCTCAGCTTTAAACTTTCAAGTTTAAATTTTCTTGTTTTTATAGCTTAATGTGTACTTGTTATTTTTGCTGGCAATTTAACAAAAATAGAGGAAACGTTGCCTTAAGAGGTTTAGCAGGTATTTGAGAGAACAGGGTCACTTGGGTAAAGACTACCAAAAAACATGACCTCCACTCCCTGGGATGCGGGCCTTTCTAAAGCCTCAGGGTTCCGGGCCTGAGTGACACTGAAAGAGTCGGACTCCCTCCAGGACCCACCGGGAAAGCCTTTGGTGGCAAAGAAAGAGCCGTTGAGTCAGTACTTTGCAGCAGACAGGCTGATGCAGTGCTCAAAGAAGAAGGTACCAGAGCTAATACAAGCCAGTGAGGAGTCATTTCTGAGAATCGGCCATGTGTCTGATGCTGCTGTGGCCTTCCCGCGCAATTGTCTCATCAATCCTGTCTTCTTCGTTAATACTGACTTTTGAACAGGAAGAGAAGTTTACATGTGATGGGAGACACCTGTTCTGAGTTTATTTTTCTCGCTGCCTCTTTCCAAAACAGGCTGCCTTACCAAAGCACACATCAGGACATGCCTCTCCTTTGCTTAAATTCCATCAGTGGCGCCCATTGCCTATGGAATAAAGGCCAGGCTCTTCATCATCTGTCTGCTGCCAGGCCCCTGGGCCCCAGCACTGGCCAGCCAGGACGTGTTTCTCCCTGACCTGGCAGGCCTGTGGGCTATGCTTCTGTGAGCACGCGGACTCTACCCTGCCAGCCCAAGTGCCGCTTGGGGGACCCACGCCTGGTCCACTCCACAGACAACGGACTCTGCTTGAAAGCCATTGGCTGGACCCTTTGTGTACTGTTCTATCCTTCTGTTCCCGCTTCTTGTAGCTGTTTGTTCCCATTGCCCCAGCCTGATAACCAGCCGCCCTGGGAGCAGCTCTAGGCACTTGGCTTGAGCAAAATGCCTACCCATTGAATCAGTGCTGAGAATAAATGGGTAAATGAAATGAATGTACTAGGTGACTCAGTCTGTTGGATTTCAGCAAATGAAATTAGTCTTGAATGCAGTACGGAGCTCTCTCATTTTTTGGCTGGGCTGGGCAGCTGGGTGCAGATAACACAAGGATGCGATGCCTCCTTGGCCCAGTCCCAACCACCCAAGGCCTCAGAAGTTAGGGAGAGGGTTCTTGGCACCCAGGCTTTGTCTCCCTCAACTAGTTTTTAATTTTGTTCACTGAATTTTCTGAGTCCATTCAGAGCTAATGAGGGGGAAGCCCCGCTTGTGCCCACCACATTTCCCCCTCATCCCTTGTCAGTCCTCCTCTCCCATCAGTCATCACCTCCTGTGTAGCATGCAGCGTGTTTCCTGTGGCCCACCTTCCCCACACTCTCTGCAGGGGCTCTCACACCTCCACCCCCTGCTGGGACACTGCTATGCTTCCATCCGGACACATCAGCAAAGGGGTTCATATTTACTCAAATTAAAGCAAGGAAACTCCAGATGTTCAGAGATAAGTACCGGCCCTGCGTGTGGCCCTGAGTGGGAAGGATTGCGCCGTTGGTGTGTGCACCTGGGCTTGTGTGTGTTCAAGTGCCAGCTTTTTGTCATCCTCCTCATCAACTGCTGTAGTGCTCTGTCTGGAGCCAAGCGGGGAAACCCTGCTCATTTCTCAGCCTGTTTGTCCTAAGTTGGTTTTCTTTCTTTCTTTCTTTTCTTAGTTACAGGTTTTCTTTTGTGGACTTTGCTTAGAGCTCTGTCAGTACTTGAATGAGACCAAGAGAGTAATTGCGTTGGGTAAAGGCTGTTCCCCAACATGCCAGACATTTGCATGGTATTCTACCTTGAAGGAGGGCGGGGAGCTTGTAGTCAGTCCACTTGAATTCAGAGCATACATGATGCTGTGGACTCCCTCTTGTATCCCCACTCCAATCAGGTGGTGTCCTAAAAGTTCTTTCTGCTGTGACTGTTAAAATGCTTGTCGTGTTAGGTGACAGTTATTTTGACATGTATCTGAGCTCCTAAAGGAGAATACATATTAGATATATTTGTAGCCTCAGTGCTTCACGTATAAAAATTATCCAGAGATGCTTTTAAGAGAGATGAGTGAATAAACAAAGGAACAAGTCAGAAACTTGATTGTGAAACCTCCTTTCTTACGTATAATTGATGATAGGATTAACACCATGCTAACATTTTAGAGCCCAGGCCCTGTTCTCAAGACCTCTTGAAATGCTAAACCTGAAGTAAACCTGATGGAATTCACTGGATTATATGCACTTCTTCTTTCTGCATTATATAAAATTCTTCTTATTTTCAAACATGGGACCACCACCTAACATAAAAACTCTGTTTAGATTTCTTTGTTAATATACACTATTAATTATTAATATCATTAATTAATCATTAATTGACAACCCAAGTAATATACATAATTATTAGTTAACTCAACAAATAATCTTACCTACTTACTGCCATAAACTGGGCTAGGCATTGAGATAAAACAATAGAAAACATGTACATCCTGGTTTGATTCCCAGTCAGGGCACACATGAGAAGCAACCATCTCCTTCTCTTCCTCTCCCCCTTTTCTCTCTCTTCTCATCTAGCAACCAGTGGCTTGATTGGCTCCAGTGTTGGCCCCAGGCGCTGAGGATAGCTCAGTTGGAGTTTATCAACCTCAGGTGCTGCGGGTACCTTGGGAGTCTGTTTCTCTATCTTACTTAAATATAAATAAATAAATAAATAAATAAATAAATAAATAAATAAATAAATAGAAATAAATAAATGATGGAAAAGATCAACATGGCTCCTCCCCACACTGAGCTTAAAATCTGATGGAGAAAACAGTGAAGAGAAAAGACCAGTTAACAAACAAGCATTACATTCTGATGACTGTTACGAGGTTTTTAGGACTGAAACGGTGAGCAGTGGTGGGTAGGCACACCTTGATTAGAGGGAAAGGTCTTTGAGGGGGGCCAGGTGGAGACAACACTGCATACTGACCTTGTGATTCCCGGGGTTTGAAGAAAATGCAGACCAAGTGTTGGGAGAAAGCCCCAAAAGTCTAAATTCAGGATTGATTCCAAAGAACTGACACATAGTCTTACCCAAATTCATAAGAGCTTTCATAGGAGACATTTACACACATGCGTACAGCAGGTGCTCTGGTGGTGGCAGGCTGGGCAAAATCCATAGCCCTCCCAGAACGGGGTCCCATTATTACAGGGGGTTAATAGAAAACCATATGGTGGGTAGTCTCATAGACCACCAGAAAAAACAGTGCATTTCTAAGTCAAAAGGTAACATCAGGCAGTTGTTGCAATGGACACATATTTACTAAGCTCCCTCCCAGGACATATTTACTAAGCTCCCTCCCAGGACATGATGCTTGTCTTTGGGCAGCAGTGTTCCTGCGTTCTGAGCAGTTAGCTCAGCGTGAGGTTGCAGAGTCACAGAGAGCACTGCACTTCTGTTGCTAGAGACATATTGCCCCCCTATAATGAGTTCCCCCGTACCAGGTCTCCAGCCAGGACCTAGGACAAATGCAGTGCTCAGGATTGGACAGATGTGAGGCCGGTTGTTTAGTGCTCTCCCTGCTCTCTGTCCTGCTTCTCTGGTCTCCTCCAGACAGTGCCATGCTTAGTTCCTCCTGGGTGCCCACACCTGAACACGTGCTGGCTTTAGCAACAGAAAGCCCTCCACCAGCTGCATTCTGTCATCCTCGAGGCCCGGAAAGACTGCCCAGGAGACTGGACAATATAAGGGGTCCTGAGCAGATGCGGAGTGAGACAGGAGCTCCAGCACTACAACAGAGAAAGGGGGACTGCTCAGGTGAGAGGGGTAGAATGTATAGAGATTCAACCTGCCCCTTTTAATGGCTCTCTTACAGCAGAGAGTCAGAAGAAAGAGAAATTTAGGGCTGCTTCCCCCCAGCCTTTCTTAATGGGCAGCAGTCCCCCACCCCCACGGGAACTAAAGGAGTTTTCTATCAGAATTGGCAGGGATGGTGACTGGGACTTAAACTTGAGGAATGATGGGGAGCTCTCCAGAGAAAGGCGTCTGGGCCACATAGTCATCTCTGCCCTAGTCCACCTCATCCCTGCCCTGAACTAAGCAGTGACCAGAAGCACCATCTGAGTAGGGGCCCTTATGGAATGGATGCTGCAGTCACGCCACGCTCGTGGCACACCGGCTTCTCTCCACAGAGGCTGCTCCCCAGTGCGTGGTAACATTCTGGGGCTGTGGAACCTGTGCTGCATGTGGAGACTGCAGGCCCAGAGGGGCAGTCCCTTCCCCTTGCTCCCTGTCACATCCTTGCTAGTCACCTCAGGTTCTCTTTTGGTGGCACTGTCATGGGATTGTACTGTTTCTGAAGCATAGGCTGCTGAGCCTGACGACGACCCTCCACAGAGCCTGGGTGACCGCGGGAGCTCAGGAAGGGAGAGCACGTCGTCCTGACACCACATATGGGCATCATGTTTAAGTTTCTGCCCAAAGTCAGGTCAAACTAAGTAGTGATTAGCTTTGCTAGTGTGGTAGAAAATTATTCTGGAGGGTCATGTATCTTGGTAGAAAGAGGTATTTAAGAACAAAAGTGCTGGATGAAAACACTTGTTTTTTTATTTTATATTTCTAATACATAATAACACATTTATGTGACTCAGACATCAAAAAGTGTGATTTCCATCACTTCTCTCCCCAGTTTTTCATTCGTTATCCAACAAGAAATACCATTTTGATTGTTTCTTTTTATTTCTTAATTTTTTTTGTTTTATTTTTTTATTTTTTTGAAGTTAGAAGCAGAAAGGGAGTCAGACTTCTGCATGCGCCTGACCGGGATCCACCTGGCAAACCCCCCATGGGGCAACACTCTGCCCATCTGGGGCCTTGCTCCATTGTGGCAAGAACCATTCTAGCTTCTGAGGTGGAGGCTATGAGCCATCCTCAGCGCCTGGGCCAACTTTGCTCCAATGGAGCCTTGGCTGCGGGAGGGGAAGAGAGACAGAGAGAAAGGAGAGGGGGGAGGGGAGGGAGCAGTTGGGCACTTCTTCTGTGTGCCCTGACTGGGAATTGAACCCTGGACTTCCTCACTGCACACTGGGCTGATGCTCTACCTCTGAGCCAACTGGCCAGGGCCTTCTTAATTCTTTTAAAATTAATTTTAGAGAGCACGAGGAAGGAGGAGAGAGAGAGAGAGAGAGAGAGAGAGAGAGATCAATTTGTTGTTCTACTTATTTATGCATTCGTGGGTTGGTTCTTGTATTTTCCCTAATTGGGGATCAAATCCCAACCTTGGCATATCAGGATGATGCTCTAAGCAACTGAGCTACCCAGCCAACCAGGGCAATTGTTTTTGTTTGTTTGCTTATTTTGTTTTCATTGATTTGAGACAAAGAAAGGGAAGGAAGAGTGGTGTGGAGGGAGAGAGAGAGAGAGAGAATAATTAACTGGTTCCACTTAGTTCTTCCACCTAGTTGTGCATGCACTCATTGGTTGCTTCTCATATGTACCCTGACCCAGGATCAAACCAGCAACCTTGGCGTGTCAGGACGACACTCTATCCACAGAGCCACCCGGCCAGGGTCATAGTTTCATTTTTAAGGCAGGTATGTTTCTGTGCCTAGGAGCCTATTAATAATATATTATTTTCCCTTTCTTTTTGGCCTATATGTCAGCGCGGCACACAGATATGGCTCTGAACTTGGCTTTCTTACTTGACATACCTTGGAGGGCTCTTCATTTGAGTATTGGACTCACTTTACAGCTGCGCAGTTCTGCACTGAATGAACTCACCCTGACTTACTTAACCATGGTGTGTATGGAGGTTGTCTCCAGTCTGTTACCATAATTGGCAATGTCATCAAAAATACAGTTGTGTGTGAGCCAGTTTACATGTTTGCAAGTACCTGTAAGGTAAATCCTTAGAATCGAGTCAAGAGTTCATATGTATTTGTAATTTTAATACCCAGTGGGTGGCATGTTGCTCTCCAGAGAGGTTGAAAAAACTGACAGTCCCACCAGCAATGTCTGAGGGTGGTGCGTTAGCCAGCATTTGGACTTATTCCAATCTTATTGAGTGAAAAATGGTGTCTTGGGTAGTTTTCATTCGTATTTATCTTGTTTGAGTGAGGTTGAGTGCCTCAGATAAGATAAAGTAAGGGGCAGAATTTAAGGTGGCATAAAATTTGATGAAAGTCTCAGGGTCTTCTTAAATTTTGTGCTCCAGCACCTCACCTGCCCGACCCCAGTCCCAGTGGGAAGAGCATGTGCCTTTCTGACCCAGGGACCAGTTTCATTCCTTTCGTGTGATCTGTTTTTACAGTGGGTTGTTGATCTTTCTTAATTTTTAAGAACTTTTCATACATGGAAGAGGTGTTTTTAATATAAATTGCAGGGGCTGTCTGTTTTGTTTTGTTTTGGGGTAGTCTGACATATTACACATGGGGTTTCATTGATTTTTTGCCATAGGAAGTTTTAAATTTGTTTTTCTTTCAAGTGAGAGGAGGGCAACAGAGAGACAGACTCCCACATGCACCCCTACTGGAATCCACCTAGCAATCCCCCATCTGGGGGCCAACGCTCTGCCCATCTGGGTCCATGCTCACAATTAAGCTGTTTTTAGTGCCTGAGGTGAAGGCTCCTCAGTGCCTGGGGCCAATATGCTCAAACCAATCAAGCCATGGCTGCAGGAGGAGAAAAGAGAGAGAGAGAGAGAGAAGGGGAGGGGGAGTGTAGAAGCAGATGGTTCTTTTTCCTGTGTGCCCTGACTGGGAATATTGAACCCAGGATGTCCATACACTGGACCAACGCTCTACCACTGAGTCAAACAGTCAGGACCAAAGTTTTTAATTTTTAAGTTGGTGACTTTAACAACTTTCACTTTTATCACTCTAGATTTTGTGCCTTAGAAACGATGCTACATTCTAAATTAAAAAAGAAACATTTTGTGCCATCTTCTTTCAGTAATTTGTGGCCCTGAGCTTTTGCTTTTTTTTTTTTAATGGCACTTTTACATTTGTACATTTTCCGTTAATTCTCATTAGGGAATTTACTCTAATGTATCACGTGAGGCAGGGTTCCCCAAACTATGGCCTGCGGGGCACATGCGGCCCCCTGAGGTTATTTATCTGGCCCCCGCTGCACTTCTGGAAGGGGCACCTCTTTTATTGGTGGTCAGTGAGAGGAGCACAGGATGCATCTGCACCCACAGATCCAATTGAAATACTAGTCAGTTTGTTGATTTAAATTTACTTGTTCTTTATTTTAAATATTGTATTTGTTCTCGTTTTGTTTTTTTACTATAAAATAAGATATGTGCAGTGTGCATAGGGATTTGTTCATAGTTATTTTTATAGTCCGGCCCTCCAACGGTCTGAGGGACAGTGAACTGGCCCCCTGTGTAAAACGTTTGGGGACCCCTGATGTGAGGTATGGATTAAATTTTACCTTTCTTCAGATGGCTACCCAGTTATACCTTTACCGTAGTAGGCTAAATCTTGCTCTTTATTACTGTATGTACATATGCATATATATGTCTATCTGTCTGTATGCGTGTGTGCAAGTATATGTGTGTGTGTCTGGGGAGGGGTTCTCTCTTCTATGCCACCTGTTTCCATGCTGATGCCAGCACATATACCTTGACAGAGGAATAAAACATGTGGTGTTTCAAGGCACATGAGGTAGGCTTGCACTCTGCTTGGAGGCAATGCAGCATGGACTTTGGGTGGAGATGGCTCTTTGTTTGCCACTTGGAAAAGCCATCTGTTTTTAGGGGACTTAGCAAGACTTTATATTTATAGTAAGTTTCTACTTGACTGAAAAACTAACACTTTATGAGTTTCTAGGACTGGAATGGCAGAAGTTACAAATAGGAAGAATAGTGCAGATGACAAAATTAGTAGATTAATTGAAGAACACACACACACACACACACACATAGAAAAGTTCTAGCACCAATTTACTTTTCAGAACAAACTGGGAGAGATAAGTCGCCGGTACATTTTCTGTCATTTAGAAAATAGGCAATATATCTTCTACAAGTTTTATTTTATACATAGCCTACCAATTTTTTAGTTTATCAACCCATTTCCTGATGGTTTGGAATTTACACCGTTTTTCCTCCTTATTTCTCTTATGCTTTATTTTCACAATTATCGGTAATGTGCTGGCAACTATAGCATCTCAGGACATTATGAACCTGTCCTCCTAACCAGATCTTGAGTCAGCATGAGGAGAAAAGCTCCCTCTTTGCTCTCCATCCTAATTCCCCCAAAAGGATCAAGGAAGGAAGACCAGTAAAGGCCATGACTGTCATTTGAAGGGAGTGAATATAATCAGATATGTAAAAAGATCTCAGGTTCAGACATTAGGTTTCCAAATAAATACCTAGCCTTGTTTGCCCAAAACTTTGCTTGACAAAACCCTCAGGGATATTTGTCTCTCTTGGGAGAGTAAGGCCAAGCTTTTCCTGGTGAAAGATCTCTGTCTTTTGGGTCTTAAATCCTTTTCCAAAAGCCTAATCTACACACTTCACATATACAACGAAATGTTTCAAACATATGATGTAAACAAAAGTATGATGTCTGCTGGTTCAATGGTGCTTAATGTGTTCTTGGTGGTATTTCTCACTTGGGGAAAAAATAGGCTTTTTGCAGCAGGGTATATATTTGAGCTCCGCAGAGTGAGGCTGTAGAACATGTGATGTTTCGTCAGTGGAAGTACGTGTCCTGTCATTGTGTTCCAGCCCTTGCACATTGTGTAGCACAATATCAAGTAAACGTGGCTCCATACTTCTTCCGGACAACTTTTTCTCCGATAACCTTAGGAAGAGCTGTTTAGCATAACTGGTTGGTAGTGACATCTAGTGTTCTGTATTGAAATTACATTTCCCTAAAAGCCACTTCTAAGGAAACCAATTGTTTTAACCCAGGACTGTTGACAAACTAAATAGGCCAGAATTATAAAAGAAATGGAAGCGGTGTGATGGGGGTCACAACGGGGGCAGATATGAGAAGAGCGATGTCTTCTTGATGACAACACCAAGAACTGTAAATAACGTTTGAGGATTACACAAAGTAAGTTGCTCTCTGCTTTCAGATTTAGGTTTGAATGGAAAGTTTTGAGTTCAGTCCTCGTTGGCCCTTCTCACACCAGGGGTGGATGTGAATTCATTAACCAAATTACCTTGATTGAGTCACATCATTTCTCTGAGATCCAACTCTCTTAACTATAAAGATGCTGAGAACCCCTCCTAAAATTCTGGGAGGATTGAATGAGCTGTCATGTAGTGTGTAGAGGCCTGAGCTCAGCCTGGGATACATCATGAGGGCAGTGTTGGTGGTGGTGGTAGTGGTGGCGTGTCTAGAGCTCATTTGCTGGACCTTGTTGTCTTCCCTGAATGGGGCAGCAAAGACAGACGGGGACCAGGAGTAGAAATTGCCCAGGAGGTTGTATCTAGATCATGGGAACAGTGAGCAGCAGTGGAAGGAACCATTCTGCCTACGAAGGCCCTGACAAACTGACCTGGGCCCAAGGTGCAGGAAAGACGGGATGGAAGGAAGGGTCAAGCACCCCTAGTTTTGCTTGCAGAGCTCTGAGAAGATAAAGTGCGAGAGTGATTACTGACTCTGCCACTCATAAGCTGGGTCTCCTTTGTCAAATATCTTGACTACCTGACCCCCATTTGCCACTTCTGTAATGTAGAGCTGATAGCAGTCCTGAACTGGCAGGGGTGTGCAGGGTACATGAGCAGGTGCACACGAGACCCTTAGCACACACTGGGCACGCTTGGTGAACACACTGATCATTCTTGTTTCCCCTTCCTGTGAAGGGAGGAGACGTAAGCTAAAGATTGAAAACAAGACAAACTTCTGTTTAGCCCCTGGGCACATGGCTGATTCCCCCTTGCCTTTCTACCCCAGTCTTTCTGCCTAGAAATCCCCCCTCCCCATCTCCCACATAAGTCTCTGGGAAGCAGTCTGCAACTCTGGAGGTCTGGGTCATCGTCACTGTATGTTCAGTGTCCCCAGTCCCCATAGTTCCTTGTTTGGACACAGTTCTGTTCTCATAGACTGTAGCATCCATTTTGTTTACACATCTTACCTCCCTAATAAACAGTGAGCCCGTAGAGACCAGGGGGCAGAGCTCTAGTGCATAAGAAATGTTGACAGAACTGAACACATGGTGGGGAGAGCTGCAGCCAATGTGCAGCCTGTGTGGCCGGTGCTCTCTGGATCTGGGGGAGGGGTGTGTGGGTGTTTATTGATTGTTCTTGCAGCCTTTTCTTTATGTTTGTAACCCTTCAAAATACAGAATTAGGAGGGGGATGAAAGATCTGCCATGCTTCCCTTTTTGCATTCAAAGCCTTTCTTTGGAGGGGTAGGGGTATGGAGCTAGGCTCTGACACCTGTCTCTCCCTCCTTGTCTGGCCTCCCAGAGCTGCTCTGGCTGCTCAGAAATACTGTCTGTGTCCCAGTGAGGAAGTGGTCCTCTCTGCCATTGAGTGCTGTACCTGACTTGGCTCTGCTCCCCAGGGGTTCCACCTGTCATTAGTAGAGAAACATCCCTCTCATCTTATATATGAACACTGCTCTCGGTGCTTCTTGAAAGCCACATTGTATTTCAGAATTGGAGACGAAGAGGGATAACCTTAAATTCTGCAAAGAGGAAGCTTTGAAAACAGTCCTGTGGAAATACATGTTCAGTTAAGGTGGAGAAAAACTACGAACTGACACTTCCAGTTCCCCCTGCTGGGCATCTGCAGAACTGCAGCATCCCAGATCACAAAAAATCCCACTTGGTGTTCCCCACCCTATTCCCTTCTACAACAAATATTGCTTAAATGGTTAAGCTCTGAGGCCTGACCTGTGGTGGCGCAGTGGATAAAGCGTCGACCTGGGAACACTGAGGTCGCCAGTTCAAAACCCTGCACTGGTCTGGTCAAGGCACATATTGGAGTTGAGCTTCCAGCTCCTCCCCCCTTTCTCTCTCTTTCTCTCTCTCTCTCTCACTCTCTCTCTCTCACTCTGTGTCTCCTCTCTAAAATGAATAAAATAAAAAAAAAATTTAAATGGTTAAGCTCTGTACTTAATTAAAACAAATGGGTGAAAGCTGCATCGCAAATGTTCTTCAAGTGCTTCTAATTTATTTTATTTTATTTTTTAGAAGAAAGAGTCTGAGGCACATCCTAGCAGTAAAGAATGCCACATCTATTCCTTCTGTTACATGGGCTTCTTGGGCTTGCCTTAGCTCAGCGATTCCTTCAAGTCAATTTTGATTGTTATATGGCCTTCTTGAAGATCAGGTGCTTTTTTCTCAATTGTAAATCTGTCTCTCCTTCCATCATCCAAGTGGTACTTTTAGAGATAATAGACCTTTTGTCAACATTTTTAAAAATGTTCCCAACAGTGGAATGGCTCATTTCATGCTGTGACACCTTCCTCATTATTTTTGTTACTATTTTTTTAAGTGAGAGGAGGGGAGATAGTGAGATGGACTCCTGCGTGCACCCCAACCAGGATTCATCCGGCAACCCCTGTCTGGAGCCAACACTCGAACCAATTAAACCACTGGCTGTAGGAGGGGAAGAGGAAGAGAAAGGGGAGAAAGATGGGGTGAGAAGCAGATGGTCGCTTCTCTTGTGTGGCTTGACTGAGAATCTAACCTGGGATGTCCATTCGCCAGGCCGATGCTCTATCCACTGAGCAAACTGTCCAGGGCCACATCTTCCCCATTAAAAGTGGTATGTGTGCCTCGTACACATGCGATAAACGGGGGATGGCGGGCAGTCATGTAGAGACATGCAGGCAGAGTGTGGACAGATGGATAACTGCTGTGGCAGAGGGGTGCTGAAAGTGAGTGGAGGTTTGGATGAGCTTCTCTCTGGGTCCCTTTCAGGCTAAGATTCCGTGAGTCACTCATTCTAACAACATCAGTGGAGCATCTAGAGCCATCAGTCTGAAGGGTCCTAGACTGATACCGTCTTTTCTGTGGCCACAGGTGTCATCCCTAACTTTCCTGGTTACTTATCAATTTAATGTTGGTCCAAAGACAGAAATTCACCAGTAGAGGGTAGGTGTCCTGTGCAGCCAGGCGCAGCCCTTGAGCCCCAGACTCACACTGACCATTCTTGGGCATTTCCTCCTAGGGTGCTCAACATGGTTGAGGTCACCCTCCTACCTCACTCGTTCTCTTATGATTCTGAACTTGGCAGGTGGCACCTCCATTCTGCTCACCTCCCCAGCCAGCCCAGTCGGACGCCTTCCTCACTCTCACCTCCCCGCATGCAGTGGTGACCAGGGCCTGTCCGTGCTGCGTCCTACAAGTCCCTTGTGTCCGCTCCTTCCTGGTCCTCTCGATGCCCTTGCTTTATTTCAAGACTTAAGTCATGTGTTCTTTGGACCACTACAGGAGTCCCCTCAGTGGACTTCCAGCCTCTGTTTTTATTCTCTTTCATTTCAGCTTTCACTTTGCCGCCAGGGGGATTCTAAGATAGGATTCAGAATACATTATCCATCCCCCTGCTCTGGGCCCACCATGCCTGCCCTCCTTCCTGGTCCACAGGTCAAGTTTAAACTTAGCATGGCAATCAGCCCCTGCCTACCTCTCTTCTCTCACAGTGTATCTCCCGCCAGACCAACAAGGTGCAGCTCCCTGAATGGGCCACGTCTCCATTTTATGCCTCTCAGCCAGCCCCGTCTTCTCCTTGCAGTGTCTCTTCTTTCCTTCACAAGTGACAAATGGCTGTTCATCCAGCAAGACAACTCCTGGGTCATTTCCTCTATAACACTGTTATTCTTGGTCCCTGGAGAGGGTGATGCCTTTCCCTGTTGTGCCCCAAGGACACTAGTGTTTCTTTATTGCCCCTTGTTATTTACATGTCAACCTCCCCATGGATGCCCAGAAATGCCTTGAACTCTTGACCACCTTGTCTTACTCTCTTGGATCCTCCACTGACTAGCACAGCAAGTCAGCACATAGTACTTGCTCAAAAGTCGTTGTTCGAGTGAAAAATTGGGCCTTTTATTCAGCCACCCATGAGACTGCCATAGAGAGCAATGCTGTTCATCTGTAGCTGCAGGCAGCATGTGTCTGTTCACTCTTCACCAGGTCTTCCCTGGGTCCCCCAACTTCACAACCACACAGCACAGTTGTGTCCCATTTCCAGTAGCACCCCATAGTCGATGTTCTGATCCCCATCAGTCTGATCAGCAGGAGAGTCTCTCTTTTCTCAGATGTTAGAAAAGAGTCTCTCTTTTCTCAGATGTTCCCCCGAAGTCTTTCTAATGATGATATCGAGTAAGCAGCTGGATATCCGTGTCTGAAGTTGAAAGTGTTGGGATCATCGTTTGAGCTGACTGAGAAAAAGCCACGATTTAGCTGCATGGCTTGAGCCTCACAAAGTTCTTCTCATGATGGTAGAATTGAAAGGCTGTCCTGACAGTGTGTGGGCTCCTTAGGACATGGTACTCTCCTTGTACATCAACACACTAAGTGCTTTGCCAAGCTTGATCACGGAGACAAGCTCGTGCTGGGTGGCTCCACCTAGATTTCCAATAAGGACCTAAAATCTCAGGGTAATAAAATTGAATTTATTTTTATCATTCTCCCAAATCCCCTCCCCAAAGTAACCTCACTGTCAGAGATGCTTTCCCCTGTGTCTGCGTGAGCAGCACCCAGCTGGTCACCCAGAAAACATGAGTGTCATCTTCAGTTCCTCTCTCCTTCTCCCCACCACTTCCCACAGTGATGAGGTCATGAGACAAATTACCTCCTTCATAGGTGTTTATGTTCTGCTCTTCCTCCTCCTTCCCATCGCTTCCTTTCTTCAAGCCTCCATAGTTGCCGGTAGGTAAGTACAGCAGATACTTCAGTGATCTTCCTGTCTCTACTGTTGCCCTTCCTCATATGAAATTGACAGTGTCATTTTCTAAAATATTATTAATCTAAATCTGTCCCTCCTTCCTGAAAACTTCCAGTAGCTCCCCCATGGTCCTGAGGTCTCTGCTAACTTTGCAGTGCCATGTTGCCACGCCACTGGTCTTTTTCTTTTCTTTCTTTTTTTTTTTTCGTGACAGAGTCAGAGAGAGGGACAGATAGGGACAGACAGCTAGGAAGAGAAAGAGATGAGAAGCACCAACTCATTGCTTATTGTTGGGGCACTTTAGTTCATTGATTGCTTTCTCATATGTGCCTTGACTGGGGGCTACAGCTGAGCCAGTGACCCCCTTGCTCAAGCCAGAGACCTTGGGCTTAAGCCAGTGACCATGGTCATATATATGATCCCATGGTCAAACCAGCGACCCCGCGCTGAAGCTGATGAGTTCACACTCAAGCCTGCAACCTCAGGGTTTCGAACCTGGTTCCTCAACATCCCAGGTCGACACTCTATCCACTGTGCCACTACCTGGTTAGGTGCAAGGGGAATTAAGGAAGTCACAAGAGTTGGAGACAGAGGGAAGAACACTGGAATGAACCCCAGGGCACAGTCAGCAGAGAGGAAAGGAAATGCCCATTGGGTTTTCAGACAACAGAGTCTGCTATAGCCTTCTTTCACCTTCTGTACCAGATTAATTCCTGGGAATGTACCAGGCTGATTCTTGAATACTCCATGAAAGAGTCACCTCACAGACACTTCTATGGCCACCCCTCCTTTTTGATGCCTTCTATGAGTTACACCTCCCTGGGCCTCATCCCACCAGACCTCCAGGTTGGAATTTTAGTGTCTGGTATGGTCACTGGCACATAGTTACAGGGGCACACTCTTAATATTTGTGGAATAAGAAAACAAATGGCAAAATCTGAGTTCTTGTGTCAGAGATGACTTTCTGCCTGTAAGAGAAATCCAAACATAGTGACTTCACCAAAGGGAGGTTTGTCTTTCCCACAGAGCAGTGACACCAGAAGAAGAGGCCCCAGGCTCATGGAGATGCTCTTGCCATTCATCAGGGACCCAGGCTCCTCCTGGCACCCTCTTCTCTCCTTAGCAGGTGATGGCAAGTTCTCATGAGCACAGGTGGATTCCTCTGCTCTACTGACTCTGGGCAAGAAAAAAGGTTAAAGGTACTCGTCAACTGAGATGATATCTCTTCCTCGGATGAATAACTGCTTGCTCAGCTGTTCCTGGATGACTTCTGGTTGCACCCCCTTAGCCATACACAGGTCTGGTCCTATGGGGACATGGCCAGCACCAACACTGAGGCTACTGCAGTTAGAAAGTACGGGAGGCTGGTGCCTGTCTCAGTCACCTCCAAAGGGTCCCAAGGTAATTTATTCTTTATTGTTTCATCTGCTGGCTTGATACAAAACAGATGCTATCAGATGAAAGTATTATTGTGTTATATTATAGAACCAAGCCTCATGGAATGACTTATATCACTGTCCAGCATTATCCTTGGACCGAGACCCAGAAGGATGGCGTTTGCCCAAATATAACCTGAAATTTGGTGGCAGAAAAATTGTCTTGGAAACAACCTATCCTTATGTCAATTTTTACTCCCTTAACATTCCAGGTGTCTGGCAATTTCAGTGCATATGATCTTGGAGTAATAGAAATTAGACTGATTAAGTTCATTTTCCAGGCTTGCCTAACCACGTCTTCAAAAGCAAAAACAATATCTGCATGATTTTCTGCATCTGTTGCCCGGTATAAAGTTCTATACTGAGTCCCTTCATGCCGTCACTCCTGCTCTCTCTGCAAGGGCTTGCGAAAGATGTTGAGAGCTGAGCAGGGACACGTTTGCCCACCGTGGCCCACAGTTACCTCCACTCACATCCAGATGGCGCTCATACATTGATTGGGCAACAGCTCACTGGCAATGTTAACCCTAGCCTGGTAGAAACTGACAAATTCTTGAATCAAAGTGGTGAAAAGTTCAGTGGAGGTGGCTTTCAGGCATGGCTGGGTAAATGGGTTGGTAAAAGGAAAGGTGATGAAGACAGACTGGCTGTAAACACAGTTGATGATTAGGTGGAAACCCCCTTGCCTCCTTTGTTCATTCTCCTTCAAACCCCAGGTCCCTGCTAGGCCGACCACAGCAGGCAAACCTCAAAACAGACCAGCCGGTGTCACCTGGGTGTGCCTACCCGACCCATGGACAGCCTCAGCACTACCCAGGGGGCCCAGTATGTGACAACCCTTTTCACATTTGTCACATGCTCTGAGATGGTCATCACATAGGAGACTCTGTCGCCAAGCCATGACCTAGCTATTGAGATAGAGAAAAGGCTTATGGGTTGGGCTGAGTTAGTAATGAGAGTGATTGGTTTTCAACTTACTCTTGTAGATATAAATACATATATTATTATTTTAAATACTATTGGTGTCAAACTCTTGTTCTACTGGCTGACCAAATTATCTGGGGACCTATTGGACACCATTTCTGTGTAGCCATAAAACAGAATGTGGAGAACATGGGTTTTGAGTTAGTGAGAGCTGGTTATAGTCTAGTTCAATCACCCACTCCTTGTATGGACTTGGGTAGCTTAATTAGCTGCTCTGTGCTCAGAGAAATGGAAGTAATAAGAATCTGCTTCCCAGAGTCATGGTGAGAATTGAGTAAGGTGTTTCTATGGAAAACACCCAGCATAGTACCTGCTACACTGTAAGTGCTCAAGAAAAAATTAGCTCTTACATTGCCATTATTCCAAATTCATCAAAGTCACAAAAGACAGTGACACCAGTTATTCCTATTCTATATAGATATTTCATGATCAGTCTAACTTATAAAAAGTGTTGGGAGCAAAGGCAGTTAAATTTGACAGTAAAACTTATTACTAGGTTCAAGTTAAAATAGTGTTTACAAATAAGTAGACTTAATTAGAGGGAAAATTGACTTGCAACAAAAATCCAGAACCCAAACTACTAGATAGCGAACAGTAGTCATTTTAACACCAACTGAACCAGGAAGATTTGTTGGCTGAAGTCAATATCTGCTTCTCTGGGTTGCTTTTACCACAGATGCATAATGGGATTTAGAGACACTTGGGAAAGGACCACTTAGGTTTAAAAGTAGGGCAAGAAGCTACTCCTCACATTAAAGCAACATGATGATGCAAATGGGTAGGTGAAGACTCTGATAATGCATGACTGTGTAGGGGGACATGGGTGGCCCTAGGCAGGAATGGGGAACAAATCTGGAATCAAAAGCAGGGACAGGAGGGATGGTTTTGATGTTGGACATATGTGTCAGCCCAGAAGTGTATGTTTGAAAACTTGCATAGAAGAGCAGACCTGTTTCTTCTCTCTCTAAAACGAGTCAAGTCAGGTCACTGTGGTTAGTGACTTGGGTAATTGTGTGTCCAGGGGACCTCACATGGACTAACTATTTGGCATTGCTTCCCGGAGGAAAATCAGGCTTGGAAAAAAAAAAAAGTAGACCCACCCTATTGGTGTCTCATGACTGTGGGAGAAGGTGAACGTAATGGGGACAGCTGAGGATCTTTTGTGCCGTACCTTTACCCAAGAGGATTGTGCCTGCTCAAAGAGGGTTGCAGAGAATAGGACAGGGAACAAAGCCAAAGCACACTGAACTCGGGCTCTGAGGATTCAAGTTCACAGCCAGCTTCCATCACTTACAAGTCGTGTGCTCATGGACAAGTTGCTTTCACTCCCTGAGCTGCCTTTTTCTTGACTGCGAAATGGAAATAGCAAATCTTACAGCACACAAGGTAATGTTACAGTATAAACTAAACAGCCACATACATGTGGTAGTCTGTGGGGATGTGACTTCATTCATAACCAAGCCCACACTGCTCACAAGGCCCCATTTGTACTGGGTAGGCAGAGGCACCTGGCCTGGGAGAGGGGTGATATTGATCTGGTTGGTTAAAGGTAGTCCTTTCTGGTTGTAGAAGTGCCTTCTGGACTCAGTGTCTTTGGGCAAACCCTCTCTCTCTCAGAGTTTCTCCCTCCTTCTCACTGTCCATTCTTTTTCCCCTTCTCCATCAGTTCTCCTGGGGAGAGTCAAGGTGAAGGAGGAAGTATTGGGCCTGACCAGGTGGTGGCATAGCGGATAGAGCATCAGACTGGGACACAGAGGACCCAGGTTCAAAACCTCGAGGTCACTGGCTTGAGCGCAGGCTCATTTGATTTGAGCAAGGCTCACCAGCTTGGACCCAAGGTTGCTGGCTTGAGCAAGGGGTCACTCAGTCTGCTGTAGCCCCCCCCCCGCCCTTGCCACCAGTCAAGGCACATATGAGAAAGCAATCAATGAACAACTAAGGTGTCACGAAGAGAATTGATGCTTCTCATCTCTCTCCCTTCCTGTCTGTCCCTATCTGTTGTCCCTCTCTCTGTCTCTGTCTCTCGCTCTCTGTCACAAAAAAAATGGAAGAAGAAGGAAGTGTTAGTAGCACTATGGTGCTGTGGGCAGAGGCTTTGGCCCCAGTGTCCTTTTCTTTCAGCTCCTGCTAAGTAGGTGACTGTTGTCCATCTTGCCTAGGGTTCTGGGGTGCCAACTCTGTCCCCACTGCATTTGCTGCAAGGACAACAGGCATGGCTGTCAAGCTGTTTTAATAGCAAAGTTGAGGGCTAGTGGATTCCAGTGCTCCCCCCACCCCTCCTCCCTAGCTCACTTCCATTTTGGCTGCTCATGCTCCCAGGCCCCCTCCATGTCCCAGCTCTGGACTGTCTACCTGGTGCCTCAACACCTCACACAGCCATGTGCTAGCCTCGAGGCCACTGTCTCAGCTCACCATGCCACTGGTTCTTTTCTCCTATAGCTGTCCTTTGTTGCTAAGGACACTAAGTGAGGGGGTCTGTCTTCTCCCACTTTCCCATGTGGAAAGAGTGACACATGTCCCCTTTGCTGTGGTCCCCAGCTCTCGCTAGAGGCTTCTGTTTCCACCTCCAGTGTCTAGCCTGAACTGGATGTGCAGCTGTGTGTGGTGCAAAAACTGGTCCCATGCTTGAAAGTTCAGCCCCTCCCCTTCAAGCCTCCATTCCCCTCCTGCCTCTCAAAGATGTGCGCTCCTGCTCTGGACTGAATGTGGTCCCCTTCCCCCAAAACCTGTGTCTTGAAGCTCTCACCATAATGTGATGCTATTAGGATATGGGTCTTTGGGAGGTGATTAGGTTTAAATAAGGTCATGAGGATATGGCCCTCATGATGCTATTAGTGTCCTTTATTATTTTTTTTTAAGTTTTTTTTTTAATTTTTTTATTTTATTCATTTTAGAGAGGAGACACAGAGTGAGAGAGAGAGAGAAAGAGAGAAAGGGGGAAGGAGCTGGAAGCATCAACTCCCATATGTGCCTTGACCAGAGCAGTGCAGGGTTTTGAACTGCCGACCTCAGTGTTCCCAGGTCGACGCTTTATCCACTGCGCCACCACAGGTCAGGCAGGTATTAGTGTCCTTATAGATAGAGAAACCAGGGAGCTTGGGTGCACTCTCTCTATTAATAGAGATATAGACAGAGATAAGTAGGTATAGATATAGATGACATAGATATAGATATAGGTGACATAGATTAGATAGAGATATAAAGATGACATAGGTATATATAAATATAGATTAGATATAGATATCTAACAAAAACACATGGGAGAAAGGTCCTGGGAGGACTCAGCAGGAAGGTAACATCTGCAAGCCAGGAAGAGAGTCCTCACCTGAAGCCAATTCTGTGGGACCCTGACCTGGGACTTCTAACCTCTAGAACTGTAAAGAAATAAGTGTTGTTGAGGCCACTAGCCTTTGGTGCTTTGTTGTGGCAGCCCCGGTGACTGAGACAACCCCTGCCCATGTGCAGGGCACCGCCCCATGTGAGAGCTTGTCTCCTCTCTTTGTCGCATCTCGGCACTCCCTGGGCCCAGACCCTAGCACTGGGTGACCTGGCAGACCAAGGCCTTTCAGAAATTAGAACTAAATTCTCTTGCTCTGATGTAACTAGTTCCTCAAGTCAAAGTGCTATGCTATCAGACTCTTCTGTCTGAGTGGGGCCTCGGGAACCAGCCTGTGGTTGCCTTGGTCCTTCAATGCCTCCATGAACAGAGCACCCTGGGCTAATGTGCTGTTCCTACCAGAGGATAATAATTGTCACTGCAGCCTGACCTGTGGTGGTGCAGTGGATAAAGTGTCGACCTGAGAACACTGAGGTCGCCAGTTCAAAACCCTGCACTGGTCTGGTCAAGGCACATATGGGAGTTGAAGCTTCCAGCTCCTCCCCCCTTTCTCTCTCTCTCTCTCTCTCTCTCTCTCTGTGTGTGTGTGTGTGTGTGTCTCCTCTCTAAAATGAATAAATAAAAAGAAA
Organism: Rhynchonycteris naso; assembly: GCA_037038555.1. Taxonomy (NCBI): domain Eukaryota; kingdom Metazoa; phylum Chordata; class Mammalia; order Chiroptera; family Emballonuridae; genus Rhynchonycteris; species Rhynchonycteris naso. The sequence goes on along the minus strand of CM072999.1, from coordinate 121,706,808 downwards.
AATAAAAAAAAGAATTAAAAAAAAATTGTCACTGCACCCGGGTTTGGGGACATGGGAAGATGGATTCAGTACTGTGCCTGGTAAACACTTGGTACTCGGGGAATGTTTCCTAAATTTTGACATTGAACAGTAGCTGTGAACTTGGGTATCCTATAAAACAACGCTGAATTACCCCAAAACAATGATTGTCTCCCTTGTCCCCAGAGGCATGATGAGCAGTCCTGGAGGGATGTGGGTGTGTGCAGCTGGTCATGGCTTTCTTGTGTAGCCCCCCACCCATCATGGCCTCCTGCTGGCAGCCTTCATAGGTGAGGGACACAGGACATGGGAGAATCGGTGCCCTTTGGAATGACAGAACTGCATAGAAACTAGCTCAAAAGTGAACGTTTAATCTTCCCTTCCTTCTCTTGCTCTTACAGGACAGAAATTTTTTTAAAAATGGAAGAAGGAGGATTAAAACTTAATGCTTAAATGAAACAAGCCCCTTTCTGTCCCTGGATGTAACTGGCTAGCTCTGAAGAACAGGGTGGGGTCAGCCCTGGCCTGGGGCTCCAGTGAGTGGGAGCAGGAGGGCCTGACCCTTCCAGCTGTGAGGCTGAGGAGCCCAAGGGCCACATGTGACACCTCGTTCTTAGGATACTCTAATTTATAGTCAATGCCTTTTAAGCAAACAAGAGGGAGGGGAAAAAATCTGGTTCATATTATGGCAACTTGCAATGAAGGGAAGTCTGGGAGTTCAAAGAAAAAATGTCCCAGAAACAGCGCAGCCCATGAACATTTATTCTAAGTGCTCAGGAAGTGGACAGAAAAGAAGACCTTCTCAGTGTGGCTGTGGCTACCTGGTCCCCTTCCCTCTGCCTCTCTTCCTCCAAGTGGCTTTCACAGACATGAAGGTCATTCCAAAGAGGAACAAAAAGTAAGAAAAATTGGGTACTAAAGCATGCTAAAGGGACTGGATAAAGAAAATTCCAGAGCTCAGTTGAAAGGATCAAGATGAGAGGAGCAAGAACACTCACTTTCCTAAGTCAGCTCTCCTCCAGGTGGACGTGGGCTCACAGAAGCTCCCTCTCCTTCCTACGCTTACCTGTGCCGTCCAGAGCCATCTGCCTGCCCTGCTGATCCTCTGGGGCTTGGGTTTCTACCCGCAGTTTGTTGCTGTCTAGCTTCTCTGGGCCAAGGCCTCTTTGCTCCATGCTCATTGGAAGGCTGACCAACCCTGAGCCTCTCTGGGAGGGAAGGGGGACACTTTCCATACTAGCAGCCAATGACAAAGTCAGAAGGGCCTGGCAAGGCAGACCCCAAGGGCAGAAGGCGGTGACACAGGGCCTATCCTGGAGCAGTGCTCACAGGGAAGCCTGTGGGTTTGAATAGACTGTTGTGTCCACTAGATTGGACTTGGTGGGTGGGCAGGGTCTGAAGGAGAGCAGGGTGGAGGTAGCAGCATCCTTCATTCCCACCAGCGATCCCCATTGTCCTACGGCATGATGAGGAGGCTTGCCTCTTAATAAGCATCCATCATCCACCCCTTGAGGTTTGTCCCATCAGATGAGTCCCTGTGCCATGAGCCATGTGCCCCACATTTGGGATTCATTCTTTAACCTGAGGAATTAGCCTGTTGGCCCAGAATCATGATACCTAGATTGCACTTAAAGGGAGTTGGCAGACATGGTTGTTCCAGAGGAACCTGGCTTGGTTGAGAGGTAGAGGGCAGAACCCGAAGCCCAGAGTGTCACAAAAATGGGACACATTGGATGCTGAAAGGGAGGGGACATGTCTGAGACAAAGCCACCATCCTCAGCTCAGGAGGACCCAGGACTGGAGCAACAAAGAGCACAGTTCTTTGTGCTTTGCCTGACAGTCCTAGGTCCTGTTGTTTCTCAAGTTTCCTGAGCCTTCCAGAGTTCAGGGTCCAACTCAGCCCATTTTGACCCTTGTAGCCTGGGCCCCTTTTGTGAACATGGTTGGGCTTTCCTCCCTTAGTTGGGTCTCCTAGGATGAGTGACAGCACTTCTCCAGCAGTGTTTGCCTTGGGTAAGAGGAGACACCTTCTCTCTTCCTGACTGCCTTTCATGCTTTGCTTGTGGATTATTTAAATAAATAGATGAAAATGTCCCCAGCCAGTGTAGAGGGTGTGCCAAGGCTTGTCTCTTCCTGCACTTCCCACCCGTGTATTCCCCTCGACCTCAAATTTTAAGGTGATCTTGTACATTTCTTTTTCTAACTAATTTCTTCCACATCCAGATATAATTGCAAGGAGCAAGAAGCAACAACCTTCAGGTAGTGGGAAGGTATTGAGTGAAGCTGAAATGACCGCACTTGTGGGAGCAGTGAGGTATGACATCATTCCACGCACAACAGATACGAGTGAGGTGCTCTGTGAGCTCGTTGCCTGCCCATCTCAGCCAGTCCCTGTCTTACTGGGTTGATTCTCCCTCAGTTTACACATGGGTAACCAGGTACGCACAGCAGTTTGCCCAAGGTTTTGTACCTGGTTAGCCAAATCAGGAATCAGACCTCATCTGAGGACCTTCTGAGTGCAAGAGCCCATCTGGAGGTACTCTTTTCCGGTATTGGCTTCCTTCTCAGCAAACCTTCATTGGACATAGGGCTGCAGTGGAATGAGGAGGTGGAACATGAGAGCCCTGGGAACATCCTGTGTGCAAAGAGGACTGCCCGTGGGTGCCCTTTCCATCTCAGCCTGAGAAGAAGCTGGCCTCTGGGTAGGGCTGGTGCAGCTGTTTCCAACCTGTATGTTCAGCTGAGTTTCAAAAGTGAAGACTCATTACCTGAAATTAAATCCAAGCTCCGTGCTGGAGACTGCTGGGCTTTCTATAATCTGGCCCTTCCCAGCTGCTCTCCCCTCCTCTCTCCCTCACTCCCTCAGTGTTGGCCAGCTCGCCCTCTGTTCTTGGGTCTGGCCAAGCTCCGCCCATCTCAGGGGCTTGCCACTTCCTGTGAAATCGGCCTGGAACACAAGCTCTAGGATCTTTGCAGGTTTCACGCCTTCATTTCTTTCATATTTCTGCTCCACAGAGCCTCCTCTAACCAGCCTGGCTACCCTGACCTCCACCTCCATACTTCTCTCCCCAATGTGGCCTGTTTTCAATGGCACCAGTGCCTGCAGTTACTATATTGACTGGGTTATATGTTAATGGCCTGTGTTGAATGAGCAGTTAAGTCTGTGACACCTGCCAGTTACCACAATTCTTTACCAGAGGATTTCTGGGCTTTTTCAGTCTGGGATCAATTATTAGAAGTAACACAATCCTGTGGTAAATGTAGTCTTGTTATAGTAAATCTCATTTTCTCAGGCATTGGTTTAATTCTTTAATGACCATGGGTAAATTGTTATAATTTTTACCAGCATTTCTGTTTCACAAATGAGAAAACTGAAACTAAGAAAAATTCACTGACTTGCCAAGAATCACATGGGCTTTGAATAAAGACTTATGGTGGAAGTACAAATGGAAGTTTGATGTGTGCATCTGTTGTCATATGATGCAAAGAGCCTCAGCTTTGTATTCTGTGTTGGTTTGTATTTTGGTATATTTATAACAATGTTATCATAGGCAACATATTTCCTTTTCCAAACTTTAGTGTTCTTTCCTGAAAAAATGAGAATAATACATTCAAAAGATAGGCCTTCAACAGGCATTAAAGTATTTAGTAGAGTCCAGCATGCCTGTTAGCCATTCAGTAAATATTAGTTGACTTACATATACCTGTTTCCTCACCTGCACAAATGCCTGCCTCTCGGGAGTTGTTATTAAGCCCAAATAAAGTAAAGTGCCAAAATTACTTCATGAACTATAAACTATAATACAAATGTTAACTGATCATGGGAATGTCATGTTTCAAAATACTAGACATCCTAGAATTTTCCAAAAGGGAAATAATCGTGATAAATATTTCTATTCATCTTTGGACATTCTAGGATAAAACCACTCAAGGTATTTATGTGACTTAGAGAGTGTCATTCTTATCCTGTGAGGTTTCCGCAACTTTGTTTTATTCTTATACGCAGAATTTTTTGAGAAAAGCTTTTCTGGTGGTTACAGTGGTAGCAGGTGCCGACAGTCCAGCACAGGCTGTGACTTGCTGGGTGCTCAGGTGGGACCTTCTCTGCATGAGTCCTCAACTACACTGCCATGATGGCCTATATTTTATTTTATTTATTTATTTATTAAGTGAGAAGTGGGGAGGCAGAGAGACAGACTCCTACATGCACCCCGATAAGGATCCACCCCCCCAAAACCCCCTATGGGGCAATGCTCTGTCTATCTGAGGCCACTGCTCCATTGCTTGGCAACTAAGCTATTTTTAGTGCCTGAGGCGAGGCCATGGAGCCATCCTCAGCACTTGGGGCCAACTTGCTCCAACCAAGCCATGGCCATGGGAAGGGAAGAGAGAGAGAGAGAAGAAGGAGAAGTAGATGGTTGTATCTCCTATGTGTTCTGACCAGGAATCAAATCTGGGACTTCCACACACTGGGCCAACACTCTATCACTGAGCCAACAGGCCAGGACCTATATTTTATTTTTAAATACAGTTGAACAACACAAGTTTGAGTTGCAGATACTTTGAGAGTATGTGCAGGCTTTTTCAATAAAAGTACACTTGTCACTCTATATTCCCTGGTTTCCCATCTGCAGATTCAAAATACTGTTTTCCACCTGCAGTTGGGGATCTTTGAATGCGGAGAGCCGACTGCACGTGCTGTTCTACGCCATTTTATATACGGGACTTGAGCCTCCTCAGACTTTGATGTTGGTGGGGGGGTGTTTCTAGGACCTGTGGTCAAAGTTATATCTAGATTTAAGTCTGCACGGGTGTGGCTTCCCAACTCCCATGTTGTTCATGGGGCAACTGTATTTGGAAACTTTATTTGAGGGAATAGAAAGGTATACTTCAGATAACTTCCACATTAATTCCTAACTCTACCTTTGTCCATTCCCCTTAAATTCCAGTAGGGTCAGCCTGCTCATTTTGTGTGCTTTCTGCTTGGTCAACTGCAGGTCTGTTGCAGGTACGTGTTTTACTCGACTCACCTTGCTTGGTTGAAGGTAGACAGAAATATTTCTTCTGCAAGCTTTCTTTAAAAAGTTGAATCTCTCAGGCCCTGGCTGGTTGGCTTAGTGGTAGAACATCGGCTTGATGTGTGGAAGTCCCAGGTTCTATTCCTGGTCAGGGCACACAGGAGAAGTGCCCATCTGCTTCTCCACCCCTCCCCATCTCATTTTGCTCTTTCTGTCTCTTCTCCTCTCCTCCTGCAGCCATGGCTCTACAGAAGCGAGTTGTCCCCGGGCACTGAGGATGGCTCCATGGCATCCACCTTAGGTGCTAAAATATGGCTCCAGTTGCAATAGAGCAAGTGCCCTAGATGGGCAGAGCATCACCCCCTAGTGGGCTTGCTGGGTGAATCCCAGTTGGGGTATATGCGAGAGTCTGTCACTGTCTCCCCTTCTCTCACTAAATAAAAAAGTAAGTAAAAAAGTTGAAGGTCTTGCATCAAGTAGAATATGTCAAGGAAGGGTTCCTTAGATAACTCTTTAATTTAAAAAATTCAAAAAGATACTCATATACCCCAAAAGTAAAAATCACCCATAATCCTTGAACTGCGACTACATGTAAATAAGAAGTAAATAACACAATAAGGAATTCATTTATATTTTGTGAAGGCTGCCAAGCTTATTTATTGTGTGTAGCTCTGAACTAGATGATGGCAGGTGGATTGATAAATTCTGGAAAGGTATTATTAGGCAAGTAAATGTCACACTTTTTAATTTTTTTGGATTATGTTTCTTCCTAACGGCTTTATAGCCAGTCCCCCATAGCCTGGATCTTGTCCTCTGCCATACCTACCCATACCTTTTGTGGCCCTGGAATGACCATCATTCTCTACCTCTGGCCTGTCTCCAAGTTTCCACCTGCGGCCACAATGATGTCTCTCCTGTGAGAAGTGCCATGGCCCTTTTTCGTGTTTTGCTGGAGCTGTACCCTCTCTACCCCTTGATCTTTGTTTCTGGCACATTCCCCAAGGATTCCGTAAGGGAACAGCTAAGAGATTAAAATGCTAGGTCAATTATTCTGAGCTAACTCAAGCTATTAAAGAAATAAATCACCTACCAGCGTTCAGAAAAATAGAGGCAGATAAGCAAGGAGGAGAAGAAATGTATACAGGTTACTCATTTTTTTAAAAAATCATGTCATTGGTGCCAGACAACCCCAGGAGTAAATTAAATGAAATATTGAAAGTCACTAAATATTTTGCCTGTTCTCTCAGATTTCAAGGATCAGAGTACATTCCACATTGAATTTATCGTGCCTGCCAGCAGTGTTGGATGGGACATGGGTATATTTTGCACACTGTGAAAATAGTAGCTTGGCTCGTGACACCTCGGACCCTGAGCTCACATCAGTATCTGACGGTAATGTCCGTGACTACATGGGCACTGCTTTATCCTGGACTGTGTGGAGTTAACAGACACTGTTCACTGTCTGAGCTCTGGCCTTTCTCTCTCTGGGCCAGTGGCTGTCTCTTTAGAGATAATTGAAAAGTGCTATGTGTGACAGTGACAGTTGTTCTCTGTTTGGGCACAGTTCAGCCACTTTTCATGTTTAAGGCCAAGATTGTTTTTCCTTGCTGGTGTCTAGTCACTGACTCTCAGCTAGATGGACTGGAAGTTACCAGAGCACACAGTTCACTATTGATGCTTATCTGTTTGTTCACTGTGCAGGTCTTGGAAAGATTAAATAAAACCTGTCTTCTATCTAGCTTCATGTGTCTTCATTTAACCCGTTTTGGCCTCAGTGAGAGGCCCTGCTCTTTAAACACTACAAAGGAAAACTGAGTTTTACTAATTGCAGCTTTGCATGAATTTCCCTGTGTCAGTTATCTCTAGTTGTGTAACAAATCACTCTACAACTTAACCGTTTAAAAATAATAATAACAATAGTAGGTATTTATTATCTTACAAAGTTTCTGTGGGTTAGGAATTTAAGAGCAGTGTAATGGGGTGCTTTTGACTCAGGGACTATCATGAGGTGGCTGTCAGGATGTTAATTGAGTCTGTCACCCTATAAACATTTGACCGGGGCTGAAAGATCTGCTTCCAAGGTGGTGCATGCTCAAGACTAGCAAAGTGACACCAGCACTTGGTAGGAGGCCTCAGTTCCTCACCACATAAGCTATTTGAGCTATATCTTCACAATATGGCTGCTGGCTTTCCCAGATTACCCAAGAAAGCGCAGGGCAGAAGCCCCACTGTATTTTATGGCCTGGCCTCAGAAGCCATACCTTCTCCTTCCCAAAATATCTTTTTGGTTGCACAGATTAGCCCCATTCTGTGTGTGTATTGGGGGGTGGGGTGACAAAAAGGCATGAATAGCAGTAGGTAAGAGTTATTGTAGCCCGTCTCAGAGGTGAGTGGCCACACTCTCCATAGCCCATTGTAATTTTCAGTCCCCTTCAGTAGAAAAAGCACATAGTGTTATTTCGAAGAAAGCACCCAAAGTGCTGTTGGGATTTGTAGGTTCCATCAGTATTAAATATGACAACCCAACAATGTCAGTATTATACATAGTCCTGTTAAAAAGTTATTCCTTTCGAAACATCTGATTTGATGTTTGTTGAGAAACAAACAAACAAAATAACCGTCCAGAAAAGTCAAGGTTAGAGTCTACTTTGATCACAGTTTCCAAGCAGGCAGGGTTTTCTTCCACCACAATGAAGCCATAATGGGCACTGTCAGCTTTCTTTTTTTCCCTGGTATTTTTGCATTGAAGTAAGTTAAACAAGCAAATCAGAACTGAACCTCCTTTCACAAAGCCACCATTTCACACATCACAGCCCTGGAGCATGGGCCAGGTTCTTTTCTTAGCTGCTGCTTTGAAATCAGTAGCCAAAACTGCCTGGCATAGAGCTCTGCGTGCTGGCAAGCCAGTCCCAGTGAGTTGGAAGCTCATTTAGAGCTATAGAAATAAGATCAGAAGCATCATAGAGCCCTATCTCTGCAGCTAGTGTAAGGAACTGGAGACCCTCCAGGCCTAAGGTCCATGGTATGGAGGTCCATATTCTGAAATGCGGTTGATGTGATAGATGACCACGCCACTCTGCTTTCCTGTCATCAGTGAGAAAAGGCTTCCTACCCCTTGCCTTTGTCAAAGAGTTTCTCATTTTCGACTTGAGCCAAATTTGATCTCTGTAGATCTGCTGACCGTTAACACTTAATTCCTACTCTCTACCCTCAAGCAAAACCAAATGTGAAATTCCTTCCGATATTTGACAGTTGCTCTCATGTGGGTCTCCTTAGTCTGCTGCAGGTCAAACATTTCGTGTTTGTTCAGCCTTTTCTTCTGAGAACAGTCTTTAAATTTCTGACCATCTTAGTTTCAAGGTCCATCTGAAAATGTGGTATCCCTTGACTTGTGTGACAAGTATGTGTTGCATGATGTCTGTTGGCAAGGCACTGTGCCAGCCCATACATCTGAACAGGACAGGGTCTACTGGGGCTGTTTCTCCCAGTTAATTTGGATATTATGCTTCTGTTGATGTCACTAGAGATTACATGAGCTTTTTCTTTTTCATCCATGTCAAGCTATTGGATTATTTGGGGCTGTGATACACTAAAGTGATCAGTTATTATTGAAGGAAACTATTCTCAGTTTATACCTTCCCAACCCTGTGTTCATGTAATTTATCTTTTGAACCTAAATTAAAGACATCACATTTATCTCTATCCCATTCTATCTTGTTGGTCCAGCTCTTATTCCAGTCTGATGAAGTCATTTTGATATTTGCTAACTCTTCAATCTTGATTTCACCATCTTGGCTATATCTTGCAGCTTTCTGTCATCTGCAGTTTATAGATCAGCATTTCTTCTATTTTGTGTCCAAGTCACTTGTAGTGGAATAGAACGAGTGACATTGGACGAGCTATTAGACACCTCCCTTCCCCTCCCATCAGCAATATCTGAGAGCAGGTTTGCAGCCAACTATGTGTCACCCAAATTATACTGTCATCTAGTCTGCATTTCTCCATCTTGTCCACAAAAATTTTCTGAGAGACTCTGCCAGATGCCTTGATTAATCTATACATGCTGGGTTTCTGACATTTATAGTTGGCAGCTATGGTGCTCCCGTGGAAGACAGGGAATGGAGCAAATTGGGGACTGTTTTGCCTTCTGCTTGGGCACCCTACCCACCAAAGCTCCTGGATCAATCTAGGGGACTGCCATGAAGCTGTCTCTGTTGACTGACTCTTTCCCTTAGCCCTTTGTTTCTTATTAGTATTATAACCTTGGTTTGAATCCAAAACTCTGAACTCCTACTAATCAACTGCTCTTTCTAGCTATCCTGGGTTCATCTTACCCGCCCCATCGAAACAAATTGTCTGCTCTCTACTGTGCTTAGATTCTCAGGCTCATGTCCTTTCATAATTCAAAGCACCAAATATTTGAGTATACACTGTATAAGTTTCTGTGCAAGATATATATATACTGTGTCAGTAACTTTTCTTTTTTAAATTATTTTATTTTTTATTAATTTTAATGAGGTAACTTTGATAAATCAGGGTACATATGTTCAGAGAAAACATCTCCAGGTTATTTTGACATTTAATTATATTGCATACTCATCACCCAAAGGAAATAGTCTTCTGTCACCATCTATCTGGTTTTATTTGTGCCCCTCCCCTCCCCCTAACCCCTCCTTCACCTCCACTCCTCCGGACCTGCCAACCCCCCACCCCTCCAGTAGCCAGCAAACTCTTGTCCATGTCTCTGAGTCTCATTTTTATGTCCCATCTATGTATGGAATCTATGTATGGAATCATATAGTTCTTACTGTTTTACTTATTTCACTCCGTATAATGTTATCAAGGTCCATCCATTTTGTTGTAAATGATCCGAAGTCATCATTTCTTATGGCTGAGTAGTATTCCATAGTATATATGTACCAAAGCTTTTTAATCCACTCGTCCTCTGACAAACACTTGGGCTGTTTCCAGATGTTCGCTATTGTGAACAATGCTGCAACAAACATGGGGGCGCACTTTTTCTTTTCGAACAGTGCTATGGTGTTCTTAGGGTATATTCCTAAAAGTGGGATGGCTGGGTCAAAAGGCAGTTCGATTTTTAAATTTTTGAGGAATCTCCATACTGTTTTCCACAGTGGCTGCACCAGTCTGCATTCCCACCAGCAGTGAAGGAGGGTTCCCTTTTCTCCACACCCTCGTCAGCACTTAATCTGCGTTGTTTTCTTCATTAGCGCCATTCTGACTGGTGTGAGGTGATATCTCATTGTAGTTTTAATTTGCATTTCTCTAATGATTAGTGATGTTGAGCATTTTTTCATATGCCTGTTGGCCATCTGGAAGTCCTCTTTGGAGAGGTGTCTATTCGTTTCTTTTGCCCATTTTTTGATTGGATTGTTTGTCTTCCTGGTGTTGAGTTTTACAAGTTCTTTTTTTTTTTTCCAGGGACAGAGAGAGAGAGTCAGAGAGAGGGATAGACAGGGACAGACAGGAACGGAGAGAGGTGAGAAGCATCAATCATTAGTTTCTCGTTGCCGTTGCGACATCATAGCTGTTCATTGATTGCTTGTGCCTTGACTGTGCCTTGACTGCGGGCCTTCAGCAGACCGAGCAACCCCCTGCTAGAGCCAGCGACCTTGGGTCCAAGCTGACAAGATCTTGCTCAAGCCAAATGGGCCCGTGCTCAAGCTGGCGACCTCGGGGTCTCAAACCCGGGTCTTCTGCATCCCAGTCCGACACTCTATCCACTGTGCCACCACCTGGTCAGGCGAGTTTTACAAGTTCTTTATAAATTTTAGTTATTAACCCCTTATCAGACATATTGTCGAATATGTTCTCCCACTGTGTAGTTTGTCTTTTTATTCTGTATTTATTGTCTTTAGCTGTGCAAAAGCTTTTTAGTTTGATACAGTCCCATTTGTTTATCCTGTCTTTTATTTCACTTGTCCGTGGAGATAAATCAGCAAATATATTGCTGCAAGAGATGTCAGAGAGCTTGCTGCCTATGTTTTCTTCTAAGATGCTTATGGTTTCATGGCTTACATTTAAGTCTTTTATCCATTTTGAGTTTGTTTTTGTGAACGGTGTAAGTCAATGGTCTAGTTTCATTTTTTTGCAGGTAGATGTCCAATTTTCCCAACACCATTTGTTAAAGAGACTGTCTTTACTCCATTGTATGCTCTTACCTCCTTTGTCAAATATCAGTTGTCCATAAAGGTGTGGGTTTATTTCTGGGTTCTCTGTTCTGTTCCTTTGATCTATATGCCTGTTCTTATGCCAGTACCAGGCTGTCTTGAGTACAATGGCCTTGTAGTATAACTTGGTATCAGGAAGAGTGATACCTCCCACTTTATTCTCCATTTTCAAGATTGCTGAGGCTATTCGTGTTTTTTTTTGGTTCCACATAAATTTTTGGAATATGTGTTCTATATCTTTGAAGTATGTCATTGGTATTTTAATTGGTATTGCATTGAATTTATAAATTGCTTTGGGTAATATAGACATTTTAATGATGTTTATTCTTCCTAACCATGAGCACGGTGTATGCTTCCACTTGTTTGTATCTTCCTTGATTTCTTTATTCAATGTTTTATAATTTTCAGAGTACAAGTCTTTAATCTCCTTGGTTAAATTTACTCCTAGGTACTTGATTTTTTGGTTGCAATAGTAAAGGGGACTTTTTTCTTAATTTCTCTTTCTGCCAGTTCATTGTTGGTGTATAAAAATGCCTCTGATTTCTGAGTATTAATTTTATATCCTGTCACCTTGCTGAATTCATTTATTAGGTTCAATAGCTTTTTTGACTGAGACTTTAGGGTTTTCTATATACAATATTATATCTTCTGCAAATAATGATAGTTTTACTTCTTCTTTTCCAATTTGGATGCCTTTTATTTTATCTTTTTTCTGATTGCTGTGGCTAGTACTTCCAGAAGTGTGCTGAATAAGACTGGTGAAAGGGGCACCCCTGCCTGGTTCCTGATCTTAAGGGGATTGCCTTTAATTTTAGCCCATTGAGTATGATGTTGGCTGTGGGCCTGTCCTAGATGGCCTTTATCATGTTAAGGTATGTTCCCTGTATTCCCACTGTGCTGAGAGTTTTGAGCATGAATGGGTGCTGGATTTTATCAAATGCTTTTTCTGCATCTGTTGAAATTATCATGTGGTTTTTGTCCTTCCTTTTGTTTATGTGATGAATCACATTGATTGATTTGCGAATATTGAACCAGCATTGCGTCTCCAAAATAAATCCCACTTGATCATGGTGTATGATTTTTTTCATATATTGCTGGATTCTGTTGGGTAATATTTTGTTGAGGATTTAAGCTTCTAAATTCATCAGGGATATTGGCCTATAATTTTCTTTCTTTGTATTGTCTTTGCCCGGTTTTGTAACCAGAATTATGCTCGCCTCATAAAAGGAGTTTGGAAGTCTTCCTTCCTCTTGATATTTTTGAAATAGTTTAGAAAGATAGGAGTTAGTTCTTCTTTGAAGTTTTCGTAGAAATCACTTGTGAAGCCATCAGGCCCAGGACTTTTCTTTCTTGGGAGTTATTTCATAACTGTTTCTATCTCATTTGTTGTAATTGGTCTGTTTAGGGTTTCTGATTCTTCCAGATTAATTTTTGGAAGATTGTATGTTTCAAGGAATTTGTCCATTTCATCTAGGTTGTCTAGTTTTTTTGCATACAATTCTTCATAGTATTTCCTTACAATACTTTGTATTTCTGTTGTGTCAGTTGTTATTTCTCCACTCTCATTTATAATTTTATTTATTTGAGTCTTCTCTCTTTTTTTCTTGGTAAGTCTAGTTAAAGGTTCATCGATCTTGTTTACCTTTTCAAAGAACCAGCTCCTGGTTTCATTGATCCTCTGTATTGTTTCTTTAACCTCTATGTCATTTATTTCTGCTCTGATCTTTATTATTTCCTAAGTTCTACTACCCTTGGGCTTTACTTGCTGTTCTTTTTCTAGTACTTTTAGATGCAGGGTCAAGTTGCTTATTTGAGCTATTTCTAGCTTCTAATGGTATGCCTGTAGTGCAATGAACTTCCCTCTCAGTACTGCTTTTGCTGTGTCCCATAAATTTTGAGTTGATGTATGCTCATTATCATTCGTTTCTAGGAACTTTTTTATTCTTTGATCTCATTATTAACACATTCGTTATTTAATAACATGCTATTTAGTTTCCAAGTGTTTGAGTATTTTTCAGTTTTTCTTTTGTGGTTTATTTCTAGTTTCATGACATTGTGATCAGAACAAATGCTTGATATGATTTCAGTCTTCTTAAATTTGTTGAGATTGCTTTTGTATCCTAACATGTGGTTTATCCTAGAGATTGTACCATGAGCAGTTGAAAAGAATATATATTCTGCTGCTTTAGGGTGAAAAGTTCTGAAGATATCTATTAAATTGACTTGATGTATTCAATCTTTAAGTCTGCTGTTTCTTTGTAAATTTTCTTTCTTAAGGATCTATCCAGTAATGTTAGTGGGGTATTGAAATGCCCTACTATTATAGTATTGCTGTTGATCTCGCCCTTTCTATCCATCAAAGTCTGCTTCATATTTTTCGGTGCTCCTATGTTCGGTGTGTAGATATTTATAATGGTTATATCTTTCTGTTATATTGCTCCCTTTATCATTATTATGTAGTGTCCTTCTTTATCTCTTACTATCGCCTTTGTTTTAAAGTCCATTTTGTCAGTTATAAGTACTGCTACCCCGGCTTTTTTTAAATTTCCATTTGCATGAAATATATTTTTCCATTCTTTTACCTTCAGTCTATGTGCATCTTTTGTTTTAAGGTGTGTCTCTTGTAGACAGCATATGTACGGGTTCTGTTTTCTTATCCACGTAGCTACCCTATGTCTTTTGACTGGATCATTTAAACCATTTACATTTAAGGTTATTATTGATATGTAGTTGTTTATTGCCATTTTATTCTTTAAATCTGTATTCCTCTTTTGCTGTATATTCTTTTCCCTCTTTGATCTGTTCACAACAGGCCCCTTACCATCTCTTGCAGTATTGGTTTGGTTTTAGTGAATTCCTTGAGTTTATTTTTGTCTGGGAAGCTCTTTATTTTTCCTTCCATTTTAAACATTAGCCTTGCTGGATAAAGTGGTCTTGGTTATAGGCTCTTGTTCTGCATTACTTTGAATATTTCTTGCCTTTCTCTTCTGGCCAGAAGTGTTTCTCTTAAGAAGTTGGATGTCATCCTATGTGTGTTCCTTAGTAAGTGATATCCTTTTTTCTGTAGCAGCTTTTAATATTTTCTCTTTATCACTTAGCTTTGGTATTTTAATTATGATGTGTCTTGGTGTAGGTTTCTTTGGGTTTCTCTTTAATGGAGTTCTCTGTGCTTCTTGAACATGTGAGATGTTTTCCAGCCTTAATTTAGGGAACTTTTCAGCTATGATTTTTTTTTTTTTTTTTGCAGGGACAGAGAGGGAGTCAGAGAGAAGGATAGATAGAGACAGACAGACAGGAACGGAGAGAGATGAGAAGCATCAGTCATTAGTTTTTTGTTGCTGTTGCAACACCTTAGTTATTAATTGATTGCTTTCTCACATGTGCCTTGACCGTGGGCCTTCAGCAGACTGAGCCACCCCTTGCTGGAGCCAGCGACCTTGGGTCTAAGCCAGCGAGCTTTTGCTAAAGCCAGATTGGACCGCACGCAAGCTGGCAACCTCGGGGTCTTGAACCGGCGTCTTCCATATTCCAGTCTGACGCTCTATCCACTGCGCCACCACCTGGTCAGGCTCAGCTATGATTTGATTGAACAAAGTTTCTATCTCTTGTTCTTTCTCTTCCTCTTCAGGAACCCCTATGATACAGATGTTATTTCTCTTCATGTTTCACAGAGCTCCCTTAGAGTTTCCTCAGACTTTTTGAGTCTCTTTTCTTTTTTCTCCTCTGCTTCTGTGCCTTCATTTATTTTGTTCTTTAACTCGCTGATTTGATCCTCAGCTTCATCTATCCTGCTTTTAATTCCTTCTATTGTGTTCTTCAATTCTGATATTATATTTGTCATTTCTGTCTGATTCTTATTATTTCAGTTTCCTTTTTTATACTTGCTATCTCTTTATTTAGGTGTTCATAATGACCATCCATTGTTGTTCTAAGCTCTTTGAACATCCTAACAATCATTATTTTAAACTCTGCATCCAGTAATTTGGTTATATCTGATTCATTCAGGTCCTTCTCTGGGGATTTCTCTTGATTCAATTGGGTTGCATGTCTCTGCCTGCCCATTTTGTCTGTGTGTAAGAAGGGTGTGGCCACTGGATTCCAATGGGTGTTGCCTCTGTGTTCTGTAGGTGTGGTCTATCAGCAGGTTGCTGGCCACTCTGACTGTTGCTGTAGTTTCTGCCTCTGCTCCGTGGGAGGGGCTGTGTTCCAGGCTGTGTTCTCATGCCTAGCTCTACATGCCTCAGCCATTCTGAGCCTTCGCTCTGCCCCCATGGGTGAGGTTGCACGCCACACATAGGCCACAAGCCTCGACACCAAGGGCAGTGGTGAGCACCTTTGCTTAGCTGTGGGTCTCCGCCTGTTTCTAGGTCCGCCCAGCCCTCGCAGTCAGAGCCTGCTCATGCATCAGGCTGCAAGCCTCGGTTACTCTGGCCATGTGCAGCTTTGGTTGCATGCTCAGCTGCGAGCTCCGCCTGTTCCCAGGCTTTCGCCCCGCCCCCATGGGCAAAGCCGGTTCACGCAGTGCCACAAGCCTCAGAGGCCAAGTGAGGCTGCACACTCGTGTGCCCTTGCTCAGCAGCAAATCTCCACCCGTTCCTGGGCTCCCGTTTTTCCCCCATTGTTGGGGTTGCAGGCAGGCCTGCAGCCACTGGACCACTTTTGCGTGTCCCCTTTGCACCTGCTGGGCTACACTGAGCTCACGCCAGCGGCCCGGCTTCCGTCCCAGCCAATGGAATCGCTTTCCGCGTCCCGCCATCACCATCTTTCCAGCAAGCCCTCAGCAGTGTGGGTAGGGGTGCTGTAGCTCAGACCCTAACACTCCCTACTGTAGTCCTGAGAGCTCCCTCCATCTAAGCGGCAGTGCTTCAAGTGCCCTGGGGGAGCTTGTTTGGCTGGTGTCCTGCTTCCCTTTGCTGGTATTACTGGTTTCAGGGGAAATATTCACTTCAGATTTGGGGAGTGACTCAGCCCAGGTAGCTGTCCCTCAAAGTGTTTCTCCCTGTGCCTTCTAGATTACACTCTTCCCGCTGCTCCGTCCTCTCCTCTCTCCCCGTCTCCCGGAGCTGCAGGTGAGTGGTTGTGAGAGAGGTTTTCTGCGTCATCTCTTTAAGAAGAATCCTGGGTCTGAGAAACTGTCTCT
This sequence comes from Rhynchonycteris naso, assembly GCA_037038555.1. Lineage (NCBI taxonomy): Eukaryota > Metazoa > Chordata > Mammalia > Chiroptera > Emballonuridae > Rhynchonycteris > Rhynchonycteris naso. The sequence continues at coordinate 121,690,441 of CM072999.1, read as the reverse complement.
TTCTCACAAACAGTACCCTAACTTGTTTCACAGCTAAATACTGTCCGTGTACCTCTTCTATGCTCTGGGACTGCAGGCTGGGGTTTTGTTCCTGAGGCCCAGGTCCCTCCCTCTCCGCCAAACTCTCCTCCCACCATGTGAGTCTCTCCAGGCTGCCGTTTGCTCCAGGGAGCTGGGCAGCCTTTTCCACGTTTTCGCTTTTCCTACCAGTCTCAATGTGGCTTCTTCAGTGTTCCTTGGTGAAGAGTCCTCTTAGTTCAAAGTTGGTTTATCCAGATGATGGTTCTTAAAATCAAGTTAAAATCCACTTTGGTTCTGGGAGTTGGAAGTTGGTACGTCCACTTACTCCATCACCATCTTGCCGCTCTCATATCAGTAACTTTTAATGTACCTTGTACAACAACACAAACTACCTAAACATGGATCAGTAACAAACCATCCTGGTCATCTCTGTTCCACCTTAGGAATTCCTTTGAACACATGCCTATCCCCGCCATCCTGCTTGTCCAGCCTTATGTGTAGGGACCTATGATTTCTCCTACTTTTTTTACTTCATGCCCTGACTTGCACATTTTGTTTGGGTCTTAGATTTGGTAACTAGGTTTAGACAGTTTACGTTAGCTCAGAATCTTATTTTCCACCAGAATATGACTTCCGTTGGATCAATGACTACAGGTAGGAGACACATTGCCCACTATAGCCTGGAACCTTCACCACAGAGCCCACCCTTTCCACATCAGAAAGATTGGGAAGGCAGTGGGTAGAAAAATACATGAAAAGGCTGGGTTCTGTTTCCCAACCCAGTACTGGTCATTGATGCTAGCTTAGAGAAGGTTTACTTCTTTTTGTTTATTCTTTTTTCCCCCCGTTTTTTAAGTGAGAGGAAGGGAGACAGAGAGACAGACTCCTGCATGCACCCTGACCAAGATCCACCTGGCAACCCCATCTGTGGGCCGATGTTCTGTCCATCTGGGTCCATGCTTGCAACCAAGCTATTTTTAACACCTGAGGTGGAGGCTCCATGGAGCCATCCTCAGCACCCAGAGCCAATGCTCTCGAAGCAATCAAACCATGGTTGTGGGAGAGGAAGAAAGTGAAAGGGCTGGGGAAAGAAACATATAGTCACTTCTCCTGTGTGCCCTGACCAGGAATTGAACCTGAGACATCCACACCTCAGGCCAATGCTCTACCACTGAGCCAAACGGCCAGGGCCTATTTATTCTTATTATTTGCTGTTCTGTAATAGAGTCTCAACCACCATTTGTGGTGAAAAGCATGAAGAGGTACTTAACATCAATAGTAACAATTCAAGGTAACCATGTTGCCCACAGTCTGCCTCTGGGTTTGCAGGCTCATTACATTGTGAGCTGCACGTTCAATTGGCTGGCCCTAATTTTTTCACAGTAGTTCTAGGGCTCCGGTGTTTTCCTGGGACACACTCATTGCCTTCTAGCATAGTCCCACGATCTTGTCTGGTCATTTTCCCCTCCAAAGCTTAAACTTGAAACTCTCCAGGTCAGAAATTTCCCTGCTGTATTTTCCCCAGTGTTGAGAGATGTAAACGGTTTTGTTTTTATATATATATTTTAGAGTTTTGTTTTGTTTTCCACCAGTTTTACTGAGATATAATTGACATATAACATGATGTTAGTTTAAGATATATAGCACAATGATGGATTATATGTATATATTGTGAAATTATCATCCTAATAAGTTTAGTCAACATCTGTCACCTCACATATTTATAACAAATTTTTTTCTTGTAATGAGAACTTTTACAAGCTGTTCTCTCAGCAATGTTCAAATAGGCAGTACAGTATTGCTAATTGTGGTCACCATGCGACACATTACATTCCCAGAACTATCCATCTCATACCTGGGGGTTTGTTACCCATTCCCCCATCTGCCTCTCTGCCTCTGGCAACCACGTTCTCCATTTCTGCGAGTTCAGTTCTGCTTTGTTGTAATTCCACATACACATAACAGCATGTATTATTTGTTTTTCTCTGTCTGACTTACGTCCTTTAGCATAATGCTATCAGTGTCCATCAATGTTGTCTCAAGTGTCAGAATTTCCCTTTTTTTTGTAGCTGAATTTCATTATATATATATCTATCTATAGATAGATATAGATAGATCACCTTTTTATAGCCATGCATTCATCATTGGTCACTTAGTTTGTTTTCATATCTTGGCCATTGTAAATAATGCTGCAATGAACACAAGAGTGCAGATATCTCTCTGAAATACTGGTTTTATTACTTTGTCTATAAACCCAGAAGTGGAATTGCTAGATCACGTGGTAGTCTATTTTTAATATTTGAGGAATCTTCATACTGCTTACCATTGCGGCTATACATATTTGCAATCAACCAACAGTGCGTGAGGGTTTCCTTTTCTCTTCATGATGAGCGCCATTCTGACCTAGAGTGAGGTGACATCTTATTGTGGTTTTGATTTGCATTTCCCTGGTGTGATTAGTGATGTTGAGCATCTTTTTACATACCTGTTGGCCATCTGTATGTCTTCTTTGGAGAATCGTCTATTAACTTCCTCTGTCCATTTTTAAAGCAGAGTGGGGGTTTTTTTGCTGTTGACTTGTGTGAGTTCTTCACATGGTTTGACTATTACTGTATTTCCCCATGTATAAGACACACCTTAATTTGGGGCCCCCAAATTTGAAAATAAATGTATTACATAAAGTTACTGAACTCAAGTTTTATTCATCATAAAATTCATACAATTCCTCATCAATGTCAAGACTCCCACCCATTAGCTTGTCCTCATCTGTGTCTGATGACGAATCACTGTCTTCATATAATGCCTTGTTCTCAGTTCCATCTATGGCATTTGAAATGCCACAGCCACTGTATAAGACGCACCCAGTTTTTAGACCCCAAATTTTTCCAAAAAAGGTGCATCTTATACATGGGGAAATAAAGTAACTCCTTATCAAATATATGATTTGCAAATATTTTCTCTAATTCCCTAGGCTTCCCTTTTTACTTTGTTGATGGTTCCTTTCTTGTGCAGAAGCTTATTATTTTGACATAGACCCACTTATTTTTGCTTTTGTTGCCTTTGCTTTTGGTATCTAATCCAAAAATAAAAATCATCGCCAAGCCTGCTGTCCAGGAGTGTTGTTGTTTTTTTTTAATAAATGAGATGTACATTGTTCCTGCACAAGGAGTCACAGACTCCTGATTCATAAGCCCCCACTTAGGTCACTGGCTACCAATTTCTCACTTATGCTGTGGTGTTCTAAAACTATGACTGTCAATTGGATTAAAAGGTGAAAACATAACTCTTCCGTTTCATCTCTAACTCCCTAACTAGGAAAGGGAGTGTATGCATTTTAAACACCGATTTGTATATTGCCTGAATGGTAAGGGGAAGTGAACATTGGAGACTTCAAACTCAGTAAAACTGGGACTTGTGTATGGCCCTTGGCTGAGTGGTTTCTCTCCTGGTGGGTGACTCACAACAGAACTCAAGCTCTTGGCTCTCCCTTGAGAAATCTGAGCTTTTAGCCACTGAAATTCTTTGCTAAATGAGCCTGTTTATACTCATTTCCAAGTATATTAATCTCTTCTTGCCTTTTGTGCTGAAGAAAGCAGTTTTTATTAACTGGAGCAGGGTTTCCCTCAGAATGTCCAGTGTGGCCATCCCCATCCTTAGATAACAGTGACAAACAGTAGAGTCCCCTTGGACTGAGCCCTGGGGCTCCTCCTCCATCGTGGCTGTGGTTCCACAGCTGGATGCTTGTGCTGCAGTTAATCAGGGCCCTGTGAGAAGGGGACAGGGGCAGACACATGATGGGACTTAGGAGTTGTTCCCATTACCCTTTGGGGAGTTTCAAGCCCGTTCTACATTATAAAGCTAAATGACAGATTTACGATTTATTTTCTCCCTGGCCTCCCTCCATGGCTTCAAATATAATGAGCCCAAAGGAAAGGGACTTATTATTTAAAATCTGGATGACGTGCATTTAAATTTAAGATTTATATGTGCTCAGACTTTTTCTCCCTGCTGCCCAAGTTATCTACGTGAAAAAAAGGACTTCATCCGCTACATTGTTGGTATTCAGCTCCCCCGTGGGGAAAAGCTTAATCTAATGGGTTGTTTCCCCATCCTTGCTTTGTTGCTCTCTTATTTGTAAAGCACGAGGTATCCGCTGGAGGTGGAGGAGATGGGAAAGAATGCTGTTGTCACTTTACACAGCTTTAAACAGTGACCGAGAGGAGGAAGCTCCTTCATGGCATTTACTGGCAGTTCCGTTGGGGTGGGGGGGTCGGTGCTCATGAGAACTGTGAAACATCCAGGGTCCAGCATGAAACTGGCACAGGAAAGGGGGTCTGACCCAACCTCTCTTGAGAATTCTAGAGGATATTTCTTCTTCCTCCTCTTAATTCCCTCTTGCACTTAAACTTGGGAAACAGAGAGGCGTGAGGAGGAGAAACTCGGCCAGAGGACAGGGTCAGACCTAGGTAGTATGCTGTAGTGTGACCCTGCCCACCTGTGCCCCAAGCCCTTTACCTAGAGGCCCGCAAAGGTCGAAAAGGTCATGTCCTTTATCTATCAGACCTCCCTTCTCTGGCCCTGAGGCAGAAACCTCATGGTGGGGACTCTGATTTCTGTTTTCCTCCTGCCACTGTCTTCTCTGCTCCTCAGCCTGTTTCCCTGGCAGGCCGGTACCCCTGCCCAGACTGCAGCAGTGGCCCGGAAGTGACTCTCCTGCTTCATGCTGGCTGTCCCTGCTCCGTTCTCTGTGCTGCAGCGAGGGAACTTCTCAGATTCGTCCACCACTGATCAAACCTGGAGAAGCTCCGGCCTTGTGGCCCTGAAGATGAAATCTTCATCTCTTCCAAGTCTTCAGGGGTGCTTAAGACCTGGCTCCCACTGTCTCTGGGCCCACCCCTTGTACCCCACCCAGCTCATCATATGACCCTGTGCTGGACGGAGCTTGTGCCTCTGGCCGCCTCCACTTGGAGAACCTTCCTCACCATAACTTTAACTGGGTGTTCCCTCCGAGGGCTCGCCTTCACATTTACAATCCGATTTACATATTTTGATTGCTAGTTCAATTTTTCCCTCCCAGAAATCTTATTAGATTCAGATGGACAGGCCCAGATGTTCTAAGGCACTTCCCGTGACTGCCCGAGAAATTGGGCTCACTATCTCCTGCTTTTCCACACCCTCACATGCTGCCCTGGGGTCTGTCCTGTTAGCTAACCCCCCAGACCTATTTTCCACACAAAACCACATGGTATGGCTTTAAGTTTCGTGAACTGGCCAACGTTACCAAAGATGACATGATTGCAAGAGATGACTTCACGTCTCACATTAAAGAAGTTAGAGAGTAGCAGGGTGGTTCTTTGTCCTCACTGTGAGGCCTTCTTTCATCTTTCTCCTTCATGCTTGGCTTCCATTCCCAAGGTCATCTCACCAACCAAAATGACTGCTGCAGCTCCAGCCCCTACACATACATTACAGCCTGCACAAAGGGCATGCTATTCCCTTTCAGAATATTTCCCAGAGGTTGCACATAGCACTCTGCCTTCATCCTGTTGGCCAGGACTTAATTACATGGCCATATCTAGTTACAAGGTAGGCTGGGAAATAAAGTCTCTATATTTGCCCAGCTAACATCTGGGGGGTTCTATTACTAGGGAAAAAAGGGAGAATAACTATTAGAAGACATCCTGCAGACTCTTATACCTATAACAATAAACATTCATCTTTCCTCGCCCTGCCTAGTTTGATATAGAATATGGCTCCCTTTACACTTCACATTTGATCTAGGATAATTTTCTCAAACACCCACAGCTCACTTCCAAAGAGGATTCTCCTGAAAATGCTTATAAACAATACTAACTTCCTGTGCCATTCACTGCCCAGACCCTGTGCTTTCATGCTGGGGGAGAGTACCTTGCATTGCACACATAAGCCTGGTCTGCACACACACATCATGGTTTCAGGAGACTTAGGTCACAATTCCAGATTTAACCAGTTCTCAGAAAGCAACAGCAGGTTCACAGGTCAACAGCCATGATGGACAGTGAAAGAGCAATGCAAGGATGTCCTTGGTATGCTCCCCCTTCGCACGGGGCTCCAGACACACACTGGTGCCTGGTTTCAAAACTGAGTAGCTACGCACCAGCTCCTTCTGCTAGCACCCTTCCAGCGAGGTGAGGCACAGATGATACTTATCTGCTAAACAGCACCCATATGAATGCATTTAGCTGGATACATATTCAACTTATGCTCATCACATCTGCATCAAATATATCTTTGGAAGTCTGCTCTTTTATGGGGGAAGGCAGAAAATTCATGCCCTCCACATGAGCTCCACGACACTGGTCTTTCTTGCTGTCGTATCCTTCCTCAGCGCTTCACGTGGTGCATGACACAGAGTAGGCTTTTCAGAGACATTTGTGAACATCATGTGCTACTTAGCGAAGGCACAAAGATGACCGAAACATAATCTCTGTCTCCACAGATCTCATTATCTAGTGGGGAAAGCTAAACACGAGCAATTATAGAGTAAAGCATATCTGCAAAATGTCTAAGAGACACATACGGTATGTCTGAGCTGGGTTCTGGCATTTGAATAGGAGTCCATGAAGCCTGTGGAAGTAGACATGGAGACGTTCAGGCAGAAACCAACTTATGCAACTGCCTAAAGTCATAAAACAACCTCTCAGCTTTAGGCAATAAATATGAGGTCCCATAACCTAAAGACCTAGTAGTATTTAAAGTAGTGTTTTTATAAAATTATTCACTTTTATAGAAGTGATTCATAATTACTACTAGTTTATCAAAAGTCAGAGCTTTGGCAAGACAAAATGCATAAATACAAACAACAGATTGGTGGTTATGGGGGAGTAGAGAGAGGATGAAGAGGGACAGGGGTCAAGTACGGTGATGGAAGGAAGCCGGACTTTGAATGGTGCACACGTAATAGGGAATACAGATGTCATATCGTAATGTTGTACACATGAAATGTATGTGATGTTATTAACCACTGTCACCCCAATAAAATTTAATCTTTAAAAAAGTCAGACCCTTGATTTACAATGATTATTTGCATCCAAAGATGATGGAACAGGATTTGGTAACTTGTCAGAGTTCTACCCACTGCCCACACAGGGGTCTCCAGCAAAACTGAAAATGTAGGTTTCTGTCCTAGACGTAGACTATTTAGAACCTTGGGAATGCTGCACTTCTGTAGTCCTTGTGTGAACGTCCTCGACAACCCAATCAATGACCACAGCTAGAAAATGACAATGATTGCTGACGTGTACTTGGTGGAGTGCCAGGTGCTAGGCTAAACATTTTACATGTATTGATCCATTTAATTTCCATCACCACCTTATTAGGGAGATACTAGCATTGTCCCATTTCATAGGTAAGGAAACCACATCACACAACTTTAGTGACTTGCTCAAGGCCCAAAGCTAATGAGCTGCTGAATCAGGACTTGAAACTCTCACCCAGTTCAAAAGATTGTCGGTATATTTAAAGTTATCAGGCTGTTATTTTTATTTTTGTTATTTTATTTTTGAGCTTTTTAGCTAAGCAAAGAAACTATTTCTGAGGCAAAAGCAGAAAGAACGTGCTGGTTTGGGGCCCTGGGATCTCCGGAGCATCCCCTTGCCTTTCTATGTCATGGGCCCTTCCAGCTTGGCTTTCTGCTCTGGCTGCTGCCCCTGTGGTCTGTCCCAGCCCCCGTACTGCTGCCCCTGGGGCCTGAACATGAGCACACTGACCCTCTGCATGGTGAGATTTGGAACTGAGGACTAGGGCAGCCAGGTGGAGGTATCAAAAAATACATGGAGGGAGGGGCAGGTGACAGTTTCCAGAATGTTCTTACAGGAAGCCCTTTCTCCCTTTGTGATGTTAAATACAATAAATCCTTTTTGTTTCATTTCCTGAGAACAGGGTGTTCCACTCTGGCCTCTCCATTGGCCCCTCTTGCTCCCCAGGGCCAGCTCTGAGCTGGCAGACTAGGTCTCACTGTGTTCTTCCAGGGCTTCCTAGCCTACTGCTTTTCGTTTCCCCTTTGGTCTTGCCCTGGCCTGTCTGCAACCTTAGTCAGAATATGCCTCATGCAGCGTGAAGGGAGAAGTACAGTCTAGTGCTCAGGAGCAGGGAGGGCTCTGCTCAGACAAACCTGGGTTCGGATCCTGGCTCAGCCATAAATGAAGCATATTACCTTAGGCAAGTCTCCCAAACTCTTTACTCCTCAGTTTCCTCATCTATAAAGTGGGTTGATAAAAACCTTCCTCACAATGTTGTAAGGAAGATAACCCATCATGCCCAGTGACGTTGGCTATGAGAGTCCTCTGCTGTCAAACAGTGGGATGGATTCCCAGCCTGGCTACTGTCTAGCAGTGTAACCAGGGACCGTGTGACTCACCCATCTCTGGAGGTACATACTAGCAGCAGCCATGTCTCGGAGTGTTGTAAATAATTCGTCCTTATAAGCTTAACGCAGTAAAGTGCTCAACATGCTGTCTGGCACACATTAGATGTTCATAAATACTAACTACTATTGTTTGTCCTTCAGTGCCATTATCCCCACCAGCTGAAGTTAATCCATTTTAGACTAATTGTCCCAAGTACCCATGAAAGGCTTATCAGAGCGGGACCTTCTCAACAGGCTCAGGACAGCCCTCATGTCCCTGCTTCTGTCCTCCCTCAGAGCCCCGACTTAGAGCCTAAGTGGAAGCTTCCTCTGCTCTTCTTCACAGACAAAGGCTTGGCTACCTCACTCATAGGCAGAGTTCCACAGCTGACAAACTAGGATGGCCTCCCTGAGGAACTGTCCTTCATCCCAAGATGAATGTTCCAGAAACAGCCCCTCTTCCAATGCATCTTTGTGGTCCTGCTCACTGGAAACAGGCATCTGATTTTCCAGGAGGTTGATTTTCCAGGAGGATGACTAGATGATATTCTCATAAAGCATATGTCAACTTAATTGAAACGGTGTGAGTGGTAAACTTTGCATTCTAAATTTAGAAAAACGGCATGGGGAGGAAATTGAGCCGGGGGGATGGGGGGGGGGTCGTGTGAGCTGTGTTGTTACGTAGCCCTGGTGGGAAGAATGCCTGGGTCACATAGGCCGACTGGTTGCAGATGCTCTTGCTTGCTGAGGTCTGTTTTAAATACTGCATTTTTAGGGTTGTTTTTTCTTTGTTTGTTTCCCAGTCTTTTCACAGCTATTATGGACTGCATTCAGTTTTGTGAATCTTAACCTGTTTTTACATCATTCAATACCATTTTAAGCGCTCCTACTGGGACTGTGGATTGGATGAATCAGAGTTACTGTGTCCAGGCCTTCAAATGTACAAGGTGACCTGTTGGTACATTACTGTTTTCTTGAATAATAGTAACAGCTTCAGTACTAGGGCTTGACATGCTCATACCACTGTGACAAAGGTGGGGGGCCGGGGCTCACCAGTGTACCCACAGCCCTACACAGAGAAGAGAGGCAGATAGCATTCCTTTCCTGTTGCTACAGCTTCTGGGGGCAGAGAAGAGTGTGTCAAGGACTCTGTTTGGTGGGTGCTATTAAGAATGCAGGATGTGGACCCTGGAGTAGCTGGAGTGGGAACGCACGGCGCAGAGATGTGCAGCTAGGGCAGCCTCACTCACAAGCCCAGCGCTACCCTGGGCCAGTGCAGTAGGACCTTTCAAGACCAGGGTCTAGGTGCATTTCTTAAAGCTTCCCTGGTGGTTCGAATGTGCATCGAGGGTGAAACCCACCCCAATGAGGCTCCTCAGTGAGGGCATATAAGGGGTTCCATGGTGGTATGTACTCCCCTCTCAAGCCCACTGGTGCTGGACCTTTCTGGGCAGTCTCCTGAGGCTCACTCTCTTCTTTATGTGGTTCTCTGGCTAGGTGCACCCAAGCACTAGCCCCTCAGACACCACCATGGTCATGCTTCACCCCCTCCTGGCACCCCAGAGCCTGGAGCCAGGGCCCCCTTGTTCACAGCTTCCTGTACCCTCAGGGCCATGCTGCTCTGCTTGAATGAGTGGCAGCATTACAGTACACACTGTTCAGCATGGGCTGCTTTATTCTTGGCCATGTCCGCAGAGTTCCCCGTGGCTTCCTGTAAGCAATTCGCTTTGTGTTACCTTCCCTGGGCACTGCCGGACCCTGTGGCCAGTGGGAAGCTGAACAGGAGACAGGAAGGAGGGATGACCATGAGGTGGGGATATTTTTCTCCTTGCCTTGTTCCTTACAAGGTCACCTTAGGTGCTCTCTGGATGACCATCTCCTTCAGGGTCCCAGCAGTCTCTCCCTCCCCTTGTCCCATTGGGCCTGAGAGCTTCTCCTTCACCCTTGTTAGTCCAAGGTTCTTTACTACGCAAGTGATTCTCGAAGGGTGGTGCTGAACCAGCACAATCAGCACCACCAGGGCTCTCAGAAATGCAGGTTCCTGGGCCTGCAGATCAGATAGTCAGGGCCTGGGGCACAGCAGTCTGTTTACCAAGCCCTGCAGGTAATTCTGATCCACCCTCAGGTTTGAGAACCATTGCCCTATGACTTCCTCTTTGTCTTACCCAACAGCGTTGCTCACAGTCCCTTTATCAAGCTCTCTGATAGTCATAGTTTGAACCTGCCAGCTGCACCTGATGATGGGTTTTGAGGTTTGCTATTCCACACAATTGTGACCTTTGTTATAGATCTCTGCACACGTGTCGGAGTTTATACATAGAATGAAGTCCCTGAAGTAGCAGTTCTGGGTTAAAGGGAGTGTGCATTTTAAATTTTAATAGATATTGCCAAATTGTTCCTGATAGTGGTTGTCCCAATTTATTTTTCATCTAAATGGGTCTGTAGTTATTTCCTATTGTGTAACCTTGCCAGTGACTGTAAAATTAACCGAGTGGTGGCAGAATGATTTTAGGGTCCTATGTCTCAGATCTGGATGCGTCCAGGTCATGTGGGGATCTTGTTAAGATGCAGATTTTGGTGTGGGAGGCCTTAGGTGTGGGTCTCGAGAGTCTGCATTTTTAACAAGTTTCCAGGGTTAGTGAGAAAAAGAAATGACTAAGAAATGGGCTTTGGGTTCAAATCCCCACTCAGCCACTTACTAACTGGGACTTTCCGCAGTTTCTTCATCGATGTAATGGGGACTGGATCATAGTGTTTGATTCTGATTATATAAGTCCACACATGTATACAGAGTGCTCAGCCAAGGGCGTGACACAGCACTGACATTCCACAATAGCAGCTCAGGTTATTGTTTGCCCCACCCCCTGTCCATTTCTGATGGTTATTTGCCCCACCCCTTATCTGCTCCCGACCCTCAGATGCTCATAGCTTTCCTCAAACAGCTCCCAATGTCTCAGGCTGACAGCTGTTCTAGGGGTTCTGTTTGTCTTCAAGGCAGCTCCCAAGTCCAAAGCAATTGCTGGTACCACTCTCCTTTAGCACCCCTAGAAGGGAGCCTGTAGCAGTCATTGCCAAGCCTCCTGCTGAGCAGCTGATCCCCTCACTCCAGAAACGTGAGACATTGGCTCATAGAATGGGGACCCTTAGGAAGCACCAGCTGCCCTCAGCCTCAAGGCGGCCTGTAATCCTCCTCTTCGTTAGGATGGTCTTAATCCTGAAGAAGAAACCTTCAGGAAGGCCTGCTGTCCTTTTCAGGGAGAGCTCAGATGAAGTCTCCGTGACACCCTCCCACATAGGGTGGGGGCAGAGCTCCTCACTCCTCCAGCAACATCTAAACTCAGGCTTCTAGGGAATGTGACCTTGCCCACTCTCATTTGCATGCCTCACCCGTGGCCCATGGGGATATATATGCAGATCAGTCTCTAAAATGGCAGGCACTGTGCACAGAGGGAAGCATGCAAGTCATTTGTAATCCACCTCATTTCAAAAACCAGAGCCATGATGTCACAGCACTGAGAAGGGGCTCCAGACCCGTGTGGAGCCAAACAGAACCAGCTGCCTGTGGAACACGGCTGGCCCCATGGAACAGTGCCTTGCTCTTCTGCTTAACATGGACTTGAATAAGAATACAAGATGACAGCTTGTAAAGCTGTGAGTGTATGTGCCTATGTGAGGAAAACCGAGTGGAAAAATTGCCCCGAGGACCCCAGAGGTGGAGGGAAGGGGTTGGGCTACCCTGCCGGCCCCGGGTCTTGAGTTCATTTCCCCACACTGAATACTGCTCTTGTGCTGGGACAATGAAAGGACAGGCAGGTAGCAAGAGACACTTGAAAGTGACAGGACTGGGATTAAAACATGGAGTCATGTTGGGAGCCTGATGCTGCATGTAACGGAGAAAGAAAGAAAAGCCACCCTGACCGGTGGTTCAGTGATAGAGCATCAGCTCAGTGTGTAGATGTCCCAGATTCAATTCCCAGTCAGGGCCACAGGAGAAGCGACCATCTGATTCTCTACCCTCCCCTTCCCCTTCTCTCTCTTTTTCCCTCCTGTAGCCAGTGGCTCGATAGGTTCTAGCATGGCCCCAGGCACTGAGGATAGCTCGATTGGTCCAAGCGCTCAGCCTCAGGTGATAAAAATAGCTTGATACTCAAGCATTGGCCCAAGATGGGTTGCCAGGTAGATCCTGGTCAGGGCACATGTGGGAGTCTTCCTTACTATCTCCCCTCCTCTCACCTAAAATAAATAAATAATATAAAGAAGAAGGAAAAGAAAGAATAGCCTTTGCTTCCTCTCCTTTTTGAGCAACTCTCTTATCTGTGGGTCCTCAGACGCTTCTGTTTTTACCTCTTTGGCTGGGTGGGCTCTTCCCCATTGTTCCAGCCTTCTCCTTCATGCTGGTGGCTCTCCAAGCTTCAACAGCAGCCTAGACATCCCCATGCATCTCCCATTCTGCCTGTATCTCCAAAGTCCAGCTGTCAGCACCCCTAAACTGCCCTTCCCATCCACTTCCCAAAACCCACTTCTCTGTGTTCCCCACTCCCAAGAAAGTCCTTATTTAAAGACAGTGTTCTGCAGCCTAAGAAATGATTACAAGCCATCATTCTGCCTGCTCCCAAGTCTGTCCCTGGATCAGGGTCGATGCAGAACAGCCGGGTGCCCAGATCAAACTGTTCTGATCCCCAAGGGAGGGGGCTTGTGCTCTCAGCCTGCCTGGAGGGCTGTTGGAATGAGCAGCCCTGTGAAACCTCTGGCTGTTGCTGTGCACTGTTTTCCTTAAAGATGTTGCTCATCAGGTTCTGCAGCAGCCTTTTTGTGAGGACCCAAGAGAGAAATGTCCCTCGGGTTTAGCTGAGCAGAATTAGCTGTCTTCATCCTGAGTGAGGAGCCGGCCCTGGTCCTGTAAATTCTGTATCATGAGTGCAGAGAGCTCTGAGCTGACCTCAAGCAAGCACATGGGAAGACACAACAGTATGTGTTTTCTGCTGACACCACTACTAGCCATGTTATTTATCTACTTATTTTTAATTTACATGATCTTATATTGTTGCATATACTTAGTTAAGCCTCCTGTAAGATGGGATATAACAATATAAAGAAGTATACCCGCCTGACCAGGTAGTGGCACAGTGGATAGAGCGTCGGACTGGGATGTGGAGGACCCAGGTTCAAGACCCCAAGGTCGCCAGCTTGAGCACGGGCCCATCTGGCTTGAGCAAAAAGCTCACCAGTTTGAGTCCAAGGTCGCTGCCTCGAGCAAGGGGTTGCTCAGTCTGCTGAAGGCCCGTGGTCAAGGCACATGTGAGAAAGCAATCAATGAACAACTAAGGTGTCGCAACAAAAAACTGATGATTGATGCTTCTCATCTCTCTCCCTTCCTGTCTGTCCCTGTCTCTCTCGCGCACGTGTGTGCTAAAAAAGTGGGGGTAGGGGAATTTATTTTCATTTCATAACAAAAAGTCTGCAGGTGGGCAGTAACTTTTCTCCCATGGTCACTAGATGGCTGCTGCAGCTCCAGCCACCACATCTGAGTTCAAGACAGCAGGAAAGATGGAAGGGACAGTACTATAACTTTTAGCAAGAAATCAAAACTTTCTCTTAACTGCCACCATCCCCCGCCCAAAACAGAGCTCAGCTTATATCTCATTAGCCAGAACTGTTGGCATGCCAATCCTTAGCTATTGGTGATGGTGTTGGGGAATGGGGAAGTGGGTATTTCTGAAGAAATTAAAAAAAAGTATTGGGGATGAGAATAGGTGTTGGGATTACCAATAAAAATATCTTATGCAAGGAATACAAAATATTAAAGCAGCATCCAGGGATACAGAGAGATCCAAAGAGGGAGACACACCAGCCAAGGTGGGCTGACTATGGTGTTGGGCCATCAGAGCAGTCACACAGTATCTAACCCGTCAGTTCTTCCCAAGTACCTTCTTAAACTTCCCCACACTTTATATGTGGGAATATATGTACATGTACAGCTTATATCTTACTTGATATGTTGGTTTCACAATGGATAAAATGTTTTTGACTACTAATATTGAGGCGTATTGGCTTTTGACAGATGTTTTACTTAGTGAGGGTAATGTTCTTCAACCTGGTCAGGTAGGAGGGAGAAGCGGTGTTGTGTCACAGAGCAGCATTCAATTGGTTGGCAAATTACTCAGGAAAGGAACTTAAACTTCCACAGCCTCAGTTTCTTCTCCTGGCGAAGGGCATCAGCGTCCACTCTGCCCACCTCAGGGGGCGACAAGCCCCATGAGAGTGAGGACACAGCAGCAGGCCTTCAGGTCGGTGCGAACGTGGTATCTATTGCACATGGGGCCCACCACATGGCTGTTCTCTGGACCTGAGCCTTCTCAGGGTTGGACACTGAGATGGAAGCAAGGCTACGTTCCCAAATGGAAGCTTTTGGAATATCTTCTGCAAAGTTCCTCATGCTCCGACCATGGGGTAATCCTGTCTACTGATTTTACTGATCCCCCAACCCCCACCGCCAGCAGTTTGATCCTGAGGAACATCCACCAAAGAATGGTTTCACTTTTCTAAATTAGATTTCAGAAAGGCATGCATGCCACTGTTTCCATGAGTAACATCAGAAGAATAAACCGGCTATGGGTCTTTTCCTAAGGTGTTTTTCCGATGAGATACGCAACTATTATTATTCCAAATTTAAATGTGAGGGAACCAAGTCTCAGTAGGAATGTGTGTTTTAAGCACAATTGCCCAGAGATGGGCTTTCAAAGGCAGAGCTAGTCTCAACTCCAGTCAGAGGGCTAAAGGTAAGTTCATCAGCCTCACATTTCTCCTGGTGCCTCCTTCTTATCATACCTTTAATCTCAACTCTTTGCTTGGTTGAACTGTGAGTTTTGGGGCCCTGATTGTATAGGTGAGGAAACTGAGGCTTAGAGATGTGAAGTGGCTTATCCATGATGCTACGGGGGATTCATGATGGGGAGAGACCTGTGATGAAAGGAGACCTGCGATGGAGGGAGACTTGGAGTCAGGACTCTCCTGAGACAGAAGCATTCCAGTTTAAAAGAGGTTGTGGGGGCCCTGGCCGGTTGGCTCAGTGGTAGAGCCTCGGCCCGGCGTGTGGAAGTCCCAGGTTCAATTTCTAGCCAGGGCACACAGGAGAAGTACCCATCTGCTTCTCCACCCTTCCCCCTCTCCTTCCTCTCGATCTCTCTCTTCCCCTCCTGCAGCCAAGGCTCCACTGGAGCAAAGTTGGTTGGGACACTGAGGATGGCTCCATGCCTCTGCCTCAGGCGCTAGAATGGCTCTGGTCACAATGGAGCAGCTGCCCAGATGAGCCTAGCATAATAGTGGGATTGCCGGGTGGATCCCAGTCCGGTACATGTGGGAGTCTGTCTGCCTCCCTGCTTCTCACTTCAGAAAAATACAAAAAATAATGATAATAATAAAAATAAAGAGGTCATGGATTTCTGATCAAGGGTTTGGTCCTAACTGATAAATGGAAGGCACAGGTTCTTGGCCAGGGTCTGCCCTTCGTGTCCATCTTACCGTTCATCTCTGGACCCCAGGTCCTTACCCCTAAGTTGACAAGGTTGAACTGGAAACCCTCCAAGTAATTTTTTCTGCGATTGATTTTCTTCTGTGAGTAGAGTTACAATTCACCATCTTTGACTATTTTTGGCTCAAAATGATGTGGTTTCATAGTATAGAAGAGGAACTTATTGCAAATTTATCTTTAAAATGTTTTGAGGTCATTAAAGGAAAATTGAGCTCACTGTTGCCTTGCAGAGCATTTAATGATATCAGCCCTGCTGGACAGAGGAGGCTGGAGTAAAGTGGAATTTGGACTCAGAGGTGCATGAAGGTCCAAGACTCCTTCTCCCACCTTCTGTGAAGGGGAGACCACAGCCCAGGTCCAAGGTCACCTCACTCTAAGAACAACACTGAGCATAAAACTGTATTTCCTACATTATTGTACAGTGCCTCTCCTAGGATGGCAAGTCATCATTAACATATATTTTGGTGTTATTCCTATAAAATTAGCGACCATGTGTATCAGCAATGCAAACCATTTTCTATGTGGTCATATTTAGTTACTGGTACTGCTCGGTGATGCTTGGTTTTCAGCCTGTGGAAATAAATCGTCAAATACCACTTCGTGATTAAAAACCTTTGAAACCAGGAATAGCTCTGCTTTCACAGTAATTCCTTGTGGTAAATGTCCTCTTTTAGAAAATAAATGCTGAGCAAATTGAAGTCAGATCATTTTTTCCTCTCCTGCTAAAATAATTGCGTGAGTAAGAGATGATTCCAGTTTGGAGATGGATGCTAGCGTTATATATTTGGGGATGTTCGCATAGTTAATCTTTAGCACCCTTACGCATCCTCCTCTCCATCTCAAAATATGTATTTTTCTCAGGGTGAGAGCTTAAGTGGTATGCATCCTCCTTTAATCTTAACTTTCTTTAGCTCTCCCTTTTTTTGAGATATTAAGTGCTCAATTATATATGTGTACACACACACACACACTGCTCACAAAAATTAGGGGACATTTTATCACTTCATATTCATTTTGAAATATCCCCTAATTTTTTTGGGCAGTATATATTAGTAGCTATTGCATCTCCCTTTTTCCTAGTTTGGGGTTCTAATTCTAGTTGTATGACCTTGGATAAGTTAATTCTCTGAGGCCCAGTTTAAAAATAAGCAATAATGACCCTGACTCAATGAATAAATAGTGTCAGCTTGGCATATGGATGTTCTGGGTTTGATTCCTGCTCCAGACACAGAAGTAACCATCTGCTTCTTTCTTCCTTCCTCTCTGCTTTCTCTTTCTCTCCCCCTGCTGCAGCCAGTGCAGATTGGTTCGGAGCGTACCCCCAGGGGCTAAGAATAGCTCCGTACTCCAGCATGAGGTTGCCAGGTGGATCCCAGTCTGGGCACATGCAGGAGTCTGCCTCCTATCTCCCCTCCTCTGGCCTAAAAAAAAAGGGGGGGGGGAATAGTGATTTTATCCCACAGGGCAGTTATTGTGGGAATTATATGTGAAAGTTACATTTTAGGGTCCTGCCTGGCACACTATTAGCTCTTAGTAGGTGCTCTTTTTCCCAGCTAATTATCGTTGTTCCATTTTAGCGCCTGGAATGCAGTTGTCACTTTCCTCTTACTGAAACTTCTGTTGGAACCAGCTGTCTACTCCCTGATGCCCAGTTTCTTCCCTGGTTTTGTTGTTATTTTCCCCCCACACTCTTTCCTCTATCTTTGTGAACATTTTTAGAAATCCTATTGGAAAGTCTGTTTTCAGTGTGTCCCTTCGTCTGCAACTTGGGTGAACACCCCGGTTGTGAGTGCTGGTGCTGGCTCCTGGGGTGGTCCCTCCCCCATGCTCTTCAGTTTTGGGGTGTGGGATGGTTTAGCAGGAGCCCTCTCGCTGGAGAGACCCACCGGCCCTAGTTCAGTAGGAGTGCCTGGGGGAAGACTGCTAATTTACCTTTTGGAGAAGCAAGAGTTTTCCCCAGGATTTGACCATGATTAGGGTCTCAGTTTTTTGAAGACACCATCAATTGAATAGCCTCCCCCCAGTTTATAAAGCTTCCAGCTCTGTGCAGAGAAACAACTTAGACCCGGTTCCCTTTCAGCCAGGAAGTGGTGGCTACAGTCTCAATCATGGACTGTGTTAAAATTGCATTCGGATCTCACCCCCACAGGATTGATTTAGGTCTGGTGCCTCTGCAACATCTGGCTTTATGCCAGTGTAGCATTCTGACTTGGCCTTTCCTCTTTATTTATGATGCCTCAGGTTTTCCTTTTCCTATGCTGAATTTGGCTTAGTGAAACTTTTGGGTGTGTCTATGTATTTTATCCGGTTTATCTATGCATTTGGAGCAGGAGGTGAATTTGTTTGTTTGTTTGTTTGTCTGTCTGTTTGTTTAATATCACTTAAGCTTCCTGTAATCAGGCAAGAAGTGCTGGGCATTAAAGTGAGTGGCTTTTGCTAAGAGATACACAGGTTTCCAGGTTCACTAGAAGATCAGCAGAAACCTCTTTTTTGCTAAACCCAGATGCTTTTTTTGAGTCTTGGGATACATAGATTTTTTGTTGTTGTTGTTGTTGTTTAGTATTTTAATAGTTGTAAACACAAAAAGTGTCAAACAGAATGTGAGTTCCCAAGCAAAATGCCTAGGTAATTCCTGTTTGCCTTATGTTTGCAGTTCTCCTAGAGGCCAGCACAGAATCGCGGATGTAGATACCTGTAGTTCCAAGAGGGTAAAATTCTTGATACTTGTATTAAGATCATGTTAAATGTATACAATTCAAGAGCATGGTTTGCCTTTCAACTTGGTCCAGTTTTCTTTTGGGAACTTCAGAAACATATTAAAGAGCTTTATAAGTGACTTCCACATTTTGAAGTTGATTTATTTTTATTGCTTTTGCAAATGGGATCTGTTCTTCCATTCTATCTTCAACCTGGTTATTGTTTGCAACTATGAAAGTTACTGACTTCTGTGTAATTTTTCTACTTTATTATCTTCTAAAGTTGTTTACTAGCTTGATAGTTTTTAAT
Organism: Rhynchonycteris naso; assembly: GCA_037038555.1. Classification (NCBI taxonomy): domain Eukaryota; kingdom Metazoa; phylum Chordata; class Mammalia; order Chiroptera; family Emballonuridae; genus Rhynchonycteris; species Rhynchonycteris naso. Next base: position 121,671,497 of record CM072999.1, on the reverse strand, counting down.
TATTTTTCCTTTTGACTACATAACTGTATCATCTACAAATGGTGATAATTTTACCTTCCCCTAATCAATATTTTTAGATCTAGTTTCTTCTTCTGTTCTAATTATATAGGCTACTACTTCTAGTGAAAAGTTAAATAAGAGTTAAACCTTTGTATCTTTGTCTTGTTCTTGACAACTGAGGATGCCATTGGTATTTCTTTCTTCAGCATGATGCAAGCTCTTGGGCAGGGATAGAGCGACTGTTACCGTGTGATGCGAGTCTTCTTATATCATTGAATGTTTTATCAAGAATAGATGTCACATTATGATTTCCTTCTTAAACTTACTAATATGATAAATTATTACTACAGTGGCTCCTAATGTTAAACTGTCTCCATTCCTAGCATCAACTCCACCTGATTAGGATGCATTATTCTTTTAATATCTTGGATTCTGTTTATGTTATGACTTTGTGAAATGAACATTTATTCAGAGGAGCACAGGGTGCCAGATGATGAACTGTAGTTCCTCAAGAGACCACCAGATAAGTGAAAATGGAGAGGTTCATTACTCCAAGGTCCTGGAGGGAAGTCAGCACCCCTCTGGGGCCATATGGGGGTCCAGGCAGAGTGCAGACAGTGAGAGGCAGAACCAGGGCACATGCCTTCTTTAAGAGTCCATAGGTGGAGTGCTTTGGGGTTCCCAAGCTATGGCCTGACTGATCAATTCAAACTAAAGAGTAGGGTTTAATTAAACCCCATGGGGTTCTTGTCTAATGTGTATGACATACAGGTGCTGGGGGGCAGGAGAGGCTGTCGATCACAATGGCTGATGGGAACCTTATATCAGAAACTTCCATTTGCATGTGACCCTGAGGCTGCCTTGCTGTGTAGGGCATGTGATACCATGAGGAGGCTCCCGTTCATTTGAAATCCCTGAAGGCCACTTGGCCAAACCAATGGATGCCTGGAAAAGTTTTGCTAAACCGTCAACAGTTGGTTCATATTTTATTTAGAATTTTTGCTTTAGTGTTTGTAAATGATGGTCTGTGACTTTCGTTTTGAAATCTTTGTTGCATTTTGTTATTGCACACACATACACATCAGAAAATTTAGAAGTTTTTGTTTTATTTCTACATTCCAAATAGTTTAAATTGCATTGGGGTTTTCTGTCCTTTGAAATTTGGTGGAAATCCTATAAGGAAAATTCGTTGCATCTGGTGCTTTTTAGGAGATGAGATTTTTTTGTCAACTTTCCTCATTTTTCCCCCATGGAAGCTGTTCTGTTTACATTTTCTTTTTTTCTGCAGTCTTCGTCTATTTATTTTAGGTGTATTATAGTTTATATATAGTTTAGGTATATTTTCTTCAAATATTGTCTATTCTTCTAGGTTTTCAAATGCATTTGTTTTGAGTTTAGCAAAGTAGTCTTTTTCGGTTCTTTTAGTTTGTTTATATTTGGTAATTATTTCCTTACAATATTTCTTACTTGTATATTTACTGTCTCCTCCCTTTTTTCTAAGTTAGGTAGCAGATTAACTATCTCCCCACCCCCCAAAAAACAGCTTTTACTTCTTTTTATTCTACAATTTTCTAACCCACCAATATATATTTTTATTTCTATTAATTCCTTTCTTCTGCTTGTCTTTAGCTTGTTGTTTTCTTGTCTAACTGAAACTGTTCAAATCTGCTGCAGTTGTGGATGTACAGTGGCATGTGTTCGGAGTGTCCCATCAGTGCCTCTGCCCCGTCATCATGTGGGTGGCTGTCATTCATCTCTAGGAATCCCACAGAAAGCTCATGGGAACAATATTTCCTAGTTCTTGCATATTAAAAATTGTTGTTCTATGAAGAAGCAATCAAGGACTATGCAGCCAAAAATATAGGAAAAGAAGGTATTTCAAGACGGATTATTATGGAAGAAGAGTGTCACAGAGTAGAGGTGTCACAGAGCAGAGTTGTGACAGGGCAGGGGTTTCACAGAACAGGGGTGTCAGAACAGGGGTGTCACAGAGACAGGGTATCGCAGAACAAGGGTGTCATGGAGCAGGGATATCACAGAGCAGGGGTGTCACAGAACAGGGGTGTCACAGAGCAGGGGTGTCACAGAGCAGGGGTGTCACAGAGGAGGGATACTATAGAGAAGGGGAGTTAGAAAGGAAGGGTTTGGAGAAGTGGGTCAAGCAGATAGCTGTGATTAGTTATATTATTTTTCTGCATCTTGATAGTGTGTATAGAATTTGTCAACTTAAAAAATTTCCATTGTTGCCCTTTCTTTGCTCATTCTAAATAATGTTTGTCCCTAATTATATAAATAAATAAAACGGTGTCTTATTCATCTTTAAAAGGGACCCCCAAACTGTATAAGCTTCAGGCCCATGATGACGATCTACTTGAGGCCACTGCCCAGCTCTGTCCCCTTTCTGCCATGACTGGTCACCTCGGTCCCTCAGGGGTGCCAGTCACCCCACCGGGTACCATTCTGTGGAATCTGCTGCCCCTCAGCTCCCCTCCTCCTCCCCTTTCCTCCTACTCTTCTCAGCCCTGCCTTCTCCAGAGCTCTAGAGAAAATGTGTTTGTTCTCTGTACCTCTTACAAAAGTGTGATGTTTGTTTCTTGGTTTTGCAGAAATGGAGGATAGGAAGTTTTTCCCTTTGGTCTTCAATTTTGGATTATTTCCACAAGCAAGAAAAGATGAGTGCTGACTTGTACAGCTGTATTTGCACTACAAGTCTGTTCCTGTCATTTTAAACAATTTTTTTTCTATTTTAAAAGTAAACACACACACATTATGGAAAATTAGAGTCCTAAGAAAGATTAAAGGAACCACACTCACTGTCAGAGTCCTTCGCACAGTTCTAGTCCCTTTTCCATGCTCACACATTCTTCTCCTACAAACAACTGATATTACTCTAAACCAGCAGTTTTGTATTCTGATTTTTTCACATGACCGTTTCCCCAAAGCACTGAAAAGGAAAAAAAAAATTGTAATAGCTGCATAAAGTAAGCTAATTTACCATTTCTATATTGTTAGACGTTTAAGCGGTTCTATTTTTCTTTTCTAAGTGAGAAGAGGGCAGATAGAGATACAGACTCCCACATGCGACACAACCAGAATCCACTTGACAACCCCCATCTGGGGCTCATGCTCTACCCATCTGGGGCCATGCTCTCAACTGAGATATTTTTAGTGCCTGGAATGGAGGCTCCACAGAGCCATCCTCAGCACCTGCGGCAGTGCACTCAAACCAATTGAGCCATGGCTGCAGGAGAGGATGGGGCGGGGGGGGGGGGGGGGAGGGGGGAGGAGGGAATAGCAGAGTCACTTCTCCTGTGTGCCCTGACCAGAAATCAAACCTGGGACTTCCACACGCTGGGCCAAAGTTCTACCACTGGGCCAATCAGCAAGGGCCAGGTGATTCTATTTTTATCAGCATCATAAATTATACTACACTAGTTGGCCAGCTATAGTCCATGGCCAACTCAGCCAATTTTTGTACATAAAGTTTTATCGGAACACCGTGTGTTCATTCGATTCTGCATTGTCTGTGACTGGTGTCTCCCAACAGCAGCAGACTTAAGTAGCTACAACAGAGACCAACTGGCTTGCCAAACATGTAATACAGATAGTATCTGACCCTTCACGGAAACAGCTTCCAACCTGGTTGTGCTGCAGTGGCCATCTCTCCATGTTCATTTTTATACATGTGTGTGTTTACTTTTGCCATTTAAACCCAGAGAACAGGAGCCCCTTGGAACAGCTCTGTGGCATTTGCCAGCTGCCCACTGGAAAGGCCAGTTCACTGTTCCGTGACTAGAGTCTGCAAGTTTGTCCTTCTCCCCACACCCTTGACAACACAGGGTATGATCATGGGTTTTAATTTTTTGTTTGCCTGCCTTTGATGACTGATGAGGTGAAACGTTTCTACACAATGGTCACTTCCGTTTCATTTTCGAATTGCCTGTTCATGTCCTTTGTACAGTTTCCTGTTGGAGTGTTGAGTTTTGTAATGCCAGTGGTCAAGGCCTGGCAAGTTCACATTGGATTTGGGCAGATGGTAGAGAAACTGAGGAGCCAGAAAGCGTTGGGCCTCTCCCATTTAATAGTCTCACAACAATGTATAAGCACACAGGCAGGGGAACTGCTTCTCACAGCCACAAGCGAACAAACAGCAAAACGGCCCCTCTCAATGGCAGGCAGGTAGTCCACCATTCGCCTGCTGTAATCCATCCTGAGCACAGGCACCCACAGCCTTACACGTACCACACACGTGGCTCTGCCACGAGCTTACACCCTAATTACACAAAGTGCTTGCAGCCAATGAGCCAGTGAGCAAGCCTGACACAGCTGTTTTCCCAAAAGATTTTTGTGGTTTTTTGGGGGGAGGGGTTGTTTTTGTTTTTATTTTTTGTTTTGTTTTCAGGATCTATAAGACATACCTAAATGTTAAGGATATTGTGTAACTGACACACTGGATATTGACACCTTTGTCTTTTTTCAAAACAGGGTGCCGTGAGCATCCATGGCTAAATGGCTGGCATGCCATGGGTCTGAGGCTATGTGGCAGTTCTTAGGATCTCAGGTTTTGTTATGAAGGGAAGCACATTTTTTGGGGGAAAGCAAAGGGCCTGGCTTCACCTCCATGAGCCAGAGAGAAAAAAATCTTCCAAAAAAGAAGAACCAGGGAAATTTAGGAATCAAAGCCCTCTTCCCTTTCTACCCCCAGGCCCAGAGTTTTCCCAGGGTCTTCTTCAAAGTAGAAATACTCCCCGTTGTTCCTAAACTAGGCCCTAAGTCGATTCCATACCCATAGCACTTGGTAGCAGGACTCTATTCATGTGTGGCAAGCATTATTCATGAAGCATGCCACGTGTAAACCCTCTGCCCTCCTGTAACGTCTTTTTTTTTTTTTTTTTTTTCTGTAACGTCTTTTTTATGTTCCTCAGAAACTGTGGAATAAACTATTGAAAAAGGGTTAATCACTATAATGCGTAAAGTAGCCCTTGAGAAACCACACTGGCCATTAAACATCCCAAATAACATTTTGTGAATTCAGGTGGGCGTCTTGGCAGGGAGGAGGCAGCAAGAAGGTGTTTCTGAACCACATGGCTGTTCCTCATGTCTTAAAATAAGCAAACCTACTTGGGTTACTCAGAGGAAAAAATGGGTTGGAGAGACCATAGTAGGTCTGCATAGAAGCACAGCCACCGAGCCAGCCTCCCTCTTGCTCTCTGTGTTGAGTGCAGGAGGTGGAAGCAGGGTCCGTGCAACAGCTGGGGGTTGGACACTTCCCTGTGAGACTGCCTCTTGTGAAGCTGGGCTGATGAATTGGTGCTTCATCCTATACCTCACTCTTATATTCCATTGATTTTTAAAATAATTTTGTATAATTTCCCCTGAGTTAGAACTGGTGCCATCTCATACTTAATAATAATCTGTATTTGGCTGTTCTTCCCTGGTGGCTCGGTGAATAAACTGTCGTCCTGATGCACCGAGGTCACAGGTTCGATCCCCAATCAGGGCACTTACGAGAAGCAACCAATGAGTGCACAACTACATGAAACAGCAAAGTGAAACAATGAGTTGATGTTTCTCTCTCTCTCTTTCTCCCTTACTCTCAAATCAATAGAAAAAAATTTCTAAATAATAGTAACCTGACATATTTGTATAGTACCCCATAGGTACCAAGAGCTTCCTTTATGTGATCTTTATCATTTGCAAGGCAAATGTAGGTATTACCCTCATTTTATAGCTGTGTAAACCAGGGCTCCGAGAAGCTTAATATATTGTGTGTGAGCTGTACGGCTAGTATGCATCAACATTAGTATAAAGTTTTATCTTTTTCTTAAGGACTCCGGGAACTTCAGCGTGAACAAAGAACACAGTTTGGTTGCCCTGACATTGGCTGGAATAAGCTCTGTCTTAAGGACACAGCTTCTTTCTCCCAGATGGCAAATCTCTGTTGTGCTCACACTGTAGTACCATCTACTCTGCCAAGTGTTTTGCACAGAAGATCTTGGATCAACCACAGCTGCCATGTGAAGGAAGGGTTACCACCATCATTACCGCTGGGGAAGGAGGGCTCCAAGCGCTTACCTTGCCTGAGAGCACAGCCCAGCTCATAAGAGGCTGCACTGGGCGTGAGCTCAGCCCTGTGTGGCCTGGGACTGGCATTCTGCTAAAGTGTGAGGCTCGGATTGTGTGCGCCAGCAAGGGTGTGGCTATACTGGCACCATTGATCCGAGATTCCTAGGTCACAACATTGCTTTAGGTGGCATCCGACTCCTGGAACAGCCAGATGTAATGCAACTTTTTATTTTGTAGAACCTTGTGGGTTAATTTTGTTTTTGTTTTTTTTGAGGATATTACTCTTACCCATACAGGGAGGCTTTTAAAATGACACCTGAAACCTTGTAAATGAAAAAGTTTAGGTAAACCTATTTCTCAGGTTCCACTTACTGCTCATATATATATATATATATTATTAATTCTAATGGGGTGACACCAATAAATCAGGGTACATATGTACAATGAAAACATCTCCAGGTTATCTTATCATTCAATCGTGTTGCATACCCATCACCAAAAGTCAAATTGTCCTCTGTCACCTTCAATCTGGTTTTCCCTGTGTCCCTCCCCTCCTCCCTATCCCACTCTTCCCTCCCTCCCCCCATCCCATAACCACCACACTCTTGTCCATGTCTCATATTCTCAGTTTTATGTCCCACCTATGTATGAAATCATGCTGTTCTCAGTTTTTCTTTTTTTCTGATTTACTTATTTCACTCCGTATAATGTTATCAAAGTACATCCATTTTGTTATAAATGATCCGATGTCATCGTTTCTTATGGCTGAGTAGTTTTCCATAGTATATATGTACCATAGCTTTTTAATCCACTCGTCTTCTGACAAACACTTGGGCTGGTTCCAGATTTTCGCTATTGTGAACAATGCTGCCACGAACATGGGGGCGCATTTCTTCTTTTCGAACAGTGCTATGGTGTTCTTAGGGTATATTCCTAAAAGTGGGATAGCTGGGTCAAAAGGCAGTTCGATTTTTAATTTTCTGAGGAATCTCCAAACTGTTTTCCACAGTGGCTGCACCAATCTGCATTCCCACCAGCAGTGCAGAAGGGTTCCCTTTCTCCACATCCTCACCAGCAGTTATTCTGTGTTGTTTTGCTGATGAGTGCCATTCTGACTGGTGTGAGGTGATATCTCATTGTGGTTTTAATTTGCATTTCTCTAATAATTAGTGATGTTGAGCATTTTGTCATATGCCTATTGGCCATCTGTATGTCCTCTTTGGAGAAATTTCTATTCATTTCTTTTGCCCATTTTTTGATTGGGTTGTTTGTCTTCCTGGTGTTGAGTTTTATAAGTTCTTTATAAATTTTAGTTATTAACACCTTATCAGACGTGCTGTCGAATATGTTCTCTCATTGTGTGGTTTGTCTTTATATTCTGTTCCTATTGTCTTTAGCTGTACAAAAACTTATTAGTTTGATATAGTCCCATTTGTTTATCTTACCTTTTATTTCAGTAGCCCGTGGAGATAAATCGGCAAATATACTGCTGCGACAGATGTCGGAGAGCTTGCTGCCTATGTTTTCTTCTAAGATGCTTATGGTTTCACGGCTTACATTTAAGTCTTTTATCCATTTTGAGTTTGTTTTTGTGAATGGTGTAAGTTGATGGTCTAGTTTCATTTTTTTGCAGGTAGATGTCCAATTTTCCCAACACCATTTGTTAAAGAGGCTGTCTTTGCTCCATTGTATGTTCTTTCCTCCTTTGTCAAATATCAGTTGTCCATAAAGCTGTGGGTTTATTTCTGGGTCCTCTGTTCTGTTCCATTGATCTGTGTCCCTGTTCTTATGCCAGTACCAGGCTGTCTTGAGTATAATGGCCTTATAGTAAACCTTGATATCTGGAAGAGTGATACCTCCTGCTTTATTTTTTCTTTTTAAGATTGCTGAGGCTATTCGTGTTCTTTTTTGGTTCCATAAAAATTTTTGGAATATGTGTTCTATATCTTTGAAGTATGTCATTGGTATTTTAATTGGTATTGCATTGAATTTATAAATTGCTTTGGGTAATATAGACATTTTAATGATGTTTAGTCTTCCTAGCCATGAGCACGGTATGTGCTTCCACTTGTTTGTATCTTCCTTGATTTCTTTTATCAATGTTCTATAATTTTCTGAGTACAAGTCCTTAACCTCCTTGGTTAAATTTACTCCTAGGTACTTTATTTTTTTGGCTGCAATAGTGAAGGGGATTGTTTCCTTAGTTTCTTTTGCTGATATTTCATTGTTGGTGTATAGAAATGCCTCTGATTTCTGAGTATTAATTTTATATTCTGCCACCTTGCTGAATTCATTTATAAGGTCCAGTAATTTTTTGACTGAGACTTTAGGGTTTTCTATATACAATATCATATCATCTGCAAATAGTGACACTTTTACTTCTTCTTTTCCAATTTGGATGCCTTTTATTTCTTCTTCTTGTCTGATTGCTGTAGCTAGGACTTCCAGAACTATGTTGAATAAGAGTGGTGAAAGTGGGCAACCCTGCCTGGTTCCTGATCTTAAGGGGATTGCTTTTAATCTTTGTCCATTTAGTATGATGTTTGCTGTCGGTTTATCGTAGATGGCCTTTATCATGTTAAGGAATGATCCCTGTATTCCCACTTTACTGAGAGTTTTGAGCATGAATGGGTGCTGGATTTTATCAAATGCCTTTTCTGCATCTATTGAAATTATCATGTGATTTTTGTCCTTCCTTTTGTTTATGTGATGAATCACATTGATTGATTTGCGAATATTGAACCAGCCTTGCCTCTCCAGAATAAATCCCACTTGATCGTGGTGTATGATTTTTTTCATATATTGCTGGATCCGGTTGGCTAATATTTTGTTGAGAATTTTAGCGTCTAAATTCATCAGGGATATAGGCCTATAATTTTCTCTTTCTGTTGTCTTTGCACGGTTTTGGGATCAGAATTATGCTCGCCTCATAAAAGGAGTTTGGAAGTCTTCCTTCCTCTTGAATTTTTTGAAATAGCTTGAGAAGAATAGGAGTTAGTTCTTCTTTGAATTTTTGATAAAATTCACTTGTGAAGCCATCAGGCCCAGGACTTTTCTTTGTTGGGATTTTTTAATAACTGTTTCGATCTCATTTGTTGTAATTGGTCTGTTTAGGTGTTCTGATTCTTCCAGATTGATTTTTGGAAGGTTATATGATTCAAGAAATTTGTCCATTTCACCAAGATTGTCTAATTTTTTGGCATAGAGTTCTTCATAGTATTTTCTTACAATGCTTTGTATTTCTGTTGTGTCAGTTGTTATTTCTCTACTGTCCTTTCTAATTTTATTTATTTGAGTCCTCTCTTTTTTTTCTTGGTGAGTCTAGTTAAAGGTTCATCAATCTTGTTTACCTTTTCAAAGAACCAGCTTCTGGTTTCATTGATCCTCTGTATTGTTTCCTTAGCCTCTATGTCATTTATTTCTGCTATGACCTTTATTATTTCCTTCCTTCTACTTGACTTGGGTTTTATTTGCTGTTGTTTTTCTAGTTCTTTTAGATGCAGGGTCAGGTTGCTTATTTGAGCTTTTTCTAGCTTCTTATGATATGCCTGTAGTGCAATAAACTTCCCTCTCAGTACTGCTTTTGCTGTGTCCCATAAATTTTGAGTTGATGTATGCTCATTACCATTTGTTTCTAGAAACTCTTTTATTTCTTCTTTGATCTCATTGTTAATCCATTCATTATTTAATATCATGCTATTTAGTTTCCAAGTGTTTGAGTATTTTTCAGTTTTTCTTTTGTGGTTAATTTCTAGTTTCATGGCATTGTGATCAGAGAAAATGCTTGATATGATTTCAATCTTCTTAAATTTGTTGAGGCCTTTTTTGTGTCCTAACATGTGGTCTATCCTAGAAAACGTACCATGAGCGCTTGAGAAGAATGTATATTCTAGTGCTTTAGGGTGAAAAGTTCTGAAGATATCTATTAAATCAAGTTGATCTAGTGTAACCTTTAAGTCTGCTGTTTCTTTATTAATTTTCTTTCTTAAGGATCTATCCAGTGTTGTTAGAGGGGTATTGAAATCCCCTACTATGATAGTATTGCTGTTAATCTCGCCCTTTATATCCATCAAAGTCTGCTTTATGTATGTCGGGGCTCCTATATTTGGTGCATAGATATTTAAATAGTTATATCTTCCTGTTGAATTGTTCCCTTTATCATTATGTAGTGTCCTTCTTTATCTCTTACTACTGCCTTTGTTTTAAAGTCCATTTTGTCTGATATAAGTATTGCTACCCTTGCTTATTTTTCATTTCCATTTGCATGTAATATTTTTTTCCATCCTTTTACCTTCAGTCTATGAGCATCTTTTGTTTTAAGGTGTGTCTCTTGTAGACAGCATATGTATGGGTCCTGTTTCCTTATCCACGCAGCTACCCTATGTCTTTTGATTGGATCATTTAATCCATTTACATTTAAGGTTATTATTGATATGTAGTTGTTTATTGCCATTTTATTCTTTAAAGCTGTATTCTTCTTTTGCTCTATTCATTCCTCCCTTTAAACTGTTCACAAGAGGCCCCTTAGTATCTCTTGCAGAATTGGTTTGGTTTTTATGAATTCCTTCAGGCTTTCTTTTTCTGGGAAGCTCTTTATTTCTCCTTCAATTTTAAACGTTAGCCTTGCTGGATAAAGTGGTCTTGGTTGTAGGTTTTTGTTCTGCATTACTTTGATTATATCTTGCCATTCCCTTCTGGCCTCAAGTGTTTCTGTTGAGAGGTCCGATATCATCCTTATGGGGGCTCCTTTGTAGGTGATAGCCTTTTTTTCTCTAGCAGCTTTTAAAATTTTTTCTTTATCCATTAGCTTTGGTATTTTAACTATGATGTGTCTTGGTGTAGATGTTTTTGGGTTTCTCTTTAATGGAGTTCTGTGTGCTTCTTGAATGTGTGGAGTGTTTCCCAGCCTTAATTTAGGAAAGTTTTCTGCTATGATTGTTTCCCAGCCTTAATTTAGGAAAGTTTTCTGCTATGATTTGATTGAACAAAGTTTCCGTTTCCTGTCCTCTCTCCTCTTCTTCAGGCACCCCTATGATGCGAATGTTGTTTCTCTTCATGTTGTCACAAAGCTCCCTTAGAGTTTCCTCACATTTTTTAAGTCTCTTTTCCTTTTTCTTCTCTGCTTCTGTGCCTTTGTTTATTGTGTCCTCTAACTCGCTTATTCGATCCTCAGCGTCATCCATCCTGCTTTTAATTCCTTCCATTGTGGTCTTCAGTTCTGATACTGTATTTGTCATTTCTGTCTGATTCTCTTTTATTATTTCAATTTCATTTTTTATACTTGTTATCTCTTTGTTTAGGTGTTCATAATGAGTATCCATTGTTGCTCTAATTTCTTTGAACATCCTAACTATCATTATTCTAAATTCTGCTTCTGGTAATTTGGTTATATCTGGTTCATTCAGGTCCTTCTCTGGGGATTTCTCTTGATTCATTTGGTTTGCATTCCTTTGCCTGCCCATTTTTTCTGTGTATAAGCAAGTTGTGGCCACTGGAGTCCTGTAGGTGTTGCCTTGTGTTCTCTAGGTGTGGTCTGTCTGCAGGCCCCCCTCCCCCTCTGCTGGTGCCTAGGGTGGTTGGGTATGAGTGTTGCCAGCGCCGGCCCACTCTGGCTTTTGCTGTGATTTCTGCCTCTCCTCCATGGGAGGGGCTGTCACTGAAGCCACAAGACTTAGCACCAAGGGTAGAGGTGAGCACCTTTGCTCAGCTGCTGACCCAGCCTATTTTCGGACTTCCGCCCAGAACCAGCAGTCGGAGCCTGCTCGCTACAGTTCCGCGGGTTAGCGGGGCTTTTGACGTGCTCTCAGCTGTAAGCTTTTGCCCGTCCGGAGCTTTAGCCCCGCCCTCGAGGCCTGGGCCCTTCTGCGCAGGGTCGGAAATCAAGGTTTATTGGGGCGGGCATGTTTGCTGGCTTCTGCTCAGCTGCGTACTTCCGCTCGTCCTGGACTCTACCCCGCCCCCGCGTTCGGAGCCCGCTTGTGCACGTATGAATGCTATCCGGGGTTTCTCCGGCCGGGTGGGGATAGTAGTGTGGGCTCCGCTGCGAGCTTCCACTTGTCTCGGGGTCTACCCCGTTCCCGCGCTCGGAGCCTGCTTGCGCACGTATACTGGCCAACCGCGGTTTCTCCGGCCCGGGGGGTGGGGGGCTAGTAGCGTTAGCTCAGCCGCGAGCCCCTGCCTGTCCCTGGTCCTAGCCCAGTCCCCGCGGTCAGGGCCGGCTTGCGCAGGGCCTGCCCGTTCCTGGCCTCCCACTTTGTCCCCGTAAGTGGGATTAAAGGCGGGCCCGCAGCTTCCGGACCGCTTTCGCACGTCCCCTCCGACCCTCTGGGCTAGACCGATCTCCCACCAGCTTGGCCTCTGCCCTCGCCGACAGAACCGCCTTTCAGCGTCCTGTGCCCTGAACCCTTAAGCAGCCCTCAGCAGAGTAGGAAGGGACCTAATACTCCACACTGTAGGCCTGGGAGCTCCCTCACTTGTTTCACAGCTCAAAACTGTCCAAATGCCTCTTCTAGGCTCTAGGACTGCAGGCTGGGGCTTGGTTCCTGGGACCCAGGTCCCTCCCTCTCCGCCAAACTTTCCTCCCGCCCCGCGGGTCTCTCCGGGCTGCCGTTTGCTCCGGGGAGCTGGGCAGCCCTCTTCGCGTTTTCGCTATTCCTACCAGTCTCAATGTGGCTTCTTCTGTGTTCCTGGGTTGAAGAGTTCACTTAGTTTAGTTCATAGTTGATTTATCCAGATGATGGTTCTTTAAATTGAGTTATAATCCACTTTGCTTCTGGGAGTTGGAAGTTGGTACGTCCGCCTACTCCGTCGCCATCTTGCTTCTCTCCACTTACTGCTTTTATTTACAAACTGAACTTGGGAGGAATGTGTTAATTATAATAAAATAGATGAACACCCGAATTTTAAAAAAACGTACCGGGCTCCTCTCTGTCCCCATTGTTTCCTTTTTAGCCTCCCCGCTGCCCAAACTGGGGAAACCTATACCCTCAATGTGCGGGAGGTCCCAAGTCATGTCAGCCCCAGAGTCTCATTCCCAAGGCAGCATGAAGCATAAGCAGCTCCTGAGCCAACAGGACACCAATATTTTTAATAAAATACTTTTATAAGCTTTCAAGCAACCTAAGTAAGTATTATAAAAAGTTTCCTCTTTACTCTTTCATCTCCCAGCTCCTTCTCTCTTCACTGCCACACCAAGGACCTCCTCCCCCTGCAAAAGTGTACTGTCTGAATCCTTACCCATGAGCGAATTCAGTATTTTTCTTTTAAGCTCTATTTCAGCTCAGGAAGAAGCATGGCTTTTAAAAACCATTACCAAGTCAAAGCCCCATCAGACGCAGACAGAAGCCCCCATACATTGAGGTGAATTATTTTCAGTTCTTGATTTCATGCCAGCACTGGTGAAATTTCACAGCTGGTTATTTAAAACAAAACACACACACAAAAACCCTGGGGTCAGGGTTTGTGCTATTTCTATCACAAGAAGCAGGAGGAATAAAGTACCCTAAAGATACAAAAACATTTTGTAAATCAATGGGGTTTTGACAGTGCTTCTCCCTTGGTGCTTGGAGACAATTTATGTGCCCCGATGAAGTGCTGGTGGAAAGACCTCCACTGGCTGCTGCTTAATGGTCCATGCTCCTCCCAAAGTATTGATACAGCTGACCCGGCAAGGGCCTGCGGTAGCTGAGGCAATGTGGACAATGTACTACTTTTCAGAAAGCAGGGGTGAGAAATGGTATGAGTGACCCAAGTCACGGTTTCCTTGAAAGGTAGAAGCCGTTAACAATTCCAGTTGACAACAGCCAATGGCAGCCCAGATTTGCTTCACTAACTATAAACGTGAATCGTTGGTTAATTTTGAGAGTGCTAAAAGGGAGCACTCCCTCCTACTGCTTGGGGTAATTCCAGCTCTTGCCTCACCTACCAAGATTCAGGACAGGGACGGGCCAGGAGCCAGCCTCTCCCAGGGCAGGTGTTGGCCCTCAGCTAAGGAATGGACTTAGAACATCTTATTGTCATTAGCTGAAGGTCCTCAATATCCAGTCTCCCAAAAATAACACTCTAAAATAAAATACTAAAAAGCATAGTTTCTTTTTGTTAGTTAGAAATATGGTATAGGAGAAAGCAAAGCATTTTTTTTCTTTACTCAGGGGAATCAATACCCAACAGATCCAGCAGGACATCCCCACCTGAACTGTCATTTTTCCTGTGGGAATCTGAGACGTCCTCTGGTTAAGTTGAATTGAGATAACTTAGGGATGGATACTGCTACCTGTCAGTAACTTGCCTGGAATACAGCTTTTACTTCTGTTTTTTTAATTTTAATTTTTATTTCTTCTTTTTCCAAGTGAGAGGAGAGGAGATAGATGACTCCCACATGCACCTCGACCAGGATCTACCCAGCAATCCTTATTTGGGCCACCGCTCTGCCCATCTGGGGCCATGCTCGCAACCAAGTTCTTTTTAGCACCTGAAGTGGAGGTCTTGCAGAGCCATCCTCAGTGCCTGGAGTCAATGCATTCTAATCAATTGAGCCATGGCTGTGGGAGGGGAAGAGAGATAGAGAAAAAAAGGGGAATAGGGAGGAGAGGAGAAGCAGATGGTCACTTATCCTTTGTGCCCTGAGGATCAAACCCAGGATATCCACACACCCGGATGACACTCTACCAATGAGCCAACCAGCCAGGCCACTTTTGCTTTCTAATGTTACCTCATAGTATAAAAGAGTAAGTTTTCCATATTAAAAATGAACTCTATAATAGAAAGCTATTGGAATGAAGCCGTATATTAATTAGGATTAGTATCCTTTGCAGAACAGAAGACTCAGAGTGACCATTGTGCTGTTGCAAAGGTGGTTTTGTTCCCTTTCACTTTAAGGATGTCTGCATGTAGGCAGTGAGACCCCTGGGTTCCTGCCTGTCCATTGTCCTCATACTATACAGTTTTCATCCAGATTGCCTCCCTCAGGCTCCGCAGGGGCTGCTGGGGTTCTGGTCAGCAGGAATGCATTGCAGGCAGCAGGATGAAGAAAAGGCAGAAAAGCAACGAGCTACCACTTGATCCTCTCTTAAGGAACTTTCCCAGAAACTACAACTACCGCCGTCACCCCTAGCAACAAGAGAGGGTAGAAACTATAGTTGTTTGATTGGGCACATTGAGGCATGGCTTTAAAACTAGAGCTCTGTCCTAAGGGAAAATGAGAGAATGAGTAAAGGTAAGTGACTCAGAGTCCTTGCCACGAACACTATCAGAGAAAGGAAATTACTGGAGCACAGCCCTGACCCCCTTTCCACTTGGGGCGGCAGCAGCTGGAAGTGAGAGGAACCACTCCAGGAGCATTTTCTGGAAGCTCCATGCCCTGAGCAGGGTGGTGAGTTAATTACCAACATGGAGGAAACACATTGAACACTGGGAACACTTCAGACTTTCCACCAGCACTGCTGGTGCACTCTGACCCCAGAGGGCATCTTGCAGAAGGAAGGGTGTTTTCCAGGTCCTGATGTTTTTGCACCCAAAATACCTTTCTGTGGTAAGAATACAGTTATGCAAATCCGAATGTTCTCTAGTGCTGTGTTAATGAGGAGATAAGAAAGGGAGTAGGGCCATGTGCATGAGAGTATGTATGTGTATAAAATAGATATTTTAAAGTGCTTACAATATTACTTCCTTGTTCAAGGAGTCCCATCTACAGCAGTCAAGTTTAAGCTCTTAGGCCTGAAGGTTTCAGGGGAAAGCTCTGCTTTCCAAACGAGCCTCCCTGAGTTCTGCGATCCCATGCTGCTGCAGTTGGTAGCAGTTGTTTTCCATCTGCTTATCAGCATACACTTGTCAGTCTTTGAATATAACCATAGGACCATAAAGGTTTCTCATTCATTGTTTAGGTATAATGGGTTTTTATATGATGGACTAAAAAAGTAAGTAAATAAGAAGTTTTGACACCCTGAAAAGTAGAATATATTGCTTCAGGATCATCAACTCAATGTGGATGGCAGATAGAATGTCTGGTACACACCAGTGGGATTTTCAGACTGAAGACTTAAACATTTTTGGGTTAAAATTATATTTGAAGGAAAACTTCATTCTTTACAAGGGAAAGGTAGGGTGTAGGTTGATACTTATAAAGATTTAGGGGCTTGTCCTAATGGTATGGTATGAAGCCATCATGAGTTGGTGATAGAAATCTAATAGCCACTCAAAAACATTTTTTTAAGTGAGAAGAGGGGAGATACAGAGACAGACTCCTGCATGCACCCCAAGCGGGATCCATTTGGCAACCCCTGTCTGGGGCCGATGCTAGAATCAGCCAAGCCATCCTCAGTGCCAGGGGTTGATGCTCAAACCAATCAAATCACCGGCTGCAAGATGGGAAAAGAAAGAGAGAATGGGGAGAGAAGCAAATGGTTGCTTCTTCTGTGTGTCCTGACTGGGTATCAAACCTGGGACTTCCACATGCAGAGCCAACACTCTATCCACTGAGAAAGCTGGCCAGGGCTAGCCACTTAAATTTAATGATTAAGTAGTTTTTTTAACTAATAGAAACCCTGCTGCTGGATTATATCACTGAAAACAATATTAAATTTCATAACACTGACTAATCAGAAAGATTCCATGGGAATAATCCGTGTAGCATTGCAATTTATCATGCTTTAACAGGGGGAGCAATGTATTCTTCCTGAGAAAGCTGATTACTTCTCACCTAATTAAAGTGCCAATATTTTAGACCCACAGAACCTTCCCGCCATTTATAAGTACTTTAAATGTATTTCAGAATATTTTACATTTCTTCACCCCAGTTGTGCCACCCACCTTACTGAGAGTGGTTGGGGTCCGTATTTAACTGGCTCTTGCTCTCTTTTTTCTAAGCCCATAGCTCCTCTTCTAGTTCTCTGTCCCGCAGGACCTCTCTAGGGCCATTCCCACTCTCATTCCTATTACCACCCCTGTCCAGGTTTAATCACTGGTTCCTAGACATTGGGTGGCCACCAGGGGAACTCCCCCTACCTCTGATTCCCACCTTTTTCTTTGAGCCTTTGCAAAGCAGCTAATAATCTTGGTAAGCGTGACTTTGGTCCTCTCATCACCAGGCTCAGGCATACTCATTGGTATTGAATCAGCAATGGATGAACTGCTTTAGCGTAGCACTGAGCAGGTGGGTCCTGCCTTTTCCAGCTTCTTATTTCCACACACAGACCCTTCCCTCTGGTCTGATCAGTTCATCTCCTGGTGCCCAGAGCTGCGGTCCCCTCTCTGCGGTTCTGCCTCACAGAGTCCTTAGTGCTGAGAATGCCATGCTGTGTCTTTACTAAGTTCCATCCTCCCCTCAAATCCTGGCGGGGAGCCTCTTCCCTTTTGCTCTTTCTATCCAGAGAGTAGTAGTGGTCTCTCCAGCACTGAGTTGTTGTGTTTTTGTTTTTGTTTTATGACAGAGATAGAGAGAGACAGAGAGAGAGGGACAGACAAGGACAGAGAGACAGGAAGGAAAGAAATGAGAAGCATCAATTCTTCGATGTGGCACTTTAGTTGTTCACTGATTGCTTTCTCATACGTGCCTTGACCAGGGGGCTACAGCAGATGGAATGACCCCTTACTCAAGCCAGCGACCTTGGTTTCAAGCTGGAGAGCTTTGCTCAAACCAGATGAGCCCACGCTCAAGCTGGCAACCTTGGGGTTTCAAACCTGGGTCCTCTACATCCCAGTCTGACGGTCTATCCACTGTGCCAGTGGATAGACCATCAGGCTCCAACACTGAGTTTTTAAAGCACATAGCATTCCAGACAATTGTTTTTTTGCTATGTCACCATGTATAGTAGTTCCGCCTCACCCTTGGTTTCACTTTCTGCAGTTGGGGTGACCCCATGATCACCTGCAGTCCAAAAACATTAAATGCAGAATTCCGGAGATAAACAGTTCATACATTTTAAATTTGCACTGTTCTGAATAACATGATGGAGTCTGACACTGTCCTGCTTGGGGTTGGAATCACACCTTTGTCTGGCATCACCACACTGCAGAAAGTACCTGCCCATTAGTCACTTAGTACCCATCTTGGTTATCAGGTGAGTTTTAACAGTATCACAGTGATGGTGTTCAAGGAACGCTCTCATTTTACTTAGTAATGCCACATTCACAATGTTTTTATTACAGTATATTGTTGTAGTTGTTCTATATTATTATTAATTCTTATTGGTAATCTGTTACTGTGCCTAATTTAGAAATTAAACGTTATCATAGGTAAGTATGTACATGGTGTACATCGGTTTCTCTACTGTCCATGGTGCCATTGTCCACTTGGGGTCTTGGAACCAGTGGTAGGATTCAGGCAATTCGCACCCATTCTACAGAACCAATACCTAATTTTTTGTTGAGTTGGCAAACCAGTTGTTAAATTGGCAATTGGAATCAGAGTTTTCTCTAAAGTGGGTGCCTAGGAAGTCACCCAATGTGGAAACCACAAATTTACATTTCTTACTCTTTTTTTAACATTCATTTGTGCAACAACATATAATAGTCCATAGGTGAAAAAAATTTCAAGTGAGGATGTCAATCAAAAAACAATATGGAAATATCTTAAATAACAGTTTTATTGTTTTTTGTCGGGCATTATTTAATATTTTTTCGTTAATATTTTAAAACTCTTATAATCTATATAGTTTTGTGTACCTCTTATTGTTCTTATTTAAGTATTAAATACACAAAATAATAAACTACCTTTTAGTATATCTTTTTTATACTTAAAACGGTCATTAGGGCAGATAACTGGTGTTAAATTATTTGAACCCAGCACTGCTTGGAACGTATGCCCCATGGATAAGGGGACAGCTGTACTGTGTTTTCCATACCTTTATCTTATAAGCAAGTTGAGGACCAAGTTTATGTTTTAGGTGTTTAGCAACAACATTCTTTGTATTTAATAAGATTGTCATTGATGATGAAAACGTATGAAGAAAAAAAAATCACCAAAGCTGTGGCTTTTTTCTTTCACTCTTTTTCTTTTGGAAGAGGTGGGAGGAGAAAAAGCCGCTGACACACATTTGGCACTTCCAGCACCAGACACTTTCTGCGTCTGATTACTCTCGGTGTGCACTTGTGACATAGGTGTGGGTTTTCTTATTTTTTAGAGAAAGATGCTGAGACTCACACTCCATAATTTCAGTTAGAAAGGTCACACAGTAAGCACACGGCCGAGTCTGCGTTTGCTGTAAGGGGCCTTGCCTGACTCCCAAGCCTGTGCTCTCTTTTCTCATTCTCATTCTCATTCTCAATCTGGGGTCCTTCCCCTCCCCTCCCCTTTTCTCTCTCCTTCACGCTGGCGTTTGCCAACTCCACCAATCTGAGCTGTTGACTATCTTCATACCAGGGCTAGGTAATAAGCCAAGGTCATTACTGGCCTTTCTTTGGAGAGGGTATTTTAACAGGACAAAGGTATATGGTGACTGAGTTCATGGAACCATCAGTGTCCTCAGACTTGTTAGCCTCTTTCGAACATCAAATTGCAGGTAGGTGTGAATTTAAAGATGCAACTCACCCCTTCCATTCTGAACCTCCAGGACCCATTTTGTTTCTGTGTCATTGAGCTGTCTCTGTGACCTCCCCTTCCCATGTCAGCCTCCTCTATTTAGTACATGTTACATCATTTCTGCCACCAAGGAGAAAGCAAATCACACTGAGAATTCTCCTGTTTAACTAGGTTTAAGATCTGCCCAGGAATGTGGAACATGTTTAAATATAAAACCAACAATGAGGACTTTTGACATTGATTGATTTTAGGAATAAAGTAGAACTAATCCACGATACCAATCTCATAGAGAAGTATTTTCATAAAATTCCAGAACATTTGCAGGGACTGGACCTTAATAACAGCCCCTGTTGTACAGGGATGAATAGCGTGCTCGTTAGAGTCGATATAGTTCCTGAAGAAATGGTGTATAATCGGGGCAAATTTATGTGTATAGGTTTGGGAGATATTTAGAGATGTTTGTATAAAATATGGGGTCAGTCCAGAAAGCACTTAAAAATACATCTCAATACTTTCTACACACTGTTGAAATTAACTAGGAGTACCAAAGCCCATCAGAATTAAGGTGGGTGAAATGAACAAAAACTCTGTGAATTGATGTGATAGGAAACAATTTGAGGTCATCATGAGTCACAGAGGAACAGGCACGCAATGTCTCTTCCAAAGGCAAGGACGAAGGACATTTGAACAATTATAAAATCTATTTAAAAAGCTTCAAACTTGAAATTAACCATGTACAATAAAGTGTCAAGTTTTATTTTAACTTCACAAGTTAGAGAAATGAAGAAACTCTGACAGAGGCTAAAAGAGAACAAATAGGACAAAAGTATTGAAAAGTAAAATGTAAGAAGAGTTGAAACAGTTGACTTGAAAAACAATAGATTGGATCATCATGTATTATGTATTGGACAGAGACAAGATGTTCCACAGCGGATGATTTCAGGCACCTGTCCACTTTACCTAGAAAAAGGGGAGAAATGGTTTAAGTGAGAATTGGAGAGAGAGAAAACAAATCATTTTTATAAATGAGGTCTTTCTGACAAATGGCCAAATATTGGAGTCCTCACTCCTGAGGCTATGGGTGCTGTTACATCCATCCTGTGGGTCAGGGGCCACAGCAGATGCTGCCGTCGGACTCAGAGTTTGCAGTCGAGTGAACTTACATACAGTTGAACTTACTTAGTATATGATATATGGATGGATGGATGGATAGATAGATAGATAGATAGATAGATAGATAGATAGATAGATAAATAGATAGATAGATAATATAGCTGTAGTATTTATGTGTGTGTGTGTGTGTGCGTGTGTATATACTGATACAGTAAAAGTCAAGTGAATGTATATACAGTTCAGAACAGCCCTGGTTACCAAATGCTATAGGAGGTGAGAACAAAATAGCAACATGCTCAGGTGAGCTTTCCCTAAGGGTGCTTTCTGAGGTTTACTAAAATTCTAGCAAACCATAGCCAAGAACTCATTTTTTGGTAAGTTCTACTGTCACCATAACATTGGTGTGAGCATACTAGGCGTGGGGTGGGGAGAAACCATCTTGGAGATGTGATACCAAGACAATGATTGAAAAGTCCTGATGCTTCTCGCCTGTGGTCAGCATTTACGGGAGTCAGGTGACATAATTTCCCATTCCTGGCAGGTGATCTCAAGTAACTTTTGCAGTTATACCTTTTGCCACCAAGAAAATGAGTAAGTGTTCTTCATGCCTCTTTTCTTCTTGGCATGACTTGTGTTTCTCTGTAATTCTTGATTTTTACCCTTTTTACCATAAAGAAATGTATATTTCTGTTTTACAGGATTGATGTCTACCTAGTTCTTACCTGACTTCAGACCCTCCAGCAGTTAAGATTTGATTGGCCACAAGTCACAAAAAGTAACAAGTTAACTCACTAAACAGGGCTGAATCCGATCGGGATTTTGTTTTCTTTACATGGCAAGAAACCCTGAGGTAGATGGTCCAGGGCTGCTCTGGGGCTCTATCCTGCCAGGAGGGATGTCAGCTCATCCCACCTTTCTGCCCATTCATCCTCAGCATGAGAGCTTGGTCCTCACACTTGGTGACAGGGAGTCACAATGTGGCTGCCCCTCTTTAGCACTGCGTCTATGTTCCCACTAGGAAGAAGGGAGAGGGCAAAAAGGGGCTGCCAGCATTGTGTCCCCAGATTTTCCAGAAACCCCATGTGGCAATATTCATTGATATTTCATTGCCCAGAACTGTACGTGCTCGCTGTGAGCTGCAAGGGAGGTGTAGGATTTCGGCTATTCACACTGGGGCACCAACAAGGTCGGGGTCATATAGTGATAGTGATGTCACTGTATAGGCAACTGGCAGTGTCTACTCAAGACCTCTAGCTTGTCCTGGCCACTGTCACCTTTACATAAACTCTGCCACACATTTATCTTTCCAGTCCCACCTGCCAAATGTAGCAAACTCTCTCTGCTCAGTCACAGCTCATGACACTGTAACTAAGCCCTATCTTAGACCCAGGCACCCTGTGACCCCTAGTGACCTTCAGCACCCCTCCATGGGATTTCAGTAGCAGCAATCCTAGGGAAGACTTGCTGTGGTCCTAAAAAGTCATGTGGCTTTATCCCCTGGAGTCCTTCCTAGGACCAGAGATGCCCCAGGTAAGGCCTTTAGAGACAGAAAAAGGCCAACCTGTAAAGTTTACACCCACCTGGGATATCTTTCCAAAAGTGGCAGATACCTCCATTCTGAGATTTGCAGCTTTTGAGATACCCGGCTCCCCCTACAAAGATGAAGATATAGGAGGTCCCTGACTGGGGAAGTCAGAGTTCCACTGGTTCACATTAAACTCAGATTCAAGCGGGGCAAGTCAGTCCCTCCATTGTCAATAAGAACTCAGCCTATAATCCAAGTTCAACTTTCTCAGTCAGCCTGCAGCCCATGCCACAGTTGCCTTAGAGGTAAGAGTCCTATCTGGGCCCTCAGAGTGATCTCTGCAAAGACCAGGCAGTGAAAAAGCTGAAAGTCAGTTAAGTATGGAACCCTGAGCTCATGCAAGCGGGGGGGCCCAACCCCCACCCCAACCCCCCCACCGATTTATTCTCTGTCTGACTTTCTCAAGCCCACAGTTCAAGGTTCCACCTGCAGTATCCAACCTCTATGGCCACTAAGATGCCTGCCCCAGAGAGAAAAGAGGAATCCACAGAGCTAACTGAAGGTGCACTGACTTTGCACCCCCGTGGTCCACTGGCCAGCTTTGCTTGCATGTTCTTCAGGCACCTCACATTCAACCCATGCAGAACTGGCTCCTCTCCCCTAAATCCACTCCTCCTGTGGAATTCCTGGGGTGGATGATGTTGCTATTATGCAAATCAGGACCCCCTGCTGGGTCCTGATGTTATATCCTGAGAATTTGTGCAGGTGAATCATCCAGCCCCATGGGGTCTGCCTTCTCAAGACCTCCTTCTCCACTCCCACCTCTCTATTCCCACTGCCCTGCACTGGCAAGTGCTGCTTCTCTTCCATTCTGCAACTGCCTCAGTGGCCTCATGACTGGTCTCCTGGGTCTCTCCTGCTCCAGTCAACCCTGCCCATCCCTGCCATGCCAGAACAGCCTTAAATCATGTCTTTCCTGTTCATGAACCCCTTCAGTGGCTCTGCAGAGCTTCCAAGATCACATGAAGATTCCAAAGGCCACCTACAGGGATGTTACAATCTGCCTGCCTCCACTCCCCCAAGGCTGCACTGGCATTCTCCAACACTCATGGTGTCCCCTGACCCTGCTCTCTCCACCCAAATGCCCCATGCCCACCCCCTCACCTGTTCAGGTCAAGTGTCCCTTCCACGGGGAAGCCTGCCTTCAGCCTCCGTTCTGTCTCATAGTCACACATGGCATCAAGCTCCTGCTTTGTGCCTTGTTCTATGGGTAGGTAACAGGTGAACACATGGGCAGGGCACCTGCTCTTGCTCACTCCCTCGCTCACCTCCTAGGGAGAAAAACCAGACAGAAAGCCTGCAAACACAGGAAATGGTTGTTTGATGAAGGGGAAATGTCAGGAAGTAGATAAAATAGAACCACAGTTTCTAAACTGTGTGCCTGGGAACCTTGGGTGCTGCATGCAGTAAACATACATGCACCATGGGAAATGCTATATATTTTAGGGAGAGAACACATTTGCCAAAGTCTGTGACAGCTTCTGCATTAAGTTGGACCTGACTCCTTATGGGACAGAAAATGAAACTGTCAGGTATTTCTCTGGTCCAAGTTTGCCATGGAAAAGGTGCTGGCACATTGCCATAAACCAGCAAAGTATGGGAGCCACAGAAGTAGGTTCTTGTCACAGTGCCAGGTTTGGCTGGTAGGGGAGAAGCCCTCTCTCAGGGGGAGCTGTGGGAGGTGAGGTTTAGCATGAAGGCTATGGAGCCCTGATGAGGAGACTGTTTTAGACAGTGGAAACAGCAAGTGCAAAGGCAGCAGAAAAGTTCCCCACGTGTTTGAGGACTAGAGAGGCCAGTGCTGCTGAAGCACAGGTGCTGGGGAAGTGCTTGGAGGGAAGGGTCCGCAGGCCAGCAGGAGTCAGGTCAGGGCTCTCCAGCCACGGCAGGGACATCAGGCTTCCTTCTTCAGGAAGTGTTTGCACCCAGACTGTGGTGTGCGCCACTCTTTCATGTCATCCTAGGACCCCGCAGCTGAGGCCTCAAGACCTTGCCCTTCTGTGGAACTGTTCTGCCTTAGAATTGGAAGCCCACCCATTACGAGTGTTTCTGGTCTGTAGGTGCAAACAAGGTACGCCTCCCATCACACTGGGGAGACCCTGACAGCAGAGCGCCATCAGCCCCTAATGGGGGTGCATTTGCACAGAGGGGGTCTGGGCCATTCCTCTCTACTGACCTCTCAACCATTCCCTAGATTGTCACCCTCCAGGGTCATGGCCTAATTTATTGGCTTCTGGGCCCTGAATCGAGCGTTCTGAGGGACAGTCAGCAGAGCAAAGCTGGAGGAGCACTGAGTCATCTTCTGGAGCCAACCCTCCCGTTTTTTTTCCAACAGACAAAAATCATACAAAACAGAAAAAATGCGACCTCTATCTATGCTGTAGTTTCCTAACTCAAGTGGCCATAAAGAACAAGTTCAAGTTGTTGCTCATCGTGCAGCCAGCCTCTGGAACCCAGTTTCTCAGTAAATTGTTGTTTCAGGTGAGCACATGGCCTGGTCTTGGCTTGGGGAAGGAAGGGAGAAGTAGGAAAGAATGGTAGGAAATGAAGGCTTTTCGAGGAGCAGAGAGCACTGTGCCGTAAAGACCCAGCAAGGCGCCTGCTGCATGCCCTTGTTTTGTGATAAGCAAGTCAAGAAGAATTTCACCTTTTTCTTGACTTGAAAGCTGGCAAAGTCACCCGCATAACTTGAGCGTTGGCTCAGGACCCAGCCTGTTAGAAGGCTCTGCAGAGATGGGGGTTGAATGAACAAATGAGGGAAGGAATGAATTTGTGTGTGTGTGTGTGTGTGTGTGTGTGTGTGTGTGTGTGTGTGTGTGTGTGCGCGCGCGCGCGTGCACGCACATGCACGGGGTCATGGCTGCTGAGACAACTAAAGGTTTATTTATGGAGAAAAACTGATTCAAAGGTAAAAGGGCTTATTAATTAAGTCAAATGACCTCAGAAGAAACCCTTTTAGAAGCACAAAACCTAAAGCCATGCATTCATCCCACAAAGTATACTAATATATATATAGGAGATAGGGAAATGGAAAAATGGAGGCAGTGAATAATAAAGCCACAATTATAAGGAGCTTGAGAAGAACTGATTATGTGCTTGATTGTTGTAAATAAAGTTTTTCTCTTAGAATTATTTTAGACTTACAAGAAGTACAGAGGGTCTCCATGGACTGCTTAACTAGTTCCAGTGCTCCCTGCCATCCACACCTCACCTTCCCAAGGTGCATTTTTCAGACTGAGAAGCCGGCATGGGTGTGTTTCTGTTAACTAAACTTGAGACTGTTTGGATCATCAGTTTCCCCATTACTGTCATCATATATATCTATGTAGTCTCCTCTCGTCGGTGACCGTGGCTTCATCTTTTTTGGTTTTCGTGCCCTTGACAGTTTTGAGGAGTGTGGTCAAGCGTGTTGCAGATATGGGTTTGTGTGAGGTTTTCTCATGGTTGGACCGGAGTTATGGGTTTGGGGGAGAGACTGCCGCAAAGGTGAACAGCCTTCTCATCACATCATATCAGGGGCACATGCTATCCACATCCATTCACGGGCGAATATTAACATTGATATATTTAATTTTACCACAGTTGTTGCCCACCCCCCCACCCCCAAGAGAGTAGCGCGGGGAGGCAGACAAGCTCCCGCATGCACCCCACCAGGATTCACCCAGCATGCCCACTAGGGGGTGATGCTGGGCCCATCTGGGGCATTGCTCCACTGCAATCTGAGCCATTCTAGCGCCTGAGGCGGAGGCCATGGAGCCATCCTCAACTTCAGATCCAAGTTTGCTCCAATGGAGCCTTGGCTGCGGGAGGGGAAGAGAGAAGCAGAAAGGGGAAGGGTGGAGAAGCAGATGGACGCTTCTTCTGTGTGTCTTGACCAGGAATCGAACCTTGGACTTCCACACGCCAGGCTGACGCTCTACCACTGAGCCAACTGGCCAGGGCTGTTGCTTTTATCCTAACACATTCCCATCCTCATGGCCAACCTCCCATCCTGTCAGTTCACATTAAGTGTCCTTCCCAACACCCTGAGAACCCTGTCCCTCCACATCTTAACTGAGGCCCTGCTCCCACAATCATTCTCTTGCTTTGGTAGTAACAGTCTCTCCCTTTCTAGAGGTTTGTTGAGTATCTGCTTAAACATTGTCAGATAGTACATGAGGCAGACATGTACTTTGAAAAGATGTTTCTAGGGCTTGGGAAGAGAGATAAGCAATGAAATGCAAAAGTAGATTAAAAATAAAAACAAGATGGGAGAAAAATGGCAGCCAGAAGTGGACAGCCAGATCAAACAGGGCAGGATTTGTGAGTCAGATAGCAACATGGAAAAGCAATATTTTAAAAATCAAAACTTTCCAATTTTAAAATAAAATTTGGAAAAATGGAGGCAATGTGAGTGGTTTGAGTTTGTATAGGAACAGATATACAGATGGAAAAATGCATTTCAAGTAGGTAAGGAGAATTTTAATGAAAACCAAATAACACAGTTATATGATATTGTAAAAGTATGGCAGTTTAGAAAGCGTGAGAAGCCTTTGGCAGCCCCAGTAATGCGTAACTATCAGGCTGGACTTCACGAAGAGGGCCGAGGGGTACAGTCCCAAAGGCTTGGATTTGGGCCTGTTGTTTAATTTGTATAAACAGAATCATTTGGTTGGAGAGGCAAACAACAAAGAAATTTGAAATCCTTCTTTCTTTATTATTATTTAGGTGGATAAAATGGTTTTTATTAGTTTATTTTTGAGGGGGAAATGCATGAACATGTTTTTGAAATGTGGCTTGTGCCGAGTGTCAACTTGAATGTTTTTGTTCACGCAAAAAAAAAGAAAAATCATTGTGCACCTTCTCTGTTCAGACGTGGTATCAGGGGCTGGTTCGTTCCCACAAGGACTTTGTGGTTTCATTAGTGCACTGACATTTGATTCCTTACCTCTCATTTGTATTTCTGCTGGCTTAGGTGTTGGGAGTCAAAACTCTTCTGCAGGCAGTCCATGTCCTCACGCTCATTTCACCATGTGTTTGTGAGAAGAGCCGCACATGAACAGGTAGAGACAGAAAATCTGTCACTGTAGGTTGGCTCTACTGGGTTTAATAACTGCCGTGCCAGCATGTCCAGGTTGTTTGTGGTGGCTTGCCTTGTCCACACTTTGCTCCCATCCAGCATAAGCACACACACTGGGTGCTCCACCCCGTATGAGAGCATCTGCACTCCCTGGCTGGCTAGCTCAGCAGTAGAGCGTAGGGCCAGCCTGTGGAAGTCCTGGGTTTGATTCCCGGCCAGGGCACATAGGAGAAATGCCTATCTGCTTCTCCACCATTCCCCCTCTCCTTCCTCTCTCTCTCTCTTCTCCTCCCCCAGCCAAGGCTCCATTGGAGCAAAGTTGGCCCAGGCGCTGAGGATGACTCTATGGCCTTCGCCTCAGACACTAGAATGGCTCTGGTTGGAATAGAGCAGTGGTTCTTAACCTTTTTTGAGATACCGAACCCACCAGTTTCATATGTGCATTCACTGAACCTTTTTTTAGTGATAAATAAAATATGATTTTTTTTTTTCCAAATTCAAGACATAGGTATATGTTTTTTTACTGGTGCACAAAATGAGCCCTGCATAAACATTACCTTGCTCAAAAAACAAAACCAACAAAGTGCATGAACTCACAACAAATTACGGTATTAGTTTATTCTGGCCTCCGCGGCAATAGAACCCAGGTTAAGAACCACTGGAATATAGAAATGCCCCAGATGGGCAGAGCATCGCCCCCTAGTGGGCATGCCGGGTAGATCCTGGTTGGGCGCATGCGGGAGTCTGTCTTTCTCTCTGCCTCCCTGCTTCCCACTTCAGAAAAATACAAAAAGAAAAGCATCTACTCAAGGTTATGAGCGTGCTGGTAACCCGCACAGAGCTCTATAGTCCATTTAACCTCAGGTTGTGTTTGGGAAACATAGACCCTACTATAACCCACAGCCCCCATTATCTTTTAATTTTCCCATTTTTATCACTATGTATGCTTAAAGAGCAGGTTGCCTTTCCTGGCCTAAGCTGGCCTGTGGCCTCTGCCATGGCTGGACCATTCCGCCAATGTCACAGGGTTTGTGTTCTAGGCTCTTCTGTCCTGTGACATGCTCTACCCTGTTATAGCTCCTGTTCCTGTGACATCGGTTTGTTCTCAGATGACTGGCAGCGGAATGATGTCAGTATACTGTGCAATGGAAGTTAAGTTGATACATCTGTGACTTTTCCAAGGCAGGGGATGGTGGAACAATGGGAGTAGAATTATAAATTTCAGCAAGACAAAAAAAAAAAAAATTCAGTAGGTTGCTGTGTAGGTGGAGCCCTTAGAGATCTATTTTAAGCAAATTAAAAAGGAATACATGCATAGGGCTCCCCCCGGGAGAGGCACAACTTCTTACCCTCTTGCACTCAGGGACTGCAGGGAGCTGTGCTCCCTCCTATGCCCTCTAATAGCTGCCCCATGGGTCGGAGCTCAGTTCCGTCACCTGGCCTTGGCACCTCCAAGCCCACCACTTCTCTGCCTTTGTACATTTTAATGTCCCTGAGGCAGACTCTAGAACTTTAAGCTTCCTGCTTCAGATGTTAAATTATATCCCATGAAAAAAAATATTCCTTTTTTCTGGCTTTCAGTTACCAAGTTGTGTAGATTTTAAATGGTTGGACCTTAGTTTTCCCATAAACTGTACTATTTTTAAGGGCACTATTATTTTTCAGAACACAGGTTATTTAGGAGTCCATATCGAAAGTCCGTTGTCAGCTATGTGTTTTCCTTTCAACCACCCTCAGATCTTTTTTCTCTGTTGTGTCCTTAGCTGGGGACATGCTTCCCTCCACTGTCCCAAAGTTTGAAAGATAGATGCTGAGGAGAAATGGGGAGAAGTCATTTCGTTTCTAGAAGTTACCTCAATGTATTACCACTGCAAACTTCATTTGCCTCCCTCTAGACCCCAAACTCCATGAAGGCAAAAACCAACTCTTTGGTCTCACATCCCTCATGCCTGGAGAAGAGCCTGGACTCAGCATTGGGATGAGTCAAGTTGTCTATAACAAGTGTCAGAAAGTCAAATCCCTCCCCACACACAGAGGCAGGGTCAGACTCGGACTGTAGGACTTTTAGAGATAGTCTCTGTGGCCCTCCAAGGGTGTCTCTAACTCTGCTGAGTTAACTCCCCTCTAACTCAACTGAGCTAGTTGACCCAGTTAGATCTTCTAGTAACTTTGTTGGGCTCCTCTTTTAAAACAGGGACTAGCAAAGTCATTGCTATCAAAAAATAGAATAGAAACTGTAGTGGGGCAATAAAATTGAAAATAATAGTAGGGGAGCCAGAGAACCCTTTAATTGTCCAACAAAACTGTTTAGACAAGTAATTCAGATGGCTCAGGCTGCGGGAGTTGTGCCAGAGCCCAACCTCAGTCCTCCCTGCTGAAATCTCAGGGCTTTCTTTTGCCCTAGGTGAAGCCATGCCTAGGTTGGTGGCCAGCTATGAACAATGAGTGGCTTACCAAAGGAGGCCTAAGAGAATTCACCTTATCCCTTGGGGTCACTATAGCAATGGGCAGGTGGACTTGAGTTCAGCTTCCAGCAGATATCCAATATGTGAAGAGCTGCTTCCTCTCAGTTCAGAAACTCAGAGTTACCTTGTAGAGGGCCAGACCCTCTGTACCCAGCCTTGCCCTGCTGCCCCATGCACATCCCCAGAGGAGAAGGCACAAGACACAGCACTAGAAATCAGAGGGTGTGCCTGCTAGTACCAGCTGTGTGGTGGGCCTCGCCTCTGGGGACCTGGGGGAGGCTACTCTGCATTCTGCTTCTCAGCTCCCCATCTATGAAGTGAAGAGGCTGAAGTAGAGCATTGAATTTTCTTCAGAGTAATGGTAAGACATTTCCGTGATAGAATTTGTAGCACAGGGAAACATCATGAATGTGCAAAGTATGTTTAGGTACTACTATATGATTTTCTCCTAACATTATATGAAGGACTTCTCTGTTTTGTTTTAAAAAAAATTCTGTGTAATTTGTATAGTTTCTTAAATTTGACAACCCTTTGGTTTCCAAAATGCCTTCCAGTGCAGACATTTTAGAAATCTTTGAGTGATGATACAAGAAAGATGGATTTGTTTTTAAAAAGATGTCTTTCTGAGAAAAAGAGAAGAGAGAGACAGGTAACATCTTTGTGTCCCATGTTGTCACTGTGGGGCATAATTTATTCACATTATTGTTTGGAGACAACCCTTCATGGTTCTCTCATGCTCTTACATGTCTTGCTGAGGATGTCAAGACTGTAAGAGTTATGACTGCATTTTACCTGAGCCATTATTCAGGGTTGTAGTCTCAACCAGCAAGCCTGGGAAATGAGGTAAGAGCTACCCTGGAAGAAAGGGCAGGTTTGCCATTGCTTGCTATAAATACATCACATACCCCACACTCTGTGCTCCTCGGCTGAGTTAAAACCCCTGCATGTGCAACATCTGCCTGCCACCTTCTGCATTGTCCCCATGGATGCAAATGCTCATGTACATGCTGCTTGCTGTACTGTGTGTAATAAAGCCTTTTGTCTCTGACCCAGGGGTCTCACATCTTCTGCCAGTAACACTTTAGCTTGTAAGTTGGGTAAAATCAACAATCAGACCAAATAGTTATTGTTAAACAATGACAGTTGAGCACAAAGACATTTAGACTCCAAGAAGTAAAGCATCTTGCTTAACTACACCATTAGCCCCTGGCCAGTTAGATCAGTGAAAGAGTGTCGGCCCAGCATGTAGATGTCCTGGGTTCAATTTCCATCTGTTTCTCCACTCCTCCCCCTTCTTTCTCTCTCTCTCTCTCCCTTCCTCCGTCCCTCCCTCTCCCCCTCTCTCACAGTGATGGTTCAATTGGTTCGAGCAAATTGGCCCTGGGTGCTGAGGATGGCTCTGTGCAGCCTCCCTCTGAGGTGCTAAAAATGGCTCAGTTCCTGAGCGACAGCCCTAGACGGGCAGAGCGTCGCCAGTAGGGGTCTTGCCAGGTGAATCCCAGCCAGGGTACATGCAGGAATCTATCTCTCTGTCTCCCCTTCTCTCACTTAAAAATAAAAAAGAAAACAAAAACTTTTCACCACTGATTAGTGGCAGAACTAGAAATCAAACCTGGATATGTTGGACTCAGAACCCCCCATTTTATTATATTGGCTGTATCCTCTAGTCCAGGTGTCGGGAATCTATGGCTCGCGAGCCAGATGTGGCTCTTTTGATGGCTGCATTTGGCTTGCAGACAAATCTTTAATAAAAAAATAACAACGTTAAAAATATAAAACATTTTCATGTGTTACAATCCATTCGTTTCCTACCGCTCATGTTTATGATTGTGGGTGGCTGGAGCCAATCACAGCTGTCCTCCAGGACAACACCAAATTTTTATTGGATAATGCCTAACGTACAAAGGTGGTTGTATGGCTTTCACAGAATTACATTTTAAAATATCTAGCGTTCACAGCTCTCTCAGCCAAAAAGGTTCCCAACCCCTGCTCTAGTCAGTAGAAACCACTTGGTATGAAATTGAGAACTTCAGTGGACTCTTCACTAAGAAAAGTCACTGATTCCTAATTAGATGTTGAGTCTGAAGATTCTTTCCCTGGAAAAGCTTACCATCTGTTACCTATTTGGAGGATTCATCTACAGGCTACAAATTGGCTTATTTGATTAAATGAAAACATTAAAACTGGTGGTTGTGGTGTTTTATTGGCTTTAAAAAGATTTTTTTCTCCGGTAGGCTCCAGTGCATAAATACTATGAACCTTCTTTAAAATGAAATGAACACAGTAGGAATCATTCAAATACCCCTATTGGCAGACATTACAAGCTTTCTGTGCTGGAGAAAATAGGAGGTAATAAATAACCCTGGGGACAGGTGTCACCTCTATACTGTAGCAAAAGACATTTTTTTAACCCTTAATTTTTTTTTACAGTAGATTTAGTTCACAGCAGTATTAAGAGGAAAGAAGATAAAGTGATTTCTCACAGACCCCCCTGCCCACCAAACACATTCAAAATAAGGTCCTCCACCAAAGTGTACACATTGACACATCATTATCATCCCAAGTCCATAGTTTGCATTAGGGTTTGCTTTTTATTGATCAAAAACAATAAAGCATTGCCTATTGACAGAAAAACGTTGTGGGTATGGAAGAGCCAGTGAACTTGCTGAACATACTCTCACCCCAGTGGTATCCAGTACACATGTCCTTGGAGGTTGATAGACATGATGATTAGGTACCGGATAAATGTCTTTGTGATGAATGACAACCTTCTGTTCCTCCATCCATTTCCTCCGTAAGTGCTTGCTAAGTGGCGCTGCCAGGCTCTGGGAAACAGACAAGAGCAAACAAGACGGGAGTCCCTGCCCTCATGGGACTCATGTACCAGGGGAAAAGCATAACCAGCAGACCCATAGACCTGGGATGTCAGTGATGATGACTGCTCTGAAGGAAAGCTAGAGG
This sequence comes from Rhynchonycteris naso, assembly GCA_037038555.1. Lineage (NCBI taxonomy): Eukaryota > Metazoa > Chordata > Mammalia > Chiroptera > Emballonuridae > Rhynchonycteris > Rhynchonycteris naso. The sequence goes on along the minus strand of CM072999.1, from coordinate 121,638,732 downwards.
GGAAGAAGAGGCTAGAGAGCGGTGTTGTGGCCACTGCCCTTTTAGATGACGTGGTCTTGGAGGCCCATGCACGGGGATGGCAGCCCAGTGGGAAGGGGGCAAGTGGGGGGAGGATATGGGCACTGGTACCTGGTTGAAGAGCAGACACGAGAGCCAGCTAAAGTGGAACAAGGTTTCTCCACAGCCCAGACTCATTATCCAGTTTAGGTCGGTGGTCTCTCTCTGGACCTTGACTTACCTGTGGCCCGGGGAGAATCCTCATGCATGCAGGCAGCAGGCAGAACCTTTTGCTCCTCATTTACCTTGGGTGGCCATCAAAGAATTAGAAACTTTTTTTTTTTTTTTGAACTGAAAGAAAACATTGATTTTTCTCTCATTCCGGCGCTGGTATCAGAGGATGAGTGTGATGCGTTGGTGGTGTGATGAGTCATGTTTTGTTATTAGAAACTGATTGGGGAAAAGGAGACATGAAACAGGGCTTCTGTTCCCAGTCAAGCCAATCAGATGGACAAGGCGCTAGACCATGGGATGCAGGGGGATTGGGGAAAAGGAGACATGAAACAGGGCTTCTGTTCCCAGTCAAGCCAATCAGATGGACAAGGCGCTAGACCATGGGATGCAGAGGGATGAGAAGGAAGGTAAAACAGCTGTGCTCCTCGTGGGCTATTTATGTGGCTGGTCACCAAGTTGATGTCAGTGGGTGCTTTTATGGGCCCAGGCAGGGCTCAGAATCACCAGTCTCTGTCCCATCTCTTGACTTCAAGGCCTGACAGAGGAAGAATGGACTCCCCACTCCTATTGCAACGTTGGGAGGGAAGATGGGAAGGTGTGGAGACTGTTTGAAGGCCGGGCTCTTCTTACTAAGTTGAACAACACAAATGTCGTTTCTCCTTCCTCCCAGGAAGGAGTGAGAGAGAGAAAAAAGGATTTACTTGCATCATAAATATTTATCATTTGTTGAGTTTATTTTCACGAACGAGTTAAAACGTGGGAAAAACAGACCCCCCCCCCATGCTTTCATTTGAGCTTATGCTTAATTTTGTAACATTAATTCTTTGATCCTTTCTATCCATAAATCTTGTAAGTGACTTTGATTAAATAACACTTCAAATCCAAAATTCTTGTAATGATTGTATTTCTTGTCATGTGTTATACAATTATAATTAGGTTTTCACAAAGCAGGTTCAGATGCCAGCACACTTGGACTACACCCCCACCACCACCACCGCCGGCATGCTGTGGTTTAAGGCAAATTATTTTACCTCGCTAGGTTTAGCCTTAGCATTGATAAGAAATGCTTAGTATTTCACATACATCCCCTGTGGAGACAGTGTTGGGAATTTTATTCAGCTAGTGTTTATGAAGGATCTTTATTGGAGATCCCAGGGAGGGCAGTATCCATGAATATTTTAATATGTAATAGGTGCAATAGGAACTCTGCTGTGTGGACTGTCTAACCAATGTTATACTATGACTTGGTTTTGGCTTCACTTTTCCTACTAAGACTACTGTCTTCTGGCTTTTCTGCAGACTGGGTTCCGCTGTTTCCCCAGCAGCTCACAGATAAGGGTTGTGGCTACGCACAGTAGATAGATGGCAGATTCTACCTACACCCAGCTTGTGAGAGTCATGACTATGTCTGTATAAGATGAGCAGGGATTGCCAGTGTCCCTAGTGTTGAAGATTAATGCAGATCTGTGAAAGGCGGGAACACCAGCTCAGCTCACGAGAATTTGTCAAAACTTGTGGCAAATGACTCTTCATTTTGGTCCCCCCTCCTTACCCCTGTCAGCTTTATTGGTTATACTGGCTGACTTCCGCTGACATGTCTGTGTCACTGTGTTATGTAGTCTGAACCATGTCAGGCTGGCAATGTTTTCCTGCAGCCCCTACATTTACAGTAATGAACATGGTTCAAATATTTCTCACTGCTTCTAAAATTATTTCCCTACAAGAGCAGGAGACCCATAAAATGTGGACCTAGGGAAAAGTGGTAATGAAAACCACGGGTTTTTAAGTTTAAGCTAACATTTAATGTGAGATAAGAACTTCTGATAAATATTGATTTATCTGCCCTCCTATTCCCCTAGGGGCTCAATTTCACAGCTCAGACTGTTAAACAACTGTATTTTATTCTACCAGTACTATAAAAACAACACTAAAATTATTTTCCCTCTCCCTCCCTTCCTTCTTTCCTTCCTTCTTTCCTTCCTTCTTTCCTTCCTTCTTTCCTTCCTTCCTCCCTTCCTTCCTTCCTTCCTTCCTTCCTTCCTTCCTTCCTTCCTTCCTTCCTTCCTTCCCTTTTATTTCCCTGAAGAAATCAAAATCAGCCAGTTTCCTAGCAAGACAGAACAAGTGTGCATGTGTGTCATGACACACCCATGCAGCAAAATGCCTTGCTGTGGCTCTGTCCTTTATAGGGACCTGCTCTGTGCCTAGTCTAGACACTAACTTTTACCTACAACAATAGTTGAAAGTGGACTTTAGGTCCTGGTAAGTTGGTTCAGTGGTAGAGCTTTAGTGCAGCGTGTGGATGTTCTGGGTTCATTTTCCTGTCAGGGCACACAGGAGAAGTGACCATCTGCTTCTCCCCCCTCCCTTCTCCCTCTTCTCTCTTTTTCTCTCTCCCCTTCCCTTCCCTTCCCTTCCCTTCCCTTCCCTTTCCTTCCCTTCCATTCCTACTGCCATGGCTATATTAGTTCAAGCGCATTGGCCCCAGGCACTGAGGAGCCACTGCCTCAGGCACTAGAAATAGCTCAGTTGTGAGCATGGCCCCAGATGGGCAGAGCATCACCCCCAGATGGGGGTGACTGGGTGGATCCCAGTCGGGGTGCATATGGAAGTCTGTCTCTCTATCTCCCTTCCTCTTACTTGGAAGAGAAGGGAAAAATACGGAAAGGGAGGGAGAGTGGGAGGGAGGGAGGGAGAGAAAGAGAAAAAAAAAGAAAAAAAGAGAGAAAGAGGAAGGGAGGGAGGGAGCAAGGGAGGGAGGAAGGCTTTAACTCTGGGCTTTGAAGAGAGCCAGAAGAACCGGTGAGAAGTGACTAGCCCTCCTGGTAGCCACCTGAGCCATCCAGAGCAGCGCTATCCAAGGAGAATGTTCTGAGATGATGGGTCTGCTCTGTGTCTGTGCTGGGTGGTCACTGCCAAACACACGTGGCTATTGAGCACTGGAAATGTGACTTGTGCCACCAAGGAACTGAATTTTAAATTGTATTGCACTTTAATAAGTTAAATTTAAATAGCCACATGTGGCCAGTGGTTACCATATTAGATGGCACAAATGTGTAGTTTCCTAAGGGTTAGCTTAATAATATGTAGACCCCGACACACATACACCTGTAGAATTAAAAAGCAAGAGTAATTCTGATATTACCTGAACCCCTTATCACCTAGAGAATGGCAAGTCCTGGGACAAGTCTGGCCTACCTTTGTAATTGAACTTATTTCCTGCTTCTCTTCTGTGTTCCACCTGGGCACTGTATATCCAACTTTATTGAGATATAATTAATATATTATACAATTACTATCTTAAAGGTGTACAGTTTGATACTTTGTACTATATTTACAAAGGTAACTATCACCACTATTAATTTTGTAACATTTCTAGTACCCCAAACAGATAGCCTGTACCCATAATCCATCACTTACCATTTCTCCTCAACTTTCTGCCCCCCCCCAAACCCTGGCAACCACTAATTAGCCTTCTTCTCTGTGGTTTTGCTATTCTGGATATTTCTTTTGTAACTGGCTTCTTTCACTGATGACATTTTCATGGTTCATCCACTTGTAGAATGTATCAGTACTCCATTCCTTTTTATGACTGAATAATATTACACTGCATGAATGTGCTAGTTTGTTTATCTATTCACCAGTTGCTGACCATGGAGGTATTTTTATTTGTTGCATGTTATGAATAATGCTACTATGAACATTCCTGTGTAAGGTTTTACATGAATGTAAGTCATTTTCCTTAAGTATACACTACTAGGAGTAAGATTGCTGGATTATATGTCAACTCTATGTTTATGCTTTTGTGGAGCTGTTTTCAAAATCAGCTGAGTCATTTCATGTTCAGCAGTGTGTGAGGGTTCCATTTTCTCCTCACCCTGGCTGAAGCTTGTTATTATCTGTCTTTGTGATTACAGCCCCCCAGCAGTGTGGTGGCACCTATCTGAGGTTTTGATTTGCACTCTCTGACAGCAGGCTGCTCTTGGCCCACACATACTGATTCTGCGCAGGCCCATGCTACAGGTGGGTTTGTCCCAGGAATACAGTTTTGCAAGAGAGCAAGTTCCATTTAGGTGTTCATTCAGAAATAACAGAGTTACTTCTGCAGCACAGTTACCACCTGAAATAGGTTGATGGTGTCAACCTCTTTGTGCCCAGTAGATGTCCGATGCAGTTATACTTTCCTGCGTCAGACTCCTAGGTGGGCCTTCTCCCCTTAACACCTCCCTCTGTAAGTCAACATAGTGTGAGCCAGTCCTGTAGGAATACTTTGAAAACTTTCCTATTACACAGGAATTTTCCCCAAAATTCTTCCTCAGACAGGCACAAAATATTCTAAAGATTTCCTTGGAATTGTAATGGTTTAGAGAGCACTAAATATGCAAAGTAAGAATCAAAATGCTAACACAGGGTGAGAATAGAAAGAGGAACACCCAGGTGTGGAAGGCAGTGGCGTTCAGGTGAGTGATTTACCTGCAGGGACAGCACCACCCTCAGCAGTTTCACACTCAGGATTCCTACATTTTTCTTTAGTAAATATCGAGGGCCTGGGTGTGCCTGTCACAGTGCTGGGGGTAGGACAGTGAGACAAAAAGACCTGGTCTTTATTTACACAGAGGTGAGACCGATAGTGGTTGAACAGTCAAATCAGCCATTGTTAAGGAAGAATAAACAGGCTCCCTTCCCCCTTCCTCTTTCTCTCTTTCCCTTCCTCTTTCTCCATTTCTCTCTCTTTCGCTCACTTCCTCTCTCTCTCAAATCAATGGAAAATTTATAAAAAAATAATGAACAGAGACTGAATGATTGACACCGTCTATCTTGTTCAGTCTCTTTCCATGTAGTCACCTTGGTGGAAGATACTCTGTCTTGGCATGACTCACCATCTTGGTATGATTTTCTATTTTTTATTGTTAAAGTGCTGTTATTTAATTTATCTCCTCTCCCCCTCTCTCTCCTCCATGCATCTTTTCCAGGTATAAGTTCTATAAGCAGGTTCTTTCTAGCATCTTAGGAGGTTCAGAGTCTGCAAAAGCAAATTTCTGTCATTACAGTTCCCTGTCTTCTTTGTCTTTCTGTCATATTGCTACTTATCCTTTAAATGCATAGCTCATATACTGCCTTCTTTGGAAAAGGCCACTGTCACTGTCAATGTCCTGGTGGCCTTCAGGAATAAATACTCCATTTTTCCCTGAACTCCCATAGCATCTTATACCTGCATTATAACTCTTCCCATGTTGTATAAGGAAGGTTTTTTACCTGTCGGCTTTTCTTACCTGACAGTGAACATCTCAGAGTAAGGTTTTGTGTCTGTATGCCACAAAACAAAATGAAGGATAAAAATCACATAATTATATCAATAGATGGCGAAAAAGCATTTGACAAAATCTAGCACCCATTTATGGTAAAAATTCTAAGCAAAGTGAGAATAGAGGGAACATACCTCAATGTAATAAAGCCCATATATCACAAACCCACAGCCCACATCAACTTGATGGGCAAAACTAAAACATTTTCCTTAAGATCAGCAACAATACAGGTATGTTCACTTTTACCACTCTTACTTAACACAGTAGTAGGAGTCCTAGCCACAGCAATCAAGCAAGAAGAAACAAAAGGCATCTAAATCGGAAAGGGAGAAGTAAAACTATCATTATTAGCAGATGTCATGGTACTGTATATAGAGAACCCTAAAGCTTCCAACAAAAAAGTACTAGAACTGATAAATGAATTCAATAAAGTAGCCTGATTAAAAAAATTCAGAAATCAGTTGCATTTTTATATACCAATAATGATATATCAGAAAGGGAAACAAAGAAACAACCTCATTTACAATTGCATAAAAGACATACCTAGCAATAAATTTAACCAAGGATATAAAAGGCCTGTACTCAGAAAATTACCAGACACTGAAGAAAGAAACTGAAGAAGATACAAGTAAGTGGAAAAATATATCATATTCATGGACAGGAAGAATTAACATCATTAAAATGTCCATACTACCCAAAGCAATCTATAGATTCAGTGCAATTCCTATCAAGATACCAATGGCATATTTCACAGAACTAGAACAAATATTCCAAAAATGTATATGAAGTCACAAAAGACCAAGAATAGCCACAACAATCTTGAGAAAGAAGAACAAAGTTGTAGGGATCATAGTACCTGATATCAAACTATACTACATGCCATAGTAATCAAAACAACATGGTACTGGCATCAAGAACAGACATATAGATCAATGGAACAGGATAGAGAGCCCAGAAATAAACCCACACCTTTATGGTCAAATGATATTTGACAAAGGAGGCAAGAACATACAAAGGGGTACACACAGTCTAGTCAATAAATGATGTTGAGAAAATTGGACAGATAAGTGCAAAAAAATATAACTAATCTCTTCTTATATCATACACAAGAAAAGAAAATTCAAAATGGGCTAAAGACTTAAATGTTAGACATGAAGCCATAAAAATCCTAGAAGAAATCAGGAAGTAAAATCTCAGACATTTCTCATAGCAATATTTTTTCTGATATATCTCCTCAGGCAATGAAAACAAACAAACAAAAAATTAAAAAATGGGACCACATCAAACTAAAAAATTTTTGCACAGCAAGGGAAGCCATTAACAAAATGAAAAGACAGCCCACTGAATGGGAGAACATGTTCACTGATACATCTGATAAGGAAAAGGACTTAATATCCAGAATTTATAAAGAACTTTTTTTTTTTTAACAGGGACAGAGAGAGAGTCAGAGAGAGGGGTAGATTGGGACAGACAGACAGGAACAAAGAGAGATGAGAAGCATCAATCATCAGTTTTTCGTTGCGACACCTTAGTTGTTCACTGATTGCTTTCTCATGTGTGCCTTGACCACGGGCCTTCAGCAGACCGAGCAACCCCTTGCTGGAGCCAGCGACCTTGGGTCCAAGCTGGCGAGCTTTTGCTCAAGCCAGATGAACCCGTGTCAAGCTGGCAACCTTGGAGTCTCGAACCTTGGTCCTTCGCATCCCAGTCCAATGCTCTATCCACTGTGCCACCACCTGGTCAGGCTATAAAGAACTTATAAACTCAACACCGGAAAACCAAACTCAACACCGGTTTTCCAAACATTGGAAAACCAATTCAGAATAGACAGTTCTCCAAAGAGGATATAAAGGTGGCCAATAGACATATGAAAAGATTCTCAATGTCACTAATCATCATAGAAATGCAGATTAAAACCACAAAGTATCACCTCACACCTGCCAGAATGGCTTTCATCAATAAATCAACAAATAAGTGCTGGTGAGTATGCGGATAAAAGGGGACCCTTGTGCACTGTTGGTGGGAATGAAGATTAGTGCACCTACTGTGGAAAGCAGTATGGGGTTTCCTCAAAAAATTATAAATGGAACTGCTTTATGACCCAGCGATTCTAATTCTGGGAATTTGAAGAAACCTGAAACAGGAATTCAAAAGAATATATACACCCCTATGTTCCTTGCAGTGTTATTTACAATAGCTAACATTGAGAAGCAGCCCAAGTGCCCACCAGACAATGAGTGGATAAAACAGTTGTGGTACATTTTCACAACGGAATACTACTCAGCTATAAAAAAGAAGAAAATTGGGGAGACACAAGATGGCAGCAGAGTAGGCAGATGCACAGACTCCCAGCTCACACCACCAAACTAGATTACAAATTAATTTAGGAACAACCAGTGTGAAAAACCAACTCTGGACTACAAGAACTGCTCTCAAAATCCAAGGAGCAAAGAAGAAGCCACAGTGAGCCTGGTGGGGAGTGCTGAGGAATGGTGAGCCTCCCCTGCTTATAGAAACAAAGAGGGGGGGTGAGGCTGAGAGCCCCAAAAGGCTATCAATCCAAGGAAGACAGTAGAAAATATCACTTACAGCCACTTGCCTGGGGACCTGGGAACGAGGTGTGTTGAAAGAGCTGGCTTGTTTTCCAAAAGGAAAGGGGGAAAGAGAGACAGCCAGTGACAAACAGAGGAATGCATGGGAGGACCTGAGCAGGGGACTAATCCAGTGCTTGAAGCAGCCATACCTGGGGGAGGTGCTGGAGGCGGTCATAGCTGGGGAGGGGTTGATCCTTCCACATAACACAAGACGAAAGTGGTTCTGGGTCAACCTTCTCAAGATATCTCTCCAGCTCCAATCAGCACAAAAAGACACAGCTGAAAACAAGAAGTGGGAAGGAGGGGCAGTAGGTCAGGTATCCATGGAGTCTGAGATACCTCCTCCTACTGAAGCTGAGAAAGCACACTGCCCCCAGAGAGTGTAACTGGCATATCAGGTCTTCAGAGTCCCAGGTTACACCACCACATTCCTGAATAGTTTCAAATAACCCCCCCTGCTGAGATCAGTATACAAGACTACCACTGAGTTAAGAAAACAAACAAATCAAGACTTCAAAGGGGCTCTATTAGGAAAGCCAAATTCCACAGTGGATTACAAACAACAGCTGAAGCCAACCCCGGAAGACCTAGAAATAATACAACTGAAAATTGGAGGCAGACAACACCAAGCCTAAACTCAACCAGCTCTACAAACAACACACCCAAACACACAGACATAATGAGAAGACAGAAAAGTGCAATCCAAATGAAATCACAAGAGAATCCTCCAGGAAATGAACTGAGTGATATGGAAATAACCAAACTTTCAGATACAGAGTTTAGAATAATGATTGTTAGGATGCTTAGGGATCTTAAAACAACAATGGATGGTCATTACGAACACCTAAATAAAGAGATAGCAAGTATAAAAAAGGACATTGAAATATTAAAAAAGAATCAGTCAGAGATGCCAAATATAATATCAGATATGAAGACCACAATGGAAGAAATTAAAAACAGGATGGATGAAGCTGAGGATCGAATCAGCAAGTTGGAAGACAAGATGAACAAAGTCAGGGAAGCAGAGCAGAAAAAAGAAGAGACTCAAAAAGTCTGAGAAAACTCTAAGAGAGTTCTGTGACAACATGAAGAGAAATAACACCGCATAATAGGGGTTCCTGAAGAAGAAGAGAAAGAACAAGAGATAGAAACTTTATTCAATGAAATCATAGCTGAAAAGTTCCCTAAATTGATACAGGGAAGGGTCTCACAAGTTCAAGAAGCACATAGATCTCCATTAAGGAGAAACCCAAAGAACCTACACCAAGCCACATCATAATTAAAATACCAAAGCTAAGTGATAAAGAGAAAATATTAAAAGCTGCTAGAGAAAAATAGGCTATCACCTACAAAGGAGCACCCATAAGGATGATATCCGACTTTTCAACAGAAACACTTGAGGCTAGAAGGGAATGGCAAGAAATATTCAAAGTGATGCAGAACAAGAGCCTAAAACCAATACTACTTTATCCAGCAAGGTTATCATTTAAAATTGAAGGAGAAATAAAAAGCTTTCCAGACAAAAAACAAACAAACAAAAAAACCCCTCAAGGAATTCATTACATTGAAACCAATGCTGCAGGAAATGTTAAGGGACCTGTTGTGAACAGTTTAAAAGGGGAAAAGAATATAGCAAAAAAAAAAAAAAAAAAAAAAAAAGAATACAACTTTAAAGAATAAAATGGCAATAAAAAACTAGATATCAATAATAACCTTAAATGTAAATGGATTAAATGATCCAATCAAAAGACATAGGGTAGCAGCATGGATAAAAAAACAGGACTCGTATATATGCTGTCCATGAAAGACACACCTCAAAACAAAAGATGCACATAGACTGAAGGTAAAAGGATAGAAAAAACTATTTCATGCAAATGGAAATGAAAAAAAGCTGGGGTAGCAATACTTAGACAAAATGAACTTTAAAACCAAGGCTATAGTAAGAGATAAAGAAGGTCACTACATAATGATAAAGGGAGCAATCCAACATGAAGATATAGCCATCATAAATATATATATACCTAATATAGTAGCTCCTAAAATATATAAAGCAGACTTTGATGGATATAAAGGGCAAAATCAACAGCAATACTATAATAGTAGGGGATTTCAATATTCCACTTACATCACTAGATAGATCCTCAAGAAAGAAAATTAACAAAGAAACAGCAGACTTTAAGGACACACTAGATTAACTGGATTTAATAGATATCTGCAGAACCTTTCACCCTAAAGCAGCAGAATATACATTCTTTTCAAGTGCTCATGGTACATTCTCTAGGATAGATCACATGTTAGGACACAAAAGCAGTCTCAAAAAATTTAAGAAGATTGAAATCAAGCATTTTCTCTGATCACAATGGCATGAAACTAGAAATCAACCACAACAGAAAAACTGAAAACTATTCAAACACATGGAAACTAAATAGCATGTTATTAAATAATGAATGGGTTAACAATGAAAGCAAAGAAGAAATAAAAAATATCCTAGAAACAAATGATAATGAACATACAACAACTCAAAATTCATGGGACACAGCTAAAGCATTCCTGAGAGGAAAGTTCATAGCACTACAGGCATTCCTTAAGAAGCTTGAAAAAGCTCAAATAAACAACCTAACCCTTTATCTAAAACAACTTGAAAAAGAACAGCAAGCTAGGCCCAGAGATAGTAGAAGGAAGGAAATAATAAAGATCAGAGCAGAAATAAATGACATAAAGGCTAAAGAAACAATACAGAGGATCAATGAAACCAAAAGCTGGTTCTTTGAAAGGGTAAACAAGATTGATGAACCTTTAACGAGACTCACCAAGAAAAAAAGAAAGAGGACTCAAATAAAATTAGAAATTAGAGTGGAGAAATAACAACCGACACAACAGAAATACAAAATATTGTAAGAAAATACTTTGAAGAACTGTATGCCTAAAAATTAAACAACCTAGGTGAAATGGACAAATTCCTTGAAACATAAAATCTCACAAAAATCAATATGGAAGAATCAGAACACCTAAACAGACAGGTTACAACAAAAGACATTGAAACAGTTATCAAAAAACAAAACCCCTGGGCCAGATGGATTCACTGGTGAATTCTACCAAATATTCAAAGAAGAACTAACTCCTATCTTTCTCAAGCTATTTCAAGAGGAAGGAACAATACCAAGTTCCTTTTATGAGGTGAGCATAATTCTGATTTCAAAACCAGGCAAAGACAAAACAAAGAAAGAAAATTACAGGCCAATATCCCTGATGAATTTAGATGCTAAAATCCTCAACAGAATATTAGCAAACCGGATCAAGCAATACATGAAAAAAATCATACATCATGATCAAGTGGGATTTATTCTGGGGAGGCAAAAATGGTGCAACATTCGTAAATCAATTAATGTGATTCACCACATAAACAAAAGGAAGGAGAAAACCACATGATAATTTCAATAGATGCAGAAAAAGCATTTGTTAAAATCCAGCACCCATTTATAATCAAAACTCTTAGCAAAGTGGAAATACAGGGAACAAACCTTAACGTGATAAAGTCCATTTATGACAAACACACAGCCAACATCATAATCAATGGACAAAAATTAAAAGCAATTCCCCTAAAATCAAGAACAAGGCAGGAGTGTCCCCTTTCACCACTCTTATTCAACATGGTACTGGAAGTCCTAGCTACAACAATCAGCCAAGAAAAAGAAATATAAGGCATCCAAATTGGAAAAGAAGAAGTAAAACAATCATTATTTGCAGATGATATGATATTGTATATAGAAAACCCTAAAGACTCAGTCAAAAAACTACTGAACCTGATATACGAGTTCAGCAAGGTGGCAGGATATAAAAATTAACACACAGAAATCAGATGCATTTCTATACTTGAACAATGAAATGTCAGAAAGAGAAATTAAGGAAACAATTCCCTTTACTATTGCAAAAAAAAAATAATAATAAAGTACCTAGGAGTAAATTTAACCAAGGAGGTTAAAGACTTGTACTCAGAAAATTATAAAACACTGATAAAAGAAATCAAAGAAGATACAAACAAGTGGAAGCATATACCATGTTCATGGTTAGGAAGAATAAACATCATTAAAATGTCTATATTATCCAAAGCAATTTATAAATTCAATGCAATACCAATGAAAATACCAATGACATACTTCAAAGATATAGAAGAAATATTTCAAAAATTTATAAGGAACCAAAAAAGAACACGAATAGCCTCAGCAATCATGAAAAAGAAGAGTAAAGTGGAAGTTATCACACTTCCTGATATCAAGTTATACTACAAGGCCATTGTACTCAAAACAGCTTGGTACTGGCATAAGAACAAGGATAGATCAGTGATTCTTAACCTTTTTTGAGGTACTGAACCCATTAGTTTCATATGCTCATTCACTGAACTCTTCTTTAGTGATAAATAAAATATGATTTTTTTTCCAAATTCAAGACATAGGTATATGTTTTTTTACTGGTGCACAAAATGAGCCATGCATGAACATCACCTTGCTCAAAGATCAAAACCAACAAAGTGCATGAACTCACAACAAATTACGGTATTACTTTATTCTGGCCTCCACGGCAGAGGCTTCTCCGAACCCCTGAGACCGACTTATCGAACCCATAGGGTTCGACAGAACCCAGGTTAAGAACCACTGATATAGATCAATGGAACAGAACAGAGAACCCAGAAATAAACCCACATTTTTATGGACAATTGATATTTGACAATGGAGGTAAGGGCATACAGTGGAATAAATATAGTCTCTATAACAAATGGTATTGGGAAAACAGCTACCTGCAAAAAAATGAAACTAGACCATCAACTTATACCATGCACAAAAATAAACTCAAAATGAATAAAGGACTTAAATGTAAGCCGTGAAACCATAAGCATTCTAGAAGAAAACATAGACAGTAAACTCTTCGACATCTATCGAAGCAATATATTTGCTGATTTATCTCCACAGACAAATGAAATAAAAGACAGGATAAACAAATGGGACTATATCAAACTAAAAAGCTTTTGCACAGCTAAAGACAATATGAACAAAATAAAAAGACAAACCATGCAATGGGAGAACATATTCGACAGAGCATCTGATAAGTGTTTAATAACCAAAATTTATAAAGAACTTGTAAAACTCAACACCAGGAAGACAAACAATCCAATCAAAATATGGGCAAACGAAATGAATAGACACTTCTCCTAAGATGACCTACAGATGGCCAACAGGCATATGAATAAGTGCTCAACATCACTAATCATTATAGAAATGCAAATTAAAACCACAATGAGATACCACCTCACACTAGTCAGAATGGCGCTCATTAACAAAACAACACATTATAGGTGCTGGCAAGGATGTGGAGAAAGGGGAACCCTCCTGCACTGCTGGTGGGAATGCAGACTGGTGCAGCCACTGTGGAAAACAGTATGGAGATTCCTCAGAAAATTAGAAATGAAACTGCCCTTTGACCCAGCTATCCCACTTATAGGAATATATCCCAAGGACACCATTATCACCGACTGAAAAAAAGAAATGCACCCCCATGTTTATGGCAGCATTGTTCACAATAGCGAAGAGCTGGAAACAGCCCAAGTGTCCGTCAGTGGACGAGTGGATTAAAAAACAGTAGTACATATATACAATGGAATACTATGGGGCCATGATAAAGAAGGAAATATTACCTTTTGCAACAATATTATATGACCTCACTCATTTGAGGAATCCAAGGAACATTGAGAATTGAGGAAAGAAATTGAGACAGAGGAGAGATCAAAGGGACCAGAGGAAAAGAAGACAGAGGGAAAGGGGATGATAGGATGGGATAAACCTGAAGGGAAGTGGGGAGGGCACTGTACTGAGGGGAACAAGGGAGATTTGGAGGGGCATATGGGGGGTGGGGGATCCAGTCGGGGTTACCCTAGAATCTATGTAAACACAATTAATTAAATAAATTAAAATAAATAAATAAAAGAAGAAAATCTTTCACTTTGTGACAGCATAGATGGACCTGGAGAGTGTTATGCTAAGTGAAATAAGCACCATATGATTTCACTTGCATATGGAATCTCATGAGCAGAATGAACTAACAAGCAAAATAGAGACAGACTCATAGATATAGAAAACAGGCTGACAGCTGTCAGAGGGGTGGGGTGTTGGCGGACTAGGTGAAACATGTGAAGGGATTAAGCAAAAAAAACCCCTAAAAACTCAGTTAATACAGACCACAGTATAGTGATTATTAGAAGAAAAGGGGGTTGGGGAGAAGTTGAAGAGGGTAAAGGGGGATAAATGGTGATGGAAGGAGACTTAACTTGGGGTATGAACACACAATACAATATACAGATGATATATTATAGAATTGTACACCTGAAGCCTATATAATTTTATTAACCAATGTCACCCCAATAAATTCAATTAAAAAAAGAAAAAAAAGCTTTTGTGTCTAAGTCTTGTTTATATTTTCAACTCTAAGCATGGCAATGCACATCTAGCAGGTGATCAATAATAACTGAATGAATGAACAAATGAACAAATAGAGTCAAATCAGGTGAAATTCTTTTTTTTTCTTCCAAATAAGCAGGAGAGAGAGAGAAACATCAACTCATTGTTCCACTTAGTTGTGCATCCTTTGATTGCTTCTCATACATGCCCTGACTGGGGCTCAAACCAGCAACCTTAGGCTCAAATTGGTGCTCTTGGGATTGAGCCAGTGACCTCAGTGCTTCAGGACAGTGCTCTATCCACCATTCCACTGGCCAGGGTTTTCCTTCTAGCTAGGAATAACTCATCATTGAAATAGCAATGAATTGTCAACTCTTGTAATTCTTATTATTTAACAGAGAAATATAAATCCATTTTCCTGTTGGAATATTTGTTTTAAAAAAACAAAAACTAGATTAGGAAAGGGGACAGGGAGTCAGTTGTTAAAGACCTTCAGTTCTAATGGCAGAATTCACATCTTGTCCCACAGAGTATCCTGGCAATATTATTTCTAGGATAAGGAATGAGGAACCCAGTCATATAGATCATAGGCAAGTCTATACATGCAGGGAATAAAGAATGGCTGGACCCAGGACAGAACCAAGAGCCTGATGTGAGACTGGAACACCCACCCATCCATTGCAGAATGGCACATCCACTTGGAGAACTGATCCAGAAATTCCATTTCTAGGTATTTACTGAAGAGAAATCAATACACACAGAGGACTGGAGCAAGGATGTAAATAGCAGCTCTTTTCATAATAGCTCACAACTGGAAACAACCCAAGCGTTCATCCGTCAGTAGGTGAATGGAAAAACAAATCGTGGTATAGTCACACAATGGATATGTTCCATGACCAAAAAGAATAAACTACTGACACAGCCACATGGATTGAATCTCAGAAATACCGTGTTGGACAAAAAGGAGCCAGACCAAAAGAGCTGGTCTGCAGGATGCATCCACATACAGTGCTAGGACTCATGGGACCGAGCTGTGGTGATAGAAATCAGGAAGTACATGCCTCCATTGAGAGAAATTGACTCAAAAGGGGGTAAGAGGGAACTTTCTGAGGTGATGGAAATGTTCTGTATTTAAGATGGTGGATATAAGAGAGTAAATATCTGTGATATTTGTGAATGTTTGTCCAAACTCGGTGAACTGTGCACTCAAGGGTTGGACAAAGGAAGAAACTAAGGCTCAGAGAGGTGAAGACACTCATTTCAAACTCACGCAGCAAATATATGACAGACCAGTACTTAAACTCAGGCCAACTAATGTGACACAGCCAAAGGGGCTGTGGTTCACATGGTCGATGTGAAGGAAGGTGAGAAAAAGTCAGGCACAGCAACAAGGGAGCATAGGGAGGCCCCCTGGGCATGGGAAGGAAGGGCAGTAGTGACTAAGGTCACATTTCTATCCCACCATGACCACCTCCAGGATTAATTAGCAGGGCTTGACAGGAGTCGTAGTGAACATCAGCGTCACCCTCTGACTCACAGAACCCACTAGGAGGATGATATTAAGGTTATCCTTTTGTGGGTATCCACCATGGGTAGTAAATAATAAGCTTGTTTTATTTTTAAGACCTTTCGGAACTCTTCATGAGCTCATCAGTACCTTTCCGCTGCAAAGAAGTAGAAAATACAAACATTTAGGTCCTAGTATCCAAAGATAATCACAGATATTTTTTGTTTGCTGATAAATAAAAAATACTTAACAAAAACAAAATTATGGTATATTTATAAATGCACTTTTTTCTTTTCTTAAGTGGGAGGAGGAGAGATAGGCAGACTCATTCATGCACCTTGACTGGGATCCCCCTGGTACCCCCTATCTGGGGCCGATGCTCAAATCAACCAAGCTATCGTCACTGCCTGGGGCTGGCACTTGGACCAACTGAGCCAAGAGAGGAAAAGGGAGAGAAGGAGGAGAGATGGGGGAGAGCAGTAGATAGTAGCTGCTCCTGTGTGTCCTGACTGTGAATCGAAACCAAGATGTCTACACCCTGGGGCCGACGCTTTATCCACAAAGCCACCTGGCCAGGGCCTGTAATGTGCTTGCAAAACAGCATAAGAAATGTCTCTCTGTTACAGGATATTAATACATAACCTTTCTATTGGGTACATAACATCTCATAGATGATATGTTTGTTTAAATGTTGCTGTTACATAACACAGGGGAACAAAATTTTTGTTTCATCCACAAAAACACTTGTTCTTACCTAACTCGAGTGTGCTGATCTCAAATCTGATATTAGTTTTTCTCTGTAAGCTACATTTTTTTGCAATTCAAGATTTTAGATTTTCATCTTATTGTAAAATTTTCAACATTTAGTTTAACATAATGAAGTAGAATGTCTTCTTGGGCATCATCTTTGTGAAAATAGAATAATTTATATAATGCAGTAAATACACTAATACACTAAAAGATATGATTGCATCAGAATTTGTCTACAATTTCAAATTAGAACATATTTAAACACTCATTTTAATCATAAAATTTGTGCAAAACTTATTTAAATTCTATTCAGGCAAAAATTTGCGTTTGTAGCTCTTGCGTTAGTGTACTTGTTGAAGACAATCTCGTTTGATGCTCCAGCAGTAGTCTGCTCATCACTAACAGCTCCAAGATTTTTGGGAAACTTATCAAAGTGACTGTTCAGGAAGTGAATTTTAACGCTCATGTTACATCCAATGTTGCGGAAAGCCAACAGCATCCTTTGAACCAGAAGTTCATAGTTATCTGCTTTTTTGTTGCCAAGGAAGTTCTTTGTAACTGCTACAAAAGACTGCCATGCTGCTTTCTCCTTCTTAGTCATCTTCTGGCAAATTCTTCGTCACATACGAGGGTTTGAATTGCAGGTCCATCGAATATACCTGCTTTTATCTTCTCGAAAGACAAGGCAGGAAAAGCAGAAATAATATGTTGAAAGCATTCACTTTCTCTATTCAAAACCTGAACAAACTGCTTCATTAAGCCAAGTTTGATGTAAAGTGGGGGGAAAACGATCTTGTCTCAATTAACTACAGGTTCATTCACAATATTTTGCATCCCTACTTACAGAGCTTCACGTTTCGGCCACTCCTTCTGTGTTCAGTGTTTCTCCCAAGCTCGGCTGTCCCACAAACATAGAAAGCAAGGATACTTTGTGAAAACTCTCTGTTGTCCTAGCAGGAAATTTACCATTTGAAGATCCACACAAATGATCCAGTTATGCTCCTCATACTTCAGAAAGTCGAGGACAATTTTTATGTCATGATAATCTTCTCACAGATGAGTTGAATAACCAATTGGAACCGCTGCATAAACATTACCATTGTGTAGGAGAACACATTTCAGACTCCATTTAAAGTTGTCAAGAAATAGCCACCATTCTGTTGGACTGTAAGTGGTAACACCTAGCTGACTGAGAAGACTATTGATATCATGACAGTAAACAAAGTGTTTGTCTTTGGAAAAAAAGTTCACAAAAATCTGTTCACGCTTCCTGAAATGGGATTCTTTAGCTGATCGGTCAAGTACATTCTTTTCTTGAAGCCTGGAGGCTAAGAACTCACCTGCTTTCTTTGATAGGCCCAAATCTCTTACTAAGTCATTCAATTCGGGTTGGCTAAACTGCTGAGGGGTTAATGACTGCTTGGCATCAGAAGACCCTTCAGAGTCTACAACCATTTCCTCATGCATCGTATCAAAATACATTTGATCACCATGTTCACTTTCTTCGTCCTCAAAAGAAATAAAACCATTGAAAACTGAAATTGGGAGTGTCTCAGAGCGTGGGATAGGTCTTATTGCTGAAGCAATATTAGGATATGCGATCATATGCCGTTTTTTCTTGCTGATGCCCTTTGTATGGATCAGACAGAAATAATAGTCACTGCTGTGGTCCTTAGGTTCCACCAAACCACGGGAATACCAAAAGGCATTCTTTTGCATTTTCCTTTTGTCCAGTCATAAAGCATTTCCTCAAAATTATGACACACAATATGAGGAGCCCAATTCTTGTCTTGATCACCAAGGGGAACTTGAAAATAGGCAATATATGCACGTGTCACAAATGATGAAATATTGCACCTTTGATGTTGAAGTGTGTAACAGTCACATATAGAACAGAAGGTGTCAGGACTATTCTTACATTTACACCTACTTGAAGAAGCCATGATTCAATCTTAAAACAAGAGGGTGTTTATATCAGATAATAATTTTTTACATTCAGAAACAACTACAATTATGTAAAAGTGATGTCTGTAAAACATTAATTGCCTTGTGGTTATTTTCAATCCAAGAGTCGCTGCCCTTTAACTCCAATTTTAAAACCAATGCATGCCATTAACTGTAACAAAAAGAAATTAAATTTGCATAATAACTAGAGCATGCACCAAAAAACGGATAATCAGATTTGGAATCAGCGATACAGAAATATATAGAAAAAGTTCTAAAACCTCATGCAACAGAAAATGAAAAAAGAAATTGTTCCCCAGTGTTATTTAAGCTGTTTCCAGCTTTGCTATTACCTACTGCTTTCTGTTGGAGAATGTCTTCCCACACATCTGCTCACATTTTCATTACTTTTCTCACAGAAAGTTTTTAGAAGTGAAAATTCTGGGTCAAATTTGAGGTTTGGACATCTTTAAGGTATTTAGTTCATACTGTCCTTTCTTTTTTCTTCAGAATGGTTTTAGCAATTTTATCCTCTCCAGCAGTGTAGGAATACACTTTTCCATGCTGCCCTCATACACAGACTGTAACTGTAGTCTCTGTTTTCTGTTGGGGTTAGAAATCAACCTGCCAGCTATACCTGCCAGCATCTGCCAAGCAATGCCGGAATCCCCCTTTTGGATTCTGCTAGTTTGAAATGAAAACTATTCCTTTTAAGTCTTAATTTGGGAACATGATTGATGTTTGAGCAAAGCAGAAAATCGGGGTGTTGGAAAGAAGAGTGATCCTGGTGCCCCAATGCTTTGGTTTCGAGGCTGGCCATGTCATTGTCTGTAGCTGTGTATGGCCCTGGGCAAGTTACTCGCTTCCCCTGGCTGGGGCTCAGGGCCTCCTGTCGAAGAGGAGGGGTTGGGGAGGACCCACTCAGGACATCAGCTTCGGAGAGGACATTCTGTAGATTTTTAGCTATTGAAAGCATTCCCCTCAAAGCCTGGGCCTGGAAATTGAGAGTGTTGGGACTTTGCAGGGCAGCTCATGTGGGAAAGAAAAAGGCCCAGCAGCTAGTTTGCCATGGGGATAGAATTCTGCGTCCTCCGTAA
Source organism: Rhynchonycteris naso (assembly GCA_037038555.1). NCBI lineage: Eukaryota > Metazoa > Chordata > Mammalia > Chiroptera > Emballonuridae > Rhynchonycteris > Rhynchonycteris naso. The sequence continues at coordinate 121,618,854 of CM072999.1, read as the reverse complement.
AGTAATAAATTGTGTCTTGGTTCTCAGATTATTCCAGGTTGTCTCGGGTTTTGCGGAAGTGGCTCTTTTGGGAAGTGTTCCCATTGCCAAACAGTGTTAATTTGTGCCTTGGACATTTTTCAGGGCACACTCTGGCAAAATCATGACAGCTTATATAGCAGATCCAGTGACCTTGCAGGATGACACACACCCTGCATGAAGAACCCACGTTAGAACTGCAGTCAAAGACCTAGGTTTTATGACAGACCACTTATCCCAGGCGCCAAATGGAAGTGCAGTGGTTAACATACCACGGGAAATGGAGCTGCCAAAAGCACAGAAATTGGTTAGGATGCCTTAATAAATTTCCTGCGATCCACTGTGTCCTGGGGGAGGTGACGCTAATGAGAGAGAAGAGGCAGTGAGATGAAGTGACGTTTGTGCTGGGTTCTCTGTGGTCTGCAGTCTGCCTTATTCAGTCCATGGAGTGGCTGGGATAGCACCATCGCCATTCTGCCCCAGGTCACCCAGCATGCAGGAGCTGGAGCATGGGTGGTGAGTGGCCTAACAGCACCACAAACAAGGCACAGCTGGCTCGAGTTCCCCTGCACCTCTGCCATCTCCACCTGCCTCTCCCATCTCATTCTTCTGTGATGACCATTAAAAATGACCCCTTCTCACTCTGTGAGTTCATAGTAACAAGGACAGTCCTTTGCCACTCTTTAGTATAATGTACTTAGAAGACACTGGCTACTCGGTATTTTCAGACTTTAGTCGTTTAGCCTTCGCAACATATGCCATGTTCATGTACCCTGTTATTGTTTACTTAATATCTATCTTCGAAGAAATGCATTTTTCACTTTCTCTTATTCTAAGCAATACAACATCTATGAAGTCATTTTTGATGGACTAGTTATAGTTTTCTAATAGCCCTTAACAGTTACGTAGCCATTAATTTTTTTCTACTGTTCATTTGTATGATGTGTAAAATAGCTCACTTTTCGCCCCCTTTGATAGAAACATCACTATCTGAGATTTTGATTAAAATTAAATCAAATTTAACATTCAGTTTGTTGGTTGAATTAGCCACATTTTAACTGCTCAGCAGCCCCTGGTCCAGTGACTACCTTGTTGGATGGCGCAATAGGGGCAGCTATCCTTGCAAGAGTGGTACTGAGGGCTTGCCTGTTTGCCCAGGGCATTTGACTGATTTTATTTGCACTAGTTGAGCTAATATATGGTCAGATTTTCCAAAGAACTGTGACTAGTGATTCATTTAGTGAATGCTAGCAAAAACGTCAGATAACATGACCGTTATCCAAGTAAGCAGCAAGGCAAGTGGAAGTGTTTGAACTTGAGTCACCGGTTTGCTTCAGTATACTCTGATCTGAGCTTTCCTGCACCTCCCCCCGCCCTCGGCTCCACCTCCTCCTAACTGGCCATTCCTCCTTCCTGTGTGTGTCCATGTGTCCTGCCTCCATGCTCCACTTCCTCTTGCTCCACCTCTCGTGTCCTGGCCTCACTTTCATTCTTGCCTTCCATCCCCTTCTCTCTCCATGTTCCTTTTTACTTCTTGAACAGAAATCTCCCTAGTCCAAAATCTGGATTACATATTGTAAATTACTCTGCAACTACAATAATGCCAGGCCAGAGGATGTTCTCAGCCTCAGCATAACTCAGGGTGCCTCCTAGCAGATGTGGTCAGCTGCACACTGGACCTCCCACTGTGGAAGCCCCACCAGCACCTCAGCATCAGCACCCCTGACATGGATGACATGGAACTGTCTTCCACTCAGAGTCCTGCCTGCCCTTCACTGAGGTGGCTAGCCAGCTGTGCTTCCCCTGACCCCCTCTGAAGAGAATTTGTGAGCATGAGTGTCTTCAGGCCATGGGATAGGACTCAGTGTTCCCTCATGGTGTCGGTTACTTTTAGTGAGCAAGCTAAAAGCCAAGAATAGCCTAGAAGGCTTGATGCAACCTCTTTTATAATAAAATTTTTAAAAAAACACAAGAAACTACATTGCTAGAGTTTGGAAAACTTCTAGAAAATTCCCAAAGGGAAGGAAATACTGTATAGACATATGTATGCTTTGTCTGTTGGCCATGACTGTCGAGGAGTAGAGCAGACCAGACTCCTTTCTCTGTGTTTTAATTCTCCAGAGAACCCAGGCAGGAAAGTCTAAGAGCACTTAAATCCACAGGCCCTGAGAAAGGCAGGGGCACTGGGGAACGTGCGTGCATTCCTTAATTGCACAAAACAGACCCCTTTTTCAGAGGACAAAAAATAAGGTTCTGCTTTTTTCATTACTTGTGAGGAAATGTGTTCTTCTTTTGTCTTTTTTATCCCATTCTAAATGCATTCAAACAGGTTGTGGAAATTTTAGAGCCTCTTGCTAATTTATACAAAGAGTTAAGATACCTTGGGATTCTTCAGCTGTTGTCAGCTTTACCACCTTAAATGTGAGCTTGATTATCTTGAGGAAGGTGATGTGATTGATGCTCTGCTCTATTTCCCGGACAAAGGGAGGCACTTGTCCGAGATGAGAAGTCTCGACTTGGATGGGACTGGTAGAAACATCCTCCTGGCTAGGATCTGTACTGCCCCCCACTCTGAAAAACAGAAACAGATCCAAGTTCAACTAACCTTCACTTTACTCAAGTTCAAGGGCTGTGTTGCCCTCTGGATAATAATAATTATAACAACACTTTGTTGGAACATACCTAGCAGTGTGTCAGGTGCTGTAGGCACTATCTCACTGATCTTCATCACAACCCTGTGTGGACTCTGACCCCCCCCACACACATATTTTAGTTTGAGCAATATAAGTCTGAGAGAGGTGAATAACCTGTCAGTGCTCACATAACCATTAATGGCAAAGCGTAGATTCAAACCCAGGTATGTCCAGTGCCAGAGCTCCATGGTCTTTGGACCCTATAGTTTTGTTTATTTGTCTGTCTGTCTGTTTGTTTTTGATCAAATATTAACTGATGATAACAATAGGCAAGGCACCGTTCTAGGCTTAGGAAGTTCTACAATGAATATTAAAGGAGAGATCCTGACCTTACGGATCTTATATCCTAGGTAACAAAAACAGAAAAAGAGTAAGTTAAAGAAAAATCTAGATCATTTCATAGATGTTGGTAATGCCATAAGAACCGTGGGTAGAGTGGAGGTACAGTGAGTGTGGGTTGCTTGCGTTGGGAGCTCTTGGAAGGATTTTCTGAGATTACTTTTGACTAAGATCTGAAAGATAAGGGTGCAGGCATTGGAGGTAAGCATGAAGAGTGGGTGTGCCGGCCTGGGGTGACAGTGAGTGTGTGCGTTACAAGAGCAGCGAGAAGGCCAGTTTTGCCCTCTAGCTTGTAAGGGATAAGGGATATAATATAGGGACAGACATGTAGACAGGCTTTGGGTTTTGTTGCAAGTGTAACAGGTTTTGTTGCAAGTGTAACAGGACACCACAGAAGGGCTCTAAGCAGAAGAGGGATATGATCTGAATTAAAGATCACCCTGGGTTTGGAGACGGCAAGATGGCGATGGAGTAGGCGGATGTACCAACTTCCAACTCCCAGAACCAAAGTGGATTATAACTTAATTTTAAGAATCATCATCTGGATAAACCAACTTTGAACTAAACTAAGTGGGCTCTTCAACCAAGGAACACAGAAGAAGCCACATTGGGACTGGTAGGAAAAGCGAAAACGTGAAGAGGGCTGCCCAGCTCCCCAGAGCAAACGGCAGCCTGGAATGATGTGCGTGGCGAGAGGAGAGTTTGGCAGAGAGGGAGGGACCTGGGTCCCAGGAGCAAAGCCCCAGCCTGCAGGCCCAGAGCCTAGAAGAGGCGTTTGGACACTATTGAGCTGTGAAACAAGTGAGGATACTGTTTGTGAGAAAGAGACAGTTTTCTCAGACCCAAGATTCTTCTTAAAGGGACAGTGCAGGAAACCTCTCTCACAACCACTCACCCGGGGCTCCAGGGAATGGGGACAGAGGAGAGGACCAGAGCAGCGGGAAGAGAGTGTGGACTGAAAAGGCACAGGGACAAACACTCTGAGGAACAGCCACCCTAACCCCTGGGCTAAGTCACTTCCCTAATCAAAAATGAATATTTCCCCTGGAACTAGCAATACCAGTAAAGGGAGAAAATTAATAAAGAAACAGCAGACTTAAAGGTTACACTAGATCAACTAGATTTAATAGATATCTTCAGCCAAACAAGCTCTCCCGCAGCACTTAGAGCAGACCTGCTTAGATGGAGGGAGCTTCCAGGACTACAGTATGGAGTGTTAGGGTCTGAGCTGCAGTGCACCCACTCACACTGCTGAGGGCTTGCTGGAGGAACGGTGATGGTGAGACGCTGAAATGCGGTTCTGTCAGTGGGGACGGAGGCCCAGCCGGTGTGAGCTCAGTCTAGCCCAGCAGGGGTAGAGGGGACACGCAAAAGTGGTCCGGCAGCTGCAGGCCCACCTGCGGGGGAAAAGCGGGAGGCCAGGAATGGACAGAAATCTTCTCTGTGACCCCAGACCCTGCGCAAGCCGGGCCTGACCATGGAGGCGGGGCTAGGACCAGGAACAAGTGGAGTCTTGCAGCTGAGCGCACACCAGAAGCCCCGCCCGGCTGGAGAAACTGCGGTTTCCATCCTGCGAGCCTGAGTTGGCTCTGAACGTGCGGGCAAGGTTAGAGCCCCAGATGAGTGGAGGATCGCAGCTCAGGGCACGCCAGCAGCCCTGCCCGGCCCAATAAACCATGGTGTGTGATCCTGCGCAGGCAGGCCCTGGCCTCGGGGTGGGACTAAAGCTCCAGACGGGTGGAGGCTCACAGCTGAGTGCACGTCAGCAGTCAGCAGTCCCATACAACCGGAGAAACTGTGGCGAGCAGGCTCTGACCGCGGGGGTTGGGCGGAAGCCCGGGAACAGGCTGGGTCAGCAGCTGAGAAGAGGTGCTCACCTCTACCCTTGGTGCTGAGGCTTGTGGCTTGAGTGCAGTGCACAACCCAACCTGTGGGGGCGAGGCGAAGGCCAAGGCAGCCTGAGGCTTATAGAGCCGGTCACCAGAACACAGCCCCTCCCAGGGAGGAGAAGCAGAAATCACAGCAACAGCCGCAGTGGCCCGGCGCTGGCAACGCCCATACCCAACCGCCCTAGGGAGCGGCAGAGGGGGTGGTGGGCCTGCAGACAGACCACACGTAGAGAACACAAAGGCAACACCCATTGGACTCTAGTGGCCACAACCTTCTTATACACAGACAAAATGGGCAGGCAGAGAAATGCAACCCAAATGAATCAAGAGAAATCCCCAGAGAAGGACCTGAATGAACCAGATATAACCAAATTACCAGATGCAGAATTTAAAATAATGATAGTTAGGATGTTTAAAGAGATTAGAGCAACAATGGATAGTCATTACAAACTCCTAAATAAAGAGATAACAAGTATAAAGAAGGAAATTGAAATAATAAAAAAGAATCAGACAGAAATGACAAGTACAGTATCAGAACTGAAGACCACAATGGAAGGAATTAAAAGCAGGATGGAAGAGGCTGAGGATCGGATCAATGAGTTAGAGGACACAATAAATAAAGGAACAGAAGCAGAGGAGAAAAAAGAAAAAAGAGACTCAAAAAATGTGAGGAAACTCTAAGGGAGCTCTGTGACAACATGAAGAGAAATAACATTTGCATCATAGGGGTTCCTGAAGAAGAGGAGAGAGAATAAGAAATAAAAACTTTGTTCAATCAAATCATAGCAGAAAACTTCCCTAAATTAAGGCTGGAAAACATTTCACACTTTCAAGAAGCACACAGAACTCCATTAAAGAGAAACCCAAAAAAATCTACACCAAGACACATCATAGTTAAAATACCAAAGCTAAGGGATAAAGAGAAAATTTCAAAAGCTGCTAGAGAAAAAAAGGCTATCACCTACAAAGGAGCCCCCATAAGGATGATATCTGAGTTCTCAACAGAAACACTTGAGGCTAGAAGGGAATGGCAGGAAATATTCAAAGTAATGCAGAAGAAGAGCCTATAACCAAGACTACTTTATCCAGCAAGGCTGTCATTTAAAATTGAAGGAGAAATAAAAAGCTTCCCAGACAAAAGTAAACTCAAGGAATTCATTACAACGAAACCAATGCTGCAGGAAATGTTAAGGGGTCTGTTGTAAACAGATCAAAGTGGGAAAAGAATATAGCAAAAGAGGAAGACAGCTTTAAAATATAAAATGGCAATAAACAACTACATATCAATAATAACCTTAAAAGTAAATGGATTAAATGATACAATCAAAAGACATAGGGTTGCTGCATGGATAAGAAAACAGAACCCGTACATATGCTGTCTACAAGAGACACACCTTAAAACAAAAGATGCACATAGACTGAAGGTAAAAGGATGGAAAAAAATATTTCATGCAAAGGGAAATGAAAAAAAAGCCAGGGTAGCAGTACTTATATCTGACAAAATGGACTTTAAAACAAAGGCTGTAGTAAGAGATAAAGAAGGACACTACAAAAAGATAAAGGGAAGAATTCAAAAGGAAGATATAACTATTATAAATATCTATGCACCAAATATAGGAGCCCAGACATACATAAAGCAGACTTTGAAGGATATAAAGGGCGAGATTAACAGCAATACTATAATAGTAGGAGATTTCAATATCCCACTAACATAACTGGATAGATCCTCAAGAAAGAAAATTAATAAAGAAACAGCAGACTTAAAGGTTACACTAGATCAACTAGATTTAATAGATATCTTCAGAACTTTGCACCCTAAAGCAGTAGAATATACATTCTTCTCAAGCACTCATGGTACGTTTTCTAGCATAGACCACATGATAGGACATGAAAATGGTCTAAACAAATTTAAGAAGATTGAAAACATATCAAGCATTTTCTCTGATCACAATGCCATGAAACTAGAAATTAACCACAAAAGAAAAACTGAAAAATACTCAAACACTTGGAAACTAAATAGCATGATATTAAATAATAAATGAATTAACAATGAGATCAAAGAAGAAGTAAAAAAGTTTCCAGAAACAAATGATAATGAGCATATATCAACGCAAAATTTATGGAACACAGCAAAAGCAGTACTGAGAGGGAAGTTCATAGCACTACAGGCACACCAAAAGAAGCTAGAAAAAGCTCAAATAAGCAACCTGACCCTGCATCTAAAAGAACTAGAAAAACAACAGCAAATAAACCCAGGACCAGTAGAAGGAAGGAAATAATAAAGATCAGAGCAGAAATAAATGACATAGAGACTAAGGAAACAATACAGAGGATCAATGAAACCAGGAGCTGGTTCTTTGAAAGGTAAACAAGATTGATGAACCTTTAACTAGACTCACCAAGAAAAAAAGAGAGAGGACCCAAATAAATAAAATTAGAAATGAGAGTGGAGAAATAACAACTGACACAACAGAAATACAAAGCATTGTAAGAAAATACTATGAAGAACTCTATGCCAAAAAATTAGACAACCTAGGTGAAATGGACAAATTTCTTGAATCATATAATCTTCCAAAAATCAATCTGGAAGAATCAGTACACCGAAACAGACCAATTACAACAAATGAGATCGAAACAGTTATCAAAAAATCCCAACAAAGAAAAGTCCTGTGCCTGATGACTTCACAAGTGAATTCTATCAAAAATTCAAAGAAGAACTAACTCCTATCCTCCTCAAGCTATGTCAAAAAATTCAAGAGAAAGGAAGACTTCCAAACTCCTTTTATGAGACGAGCATAATTCTGATCCCAAAACTGGGCAAAGACAACACAAAGAAAGAAAATTATAGGCCAATATCCCTGATGAATTTAGACCCTAAAATTCTCAACAAAATATTAGCCAACCACATCCAGCAATATATGAAAAAAATCATACACCATGGTCAAGTGGGATTTATTCTGGAGAGGCAAGGCTGGTTCAATATTTGCAAATCAATCAATGTGATTCATCACATAAACTAAAGGAAGGACAAAAATCACATGATAATTTCAATAGATGCAGAAGAGGCATTTGATAAAATCCAGCACCCATTCGTGCTCAAAACTCTCAGTAAAGTGAGAATACAGGGAACATTCCTTAACATGATAAAGGCCATCTACGACAAACCCACAGCAAACATCATACTAAATGGACAAAAATTAAAAGCAATCCCCTTAAGATCAGGAACCAGGCAGGGGTGCCCCCTTTCACCGCTCTTATTCAACATAGTTCTGGAAGTCTTAGCCACAGCAATCAGACAAGAAGAGAAAATAAAAGGCATCCAAATTGGAAAAGAAGAAGTATAACTGTCACTATTTGCAGATGATATGATATTGTATATAGGAAACCCTAAAGTCTCAGTCAAAAAACAACTGGACCTGATAAATGAATTCAACAGAGTGGCAGGATATAAAATTAATATTCAGAAACCAGAGGCATTTTTATATACCAACAATGAACTGTCAGCAAAAAGAAATTAAGGAAACAATCCCCTAGGATTAAATTTAACCAAGGAGGTTAAGGACTTGTACTCAGAAAATTATAAAACATTGATAAAAGAAATCAAGGAAGATACAAACAAGTGGAAGCATATACCGTGCTCATGGCTAGGAAGAATAAACATCATTAAAATGTCTATATTACCCAAAGCAATTTATAAATTCAATGCAATACCAATTAAAATTCCAATGACATACTTCAAAGATATAGAACACATATTCCAAAAATTTATATGGAACCAAAAAAGAACACGAATAGCCTCAGCAATCTTAAAAAGAAAAAATAAAGCAGGAGGTATCACTCTTCCAGATATTAAGGTTTACTACAAGGCCATTGTACTCAAGACAGCCTAGTACTGGCATAAGAACAGGCACATAGATCAATGGAACAGAACAGAGAACCCAGAAATAAACCCGCATCTTTATGGAGAACTGATATTTGACAAAGGAAGAAAGAACATACAATGGAGTAAAGACAGCCTCTTTAACAAATGGTGTTGGGAAAATTGGACATCTACCTGCAAAAAAATGAAACTAGACCATCAACTTACACCATTCACAAAAACAATCTCAAAATGGATAAAAGACTTAAATGTAAGCCATGAAACCATAAGCATCTTAGAAGAAAACATAGGCAGCAAGCTCTCCGACATCTGTCGCAGCAATATATTTGCCGATTTATCTCCACCGGCAAATGAAATAAAGTCAAGATAAACAAATGGGACTATATCAAACTAAAAAGTTTTTTACAGCTAAAGACAATTAGAACAGAATAAAAAGACAAACCACACAATGGGAGAACATATTCGACAACACATCTGATAAAGGGTTAATAACTAAAATTTATAAAGAACTTATAAAATTCAACACGAGGAAGACAAACAATCCAATCAAAATATGGGCAAATGAAATGAATAGAAATTTCTCCAGAGAGGACATACAGATGACCAATAGGCATATTAAAAATGCTCAACTTCACTCATTATTAGAGAAATGCAAATTAAAACCACAATGAGACATCACCTCACACCAGTCAGAATGGCACTCATCTGCAAAACAACACAGAACAAGTGCTGGCAATGATGTGGAGAAAAGGGAACCCTTCTGCACTGCTGGTGGGAATGCCGACTGGTGCAGCCACTGTGGGAAACAGTATAGAGATTCCTCAAAAAATTAAAAATCGAACTGCCTTTTGACCCAGCTATCCCACTTTTAGGAATATACTCTAAGAACACAATAGAACTGTTCGAAAATAAGAAATGTGCCCCCATGTTCGTGGCAGCATTGTTCACAATTGCGAAGATCTGGAAACAGCCCAAGTGTCTGTCAGAGGGCGAGTGAATTAAAAAGCTTTGGTACATATATACTATGGAATACTACTCAGCCATAAGAAATGATGACATCGGATTATTTACAATAAAATGGATGGACCTTGATAACATTATACGGAGTGAAATAAGTAAAACTGAGAACAGCATGATTTCATACATAGGTGGGACATAAAAGTGAGACTATGAGACATGGACAAGAGTGTGGTGGTTATGGGGTTGGGTGAGGGAAGAGAGGGTGGGAGAGGTGGGAGGGTAGGGGCACAAAGAAAACCAGATAGAAGGTGACAGAGGACAATTTAACTTTGGATGATGGGTATGCAACATAATTGAATGATAAAATAACCTGGAGATGTTTCCTTTGAACATATGTACCCTGATTTATTAATGTCACCCTATTAAAATTAATTTTAAAAAAAGATCACCCTGGGTTTTGTGGGGCGAATATGGGTCCAGGAGCAAGGCAGGAAGTAGCAGGGGGAGGCGCAGGTAGAAGGACATGAACTTTAGAGAGACTGGGGATTTTTCAGTAAGGAGGATGGTGCTTTGGAAACAGCAAAGGGTTTAGAGACAAAGGAGTTTTTACCTGCATCCTGGCCCTAAGATACTCAGGATGTGAGGAGGTAGTCTCAGGATCCAGCCAGGTCCCTTTAGTGGGCTAAAGGGAAAGGAAATTTAGAAAGAAGGTGAAACCCTAGGGAGCTTGTTTCAGCAGCCATGGTGGCAAAGCACAGTAACAGCAGCAAGTTTCACTGAGTGTATACAATGCGTCTGGCACTAGTCTAAGTGCTTTTCCTGGAATAACTTCTTTAGTCCTCTCCCTAACCCTATGCTGTAGATACTTTTGTTTTGCACAGGAAACTGAGACACAGAAGACTGAAGCCACTTGGAGCTATTCAGAGATATGGCTGGGATGATATTTCTCAGGTCAGAAGCTGGAGTGGCAAGTCTTGGGGGCTGTCCGAGAGGGCTGAAGAGTGACCCACTAAGGGAGGGGTAGCTGGTCTGCAGATGAGACCCAGGGGATAAATGTGGTGTGTGAGGTGGTGACAAAGGTAATCAAGTTTGTTTCATGATGCTGTTCCCCCTGACTGATACTAGAGGAAGTTTCTCAATCAATGCAAACTAGGAGCCAGGTACCCCCAAGCACCTGCTCTTTCCAGCAGAAGCTTCTGTGATGTGTGGGGGGGCCCAGGGGCTGAGCAGGGGTCCCTCCCTGGGAGGCCTTTCTGAGGCAGCCTGTGGGGGAAGAGCAGTTCCTCTACACAAGACATTATCTTGACCTCTTTTTTTTTTACCACAACTCTTGAGTGGGAAGAATACGCATACTTACACATTTCTGGGATATTTTACCACGACTCTCATTTGGAGGTAATGATAATTTGCTATAATTAATGAAGCACGATGTTATCAGGTTCTGTGCTGAGCACTTGACATGTGTGGCCCCTTCAATAAACACAACAATCTTATGATATAGCTACTATTCTTGTTTCCCTCTTTCTGAGGAACTGAGTTCTGGGTAGGGGAGTGACATGACTTGGCCAAAGTTATAGTGAGGGGTGGACCTGAGATTTGAGCGCTGTGATCTGGTGTCAGAGGTTAATCCTTAACCACTCTGCTATAAGTTAGCACATATGTGTGCTGAGTTGGGGGAGTGCTTCCCCAGAAGTTTTTGCAAACCCAAAGAACCAATGAATGTAGCAACACAGATTTGGAAGAGTGATCTCAGAGTGAATAGCCAAGGTCTTCCATGACCACACTGATTTTGAAATGTCAGTAGATCAAGTCTCAGGATCCAGAGCAACCTGAAGGTGATGGACTTGGGAAACAAGGGTGGGAATGAGGGAATTGATATGAAGAGAGAGAAAGAAATGACTGCTTTACTTGTTTGTTTTCTCCTACTGAGTTTAAAAGTGATTACTCCCTGGACAGGTGGCTCATTTAGTCAGGGCATTGTTGTTTATATGCCCCAAGGTTGTAGGTTCGACCCCCAGACAGGGCACAAACAAGAATCAACCAATGAATGCATAAATAAGTAGAACAGCAAATTGATGTCTCTCTTTCTCTCTCTCACTCTCCCTTTCTCCCTTCCTTTTTTTTTTTTTTTTTTTTTTTTTTTTGTGAGAGAGACAGAGAGAGGGACAGAGAGACAGGAAAGGAGAGAGATGAGAAGCATCAATTCTTCATTGTATGTGGGGGGGCTACAGCAGAGCGAGTGACCCCTTGCTCAGGCCAGCGACCTTTAGGCTCAAACCAGTGACCATAGGGTCATGTCTATGATCCCACGCTCAAGCCAGCAACCCCGTGCTCATGCTGGATGAGCCAGCGTTCACTCTGGATGAGCCCATGCTCAAACTGGATGAGCCCACACTCAAGTCGTCGACCTCGGGATTTCGAACCTGGGTCCTCCGTGTCCCAGTCCAACATTCTATCCACTGCGCCACCACCTGGTCAGGCACTTTCTCCCTTTCTAAAATCAATCAATAAATTCAGTGGAGGGACTCAAATAATTTAACAACTGGTTCTCTGCCCTAATAACCATTTTAAGTGTAAGAAAATGATATACCAAGAGGTAGTTTATTATTTCATGCATTTAATACTTAAATAAGAAAAATAAAAGAGATACACAAAACTAGATTATGTTATGAGTTTTAAAATATTAATGAAAAAATATTAAATAATACCTGACAATGAACAATAAAACTGTTATTTAAGATAATTTCATATTGCTTCTTGATTGGCGTCCTCACTTGCAATTTTTTTCACCTGTGGACGGAATGAACTTTATTATGGGTGCTTAGAATGCGCTGTTATGCAGATGAATGTTAAAATAAAGTAAGGAATGTAAGTTTGTGATTTCCACACTGGGCGGCTGCCCAGACACTCACCTTAGAGAGAGCCCTGATTACAAGTGCCATTTTAACAACCTGTTCGCTGAACTAAACAAAATATTAGGTATCAGTTCTACCGAACCAGTGCAAACTAGCTAAATTCCACCATTGAATAAATTTTTAATTTTTTAAAATAAAAATAAAAGTGATACTACTCAAATAATATTCTCTCCTTTTTAATTCCACTTAATAAACACCTAAAAAACTGTCTAATTTCCTTCTCTTCTTGTTCCCCTCTCTCCCAAACAAGAAAAGTGGTAGGATTATGGATGATTTTTGCCTAGGTAGTTTAGTTTTCCATGATTTTAAAAGAAAACAAATATAGAGGGTATTTAAATAAATGAAATAAGTTACTTTAGGCATCATATTTAATTAAATCCATTTCATCATTTTAAAAAATATGTATTTCATTCCACATTCGTCTATTCCTATCTAAAAACAAACGTGGGTGGATAATCTGATCTCAGTTTTTTTAGTCTCTATGATCTTGGCAAAGACACTTTTTAATTGCATGTCTATATTTCTCCCAACTCGAAAACACCAAAGACTTCGAGGAGCACTGGGCCACTGGGGACAGGCCGTGGGCTTCTCTGCCAGTGACACAGCCTCTTAGGTTGCTCCCAGCCCTTCATTTGTATTCTAAAGAATTCATTAACCTGTTGTTCAGTCTGTTTTCTCTTGATCCACCTGGGTTGATAAAGTTTTGCTGTCCCTTAATGTTCCTTTGTGCTCCTCTAGAGAGAAATGTCACATGTAATTCATTTGTTTCACTAAAGTGTGTGTGTGTGTAGGGGGGGGTACCCACAGTGTTCCAGGCTCCAAACATCAAAAATGAATCAAGAGAGAGCCATGTTCTTCAGGGTTTGTTATATGAAAAAACTATTGTAGAAATTCGTGAGGGGCCGATTAAGACCACCTGTGTGGGGAGCCAGTCTGTGTGTATCTGTGTGAAACACAATCTTCAAGAGTTAGGGGCCTAAAGTCTTGAACACATTCCCTTAACTTCCAGATCCTCATCACTGGCACACCAGGATGGTAACACACCCCTGCCCCGGACTTGGACTTGGGCTTTGCACATCATCAAGGCCTTCCTACTCTTTAAGGTGGAGAGATGGACTCCAGAGAGATCACTCGCTAGCCCAATGGCCGATCCAGGCCTTGCACCTCCAATTCCTACTCCAGAGCACTGTTTCCTATCTAAAATAAAATCCTATGTGTTAAATGTGCACTTAATTTACACCTTTAAACCTCCCCAAATGTAGTAGTATTATTATATATTTGTTATTTATTTTTGACAGCCACCTGTGAATTTAGAGTGGCCAGCATATGGTACTGCGTAGCCTTGGTAGACACAAACTCAAAATGGTCCTCCGGGCCCCCTTGCCCATCCTAGCCATGCACCAGCTGCACATTTCTTTTGGAAGGTGTGGGGTTAGGAGTCAGGGGAGGCCCAGGGTACCTCCCTCATGGCAAGGAACATGCAGTTTCAGGATGAGTATTAAGAAAGAAGAAAATAAGGCTCATTGGTTTAAAGAAATGTAGCCAGCATTTCATGCTTAAATGCAGCCAATTCTGGTGATCGTGGTTGTTACTTAGTATGTGCTCAATAAACATCGATGGACTGAATGAATAAATGCGGGAGGAGATGGGATAAATACAAGCAAAGACAGCTAGCAGACCCACACCCTTTGTATTCTTTCTGCAAGCCTCCTGAGCCATGTGACTTCACACCTCTGTGTCCTCAGGAGAACTGACAAGTATCTGTGGCAGAGTTCAAGAATGTCTGTCTTCAGATGCTATTTAGTGAGGGGCCTGGTATTGAGGCAGCAAATCTGATAGGTAAAAAGAAGGCTCTACTAAGTTCTAAAGTTGGAGACTACAGTCTGGACCCTGGAGCAGGGGTAGCCAAGCTTTCTAGAGGCCTCCCTTGTAATGCAGTATTACACCTGGATGGATCTCCACACGATGGCCACACTTTGTTACCTGTCACATGATGGGAACAGAGGAGGCGACACTTGGGTTAGATCAGCATGGGTTCATGTCACTTCATTTTTGGAGATGAGCAAAAATATGTCATGATGACCATATTCCTAGGGCTGCTGGAACACATCACCACTAGCTTGGGTGCTTTAAAGAGCACAGTTTATCCTCTCCCAGTTCTGGAGACTCAGCATCCAAGAGCCAGGTGCTGGTGGGGCTGTCCTCCCTTTGAAGGCTCCACAGATGAGTCCCTCCTCGCCTCTGGGAGGTTCTGGTGGCTCCAGGAGTCCCACTGCAATCTCTGCCCCCTGGGTCACATGGCCTTCTCTTCTCTCTGTAGGTCTGCTTTGGGTGTCTCTCCTAAGGACACTTGTCATTGGATTTAAGGCCTCACCAGATAATTCGGGATGATCTAATCTTGAGATCTTTCACTTAATTACATCTGAAAAGACACTTTGTCCAAATAATGTAGTGCAGGTGAGGAAAAATATTCCTTCTACACCTCCAAGTTCTTTGGCTGGGGCCTCTGGAACACAAGAAAGATTAACAAGAGGAAATTATAAAAATGTATTGAATGGAAGCTTTAGGTGACACGGAACCTCTAAGGCAGGAGTTGGGAACCTATGGCTTGCGAGCCAAAAGTGGCTCTTTTGATGGCTGCATCTGGCTCACAGACAAATATTTAATGAAAATAATAATAACGTTAAAAATATAAAACATTCTCATGTATTAAAATCCATTCATTTCCTACAGCTCAAGTTCATGGTTGCGGGTGGCTAGAGCCAATCACAGCTGTCCTCCGAGACAACACCAAATTTTTATTGGATAATGCGTAACGTACATGGGTCATTGTGAGGTCAGGAAGTAAACTTCCCTCCTTTTAATCATATAGTCAGCTAGCTAATTGCAGAAACCCTTTTGACGAAGAAGATGGCTAAAAGAAAAAAAGATGAGGAGTATTGTACTTTTCAGCAGGAATGGACAGAGGAATTCGCCTTTGTGGAGAGAGCAGTTTCTGCAGTGTGTCTAATATGCAATGATAAAATTGCATCAATGACACGGTCAGATATGAAGCGGCACTTCAACACACACCATACTACATTTGCATCAAAATATCCAGCGGGGGACAGCCTGAAGAAAGTATTTCAAGAGCTACTGTGCAGAGTGCAAGCTAGTCAGCAGGAACTCCATGTTTGAACCCAACAAGGTGACTGGAATTTGGCTAATTTTGCTGGTGCTTTAGCAATTGTGAGAAATGAAAAGGCATTCGCAGATGAGGAGTATGCCAAAACACTCATGCTTGATATTACCAATGAACTTTTTGATGACTTTTCGGATAAAGACAAGATAATCAAACGAATAAAAGACATGCCTTTGTCGGCAAGAACTGTTCACGATCGTACAATCATGATGCAAATCAAATTGAGGCAACACAAGTGAGGGACATAAATGCAGCACCATTCTTTTCTCTCACTTTGGATGAGTCAACAGACATAAGTCATTTATCCCAGTTTAGCATGATTGCAAGGTATGCTGTCAGTGACACACTATGTGAGAAAAGTCTTGCTGTTTTGCCTATGAAAGGGACAACAAGAGGGGAGAATTTATTCAAGTCTTTCACTGAGTTTGCTAAAGAAAAAATATACCAATGGATAAACTTATTATGGTGTGTACTGATGGTGCTCCGTGCATGGTGGGGAAAAACAGAGGATTCGTAGCGCTTCTTTGTGAAAATGAAAAAAGACCCATACTAAGTTTTCAGTGCATCCTACATCAGGAGGCGCTTTATGCTCAGATGTGTGGTAAGCAGCTTGGTAAGGTGATGTCGCTGGTCATTCGGGTGGTCAACTTTATTGTTGCCTGAGCTTTAAATGACTGCCAGTTTAAAACACTGCTGGATGAAGTTGGGAATAATTATCCTGGTCAGCTTCTGCACAGTAATGTGCGTTGGTTGTCAAGAGAGAAGGTGCTCTGCCATTTCACGGCTTGTCTGAGCAAAATCCAGACTTTTTTTGAAGTGAAAAATGTTGAGCATCCTGAGTTAGCTAACACTGAGTGGCTCCTGAAGTTTTACTATCTCGTGGATATGACTGAAGATCTGAACCAGCTCAATGTGAAAATGCAAGGCATTGGGAATACAGTCTTATCCTTTCAACAAGCAGCGTTTGCATTTGAAAACAAGCTGGAACTCTTCATTGCTGACATTGAAACAGGTCGTTTTCTAGACTTTGAAAAACTAGGAGAGTTTAAAGATGTTTGCACAGCAAGTGACCCTGCTCAACATCTTGATCTTCAGCAGCTAGCAGGCTTCACATCTAATCTGCTGCAGTCATTCAAAAGTGCGCTTTGGAGAATTTTGTGAGTGCACTCGTCTTTTTAAATTCAGCACCCATCCACACGAGTGTGCAGTGGACAGCACTGACCTAAATTATATCCCCGGTATCTTCATCAGAGATTTTGAGCTACAAGCTGCTGACCTGAAGGCCTCAGACATGTGGGTGAATAAGTTTAAGTCACTGAATGAAGATTTGGAAAGACTTGCACAACAGCAAGCAGAGTTGGCGAGCAAACACAAGTGGGGAGAAATTAGAAAACTTAAACCCACGGACCAGCTGATTGTCAAAACTTGGAACACTCTTCCCGTCACATACCACACACTGTAGCATGTGAGTATTGCTGTACTGACAATGTTTGCCTCTACCAATGCATGTGAGCAGTCTTTCTCACATGTAAAGAACGTTAAGACCAACCTATGATCACGTTTAACGGATGGAAGTCTCAATGCCTGCATGAAGCTTAACCTCACCACGTATCAACCAGACTACAAAGCCATCAGCAAAACCATGCAGCACCAGAAGTCACATTAATGGTTAAGAAGTACTTTATTCATCACTGGTTAGCAACAGCATAACAACGTTATTAAAAAGAATTCAGAGACTTATTATACTTTAAGTGTTGGTCTTACATAAAATGCACACATTTACTTGTATTTAGTGTTAAACATATTGTATGGCTCTCACTGAATTACATTTTGAAATATGTGGTGTTCATAGCTCTCTCAGCCAAAAATGTTCCCAACATCTGCTCTAAGGGAATGAAGGCCTAAATAAATAGTTCAACTTGTGTGTCTATTGACTAGTTCAGATGAAGAGTGTAGAATCATGGGAAAGTGTTACAGGACAGAAGGGAGCATGCAAGGCCCTGGCCAATTGGCTCAGTGATAGAGCATTGCCCAGCATGTGGTTGTCCTGGGTTCAATTCCCAGTCAAGGCACACAGGAAAAGCAACCATCTGCTCCTCCACCCCTTTCCTTCCCCTTCTCTCCCTCTTCACCTCCCACAGCCATGGCTCAGTTGGTTCAAGCAAGTTGGTCCCAGGCACTGAGGGTGGCTCCATGGTCTCTCCTCGGGTGCTAAAAAAAATGACTTGGATGCTGAGAAATTGAGCAATGGCCCCAGATGGGCAGAGCATCACCCCCTAGTGGGCTTGCATGGGGGGGTGCCTGGTGGGGGCACAGGCGGGAGTCTGTCTCTTTGCCTTCCCTGCTCTCACTATAATAAAAATATATAATAATAAAATTTTTAAAAAGAGAGAGTATGTCGTAAGCTTACTGGGAAACCTCATCATGGCCTGTTCACTCAGATTCCTCTCGGGTCCCTCTCATTGGAGATGAGGGTGCACCTTTCTCTCCGGGACAGGTGGGACACCTCTCACATGAGGGACCTATGACCTCCTTCCAGGGGTGATCAGAGAGTCCTTTATGCACCTGGCATCTTTTCAAAATCCTCTTGCTTAAAATGTTCAATATGGCAAGATGTCTTATTTTGGGGTTATATGTCCTGAGCCCCATCCTTCACAGTCACAATTTCTGGAGGTTGGGACATGGACATAACTTCTGAGGGGATCACTGTTCAGCCACTACAGTGATTCGAATGCGTTAGGAACATGGTTTAACAGGAGGAGGTCGCGGGGCAGGAGCAGGCCCTGGGTTTGCTGGCTGCTCTGACCTTTGTCCAGGCCTCGGCACACAAGGAACTGGCTCATGGCAGAGGCCGCCGGGGCTGTGGGGTGAATGGGAAAAGGTGGGACTCGGTCACTTTGTGTGTGATGAGTAAGAGAGAGAGGAATTTTAAATTTGTCACTAAAGCACGTTTCTCAGAAACGTGCTATAAGATGCTGGGTCTTGGAATGACAGTAGGTACTGTGTGGGGAAAATGGTCCTAGAGGCAAACACACTCCGGAAACTCTGGGTCAGGCAGGGTCACATAGGCCCCTCTCCTGCAGCCATCTCCACTGGCATGCTGTGTGTACTACGGCTCTCAAGGGCACCTGTAGGGGACAGCCTTTCCAAACCTACTTGACCTTGGACCTGTTTTACCTAGATAATCTCAAAGGACAAATGACCCACACATCTCTGGATAATATTGCTCCTAGGGTTCCTTCCCTCTGAGATGGGGCAGGACATGTGATGGCCAGAAGGATGGAGGGAAGACAATTGAGTCAGGTGATGTGTTGAAGGCTAAGTTTGTTTCCCAAGACCCCTGCCAGCAACAAGAATGGCCACAGGGACTTGGGACGTTGGCAGAAGCCACTCACAGGCTTGCATAGTTGTATTGGACTTGTCATGTCTGTGGGACTGTCCTATGGCTCTCTAGTGCCTTCTTACTAACAGTAGAAGTTTTCACCATAGAGGAGGTGTGGTAAATTAGCATCCACCATTGTGCTACCTCTGAGCCATTGGACAGCAACTCTCATGCCACCGGGGGAAGGATGCCTGTGCTGTGAACAGTCAGCACAGGAGGAGGGGGTGAGCTGTGAGCCCTTCTTACTTTATACTGAGAAGAACTGCCTTCCCAACCCCCCTCTCCGTGCATGAAAAGGGGCCTTCCAAGAGCACAGCTGCCCCTCCGTGTCCCCCCACCACCACAGTAGTCCTGGACTCTCTTGTCTTTAGTACTCCCTGCCTCCCCTAGAGAAGAATGGGTGGTACCAGGGAAAGAAATATAGACATCCATTTTGCAATAATCGTAAAAAGGAGTGAATATTTACTGAGCCCTTAGCATGCAGAGACACATTAAATGTTTTACGTATAATATACCTCATTTAATTCTCATGACAGCCCTACCTTTCAGTGCTATCCATCTTCAGATTTTATAGATGGGGAACCCAGGGCACAGAGGGGTTACATTCCTTGTCCAAGGATGCCGAGCTAGTGTGTGGTACAATCAGAGTGTAACTCCAGGCAGTACAAAACTAAACTGACATTCATAACCACCAGATTACAAATTTAATTATCAATGTTTTAGATTTCATATGTTGGTGAGACTTACAAAACGAAATTGCAGAAGGCAGTGGAGTATGCAGACCCGGACCAGGTCAGGTGTGAGCATGGAGCCATTGCAGGAGACGGTGGTTGAAAAGTGCCTGTGGATAAGTTTACTCAAACTGTGGGGTCGGCAGTCGGTTATACAGATTTACAATGCAGAATGAGCCTCATGCAAAGATTTTATGTATTAGTGGGATGTTTTCCCAAGCACAGAGTTAGAAATGACTGACTACTGTTATCACAAACCATGGGCAGAACATTCCAACTGTGCGGAAACAGGACCCAGATGCAGAAGTCTGCGCCCTAAATTATGCTGGAAAGTCGGGGTTGATTGGGATTTTTGAGAAGCAAAAATCTTTCCCTGATCCCATAATCACTGTAAGAAAACCATGGTCTCTGGTGAGCACTAGTGGGAAGATCTGAAATTCTGCACTAGCATCTCCTATGACAAACTCCGTGCCCTCCTCTTTCCCTTGATACCTGGAGCCGATTCATCCAGGGAGCTTCCTACACACTGCAGACAACCAGGAAACAGGAGCTGAATCCATTGAGCCAAAGAAATGAGAGCCAATCCCACTCAGCTACATGCATTCTTGGATACATTATCAAATTTTAAAGTGCTTTCACTGACCCATCCCCAGTGCATTGCAAATGTTTGAACTTTCTTCTCCAGCTAGAGACCCAGTCATGATAAATTGCTACCTACTTACACTGAGTTTTATTTTGTTCTGATTCATTGCCTGCTTCACGGACCTTCTATAATCACAGTTTATGGACTCTACATCCTGGTGGTTCCCAGAGAGAAATGAGCCTAGACTCCAGAGAATCAAATGTCTTCAAACTTGGAGCCAGCTTCCAGGCTCCCTGCAAAGGTCTCCTAAGCTCCCAAGTATTTCCTCTCTAAAATCACAGATCACTGGCATGGGTAGTGAGTAGATGTTCGAGTTACTGCTTACTTGGTAGGAGACCAGTCCCTTCATGGTCTCCCAAGCAGGAAGAAGTGCTGTCATCGTTCTTGGCAGTTTTATTGTGCTCTTCTTAGGTTTAGTTTAGTGATTCTTTTTCAAAGTTGTGTTTGGGTTTTTGTTGTTGTTGCTGTGCCTGATTTTGAAACACGATATTGACTCTCTCCTGGTATGTTTACAGGCTAGATGAAGGACTGACTGTCCATGAGAAATGGAGCTTGGCCTCTCACTTGTGAAATGTGGCGACTTTTATTTGACACATTTCCAATGAGGTGATGCAGATCTGTAGAGCCAGTAATGGGTTATTGTGTAGTAGTGGCACTTGGGATTCTGCCAAATTTTGATCTGGGTGGAAAATTTATTTTTGCTTCAGCGAGAATTTGCTCTCTTAAGATGGTTGAACCAAGCAGGTCACGGGGATGTGATGCAGAATGAGGCTCAGTGTTCTGTGCTATGAGTAAATGGATACAGCGTCACCTCAAGTTAGCACATATGAAAAATGGCCATTTACTGAAATATGCAAACATTTCTCATGAATGTAAAAAAGCATATGGTCAGGAAAGTAAACAACAGTTCTTCCCAAATGGAAGGCAACAAAACTGAATGATGTGACAACTGCAAGAAGGTCTTGGAACTTTTTAAAGCTTTCTCTTCCCCAATATGTGTCACCTATAAACCCTCCACATGTACAGTCAGAAATTTGAGTGTTTGAAATTGTGCCTTATAGACACACATGAAAAGGTTGATAGCCAGATTCATTCCCAGTGACATTGGTTAGGCTCTGAAGCACACACTCCCCCCACTCACTCTTTAGTCTGTGTTTACAGTTCTCACTTGGGTGTTTGAAGGTTCTTCAATTTTTGCTCTTATTCTTCATTGGCATTCAGGTTTTCCTGATCACCTCATGTTTTTATTTACACTGTTGTATCCCCTATGAGGCATCCTGGATGTGAACCAGGGAAAGTTGCCTCAGGTAAGACAAAAGAGCACCTCAAAATCTCTTACCTGTAGGCAGATAGTTAACTTCCCAGTGATTGTGACTGGAAACTAGGAAAGCTGAAAATGGAGGAGAGCAAACTTGGAAACTCCCCTCCTCCCTTCACCTCTACCGTTGTCAGGGTCGGCTAGGGGATTAGAGACAAGTTCTCTTGCCCATGTGCTATGGTATTTTTGTGATGTACTTTCTGAGAGGCATGGCTCTCGGGACGTTCCCCATAGTGTCATCTAAAAGCCTGGGGCTCTGTGGGCAGCAGTGCTGTGATGGAAAGTACCTGGACGTGGGCAACACCCGGACTGGGGGCCACCTCTTATACTACTGCAAGTTTGGCAGAATTGACTGCTTCTGTGAGCTTCTTCAGCCTTCTCATCTGAAAAATGGAGATGGAAATAAACTTTCTTCCTCCATGGTTATTAGAATTAAATAAGATCATGTCTATCAAGTGCCAGTATAGGGTAGGCACTAAATAAGTGTTCATTTTCTTGCATCTCCATACTGATAATGGAAGGAGGAACTCCCTCATTGGGAGTATTTCAGCCTGTTTCTCAAACTGAAATACATACAGTACATTTCTATCCACTGATGGTGATAGAGTAGTGGTTCTTAACCTTTTTTGAGGTACTGAACCCACCAGTTTCATGTGCGCATTTACTGAATCCTTCTTTAGTGATAAATAAAATATGATTTCTTTTTCCAAATTCAAGACATAGGTATATGTGTTTTTACTGGTGCACAAAATGAGCCGTGCATGAACATCACCTTGCTCAAAGAACGAAACCAACAAAGTGCATGAACTCACAACAAATTACAGTATTACTTTATTCTGGCCTCCACGGCAGAGGCTTCTCCGAACCCCTGAGAACCCCTAGGGTTCGATAGAACCCAGGTTAAGAACCACTGGGATAGAGAGAAATGCTTCCTTAGTGAGGTTATTAGACTTCCTGGTGGACTTCCCAAAGCAGGGGCAGAGGGAAATGGTTGTACAGTAGACTTGCAGGCTCACATGTGGATAACGAGAAGCAAGTCTGCCCATGCTCACTTGCTGCAGACCTGTGTCACCAGCAACAGATAAACTCTCCCTGTCAGAAGGTTTGACCACAATGGCAAACTGTTTTCTTTGCCAGATGGCAACTCTTTCTGGGCCCACAGTTAGGCCATATTTCCCAGGCTTCTCGCAGTTGGATGTGGCCAGTGGAAGGTGGGTCAGTCCACAGGATTTGAGCCTTAAATGGGACAATGTCTACCTCCCAGCTTAAACGCCTAGCACAATAAATATTAAGTAATACACCCAATAACTGTTGAAGCCTTGACCTCTTTCGTAATGATTTGGTTTACTAGATTTTGTTTTGAAGTCATACTTAGGAACGTGGTTTCTCACCCTCAGAGACTTGTACAGTACCTGTGACTTCTTCTGCCAACACTGATTGGTGCTGGATAGCTGTGCTTGTAGCGATGGTGTCTAGTCTTACCGTTACTACTGACTTCTTTTTGCCACTTTTACTGGTAGCCACAGCCTTCAAATCATCATCTTCAAATCTTTCTCATGGGGAGAAGAGAATAAAATACCCCTGGTAGAAATTACAGTTGACCTTTGGGTAATGCAGGGCTTAGAGGGGCTGACTCTGCACAGTTGAAATTCATGTATATTTTTGACTCCCCCAAATTTAACTACTAATAGCCTACTGTTGACCAGAAGCCTTACCAATAACATAACAGTCAATTAACACCTTTTTGTTTGTTGTGTGTATTATATACTGTATTATTTTTGTTGTTTGTATTTTTCTGAAGTGAGAAGCAGGGCGGCAGACAGACTCCCACATGCAGCCGACCGGGATCCACCCGACATGCCCACCAGGCGGCAATGCTCTGCCCATCTGGAGCATTGCTCTGTTGCAACTGGAACCATTCTAGCACCTGAGGCGGAAGTCATGGAGCCGTCCTCAGTACCTGGGCCACCTTTGCTCCAATGGAGTCTTGGCTGCAGGAGGGGAAGAGAGAGAGAGAGAGGAAGGAGAGGGGGAATGGTGGAGAAGCAGATGGGCGCTTCTCCTGTGTGCCCTGGCTGGGAATCAAACCCTGGACTTCCACACGCTGGGCCGACACTCTACTGCTGAGCCAGCTGCCCAGGGCCTACTGTATTCTTGCAATAAAGTAAGAGAAAAGCAAATGATATTAAGAAAACCATAAGGAGTTGAAATATACTTGCAGTATTTATTGGGGGGAAAAAAGCCCACATATAAGTGAGCCTGCATGGTTCAAACCTGTGTTTTTTAAAAGTCAACTGTGTCCCTGGCCAGTTTGCTCAGTGGAGAGAGCATCAGCCCAACGTGCAGATGTCCCAGGTTCAATCTCTGGTCAGGGCACAAATGAGAAGTAACCACTCGCTTCTCTCCCTCTCCCTCTCCCTCTTCTCTCCTTCTTTGCCTCTCACAGCCAGTGGCTCGATTGGTTCTAGCATCAGCCCCAGATAGGGGCTGTCAGGGAACCCAGTCGGGGGTGCATGCAGGAGTCTGTCTCACTATTTCCCCTCCTCTCACTTAAAAAGAAGTCAACTGTGTTATGAAAAGATGAACCAGTTCTTTCTGTGTGCGAGAGAACACCCCAGCAGAGCAGCCTCCCAGCTCTCAGATGTTGCTTCGGCAGCCCAGGGGCCCGTCACCATCAGAGCCAAGGTGGCTGCTGGTTCCAGCCAGCTGAGGTTCACAGGAGTCAGAACTTCCCATCTCCACACACTCTGCCAGCTCAGCTCCTGTTCTGGGAGGAGGCAGAGAGGAAAGAGAGGGAATAGGAAAAGAAAGACCATGGATCAAAAGAGGAAGAAGGAACACTGGTGGGTCTTTCTTGAGGAGCCCAGGTGATGTGTGTGCACATTGGAGTTTGAAAAGCCTGGTTCTCAGAGCACCTGTTGGTTCATGTTCCACCAGCCCTGAGCCAGACCACCTGCTGTGCACTGTCTGCCAGTGTTAGGCGAACATGGAATCATTCACTTGCTTTTGTAGTTTTTTGGTTACTGCTGATATTAATTTTTTTGTTTTAATATTGTATTTGTATATCTTCATTTGTAATTGACTACCCATGGTCTTTCCCATTTTTATTGTATATTCACCTTTTTTTCAAGTTAAAATAACTTTATTGTTTTTACTACATTTTTCTGCTGCATCCTGTAGGAAAAAGAATAGCTAAAATTTTAAAAACAAGAATGTGTAATAATCACCTTTTATGTTTATTCAAGATAGAATTATATTAGGATGCCATTTTAGGGCCAACTTTAAAACCCAGTTTTATGAAGAAGCAATTCACATACACCGTCCTCCCCTCTACAGAGTGCAATGCTGTCTTTCTTAGTACAAAGTTCTGTGGCCACCACCACAATCTAATTTTTAGATATTTTCATGGCCCCATATAGAAGTCCCACCATGCATAGTCACTCCCCATCCGTCTCCGTGCACCTCAGGCCCAAAGGACTATGGGTCTGGTTTCTCTCTCCATAAATTTGCCTATCCTGGACACCCATGTAAATGGAGTCATTCAGTAAGTGGCCTTTTGTGACTGGCTTCTTTTACTGAGCATAATACTTTCTCTTTTTTAGGGGGGGTGACACACTTTTATTTGAACACAGCATGCATGTCACTGATTTGTTGTCTACAGCTACTTGCACACTACAACAGCCGAGTGGAGAAAGTTGTAGCTATATGGACTGCAGAGGCTAAAATACTTACTATCTGGCTCTTCAGAGAAAAAGTTTGCTGCTGGCTTTGTCACAGACCAAAGAAGGCAAACCAAGAAACTCAGCCACTGTTGGTCAATCTGGGACTGTTTAGGGTAGAGAGATGAAAAGTAAATAAATACTGCATAGCAGGATCAAAGGGTGCTTAACAGGTTACATACAGGTAAACTCACTGACTATACACACTACTTCTGCAATGTGTTCAACAAATGTAGCGGGATATTCTCAAGGGTACTCAAGTTGTGGCACGTGTCAGCCCTGCATTTCTCTGACTGTCAAATAGTATTCCATTATCTGGCTGTCCACAGCTAATGTAGCCATTGGGGTGGACATGGGCATTTAAGCTGTTCCCACTTGTTGGCTATTATTGTGAGTCCTGTGCTCTGAGCATCCATGGACAAGTTTTTGTGTGGATGTACACTTTCTTTTTTCTTGGGTGTATATTCCTAGGAATGACATTGCCGGTTCATGTGGCAACTCTACATTTACCTTTATGGTGCACCTGCCCGACTTTATCTACAGCAATTGCTTCAGTCCACATCTCCAGAGCACAAGGAGTCCAGTTTCTCCGCAACCTCGCCAGAATTTATTCTTACCTGTGATTTTGATTAGTGGGTATGAAGTGGTATCTTATTGTGGGTTTGAGTTGCATTCCCTTAAGGAATAACAATGCTGAGCATCTCTGCATCTGCTGTTTGGCCATCCATAGATCTCTTGTGGAGAAATGTCTATTCAAGTATTTTGCCTATATTTCAACTGGGTCATTTGTATTTTTTATTATAAAGTCATAAGATTTTTTTAATATATTTGGGATACAAGTCCCTTAACAAACATATGATTTGTAAATATTCCCTCATGTCCTGTGGGTCATCTTTTCATTTTCTTGATGTTATCATGAGCAGCACAAAGTCTTTAATTTTGATGAAGTCTTATTTATTTATTTTTCCCTTTGCCGCTGTGTTTTTGGTATCACATCTAAGAAACCATCACCTAACCCCAGGTCACAAAATTACTCCCATGTTTTCTTGCAGGGAGTTTAATAGTTTTATGTATCAATGTCCTTGGGGCCACTATAACAAACTAATGCACACCTAGTAGCTTAAAATAATGCACATTGGGCTCTGGCTGGTTGGCTCAGTGGTAGAGTGTCAGCCCAGCAAGTGGAAATCCCCAGTTCGATTCCTGGTCAGGGCACACAGAAGTGCCCATCTGCTTTTCCATGCCTCCCCCGCCCCCTTCTCTCTCTCACTTTCTCTCTCTTCCCCTCCTACAGCCATGGCTTTATTGGAGCAAGTTGGCCCTGGGCACTGAGGATGGCTCCATGACCTCCATCCACCTCAGGAGCTAAGAAGAGCTCAGTTGCTAAGCAACAGAGCAAGGCTCCAGATGGGCAGAGCATTGCCCCCTACTGAGCATACTAGGTGGTGGCACAGTGGATAGAGTGTCGGATTGGGATGCAGAGGACCCAGGTTCAAGACCCCAACATTGCCAGCTTGAGCGTGGGCTCATCTGGTTTGAGCAAGGCTCACCAGCTTGAGCCCAAGGTCACTGGCTCGAGCAAGGGGTCACTTGGTCTGCTGTAGCCCCCTGATCAAGGCACATATGAGAAAGCAATCAATGAACAACTAAGGAGCCGCAATGAAGAATTGATGTTTCTCATCTCTCTCCTTCCTATTTGTCTGTCTATATAAAAAAAAAATTATATATATATATATTGATTTTTAAAGAAATGGAAAGAGAAAGGGAAAGAGGTCAGGGAAGCATTCATTTGTTGTTCCATGTAGTTGTGTACTCATTGGTTGCTTCCTGTGTGTGCTTTTACTGGGGATTAAGCCAGCGACTTTGGGACTTTGGGGTTTGAGGATGATACTCTAACCCACTGAGCTGCCCGGACAGAGCCAAGAACAAAACTCTTTATCATGGACCCTCCTTCCCTTCATCTTCTGCTGCATCCCTCACTCACTTTCTCTCCGTCCACACCTGCTTCCTCTTTGGTCCTCATGAAAGCCATTATTGCTTCAACCACAAGCCAGTCTCCCTAATGAGGGAAAGCCTCCTATCACCATATATCTCTCCTTTGCAGCCCTTTTCATATTGCAATTTTCAATTTTCAATTTACTTGTTGGGTTTTATGAATGTTGGCTTCCTGCACCTGATCAGATGCTCTAGAAAGACAAGAACTGAGTCTGCTTTTGCTCATCATTGATTGTACCTTCAGGTTTCAGCTCATGGTAAATGTTGGTATTTTGAGTAGATAAACAAGGGAAAAATGTTTTCTACTCTGACTTTTATTTTTATGGTGTGTTTTGATTTACAGAATCTTAAAAATACATATAAATGTCTAAATCTTTTATGATTTTTTTCTTTGTTAGAGCTGTTTGGCAAGTCTTTCTCCATTCCAAGAATATAGAAATATCAACCTGCTTTTTATACTTCTATTGTTTGCATTAACATCTCTAATATACCTCCAATTTATGTTAGCCATGTGGTATAAAGTAGGAAAATAACTTTACTTCCACAGTGGTCTACCAGGTTCCCAAACCTTCTCTCTCCTTCCCCTGCAGATTTGAAGTGACTCATTAATTGCACAGGAAATCCTTTTCTGTGTTTAATTATATAAATAGTGTATATCCTACACTGGTAGTATTTGCTACTGTTCTTATTATTATAGCTTTATGCCATGTTTTAGTATCTGACAGTCACATTTTTTATACAATAGTACTTTCGAGTTATACAATTTGAATTAAGGGTTACTAGACAGAGAACCATTCCTTAGAGCAGGAGTTCTCACATTTTAGCACCCCCACCCCCAGGGTTCCTGATTCAGTCAGTCTCGGTGGCACCCCGACAGTTCTGATCCAGGAACCACAGCTGGAGCCTCTGCGCTGAATGCTTGAAGTAAAGAATGTGGTCGGCCTGAGAACAGTCCTGGCATCTCCTCTGAGCTAATTCCCTGGCGAGCGCCCTTGTGTGCTTGTTGTGAACAACTCACTGCTGGTGGGTGTTTCCAGCCCCACTCCTGGCGCTGCTGCAAAGCCCAGTCAGGACAGGCAGCCCTCCCTTCTGGGCCACCCTGTTGCCAGCAGCTGCCAGGCACCAGGCTGTGACCTCCCCTTCACGGATGTGGTGCCTCCCTGTGCAGCAGGTTATCAGGATTTCCCTCCCATTTAAAGTGGATGACACTGCTGTCCTCATCCCCGCGCCCGGACTAATGGCTCCTTGGTCCACACAAAGGGGAAATTAATTACTAACACCTGCTTCTGCTGCTGGACCCACAGCCAATGCCTGACAGAGACTTTTTCCACCTATTTTGCACATTGTAGCATATTTAAAGAAATAAACACAATTTGAACAGTTTAACCCTACCATTTATACCTCTGTGGAGAAGCCTGCTCCTTCCCTGTTCCTTCGCAGAGGGAAGACATTCTTGGGAAGTAAACTAGCCTGGGAGATGCTGTCTGCTGTGGGTTCACTGTGCTTTGAGGTTATTTTGCATGAAACATGTGGTCATAGGAAAAACATTTGTTTTCCTTATTCTTTGAGACATGTCCCCCACCCACTTACATTTTCCCTCTCTCAGTCACCCAAAAGTGAGGTAGAAAATTATTTGCATCTCCTTGAGGGATGTACTTTCTGGGACTGTCTCTTTTTCATTGTTTTTTTTTTCTTTCATGGTACCAAAGATGTGCCATTGGAAGCCCTCTTCTCCAGGCACAAGCAAACAAGAGTTCCTACAGGACTCCCCTCCTCGCATCCATCCCCCTATATTTAGCACACATTGAGCAAGACTGTGTCTGCGCAGCACCCAGGAGCACAGAGGGATGAGTCTGCTGTCATCAAAGCGGCACTCCCTGCTGACAGAGGTTGATACATTCGTTAACAGTTGCAACATAGCCTGATAGCTGTTGCACTGGAGGTAGGCAGTGGGGATAGAGGCCAAGGGCTCTGCCCTCAGCTTGGCAGGGAGCCTGCCAAGGCACAACTCCCAGAAAAGGTGACATTTACATAAATCACTGGAGAAGAGGAATTTGTGTGGGTTTTTTTTTTCATTTTATTCATTTTTGTTGTTGATTGATTTTTAGAGAGACAGAGAGAGTAAGGGAGATGGGAGCAGGGAGAATTCATTTGTTGTTCCCCTTAGTTGTGCATTCATTTGTTTCTTTCCTTGGTATTTTGGGATGGTGCTCTAACCAATAGAGCTCATCAGCCAGCGCTTGTATGTGCATTTATTGATGTCTATTATAACTGTTAGTGTTATCCTTATTTCCTTTTTACTATTTGAATAGTAGTACATTCACGTTTGACAATTCGTTCAGTAAGTGCAAAACCGGTTATAGACATGCTGTGCAATAAAAATATGATGTGATTTCAAATGTGGTGTGATTTATTTTTTGTTTGTTTGTTTAATTGAGAGCAGGGGAGGCAGAGAGACAGACTCCCTCATGCGGCCTGACCAAGATCCACCCAGCAATCCCACTAGGGGGTGATGTTCTGCCCATCTGGAGCCACTGCCCCATTGCTCACCAACTGAGCTATCGTTAGGGCCTGAGGCAGAGGCCACAGATCCATCCTTAGCACCCAGGGCCAACTTGTTCTAATCAATCAAGCCATGGCTAAGGGAAAGGGGGTGGGAGGAAAAGGGGTGGAGAAGCTGATGGTTGCCTCTCCTATGTGCCCTAACTGGGAATCAAACCTGGAATGCCAGGCCAACGCTCTACCACTAAAACAACCCGCCAGGGCTAATAATGTGTTGTGATTTCAAATGTTAGCCACATTCTATTTAAAAAGTAAAACAAAAGAAGTGAAATTCCTATTGACACTATATTGCATTTAACCCACATAGATATATAGTTATCATATCAACATTTAATCAGCACAAAAACTTATTAATGATATACTTTACATTTTTTTGGTACCAAATTTTTGAATTAGTACAAAGTGTATTTTGCATTGCAAATCACAGCAATTTGGAATAGACACATTTCAAGTAGCCACATGAGACTAAGTGCTGAGGTAGTTACATTTCCCTCCCATTTCTACCCAAAACTATTGAGTTCCATCTCTAAAAGCAGCCACTGTTGCTGGACTCCAGTGTGGTCTTGCACAGAGAGTTACCATGTACACAAACAGTTATACACATATATGTGCAAACAGTGGGACAATAAGCACATTGTTGTGCATGATACTTTTTTTTCAGTTAATAAATTTTGGAGATGTTTCATATCATTACTTAGAAAATAAGCTGAATTTTTTATTTTCTTTCATTTATTTGTTTTACTGAGGAGTGTCCCATTTTATAGCTGTCACAGATTACTCACTTGGTCTTGATCAATGGTTGGTTTTTAATATTTGGCACTTATAAACAATTTGAGAAGAGTTCCCATATTTAAGAAGTGAACATTAGGAGGAAGTAGGTGAAAACCCACAGTGACAACTGTGCTACCGTTACAACTACTCTATAATATAAAATTATTTCAAAATAAAATGTTTCTATTTTAAAGAATCAGAGGAGTGACATGATGGATTCCCACTGTAGAACAAGCCTGGGGTGGTGGTGGGAAGGAAGATAGGAAGGAGAACAGGCTGGATCAAGGCTCTGCTACAAAACATCAGGAGGAAATGGTGGTAGCCAGGATGGGAGCAGGCCAGCAGGAATCTGGGGGCATGGACAGGCTGGGGGAAACTCAGTCAGACTTGGTGATGGTTCAGATAAGAAACAAGGGAGTAGGAAGATTCAAGATAACACCCAGTTTCCAACCTCCAGGAATTAGAAAATGGGAAATGGTGTCATTTACAGGTTTCGAGGAAACGTTACTTCAGCTTTAGACTTGTTTATTTTGGTGTACTATTTTATTTTAATTAAGCGAAAGGCCAGGAAGTAGAGAGACAGACTCCCGCATGCACCCCGCCCTGGATCCACCCGGCAACCCCTCCTACCAGGTGATGCTCTGCTCATCTGGGGCCATTGCCCCATTGCTTGGCAACCAAGCTATTTTAGTGCCCAAGGTGAGGCCATGGAGCCCTCCTCAATGCCTGGGGCCAACTTGCTCTAACCAATTGAGTCATGGCTGTAGGAGGAAAAGAGAGAGAAGGGAGAGGGGTGGAGAAGTAGATGGTCGCCTTCCTGTATGCCCTGATTGGGAATCAAACTCAAGACATCCACATGCTGGGCCAATGCTCTACTACTGAGCCAACTGGCCAGGGCCTGGAATACTTTTGAAAGATCCAAGTATCCATTAGGCAATTGGATATATGAGCCCAGAGGTCAGAAGAGTTGGCTCAAGATTGTTGTGGAGAGTCTGGCATTTAAAGGGCAATTAAGGCCACAGGTGTTCAGTGGCTAGGCTCAGGAGGTGGCAAGGAGATAAGAGCCTGTCCATAGGAGTGGTGACAGTGACAGGTAGTCATTAAGTTCTAGAGGTAGGCCATTGGGGCCAGCATACTGGCTTTGCCACCTACCCAGTATGTGACATGGGGCAAGTTATTTAAGCTAATAAGGCTATTGTCAGAACGCCATGAGACAGTGTCTGTCATGTTCTCAGGATAATGCTGGGCCCCTGGTGCTCAAAGCCTGTCAGCTAATTGGAGGCAAAGAAAAATTAGAGAGTGTCCTAGAAGCTAAAAATGGTCCATAAAAAAGGGTATATATGCACTTCACAACCCTTATGATGACTACTGTCAAAAAAGTGTAAAATAAGTGTGGGCAAGGATGTAGGAAGGTCATAACCTTTATGCCTTGCTGGTGAGGTGTCATGTGCAGCAGCCACTGTAGAAACAGCTTGGTAGCTCCTCAGAAAAGTTAATCATGGAGTTACTCTGTGGTCTGGCAGTTCCCATACCTAAAAGAATTAAAGGCAGGGATTCAAACAGATACTTGTGCACTCATGCTTATGGTGATGTTATTTACAATAAATAGCCAGGAGGAGATAAGAGCAATCCAAGTATCTGTTAACAGCTGAATGGGTAAACACAGTGTGGTATGTTCATGCAGTGGAATATTACTCAGCCTTCAAAAGGAACGAAGTTCTGATGTATGCTGCCACATGGATAAACCTTGGAAACAATATGCTGAGTAGAGCAAGCCCAGCGTAAAAGGACAAATATTCTAGGATCCCACTTATATGAGCAACCAAGAATAGGCAAATTCATATAGACAGAAAGTTGAATAGAAGTTACCAGGAGTTGGGTCAGGGGGGCGGGGAGAAGAGGAACAGGGTGTTATTATTTAATGAATACAAAGTTTCTGTTTGGGATGATGAAAAAGTTCTAAAACTGGATGGTGGCAATGGTTACACAACATTGTGAATATACATAATGCCGCTAAGTGGTACAGTTAAAAATGGTTAAAATGGTAAATTTTATGTTGTGTATATTTCACACACTATAAAAAAATTAGTAGTTAATTCTGCAAAGGACTCAAATATGATAAGCCCTGAAAAATTATCCTTTGCATGTATTTTGTGACACAGGGACTACTGGTGATATATCCAGAGTCCTTGTAAAATGAAACAGAGGTCAAAAGTCAGCTTTTGCAGTGAGTAGAAGGGTGATAGAGAAGTGTCTAGGCCAGGAATTGACAAGCTGTGGTCATGTCCGGCCCTGCTTCTATAAGTAAAGTTTATTTGGTTTTTTTTTTTTTGGGGGGGGGGGTCTAGGGGAGTTCTTTTTGTTTTTGTTTTTGTTTATTTTTATTTTATTAACTTTAATGGGGTGACACCAATAAATCAGGGTACATATGTACAATGAAAACATCTCCAGATTATCTTATCATTCAATTGTGTTGCGTACCCATCACTCAAAGTCAAATTGTCCTCTGTCCCCTTCTATCTGGTTTTCCCTGTGCCCCTCCCCTTCTCCCTATTCCATTCTTCCCTCCCTCCCCTCACCCCGTAACCACCACTCTTTTGTCCATGTCTCATAGTCTCACTTTTATGTCCCACCTATGTATGAAATCATGCTGTTCTCAGTTTTTTTTTCCTGATTTACTTATTTCACTCTATGTAATGTTATCAAGGTCCATCCATTTTGTTGTAAATGATCCAATGTCATCATTTCTTATGGTTGAGTAGTATTCCATAGTTTATATGTACCAAAGCTTTTTAATCCACTTGTCTTCTGACGGACACTTGGGCTGTTTCCAGGTCTTTGCTATTGTAAACAATGCTGCCACGAACATGGGGTCGCATTTCTTCTTTTCGAACAGTGTTATGGTGTTCTTAGGGTATATTCATAAAAGTGGGATACCCGGGTCAAGAGGCAGTTCGACTTTTAATTTTTTGAGGAATCTCCAAACGGTTTTCCACAGTGGCTTCACCAGTCTGCATTCCCACCAGCAGTGCAGAAGGGTTCCCTTTTCTCTGCATCCTCGCCAGCACTTATTCTGTGTTGTTTTGCTGATGAGTGCCATTCTGACTGGTATGAGGTGATATCTCATTGTGGTTTTAATTTGCATTTCTCCAATGATTAGTGATGTTGAGCATTTTTTCATATGTCTTTTGGCCATCTGTATGTCTTCTTTGGAGAAATTTCTATTCATTTCTTTTGCCCATTTTTTGATTGGATTGTCTTCCTGGAGTTGAGTTTTATAAGTTCTTTATAAATTTTGGTTATTAACCCCTTATCAGACATGATGTCGAATATGTTCTCCCATTGTGTGGTTTGTCTTTTTATTCTGTTCTTATTGACTTTAGCTGTGCAAAAACTTTTTAGTTTGCTATAGTTCCATTTGTTTATCTTGCCTTTTATTTCATTTGCCGGTGGAGATAAATCGGCAAATATATTGCTGCTACAGATATCAGAGAGCTTGCTGCCTATGTTTTCTTCAAGGATGCTTATGGTTTCACGGCTTACATTTAAGTCTTTTATCCATTTTGAGTTTGTTTTTGTGAATGGTGTAAGTTGATGGTCTAGTTTCATTTTTTTGCAGGTAGATGTCCAATTTTCCCAACACCATTTGTTAAAGAGGCTGTCTTTACTCCATTGTATATTCTTTCCTCCTTTGTCAAATATCAGTTGTCCATAAAGATGTGGGTTTATTTCTGGGTCCTCTGTTCTGTTCCATTGATCTGTGTGCCTGTTCTTATGCCAGTACCAGGCTGTCTTGAGTATAATGACCTTATAGTAAACCTTGATATCTGGAAGAGTGATACCTCCTGATTTATTTTTTCTTTTTAAGATTGCAGAGGCTATTCGTGTTCTTTTTTGGTTCCATATAAATTTTTGGAATATGTTTTCTATATCTTTGAAGTATGTCATTGGTATTTTAATTGGTATTGCATTTAATTTATAAATTGCTTTGGGTAATATAGACATTTTAATGATGTTTATTCTTCCTAGCCATGAGCACGGTATATGCTTCCACTTGTTTGTATCTTCCTTGATTTCTTTTATTAATGTTTTATAATTTTCCAAGTACAAGTCCTTAACCTCCTTGCTTAAATTTACTCCTAGGTACTTTATTTTTTGGGCTGCAATAGTGAAGGGGATTGTTTCCTTAATTTCATTGTTGGTATATGGAAACGCCTCTGATTTCTGAGTATTAACTTTATATCCTGCCACCTTGCTGAATTCATTTATAAGGTCCAGTAGTTTTTTGACTGAGACTTTAGGGTTTTCTATATACAATATCATATCATCTGCAAATAGTGACAGTTATACTTCTTCTTTTCCAATTTGGATGCCTTTAATTTTCTCTTCTTGCCTGATTGCTGTAGCTAAGACTTCCAGAACTATGTTGAATAAGAGCAGTGAAAGAGGGCACCCCTGCCTGGTTCCTGATCTTAAGGGGATTGCTTTTAATTTTTGTCCATTTAGTATGATGTTTGCTGTGGGTTTGTCGTAGATGGCCTTTATCATGTTAAGGAATGTTCCCTGTATTCCCACTTTACTGAGAGTTTTGAGCATGAATGGGTGCTGGATTTTATCAAATGCCTTTTCTGCATCTATTGAAATTATCATGTGATTTTTGTGCTTCCTTTAGTTTATGTGATGAATCACATTGATTTGCGAATATTGACCCAGCCTTGTCTTCCAGAATAAATCCCACTTGATCATGGTGTATGATTTTTTTCATATATTGCTGGATCCGGTTGGCTAATATTTTGTTGAGAATTTTAGCGTCTAAATTCATCAGGGATATAGGCCTATACTTTTCTTTCTTTGTGTTGTCTTTGCCCGGTTTTGGGATCAGAATTATGCTCGCCTCATAAAAGGAGTTTGGAAGTCTTCCTTCCTCTTGAATTTTTTGAAATTGCTTGAGGAGGATAGGAGTTAGTTCTTCTTTGAATTTTTGATAGAATTCACTTGTGAAGCCATTAGGCCAAGGACATTTCTTTTTGGGGAGTATTTTGATAACTGTTTCGATCTCATTTGTTGTAATTGGTCTGTTTAGGTGTTCTGATTCTTCCAGATTGATTTTTGGAAGGTTATATGATTCAAGAAATTTGTCCATTTCACCAAGATTGTCTAATTATTTCGCATAGAGTTCTTCATAGTATTTTCTTACAATGCTTTGTATTTCTGTTGTGTCAGTTGTTATTTCTCCACTGTCCTTTCTAATTTTATTTATTTGAGACCTCTCTCTTTTTTTCTTGGTGAGTCTAGTTAAAGGTTCATCAATCTTGTTTACCTTTTCAAAGAACCAGCTTCTGGTTTCATTGATCCTCTATTTGTTTCCTTAACCTCTATGTCATTTATTTCTGCTCTGATCTTTATTATTTCCTTCCTTCTACTTGTCCTGGGTTTTATTTGTTGTTGTTTTTCTAGTTCTTTTAGATGTAGGGTCAGGTTGCTTATTTGAGCTTTTTCTAGCTCCTTATGATATGCCTGCAGTGCAATGAACTTCCCTCTCAGTACTGCTTTTGCTGTATCCCATAAATTTTGAGTTGATGTATGCTCATTATCATTTGTTTCTGGAAACTTTTTTATTTCTTCTTTGATCTCATTGTTAATCCATTCATTATTTAATAACATGCTATTTAGTTTCCAAGTGTTTGAGTATTTTTCAGTTTTTCTTTTGTGGTTAATTTCTAGTTTCATGGCATTGTGATCAGAGAAAATGCTTGATACGATTTCAATCTTCTTAAATTTATTGAGACCAATTTTGTGTCCTAACATGTGGTCTATCCTAGAAAATGTACCATGAGCGCTTGAGAAGAATGTATATTCTACTGCTTTAGGGTGAAAAGTTCTGAAGATATCTATTAAATCAAGTTGATCTAGTGTATCCTTTAAGTCTGCTGTTTCTTCATTAATTTTCTTTCTTGTGGATCTATCCAGTGTTGTTAGTGGGGTATTGAAATCCCCTACTATGATAGTATTGCTGTTAATCTCGCCCTTTATATCCTTCAAAGTCTGCTTTATTTATGTCGGGGCTCCTATATTTGGTGCATAGATATTTATAATAGCTATATCTTCCTGTTGAATTGTTCCCTTTATCATTATGTAGTGTCCTTCTTTATCTCTTACTACAGCCTTTGTTTTAAAGTCTATTTTGTCAGATATAAGTACTGCTACCCCGGCTTTTTTTTCATTTCCATTTGCATGAAATATTTCTTTCCATCCTTTTACCTTCAGTCTATGTGCATCTTTTGTTTTAAGGTGTGTCTCTTATAGACAGCATATGTATGGGTCCTGTTTCTTTATCCACGCAGCTACTCTATGTCATTTGATTGGATCATTTAATCCATTTACATTTAAGGTTATTATTGATATGTAGTTGTTTATTGCCATTTTGTTCTTTAAAGCTGTATTTTTTGTTTGTTTGTTTTTCTTTGCTATATTCTTTCCTCCCTTTGAACTGTTCACAACAGGCCCCTTAGCATCTCTTGCAGAATTGGTTTGGTTTTAATGAATTCCTTGAGGCTTTCTTTGTCTGGGAAGCTCTTTATTTCTTCTTCAATTTTAAACGTTAGCCTTGCTGGATAGAGTAGTCTTGGTTGTAGGTTCTTGTTCTGCATTACTTTGATTATATCTTGCCTTCCCTTCTGGCCTCAAGTGTTTCTGTTGAGAAGTCCGATGTCATCCTTATGGGGGCTCCTTTGTAGGTCATAGCCTTTTTTTCTCTAGCAGCTTTTAAGATATTTTCTTTATCCATTAGCTTTGGTAATTTAACTATGATGTGTCTTGGTCTAGATCTTTTTGGGTTTCTCTTTAATAGAGTTCTGTGTGCTTCTTGAACGTGTGGAATGTTTCCCAGCCTTAATTTAGGGAAGTTTTCTGCTCTGATTTGATTGAACAAAGTTTCCATTTCCTGTCCTCTTTCCTCTTCTTCAGGCACCCCTATCATGCGAATGTTGTTTTTCTTCATGTTGTCACAGAGCTCCCTTAGAGTTTCCTCACATTTTTTGAGTCTCTTTTCCTTTTTCTTCTCTGCTTCTGTAACCTTGTTTATTGTGTCCTCTAACTCGCTGATTCGATCCTCAGCATGATTCTTCCTTCTTTTAATTCCTTCCATTGTGGTCTTCAGTTCTGATACTGTATTTGTCATTTCTGTCTGATTCTTTTTTATTATTTCAATTTCGTTTTTTATACTTGTTATCTCTTTATTTAGGTGTTCATAGTGACTATCCATTGTTGCTCTAATTTCTTTGAACATCCTAACTATCATTATTCTAAATTCTGCTTCTTGTAGTTTGGTTATATCTGGTTCATTCAGGTCCTTCTCTGGGGATTTCTCTTGATTCATTTGGTTTGCATTCCTCTGCCTGCCCATTTTATCTGTGTATAAGCAAGTTGTGGCCACTGGAGTCCAGTAGGTGTTGCCTTTGTGTTCTCTAGGTGTGGTATGTCTGCAGGCTTGCCACCCCCTCTGCCACTGCCTAAGGTGGTTGGGTATGGGCATTGCCAGCATCAGCCTACTGCGGCTGTTGCTGTGATTTCCGCTTCTCCTCCGTGGGAGGGGCTGTCACTCAAGCCACAATCTCAGCACCAAGGGCAGAGGTGAGCACCTTTGCTCAGCTGCAGACCCAGACTGTTTTCCGAAGGCTTACTCCAGCCCTGCAGTCATAGCCTGCTTGCCACAGTTTCGCGGGTTGGACAGGGCTGCTGACGTGCTCTCAGCTGTGAGCCCTTGCCCGTCCAGAATTTAGCCCCACCCTCGAGGTCAGGGCCCTCCTGTGCAGGGTCGCAAACTGCGGTTAATTGGGCCCAGCGTGTTTGCTGGCGTGATCTCAGCTGCGAACTTCCGCTCCTTTCGGGGTCTACCCCGCCCCCGCATTAGGAGCCCGCTTGTGCACACAGTATGGCAAACCGTGGTTTCTCCATCCGGGCGGGGTTGGCAGTGTGAGCTCTGTGGCGAGCCCCTCGCCCATCCCTGGTCCTAGCCCCGTCCCCACAATCAGGGCTGGCTTGTGCAGGATCACAGAGCAGATCTTTGCCCGTTTTTTTCCCCACAGGTGGGGTCAAAGGCAGGCTCGCAGCTGCCCGACCGCTTTCACGCGTCCCCTCCGCCCCTGCTGGGCTAGACCGAGCTCACATCGGTTGTGCCTTTGCCCACGCCGACAGGACTGTGTTTCAGCGTCCTGCCGCCATCATCCCTTCAGCAACCCTCAGAGAGATGGAAGTGCCCTAAGTCTCCACACTGTAGGCCTGGGAACTCCTTCCCTCTAAGCAGCTCTGCTCTAATTGCCGCGGGAGAGCTTGTTTGGCTGCTGTCCTGTCTCCCTTTGCTGGTATTGCTAGTTCCAGGGGAAATACTTGTTTTCGATTAGGGAAATGACTTAGCCCAGGGGTCAGGGTGGCTGTCCCTCAGAGTGTCCCTGTGCTTTGAGTCCACTCTCTGTTCCCGCTGCTCTGTTCCTCTCCTCTGTCCCCGTTCCCCGGAGCCCCGGGTGCGTGGTTGTGAGAGAGGTTTTCTGCGCTGTCCCTTTAAGAAAAATCTTGGGTCTGAGAAAACTGCCTCTTTTTCACAAACAGTATCCTCACTTGCTTCACAGCTCAATATTGTCCAAACGCCTCTTCTAGGCTCTGGGACTGCAGGCTTGGGTTTGGTTCCTGGGATCCAGGTCCCTCCCTCTCTGCCAAACTCTCCTCCCGCCACACGGGTCTCTCCAGGCTGCCATTTGCTCCGGGGAGCTGGGCAGCCCTCTTCGCATTTTCACTATTCCTCCCAGTCTCAATGTGGCTTCTGCAGTGTTGCTTGGTTGAAGAGTCCACTTAGTTTAGTTCAAAGTTGGTTTATCCAGATGATGATTCTTAAAATTGAGTTATAATCCACTTTGGTTCTGGGAGTTGGATGTTGGTACGTCTGCCTACTCCATCGCCATCTTCCGTCCTTATAAGTAAAGTTTTATTGGAACCCAGCCTGGCCTTGCCTGTGTGTCTTGTCTGGGGCTGCTCTGGGCTGCAGCACCAGAGGTGAGTAGTTGCCATGGAAACCAGATAGCCTGCAAACAGGAAATGGTAACTCACTGACCCTTCACAGAAAGTTCCCCAGCCCTTGACTAGACAAGACCACTGGACTTTCAAGAACTGTGCTTTCTTAGACAATTTCTGCATTTGTGGTGAAGTCACTGAGTAGAAGACAGTGACCCTTCAAGTCACAGAGCAAAACAGACTCAGCCAAACTAATAATAATAAATAAATAAATAAATAAATAAATAAATAAATAAATAAAAAGGAGGAGGAAGAGATGGGTGTGGGGAGAAGACAGTTACTTCCTTTCTCTCGCTGGACATACCTTCACTGTACCTTCTTGCAAAAGGCACTGTAAGTCCCACCACCAAGCCACCAGAGAACTCCACACTACTAAACTGTCATGTGATTGGTGAAAATAAACGCTCTGAGATGACGACAGCAGTTTGATTTAAAGTCTTTTCATTAATGTGGGAAAACACCCACACCTGGGACCAGGTGCCGATATTTATTCCAATCCAAGAGAAAGCATCTTCAGCACGTCCTGTGTGTTGGAATGGTGCCAGGTTTTGTGGCTTGTGACCTAATTAATAATCATCATAATAATCACATGGCCTTTCCCCACTTCACATGTGGGGCAGCTGGGGTTCACTGAGGTCAAATAGTCACCCACAGACTCCCCTGGAGTCCGCAGCCGACTTGGGGTTTGCTTGGGTCTGCTGGGTCCCAGGGACCCAGGCAGCTGTTCTCACTGCACCATGCCATCACCCTATCCTCTGTGGCCACCAAGAGCCCCAGAATGACTTCCTGTGCCCATTTTAAGTAGACCCTAATATTTGGTGGCTTCCCAACCTGTTTCACACCTCGAGTCCTGCTATCTCACAATAAGAACTGGCCACTAAGGTGTGTTTCAAGGGGCTTCAGCAGCACCTGCTCCCATCTGTTCCCCAGGTCCCAACCTGGTTCATCTGACTTTACCCAGAGAGTTTTCTTTAAAACCATCC
Source organism: Rhynchonycteris naso (assembly GCA_037038555.1). Classification (NCBI taxonomy): domain Eukaryota; kingdom Metazoa; phylum Chordata; class Mammalia; order Chiroptera; family Emballonuridae; genus Rhynchonycteris; species Rhynchonycteris naso. Next base: position 121,577,809 of record CM072999.1, on the reverse strand, counting down.
TGCCCTTTGTTGTGCTCTGCTGGGACCATCTTGTCACCTGAGCTTCGCCTGTTCCCACCTTACCATCAGTATTTACACTATCAGCTCTCATTCCTCCAGCTCTTGGCTAGGTGATCCAGGAAGGCAGCAGGAGGGGAATACAGTGACTCCTCCAAATCCCATCCATTTGTGTCCAAATGATGAGTGCACAAAACACAGCGTCCTTGTGACATTTTTTTCCCTTTGAGGCTGCCCTCAATAATGCAGGCTAGATTTCTAGCCACCACATTGAGACTAAAAGGGAACTCAGAGGTCATGCTCCCAACTCTTGATTCTATCAGTGAGAAAACGAGTTGGTGCCCAGAGAGGACTGGCAACTTTTCCAGGTACACACAGCTCGTGGGTAGTGAATGCTGGACTAGGAAGCCCCCACCTCCAGGTCTCCCGGCTCCCAGCCTGGAACTCATTCTGCTGCAGCTCACGGCCTCCTGCCAGCCTCCAACGATGAAGCTGGGTCGTCCCCCTGCATGTGGATTGCTTACCTTGGAGCCTTTTCATGAATTAGACCAGATGCAAGACTCCACATTGATCATTTCTGCCCCTCCTCTTTCTGCTTTCTGTTAAAGAGGCATCCCCCACCGTCTCCCCCACCCCCCAGCTCCCAGCTCCCTGCTGGCTCCTGTCCCCTCCCCCAGCCGGGAGAAGTTAATACATGAAGAGATCAGCTTACCAGTTTTCTCCCAAGCCAGCCCGCTGAGTGAGCAGAGGCTGAGCTCAGAGCTCCGGGTAGTTCAGAGAGGGAGAGCAGAGGGAGCAGCGCGGTGCCAGCAGAACTCCAGGGTTGGAGTCCCGGTACACAAGTGCATCTGCTAGCTGTTAGCACTTGGCAGACGGAGCTCTCTTCTAGGGTAGTTCTAACGTTGGGTAATAATGTTTGTCAGCTACCTGATATTAACATTGCTCCACGTTCAAACAGCAGTGTTAGCAAGACCTGGGGGAGAGGTAAGCCAAATAAAATATCTGTCAGAAGTTGTATTTTTTGTCAGCATTAGATTTCCTTTTCTATCTATCAAGAGGGATCATGGAACGGGGCTGCAGAGAGTAATTCTTATACTACTGCTCTTTTGGGCTTGTCTGGCCATTTGTTAAGAGGCAGGCTTTTTTTCCTCTTGGAGAGCCTGTGATTTCTAAAATAGAGCTCTGAGGTTAGAGTTGCCACCCTGGGAGCAGGCACAGCCTTGCTGACAGATGCCAGGGGGCACACGCTTCCCCAGCCACTGCTGGGATGAAAACGTGCCTGCTGGTTCCGACAGGCGCTGGGACCTTCTAAGACCTTTTCTCCAGCATTGCAGAGAGAATGTGCATGCTAGAGGAATTGTGTTCTTCCTTCTTCTACTGCCTCTGTCTCACTTTTTCTTTTTGTTGTTGTTTTCTTGGGAGGGTTGTTTTTTTTTCCTTTTGCTTTGATATGTTTGGAAAATCTGTGCGTGGCTTTCAATCATGGATTTGCCGAAGGATAGATAGGGATACACATTAGGGCTAGGAATGTGCCCAGCTCTAACAGAGAGGGAGGCACGTTAGAGTCCTGTGAGGATGATTTGTTCTTACTGGTTTAGCTTATAGGCTTGCTGCACACAGTTCTGCACATCACAGATGCCTGCAGACAGAGACTGGAAAGGATGCTTCTGTGGGCTGGAGAGGGAAGCACTTAGGTGGGTGTACCCACCCTTGCCCACAACACATTTCCCTCATCCACTCCTTGCACTCCTTACGCTGGTGAAGTCAGAGACACTTGGGTAATGCAAGGACAGCCTTTTCCCTGAATCCATCTTTCTCTTTGAAAAGCCAAGTCAAAGTGGGTGTCTCTTAGAAAGGCCAAGGGGCCACTTCACATAGCCTTGTCTTTTGTTGGCATTGTCAGGACGGAGCAGGCTCTGGAAGCCTAATGTAATTACTTTCCCTGTTCTCAAGGCAAGGGCAGGAGAGTGCCTCCTCACCCACCTGCTGCACCTCGCCTGCAGCCACTGTGGTTTCGACAGGCTTGTTGCTCTCTCAAACACACATGTGGCTTGAGGTGTGCAGAAACAGGTCACTTGTTCCAGGCTTTTAGCTGATTAGTTATCCATGTCCTCTGCTCTGCAGATATTTTCTGTGCCCGTGGCCATGATGGGGTGTGTCGTAGTGGGGGGATCCAGGTCTTAAATGTGAACTGGAGGACCTGAACAGGTTAGTGATGCTGGAAGCTAAAAGTAAACCATAGCCAAACTCCTTTGTTGATGTTTCACTGTGCAGAGTAAATGACCTCGCTCAGCCCTGAGCACTTCAGCATGTGAGAGGAGAGAGCTCATATGGAAAATATTTTCATCACCGCTGCATGTGCAGATGGTCTGGGGAGACCCCTGTATGGAACAAATCACAGCGCCCAGCAGCCCACAGCGGTGTGCCAATTACTCTTATTAACAGCAGGGCCAAGGGCAGGTTTCAGTTACGTGGGCACAGCTGGCTCCCAGGGAAGGCCACTCTGGAATGTGTGTGCGTCCCAGGCTTGTGTCACATGCAGAGAGGCGAGAGGGGCTCTGTTTCACTTTACAATCGGCAGAGCAAATGGAAAATGAACCAGGAAGGGCATAGGCTCGTCCAAGTCTTACTGCTGTTCCGATGGTGCTCAGTGCTCGGGAGGGAGAGGAAAACAGAACTTCTGTGTTTTGAGTTAAAGTGTGAGCGCCTAGTAGCCAGAAAGCCCAGTCATACCAAGATGCCTGCTTCTCTGCTCCTTTGTGTGCCTTTCCTCTTTCCTTCCTCCACATGTGTGCATGTGCATGTGCGTGTGCTTGCGGTTGCTGCAGAGCTTTGGCTCCACAACCATGTGCTGCTATGAAACTGGACAATTTGTGGGACTCTTTCTTCCTTGTTGGAAATGAAGTGATGGGGGAGAAACATGAATAGCTCCCCCCACCCTTCTTAAAAAGAATGTAGTTTATGTGGGACTTTGAAGAATGTGGCATTTATTTATAAGAAGCTGTTCTTATATGTGTGCTCCTTATGAAACTCGCTCGTAAACATGTGGTGTCGTCCCCAAGTCACTGAGGTCTCCACTCTCTCTCTTCTAGCCAGTTTTCTTGCAAGTTTTAATATCTTCCCTTTGGACGTTCATAACAACACATAAAAGGGGAAAGGAAGAAAGGAAAAGAAAGCCTATCTATACCTTGTGGTGCTTGCTTAGCTGGCCATGTTCTCAGCATGCGGGCTGGAAGCCACTCAGCAAATTTGGTCCATTTTCTAGGCTGTGAGGGCCTTGCAGAAGGGCAGGAGCTGGCAGGTGGTGGGAGGACAGGCTGTAATTCAAAGCCGAGCCTCCCTTGGCATCCTGTAGCTGGCACTTTTGGAGCCAATGACTGGCGTCCAAGGGCAGTGCAACCTAGTGTGGCATTGGTGCACAGATCGGAGGTGGCAGAAACATTACAACTAAGAAAACTGAAGACACTAGAACATCTTCGCTCTTGTCAAAATTAGGATAATAGCCATGCTCACTCGTATGAGTGTGTGCATCTCCTATAAGAACAAAAAGGACAGAAAGGTCAGTCAGATTTGGGGTGCATTTGTCCATGTGGGGAGTATGCCAGGGTCCAGTTTCTTTGTAGAATGCAGCAGAGTTGAGGGGTAGGGGGCATTTCCCCCCCTAAAATTGAATTTGCCCTCTTAGGTAAAATCAATAAGATACTGATATCGGTGGGGAGGAGGAGGGAGAGGCAACTAGAAACCTGTACGGTGACATATATTGGGTGAGATAAGCTCCTAGAAGCGAGTCCAAAAGATGTTTATCTTAACTTTTATAAAACAATTTGACAAAACCTATCAAAAACTTTTTTATATCTTGATTGCTAATGAGTACAGTGTTTCTTTTCATAGTGGTGGTGATGTTTTTGAATTAGATAGTGGTATTGGTTGCAGTCTTGTGACTATACTAAATACCACTGAATTGTACCCTTTCAAAGAGCAAATTTCATGGCATGTGAAAACGTATCTGTATTTTTAAAATTGAAAATAAGTAAACAGTAATCATCTCTTTGACCCTGCTTTTCCCATTTCTAAGACTTTATCATATAGATCAACTCAATGTGCACAATGCTGAGACATCTTTCATAATTAGGCTGTTGCAACTACCTAACTGGCCCTTCATATGGGACAATGTGCAGGTGTTCAAAAGAATGCAGTTGCTCTGTATGATCTGATAGGAAACAAGCACCTGGAGATTGTTAGGTTAGAGCAGCAAGGTGCAGAACAAGGGTGTAAAAGGCTGCCCTTGTATGAAATGAGTTAACAGATTTATCCATCCTTTCTCTGGAAGGCTATGCAAGAAAACATGGAGGGAAACAGAGGGTCTGGGGAAGGGGGGACAGCAGGTAAGAGACTGTAATAATAAATTCCTTCATAATAAGTTAAATATGTGTGATGGTAGGTAACGTCCTCAGCAATAGCTCATAGCACTTGCGAAGGCGAAGTGTACTCGAGCTAATGGCCATGACACTGAGGCGCAGCTCAGTGAAGTCATTCCTCAGAAGCCAAAATGATGGTCTCTAGGTGAATCATTCTACTTATTTAGCATCTGCTTGCAACTCCTGTTTTTCTTTACATTTTTACAGAGAGGATAATAGTCGCTGCTCTAAGGGCTGGTTGGATGGTATGTACAGACTTCTGAGCTTGGTGTGTCAGGCAAATAGGAAACAGCACTATTGGCTATTACTACCGTTACTGTTGCAAATGCTGTCAGGGTGTGCCCCCTTGGTGCTAAAAAATGGAAAGTGGAAGATACAGCCTTTGTATTCAACAAGCTCATGCTTTGAAAGGAGCAAAGCACAAACCCCACAAACCATTAATGATCATGCAGTGGGAAATTCTCTTTAATTGCAAGAGCAGATGCAAAGAAGCATCATGATCCACCTGAGAAAGTGAGAGAGAGATTCCACAAACCGGGTCGTATTGAACTGAGGCTTGACAGGCGGTATATTTGGGGTCTTTAGGACAACTCCCAAGTTCAGTGATTGGCTAGCCCAGCTCATAGCTGCACCCACAGCCTTGAGCTGTTCCAGTGACAGTACACAGAGCAGTTACTAGAGGAAAGGTGCATGGGCGAAGTCACAAGCCAGGCACAGTGTCTGAGACTCCTCTCCTGGGGGAGGCACGCAGGGCACGCAGAATCCAGCAGTAGTGTTACAATACGTGGCGATTGTTGCCAACAAGGAAAGCTTATTAGAGACTCAGCACCCAGAGCTTTTGTTGGATGCTGGCCACACAGGCACCCTCTCCACCTACTGTGTGGCAACATTATAGACTCCCAGAAAGGGAGCAGGTGTTCAACATAAATCATGTTGTCTGTACAGTGCGGGCACATTGAACCACTCTTACCAGTTCTGGGACTAGTGAGAACCCTCCCTGAATCCAAGTTCCCAGAGGCCAGCCAATTGCCAACCTCATAAGCAGGTCTTTTTTAAAGAAGAACATTCAGGTCTACTATGTTTGTTAACTCTTTTCTGCACAAATAAGTAAGGCATTCTAAGTGAAAAAGGAGGGAGGGAGGAAATTTCAGGCAGAGGGGAAATATCTTTAGAGCCCCATAAATAAGAACACTGCATATTCTGGAAACAGTGCTTAGTTCAGATTACAGAGCGTGCATTGTGAGGTATGGCAGGAGGCTTTTCAGTCACCTGGAGTGCGAGGGCTGGAGTTGTTCTCTCTGCCTTTGAAACTTCCAGAAATTCCATGTCTACATTTTTAAGACTATCTTATCTTTTTAATTTTGTTTTTAATTCAGTGAGAGGAGGGGAGGCAGAGACAGACTCCCGCATGCACCCCAACCGGGATCCACCTGGCAAGCCCACTAGGGGGTGATGCTCTGCCAATCTGGGGTGTTGCTCCGTTGCTCAGTGACTGAGCTCTTCTTAGCACGGGGGCCATGGAGCCATCTTCAGTGCCCAGGGCCAACTCAGTCCAGTCAAGCCATGGCTGCAGGAGGGAGGGACAGAGAACGAGGGGGGGAGGGGTAGAGAAGCAAGAAGAGGATGGGTGGAGAAGCAGATGGTCACTTCTCCTATGTGCCCTGACCAGAATTAAACCTAGGACATCCACATACTGGGCTGATGCTCTACCACTGAGCCACCTGGCCAGGGCCAAGACTATCTTTTCATGGCATGTCCATTTCAGTTACCACCGTGGGACATTTTCTTGGTTGCAGATTTTTTGAAATGATTTTATAGGATTAAATCAAATCAAATGATGAACGTAGCATTTCTTTGTAAGCAGTGATAGCCTGTGTGGAAAGCTAGCCATCATTATGAGTCCCTGAAGCATTGTTTGTAGCAAATAGGAGAGCAGGATCAATGTGTTCAGTGGTGATTCTTGTGCATGGTTCTCATAGGCTCCCTTTCTTTTACCTTCTGATGTCTAAAATCAAAAACCAACTGGGTGGTAAAGCGTGGCCTGAGTTTGGGCCTTGGGTGGACCGTGTCCACCCAACCCCTTGACACTTTTAATTTTATTTTTAATTATGAAAGCTGTAGTTGTAAAACCAAATTCAAGCAATAGAGAAACATAAGGAATAAGAAGCCAAAGGTCTCTCTTTCCCTTCACCTCCTCCCCATTCTTCTTCCAGCCTCTGATGAAGCCATTGTCAGCAATTTAGCAACTGCCCTCTAGAACCATTTCTACACATTTACAAGCTTAAGGGTGTGAGAATATGTGTATGTCTATGCATGTATGTATGTGTTATGCAACTTGCAAATAATGGTTACCACTTGCCGCTTTCAGTATTTAAAGAAAATAATTTAAAATATCGTATGTCATATGGCTAAATGTGGTTTTGCTGCTTCTTTACTGATAGCTGGTGCCTCTTGTTTCTACCTCTTATCTTATTGTGCATGCTAGGATTTCCAGTGTACGGCATTGGACTGTAGCAATGAAAGGGCATATACTTGTTTTCCAGATGTAAATGCAAAAACTTCTAATATTTCATCACTATGTGAATGCCTGCCAATTGGTTTAGGTAGATAATTTTATCTAGTTATAAGTTCCCTTCTAAGGTTTTATCAAGAATGATGGTTGAATTTTATCAAACAGTGTTTGACTTCATCAAAGGGCTCATACAGTTTTCTCCATTTACCTACTTATATAGTGAATGATAGTAATAGATTTCTTAGTGTTGGGTTATCTTTGCATTCTTGGAACTATCTTAATCATGGTGATTTATTCATTAAATTCACTACGGGATTTGATGTGTGAATATTTATTTTGAATTTTGTCTTTTCTTTTTATAAGTACTATTGGCCTGGGGCTCCTTTATTCAGCTAGACTAGGGTTTTGCTAGCTTTGTAAAATAAATCCAGAAGTTTGTCATCTTTCAGTGTGCTTTGACATGGTATAAATAACACAGAATTAGCCTTTTCTTGAAAGTTTGTTAAACTCAGTCATAAAACCAGCCCTTATGTGGAAGAGTGGTCTTTGACTATATTTTCTTTCATTTCTAAAAAAAGAAAGTATAATATTTAATATACATATATAGGAGAATACATGTAACATATAAGCAAGTAATGAAGCAGAATAATAAGACAAACACCTATGAACCCAACTAACTAAAGAAATAAAGCATTCCTGATACTGCATGCCGTTCTTCAGGGGCAGCCTGCCCACTTCTCTCCCCCAAGGATAGCCATCCATCATCCTGAATCTGCTGGTTGTCATTTTCTTGCTTTTCATTTTAATAATTATATGTATGTGTGTGTGTATCTCTAAAGAATATTGTTTGGTTTTGAGTTATAGAAACATTCAGCTTGATTGTGTATTCTATGTGATGTGGGGTATAGCTGTGGGTTCCTCCTTTTCACTGCTGCATAGTGTTCCTCTGTGTAACATACCACCTTTCTTCCTGTTGATAGTTGGGTTCTTTCAAGGTTTGTTTGGGCTTTTATTCTATTATAAAAAATGCTGCAGTGAACATTTTAGAACATGTCTCTTCATATATGTGTGCATGGATTTCTTTTTAATTGATTTAAATTTATTGTGTTTATATAGATTCAAGTGTTCCACCGAATACATCCCCCCACCACATGTTCTCCCCCACATCCCCCTTACCCCCCTACCCACAATGCTCTCCCCACTTCCCTCCAGGATTTGTTTTCCTGCTCTCCATAATGCTGTGTTATGTATATATAATTTCACCAATCTCTTTCCCTTCTCTGATCCCATCCTCTCATCCCCTTTCCCTCTGTCTGCTTTCCCTCTGGTCCCTTTGAACCTGCCTCTACCTCTATTTCATTCCTCACTTCACTCATTAGATTCCTCAAATGAGTGAAGTCATATGATATTTTTCTTTCTCTGCCTAGCTTATTTCACTTAACATAATAGTTTCAGGGTACATCCATGTTGTCGCAAAAGTTAAGATTTTCTTCTTTTTCGTGGCCCCATAGTATTCCATTGTATATATGTACCACCATTTTCTAATCCACTCGTCCACAGACAGACACTTGGGCTGTTTCCAGATTATGGCTATTGTAAACAATGCTGCAATAAACATGGGGGTACATTTCTTCTTTTGAATCAGTGATTTGGTATTCTTAGGATATATTCCTAAAAGTGGAATGGCTGGGTCAAAAGGCAGTTCCATTTTTAATTTTTTGAGGAATCTCCATACTGTTTTCCACAGTGGCTGCACCAGTCTGCATTCCCACCAGCAGTGCAGGAGGGTTCCCTTTTCTCCACATCCTCGCCAGCACTTGTTCTGTGTTGTTTTGTTGATGAGCGCCATTCTGAGTGGTGTGAGGTGGTATCTCATTGTGGTTTTAATTGTATTTCTCTAATGATTAGTGATGTTGAACATTTTATCATATGCCTATTGGGCATCTGTATGTCTTCTTTGGAGAAGTGTCTATTCATTTCTTTTGCCCACTATCTTTTTTTATTAATTTTAATGGGATGACACCAATAAATCAGGGTACATATGTTTAAAGAAAACATCTCCAGGTTATCTTATCATTCAATTATGTTGCATACCCATCACCCAAAGTCAAATTGTCCTCTGTCACCTTCTATCTGGTTTTCCCTGTGCCCCTTCCCTCCTCCCTACCCCACCCTCTCCTGCCTCCCCGCCCCCCCGTAACCATCACTCTCTTGTCCATGTCTAATAGTCTCACTTTTATGTCCCACCTATGTATGAAATCATGCTTTTCTCAGTTTCTTTCTGTTTTACTTATTTCACTCCATATAATGTTATCAAGGTCCATCCATGTTGTTGTAAATGATCCAATGTCATCATTTCTTATGGCTGAGTAGTATTCCATAGTATATATGTACCAAAACTTTTTAATCCACTCATTCTCTGACGGACACTTGGGCTGTTTCCAGAACTTCGCTATTGTGAACAATGCTGCCACGAACATGGGGGTGCATTTCTTCTTTTCGAACAGTTCTATGGTGTTCTTAGGGTATATTCCTATAAGTGGGATAGCCAGGTCAAAAGGCAGTTCAATTTTGAATATTTTGAAGAATCTCCATTCTGTATTTCACAGTGGCTGCACCAGTCTGCATTCCCACCAGCAGTGCAGGAGGGTTCCCTTTTCTCCACATCCTTGCCAATACTTGTTCTGTGTTGTTTTGCAGATGAGTGCCATTCTGACTGGTGTGAGGTGATGTCTCATTGTGGTTTTAATTTGCATTTCTCTAATGATTAGTGATGTTGAGCATTTTTTCATATGCCTATTGGCCATCTGTATGTCCTCTCTGGAGAAATTTTTATTCATTTCTTTTGCCCATTTTTGATTGGATTGTTTGTCTTCCTGGTGTTGAGTTTTATAAGTTATTTATAAATTTTCGTTATTAACCCCTTATCAGAAGTGCTTTTGAATATGTTCTCCCAATGTGTAGTTTGTCTTTTTATTCTGTTCCTATTGTCTTTAGTTGTGCAAAAGCTTTTTAGTTTGATGTAGTCCCATTTGTTTATCATGCCTTTTATTTCATTTGCCCGTGGAGATAAATTGGCAAATAAATTGCGGCTACAGATGTCGGAGAGCTTGCTGCCTATGTTTTCTTCTAAGATGCTTATACTTTCACGGCTTATGTTTAAGTCTTTTATCCATTTTGAATTTGTTTTTGTGAATGGTGTAAGCTGAGGGTCTAGTTTCATTTTTTTACAGGTAGATGTCCAATTTTCCCAGCACCATTTGTTAAAGAGGCTGTCTTTACTCCATTGTATATTCTTTCCTCCTTTGTCAAATATCAGTTGTCCATAACGCTGTGGGTTTATTTCTGGGTTCTCTGTTCTGTTCCATTGATCACTGTGCCTGTTCTTATGCCAGTACCAGGCAGTCTTGAGTATAATGGCCTTGTAGTAAACCTTGATATCCGGAAGAGTGATGCCTCCTGCTTTATTTTTTCTTTTTAAGATTGCTGAGGCTATTCGTGTTCTTTATTGGTTCCATATAAATTTTTGGAATATGTGTTCTATATCTTTGAAGTATGTCATTGGTATTTTAATTGGTATAGCATTGAATTTATAAATTGCTTTGGGTACTATAGACATTTTAATGATGTTTATTCTTCCTAGCCATGAGCACGGTATATGCTTCCACTTATTTGTATCTTCCTTGATTTCTTTTATTAATGTTCTATAATTTTCTGAGTACAAGTCCTTAACCTCCTTGGTTAAATTTACTCCTAGGTATTTTATTTTTTTGGCTGCAATAGTGAAGGGGATTGATTTCTTAATTTCTTTTGCTGACAGTTCATTGTTTGTATATAGAAATGCCTCTGATTTCTGAGAATTAATTTTATATCCTGCCACCTTGCTGAATTCATTTATAATTCCAGTAGTTTTTTAACTGAGACTTTAGGGTTTTCTATGTACAATATCATATCATCTGCAAATAGTGACAGTTTTACTTCTTCTTTTCCAATTTGGATGCCTTTTATTTCTTCTTTTTGTCAGATTGCTGTAGCTAGGACTTCCAGAACTATGTTGAATAAAAGTGGGCAACCCTGCCTGGTTCCTGATCTTAAGGGGATTGCTTTTAATTTTTGTCCATTTAGTATGATGTTTGCTGTGGGTTTGTCGTAGATGGCCTTTATCATGTTAAGGAATGTTCCTTGTATTCCCACTTTACTGAGAGTTTTAAGCATGAATGGGTGCTGGATTTTATCAAATGCCTTTTCTGCATCTATTGAAATTATCATGTGATTTTTGTCCTTCCTTTTGTTTATGTGATGAATCACATTGATTGATTTGCGAATATTGAACCAGCCTTGCCTCTCCAGAATAAATCCCACTTGGTCATGGTGTATGATTTTTTTCATATATTGCTGAATCCGGTTGGCTAATATTTTGTTGAGAATTTTAGTGTCTAAATTCATCAGGGATATAGGCCTATAATTTTCTTTCTTTGTGTTATCTTTGCCCAGTTTTGGGATCAGAATTATGCTCGCCTCATAAAAGGAGTTTGGAAGTCTTCCTTCCTTTTTAATTTTTTGAAATAGCTTGAGGAGGATAGGAATTAGTTCTTCTTTGAATTTTTGATAGAATTCACTTGTGAAGCCATCAGGCCCAGGACTTTTCTTTTTGGGGAGTTTTTTGATAACTGTTTCAATCTCATCTGTTGTAATTGGTCTGTTTAGGTGTTCTGATTCTTCCAGATTGATTTTTGGAAGTTTATATGATTCAAGAAATTTGTCCATTTCATCTAGATTGTCTAATTTTTTGGCATAGAGTTCTTCATAGTATTTTCTTACAATGCTTTGTATCTCTGTTGTATTAGTTGTAATTTCTCCACTGTCCTTTCTAATTTTATCTATTTGAGACCTCTCTCTTTTTTTCTTGGTGAGTCTAGTTAAGGGTTCATCAATCTTGTTTACCTTTTCAAAGAACCAGCTTCTGGTTTCATTGATCCTCTGTATTGTTTCCTTAGCCTCTATGTCATTTATTTCTGCTCTGACCTGTATTATTTCCTTCCTTCTACTTGTCTTGGGTTTTATTTGTTGTTGTTTTTCAAGTTATTTTAGCTGCAGGGTTAAGTTGCTTATATGCTCTTTTTCTAGCTTCTTATGATATGCCTGTAGTGCAATAAACGTCCCTCTCAGAACTGCTTTTGCTGTGTCCCATAGATTTTGAGTTGACGTATGCTCATTATCATTTGTTTCTGGAAACTTTTTTACTTCTTCTTTGATCTCATTGTTAATCCATTTATTATTTAATATCATGCTATTTAGTTTCCAAGTGTTTGAGTATTTTTCAGTTTTTCTTTTGTGGTTAATTTCTAGTTTCATGGCATTGTGATCAGAGAAAATGCTTGATATGATTTCAATCTTCTTAAATTTGTTGAGGCCTTTTTTGTGTCCTAACATGTGGTCTATCCTAGAAAACGTACCATGAGCGCTTGAGAAGAATGTATATTCTACTGCTTTAGGGTGAAAAGTTCTGAATATATCTATTAAATCAAGTTGATCTAGTGTATCCTTTAAGTCTGCTGTTTCTTTATTGATTTTCTTTCTTGTGGATCTATCCAGTGTTGTTAGTGGGGTATTGAAATCCCCTACTATGATAGTATTACTGTTAATCTCGCCCTTTATATCCATCAAAGTCTGCTTTATGAATGTCGGGGCTCCTATATTTGGTGCGTAGATATTTATAATAGTTATATCTTCCTGTTGAATTGTTCCCTTTATCATTATGTAGTGTCCTTCTTTATCTCTTACTACAGTCTTTGTTTTAAAGTCCATTTTTTCAGATATAAGTACTGCTACCCTGGCTTTTTTTTCATTTCCATTTGCATGAAATATTTTTTTCCACCCTTTTACCTTCAGTTTATGTGCATCTTTTGTTTTAAGGTGTGTCTTTTGTAGACAGCATATGTATGGGTCCTGTTTCTTTATCCACGCTGGTACCCTATGTCTTTTGATTAGATCATTTAATCCATTTACATTTAAGGTTATTATTGATATGTAGTTGTTCATTGCCATTTTATTCTTTAAAGCTGTTTTTTGTGTGTTTTTTTTGCTATATTCTTTCCTCCCTTTGAACTGTTCACACTGGGCCCCTTAGAATCTCTTGCAGGATTGGTTTGGTTTTAATGAATTCCTTGAGGTTTTCTTTGTCTGGAAAGCTCTTTATTTCTCCTTCAATTTTAAATGTTAGCCTTGCTGGATAGAGTAGTCTTGGTTGTAGGTTCTTGTTCTGCATTACTTTGATTATATCTTGCCATTCCCTTCTGGCCTCAAGTGTTTCTGTTGAGAAGTCCGATGTCATCCTAATGGGGGCTTCTTTGTAGGTGAGAGTCTTTTTTTCTCTAGCAGCTTTTAAGATTTTTTCTTTATCTATTAGCTTTGGTATTTTAACTCTGATGTGTCTTGGTGTAGATTTTCTTGGGTTTCTCTTTAATGGGGTTCTGTGTGCCTCTTGAACATGTGGAATGTTTCCCAGCCTTAATTTAGGAAAGTTTTCTGCTATGATTTGATTGAACAAAGTTTTCATTTCCTGTCCTCTTTCCTCTTCTTCAGGCACCCCTATGATGCAAATATTTCTCTTCATGTTGTCACAGAGCTCCCTTAGAGTTTCCTCACATTTTTTGAATCTCTTTTCCTTTTTATTCTCTGCTTCTGTAACTATGTTTATTGTGTCCTCTAACTCACTGATTCGATCCTCAGCGTGATTCATCCTGCTTTTAATTCCTTCCATTGTGGTCTTCAGTTCTGATACTATATTTGTCATTTCTGTCTGGTTCTTTTTTATTATTTCAATTTCATTTTTTATACTTGTTATCTGTTTATTTAGGTGCTCACAGTGACTATCCATTGTTGCTCTAATTTCTTTGAACATCCTAACTATCATTATTCTAAAATCTGCTTCTGGTAGTTTGGTTATATCTGGTTCATTCAGGTCCTTCTTTGGGGATTTCTCTTGGTTGATTTGGTTTGCATTCCTCTGCCTGCCCATTTTATCTGAGTGTAAGCAAGTTGTGGCCACTGGAGTCCAGTAGGTGTTGCCTTTGTGTTCTCTAGGTGTGGTCTGTCTGCAGGCTTGCCACCCCCTCTGCCGCTGCCTAGGGCTGTTGGGTTTGGGCGTTGCCAGTGCCGGCTCACTGCAGCTATTGCTGTGATTTCTGCCTCTCCTTTGCGGGAGGGGCTGTCACTCAAGTCACTAGCGTTAGCACCCAGGGCAGAGGTTAGCACCTTTACTCAGCTGCGGAACCAGCCTTTTTCTGGAAGGCTTACGCCCAGCCCCCTCAGTCAGAGCCTGCTCGCCACTGTTTCGTGGGTTTGGTGGAGCTTTTGACGTGCTCTCAGCTGTGAGCCTTTGCCCGTCTAGAATTTAGCCCCGCCCTCGAGGTCAGGGTCCTCCTGCGCAGGGACTGAAACCAAAAACCGAGGATTATTTGGCTGGGCGTGTTTGCTGGCCTGAGCTCAGCTGCTAGCTTCCGGTCGTTCCGGATCCTACCCCGCCCCCACGCTCGGAGCAAGCTCGGGCACGTAGGGCGGTACTCCGCAGTTTCTCTGGCCGGGCGGAGCGAGCTGCGTGAGCTCAGCCATGAACTTCCGCTGGTCTCAGTGTCTCCCTCGCTCCCGTCTTAGGAGCCCGCTCGCACACACAGATGGCACACCGCGGTTTCTCCATCTGGGCGGGGTTGGCAGCGTGAGCTCAGCCGCGGGCCCCTCGCCCGTCCCTGGTCTTAGCCCGGTGCCCGCGGTCAGGGCCGGCTAGCGCAGGGTCGCAGAGCTGATCTCTGCCCGTATTTTTCCCCAGAAGTGGGGTCACAGGCAGCCCGCAGCTGCCGGACAGCTTTTGCGCGTCGCATCCGCACCTGCTAGGCTAGCCTGAGCTCACACTGTTCCGCCCACACCGACAGGACCGCATTTCGGCGTCCTGTCCCATCCATAGGCTTCAGCAACCTCAGGGGGCTAGAAGTGCCCTAAGTCTCCACACTGTAGGCCTGGGAGCTCCCTCCCTCTAAGCAGCTCTGCTCTAATTGCCGCGGGAGAGCTTGTTTGGCTAGTGTCCTGTCTCCCTTTGATGGTATTGCTAGTTCCAGGGGAAATATTCATTTTCGATTAGGGAAGTGACTTAGCCCATGGGTCGGGGTGGCTGTCCCTCAGAGTGTCTCCATGCCTTCAGTCCACTCTTTGTTCCCGCTGCTCTGTTCCTCTCCTCTGTCCCAGTTCCCCGGAGCCCCGGGTGCGTGGTTGTGAGAGAGGCTTTCTGAGCTGTCCCTTTAAAAAGATTTTTGGGTCTGAGAAAACTCTCTCTTTTTCACAAATAGTATCCTCACTTGCTTCACAGCTCGATACTGTCCAAACGCCTCTTCTAGGCTCTGGGACTGCAGGCTGGGGTTTGGTTCCTGGGACCCAGGTCCCTCCCTCTCCGCCAAACTTTCCTCCCGCCACACGGGTCTCTCCGGGCTGCCGTTTGCTCCGGGGAGCTGGGCAGCCCTCTTCACATTTTTGCTATTCCTACCAGTCTCAAGGTGGCTTCTGCAGTGTTGCTTGGTTGAAGAGTCCACTTAGTTTAGCTCAAAGTTGGTTTATACAGATGATGGTTCTTAAAATTGAGTTATAATCCACTTTGGTTCTGGGAGTTGGAAGTTGGTACGTCTGCCTACTCCATCGCCATCTTCCCTCCACCTAGGGATGGCATATTTTATGTCAAGGGATCTTAGAACCAGGGGAGACCAACAGATCAGCCCTCTCTTGTTAAAGATCGAGACTCTGTCGACCAAGTAGAATTGGTGACTTAAGTTCACACAACAGTGCTACAGTTAGTTCTATCAAGTAGACCCCTTGCCCAGAGCAGTGAGTGGATGGAACTGCCTTCACGGTCATAGGGGTCCTTAAAAGAGTCAGCACAGGACAGTCACAGTCATCACTGTGTTTGCTATGTTGCGCTAGATCCCACAGCATCCCTATCTTGACCTGGTTCCTCAGACACAGAACCTGAGCCAGGGACCCAGTGCAAGTAGTTCGTGTGGCAGGAAGTCTCAGGAAACAGTAGGGAAGAGGAGTTGTGAAGTGGCATAAGGAGGGGAGGTACCCAGTATGGATGTGATCAAACCAGGGATGCTATGGGCACCTGGGTCTCCATCCTGCTGAGGACTTCTGGGGGTCAATGTAGCACAGTACTCAGAGTTACTCACAGAGGTACAAGGAGGTTGGCAGGTGTGCCCTCTAGCTCCTCTTCATCAGTGGTTGAGGGTTGCTTCCAGACCTGTCCTGTCCTGCACTTCTGGCTTGCTGGCAGCATGAACAAGGCTCCCAGGCAGAGTCACAGGAGTTGCTAGCACTTGGCCTTCAGAGCAGTGAGGTGACTATGGAAAGGATGTGGCAGGGCATGGTGGACCCGGGGATAGTCCTGTTTATGAAGATCCACAAGAAGAAGCTTCATACAGTCAGGAAGAGGAAATCCTCATGTGCGTGTATATCTGTGTGTTTGTGACTTATAAACACTAATTTCGATGAGCAGTCTTGCTTCCTTCTTGATCTTGGCAATTGGGAAGTCCAGAGACAGTGTTTAGCTCACCTCTAGCCATTGGACAGGACAGCCTTTGTCCAGCCTTGCCCTTTATTTCTCTCTCTCATTGAGTTCCCTTCTGCCCCCAGTTTCTTTGTATATTTATTCCCACCCTATTTGTGTTTGCCTTCCAGAGCCTCCCTGAGTCTCTTTATCAGTATAAGTAAGGTATAATTAAATATGAACAACAGGTTACCTGGTTAAAAGAGACAACCCTGAAACTCACTGCAAGGTTTCTTTAGTCAGGGTTACTCCAGAGTGGCCACCGGAACAAGGTGGCCATCACCCTCATGACTCATGTGTGATTTTGTTCAAGGGTCCCTGAAGCCACACTGGGGCCCACAATTTGCAATTTTGTTGAGTTGGAATTCTGGACTCTTTTGGATGGATAACATGGAAACTAGAAGAATAAATGAAAGCAAGTTCTAGCAGAAGCAGCTTCCAGAACTTTCCATAGCTGGAACCTTACCACTTTTTTTTTAAGGTTAATATTTAAAACACTTGCTTCTGTGCATTATTTTTATTGATCCCTATTTTTACCCTGGTCTATATAGTATGTGACAACTTTTCTATAATGATCTTATGTTACTTTTAACTGGGGAGACCCAGGAAAATATATTTCCTTTCATCTGAATATTTTCTTTTTTAGGTTTTATATATTGTTTTTTTTGGAGAGAGAGAGAGAGAGAGAGAAAGGGAGAGTGAAAAAGAGGGGGAGGGGGAGAAATGGGAAGCATCTACTCGTATTAGTTACTTCCTGTATGTGCCTTGACCAGGCAAGCCCAGGGATTCGAACTGGTAACCTCAGCATTCTAGGTCAATGTCTTATCCATTGCACCACCACAGGCCAGGAATATCTGAATATATTTTAATCATGACATCCCCACACACACACATGCCTTGCTTTCTAAAAATAGATGTTTCATTAGAACCATCCAGGGTAACATGTGGCCTGTCCATCAGGAATCTGAGGTTGAGGTGTTTTCTTTGCTGGGCTGAAGCCGTGAAAAAACGGAGACCTGGCCTGTGAGCCTCAGGGACGCGAAGCCAAGTGCTATCTCTCTCTGCCATCTGGTTTCACATGTCACATAAGGAGCACATGACAGTGAATGTCCTAGCACAAAGGATGGGGTGGGGGGAGGGGGGAACAAGCGTAGACTCCACTCTCATTTCTCTTGTGCCCGATAATTAACCGTGTCGCCTAGGCATCTCTCAGAGGTTATTTGTGAGGCCTTCATTCTAAAAAAGGATTTAAAACAACTGTAAAAAAAAAAAAAGTTAGTGACTATAGTGCAGAGGGAAGAAATCAGAGCCAAGGGGGAGCCTGGGATGGGAAAATAGACTGGGAGGTCCTGCTGGGTCTTGATCAGAGACTCTACTCTGAGCTCCAGAGCAGCCAAGGCAAAGACAGGAACACGATCAAATCTATGGCTCGTAAGTCAGAAAAGAAAAGTAAAGAAAAAGAAAGACTAACTTATATGGGATGTGGTACTGAGCTAAATAGTCTGGGGGAACATTGACAAAGAGGATAAAAGATGCTCATCCTTGGACTCAGGAAGCCAGCACTACTGTTTATGGGGACAGATAATATGCTAGCTAACACCAGCTGAGCACATCCTATCCCCCCAGGCACTGCCCCAGCCTGTGTGACCGAGGCATGGGAACACCATGCATCGGGTACAGCTGCTCATATTTGTGAGAGTAGAATTGACTGTTTATCCCGTGTGTGTTCTTACTTTAAATACAGCAAATCCTGGGAGATAGTGGCCAGGAAGACATTAGTTTTCCATGAGGAAAGCAAGGTTATACAGCTGATGATTGGTGGACCTGCAGTGTATGAATATAGATTTGTCAGATACACCTTTTCCTTTACTTCATGGCCTGGGGGAGGGGGCGGGGGACCATGGAGATGGAAATGTGCATGTTTGGACTCCTGAGATATTTAGCTCTAGAATCCACAGCTGAGTCTGTGGGAGGTGTCTGTTCCAATGCTTGCCATTAACTGTATGGTGCCGGGCGCCCCTGTGCCCCCACCCAGGGCTGCAGGGTCTTCACTGGGGAGTGAGGAGAATGGCAGCTCACCCATGAACACTCATCTCAGCTGGGATAGCCTGTCTGTCTCTGGTTCTGTGGCTCCGGGCAGCTTCCCAGACTACACTCCGGAGTGTTCTTAGTCATTTTCACATTAGCAGTTGCCCTGTGGTAGGCTGGCCACATCTCCAGGGGCTGTGTAACCATCACCACTGTCCCAGGCTGCGTAGGGGTCCAGCCATGGGCTGTGTCTCACAGCCTGGGAGAGAGAAGGCCTGGTGTCCCACAGGAGGCTTCCCTGGCATTATCAAGTATGGCTTTCTGCTGTTACCAATAGATATACTCCCTCCTACCTGGAGTTTCTGAGGAAGATTCACAGTGGAAAAGTACCTGATGCTGATTCCAAACCTGGTGAAGGCTCACTTGTGTTCCTTTCTTTCCTTTTTAAGTCTCTTCTGAGCCCCGAGATCCCACATCTCACATCCGTGCCTTGGAGTCTTACACATTAGCCATGTCTCTGTGCGGGGCTTCCCTAGGGGGGAGCAACACATTGTGTATGAGTTTCCTACAGCCTTATAAATAAACCCTGTCCTGAGCTAGCATGAGTTTTCAGGTTCATTTCTGGCATCCCTGTGCCTAACAGTTTCTGTATTGAATAAAACAAAAATGTTCAGCAAATCCCAAGAAATTCTTCATTTAATGGAAAAAAGAGATATCCGAGCTTGTATTTCAAAATGTGATTTCCATGTTACCATTGCATTAAGGCGAGCTCGCCTCGCCAAATCCCCAGATGTCTGGTATACCTCTCTAAAAATGCCTGGATTCGCCCTGAGAGCATATTTGGAGGACCTGCTGTAGCAGGATGCTCTCGTGAGCCCTGCAGGAGGTACAGGAGTCAATGAGACCCACACTACCTTCAGTTTAGTTGTGGAGTTGCTTTAGAATCAGTTGGGAGTGTCAGCTTTGGCCTGGGGACAAGGTTCTCTACGTGCATGTGATCTTTGACACTGTGCAATGTAGCACCTCTGTGTGTCCCTTGTGGGGACAATGTGGGGCTCTGCTCCAGGGTTAGCCACAGAGAGCTTATCTCATCAGCCAACTGAATGGATGTCTGGGAATGGCCTTCACCATTTCTCTGGGCACTGTGCTTTCTTTCTTCCGGCATTCTGAAGACTGGGCTTTCCTGTTTGTCAAGCCTAAATTGTTCTCCTACAGTGTTTGTCTTTTATTATAAAAGTAATGAATGTTCATTGTTGAGAGGCAGAGAAAGATGGCAGAGAGAAATTTAGAACAACCTAATGAAGAAAATAAAACCCCAATGTTGCAAACTTCCTGCTATTAATATTTTGGATTTACAGAAGTACTTTTGCCTATGGTTATGCTCCTCACCCCTGGCCAGTTGTGTGACTTCCTAGTTCGGGGGTAATAATCATTATACGTGGGCAGTTTTCTCGTGTCATTAATAGCCTTCAAAACCTTGTCTCCTGATGGCTGCCTGACCTGCAGTTGTCCAGGAGGCAGCTGTCATTTTCCCATTTCCTCAGTGCTAGATTATGGATGCCTTCCACCCCTGTCCTTCAAACCCATCGTTAAAGTGGCAGCTGCAGTGTAGTGGACATGTCCAGCGTGTACAGGTCAGACCTGGCGCCAGGCCAGGTCTGGGAATAAAGGAGGAAAAGGCACCACTTGCCCTCAGGGAGGGGTAGGGTGTACCTGCCCTGGGCATATATCCTGTCTGCTGTGACACTTAGTATCAGGACCCGTCCCCTCCTAACACAGCAGATCCAGAAAGGGCCCACTGCATTATCTAATACTAAGTCACATTCAGTACCATCTAAGAGTTCTGTATATTTGATTATTAACTAAGTCTGAAAATTCTCAGTGTTGGGGTGGGGAGAAGGCTCCTTAAGAGTAGCTGACTCTTGCCTGACCTGTGGTGGCGCAGTGGATAAAGCGTCAACCTGGGAACACTGAGGTTGCCAGTTCAAAACCTTGCACTGGTCTGGTCAAGGCACATATGGGAGTTGATGCTTCTAGCTCCTCCCCTCTTTCTCTCTCTCTCTCTCTCTCTCTCTCTCTCTCTCTCTCACTCTGTGTCTCCTCTCTAAAATAAATAAATAAAAAGAAATAATAAACATGTTCACACTTTGGCTTTATTTAAAAAAAAATAAAGAGTAGCTGACTCTTGAGCTGTTTCTTCAAGGACAAAGGGACACAGAGGAGGGGGAGAAGGGAGAGGACTGTGAGCAGACATATGTAAAATCTTTGAGATGCAGAGAAAGAGACTCCATCTTTTTGCAGGAGGAGCTACAGTCACAGAACCACAGGCACAGATGCAAGTGCAGCCATTGGGACTGCCTGAAGCTCGCGTAATCCGTCCATTTCTCTAGAGACCCTCGGATAGCCTCAGACCAAGCCAGACTGGCAGAAGTTGCACACCTGGACCAGAGACGAACGCCCTCCTTAGAGTCAGCTTTGCCAATGGGGCTTCTGGAACATGCCAGCCCATATACAAGGGATGTTACAGGAAACTGGACTCTGCAGCTCCTCGTCATATTAATCCCAGGTTGTTGTTGAAGACCTCTCCCCTCTTGGCCACAGTGGGAGAGACTCCTTGCTGGTCTCTGGTCTGGAGCTGGGCTGTTTTTCTTAACCTTACAGATTTGTAACTCGGGAATCTAATGGATGTCTCTCTTCAAGTTGTCTGCTAGAAAGCTTAAAGCTGACTATGCGGTCCAAGCTAGCCAAGAGGAAGACCTTGTGAAGTGCAATTTGGTTCTGGCTTCCCTTTCAGCTTCATGTTAGTCTTCTTTTAACAGCTCTCTTTCCTACTTACTTTCTGTTTAATTGCACTGTATTTTCATAAGTTGCAAGTCTTGAATATAGTAGGTGGTAAATAAAATGACTAAAAGAATGAATGAGAAAGCAGAGTACATTTACATACCTAGAAACATACTGAAAGTTAGGATATCTTTTGTTTATTTGTTAATTTTTAGTAAGTTGTATTGGAAGTCCTACACTGAGCCAGACTTCACACCTGGAAACTACATCTTTGGAGAAGCCTGCAGTTTCCCTTCCTACCACTAGATGGCACTCCCTTGTTACCATCTCTATGATGGAGTGGCGTAGATATATGGACTCTGCAGAGGACTGTGGGCATTTATGAATGTCCCCTGTAAAGTATTAGAAAAGGTATCTCCTTTATATAGGAGTGGATATACCAATATTTGGCAATGGAATGAGGAAGGTTGAGGGGCAGTATCACTGTCTGTCAGCTACCGAGTCCTGCCTGCACAGTGCTTGCAGTCTAGGTTTTCAAACCCTCCTAAAAGCAGTTTTTAGTGGCTCTAAGCAAAATGTGAAAATGAAGACGATTGTAAAGAAGCTTACATGAAGCTAAATATATTCATTTTGTAAAATTCTCTTTCTCCCTGAGATTATATCCTTTCTAGTTTTTTAGTATTAAAATATCTCTTATGAAATGATAGAGTAGACCCATTTTGTTGTTTAAAAAATGTTTTTACCTAAGAAAATACTATGAAGAACTCTGTGCCAAAAAATTAGACAATCCGGGTGAAATGGACAAATTTCTTGAATCATATAAACTTCCAAAAATCAATCTGGAAGAATCAGAATACCTAAACAGACCAATTACAACAAATGAGATCGAAACAGTTATCAAAAAACTCCCAAAAAGAAAAGTCCTGGGCCTGATGGCTTCACAAGTGAATTCTATCAAAAATTCAAAGAAGAACTAACTCCTATCCTTCTCAAGCTATTTCAAAAAATTCAAGAGGAAGGAAGACTTCCAAACTCCTTTTATGAGGCGAGCATAATTCTGATCCCAAAACTGGGCAAAGACAACACAAAGAAAGAAAATTATAGGCCTATATCCCTGATGAATTTAGACACTAAAATTCTCAACAAAATTATAGCCAACCGGATCCAGCAATATATGAAAAAAATCATACACCATGATCAAGTGGGATTCATTCTGGAGAGGCAAGGCTGGTTCAATATTCGCAAATCAATCAATGTGATTCATAAACAAAAGAAAGGACAAAAATCATATGATAATTTCAATAGATGCAGAAGAGGCATTTGATAAAATCCAGCACCCATTCATGCTCAAAACTCTCAGTAAAGTGGGAATACAGGGAACATTCCTTAACATGATAAAGGCCATCTACGACAAACCCACAGCAAACATCATACTAAATGGACAAAAATTAAAAGCAATCCCCTTAAGATCAGGAACCAGGCAGGGTTTCTCACTTTTACCACTCTTATTCAACATAGTTCTGGAAGGCCTAGCTATAGCAATCAGACAAGAAGAAATAAAAGGCATCCAAATTGGAAAAGAAAAAGTAAAACTGTCACTATTTGCAGATGATATGATATTGTATATAGAAAACCCTAAAGTCTCAGTCAAAAAACTACTGGACCTTATAAATGAATTCAGCAAGGTGGCAGAATATAAAATTAATACTCAGAAATCAGAGGCATTTCTATATACCAACAATGAACTGTCAGAAAAAAAAATTAAGGAAACAATCCCCTTCACTATAGCAGCCAAAAAAATAAAGTACCTATGAGTAAATTTAACCAAGGAGGTTAAGGACTTGTACTCGGAAAATTATAGAACATTAATAAAAGAAATCAAGGAAGATACAAACAAGTGGAAGCATATACCGTGCTCATGGCTAGGAAGAATAAACATCACTAAAATGTCTATATTACCCAAAGCAATTTATAAATTCAATGCAATACCAATTAAAATACCAATGACATACTTCAAAGATATAGAACACATATTCCAAAAATTTATATGGAACCAAAAAAGAACACGAATAGCCTCAGCAATCTTAAAAAGAAAAAATAAAGCAGGAGGTATCACTCTTCCGGATATCAAGGTTTACTACAAGGTCATTATACTCAAGACAGCCTGGTACTGGCATAAGAACAGGCACATTGATCAATGGAACAGAACAGAGAACCCAGAAATAAACCCATAGCACATACATATGACAAGCAACGAGCAAGCGATGAAACTAAGGTGAAGCAAATATGAGTTGACACTTCTTCTCCCTTCACCTCCTCTCTATAAAAATCAATAAATAATATATATTTTTAAATCCTTCTCAGTACATTTGTAAGATAGGGTCCTTAACAGTGGTATGACCTCAATTCATCTACAGTTCAACCATGGTTTTTAAAAATGTGGTATCTGGGGAACTAATCTAGGAATGTTCTCCTCCCTCCCCTCTGGCTGAGAATTCTGGGTTCAACCTTTGGGCAACTTGGAGTGCCTGGACCTTGGTAATCAGGCCCCACGGCATGTTCTTAGCTTCCTGGAGGTCAAAAGATAATGCAGCCAGACCACAATCGACTTCTGGCTTTGTTTTATTTTGAAGCTGTTGTTAAGGACACTTTCTCTTATATTCAGCAGACCTTAAAGTTCTATGTGAGTAAGGTTGGGGTTCTTTCTAATGACCTGTGTGTCTGTGTCCTCCTCTCAGATGGCAGGATAACTCGGCACATTATCTTTCTTCTTTGCTCTGATGTCACTGGCCTCCAATTCAGACCTCACACCAAACCAGAGCCACTTTGTTTACCCTTAGGACGGATACGTGTTCAGTGTTCCGGGTTCTAGTTTTACTTTGATCAACATTAGGATGTCTCTTATTATGAGCCCCCACCCACAGCCTACCTTGGAGTGACATATACATACTCTAAAAACAATGGAATTCCTTTATATAGCAAATGGTATTCTTTGGAACACACTGAATTATTCAGTATAAACTGCACACAGATACCTCCAGAGTATGTCCCAGGATTGTCATAACAAAAACCTTAACTATTCTCTCATTCAAAATTATTTCACATGGTTAAGCCTCATTTCCTGGTCTAGAATGTAATCCCTTTGTGTTATATATTGCTTTAAATCCCTCATAATGTCCAGATCAGTACCAAGGAAAAAGTAATGCCAATGAAGTCTTGCTGATAGGTCCGCGGTGTCGTGTCCTCTGGGGAATTAGGAGAGCCTTCCTGGATGATGAATAGAACAGGGACAGAAGGCAGGTTCGTCACCTGTCTAAGAATTGGCTTCTCAAATGGAAAACAGGCTGGCTAAGGTACAAATGTTTTCTGAGACTTGACACCTGTTCAGGAGGAGGGCGGGTGACAGGAGGAAAGTGGCAAACAAGTAAATGACCATGTCCAGGCTCACAGCGGTGGAAATACATGTGGTGTTGAGGAGGAGCCTTCAGGGTGGAGAGGTGCTTTGTAGGCTGTACAGTATCGTGGACTCTGTCTCTTTAGTTCACAACTATTTGGTTTTGCTAAACTTGCACTTCGTGCCCCCTAATTTAGTCCTACAGGGGCTGCCTTGGTATCTATGAACACCAATGTAGATCAGCGCAAATTGTGAGCTGCTGTGTAGTCAGCAGGTGGGCATCTGGGCAGTGGGCAGTTGGCACCAACATCTGGCTGTGCACGGTCTAATTTAATAATTAAATTCAGTTACTAATTGAGTTTAAAATTTCAATTAAGGGTTGAATTATTAAACTTTGAGTATCATGCACATGTTTTTCTTTTCTAGTATAATCTTAAGTATCCACAAAGTAATAGCCTTAAGGAGAACAAACAGATAGCTATTTGATGGCCTGAGTAATAAAAGGGAAAGCACTTGAGTAAGTTCTGTTATGATTTAATGTTTTCAAGCAAAGTAAGTAAGACCATTTTAGTGATGTGTTTAGTGATGTGCAGGGACTGATCTGGGGCTCTGGAGTATGTTAACTTTTTCTTTTCTTTTCTTTTTTATTCAGTGAGAGGAGGGGAGGCAGAGAAACAGACTCCTGCATGTGCCCCACCTGGGATCCAACCAGCAAGCCCACTAGGGAGCGATACTCTGCCCATCTGAGGCATTTTCAGCAACCTAGCTCTTCCTAGCATCTGAGGCAGAAAGAGGTCATGGAGCCATCCTCAGTGCCTGGGGCCAACTCGCTCCAATCGAGCCATGGCTGCAGGAGGAAAAGAAAGAGAAAAAGGAGAGAGAAGCAAGAAGGGAAGGGGTGGAGAAGTAGATGGGCACTACACCTGTGTGCCCTGACCAGGAATTGAACCCGGGATATCCACATGCTGGGCTGATGCTCTACCATGAAGCCAACCAGCCAGAGCATGGTAACCTTTTCTTATGAAATTAGTGATAATTATAATTTTTAGTTTAGATTATTAGACATAAGTTTTAAATTATAAGTTGGGACTGAAATGAATTTAGTTAGGAAATATTATTATGTTATTTTATATTTTTTGTATTTCCCATAAATCTGGCTCTCCATAGGTGCACAAGTATCCCTTGTGAACATGCTTGAGGACACCTGGCATCTGAGTGCATTCCCAGAGCCAGCTGTCCTCCTGACAGACCCAGGCCAGTTCTCCAGGCGATCTCTCTTAGCCCATCTATGGATATTCTGATGAGAAGAATTAGAAGTACCTTTGGGTAAACAGGTCCCCAGAAAAGGGAGAGAATATATGTGAAAAATAGTAATAATTCAATGGTCTGGATTCACTTGGCTTTACACAATTCAGAAGTGTTGTTATCGTACAGGAGTCCATGGGTAACAACACAGTTCCATTCCTACGACAGTGATGTAAACTAAATTTTGGTGTAAGTCAAAATGCACCCTAGCCTAAGTCACTTACCTATCCTAACACAGTTATAAAGTCATAATCTAGAATATAAAAACACAACTAAGCTACAGAAATAGGAAAATGACATAAATATATTGTACTGTACACTATACTGTAGTAACAGAAAAAATAACAAAAATGAGTGTAAAAGAAAGTTCCTTACCTTTATTCCTGTGGTTGGCTTGCACTCTGGAAGGGGCATTGCAAGGTGGGAGAGTGACCTATTGGAGGAGGAAGCAGGAGAACCTGCAGAAGGTGCTAGAGATTCTGGGTCAGGTGAATCAGGATTGCCTAAGGAACATGCAGGAGACGCTAGAGATGATTCTACCTGTACTACAGGTGTTTCATCTTGAGAAGCAGTTGATGTAGAGGGTACAGGACCTGTTGCAGGCCTCTTTACCTTCTGAAAAAATTGTTCCAGGCTAGTCTGGAAGGTTGATGACTACTTCTCTCGCATCTCAATTTTTAAAAGTTTTTATGGGAATATCATAAACTCGAAACTTACCTCGAGACTGTCATGACCCAAGGACAACCTGTTTTTCAGTCATTTTACTCAGACTTGAAGAAGACGGCTGTCCCACTCTGACAGATGATGGCACCCCATTTGGCAGTGCCCTCCCCTCCCCTACCCCGTGGGGTTTGGGTACCTCTCAAACCATTGCTTCAGCTCTCCTGACCTTCAGCCTGGGTCTCTATTTTCCAGTCAAGATTTTAGAGTATTGTCACCACGTTTTAGAAGGTAAAGCAATAGCAGTGAGAGATACCTACTTCACAGAGAAATGGGAAACCGAGCTGGTGACCAAGCGGCCTGGTTCTGTGCAGGAGTTTTCTATAGCTGTGTAACGCATGTCCACAGACATGGTGGCTTAAGACAACACAGTGTCTTTGTTACACACAGAGTGTGTCTTCATGCATATATAGTATTTCATTACACCACCATTTCTGTAGGTCTGGAATCTAGTATGCCTAGGTTTTCTGCTCAGGTTCTCCCTGGGTTGAGATCAAGGTGTCCCCCAAGGCTGCCCTCCTTGTCTGGAGCTCAGGATGATTGTCCAACCTCCCTGGCTATTGACAAAATTAATTTCTGACATCCAGTTTCCTTGCTGGCTCTGAGCTCTTGGAGGCCGCTCACATTCTTCACCACAAGACCTCTCCGGCTTCAAGCCAGAAACAGCGTGACAGATCCTTCCTGTGTTTCAAATATGAAACCAGCCAGAGAAAATGCCAGTCTTTTAAAAAGCTAGGTGATTGGGTCAGGCCACCCAGATAATCTCCCTATCTGAAAGTCAGCAGTGCCATTTGCCATAATCCAGTCGTGGGAGTAGAGTTCCTCACATTCACAGTCCTAGTGGCTGTCTGGACGTGGTTAGGGGATCATCTGAGAATTCTACCACCACGCTGTTCCTTCGCAGATGAAGGCAAACTGCTATCACACAGATGCGCACCAGGCCCACTATGGAGGCCTGGGGAGGGGGCACATGCATGCGAGCCCTATCTGCCCCTTTACAGTGTGCAAAGCACTTCCATAGCTGTGACCTCATTGCCCCCCAAAAGAGAAGAACAACAAGATGAAGCTTCACCACCTTTCCATTTTATATGTGAGGATAGTGGAGCTCAAAGGGGTTAAAAGTAACTTGGAACTAGGACTTCTGACCCAACAATGAGACCCTCTGGCTCTAAGACTGGACCTTTCCCTGTGGCATGTCTCTCCCTGAAGAATCGTGTCATTGGGCAGACAAAGTGAGGCACAGAGAGCAGTTGAAGATTGAGGAGTAAATATCATAGTGGTGTGTTTTAATACAGCTTAAGTTCAAGGGCAGTGTGGAGCTAGGTTCGCTGGGGATACTTGGTGGGGTAGGGAACAGCCGTGCAGGGGAGAGAAAGAAGGGGCAGCAGGCTGGGGGGCAGTTTGAGCAAAGGCAGGACAGGCAAAGAAGTTGTGGGAGCAAGAGGGATGAATGTCAAAGGATTAATGATGAGTCACAGAGAGCCAGGAATGTGCTTTGAGGTGTTAGACATTGGGAAACTATTGTGGGGTTGTTTTTTTTTTAGCTGAGGGTGGTTTAAAATAACAGTGTTTTAATGGGGAGTTGATAGTTCGCATAACCTTCCATCCACTCAGCAGTCCCATGCCTGAGCCTATGCACTGGGCCCACTGAAAGGTCATGAAATCAACTTAGTGGATGTGAACAGTATTGACACTATAGAACAGAATGGAATGGAGTATATTAAAGAGCAGAGGATGCCATAAGGGTCATTATTATTATTTCTTGAAACAGTTCTACTTCGTGTGTGTGTGTGTGTGTGTGTGTGTGTTCATATTTTGAGTTGTGCATGGTATCCTGTGATATAAAATATATTTCTTACTCTGCATTGTTGTTAAAGGTTTGAAAAATCTCACCCAGAAAACGTCTTGCACATGTGTAACAGAAATGAGTACAGTGACATGCCAGCAGGACATGCCAGCAGCTCTGCCCTAACTGGAAACACCTTGTCCCTCCAAAGGAGAATAGATGAGTGTAGGCTATGCGTGTAATGAACTGCAAACTAGCAGAAAAAAAAAAGCCTGACCAGGTGGTAGTGCAGTGGATAGAGCATCAGACTGGGACACAGAGGACGCAGGTTCAAGATCCCGAGGTCGCCAGCTTGAGCGCGGGCCCATCTGGCTTGAGCAAAAGCTCGCCAGCTTGGACCCAAGGTCACTGGCCCAAGCAAGGGGTTGCTCGGTCTGCTGAAGGCCTGCGGTCAAGGCACATGTGAGAAAGCAATCAATGAACAACTAAGGTGTCGCAACGGCAACAAAAAACTAATGATTGATGGTTCTCATCTCTCTCCATTCCTGTCTGTCTGTCCCTATCTATCCCTCTCTCTGACTTTCTCTCTGTCCCTATAGAAAAAATTTAAAAAAAAGAAT
Organism: Rhynchonycteris naso; assembly: GCA_037038555.1. NCBI lineage: Eukaryota > Metazoa > Chordata > Mammalia > Chiroptera > Emballonuridae > Rhynchonycteris > Rhynchonycteris naso. The sequence goes on along the minus strand of CM072999.1, from coordinate 121,548,659 downwards.
GTTCCTGGACAGTTTGCTCAGTAGATAGAGCATCAGCCTGGTGTGCAGATGTCCCGGGTTCATTCCTGGTCAGGGCACACAGGAGAAGCAACCATCTGCTTCTCTCCTCCTCCCTCTCTCCCCTCTCTCCCTCTTACCCTCTTACAGGCAGTGCTCAATTGGTTCAAGTGTTAGCCTCAGGCACTAAAAATAGCTCAGTTGATTTGAGCATCAGCTCCAGATATGGTAATCAGGTAGAGTTGGGGCTCATACGGAAATCTGTTTCACTATCTTCCCTTTACTCACTTTAAAAAAAAGGCGGGGGAGAGGAAAGAAACTAAAGCCACATGTATCATCACGGGCCAAAAAACAAAGAAGAAAAAAATGGTTTTTGAATTGTAAATGTATTATCTAAAATTTTAAAACATACAAAATAATGAGTTATTATTTTTGCAATTATTATCCTGCAAACATTAGTAGGAGTATGTACATGCTTGAGAATGGTAACAGCTAACCGAAGCCACTGGTTATGGCTCATGGAGGAAAGATGGGCATAGGAGCAGGGAGATGGCCTTTCTCCTGCACCCGTTGTGTTCCATCTGGGGCGGTAGGAGCTCATGCTCTGTACTTGGCCACAGGCTTGCAGCATTGCATAGTCCATGAGCTTAGAGCGAAACTGCAGGATAATTCATAAGCCGGACTTGGTGAAGGCAGATTTGGATACTTGCAGTGGTGGAGCTTTGAGGCCATGTGGACATGGACTAGGGTAATAGTTAGATTGGGCATTCCCACAAAATGTGTAAAAGCAGTCATAATAATACCTACCTTGTGTTTTAGAAGGGCTTTCCAAAGCAGAAATCCACTTCCACAGACATCTTCTCGTCATAAGATCACAAGATAGGTAGGGCAGTTGTCTAGTACGGTAAACCTCAGAAAGATGAAATTTATAGAAATTCAGTGGCTTGGCTAAGACAAAACAGTGATGTAGAGTGACATGGGGACTTGAATCTAGTCTGCCATGATTTTTTCAGTCTCTCCAGACTGGCATGCTGGGCCCACCATTGGCCAAAGCCCAAGCATTGTTCTTTAAATCCCCATGTTTCCCATATGTGCATCACAAACACATGACCATGTGATGAAAATATTTTGATTGTGGTGACATCAGAATGCTCATGAAGCAAGACTGTTGCTATAATGGTCCTCTTGGCTCACTTCCATCTTAGAGGTACGGGTGCAGGTTGTCACCTGAGCTTCCCTGCTGGGCATGTGGCATGCACTGCATGTGACAGATGACACTACAAGGGAGGACTTTGTGGGAAAACATATGGTGGCTCATGCTAGCAGAACTTCAGGGGGTCGGAGGTCAGCTGCTGGGGGAGCAAAGCCTGGTGCATCCTCTTCAGGAATGCTGGCAGCCAGCCCGTGTATGGGGAGAGATGTTTAGACTGGGGCCAGATGCTTTCCTTAGGAAAGAATATTGAACAAACCCAAGCTTCATCCATATAACAATATCAAGCAAACAAAAAAATGTGGGTGACAAGAAGAAGCAAGTAATGTGAATGGTATTGTTCACAAGTGCTTTTACCACATAAATATTGGAAGAAAAGACAAAAACAAATGTCTGTAAGTCTAATGTGCAAAAGGCTCCAAGGCAGGTTTTCATGAACATCATTTCATGTACTTTTCTCAATGACCCTGTGAGGCAAGTGTTAAGATCCCTCTATTCAAAGACAATGAAGCAAGAGCTAAGACAGTTGCTCATTTGTCCCTTGTTGCCCAGGCGAACCCTGTAGCCAGGATTTGAACTACAGTTTTGTTCCACTGCACATAGTATTTTCTCTGTATCATGCAGCAATAAAATTTAAAGAGAAAACAACAGACATTTATAATCCAACATGTGATTACCATGGAAAAAAGGTAGATGTTGGAGGGCCTGGGCTCCTGGACTGGGAGACCATCTGAGGTTCTCGGTCAGACAACTGTCCAGGTGAATGCTGTGCTCTTGCATCCAGCAGGAAGTGCACAGTGGGAAGGAGCTACAACATGAAGTGGCAGACAGCACGGGGCTGCTGGCAACCCTCTGGGCGCCCTGCTGCTGAGGACACAGCCACAAGGCCCTGCTAGCACAGGAGCTGAGCGGTGATGTCTCTGTAGAGGGGTGGGAGAAGCCGATCATCTGCTATCACAAGTCGAAATTCAGAACTCGTTTTGGCATGGAAACTGTGTCCTCTTTGGTGTCGGGTTCTGGCCTGCAGTGACAGAACCCACTGGGTGGGCTTTTTATGGGCAGGTCCAGGAGCCCAGTCACCATGTATAACATATATTCAGTGGGAAATGTGCTCCTGGCTTAGCTTTCAAAGGGATGTCTGAAGCACAGCCCACCCGTAAGTTGAGAACAGCCCACCTTGGAAGAAGCTTGGAGATGTTGAGGGTCTGGGTTCCAGTGCTGTCTGAAGGAGGGGACTAGGAGTGATACTTCGGGGGCACTTGAGGTGCCAGAGGCTATGTGGGGGCTGTGCTGGGGGCACCACATTTCATGCAGGGGAACTGGACTTGCAGGGAGGCAGGTAACTTCCCCCAGGGTGTAGAGCTGGGGAGAATTCAGGTCTGAAGTTCAAGTTCTTTCCAGAAGGAGTCAGAGCAAATCTAGTTGGAATAAAGAAGTCAGCAGAGGTTCTCCTCCTGTAGCCTGCCCCTTAGCATCATTGTGATAAAAAGAAAAAAAAATGAACCCACAAGAAAGCCATGGGCATCCCTTTAAAAACACCCTGTCCCCAGAGAGACTGACACCAGCAAGATGGCACCAGCATTCACACCTATTCCTCCCTGTCCCCACTCCCTGTCTCACCTTTTCTTCTCTCCTCAGGGTTCAGCTGGAAATTCTTACTATCAAATCAGTGACTGTCCCCTGGCCAATTGGCTCAGTAAATAGTGTCAGCCCAGCATGTGGTTGTCCCAGGTTCAATCCCTAGTCAGGGCACACAGGACAAGCAACTATCTGCTTCTCTCCCCGTTCTCTCCCTCTTACCATATTGTAGCCAGTGGCTCAGTTGGTTCAAGCATCAGCCTCAGGCACTAAGGAGAGCTTCATTGATTCAAGCATTGGCCCCAGACGCTGGTTGCTGGGTGGATCCTGGTTGGGGCACATGTGGCAGTCTGTCTCTCTATCTCCCCTCCTCTCACTAAAATAAAAAATAAAAAAATCAGTGACTATGTTGTCATCAACAGAGGGGGTTAATGGGAGGGGGAAAAGTGCTTGAGAACAGGAGCGACATGCGCAGATAGCAAAGTGGCGGTGCTGAGCACATCCAGTGTTGGACTGTCTCTCCCTGCCAGGTGCCTCCCTCTGCACCTTCTGCCCCACAACTCAGAGACCCACTGGATTGCTGGTACAGTTGGCTCCAGCTTGTTTCCAAGCCTGCATGGAGCTCTTTTGAGCAAGGATATCTGCCCCTCTGTGAGCCAGCCCCTGTCCTAGCCCATTAGGACTAAACCTGACCCAGGTGTGACCAGGTGATCATGGCTTCCGAGACTGTCTAGGTGGAGACTCAGTGTCTCCTCTTTGGAGTCTCAGTGGTCTCCTTGGCAGTAACAGCAGACATGTGAAGGAGGCGCTCCAAGTGTCTCATCCTCCTGCCTCTATGTGCACGGCAAGCACTGACCCCTGACCTGCACTGTGCCAGCCTTGTGGCTCTGCTAGAACAGGAAGGAGAAGAAGAGAGTCTTGGTTTGGAGGAATACCACAGGAGAGAGATTGGGGGAGTTCACATAAACACTATAGGGCGGAGGAAGGGGGATAGTGAGACAGACTCCCACATGCACCCTCATCAGGATCCACCCGGCAACCCTATCTGGGGCCGATGCTCGAATTCTGAGTGATTTTTAGCAGTGCTCAGATTAACCAAGCTGTCCTCAGCACCAGGGGCCACACTCAAACCAATCGAGCCACTGGCTGCAGGAGGGAATGTGAGAGAGAAGGGGGAGAGGGTGAGGGAGAGAAGCAGATGATTGCATCTGCTGTGTGCCCTGACAGAGAATCGAACCTGGGACATCCATACACCGGGCTAACACTCTATCCACTGAGCCACAGACAGGGCCAGTAAACAGTATTTTTATGCATAAGGAAGGCACAAAGAGTTTGGGAGCAGAGAGAAGTGAGCTGCTGAATCCTCTGAGATTAACCTTCTCTGAAGAGAGGACATCTGAGCTAGGCGTTGAGGAGGAGGAAGCATTTCCCAGCTGTGGTGAGGAGGGGTGGTTCCAATGGCAGGGATGCATAAGGAGGGTGTGTATGAACATAGGAAGTCTGGTGTTGCCAAAGCACAGCAGTCAGGGTGAGCTGAGCTGGAAAGTCAGATGATACTGTCATTGGGCTAAATGGGATGGACTTCTCTCTTTAGTCAGGTTTGGATGGGAACTATGTGGTTGTGCTTCCATGTAGACACTGGGTGATGCTGGGAGGGCAGTGTGGGCAGAAAGATCTGGAAGCTAAAAATTGGAGGCAGAGAGGAACTATTACTAAACCCAAATATTTAACTAGACACTGTGACTGCTAAAAGTTTGTTTGAATAAGGAGTGTGGTTAGAGCTTTGGAAATTCAAAGGGCCTGAAATTGTACATATGAACACACAAGTCCTAAGGAAGCATCCTGTACCAGTTCTTATATTCCCAGAACCCTGTTAATCATTAACACTGCATCTGTGCTATAGTGGAGAACACGCTCCCCTTAATTATTAGAGCAGAGAACTCCCTAGTCCATCACCCCAAGATCTGCTAGTTCGGTATCCACAGTGTGAAGATGGTCAGGACTGTCATATCCATTCCACACAACAGTGTCCAAAGAGGCCGAGAAACTTGCCCAGGGTCAGTGTTAAGTGGTGGAGAAGGTCTTGACTCTGTGTTTGGAGAACTGGACACAGTGACTTTGCCATAAAGACGGCACAGCTTCAGGGCGGCTCTGTCAACCTCCTCTGACCCTTCCAGTCAGGCACGAGTCCTCTGTTCAACCTCCTCACTCCTCTTCTTTCCCAGCAGAGGTTCAGTTTTGTCTTTCATTTTTAAAATCACAATCAGAATGGCCTTGAGGTATTCCTTGTTTGTGTTTTTCTCCTTAAGAGCATTCATTCCGTCTTTTATTAAAAATATGCCTTTAGAAGAATCACTGAGTGATGCTTGAAAAAACGAGGCCACTTCTGGTGTGAGGGAGAGTGGCCTTCCACAAATGACATGGCGCATGCCACCCCATCTATGGGCAGACATGTCATCAAGATCGTGACTTCACGGTGGTATCCTCTCCTTCTCCCTTTTCTCCAAGTACAAATGCAAGGTGATTTCCAACGGCTCTATATTACGAAAGACGAAAAGTCTTCCACTACATCTCAAAGTAGCCTTCACTTCCTCTAACCTACAATATACATCAAATATCCATCTTCTAGAAGGTGCCATGGAAGCTCATTGCTAAGAGTTTTGCATGTTATAAACTGAGTTGCCAGTCGGGTTATTCTCAGCAACTTAATCTGGGTCCATGGGAACACACCAAGATACATCGTTTTATCTCATGACTCCAGATGGAGACACTTACTGAAGCTCTGAATCCCAGTGCAGAAGAGCCTAGGCTTCATCCTTGCTCAGATGGTGCCCCTTCAGACTCTGTTTTGCCAACCTGTTAATGATGGAATTATTTTCTGCTTGTTTCCTGTTGTGCATGGTGGGTGGGCACCCCACAGGCTTCCTGGCTGAGGGAGGACAATGCCCTGGTTGGAGATCGCAGCACAGGGGCTTTAGGAGAGTGGTGATGGTTAGCTGGGCCCTGGGTGACCCCAGCCCTCCTGGCTTGGAATCTTGGAATGCTGTCATCTAAGGGCTACGGTCAGAGAGAGGGTGGGGATAGAGGAAAGCAGCCAAAAAAACATTGAAGCCACAAGCTTCAGGGAACAAACCTGGGTGAGGCAGAGAGGAACTATTACTAAACCCAAATATTTAACTAGATTTCACTTTTCTCTTTCAGTCCAAGTGTGTGTTTGTGTGTGTGTGTGTGTGTGTGTGTGTGTGTATTTGCAAGTATAGCTTTGAAGATGTTTCTTTTCTTAATGTTTCAACAATATTGTTCTTTTCATCTTGTTTTCTGGGGTAGAATGTAAGATTATTTCTGAATCATAGCATCAGATTTCCCAGATTCCTGGGTATGCTTCTTGTCACAGGCCTTCTGTGGTGCTGCCCAGAACCTCCCTTCTCAAGCAGGCAAGAACGTGTAAAAACAGCCTTGCTAACACCGACAGTCTGGCTCTTTAGTGTCTGGTATGTGTTTTGCAAATCTTTAGAGAGTTGCTGAATATATTCTATGTATTTAAAATATGTGCAGATTCTCCCGAGTCTCATTCAGAATATTTATGCCAGTTCTTTCTATAGACAATGCATGCTATAACAAGCAGAATGACAGACCTTTTATAAGGATCATAAGATTTTTAGAGAAAAACTTTTTCACCAAAACCTGTGTTTTCAGAGTCTTTGACCTATATATTTCCCTTGGCAGGACTGGATCAGCGATCCCTGGTCAAACATTGAACCTCGATGAATTAGTTTCTTTTGCATATACTGCCTCCCCTAAGTAGTTAGAGGACATGGGTCTTTAACAACCTTCACACCCCTTATGAGAAGAGCCTCTTCCATCCATGGTACCCCTCCAGGTGGGAAAGCAGATCCCACAGCCACCGCTGTCCCAGCTCAAATCTGACCCCCAAGGCTGTGCGTGCAGTACACATCATCGAGGAATCCACCTGTGTCAGGGCCAAAGGGGGTGAGCCCAGGCACCCCTCAAATCATTTAGTGAGCACCTGCTGGGAGTTGGATGCTATGCAGGGGCCCCAACACTGCCCAGAGGAGCAAACCACGATTCAGGCCTTGCAAGTACTCCCAGCCTGTGGGGAGAGAGGTGCTCTTGAGAACAGGCTGATCTGTGTGGGAGCACAGCACTCAAGGGAGGCAGGAAGGGCTGTGTGGGAAGCGGCAGTCCTCATGATGCCCAGAACCCGTCACAGTGAAGTTAGACCTGGAAGGACTGGTAAGAATGGGTCCAGCAGACAAGTGAGAAAGGCTGTTCAGACCAGGGGAGGATGAGCAAGATCCAAGGGCAGAAAGACTCCAGCCAGGATGTATTTGGAAAAGGACAATCTGGCTGGCAGGCGACAACAGAAGGCTAGAGAGGTCAGCCAGGACACATCCCAAGGCCAAAGGATTGTATTCTCATTGGTAAGCTTTGATGCATATTGAGAAGAGGATGGTTGGCCTGACCTGTGGTGGCAAAGTGGATAAAGCCTTGACCTGGAACACTGAGGTCACTGGTTCAAAACCCTAGACTTGTCCGGTCAAGGCACATACGGGAGTTGATGCTTCCTGTTTCTCCCCCCTTCTCTGTCTTTCTCTCCTCTCTAAAATAAATAAATAAAATCTAAAAAAAAAGATAGAGAAGAGGATGGCTGGATGCATATGTGATGTCAGGTGTGAGCACCAGAGGGTTCACAAGGATGACCAATATCTGACTGAAGGTTGGCGAGAAGGTCTTTACTTTATCAAGCCCTCCCTCCAGCCCTGGGGCATTCTCTCCTCTCCTCCACTGGGCTCTGTGATGGCCCTCCCATCCCACCAGGCACTCAGGAGTTAGTAGTAACTAAGAGGGTCATTTGAGACAGGAACCTAAAGGCCTCACGGAGGCTGTGTTTGAGAGAGCCCTGTGCTTGCTTCAGCAGCACATATACTAAAATTGGAATGACACAGAGAAGATTAGCATGGCCTCTGTGCAAGGATAACATGCAAATTCGTGAAGCATTCCATATAACAAAAAAGGAAAAAAAAAACAATAAAAGAGAACCCTGCTACATGCTTGCACTGACAGCACACGCTCTGCACGGCATTCAAGGGAAACAGGAAGGCTTATTTATTTATTTATTACTTTTATTAAACCTTATATGTTATATCCTTATAATTTTATGTTATATCCTTATAATAAAAGACGTCTGCACGGAGGCTCCTCTGGGGTCCATGGCACTGTTAATTGAGTTGCTCACATTCTTCAAGATGGCAGATGCCTCAGGCTAATACCAAAAATGGTGTTTCTGAAATTAAGCTCCCAAGAGGGAGAACAAGTCTTCTTTATGAATTCTTTTCTTTAAAGACACTGCACTGTAGATGGGTTCCATTGAAGGCTACCGTTTCCTGCCAATTCTTCCCAGCCATGTAATTTATTCAGGATCCAGGGGGGAATAAACAAACATATTATTCTGAATATTCTTCTTCTGAAAGAACCGTGTCCTTACATTACTAAGGATGAGAACAGGGCTTAGGCAAGTTCCACTATGGTGCTTTAGCATGTGAGGTTCAAGAAACCCAGGTTCTAATCCCCTCAGACCCCTAACAGACCTAATAACTGGGGAGGGCAACTGTTGCACAAGACTGCTGGGTGCTATTGTTTTTCTTAGAAGTTACGCTTTCTTTTCTTTTTATTAATTTTAATGGGGTGACATTAATAAATCAGGGTACATATGTTCAAAGAAAACATCTCCAGGTTATCTTATCATTCAATTATGTTGCATACCCACCACCCAAAGTTAAATTGTCCTCTGTCACCTTCTATCTGGTTTTCTTTGTGCCCCTCCCCGCCCACCTCTCCCACCCTCTCCTCCCTCCACACACCCCGTAACCCCCACACTCTTGTCCATGTCTCATAGTCTCTCTTTTATGTCCCACCTATGTATGAAATCATGCTGTTCTGTTTTTTTGTTTTACTTATTTCACTCCATATAATGTTATCAAGGTCCATCCATGTTGTTGTAAATGATATGATGTCATCATTTCTTATGGCTGAGTAGTATTCCATAGTATATATGTACCAAAGTTTTTTAATCCACTCGTCCTCTGACAGACACTTGGGCTGTTTCCAGATCTTCGCGATTGTGAACAATGCTGCCACGAACATGGGGGTGCATTTCTTCTTTTCGAACAGTGCTATGGTGTTCTTAGGGTATATTCCTATAAGTGGGATAGCTGGGTCAAAAGGTAGTTCAATTTTTAATTTTTTGAGGAATCTCTAAACTGTTTTCCACAGTGGCTGCACCAGTCTGCATTCCCACAAGCAGTGCAGAAGGGTTCCCTTTTCTCCGCATCCTTGCCAGCACTTATTCTGTGTTGTTTTGCTGAGGAGTGCCATTCCAACTGGTGTGAGGTGATATCTCATTGTGGTTTTAATTTGCATTTCTCTAATGATTAGTGATGTTGAGCATTTTTTCATATGCCTATTGGCCTTCTGTATGTCCTCTTTGGAGAAATTTCTATTCAATTCGTTTGCACATTTTTTGATTGGATTGTTTGTCTTCTTGGTGTTGAGTTTTATAAGTTATTTATAAGTTTTGGTTATTAACGCTTTATCAGACGTATTGTCGAATATGTTCTCCCATTGTGTGGTTTGTCTTTTTATTCTGTTCCTATTGTCTTTAGCTGTGCAAAAACTTTTTCGTTTGATACACTCCCGTTTGTTTATCTTGCCTTTTATTTCATTTGCCGGTGGAGATAATTCGGCAAATATATTGCTGTGACAGATGTCGGAGAGCTTGCTGCCTATGTTTTCTTCTAAGATGATTATGGTTTCATGGCTTACATTTAAGTCTTTTATCCATTTTGAGTATGTTTTTGTGAATGGTGTAAGTTGATGGTCTAGTTTCATTTTTTTTTGCAGGTAGATGTCCAATTTTCCCAACACCATTTGTTAAAGAGGCTGTCTTTACTCCAATGTATGTTCTTTCCTCCATTGTCAAATATCAGTTGTCCGTAAAGCTATGGGTTTATTTCTGGGTTCTCTGTTCTGTTCCATTGATCTATGTGCCTGTTCTTATGCCAGTACTAGGCTGTCTTGAGTACAATGGCCTTGTAGTAAACCTTAATATCTGGAAGAGTGATACCTCCTGCTTTATTTTTTCTTTTTAAGATTGCTGAGGCTATTCGTGTTCTTTTTTGGTTCCATATAAATTTTTGGAATATGTGTTCTATATCTTTGAAGTATGTCATTGGAATTTTAATTGGTATTGCATTGAATTTATAAATTGCTTTGGGTAATATAGACATTTTAATGATGTTTATTCTTCCTAACCATGAGCACAGTATATGCTTCCACTTGTTTGTATCTTCCTTGATTTCTTTTATCAATGTTTTATAATTTTCTGAGTACAAGTCCTTAACCTCCTTGGTTAAATTTACTCCTAGGTACTTTATCTTTTTGTTGCAATAGTGAAGGGGATTGTTTCCTTAATTTCTTTTGTTGACAGTTCATTGTTGGTATATAAAAATGCCTCTGATTTCTGAATATTAATTTTATATCCTGCCACCTTGCTGAATTCATTTATCAGGTCCAGTAGTGTTTTGACTGAGAATTTAGAGTTTTCTATATACAATATCATATCATCTGCAAATAATGACAGTTTTACTTCTTCTTTTCCAATTTGGATGCCTTTTATTTCTTCTTCTTGTCTGATTGCTGTAGCTAGGACTTCCAGAACTATGTTGAATAAGAGTGGTGAAAGGGGGCACCCCTGCCTGGTTCCTGATCTTAAGGGGATTGCTTTTAATTTTTGTCCATTTAGTATGATGTTTGCTGTGGGTTTGTCGTAGATGGCCTTTATCATGTTAAGGAATGTTCCCTGTATTCCCACTTTACTGAGAGTTTTGAGCATGAATGGGTGCTGGATTTTATCAAATGCCTCTTCTGCATCTATTGAAATTATCATGTGATTTTTGTCCTTCCTTGTGTTTATGTGATGAATCACATTGATTGATTTGCTAATATTGAACCAGCCTTGCCTCTCCAGAATGAATCCCACTTGATCATGGTGTATGATTTTTTTTCATATATTGCTGGATCCGGTTGGCTAATATTTTGTTGAGAATTTTAGCATCTAAATTCATCAGGGATATAGGCCTATAATTTTCTTTCTTTGTGCTGTCTTTGCCCAGTGTTGGAATCAGAATTATGCTGGCCTCATAAAAGGAGTTTGGAAGTCTTCCTTCCTCTTGAATTTTTTGAAATAGCTTGATGAAGATAGGAGTTAGTTCTTTGAATTTTTGGTAGAATTCACTTGTGAAGCCATCAGGCCCAGGACTTTTCTTTTTGGGAGTATTTTGATAACTGTTTCGATCTCATCTGTTGTAATTGGTCTGTTTAGGTGTTCTGATTCTTCCAGATTGATTTTTGGAAGTTTATATGATTCAAGAAATTTGTCCATTTCACCTAGATTGTCTAATTTTTTCGCATATAGTTCTTCATAGTATTTTCTCACAATCCTTTGTATTTTTGTTGTGTCAGTTGTTATTTCTCCACTCTCATTTCTAATTTTATTTATTTGGGTCCTCTCTCTTTTTTTCTTGGTGAGTCTAGTTAAAGGTTTATCAATCTTGTTTACCTTTTCAAAGAACCAGCTTCTGGTTTCATTGATCCTCTGTATTGTTTCCTTAGCCTCTATGTCATTTATTTCTGCTCTGATTTTTATTATTTCCTTCCTTCTACTACGCCTGGGCTTTATTTGCTGTTGTTTTTCTAGTTCTTTTAGATGCAGGGTCAGGTTGCTTATTTGAGCTTTTTCTAGCTTCTTTTGGTATGCCTGTAGTGCAATGAACTTCCCTCTCAGTACTGCTTTTGCTGTGTTCCATAAATTTTGAGTTGATGTATGCTCGTTATCATTTGTTTCTAGAAACTTTTTTATTTCTTCTTTGATCTCATTGTTAATCCATTCATTATTTAATAACATGCTATTTAGTTTCCAAGTGTTTGAGTATTTTTCAGTTTTTCTTTTGTGGTTAATTTCTAGTTTTATGGCATTGTGATCAGAGAAAATGCTTGATATGATTTCAATCTTCTTAAATTTGTTGAGACCATTTTTGTGTCCTAACGTGTGGTCTATCCTAGAAAATGTACCATGAGCACTTAAGAAGAACGTATATTCTACTGCTTTAGGGTGAAAAGTTCTGAAGATATCTATTAAATCGAGTTGATCTAGTGTATCCTTTAAGTCTGCTGTTTCTTTATTAATTTTCTTTCTTGAGGATCTATCCAGTGATGTTAGTGGGGTATTGAAATCCCCTACTATTATAGTATTGCTGTTAATCCCACCCTTTATATCCATCAAAGTCTGCTTTATGTATGTCGGGGCTCCTATATTTGGTGCGTAGATATTTATAATAGTTATATCTTCCTGTTGAGTTGTTCCCTTTATCATTATGCAGTGTCCTTCTTTATCTCTTACTACAGCCTTTGTTTTAAAGTCCATTTTGTCAGATATAAGTACTGCTACCCTGCCTTTTTTTTTTCATTTCCATTTGCATGAAATATGTTTTTTCATCCTTTTACCTTCAGTCTATGTGCATCTTTTGTTTTAAGGTGTGTCTCTTGTAGACAGCATATGTATGGGTCCTGTTTCTTTATCCACACAGCTACCCTATGTGTTTTGATTGGATCATTTAATTCATTTATATTTAAGGTTATTATTGATATGTAGTTGTTTATTGCCATTTTATTTTTTAAAGCTATATTCTTCCTTTGCTATATTCTTTTCCCCCTTTGAACTGTTCACAATAGGCCCCTTAGCATCTCTTGCAGAATTGGTTTGGTTTGAATGAATTCCTTGAGGCTGTTTTTGTCTGGGAAGCTCTTTATTTCTCCTTCTATTTTAAATGTTAGCCTTGCTGGATAGAGTAGTCTTGGTTGTAGGTTCTTGTTCTGCATTACTTTGAATATATCTTGCTATTTCCTTCTGGCCTCAAGTGTTTTTGTTTGGAAGTCAGATGTCATCCTTATGGGGGCTCCTTTGTAGGTGATAGCCTTTTTTCTCTAGCAGCTTTTTAAATTTTTCTCTTTATCCCTTATCTCTGGTATTTTAACTATGATGTGTCTTGGTGTATATTTCTTTGGGTTTCTCTTTAATGGAGTTCTGTGTGCTTCTTGAACGTGTGAAATGTTTTTCAGTCTTAAGTTAGGGTAATTTTCAGCTATGATTTGATTGAACAAAGTTTCTTTCCTCGTTCTTTCTCTTCTTCTTCAGAACCCCTATGATGCGGATGTTATTTCTCTTTATGTTGTCACAGAGCTTTCTTAGAGTTTCCTCAGATTTTTTGAGTCTCTCTTTTTTTTTCTTCTCTGCTTCTGTGCCTTCGTTTATTTTGTCCTCTAACTCGCTGATTTGATCCTCAGCTTCATCTATGCTGCTTTTAATTCCTTCCATTGTGGTCTTCAGTTCTGATACGTAATTTGTCATTTCTGTCTGATTCTTTTTTATTATTTCAATTCCCTTTTTTATACTTGCTCTTTATTTAGGTGTTCGTAATGACTATCTATTGTTGCTCTAAGCTCTTTGAACATCCTAAGTATCATTATTTTAAATTCTGCATCTGGTAGTTTGGTTATATCTGGCTCATTCAGGTCCTTTTCTGGGGATTTCTCTTGATTCATTTGGGTTGCATTCCTCTGCCTGCCCATTTTGTCTGTGTGTAAGAAGGGTTGGCTACTGGCGTCCAGTGGGTGTTGCCTCTGTGTTCCCTAGGTGTGGGCTGTCTGCAGGCCCACCACCCCATCTGCTGCTGCCTAGGGTGGTTGGGTATGGGTGTTTCCAGCTCCAGCCACTGAGGCTGCTGCTGCAGTCTTCACCTTGCCTCCCTGGGAGTGGCTATTTTCTCGTGCCAAGTCTCTTTAAGCCTCAGCCAGTCTCAGCCTTTGCCCCTCTCCCACGGTTGGGACCATGCACCACACTCCGGCCACAAGCCTGGGCACCAAGGGCAAAGGTGAGCACTTTTGCTCAGCTGCGGGTCGCTGTTAGCCTGTTCCTCCAGCCACAAGGGGCTTCTGGTGTGTGCTCAGCTGCAAGCCCGGCTTCTGACCTGCCCCCGCCAACTTTGGCTCCTCGGTTGGGCTGCTGGTGCATGTTCAACTGCGATCCCAGGCTTCCGCCCCACCTCCGCAGGCAAAGCTGGTTCATGCAGGGCTTCAAGCCTTGGAGGCCTGGTGAGGCTGCACTCCCACTTGCCCCTGCTTAGTAGCGAATCTCTGCCCATTCCAGGCTCCCGCTTTTCCCCCACAGGTGGGGTTGCTGGCGGGCCCACAGACGCCGGACCACTTTCGCACGTCCTCTTTGCCCCTATTGGGCTAGACTGAGCTCACGCCAGCCAGCTTGGCCTCTGCCCCCACCTTTGGAACCGCGCTTCTGTGTCCTGCTGCCACCCGCCCTCCAATAAGCCCTCAGCAGTGTGGGTGGGGGCGCTGCAGCTGAGACCCTAACATTCCATACTGTAGTCCTGAAAGCTCCCTCCTTCTAAGCAACTGTGCTCTAATTGCCACAGGAGATCCTGTTTGGCTGGTGTCCTGCTTCCCCTTGCTGGTTCCACGGGAAATATTGTTTCAGATTTGTGGAGTGACTGAACCCAGGATTTAGGGTGACTGTACCCCAAAGCTTTTCTCCCTGTGCCTTCCAGACCACACTCTTTTCCCGCTGCTCCAGTCCTCTCCTCTCTCCCTGTCTCCCGGAGCCCCGTGTGAGTGGTTGATAGAGAGATTTTCTGCGCCGTTCTTTTAAGAAAAATCCTGGGTCTGAGACAACTGTCTCTTTCTCACAAATAGTATCCTAACATGTTTCACAGCTAAATACTGTCCATACGCCTCTTCTAGGCCCTGGGGCTATAGGTTGGGGCTTTGTTCCTGGGACCCAGGTCCTTACCCTTCCGCTGGCCTCTCTTCCCGCCACACGAGTCTCTCTGGGCTGCCTTTCATTCCAGGGAGCTGGGCAGCCCTTTCTGCGTTTTCATTTTTCCTACCAGTCTCAATGTGGCTTCAGTGTTCCCCGGTTGAAGAGTCCTCTCAGTCCAGTTCAACATTGGTTTATCCAGATGATGATTCTTAAAATGAAGTTATAATCTACTTTGGTTCTGGGAGTCGGAAGTTGGCACGTCCGCTTACTCCATCGTCCTTAAATCAGGACTTTTTTAAAACGCCGTGGGACGCAGGACAAATTGTTAAAAATCAGGACTGTCCCGCCAAAAGCAGAACGTATGGTCACCTTACTTACAGGTCATCTCCTCCTACCCAAGCTCCAGCCACTGCCCTGCCCCGCTGACCTGCATGGTGCTTCCAGGACAAGAGAATGGGAAACTGAGCTAGCATTCCCAGGCAGCCGTACTTTGCAAGGAATTATCATAGGTCCTCTGAGCCTCTTTTTGGGGCAGCTACTTTATACGTTTATTCTTTATACATTATTACTTTATACATTCATAATTGCACCAGCCTTTGGTGGAAGACTTTGAGCCTAATAAAAATGTCAGACTCATTAAGAAGGTTTTTACAAACCAAAGAAACCCTGACAAGGCTATCATCTTTGATGGCTCTAAATTCGCAAATCACAAGAATATGGGCAAATATAGCTGCCATTTGCAGTGCTTCTGAGATACCACGGTTTATTGCCTCCACATCATCTTGTACTGAAGATTTGGTTGCAAGATCAGAAATCTCTTCTGAAAAATATTCTAACATACTTTCCTCTACGTGACAAAGCCGCTTTGTGTAGGGAGCATTCCTGTGTATGTCAGTCACAAAGCAAAATCTAGATAAAACACAGTGATTAGCCTGGAGTCATGACCAGTATCTCATTATATTGGAAATGTTTAATTTTGGGTGGAAAGGGCTTTTTTTCTCACTTGAGGGTAGCTCAGGAAAAGCATGAGAAAAACAGCAGTTACACCAGGGAAGCTTTCACATGTAGGAGGTACAGTTTCAGCTGGATCTCAATTGTTGGGTTTGGAGAAGCAGAGATCTTGACGACAGAAATGAACTGAGAGGTAAGATCAGAGAGGACAAAGTGAGGCAATGGACTGGAGCTGAGAGTTTCATACTGGGGGATTGCAAGAAACCAGAGAAATAATTAGCACATTTTTAATGATTTATTAAAGTGTTCTTAGATGCCAAATGCTGAACTAAGAAGCTTTGCAAACTTGCCTCTATACTCCCTGCAGTGTTATTAGGCTCAGTTTAGAGATCAATAAAACGGAGGCTCAGCCCTGGCCAGTTAGCTCAGTCGGTTAGAGCATCGTCCCAAAACACCAACTTTGCAGGTTCAATCCCCAGTCAGGGCACAGATGGGAAGTGACCAATGAATGCATAAATAAGTGGACAACAAAATGAATGCTTTTTTCCTATCCCTCTCTTTCCTCTTAATCTCTCTAAAACCAGTCAATTAAAAAAAGAGGGGCCAGGCAGTGGCACGGTGGATAGAGCGTTGGACTGGGATGCGGAAGACCCAGGTTCGAGACCCCAAGGTCTCCAGCTTGAGTGCGGGCCCATCTGGCTTGAGCGAAAGCTTGCCAGCTTGGACCCAAGGTCACTGGCTCCAACAAGGGGTTGCTCAGTCTGCTGAAGGCCCACGGTCAAGGCACATGTGAGAGAAAAAAGGGAAAAAACTGAGTCTCATGCAAACCCAATGACAGCAGATCAGTAATTGCCATAGTCTGGTGGGAGGGAATGGGGAGTGACTGCTAATGGGCGTGAAGTTGCTTTTTTGAGTGATAAAATGTTCTGGAATTGCATAATTGTTATGGTTGTACAACTTGTGAATATACTACTGAATTGTGTACTTTAAGAGGGAAAATTGTATGGTCTATGAATATTTCTAAAAAGTAATTAGGTTTAAAAAAAAGAAGAAAAAACTGAGGCTCAAAGAGATCAAGTGACATTCCCACGGCCGAGAAGCTGGTGCTCATTTGACCAACCAGAATTTGAACCTGTACTTCTTGGCTCTTGAGTCTGTGATCTTTCCCCCTTGATCATGCTGCTTTCCATCCTTGCAGGACTCACAAAGGCTTCACCATGAGGTTGGCCACACACTTTCTGATCAATGAGTGAAGTGCGTTTTTACTACAAATGCGCTGACGCTATCTGAGAGAGGCAATGTGGAACCAATGGGTGATGAGATGCAGAGTAAAGTTTCTAGGAAGAAGTAACACACAAGATCCTGGCTTTCAAGATAACAAGATCAACTCTGGATCTCACCCAGGTCAGGATGGAGATCCTGGTGGGCCAACTGGCTCCCAGTGCACAGAGACTGATTGAGCCTCATGGTAGAATAGTTTTGGTGACTGCCGCTATTGGGATGTGACAGGTAGGGTCTATGGGAGGGGATCACATTATGAAGGGGGGAATTTTAATTTGGTGCAGAGGACAATGGAGCATGACTGGTGTTGAAAGGTTTTCTGGTGGTGTACAAACGGTGGGTTAGTGTGAAGGTGCCGTGGGTCAGGGAGGCCAGCTGTGGCCATCTGAGCATGAGTCAGAAGAGTTTAGGTCAGTATTTTGGTAGAGGGAATGGAGAGAGGAGGTGTGAATCTAGGTGAGATTTAGAAGAAAAAGAATGATATCTTTGACCTCAGATAAAGAAGAAAGAACAGTTTATAGAACTCTCCTGAGTTTCTCTTCTTTATAACTTTGGGTTTTATAGGTTGGAAGGCTAGACTGGAAGTGCTACAGGTGCACATGGAATAGCAAGGAGGCCCAGCTTGAAGAGAGGATGATGAAATAGGTTTGGGGCGTAATGAGTCGGGGGTAGTGAAATTGGAACACGCATCAACAGTGGTGCTAACGTCCTACCCAGACCCTCATCCCAGACCGGTGCAGCCTTACTCTTCCTCCCACTGTCAGAAGACAAGGTCTGGTTGCTGAGCCAGTGACAAGAATGAAGGTGTCATAACACTGGCCATTTAACGCATTTTTATAACACTTTGTAATGTATAGATTACTTAGATTACTTTGATATCTTTTTTTTTTTTTTTTACAGGGACAGAGAGAGTCAGAGAGAGGGATAGATAGGGACAGACAGGAACAGAGAGAGATGAGAAGCATCAATCATTAGTTTTTCATTGCCGTTGCGACACCTTAGTTGTTCATTGATTGCTTTCTCACATGTGCCTTGACCGCGGGCCTTCAGCAGACCGAGCAACCCCTTGCTAGAGCCAGCGACCTTGGGTCCAAGCTGGCGAGCTTTTGCTCAAGCCAGATGGGCCCGTGCTCAAGCTGGCGAGCTCAGGGTCTCGAACCTGGGTCTTCCGCATCCCAGTCCGATGCTCTATCCACTGCGTCACCGCCTGGTCAGGCTACTTTGATATCTTTTATCCTATTTGTTGACACAGTTTTATGTGTCCCTTCTGGAATGGTGAGTTTGCCCTTCGTGCAACTGAATAGCTGGATTGACTATGGAGTTCCATTCAACAGTTTGGGATTTCAGATCAGGTGTACTTAAATCCAAGAGAGAACCTCAGGTGAGTGGCACAAGGAGTTGAAGAGGAAGAATCAGAAAGACCATGAATATTTGGATACAAGATGGGACTCTCCCACGAGTACATGGTGACATGTGTGTCATCTTGATCAAATCAACAGATACCTCATTCAGACTTAGTGGAGCTCCCAAAAAGTTCAAGTAATAAAGAGCTGGGAAATGTGTGGATGTTCATTGTCAATTATTGACTGTTTCAAGATGTCTAAAATGTCAATTGTTTTGCAAACCAGAAGATGGTAGAGTGGCATCCTTAAGTGCTGAAAGAAAAGAAGAAAAGAAGTGTCAACTTAGAGTTTTATAGCCAGTAAAAATGTTCTTTAGAAATAATGGCAGAAGAAATGCTAAGGAGGAAAATAAAGCAAGAAATGTCAGTAGAAAATGCTTTTCACTTAAGCCCCCATAGCAATGTGAATGTAATTTGAGTTTATCCTGTCTCCAGTGAGGAGACAGGATAAACTCCTGAAAGGAACTAGACCTCCCAGAAATAGCATATTTAGAGTGATGAATAGCATATGGGGTGATGAAATTTGAAAACATCTTGGAGAGAAAAACAAGAACCTCATATTTAAGTACAATGAGTCAATGAAGACCTTTCTAGAAAGGCAACAATTGTTCAGAGACCGCATTTTGGTGAGGGAGTAAGCCATGTAAACAAATGGGGGAAGAGTGTGTGAGGCAGAGGTTATAACCAGCAGGAAGACCCTGAGAAGAGTGCATGTTTGACTTGTGTTAGAAATGGCAAGGAAACCAGTGTGGCTGGAGCAGAAAGTTCTCGGAAGAGAAGAGAAGGGAGGACCTCACAAAGTTGACAGTGGACCAGATGGTTGGGTTTTATAGGAAAAATAAACAAATCTTGTTTGCCTAGGACATTCCAGATTTATACCTGTTGTCTTGATGTTATGTTATTCTGTATAATGCCCTGGTTGAACTTTATGGTACCCGTAAGTACAGATCATTTAAAGGCTTTGACCTATTCACCTATTGAAACAGGGGCCCCTGGAGAGTTCCAATCAGAGATCTGATTCTGAGGTGAGTGTCTGATTGTCGTGGGGAGAATAGATGATAAGTGGGAAGAACAGGAGAGGGGATACCAGTTAGTTAACTACTGAACAAACCCAAGTGAGAGCAAGGGTGTCTTGGGTCACAGTGGAGGTGATGAGAGTGTCTGGATTCTGGAAGTATTTTGAAGGGAGGTGGCACACTGGATGTGGGCTGTGGGGGGGAAAGAGGGAGTCAAGGGTGACATTAAAGTTTCTGACCTGGGCAATAGGAAGGATGGAGTAGCTCTCAGTTGAGATGGGAAAGATGGGAAGGATTGTGGGGGAAAGATTGGGAACTGGATTTTGGGTCGTGAAGTTTGTGGTATCTTTTGGATAGCTAAGTGGAGATGTCAGTAAGCCAGTAGGTATAAAGGTCAGAGGTTCGGAGAGAGCTTCAGGCTGGAGAATAAGTGTGATATTTAATGCCAAGGGACTGAATGTGCCTTTCAAATATAAATAGAAGAAAGAAGATGGTTAAAGAACTGGGCCCTGGGATGTTATGGTATTTGAAGTCAGTGAACTGCAGAGGGTGTCAGATAAGACTTAAGAAAATCAACCGGGGAGATGGGAACAAACCCAGAGAGCGTGTTGTGCCAGAAGCCAGCTGAAGGCAGTATCTCGGGGGGGAGGGGGTGACCAGCTGCATTGCATGTTCCTGCTTGGTCCTGTGAGATGAGGAGTCAGTTTCACCTTTGGGTTGAGTATCGTGACCATCCCTGAGGAACCTGACAGAGGAAGTATCAGTACACAGTGAGAGCAAAAGCCTGACTATAGCAAGTTCAAAAGATAATGCTGTCTGTTTTGGGGGGACGGGGAGAGGGGTTGTATTTCGTTTTTTCTTTTTTCCACTTTCACACACTAACACTCTCTCCAGTCCTTGTGTAAATCAAGAGAGAAAGGCAGTTTCTCCAAGAGACCTCCTCTAACCAGATAGATGGTTTTTGTTGTTGGCGTCTGGCTCCTTTGGGGGATGGGGGCATGTTGGGGCAACATGATAACTCATTTCTATTTCTTGTCACTTAAGCCTCCATAACAAAGTGAATGCACTTAAAATTTGAGAGCCACAAACTCCAGTGAGGAGACAGGATAAATTCAAAAGAACCAGACCTCCCAGAAATAGCATATTTTGAGTGACAACCGTAATGTAGTCATCCTTAAAATTGAGTGATGAAATTTGAAAACTTCTTGGAAAGAAAACAAGGGCAGAGCTAGATGATATCCTGGCTTTAGGAGATGGAGTGGGGGGTAAGAAAAGGACTCATCGAAGACTTTGGGAAGCCAGAAGCTCAGCAGAGCTCCAGCTGAAACATGCTGGTAGGGAAAGAGAGGCCAGCTGGGAGCAATGTGGTGAGTGCAGTTTGGGACATTTGCAGGGATCCGTCACTGGCTAGAAACTGACGCCAGAGGGCCAGAACAGCTGACCATGGATCGATGAACCCCTCACTGAGAAGTGGCTGAGGAAGTTCTGTTCAATAGGACAGGTGGGCTCCAGGGGCCACAGCGGAGGTTGGAGAAGGGCAGCATCATTGTTTTGGGAGTAATGGTAATGAGAAAGGGCACAGCAGGTAGTCCAGCTCACAAGGCGAGAATAGATGGCATTTGTAAATAACTAGGACCTTGAGAGGTGACCAGAGAGTGATGGTGCTGAAATAAGTGTCTCTCACTTCTGCGTTCACTTGACTAACGGCCAAGACCCAGATATCACACCCAGCACTGAGAGTTCAGGAAAGGTACGGTGTCTACCTTTGATGTCGTCCCCTCTTTGTTCTTTGGGGAAACCAGGGTACGGTCATCCCCGCTCAAAGCATGAGGGCTTTACTTAGAGAACAAAGTGGTAGAACCTCTCCTCACCTCAAGCCTCAATGGATGTGTGCTGTTAAGAGTCGCACTGAATGGGGTTCACCTGAGTTTGCGTAGGAAGGGCCTGTAAAAATTTCCAACCTAGACAGGCTCTAAGGCGTGTGGAAGTGTGAAAGGTCCCAGGAGGCATGGTGGCTGGGAAGGATGGACGTGCCCAGGGCCGGGAGAAGATGAGGTAGGGACGGTGGACGAGGGCCAGGTGGACAGCAGCTCAGTCAGAGCACTGAGAGGAAGGGGCACGGGACTGGCATCTGCTGTATGCCTGCAGTACAATGGGCCCTGTGAGGGTGTTCATGTTTTTAAGTTTAGTTGTGATCTTCAAATTTTAAAAAATGTGCTCATTGTAGAAAAATGGTAAAATACATAAAGTAGATAGAAAAAAAATAATACTTTATTGTTAGCATTCTGAAGTGCTCCTTCCTGGTATTATATGATTTCTCTTCCATCCTTTTATCACTTAACATCATTTAAAAGGGAATTTCCCACATTATCAAACATTCTGTGTCAATATTATTATAAGCAATATCTAGCATTCCATCCCGTGAAAGCACAATAATTTATTGACTCATCCGCCTAGCACTACACATTTGGGTTGTCTTCAGTTTCATGAAAACATAAATAAAGCCGTGATGAGCAGCCTTGTTAAATAAACCTCTGTTTTGGATTATGCCTTTAGGATTAATTCCCATAACTAGAATGACTGGGTCAAAGGGCCTGAGAATTTTAAGCCTCCTGATCCCTGTTGCCAAATGTCTTTCCAACAAATACTTCCAATCCATGTTTCAATTGGCAGCTTCCACCATACACTCTCCAAAAATGAATGTTGTAATTTAAAATTCGAAGACTATACTTTCAGGGATCATTTCTACAGTTCATAATTTAAAATTCAAACTCACCTGATCTTTAGAATATTCTCATGCAGTGAGTACACTCTTCAATTTACAGATGAGGAAACAGACTGACAGGCTTTTTCATTGAGCTCCAAATTACATAGCCAGTAATGCACGCAGGCAGAACTGACGCCAGGTTTGTCCAACTTGAGAGCCATATCTCTGTCTCTCTCTCCCTGGGCAGGGAGGGGACCCCAATGGAGAGTGACATGATGCACAAGGTCCTCCTGGACTGCTCTCCTCAGTGCTGACTTGCATGTTGGTGATAAATCTGAAGATTAACTACCAACTGACATGAGGCATGAACCCTTCTTCAACACGCTGCTTCTTTTCTTTGGGGCAGTTATGAGCTGAAGGTTGACTAGGTGGAGAGAGGAGCAGGGAGAAGAACAGAAAATGTAACATAACTTATTAATGATGTCAATAAGTAACATAAATTACTTCATACACATCAGTTAACAAATAGGACTGACTGGCAGCAGGCATTTCGAAACAATGTTGCATAGTTCATAATTGTAGAAGGTCACTTCGATGGGGTAAAGCTGAGCTGCTCTCAGCTCTGGGACGTCTCCGATTCCCAGCACATGGCTCTGCGTCTTAGGCCACAGGGTCCCAGGTAATGACGTCCAGGCTTTAATGTAGGCTGTGGGCCAGATTAGCCACATGGATTTGATTTGCTCTCTTGAAAGACCCAATAATCCCACTCGGTCACACATGGGAAATGTAAGAAAAATAGCAGTCAGAACTACCATTTATTGAGTGCTTACTGTATGCCAGGAATGTAGAGAAAATGAACTCTGCCTGGCACATTTGGGGCCAAGTCAGCAATCCAAATTAAAGACAGGCCCCCTGGCATGGAGCCCAAGGATGTCGTCAGCAATGGAGATGTGAAAAGTGTTCGCAAAGGGATTGAAATAATCTGTTCCCAAGCATGTGGAGCCATGTGCATTCCTCCCCTGACTTGAGCACACTGGTGCTAAGTGGGAGCCCCTATCCGACTGGGGAGTAGCTGACGACAACAGCTCGCATGTCTCAGGAAAAATGCATGTGAGTTGTGTCTTCTCCACCACAGGGCCTTTCTACCCGCACTCTGCCATCCCTCACTTCCCCCTTGGTTTTTTTTTTTTTTTCCATTGCTCCTGTCAGTGAGAGAGAATGTCACAGTTCCTAAGTATGAGTGAACTCTAGAGACCCCCCACCACTTACCCACCAGAGAATGGCCTTTGAGAAACAAACAATCCATCCTGCACCAGGAGGAAATGTCCAGGGGTGAGGGTTCCACTTCCACTTCATAGGGACATGTGTGCAGGGCACTTGGGTTTCAGTGATTCACTAACACTCTGTGTACTCACAAGTAGACTCAGATGATTTGTACACCATTCTCTCCACAGATCCAGAAGATGCTGTGAACTCTGCTCCATTGCAGTAGAGTTGTTGTCTTTTTGCTGGTGGAGGGTCATGCCATGCATTTGTGAAGTGCAGTAAAGCACGCAGGAGAAACAGGTCTGCCTATATTTCCCTGGGTGTACTGACACAGTGATAGACTCTCCTTCCCTGTACAATGCCATCTTTATGCCTGTGTGCTCACAGAAGAGAAAACAACTTGTACAGTCCCTCCCTGAATATGAATTGGCAGCAAACAGAGAGCATAAAGCAGACAGGACAGTCATGTCATGGGCGTGGGAGTCTAGAGAGATGCCCTAGGTGAGCTGATATATGTGTGCATGCGTACTTCTATACATGTGCATTTGTCAGTGTGCCAGTGCGGGTGGTGGGGGGAGGAGAGATGAAGGCTGGGCTTTGGAGAGGACTGTGTGAGGAAACAGTATGCTGACCTCTGTCCTTCATGTACAACTATTTGCAGAGGCATTGGCAATTTTCAAAGTACACTTAGACACCTTAAATAAAAAGTGTCAATGTCACGGCCCGTATGCTTGCACTGGACCCCTGCACGGCCACCCACAGGCGTGCAGTCAGTAGATGGGACATGTGTCTGTGGGAGTTCCCATGAGCAGACCACAGAAGGGATTCTGCTGCCTCAACCCCTCCAGTTTTCTAGTACTGTTGTACTATCTCCTGTTTTCTGCATCAGGCATTTGGAGGGGCTTAGGTTTTTCATTGAAAATGGAAGTATTGACATTTTCCTTCTAGAATTTGACTGAGGGTGGTACCCAGCCAGCCTCTTCTGTTTTGCTATAACCTATTTCCCACTGCCCTCATGTCTCCCACTACTACCCCTGTGCCTACTCACGGTGGAAACGCAGCCATTCTCCTTTGCAGTGAGCACGCTATGGACACCCGCTTTGTGCCAAGCACTGGGGACACTCAGGAGGTCACAGTCTAAACATAGGAGAGACCGATCCACAATTGACCATTGTGTGATATGACTGGTGAGCAACTGGTGTTACATGTGGGGAGAAAGAGAAGGATTCATACTGCCTGGGGAGGTTAGAAAAAGCTTTAGAGGAAGTGACGTTTCAGTTGGAGCGTAAAGAATGATTGCTATTTGCCTAGCCAATGAGGATTCTTAAGGCAGAGCCTACAACATGATAGGGTTAAGGGACAGAGAATGCGGTCTGGAATTTCTGGACCCACGGTAGTGCAAAGCATGCAAGTTGGGGAGTGGGAAATGTCTATCCATAGGTTAGAAACCTAGGCAGGGATCAGGCCTTGAAAGCTGCAAGCTGAGCAGAAGTAGGGCTCTTTGCCACGGACCGCCACTGGACAGAGGCACGAAGGTCCTTGAGCAGCATGTGCCATCTGTAGCTAAGACATCTGCGGCCCCAGCAGTACTGGGTCACTTGAAAGACATCACATTAGCCTGTTCTCAGAAAATAGATGGGAAACACCAGCTACATGTGGTCAGGGAGGGGCCACGACCCTGGAAGACCTCTGGAAAAGGGTCATGAATGAGCAATGTCTGTGCACTTTTGTCAGTGTAGTCACTCAAGGGGGATCGACGCCTTTTGTAAAAAAATAAAAAGTAATGAGGCTTTCTAATGTTAGGTGAGCTCACAGTTCCAGCTAATCATCCCCACCCCCAGTGGAATTGACACAACACTTCTGAAAACGTCTATGTACGATGGTGCCTTGAATTGAAGAATTTCTGGGAGCAACTATTTCACGGAGAAAATGTGCAGAGTTGGCAGACCTGGAATCCAAGGGACAGGGCCACAGGAAGCTGGAGCAGGAAGGTTGCTCGGATTGTTCATGTGTGAATCTACACAGGGTGTTCCCTGGCTGTTTTCTGGGACCACACACATGGAAAGGGGTGGGTTCCACTGCGGTGGCAGCTGTTGACAGAAAAGAGGAACATGCAGCTACTTAAACTTCTGACATGTTGCTGTGGGATGGGAGTGGAAGGTTGTTCAACTATCTCTCACAGCTCTGCTGCTTTGCCTTCTGAGTTCTGCCATTGAAAGTGTTGCACTCAGAGAGAGGCCCCAGCTGTGCAAGTATTTCCCAACAGAGAGTCGATGCATTGACGGGCTTCAAAGTGAGCTGGGGGCAAGGTGGAGGACAGTAGCAGCTCCCCTGAAGCTTCTGAATGCTGCTAAAAGTGGCTGGAGACAGGGTATTATTGGCCCCAGTAAGAAGGAGTGATCAAATGTATAAATTGTGCTTTTCTTTTTTGTCATAATTCCCTCTTGAGGAGGTATTGTTTGTTTAATAAAGACCTTAGCCACCTGGTCATACAAATAACCAAGGGTAAAGTCTCTGTGGAGCCTGCTTTCTTCACTGGAGAGCATTATGACATTCTCTGTGACTTAATGGGAAAGCAAATGCATTTCCACGTGCTAGTGGCTGCCAGCATGGGCACAATGTTTGCATAAGCAGAGCAGAGCCTGTGGTCCCGTGAGAACCGGCACTGGAAGGGTTTTATATGGGAATGAACAATGCTGTGTATTCTATGCCCTTATCGGAGACTCACAAGGCCTACTGACACAGTAAGGAGCCTAAGATAGCTTGCATAAGGAAACCTGGTTGACTTGGTATAAGTTAGCATTTCCCACCCTTGTTGTCCATGGAGCCATTGTCTGGGATCTTATATTTATTTTTTTCAATTTTTAACATCTTTTAAAATCCTGCATATTCAGAACAACTTTAGAAAATGCTGATTTGGAAAACTAAAATATAAATAGAAGTGGGATTTATGGATTTATCATCTTTTTTTTTTTAAGCAAGAGAGAAATGAACAGACACAGACAGGGGCAAACAGACAGGAAGGGAGAGAGATGAGAAGCATCAACTCATAATTGCAGCACTTGAGTTGTTCATTGATTGCTTTCTCATATGTGCCTTGACTGAGGGGCTCCAACTGAGCTAGTGACCTCTTGTTCAAGCCAGCAATCTTGGGCTCAAGCCAGTGACGTTTGGGCTCAAGTCAGTGACCATGGGGTCATGTCTATGATCCCATGCTCAAGCCAGCAACCTCGGGGTTTCAAACCTGGGTCCGTAGCATCCCAGGCCAATGCTCTATCCACTGTGCCACCTCCTGGTCAGGCTCAATTGTCTTTTTGACAGTGTTGAACCAGTTAATCCTTCGTCAAAAGAGAAACATGGCACCACACATATAAAATGAGTCATAATCTCTGTCTCTGAACCTCTCCTCTTCTCTAGACTCTGTCATGTTCACCATTTTCCCGCATTCACCCAAGTGAAACTGATCTGACCATGTCAGTTTTTTCTTCTACAACCTGTTTATGCATCTGTATCCACACCGACTGTTGTTCTTTGAAGCATGCTTCTATCCACACGTGGATTACAGCCCGTGTAAGCTACTAAATTCATGCAGAACCTGTGTGCTCCAATAAACCAGTCCTGATTAGGTGGAATGTAGTCTCACATTTGGGCCAAACTCCCAGGTGACCAATATGCGTCCTTTTATGTAAGGTGTACGTAAAGCTCGTCTGGCTCAAGTGTAACATAACCGATCTCCATCCATGATCTGAATGGGGCTTTGCTGGCTATAAACCAGACCATATACTCACTGAATAAACAGACCCTTTCCCCTGTCCTCCCCATACTACAGGGGATATTTATTAATGCAACTATTAACCATGGAAGCCAGCTCTAGACATTTAGGTTCTGTGGTCCGGGTAGGACATCAGGATGGTAGAATTGAGCAATGTTTGCTTCCGAAAGCCCCCTATTTTATCCTTCTCCAAAACCCAGCTACTGTGTTTGGCTAATAAATACTTCTCTGTCTGCTCCAAACAAAGCACTTCTTCCCAAAGTGTTTGCGAAGAGCCCTACCCACTCCTTGCATTTGCCTGCCACCATTTAACTTCACTCCCTTACCCATCTCAGCTCAAGTTTGATCACTTGGGACCACTGAGGCACTGCCTAATTACCATATTCGAGTTCCATTTTCGCACGGCTTTGTTCTCCCTCCTCCTCCCAGACGTCTTGATGATGCCATTCTGACTCACAGGGCGCCAAATCCTCCTGCTTCTCAGACCCACTCCCCAAGTCAGCATCTCCTACATGAAATGTTTCCGTTCGCTGGTTTAATTTCTTTCTAACTATACATCAGAATGCTGTGGGGCGGGTTTGGGGATAAGCGAACCAAAACCATGGACTTTCCAGTCATTTCTGTGTCTCTAAATGGAATCACACCTTTCCCAGCTCAATCGAATTGAAAACATCATCTCTGACTTTTCTCCCTGACCGCCTGTGATGTGTGGGATCCCATGGGATCCTGTGGTACATCAGGAAGCACAAGGGCAGATCTGTGAAAGACCTTGTTTGTTTGTTTGTTTGTTTCACTCCCTTTGTTTTAAGCTGGGAAGTTGTCCTGCTGTTCAGACATTACTTCAAAGTGCTTCCAGGCTTTGTTACTATGTTATGTTATTATCGCCTAAAAGATGTATAGGGTTTATTGGAGCTCTCTACTTGTCTGCAGTTCTGGTGACTGTTCTTCCCTGCAAATGGTTGTGACTGTTAATGACTTCGTAAGCCTAGACCAGTTATTTTATTTGCTTCCTGGCTCAACCCTGTCCTGGATTTTTGAGAAAAGTAAAATTTGGTTCTGACTTTACACAGCATCATAGCATTGGAAAGAAGCCATCCATCTGAAATGTTTAAATGACAGTTTCTGAAAACATTTAATGAAATCCAGGAATGTATAATTGGGAGACATACTTAAAGTATAAGAAGAGAGGAAAGGGTCCATGTTGGTTACAGTCATGGCAGAAAGTTCCCTCTAAAAAAGATGAGACTTTGAGTGGAGATGAAAAATATATACTATTTGAAGAGAGAAGTAACGGGAGACAGGGACACTCGGGACTATTTCTTCCTCCTTTTGAAATGGGGAGAGGCAATGAGCCAGACCTTGTGAGGCAAGGAGCCCCCCCATGCGTGTAGGTGAATCCCCCCACTCCAGAAGTTCACGTTTACTGAGACTAGCTACGGGCTAGGTGTTGTGCTGGGTGCTTTTGCAACCAGCAGACAACCCTGGGTATGAGATGTGCCAGCTAGTGGGACAGAAAGGTGCCACCCTTACTCCCAAACACTGCCCTCAGAAAGGACTGGCGTACAGGGTGCTTCTTAGATTGCACCCCCTTCCGTGGACATCAACAGGCACAGATTTAGTTTTGCAGATGGAAGCAGTGGGCCAGCGTGTTATGGCACTTCTTCCCATAGACTGTTTGCCCCCACCCCCACCCCACACACACATGGAAACAGAGAATTGGAGAGGAGGCCTCTGCGATACACAAGGTCTCTAGTTTCAGGAGGACAAGCCCCCTGATCAGAGACCCTCAGAGAAATATGGCTCTCCAGGGATGGAAGACTAAAAGTAAGTGTAAATGCTGCCAAGTTTGTATGTAAATTAACAAAATAACCATGTCAAGCCCCTCAACTCAGTTCACTTCACCATGATAGAGTACAGCACTGAAAGAAAATGAGGGCGGGGGCAGGAGGGAACTTCCAGAGACGCTTCTTCGAGACAACTCTGGGAGCTCTCCTGAGCTCAGAGTTCCAAAAGGCTGGCCACATGGGCAGAAGGGCTCAGGGTGGACACACGGTGGAGGAACTGAGGACACGGGTCAGGAGAGCCAAGGCTGGACTTCATCAGTACTCCTGAACAAAGGGTGTCCAGGTAGTTAGGGTGTCTGCTTGGTCTGCAGGTAAGCAGCAAAGGAGCAGGGTGACATGTGTGCTTGAGGTTCAGGGACCTGGGTCTGGGCTCCAGCTGCCTCGTTTCCTGGTAACATGATAGTGAACACATTTCTGAACCTATTCTCCCAGCGGCCAATGAGAATAAAAGTGCCTCCCTCATAAGGTTGCTGTGAGGATTAAAAAGAGAACAAGGGAGCACACGTGATGTCTGTGCTTACATAGCATATACTTTATACAAGTGAGCATTCAAGAAATGAGAGCCTCTCTTCCTCTCCCTCCTCTTCATAGTGTCTTCATCATCTTTTAGAACATGAAGGAACAGAGTACAGGGCCTGGCCCACACCTCTGGGCCCCAAGAATAATGTGAATAATATCAAAGAGAAACAGGGATTCTGCCTTTTCCTGGGTGGACACTGCTCTTCACCCAAGGAAAGGTAAGATGTACCTGAAGTCCGGGAAGGTGAGGCAATGGAGAACCAGACACTTGAGATGAGTTTGGGCTTCTGACAGTACTAATTCTGTGTAGGTTGATGCCAGAACCGCAGAGCGAGATGCCCCTTTAGTGTGGATAAGTGTGTGTTCCCATAGCAACTTGTTTCTGAGCTGCTGTAACCTTCTGTTCACTCCTATGACTCTCCCCACCAGAGGCTCCTTGACGTGGAGACTGTCTCATTTATGTCCATTTTTAAGTTCCAGCACAGGGTCTGGCCCAGATTAGACACACAATACCAATGTGCCAATAGAACAAGAGGCCAGAAGACTAAAGATGGACAAATACCTACATTTTCAAAATAGAAGAAAGGTAAAACTTGGGAACTACAGATACCTACGCTTGATGTTAATTTTAAAAAAAGATTTGTATTAGACTTAAATAGCTGGTTGAAAAAAATCTGCATTTCATCCAGAAATGATCAGGAAATTTGAGCCAAATATTGGAGACCACTAGTGTGATGAAAAGCTGTGGACAGAGCTTATGTAAAACAATATTGCATTACTGGAGACCGAGGGCCCTAAGCAATCCTCTTATATTTTTGCTGGTCAGACCACATTACGTTCCATCTGAGCATCTCATTTTAAGAGGACCTCTGACAAACTAGAACACACTCGAGGGGGGTGATGTAGACTAGTCATTTGGTTCCAACCAAATGAGCACAGTTGTGAGAACTGGCATGGTTTCACCTGGAGAATAATTAGTAGAGGTGGGCAGGAGGCGACAATGCCATCTGCAATGCTCTGGAATTAGGTATTGTTCCCTTCCGTACCACTCAAGATGGCAGCACTGGGGCAGAAGGAATGGGGCCCACATTCAATGCACCATAAAGAAGAATTTTCTAGAACATAGAACTAACTGTGCTGCTCCCAGATGCAAAGATCGCCATTCACTGCCAACATTCCAGCAGTGGCCGGAGGACCTGCCCAGTGAAGTCATAAATAAGATGCCAGCTTTGGACAAGAGTCCTGAGCTGGTGGTCTTCAATTCCAAGGATCCACAACAGTCCCACTTCATTCATTGTGAGTTTCTCAGTGAGAAACCTTTCCAGGTCAGGGCCTCCCGGTCCCTCGCTGACCATGGCCTGCATCTGCAACAGGGATTCCAGAGAGTTTGGTCATTAGTTTAAAGTGGCTTTCTACTTGTCATCACAGGGTGCTCCATCTAAAATTACTTTGTTCTGTGTGAGAGAGAGACAGACAGGAAAGGAGAAAGATTAAAAGCATCAACTCATAGTTGTGGCACCTTAATTGTTCATTGATTGCTTTCTCATCTGTGCCTTGACCTGGAGGCTCCAGCCGAGCCAGTGACCCCTTGATCAAGCCAGCAACCTTGGGTTCAAACCAATGACCTTGGGTTCATGCCAGTGACCTTTGGGCTCAATCCAGTGACCATAGGGCCATGATGGCGAACCTATGACATGCGTGTCAGCACTGACAGGCATAGCCATTTTTGATGACACACGGCCACATACCAGAGAAGTATGGGGCCACATGCCAAGAAGGACATTTCATCCTCGGCTCCCGCACGGCCAGGTGTAGTAGCTGAGGATAAAACATTTGCTGTAGTGTAGACACTCTGTGCCAGAGATCTGTAGGCCAAAACAACAGAACTCCGGCACAGAGTGTCTAGTTCTGAGACTTCCAGTTAGGCCGTTTTTCTCACAGTGACACACCACCCGACTTATGCTCGGTTTTTTGGTGAATTTTGACACACCAAGCTCAAAAGATTGCCCATCACTGTCATAGTGTCAAGTCTATGATCCCACACTCAAGCCAGTGACCCTGTGCTCAAGCTGGTGAGCCTACACTAAAGCTGGCGACCTTGGGGTTTCGAACCTGGGTCCTCAGCATCACAGATCGACACTCTATCTATTGCGCCACCACTGATCAGTCTATAATTACTTCTAACTATTAGAGGATAATTTGTAAATTAAAGAACTGGTTCATAGGATATCATGGCAAATGTCAGCAGAAGTCGATGGTGATAAATCAACTAATGTGAACTGCAGCCTGAGATTTCTTGAATTCCTCAAATTCTTATCTCAAATTTTTTTTCAGTTGTTCATAAAACATTGAATAGTAGTCTCCTTACCTTTTGAATAAAACTGGATACAAGCCAGAAATAAAGTAATAGAACCACATGAAATTGGATCATAATAATTTTTCTTAAATTATTTTAGTTTATAATTTTCCACTATTTTGTCAGTAATTTCTCAGTGCCTGCGCATTTTTGTCTTTTTCCTCTCTATTATTTCCTTTCATCTTCTTTTCCCCTAAGAATTTCAATTTATTTGAAACTTTTCCAGAACTTTAACATCACTTAAAAGAATTATTTTGTGGGACCCGTGAGGTGTTGGAGCCACTGCACTTTCTGCTCAGCCGAACCCTGCAAACCAAACCCAGGGCTCAGCCTTTGGCTTTGATTTAGACGCAAAAGTCAAAAAAGGGAATTGATGTGCAGGTGTGGTGCAAAGCTGGTGTTAAAGACATGGATGTTATTGCCTCTGGGCCCTGAGGACCTGGAGCAGAACGCAGTGAGCCACCCCAGAGGTGACACAATGGTCAGAAAATGGTCTCTCGGGTTGTGGACTCTGCTGAGCTGTCTCTCTGCAATGTTCAGTGACTCTTTAATAACACCAACAGCTCTCTGAGCTAAATTGCTAACATTTGGGGAGAAAGCTTATGTAAAACAAAATTGAATCATGAAAACAATTTTCCAAGGTAGTCCTGGTGTTCCTTTCATTGTGTTTATCTTCCCCCTCAAAGGAGCCATTTAGTGGTTCTTCCTCAGCTGGCGAGCGGGCAGGCGCGAGCCGGGGTCCGCAGGCCCCACACTGTCAGCACTCACCTCCTCTGCACAAGACCGCTTGTTCTCCGTCCCTGGCCCTGGCCCTAAGCTTGGAAACACGTGCAGCTGTGAAGAGCTCTAAAACCAAGAAGTCCCCAATGTGGTCCTTTGAAGAAAATTATGATGCTCATTTAACCCCCACTTAAGTTTTTATAAAACCTCTCCCTTAGCCTGGTGCTGTTGGAAGTTGTCTTGCTTAGATGTAGAAACAGCGTGAATTGATAAGTGAGACCTAAAGACGGAGGTAGTTTCTAGTAAAACTGAAAATGTGCACACCATAAAAGCAAGCAGTTCCACTGCTAGGTATATTCTGTAGGGCACCTCTCCCACACGTGCACACTTAACAGCAGTTAAACTGGATAGACTAGATGCATATGTGTCCACATGGCTAGCTCTCAAGAGCAACACAGGGTGAAGACAGCAAGCTCCTGAAGTTGCGTTACCATGATGCACACCTTTTAACAAAACACAAAATAGGCAATGGAAGAGGGTGGGCATTCCCCAGCTGCAGAGGCTGCCTCGGGGAGGGGACTGAAGGGCCACCAGAGGCCCTTCAACATCACTGATGATGTTGTGTTTCCCTAAAAGAGAAAATATCTGAAGCACATTTGACAAAATTTAAGTGCTTGAGTATCATTTTCTAGACTTTTCTACATCTTTAGGTATTTTACAAATTAAAATTTAAGCCCAACCTGACCAGATGGTGGCGCAGTGGACAGAGTGTTGACTTGGAACACTGAGGACCCAGGTTCAAAACCTTGAGGTCACTGGCTTGAATACTGGCTCATCTGGCTTGAGTGCTGAGTCACCGGCTTAAGCATGGGATCATAGACATGACCGTGTGGTGGCTGGCTTGAGCAAGCGGTCACTGGCTCAGCTGGAGACCTCCATCAAGGCACATATGAGAAGCAATCAATGAACAACTAAAGTGACTCAATTACAAGTTGATGCTTCTCATCTCTCTCCCTTCCTGTCTCTCTCTCTCCATCTCTGTCTTTCTGTGTCTCTAACTCTGTCTCTCTCTCTCTAAAAAAGTAATAAATGAATAAATAACAATTAAAATTAAAAGTAAGCCCAAACCAGAATTTCAACAAAAAGGATGGAAATGCTGTCAAGCACCCCCAAACCCAGCAGAGTGAGGATGGCAGCTTCTGGGGAGACCAGCCGAGGTGCCAGGAGAGCCCTATTCAAACCAAGTCACTTTTCTCTATCAGCCTGGTCCTAAGATCCACAACTGCTTGTTGTTTAATGACTTCACTTCCCAGTCACATTCTACTTGCCTGGCACAAATTTTTAATGCCGCTCAGTGGGAATATCAACTGATGTTTCGATGTCTCCTCTATTGTGTCACTTTGCGGTTCAAGTTTTCCCTTCTCACTGTATGTGATGATCACATGTATATACCCAAACGGGATACAATGGCACAGCCCACTCTCTGTTTCAGGTAGAACTTCATTTTTTTTATATATATATATTTTATTATTATTAATTCTAATGGGGTGACACCAATAAATCAGGGTACATATGTACAATGAAAACATCTCCAGATTATCTTATCATTCAATTCTGTTGCATACCCATCACCAAAAGTCAAATTGTCCTCTGTCACCTTCAATCTGGTTTTCCCTGTGTCCCTCAACTCCTCCCTATCCCACTCTTCCCTCCCTCCCCCCATCCCATAACCACCACTCTCTTGTCCATGTCTCATATTCTCAGTTTTATGTCCCACCTATGTATGAAATCATGCTGTTCTCAGTTTTTCTTTTGTTCTGATTTACTTATTTCACTCCGTATAATGTTATCAAGGTACATCCATTTTGTTATAAATGATCTGATGTCATCGTTTCTTATGGCTGAGTAGTATTCCATAGTATATATGTACCATAGCTTTTTAATCCACTCGTCTTCTGACGGACACGTGGGCTGGTTCCAGATCTTCGCTATTGTGAATAATGCTGCCACAAATATGGGGGCGCATTTCTTCTTTTCGAACAGTGCTATGGTGTTCTAAGGGAATATTCCTATAAGTGGGATAGCTGGGTCAAAAGGCAGTTTGATTTTTAATTTTCTGAGGAATCTCCAAACTGTTTTCCACAGTGGCTGCACCAGTCTGCATTCCCACCAGCAGTGCAGAAGGGTTCCCTTTTCTCCACATCCTCGCCAGCACTTATTCTGTGTTGTTTTGCTGATAAGTGCCATTCTGACTGGTGTGAGGAGATATCTCATTGTGGTTTTAATTTGCATTTCTCTAATGATTAGTGATGTTGAGCATTTTTTCATATGCCTATAGGCCATCTGTATGTCTTCTTTGGAGAAATTTCTATTCATTTCTTTTGCCCATTTTTTTAATTGGGTTGTTTGTCTTCCTGGTGTTGAGTTTTATAAGTTCTTTATAAATTTTAGTTATTAACCCCTTATCAGATGTGCTGTCGAATATGTTCTCCCATTGTGTGGTTTGTCTTTTTATTCTGTTCCTATTGTCTTTAGCTGTGCAAAAACTTTTTAGTTTGATATAGTCCCATTTGTTTATCTTGCCTTTTATTTCAGTAGCCCGTGGAGATAAATCGGCAAATATACGGCTGCTACAGATGTCGGAGAGCTTGCTGCCTATGTTTTCTTCTAAGATGCTTATGGTTTCACGGCTTACATTTAAGTCTTTTATCCATTTTGAGTTTGTTTTTGTGAATGGTGTAAGTTGATGGTCTAGTTTCATTTTTTTGCAGGTAGATGTCCAATTTTCCCAACACCATTTGTTAAAGAGGCTGTCTTTACTCCATTGTATGTTCTTTCCTCCTTTGTCAAATATCAGTTGTCCATAAAGCTGTGGGTTTATTTCTGGGTCCTCTGTTCTGTTCCATTGATCTATGTCCCTGTTCTTATGCCAGTACCAGGCTGTCTTGAGTATAATGACCTTGTAGTAAACCTTGATATCCGGAAGAGTGATACCTCCTGCTTTATTTTTTCTTTTTAAGATTGCTGAGGCTATTCGTGTTCTTTTTTGGTTCCATATAAATTTTTGGAATATGTGTTCTATATCTTTGAAGTATGTCATTGGTATTTTAATTGGTATTGCATTGAATTTATAAATTGCTTTGGGTAATATAGACATTTTAATGATGTTTATTCTTCCTAGCCATGAGCACGGTATATGCTTCCACTTGTTTGTATCTTCCTTGATTTCTTTTATCAATGTTCTATAATTTTCCGAGTACAAGTCCTTAACCTCCTTGGTTAAATTTACTCCTAGGTACTTTATTTTTTTGGCTGCAATAGTGAAGGGGATTGTTTCCTTAATTTCTTTTGCTGATACTTCATTGTTGGTGTATAGAAATGCCTCTGATTTCTGAGTATTGATTTTATATCCTGCCACCTTGCTGAATTCATTTATAAGGTCCAGTAGTTTTTTGACTGAGACTTTAGGGTTTTCAATATACAATATCATATCATCTGCAAATAGTGACAGTTTTACTTCTTCTTTTCCAATTTGGATGCCTTTTATTTCTTCTTCTTGTCTGATTGCTGTAGCTAGGACTTCCAGAACTATGTTGAATAAGAGTGGTGAAAGTGGGCAACCCTGCCTGGTTCCTGATCTTAATGGGATTGCTTTTAATCTTTGTCCATTTAGTATGATGTTTGCTGTCGGTTTATCGTAGATGGCCTTTATCATGTTAAGGAATGATCCCTGTATTCCCACTTTACTGAGAGTTTTGAGCATGAATGGGTGCTGGATTTTATCAAATGCCTTTTCTGCATCTATTGAAATTATCATGTGATTTTTGTCCTTCCTTTTGTTTATGTGATGAATCACATTGATTGATTTGCGAATATTGAACCAGCCTTGCCTCTCCAGAATGAATCCCACTTGATCATGGTGTATGATTTTTTTCATATATTGCTGGATCCGGTTGGCTAATATTTTGTTGAGAATTTTAGCGTCTAAATTCATCAGGGATATAGGCCTATAATTTTCTTTCTTTGTGTTGTCTTTGCCCGGTTTTGGGATCAGAATTATGCTCGCCTCATAAAAGGAGTTTGGAAGTCTACCTTCCTCTTGAATTTTTTGAAATAGCTTGAGAAGAATAGGAGTTAGTTCTTCTTTGAATTTTTGATAGAATTCACTTGTGAAGCCATCAGGCCCAGGACTTTTCTTTTTTGGGAGTTTTTTGATAACTGTTTCGATCTCATTTGTTGTAATTGATCTGTTTAGGTGTTCTGATTTTTCCAGATTGATTTTTGAAAGGTTATATGATTCAAGAAATTTGTCCATTTCACCAAGATTGTCTAATTTTTTGGCATAGAGTTCTTCATAGTATTTTCTTACAATGCTTTGTATTTCTGTTGTGTCAGTTGTTATTTCTCCACTGTCCTTTCTAATTTTATTTATTTGAGTCCTCTCTCTTTTTTTCTTGGTGAGTCTAGTTAAAGGTTCATCAATCTTGTTTACCTTTTCAAAGAACCAGTTTCTGGTTTTATTGATCCTCTGTATTGTTTCCTTAGCCTCTATGTCATTTATTTCTGCTATGACCTTTATTATTTCCTTCCTTCTACTTGTCTTGGGTTTTATTTGTTGTTGTTTTTCTAGTTCTTTTAGATGCAGGGTCAGGTTGCTTATTTGAGCTTTTTCTAGCTTCTTATGATATGCCTGTAGTGCAATAAACTTCCCTCTCAGAACTGCTTTTGCTGTGTCCCATAAATTTTGAGTTGATGTATGCTCATTATCATTTGTTTCTAGAAACTTCTTTTTTTTTTTTATTTTATTCATTTTAGAGAGGAGACACAGAGTGAGAGAGAGAGAGAGAGAGAGAAAGAGAGAGAAAGGGGGGAGGAGCTGGAAGTTCAACTCCCACATGTGCCTTGACCAGACCAGTGCAGGGTTTTGAACTGGCGATCTCAGTGTTCCCAGGTCGACGCTTTATCCACTGCGCCACCACAAGTCAGGCCTGTTTCTAGAAACTTTTTTATTTCTTCTTTGATCTCATTGTTAATCCATTCATTATTTAATAACATGCTATTTAGTTTCCAAGTGTTTGAGTATTTTTCAGTTTTTCTTTTTTGGTTAATTTCTAGTTTCATGGCATTGTGATCAGAGAAAATGCTTGATATGATTTCAATCTTCTTAAATTTATTGAGACTAGTTTTGTGTCCTAACATGTGGTCTATCCTAGAAAACGTACCATGAGTGCTTGAGAAGAATGTATATTCTACTGCTTTAGGGTGAAAAGTTCTGAAGATATCTATTAAATCAAGTTGATCTAGTGTATCCTATAAGTCTGCTGTTTCTTTATTAATTTTCTTTCTTGAGGATCTATCCAGTGTTGTTAGAGGGGTATTGAAATCCCCTACTATGATAGTATTGCTGTTAATCTCGCCCTTTATATCCATCAAAGTCTGCTTTATGTATGTCGGGGCTCCTATATTTGGTGCATAGATATTCACAATAGTTATATCTTCCTGTTGAATTGTTCCCTTTATCATTATGTAGTGTCCTCCTTTATCTCTTACTACAGCCTTTGTTTTAAAGTCCATTTTGTCTGATATAAGTATTGCTACCCCTGCTTTTTTTCATTTCCATAGGCATGAAATATTTTTTTCCATCCTTTTACCTTCAGTCTATGAGCATCTTTTGTTTTAAGGTATGTCTCTTGTAGACAGCATATGTATGGGTCCTGTTTCTTTCTCCATGCAGCTACCCTATGTCTTTTGATTGGATCATTTAATCCATTTACATTTAAGGTTATTATTGATATGTAGTTGTTTATTGCCATTTTATTTTTAAAGCTATATTCTTCTTTTGCTCTATTCCTTCCTCCCTTTAAACTGTTCACAAGAGGCCCCTTAGTATCTCTTGCAGAATTGGTT
Organism: Rhynchonycteris naso; assembly: GCA_037038555.1. Lineage (NCBI taxonomy): Eukaryota > Metazoa > Chordata > Mammalia > Chiroptera > Emballonuridae > Rhynchonycteris > Rhynchonycteris naso. Next base: position 121,510,225 of record CM072999.1, on the reverse strand, counting down.
TGGTTTTTATGAATTCCTTCAGGCTTTCTTTTTCTGGGAAGCTCTTTATTTCTCCTTCAATTTTAAACCTTAGCCTTGCTGGATAGAGTAGTCTTGGTTGTAGGTTGTTGTTCTGCATTACTTTGAATATATCTTGTCATTCCCTTCTGGCCTCAAGTGTTTCTGTTGAGAAGTCTGATGTCATCCTTATGGGGGCTCCTTTGTAGGTGATACCCTTTTTTTCTCTAGCAGCTTTTAAAATTTTTTCTTTATCCTTTAGCTTTGGTATTTTAACTATGATGTGTCTTGGTGTAGATTTTTTTGGGTTTCTCTTTAATGGAGTTCTGTGTGCTTCTTGAATGTGTGGAGTGTTTCCCAGCATTAATTTAGGAAAGTTTTCTGCTATGATTTGATTGAACAAAGTTTCCATTTCCTGTCCTTTTCCTCTTCTTCAGGCACCCCTATGATGCGAATGTTGTTTCTCTTCATGTTGTCACAAAGCTCCCTTAGAGTTTCCTCACATTTTTTAAGTCTCTTTTCCTTTTTCTTCTCTGCTTCTGTGTCTTTGTTTATTGTGTCCTCTAACTCGCTTTTTGATCCTCAGCGTGATTCATCCTTCTTTTAATTCCTTCCATTGTGGTCTTCAGTTCTGATACTGTATTTGTCATTTCTGTCTGATTTTTTTTATTATTTCAATTTCATTTTTTATACTTGTTATCTCTTTATTTAGGTGTTCATAATGACTATCCATTGTTGCTCTAATTTCTTTGAACATCCTATCATTATTCTAAATTCTGCTTCTGGTAATTTGGTTATATCTGGTTCATTCAGGTTCTTCTCTGTGATTTCTCTTGATTCATTTGGTTTGCATTCCTCTGCCTGCCCATTTTTTCTGTGTATAAGCAAGTTGTGGCCACTGGAGTCCAGTAGGTGTTGCCTTTGTGTTCTCTAGGTGTAGTATGTCTGCAGGCTTGCCACCCCCTCTGCCGCTGCCTGGGGTGGTTGGGTATGAGCGTTGCCAGCGCCGGCCCACTGTGGCTTTTGCTGTGATTTCTGCCTCTCCTCCGTGGGAGGGGCTGTCACTGAAGCCACAAGACTTAGCACCAAGGGTAGAGGTTAGCACCTTTGCTCAGCTGCGGACCAGCCTATTTCTGGACTTCCGCCCAGAACCAGCAGTCGGAGCCTGCTCGCTACAGTTCCGCGGGTTAGCAGGGCTTTTGACGTGCTCTCAGCTGTAAGCTTTTGCCCGTCCGGAGCTTTAGCCCCGCCCTCGAGGCCAGGGCCCTTCTTCACAGGGTCGGAAACCAAGGTTTATTGGGGCGGGCGTGTTTGCTGGCTTCCGCTCAGCTGCGTACTTCCGCTCATCCTGGACTCTACCCCGCCCCCGCGTTCGGAGCCCGCTCGTGCACGTATGAATGCAATCCGCGGTTTTTCCGGCCGGGTGGGGATAGTAGCGTGAGCTCAGCTGCGAGCTTCCACTTGTCTCGGGGTCTACCCCGTTCCCGCGCTCGGAGCCCGCTTGCGCACGTATACTGGCCAACCGCGGTTTCTCTGGCCGGGGGTGGGAGGGGTGGGGGGGCTGGTAGCGTGAGCTCAGCCGCAAGCCCCTTCCCGTCCCTGGTCCTAGCCCGGTCCCTGTGGTCAGGGTCAGCTTGCGCAGGGCCTGCCTGTTCCTGGCCTCCCACTTTGTCCCCGTAAGTGGGATTAAAGGCGGGCCCGCAGCTTCCGGACCGCTTTCGCGCGTCCCCTCCGACCCTCTGGGCTAGACCGATCTCACACCGGCTTGGCCTCTGCCCTCGCCGACAGAACCGCATTTCAGCGTCCTGTCTCCCCAAACCCTTAAGCCGCCCTCAACAGAATAGGAAGGTACCTAATACTCCACACTGTAGGCCTGGGAGCTCCCTCACTTGTTTCAAAGCTCAAAACTGTCCAAACGCCTCTTCTAGGCTCTAGGACTGCAGGCTAGGGCTTGGTTCCTGGGACCCAGGTCCCTCCCTCTCCGCCAAACTTTCCTCCCGCCACGCGGGTCTCTCCGGGCTGCCATTTGCTCCGGGGAGCTGGGCAGCCCTCTGCATTTTTGCTATTCCTACCAGTCTCAATGTGGCTTCTTCTGTGTTCCTTGGTTGAAGAGTCCACTTAGTTTAGTTCATAGTTGGTTTATCCAGATGATGGTTCTTTAAATTGAGTTATAATCCACTTTGCTTCTGGGAGTTGGAAGTTGGTACGTCCGCCTACTCCGTTGCCATCTTGCTTCCCTCTAGAACTTCATTTAATAGGCAGAAATACCTACATGTGGAGGGAAGTCTGTTTGACAGTAACAGTTTATTTCCCCAACTAATTCAGTTGACACCTGATTGGAAATCCCAACCAGTTGTTTGTTTGTGTGAGAGAGAGGCAGGGAGAAAGAAACAGGAACATCAGTCTGCTCCTATATGCCCCCTGATTGAACTGGCAACTTCTATGCTCCAGGACAATGCTCCAACCAACTGAGCCATCCAGCCAGGGCTTGATTTTTATTGGTTTTTAGAGAGACAGAGAGAGGAAGGGAGAGAGAGGGGATAGGGAAGGGAAGCATTCATTTGTCGTTCCACTCAGCCATGCATTCATTGGTTGCTTTCCGTGTGTGCCCTGACTGGGGATCAAACCTGTAACCTTGTTATTTGGGGATGACACTCCCAACCAACTGAGCCAACTGGCCAGGGCCCTGATCAGTTCTGAGGTTATTTAAATGTTGCTTAGCATTGTTTTTGTTCAGTTGGTAGTCAGCATCTTCTTTATCAAGAGTAACCAGCCCAGCCTGCCCAGGCAGTGGTGCAGTGGATAGAGTGTCGGACTGGGACGCAGAGGACCCAGGTTCAAAACCCTGAGCTCACTAGGTTGAGTGCAGGCTCACCAGCTTGAGCACAGGGTTGCTGGCTTGAGCCTGGGATCATAGACATGACCCCATGGTCACTGGCTTGAGCCCAAATCACTGGCTTGAGCAAGGGGTCACTCGCTCTGCTGTAGCCCCCGATTGAGCCACATATGAGAAAACAATCACTGAACAACTAAGGTGTCACAATGAAGAATTGATGCTTCACATCTCTCTCCCTTCCTATCTGTCCCTATTTGTCCATCTTTCTGTCTCTCTCTCTCACACACACAAAGAGTAATCAGCCTATAAGACTAGAACTATATGCAGTTCCTTAGAAATTCACATGCAGCCCCAGAAGTCAGTTTGAAGAAAAGCATGTTGTATTGATGCATGATTAGAGGCCTTAGAGAGCCCTGTAAGGCTTAGAGGAAATAGCCCAGTGTTTGGGGTCAGACAAGTAGGTCTCTAAATCCCAGATCTGCCACTTTACCACCTGTGAGGCCTTGGGAAAGATAACTAACATCTCTGATCTTCTGTTTTCTCATCCAAACAATAAGGTCAGTTATACCTACCTTATGATGTTACGAAGAATTAAATAACATAAGTACTATTCAGTGCTTAGTCCAGTGCCTGGCATATTGTTGGCATTGGAGAACATAGTTGTGGGTTCCTCTCTTGCCCCTGACAGGAGACAGGTAAGGACAGGTGGATGCTGCACATAACTATAAGGACACATGATCTGTGTGTGATGCATTGACCCAGGACACTATTGTCCAGGTTGGTCAGATTAGCATTATCAAGGTTCTGCCTGAGATTGTAGCAATCCATATGCCTTTTACCAAATGAAGGTCATCTCCTTGCATGATGATCTGTCATCAAGGGAGCATCAAGATTACCTTATAGGCCCTGGCTTGTTGGCTCAGCAGTAGAGCGTCGACCTAGCGTGTGGAATTCCCGGGTTCAATTCCCAGTCAGAGCACACAGGAGAAGCACCCATCTGCTCCTCCACCCTTCCCCTTCTTCTTCCCCCCCCCCCTCTCTTTCTCTCTCTCCTGCAGCCATGGCTCTATTGATTTGAGCACATCATCCCTGGGCACTGAGGATACCTCCACCAAGCCTCCGCCTCAGATACTAAAAATAGCTTGATTGCAAGCAGCCCCAGATGGACAGAACATTGGCCCCATGGGGGTTGCTGGGTGGATCCTGATCAGGGTCTGTCTCAGTATCTCCCCAACTCTCATTTAAAAAAATAAAAAGATTAGCTCATAGTTCCAGCCAAATAACTCAGCTGAAGTAACAACAGTCATAGCTGTGGTATCAAATGATGCAATAAATCTTACAGACTCTGTGTATAGAGCCTTGTACTCACTGTGAGAAAGGAAACCTTATGGTGGATAGATTCGGGGTCCCATGGTAGCCCTCTGGCGTAGACTCACTGCCCTGGTGGCCATTGTTACTGGTGGGGGAATGTCTTAGCCCTCAGATTGGGCAGAGGGTTAGAAATCATGGGACCAGCTTCTGGCTGGGAGTCCAACCTGTTTTCCAGTCTCACTACTGGACTCCCTATTGTGTCATCTTAGGAAAATTACTTAGGTGGCTTGAAATTTCTTGGTCTTTAAAAATGAGGCCCTAGTTGGTGGATCAGTGGATAGAGCTTCGGTCTGGAATATAGACATCCCAGGTTTGATCCCTAGTCAGGGCACACAGAAGCAACCATTTGCTTCCCCCCTCCCCTTCTCTCCCTCTTCCCCTATTGCAGCCAGTGGTTCTCGTGGCCCCAGGCACTGAATGAAGATAGTTCCATGGGAGTGCAACAGCCTCAGGCAATAAAAATAGCTCAGTACTCAAGTATCAGCCCCAGATGGGGTTGCTGGGTGGATCCCAGTCAGGCGCATGCAGGAGTCTGCCTCACTATCTCCCCTCCTCTCACCTAAACAAAAAACAGACAAAAAACAATGAGATGTAGGCTGTTGTATTAGGTGATTTTTGGAGTCCTTTGCTTCAGTATCCTGTGTGTTCAGGACTTCTTATTCTTCACATGTTTGATTGAACTCTAAAATGGTCAGGTGTTATTGATTCTAAAATGCACATTTTCCCCCCACAAATTTAACATCTAGGGAGTCAGGAGGTAGCAATTGATGGCAGTTCAGATTTCTGTGAAATATGTTATTAAATTCATGGCAAGAGCTAATAATAAGTACTATTTTATCAAGATTTTCTATAGGAAAATTGAGCGTTTCTGTCAAAAGACTGACTGAAAAAGAGTATTTACAACCCTTGTAACTTCAGTGGGGATTGATAACATAGAAAACAGCCCAGGATCCACTAGAGTACTTGTCCCAGAAGAAGTCTTATGTGGATGTCCTTGAAGGTCTCTTTCATCCCTGAGATGCTATGACACATTAATTTTATTTCATTTATTTGGTTTATTACTTTATCCACTCATAAAGTAACTATAGAGTATTCTGGAAAAAAAATAGGAGGTGGTTTATGAGAATGACACGGTAATACTGTACTTACTAAATAATTGCATGTAAAATTTCACTGAGGTGTTAGTTACTGATATGTTGAGTAGCTACGTATTACTATAGTGGTCACACACATTTATTCTCAAATCAATATGTTTGGACACACTAGAGTCAAAATAATTTCATACTGGTCCATGCCTCAAGAGCTATTTGCTATGAGCATAAAGCCATCTGAGAAAAAAAAATACAGTGTGTCCTTAAAGTCATGGTGTACTTTTGACCGGTCAGACTTTCAAAAGTGCACCATGACTTTACAGACACAGTGTATTTATGATTTGTGCTCTAGATAAATGGAACTTTCCTGTGAGTTCATACCCTAGTAATAGAGGACATATTACTTTATTATAATTGCTAATGATTTTTTGTTGCTGTTCGAGCCTACACTCATAAAAAGAAGTCATCGATGACTTGTGGATACTTGTTGCTTGATTATCAAACCTTCATGATGATGACAGCACATGTTGTCTGTAGTCAGTCTCCCTGTGACAATTAGCATGGCTGACAATTGAAGTGACCTTGAACCTACCTCTCCCAGGAACAAAGCCCAGAAGTGTGGTGCGGTTATTCTCTAGAAAGCGATTCCCCATGCCAAAATCTGGGACCAGTTATCTGAAGGGGCATATTTGAGAGCTGGCTTTGATTTCTGGCTTTCCCTAATTGACAGTAGGAATCTTAGTTTATCACATGTGCCATGAATTTGTTAATCTTAAGGAACTAATCAGAATGCTGTTCCTGTAAACATTTTTATGGATTCGTCATTTCTGAGGTCATGCTGGGTCTGCGTTGGCCCCTATTTGGGGACAGCAATCACTTATGAAAGCTGCTAGGTGGTTTCTGTCAAGCTGAATTAGACCTTTTCTGCTGGGAAGCATCTCTACAAGTTTTTGAACTGTTGACTGTTGATACCATGTCCCAAATATTACTCAGAAAATGGAATCTCTACCAGTAAAAATAACTCAGAGGCATCAAACCTCCCAATCTGGAAGCCAGTTGATTCCTTTTAGACAAATTGTATGTGTCTCATTACCTCATCACAGTACAGCCTTTGGTCGTGTGTATTATTTATGGGTGGGATACACTTTTTTCTCTAATGTGTTCTAAGTCTTTTTTTTTTTACATCTACTCTAGTTTTTACTACCATTCTTTCATATGTTTTAACACTGTGGGAAGTACCTAAGGACCAGTGGCGAGGCTCAGAATAGCTACCTCTGTAGGAAGCCCTGACATAGAGCTGATCAGGAGATATTTTGGTCCCAATTATGAAATTGGAGGGACACCTAGAACTTCAGGAATCCCTCTGATGACACAGAGTTGGAAATGGGGGGGAACATTAGACTAAATGAAGGCTCAGGACAAGGGTAGCTATGGACTTAGACTGAGGGGCAGTTTGATTGTTGGGGTTCACTCTGGGCTGAGCAGGTTTTGGACTGATAAAATAAGGAAGAGTAATCCCTAAAGAACTTTGAACTGAGGAGTGATGTAATGAAAGCAATATTTTAAGAAAATTAATTTGGTAAAGTGTTGGTCTGGACCACTGAGGTCGCCAGTTCAAATACCTGGGCTTGCCCGGTCAAGGCACGTGAGGGAAGCAACTTACGAGTAGATGCTTCCCACTTCTCCCTGATCTTTCTCACTCTCCCTCTCTTTCTCTCTCTCTCTCCTTTCTCCAAAAGTCAGTAAATAAAGTCTGAAAAAGGAAAGAAGAGAGGGAGGGAAGGAAGGAATGAGAGAGAGAGAAAGAAAGGAAGAAAGAGAGAAAGAAAGAAAGAAGAAAGAAAGAAAGAAAGAAAGAAAGAAAGAAAGAAAGAAAGAAAGAAAGAAAGAAAGAAAGAAAGAAAGAAAGAAAGAAAGAGAAAGAAAATTAATTTGTTAGCATTGTAGAATTGGAGAGAAGGAGTGAACATGAGAAAATTGTGAGGCCATGTAAGGCCAGTGGCCGAGGCCAAGCAGGTTCATTCTGGATTCGGGCAGATGGCAGAAAAACTGCGGAGCTGGAAAGCGTCAGGCCATGACCATTTATTGGAGGCTCACAAAGACAGACGAGCACATAAACAACAAAAGGGAAAGAGCTATTAAAGGAAAATCTGCTATTCGCAATAAGGGCAAGGAGAGCGAGGAAAACTACCTCACGGTGATGGGAGAGCGATCTGGGGGAATAACCACCCAGGGGAAGCACCCATAGCCTTACATAGACCATGCACACGTGCCTCTGCCAGGTGCTCACACACTAATCAAGCAGAGTGCTTGCAGCTGTTACACCAGCGAGCAAGCCTCACACAGCTGCCCCACAGGCAGAAAGACCAGTTTCTATTTTAAAATAATAATAAAATCAAGGAGTAAAGGGGATGACTGAAAAAGGTGATCACTGAGGTCACTAGGTGTCATTGCTATGCCATTAATAGCAAACAACAGCTGCCATTCATTGAGTGCTGATGTGCCAGGCATTATGCTAGGTGTTTTATGTAAATTATATTGTTTAATCATCACAACAACCTTATGAGATAAGTACTATTATTAATCTCATTTTGCAGATGAAAGAAATGTTAAATGATTTCCCCTAAGTAATTAGGAGAGCAAGGATCTCAACCTAAACCATCTGATACCTGGACCCTGCTTTTAAAAAGTGGGACATTAGAAATATTTGAGCCTGACCGGTGGTGGCACAGTGGATAAAGTGCTGACCTGGGACACTGAGGATGCAAGTTTGAAACCCCAAGGTCACCAGCTTGAGCACAGAGTCTCTGGCTTGAGTGTGGGATCATAGACATGACCCTATGATCGCTGGCTTGAGCCCAAGGTCACTGGCTTAAAGCAAGGGGTCACTGGCTCTGCTGGAGTCCCCTGGTTAAGGCACATATGAGAAGCAATCAATGAACAACTAAAGTGCCGCAACTATGACTTGATGCTTCTCATCTCTCTCCCTTTCTGGCTGGCTGTCTCTCTCTCTCCCTCTCTCATTAAAAAAGAAAAAAGAAAAAGAAATCTTTGAAAGGCAGAAATGAGAACAGGCAAATATTTTGCTTAGCGCTATATCTGATATTATGGCATCTTAAATTATTTTATCAAAAGAGTTTAAAATCTAACCAGAGTCTCAAGTCCTACAACATGAACCAGACAGATGGCATGGGTTGGGCTCCCCAGGAGACACACTCAGAGTTATGTGCAGGAGCATTAGTGGGGAGAGTGCCCAGGAACAATGTTCTGGGGAGGTGAGGACACAGGCACAGGCATGTCACAGAGACCTTAACTGATCTTAGGGGTCTTTTGGGGCTGGAACGGCCTTTCAGAGTTGTCTCAATAAAGCAAGGAAAAACTTGATCATCCTCCATCAAGCTATCAGTAGATGCTAGTTGACCCTAGGAAGGACAGGCAGGTCACCTGTGAACACAGGATCTTCCTTCTGGGGGAGGATGACCAAGTCCACAGCCTCAGCCATGGAGGTGGAGTACAGACTCCAACAAAAAATGAAAACATGTCCTATTTTTAAATTATCTATTACTCTTCAATATGTAAACAATACAGAAGTACCTTAAGTCACAGTTTGGGAGAAAATTTCCTTTTAAAGTACTGTTTGGTGAGGAGAGGACACCCAATAAATCTGTCAGTACATTGCTTTGCTGTGGAATGATAGCTTAGTTCTTGATGAAAATAATCATTATGGAAGGCATTTGGTGTGTGGCTTATTGAAACACTGTGTTTTGGACCCATTTGGTGTTAATGCGTAAATCCAATGCTGTTTTTACACCTGCTCCCTTCTGTATGATGCCTTGCATAAGTGGAAGTCTAGCCTGGATTTCTCGTCTCAGACTAAAGAAAGGGCTATGGACTCACTACTGGCCAGGAATCCAACTCACAGGGTTTCATGAAGTCGTCTTTCATGTCATCAAAAAGGCCTCCCCAGTGCCCAGGCTTGCCTGCAGAGAGGAGCTGTGTGGATACTGTCAAAGGTGAGAGTCACTTAGGGAGCACTCCATTATAGCACTGCTGCTCTGGACAGATATCAGGCACACATACAAAATATAGGCATACTTGAACTCCGATTCCTGGTTGCTAGGTGGGATCCAGTCATACATTTTTTTTATTTTTTAACAGCCTTTAAGATTCACCAGAGCTTGAAACCCCTTTCTTGTAGGCCACCTAGCCATTTGGCTCAGTGGTAGAGCATAGACCTGATGTGTGGATGTCTCAGGTTTGTTTCCAAGTCAGGGCACAAAGGAGAAGTGACCATCTGCTTCTCCACCCTTCCTCCTACCCATTCTCTCCCCCCCCCCCCCACCGCCATGGCTTGATTGGTTCAAGTGCATTGGCCCCAGTGCTGAGAATAACTCCATGGAGCCTCTACCTCAGGTGCTAAAAATAGCTTGGTTGCAAGCATGGCTCTAGATGGGCAGAGCATCAGCTCCAGACGGAGGTTGCTGGGTGGATCCCAGTCAAGGCGCATGCAGGACTCTGTCTCTATACTCCCTCCTTTCATTTAGAAAAGGAGAAAAATAAATAAATGAATTTTAAAAAAATAGTAGGCCAGAAAAGACCTTTCATAAATCAGTCTATTCTGCCTGACCAGGCAGTTGCTCAGTGGATAGAGCGTCAGACTGGGATGAGGAGGACCCAGGTTTGAGACCCCAAGGTTGCCAACTTGAACGCGAGCTCATCTGGCTTGAGCAAAAAGCTCACCAACTTGAACTCAAGGTCGTTGACTCGAGCAAGGGATTACTTGGTCTGCTGAAGGCCCACGGTCAAGGCACATGTGAGAAAGTAATCAATGAAAAACTAAGGTGTCACAATGAAAAACTGATGATTGATGCTTCTCATCTCTCTTCGTTCCTGTCTGTCTGTCCCTATCTATCCCTCTCTCTGACTCTCTATCTGTCCCTGTAAATAAATAAATAAATAAATAAATAAATAAATAAATAAATAAATCAGTCTATTCTACAGGCATCTTTGAAAATAAGATTCATCGATCTTCTTTAACTTATCTATTTGCATTACCCATAAATGAAGACATCTTTGTATTTATCCTGATGGATAGCCAGTCAGTGGGAGCATGCAAGCTGGGGTCTGTGTCCCTTTTACTGGTTTGTGCAATAAGTCTTGAGTAGTTGCTGCCTGCTGCATTTGTGGAGTTCTAGGAGTGCAGGGACAGGAAGATTCGCCCTCTGCCTTCAGAGAGCTCACAGTCTGGGGGACAGCCAGAGACCGCCAGATGACAACGTGCAATACAGAGAGGGCCACAGGGGCTGCAATAGTGCAGACCAGCAGTCCCTGAGTTTGCCTTGACAGTCAGAGAGAGCTTCCTGGAAGGGGTCCAGAGGACTTTGCAGGGCTGAAAGTGGGTAAGTCAAAGGTGGTGTTTCTGTCCATAATTGTGGCACATCTTTGCACTTATTTAGGTATTTCTTTATATGCTTTAAGAGGATTTGTAAGCATTTTTCTATAAATGTCTTATACCTTATACAATGCCTTTGAATTTAATTCCTAAATAATTCATAATGTAAAGAGTATGTTTTTTATATTCTTTTTCTGGTTGGTTTTGTTGTCTATAGAGAAGTACAGTTGACCTTGCTATAGCATCTTGTATCTTACACTTGGCAGAACTCTGGTGATTTTTCTTGAGTTTTCTGTGTAGGTAAACATAATGTCCACAAAGAGCAGCACTATTCTCTCATTTTTTCCACTTTTATATTTCTGTTTCCTTTCCCTGTGCTGTTGCACTGACTAAGACTGCCATACATTATCAGAGAGTGGCAGGCTTTGTGAGCACCGCTGTCTTCTTCCAGACTGTAAAGGGAATGGGTCCTGAGTTTCTCTTTTGAGGGTGATGTTTTCTGTGGCTGGTTTTGGTAAACCATTTTCAGTTTAAGGAAGCGCCCTTCTAAGTTTTTCCCCAAATGCTTTATCTTAATTACGAATTAGACTTGAACAGATGCTTTATTTACTTTGCATCTTGTGAGATGCCCATACAATTTTTATTCTTTAACACCAATAATGGGATGAATCACACTGGTGGGTTCACTAGATTTTGTACCATCCTTACACTCTGAGATGACCAAAAGCACTTGATCATCATTATTGCCATTTTAATATGCCGCTGGATTTCATGAGTGGATTATTTTATTCCAGACTCTGGCATATTAAAGCAGGGAACATTGGCTTATTGTTTTTTGCTTTTTTGCAGCCCTTACCCAGCTTTGGAATCGGGGATATATTGATGTCATTAAATAAATGATCGATCAGTATCCTCTTCTTTTTCTGTACTCGGGAGCAACTTGAGAAGTGGAAGTTATCTGTTCCCAGAATTTTCAGTAGAATTTACCCACAAGTAGTCTGGGCTTCGGGGAAAGGAGGAGCAGCATAGGGAGATCTTCCATCAGTGCCTCGATGTATACTGCTCACAAAAATTAGGAGATATTTCAAAATGAATATGGAGCAATAAAAAATAAGAAGCATTTGATTTATTTTATTAAACAAGAACATCAGAAAAGCAAACAACAAGTCAAAGAAAGTTGTTCATTATGCAAAACCAACTTTTATTTCATTGGTGAAAATGCACTGTACAAAAGGCTGAAAGTATTGGAGTATCTGTGCATTCCCTGATCCTCTAATTTTTGTGAGCAGTGTAGTTAGTGTCTGTCGGTCTGTGCATCTCCTACATCCCTGGTGTCAGTTTGGGCACCCATTTTATTTAGATACTCATGGAAGAGAAAGAGCATGTCCACCTAAGTGTCAGAGGAAGGGAAATAGTGCTCCCAGGACCGTTCAGGGGCAGACGGACCCCACCTCTGGGCCAGAGAGCTGTCAGAATTCACATCTGTGTAAAGGGCATGCAATGTCTCTTCGTTAATCAGTGCATCTTGTTTGTCCTAAGATGGAAGCCTCAAGGGGCAAGAGGCTTAGACCATGTGGGTTGTGGGAGGTAAAAACTCTTCACCATCTTCATTGGCAACAGGGCTAATTGCTCTTTATCTTGGCATTGTTTGGGGGGAGGTGAGGGCAGGTCCAGACCATAAAGGGCCAGCTAACACTGAAACAGCTTCTTTGGGAGAGTCTGAAATTACCTGTTAAACCCTTCAAGAGAGAACTCAGCTTACCTTTTAGAAGGACTCGTGGGGATCCAGTAGCCAACAGCTGGCCTTCAGAAGAGTTTGACTAAGGTTGTGAGGGATCCAGAAGCCCCATATGAGGACTGCTCCATGAAGCTGCACTGGGGGGAGACAATAAAGGTGTCATCGATGTCTTCTCCTATATAAACAATCCCCGTGGAGGGGAGGGTATAGCTTGCTTCCACTGCACTGTGTTGAGCAGAAGGCAGGAGAGAAGTAGATGATGGGTCAGAGGAAAAAGAGATGTTTCCCGTGAAGAGGTGTATTCCCCATTGCTAGGGGGCTTATTTATGTGGAGGTGTTGGACACAGCTTTCCCTGGACCAAGGCAGAACTCATTTGTGACAAGGGAGAGGAAAACTCTGTGAGGGGTGTGAGCAGCCCGCACTCAGGAAGACAGTGTTTTAGAAAAGGTCACACGTGGCTGACCAGAGATAGTCCCTGGGCCCTTTCATATCCCAGAGTCTGTACTGGATAGTTTTATATCCTCAGCCTCTTGAATGCTTCATAACAAGCTGTGCATCATTTCTCCCCATGTTAAACATGAGGACACCAGAGATCAGAACAATTAAGTAACTTGCCCAAGGTTGCACAGCAGCTAAGAAGCAGAATGAGGATTTGAACCAAGGTGCACCAAGTCGGAGCCCATTTGGCAGAAACCAGGGCTGTTTCCACTCTGGTGCACATGCAGGAGTCTCCTGGGGACCATGTTAAAATGCAAGTTCAATGTTAGGAGGTCTGGGATGACCCATAGTTCTGCATTTGTAACAAGCCCCCAGATGGTGCTGCCGCTGCCAGTCCACAAGACACACATTGATGTTGAAGGTTTGGGTGATCTTGAGAAAGCCATTCAGGAGTCTGCAATTACAGGTGATCTGATGACTCCAGTTCCCAAATGGGAAAACTGAGAACAAGAAAGAGCTGGCCCCTCGTGTCCATGCATGTTTGGGAAGCCTCCACCTTGATTCACAACTGCTGCTTGTCCTGCTGAGGCATCAGACAGGCCCTGGAAGTCGGGAAGAAAGGGGTTGGCAGGGACAGAAATAGGGCTGGTCATCAAGTCATTTGGCTCATATTTACTGAGTGCTTGTGGTGCACTGGAGACTTCTTGGCACTTGAGCTGCAAAGGTAAACAAGGCTCTTTTATAATCTTGCAGACTGAACCCAAACCAACACAATTATCACAAGGGTTTGGTTACATGTCTACCTTATACTTTTCCTGGACTGAACCCTTGAAATACCCTGACTTTTCTCACTCTGTCACCCTCTATGTCCAATCTGTCACCAGACTGGCTCAGTATGGATAAACAATGCCATGGGCCTGCCAGGAAAGTAACGGAGCCTCTGTGTGCATGGAGAGTGTGGCCTGAGCGAGCCTTCTGCCCACTCTGCCTGCAGCCCCATGGCGGCCTCAGCTCTCTGGGCCCTAGCTCCGTGGGATGGTGAAAAGCAAGCCTTGTCCAGGGACAGTGGCCAGGCAGGGAGGAGACCCAAATGGTATCTCATCAAGCACTGTTGAAAGGACTGGCAGTGTTGGTCCTGCTTCGAGATGGAGGGCCCCAATGGCCTTGAGTGCCTTTCCCAGCTATCACCTGCAACCCCCTCCATCATCCTTCTAGGGAAGATACCTATCTTTCCAGATATCACCCTCCTTGGCCATCCAAGCTAAAGTGGCCTCCCTGAGCACTCTCCATCACATGCCCATGTATCGTTTTTCTCCGCTCTTATCACCTCTCTGGTCGTACCTTCATTTCTTACGTGTCTGTGAGGACAGTTAGAGAAGCTCAGCTCTGGAGGCTTATCGTCTTTCAGGGGATTTTCAGGACACCCCAGTTATCCCTTTGGGATGTTCAGAGATGTGCCTGGTCCTTATCCGGCCCCCACACCATCCCGCATCCCAAACGTTGACTGTGGCAGAAGCCTCCCTGTAAGTTTTCTTTGTTTGTTTACCTCCCTGCCCCCGTTCCTACCAAAATTCATCTCATATGCAACTGCTGGAGTGGAACAGTCAGTCTCTCTGCCTGCTTTCCTCATCTGGGATACATTATTGCAGCCTCAGCATGCAGGAGCTCCTGAGGCAGGATAGCCAGCTCTCTGTGACCAGCCATGGCTCAGCTCTGCAACTCTGGGTGGCTCTTTTGCACTCACAACCCACCATGACCATGCCCCCCTGTGGACTCAGAGAGAGAGGCTTCCATCCCTTGAACCAGCTTTCCTGCTGCCTCAAGTTGGAGTCTCTCAATAAAGAGGGGGGAAAACACTTTCCAAGAATCAAACATAGGTCTTGGCGTCTTGGCGAGCTGGCTCTCAATCACTTTGTTTCTTTTCTTAAAACTTGTTACTATCTAATCACATCATAAAGTTTCCCCAATAAAAAGAAAAGAAAACACACAAGCGCACACACCCTCCTTTAATCAGAGCTTGCTTAAGGGGTGCTTCAGACAAGCATGTAGTTGGCAAACCGATGACCACATGGCTGTTCCCAGGGAGGGGCAGGGGGATGTCAGTTTGGCACAGAGCTCTGCTCTTCTCCTCATGGCACTGCCTTTGATCTTTAATGCAAGCCATTCGGGGGGGTGGGGTGGGGGGGTGGAGCGCACTCTGAAAACACACTTCGTGATTAAAAAATGTGCGCTCCATCAGCCAAAACATTTGTTTATATTTTACCCCCAATTCTAGGGTTTTTGTTTCTTGTCATGCTTTCTGCAAGTGCTTTCTTCATGTAATTAAAGAGGCGTGAGCACTGAGCTGGGCTGGGCAACAGCATACAAAGACTGTTTCCTCCCCTGAGGACAGAAGTGGTCTCTCCACACCTCGCACCTCCTCAAGTGCTCAGTCCGTGAGGCAGACAACCTTCCCTGTGGTGTTTCCAGATGGTAGTAGCGTTGGCCAGGAAAGAAGGGGCCTTGCATAAACTGGCCTTCAAAATAGAGCCTCTTGCGGCCCGCGGACCCCCACTCCAGAGATGTGAGGCTGTTTGATGGTGTAGTGTCTCTTGTGACATTAGAGGGGGACCAAGCCCATTGACTGTGGGGGCTGGCCTGCACCCTGTAGGAGGGTAGCAGCGTCCCTGACCTCCAGGTGTTAGTACCGCTCTCTCTCCCCCTGCCTCCACTAGTGGTACTGTCAAAAATGTCTTCCCGGGGAGAGCAAAAGCTCCCACGTTGAGGACCATTCACGTCTCTGAATGGACTTGTGAAGGGGCCCTTCTGTGAGGCAGGGTCTGTGGGACTCAGAGCAGTGGGCACATGGTAGGGTCACCTGAGCAACACTGAACAAATTCTAACAGCCAGGCTCATGCCAGACCAAGTAAGTCAGTCTTGGGGGTGAGGCCTGGACGTTAATAACTTTGAAAGTGCCCCACATGATTCTAGTAAACGCTCAGGGTTGAGGAAGAGAGAATTTACATGACCTTCCATCAAAGGACTATTTGAGGAGCAGGAAGTTGGGATATCACAATTTGATGAGCAAGGGGGTCAGACAGGAAAGACCAAGAACAAAGGCCCACCCTAAGTCTGTGTGTATTCTCCTTGTCTTCCTTAGAGGTTAGCAGAAGTCAAACGGAAGAAGACATGTGCTGTCAACAGAGAGCCTCACAGCCACCACGAGAGGAGGAACCCTGAAGGGTGTAGGAAGCGTCTCAGAGGCTGACAGGGAAAAGCAGGCTGAGTCTTGGAGGCCTCAGGGAAGATGAGAAGACAGGTCAGGATGGGGAATGGTCCTGAGGCTGAACAGTCAGTCCTCCTGGGCCACTTGGTTCCAGCTAACTAAGAGTAGGAAAGTTGCTTCAGCACTGTTGGCTTGGGAGGCTTGTGTGTCCCCCCATTTTCTTCTGTGACACTAAGGTCCTATAATTAAGACAGTAGTTCTTAACCTTTTTTGAGGTACCGAACCCACCAGTTTCATATGCACATTCACCGAACCCTTCTTTAGTGATAGATAAAATAAGATTTTTTTTTTCCAAATTCAAGACATAGGTATATTTTTTTTACTGGTGCACAAAATGAGCCATGCATGAACATCACCTTGCTCAAAGAACAAAACCAACAAAGTGCATGAACTCACAACAAATTACAGTATTACTTTATTCTGGCCTCTGCGGCAGAGGCTTCTTCGAACCCCTGAGACTGACTCTTCGAACCCCTAGGGTTCGATAGAACCCAGGTTAAGAACCACTGAATTAAGAGGTGAGTAAACAACAAGACTCTTTAGCATCAGACTTTGGGTCTCAGTTCCAGCTGCCTGTAAATCTCTGTCGTCCCATACTCTCATCTCTACTGCTGCAGGGAGATTAAGAACGTGGGCCTGGGACTCCCCAGAGTTGTGCTAAGTTCTTAATGCACTGTCTTACTAGTTGAGGGGTCTCAGGCAAATAAGCTGTTTGGCTTCATTGGGCTTCAGTTTTCCCATTTGTAAAACGGGGATAATATACTGATCAAAAAAATTAGGGGATATTTCAAAATGAATATGAAGCTATAAAATATCCCCTAACTTTTGTGAGTAGTGTAGTTACACCTATCTCATAGACCTGGTAGAAGAACCAAATAACTGATGAAAAGCAGTGAGTAGACAGACAGCTTGCTAAATATTATCTGCTGCCACTATTTATTCTTTGGCCCCATAGCCAGTGAGTCAGGAAGCCCTGTTACCAGTTCCATAGAAATGTCTTTTGAAACTCTGGCCCCTCCTCCCCATCTCTGATGGCATCGTCTGAGTTCTCCCCTGGCCACCCTTCCTGGCAAGTCTACCTGGCTCTGCTACCCAGCAACCTCTCTCCAGGTGTTACTAGCTAGGGTTATGTAACTCTTGATTAAAAATTTCAGGGGTTCTTTGCCACCAACAGGGTGAAATCCAAAAGCTATGCAACTAAAACCTACTTCTTTGGCCCCACTGTGGTCTCCCATTGTGTCGGTATTGCTAGTTTGGGTTCCTTCGACCAGAGAGCCCTGACCAGCTTCCCTCGGCTGTGTTTGAAATGTTGCGTGTGTTTCCAACCGCTCCAAGCGCTGCTT
This sequence comes from Rhynchonycteris naso, assembly GCA_037038555.1. Taxonomy (NCBI): domain Eukaryota; kingdom Metazoa; phylum Chordata; class Mammalia; order Chiroptera; family Emballonuridae; genus Rhynchonycteris; species Rhynchonycteris naso. Next base: position 121,492,753 of record CM072999.1, on the reverse strand, counting down.
GAATGAACACCCCTGCTCACAGTTTATATGTCTTAGGCTGAAGTGTTGCACATTTTTTCCCTGTCATGTTTTAAATATAAAGTTTTGTTTTTCCAGCAAGTACTGTGATTTGGAAACATTGCCTGGTCCTGATTAATTTCTTCTCTGCAGCTCAATGTAGGGTCTTGTTTATTTATGTTAATAGGAAGACTATACAAACAGCTCACATGTGATAAAAACTCATTCATGAGTGAGGGGAACGGAACCCGGCTTTCAGCTCCATCTGATCCCATTGCTGCAATGAGTTTCCTAATTACTACGACAGTGATGTTATTACAGGTCACCCCCACCCCCTAGATTTGGCAGCTTACTGAACAGCGTGTCCCTTTTATTCGGGATCAGGATGAAAAGAGAAACAAAAAAGGATGTAAATCCAAAAGGACAAACTGCCTCAGAATCACACACTTCGGAGCCTATAGGCATTAGCTGGCTCTCGACAAGAAGATACTTCCAGGAGTGTTTTGTTGTGCTCTCCCCAAATTTGGACTCTTCAGATTCTTGTTCTCAGTCACACCGCCACCCAACGCCCCATCTATTGGGTGTACCAATAACCAGTTCTTCCTGTGAGGATGACTCCACTGAGGATGAAGATAGTGTAACTAAGAAAACATGGTGACTTAAAACCAAGGGCAATGTTTCTTTTTGAAGGGACCAATTTTTATTCCTTTAAACATACAGTTCACCTGGGTATCAGTATAAATTATTTTATTTATTTATTTAGCAAGCAAGCAAGAGAGAGACAAACAGGAACAGATAGGCAGGAAGGAAGATAGATAAGCATCAACTTATAGTTGCGGCACCTAAGTCGTTCATTGATTGCTTCTCATATGTGCCTTGACCAGGAGGCTCCAGCCAAGTCATTGACCCCCTGCTCAAGCCAGCGACCTTGGGCTCTAGCCAGCGACCATAGGGTCTTATCTATGATGCCACCCACGCTCAAACCAGCGACCCTGTGCACAAGCTGGTGAGTTCATACTAAATCCAGCAACCTTGGGGTTTCAAACCTGGGTCCTCAGTGTCTCAGGCCAATGTTCTATTCACTATGTCACCTCCTGGCCAGGCTGGTATAGATTCTTAATATCTACCTTCCTATTCATTCATTTTCCTACTGGATTATAATTATCACTAATAGTAAGCCTATCTGCCTATTTCTCTGCACTAGACTGGGAGAGAAACGACCAAAAAGGATAGTGTCATGGGTAAGGGCGTGGGTCATGGTGGGTCATGGACAACAGATAAGCCTGGTTCTAGTCCCTACACCCCTAGCTTGGGGAAAGTTATCTGATTATCCTTCCACTCAGAATTCAGTTTTGTCATCTGTCAGATGAACTAATAGCCACTTCACTGGGTTGGTATAAGGATCAGCTGGGATCATATACACGCAGTGGGTACAGCACGCAGCGGAGTGCTAGGCACACCCGACCCAGGTCAGCTGCTGCAGCAACAGGAGGGTGGTCTTTGTAAGTTCCTTGAGATGTGGGGTCTTCTCTCTGCACCACCAACTTTCTAGATCTGTGTCTGGAAATGAGAGCATCTGAAATGAATGACCACACAGCACACCCCCGTGTTCAGGTCTCAGCTGTCTTCAGGATACATTGTAGGTAAGTGTGATCATAGCTGCAGCCCCACAGCATGTCCAGCACCTTTGGCCACAGCTGGAGATGTGACGTTCTTAGGACCCTCTATGATTTGAGAGAAAGAATGTCCCTGGGGAACCACATACCTAGCAAATGTGAATAGGGAAGAACAGTGACTTGGGACTGGCTCACTGTGGGGAAGGGACAGGTTGAAGAAAGGTCACTAAGGAGTAAGAGGAAAGAGCTAGCCTCAGAGGTCAAGGGAAGGGTTTCTTGAAGGAGATGGTATTCTTCTGTGCCCAGGGCAGCACCACGTTCAAGGGAAAGACCGTTCCTCGTAAACTGTATGAATATCTCTGTGGGGGCCAGTCCCTTGGGCACCTAGTTTTATCACGGTTGCATTCAGCCATCAGCTCACTTTTCCCTATTCTGATTAGAGACTATTTAAGGGCCTTCTCTCAGCACCACAGATGAAAACTCTATTCTAACGGCTCTCAGCTGGGCTGGGGTTTGCTCACCATTGTTTGCACACAAAAGCCTGATCCCATTGACATGGCAGATATTTCCTGCCATGGTATGGCCTCATGCTCACAGACACTGGATGCTGTTTAAAGCCTTTTTTTTTAAAGTATGCCTTTGTCCCATTTGTGTTGTGCCCCATAATTAAGGCCAGATCTGAAGCTCTCGCAGCTGTCACTTCTGTAAACTGATGGCAGAGAATGCGAGACCATGTGTTTCCAGGAGATAATTTGGATGTCAGAGAAAAGCCGAGAGAGCCTCGAAGTCCTGTGGCACTTACCTTGATTTCCAGGCTTCTAACGAAAAGCTTCTTAGACAAAAAGGAACACAAAGAACCTTTCTCAGAAGCCATCCACACTCTCTGCCAAGCAAGAGATTTATGGGGTAGGAACACACACACACACACACACACACATGCATGCACACACACACACGCGCTTTATTTGGGGCACCCTGGAATGGGAAAAGCTACCTGGAAAAGTAATCATGTGAGAAGATGGTCTTGACAATATCAGCTTAGATTTCCATGAAGGCAAAAATGGACTAATTTATAGCTAAGACTCTGCTAAGGAGACTAAAGAGACCTGTCTACTTTCTCTTATATCTGTCTTTTTCTAAAGGAAACAACACATAATGGGTTGGTTGGAACATGTGATCTTTTGGTTATTAAATGGTTTAATTAATAGAGAATCAAAAACATGCTAGACAAAGATTACCAGATATCAAACAAAAGAGATACTGTTTCCCAATGTGTGGTCTGGCCCAAGAGGATGCTGGCATAGGTGATACTAACAATGATAACAACCATAGTATTCACGGGGTTTTTCATGTTTATTAGGTGCTCACTTTGTGGCACTTTAAATGTACGCATTTTTTTGGCCCTGGCTGGTTGCTCAGTGGATAGAGAATTGGCCCAGCATATGGACATCCTAGGTTTGATTCCTGGCCAGGGTAAGCAGGAGAAGTGACCATCTGTTTCTCTCCTCCTCTCTCTCCCTGTTCTCTCCCTTCCCCCTCCCTCCATCCTGCAGCCAGTCGCTCCATTGGTTTGAGCATTGGCCCCAGGCACTGAGGATAGCTTAGTTGGTCTGAGTGCATTGGCCTCAGGCTCTAAAAATAGATCAGTACTCAAGCATCAGCCACAGACGAGGTTGCCAGGTGGATATCAGTCAGGATGCATGTGGGAGTCTGTCTCACTATCCTCTCCACACACGTAAGGCCCTGGCTGGTTGGCTCATCGGTAGAGCATCAATCAGTCCAGTGTGTGGAAGTCCCAGGTTTGATTCCTGGTCAGGGCACACAAGAGAAGCGACCATCTGCTTCTCCATGCCCCCCTCCATCTCTCTCTCCCTCTTTCCCTCCTGTAGCCATGGCTCAAATGGTTTAAGCAAAGTTGGTCCTGGGCACTGAGAATGGTCCCGTGGCCTTGCCTCAGGCACTAGGTAACTCAGTTGCAGAGCAACAGAGCAGTGGCCCAGACAGGCAGAGCATCACCTTGTAGGGGGCTTGCCGGGTGGATCCTAGATGGGGCACATGCAGGAGTCTGTCTCTGCCTCCCCGTCTCTCACTTAATAATAATAATAACAACAACAACAACAATAATAAAATGTATACATTTGCATAAAATGTCTCACTTGGCTCTTGAAAACCTATGGGAAAAGGTACTATTATATGTTCACTTTATGGATGAGAAAACTGTGGCTTCACAAACTCAAGGACTTTGCCCAAGGTCACCTAGCTAGGAAACAGAGGGTTGGAATGTGGAACCAGCACTCTGACTGCCCCAGAGTGCCCGTTCAGCACCTCCTGTTACCCTGTGACAATGACACAGACCAGGATTTTATCCAGGTCTATTATGGACCATCAACAAACTGCTTCATGTTTTGGAGCCTTGGCTCTTTAACTGAAGTAAAATGAGGAAAAAATATTATTTATATATATATATATATGAGATCAGCTACCTCATAGCTACATAAAGATTAAATGAAATAAGAATAAACAAAATTCAGAGGTCATCAAAAAGGTCAGTTCCACTCCTCTGGTTCATCTCATTCCAATTATTTCTTCCTCCCATCCCTGGACTGGAGCTCCCACTGTCTTCTGCTTCCATGGTCTCTGCACTCTTGGCTTTTTTCCATGGGGCCAGCAATGAGAAATCTTTTTCTGATTAGCTCTTTGTAGCAATCCCACAGGTGTGCCTTCTACTCCCCTAACCCCAGCTGGTCCCCCAAGAATCATGACCTCCCACCCCTCTCTTCAGACACCCATAACATCCCTGAACTACAGGAAGACCACTGTGGTGAGAAGCCTGTGATTTGGCTGCTGGCCCCACACTCCCTTCTAGTCAGGAACCAGCAGTAGAGCTGAGGCAGGTTTCTAAGAGAAGTGCTTTTTCCCCTTCCGTAATGCATTCTGGAATTAGATATTATTCCTCTGAGAAACTTGGGCATTCCCAGCTTAGTATCTTTTCTGAATTTCTGGAGGATAAATCTGAAAAAGAAAGGATAATACACAGCACACTCTTCCAGGATAGCCCATGGACTTTTGCTGAAAAATGTAAGGCTTCAGAGAATGGTGACCTTTGGGATAAAGGGGCTCAGGCAAGAGAGCACTGCAACTGGAGGAGTTTCCTACTGATGACAGGGGACACATATGCTGCAGGTGATATGTGCTCTTGGGAGGGTTCCCACCATGAGGTGGTGGGAATGTGCTGTGTCCCTTTCAAAACACCCGAATTTAAGATTTTAGATTAAAACAAAAACATCTTTAATCACAGATTCTTTAAAAGATTGGCTTTCAAAAGAAGACCTCAGTTTCTTCACTGAGAAAGTGCAGTCGAGCACTGAGTGTTTGAAGCCCGTACTTAGGAGACACAGTGAAGGGGAGGAAGGGAAGGAGGACGGGTGGTCCAGGGCGGGCAGTGTCGTGGACTTTAAGGCAGGGGTAACTGAAGAGGTGAGGCATGAGGAATCTCTGGTGGATGGAGGAGAACTGAGAAGACTCAGTTTGATAATGGGGGAAAGGATGGAGCCGTTGACATTTGTCAAGGGAGAGAACCTCAGTGACCTGGGGAGGACCGAAGTCTGTGGCTGCAGGTTAAGGAGACATGACTGTGGAGTTGGTGCTCATTCAAGATATTTGATAGACAGCATAGCGGGCAGTCGGGGAGGCAGCGTCAAATATGGGGCTGCCATGGAGGCGGGGTCTGTCCATGACCCCTGTGTAATGTCTGTGTTTTTGCAAGACGGTTACTCTTTTGTAGCATCATATTGAGCCAATAGTGTGCAGAGTGGACAGGTGAGGCAGGGTTCTCTGGGTTGTGTTTCCAGAAGGCTGAAGGCCACTAGGATACTGGTGGGCCTCTGCTTCACTCTGGCTTTGGGTGATAGGTAAAAGCTATGGTCAAGTGTACTGGGGCCCTGGCCAGTTGGCTCAGCAGTAGAGCATCAGCCCAGCATGTGGATGTCCCAGGTTCAATTCCCAGTCAGGGCACACAGGAGAAGCGCCCATCTCACTTCTCCCCTGCCCTCTTCCCCTTCTGCAGCCATGGCCCCAAGCACTAAGGATGGCTCCATGGCCTCACCTCAGGAGCTAAAATAGCTCGGTTACTGAACAACAGAGTATTGCCCCAGTGAGCAGAGCCTCACCCCATTGGGGGCTTGCCAGGTAGATCCCACTCAGGGCACATACAGGACTCTGTGTCTCTGCCTCCCTGCCTCTAACATAAATAAATATTTTTAAGAAACAGAAATGTCCTGTAATGGGATTTTCCAAATTATGTCATAAGAGACTGGAAGTACATTATGAAAGATAAGTTCTGATCCCTTTGAGATGAAAACTATACATGAAAATGAGGAATGGACATGTAGCATTCTATTCTATGATAGCTTCTCTTTTCTATATAATAAAGGAAAGAAACCTCTAAGCAATTTCGACTACTCAGTTTAGAACTTTATAATTCTTTAGTAACAGTACATTTCTTCTAATTTAAGACATACTGTTGTAGTAAATATACTCTTATTCAGGAAACAGAAAGAAAGAATTCACAGCATAGTTTGACTATTTTGAATATTAAAATTAGTATGGTCTAGCATGAAATTCTACATAATTTTTTGGCTGTGGATTTAAGAATTGAACCAGAAGTTCTATATCAAGCAGAACAGGCTATATTATGCCTGAGTGACAAATATAGTACATATAAAACATAAGTTGTTTCTCATAGCAGTCCTTAAAGGGCCAGCAGGGGCTCTGTTCATCACAGTCTTTCAGACGCACATTCGTGATCCACCCCATCTTAGGCAGCGGTCACCTCACCCCAAGTCTATAAAATGTGTTCAAGCAGAAGAAAAACAGGTTGGAGAGGTGAGCAGGAGCAATTAAATACATCAACCTGGAAGTGACAAGTCACCGGCCACATCTAACTTCCCATTTACTGAAAAATCACAGAATGAGATGCTGAGAGATATCAGTATTAATGTGTAGGAGTTCATTCCCTCATCTATTCTCTTTGCCTAAGAAGAAAAGATTAGTATTTTCATCAACTTTGTAAACTGTAATTTTGAAATAAATCCTGGTGGCCCACATGGGTGGAGGGTGAAATTTCCAGTTGCCCAGTAAAACTTGGGGGAAGACATTCAGGAAAGCTAATAGAGTATCTCTTTGATCTAAATGCCCCATTTGTAATACAGAATCAAAATACACTAAACCACAAAATTCCACTCCACCAGGATCTAAACTGTGATTTCTTCATTGTTAAAATGAGACATACTGTGAACTGGAATGAGAGTCCTGTAGTAGCCACAGAATTTTACTTAATTCAGGAAGTTTCATCATTTAATATGTGTTAGTTCCAAAAGGATTGCAGCATTAAATTTTGCATGTTCTTTTCTCAAGGGACTTACCATAGAGGTAGCTTTAATATAAGGCCAAGAATAATGTTTGGATTTAAATATTATAAACAACTTGCTGTTAAATTAAACTGTTAATTGAACATTGAATTATAATCTATTGCATGGCTTTGTGAGATACTGACCCGCTGCCATCATACCCATGGAGATTCTCATCCCCTTGTTCTTGTAGGGTGATTTGGGTCAATTATCAATAACTTGTGTAGCAAAAATACCAAGCCAGAAAGCCGTTAAAATGGTTTATTCTTTTTCTTATTCAAAATAAAATTGAAGGTCCTCCACACTGTTTTCTACAGTGCATAAGGGTTTTCTTTTCTTTACATCCTTGCCAACACTCGTTGTTTCTTGACTTATTGATGATAGTCATTCTGACAGGTGTGAGGTGATTGCTCATTATGGTTTTAATTTGCATTTCTCTGATGGTTAGTGATGTTGAGCATGTTTTCCTGTATGTCCTCTTTGGAGAAGTGTTTATTTAGGTCTTCTGATCATTTTTTTTTAATTGGATTGTTTGTGGGGGTGGTTTTGGTGTTGAGTTGTATGAGTTATTTATACATTTTGGATATTAACTCCTTATCATGTATAGGATTGGTGCTATCTTCTCCCATTCAGTAGGTTGTCTTTTTGTTTTCTTGATGGTTTCCTTTGCTGTACTAAAGATTTTGTTTGATGTCATTCCATTTGTTTATTTCTCTTTTGTTTTCTTTGCGATATATCAGAAAAAATATTGCTAAGAAAAATGTCAGAGATTTTACAGCCTATATTTCTTCTAGAAGTTTTATGATTTCAAGTCTTAAATTTAAGTCTTTAGACCCTGGCCAGTTGTCTCAGTAGATAGAGTGTCAGTCTGGTGTACAGACACCCCGGGTTCAACACCCAGTCAGGGCACACAGGAAAAACAACCGTGTGCTTCTCTTCCCCTTCCTCTTCCTCTTCTCTCTTGCTTTCCCTCTCACAGCCAGTGGCTCAGCTGGTGCAAGCATCAGCCTCAGGCACTGAGGATAGTTTGGTTGATTCAAGCATCAGCCCCAGATGGGAGTTACTGAATGGATCCCAGTCAGGGCATATGCAGGAGTCTGTCTCACTAACTCCCCCTTCTTACTTAAAAAAAAAAATTAAGTGTTTAATCTGTTTTAAGTTTATTCTTGTATAAGGTGTATAAGAAAGTGGTCTAATTTCATTTTTTTGCATGTACCAGTTATGTTTGCATGTACCAATTTATTTCTGAATTTTTTTGTTTGTTTACAACCCTTGAAGACTTTTTTTTTTTTACAGGGACAGAGAGAGAGTCAGAGAGAGGGATAAATAGGGACAGACAGACAGGAACGGAGAGAGGTGAGAAGCATCAATCATCAGTTTTAGGTTGTTCATTGATTGCTTTCTCGTATGTGCCTTGACTGCGGGCCTGCAGCAGACCGAGTAACTTCTTGCTCGAGCCAGCAACCTTGGGTCCAAGCTGGTGAGCCTTGCTCAAACCAGATGAGCCCGTGCTCAAGCTGGCAACCTCCAGGTCTCGAACCTGGATCCTCCTCATCCCAGTCCAACGCTCTATCCACTGCGCCACCGCCTGGTCAGGCTCTTGAGGACTTCTTGATTAACACAGACAAGAAATTGAAAATTGTTAAGAGATAATCTCTTTGATGAAATAAAAACTGGAGCTGTTTGTACTCAGGACTACATAAATTAATGCAGCAGTATGTCCAGGTGTTATAATTAAGTATATATAATGGTTTAGTATATATAATGTATGACATCTATCAAGTTCTTTATATTTAAAAAAATTTTTAAGATTATAAAAACATTAACATAAAACCTGGGAAAAGCTTGAAAGCCATTGACTGACCTATCTTGTCTAGCGGACATGTTTTATCAGTTAAATTAACCCCAGCGACCAGGGTCTTAACAGGGCACAGCAGGACCCAGGTTGACACCAGTATTCAACTTGACCCCTTAACAGCACCTCCTCTGGCTTAGGTTCAACCGGACAACATTTATGGCTTTTTCTACTCTAAGATTCTGTGCTCACTGGAACTACTTGCTAAGAAGCCTAATTGCAGTATGATAAGCTTCCTCTTCATCCTGTTGGTTGGGCCATCTTGTTCTTCTCTATATTACAAAAATTGGTTATGAAATGAAATTTTGAAGTTATATTTTCTGAAAAGGATAGATGTCTTTTGTTACAAATTTATTTTATTTTTGTTCCTACCCATCTTAGTGATGTTGACATAGAAAAGAACACTGTGATCTTCTACACAAGGAGAGTTAGTGGTTTGTGCCAATGTTTATTGGTAATAGTAAGGTCCAAATTTATAAGGATATCCAAATTTCCTTATAAAGGAAATGACTAATGCCACCCTTGTTTGTATCTTATTCCAGGACATTTGGCCTATTTATCTCATCAGAGAGCCTGGTTCTGTTTGTTGATAATTTTGAGCCACAATAGAGCAAGTCAGCCATCCTAAGCCAATAAGTCATTTTGCTGTTGACCATGGTTTTGTGTCAATCATGTCACTATTACCATTTTATTGGAGGCAAGGATTCTCTTGTGTTCAAGTGACAGTTCCAATACCTTTCCAATCCACTTCTCATCTCAGAGGCAATGCTTTGATTAACTCAAGGAACCTACAGGAGTCATAGACAACTCAAAATCAGTGTTTTACAGCGATGCCTACAGATTACAGGTTTATCGCTTTCCTCCACTCAAGATCTCTAGAGTTTTCTTTATCTTAAAGGGAGCAAGCTGTCTTCCTATCATTATTTAAAAACACAATGAAATGCAGGTGACCAAGGCCAGGCAGGTCCACGTTGCATTCGGGCAGATGGTAAAGAAAATGTGGAGCTGGAAAGCATTGGGCCATTCCTATTTATTAGATTCTCACAACAGGGGATGGGTGAGCAAACAGGCAGGGGAAACTGCTTTCCTGGCAAATGAATAGCAAAATGGCCCCTCACAGTGACAGGCAGGCAATCCGCCATCTGCGTCCCCAATCTGCCCTGAGGGCAGGCACCCATAGCCTTACATAGACTATACACATGTGGCCCTGCCACGTGCTCACACACTGATCAGGCAAACTACAAATAAGCAAGCCTAACACAACTGTTTTCCCAACACACGAGTTGAACAAATTAAAATTAGACAGTGACTTCTTTGCTGCCCTTAAACATACATGGGAGATAGTCTCAAAGAGACTAACCTGGGCTTCGAAAGGGGGCGTCCCAGGATTGCTAGCATGACTCAGTAAACCCAAAGAAAAGATGGTCTTGGAGAATGCCTGGTATATAACTGATGACACTGTGATTTTTTATTCCTTTCTGGTAGTCAAAGAACATTCTGGAGGCCTTGGACAAAGTGAGCCCTGTAGAAAATAGAGGCTGGCCAAAGGACTCAAGTCCCAGACCCCTGCACCTGCACTGAAGGGAAAGCCTCCGTCACATGCTTTTGTTACAGTAGGAAAATGTGGTTGGGAGAGTTCGAGGTGCCTGGGCTCCAGGCAGCACAGGGAGACAACAAGGGAGAGACCTCCAAGTTTGTGAGAAATTAGAGCTTCCCAAGAGAAGAAGGGAAGACTCCAAGATGAGAAGAGGATGGCTCCTTTCCGTGAAATACCAGGGAACAGCAGGCATTCAGAAGTCCCAGGAGCCCCTGTTCTCACCACCAGCTGTCAGCCCTGGGCTGCATGCACTCACCAGTGGACGAGGGCCTTAACGGGCCTTCGCAGGCCAGTGCGCCCGCCCACCTACAGGGCTGCCTGCAATCCCGCAGCTCCTGCCCATCAGTATGGGCTGTCCCCATCACCATGTTCACCTCGCCTGCGCAGCTTCCACCTTATTGCTGTGCCTCTGAGCTTTGGAACTAGATAGATGGGGGTTCATACGCTAGTACTCAGGTACGTGGTCTTGGTCAAGATACTGAACCTCCCACCTCTCTCCTCTACTGAATGGCAATAAAGATTGTCACCCAAGCAGGCTCTCAGCAAAACCCAGTCTCCTTGCTTTCTGTTGCATTTCTTTGTGCTCATGGGCATCTTTATAGACCTCCCTGCATGACGAGAGCAAGTGTTCCATATAGGGCACACAGAGTCCACCGGTTGTCAGAATGGAAGCTTTGACTCTGACTGTGGCTCCGGCCCCCTTTGAATGAGGGTTTATATTACTCTGCCAGAGAAACGCCTTTCTTCTTACTTCCATGTTTGCCATCCTTCCCACATTCTTCAGAGTACAGGCAGGCTGTTCCCTAGCTAAATAACATTCCTAGGCATTGCTTGCTCAAGCTAGGAATGAGTATTGTGTGTTTGCATTTCTTTGAACTTGCCCTCTGTATTATCTTTAACTCAACTTAGAATAAAACGTTGAGTTCTTTCCATGGATCAGGTGCTTTTTACACACTCTCTCTCCCTTGATCATCACCGAACCCAACCCAATCAATTAGGACGTAGAATTAATGATGAGTGTCACTAAGGAAGATGTGCCACCACTTTCACAAAGTGTGTCTGCTGTCAGAGCATAAGGAGGCTGTGTCATTTTCAAAATGCCTCCTTTCGTTATTACCCACACCTGGGTGAAGCTCACTCTTCAGCAGCTGCAGCCCAGGCACTCCTTCCCACATGAAATAGGGGACCCGGGACCCAAATATGGGCATCCTACCTCCAAGAACATACTCAGCTTGTTGAAGTGACAGCTGAACATCAGGAAGCTTTCTGAGACATGACGACAGAAGTATCTTCGGAAGATAAATGTCACAGCCACATGAAGGACAGACTGACTGAGACCACATTAGCGTTTCTCAGGCTCACACGCCTGGGCAGTGTGAGTTAAAAGCTCACAAACAGGAGCTGTTTAAAGAAGGAGCTGGGGAAAATTAAGAATTTCAAGGTTCCACCAAAGGCGAAGGATTGGCATTTACTCAATTGGTTGGCATGTCTTATGAACACAGTGTATTTTGTTAATGCAGTCCCTTGGAAGCCATGTGTGGGTATATCTGCCTTTGCCCCTACCTTTTGGCCAAAAGTTGCAAGATAAGGGAAGTCCTCTGCGAACATGATAATTATTCATATGGCTTCCACCTGAATTATAATTATGAAACACACTGAGTTTGACAGATAATACTTAGCTGCCTCTCAGAAGCAGCATGGAGATGCCTTCATGTTTAAATATTTCAGCCAAATTTCTTCCTTTTGAGCATGCATGGAACATCATGTCTTTATTTCTTAATGAAATAAAATATTCGTGTTGAGCATGTATTGAATGCACCTATGGTTAGAAGAGAGAATAAGAGGAATTATCCTTATTCGGTTTCTTTGTCAATCACGCCCCAAAGAGCAAAGCTCTTTGATAGGGTAATACCTTCCATGGAACCTGATGTCTTTCCTTGACCCATAAAAATTTCCGGCTTGGTAAACAAACAGTCGCCATTCCCAGGAAGACCGAATAAGAAAAATAGTCACTATTTCAGGTAATAGCCTTGAACCTGGGGAGTGGTGATAAAAGGAAGGACGGTGTGATTGATGTTCGTTCACTGGGGTGAATGAGCACTGCATGATGGGAAAGGACAACAGAGGGCTCTGGAGGGAGAAGGAGCATAAAAGGAGCCATAGGAGATGCTGGAACAATACAGTGAGCACTTGCGGGAGGGGAAGCCAGACTGCAAGTAGAGTCGCTGTGGGAGCATCCTGGGAGCACCAAAGGGCAGCCTAAAAATATAAACAATAAGGGAATTACCCATATTTGATTTCTTGGTCTTTCTAGCCCTTCATATATGTGGTCCCTGGTCGGCCATCAACAAGGCCTTGTTTTTACAAGTAAAGAAAAATTTCCGCTGGACAAAGGAATTAGGCCACTGGCAGAGGAGAAAGAATCTGGACTTTGGAGCCAAGGGCTCTTCATTCAACTCACCTCCACCACTTCCGTACATCCTCTGACATCTTACTTGCTTCCTCTGAGCTTCCATACAACAGGGATAGTCAAAGCAACTAGTCAGAATGACATAAGTATGGGGCCTAGCACGTAACGCATATCCGACTGCGATGGCTGTCATCCTGTGGCACTGCCTCTGTGTTCCACCTGGCAATTCCTGTAAGACTGTGCCCCTACGGGCCTGATCAGTAGGCTCCATTCCACAGCCTCCCTTGCTGTTTCTAAAATGAACATCACCCCTTCACAATTGTTGAGGCCTTTCGTAGCTAGTCTCCAAGACAACTAGGAAAGACTAACAAAAGTTTAGCTTTATAAAAAAAAAAATAGAGGGTGTTGGGAAAACAGCTGTGTTAGGTTTGCTCGCTTATACTTTACCTGATTAGTGTGTGAGGCTATCAGAGGTCCCCAAACTACAGCCCGCGGGCCACAGGTGGCCCCCTGAGGCCATTTATCCTGCCCCCACCGCACTTCCGGAAGGGGCACCTCTTTCATTGGTGGTCAGTGTATGGAGTACTGTATGTGGCGGCCCTCCAACAGTCAGAGGGACAGTGAACTGGCCCCCTGTGTAAAAAGTTTGGGGACCCCTGGGCTATGTAATGCTATAGGTGCCTGCCCTCAGGGTGGATTACCAATTCCTGTCTTCCACTGTGAGGTGTGAGGTTCCGTGTTTTGCTGTTTGTTCAGCTGATGCTGCGAGAAGTGGTTCCCCTGCCTGTTTGCTCACCTGCCATTGTGAGGCTCTATTAAATGGGAGCAGCCCAGCGCTTTCTAGCTTTGCAGTTTCTCTGCCATCTGCCTGAATCCGATGTGGACCTGCCTGGCCTCAGCCATCAGCATTACTAGAGGTAACAAAGTTATAAGAAAATCTCTGGAAATCTTGATCACCAATGTCCCAGATGGGCACTGAAATGCAAATAGATCAGAGCGGTTTGCCTGTGACACACCTGTCTTCAAACATCACTTGAGAATCCTGTGTAAATAGAAGTGGGCTTTCAGCAGACAGAGCCAAAAGAACAACCTCCTGTGTTGGTGGAGAAATGTGTGTGCCTGTGTGAGAAAAGGCATTCTCGTGGCTGTGACAGGACAGGTCACTGAAGGGAGGCGACGCAGCCTCAGGACAGGAAGGAGCACAGCCCGTCCTCCGTGCCAACTAATCTTTACAACAGATTGGAGAATTAGATGTTAATGCCATTGTGTTACAGGCAAAGAAACAGGCTCAGAGAAATGGTGTCACCTGCAGGTGTAGCATGCATCCACGGTGCTCTTAAGTGAACATCGTGGGTCTAACAGAGGTCCCCAAACTATGGCTCACGGGCCAAATTGCAGCCCCCTGAGGCCATTTATCCTGCCCCTGCCGCACTTCTGGAAGGGGCACCTCTTTCATTGGTGGTCAGTGTATGGAGTACTGTATGTGGCAGCCCTCCAACGGTCTGAGGGACAATGAACTGGCCCCTGTGTAAAAAGTTTGGGGACCCCTGGAGAAGAACAAGCTTTTAAAGCTGTGGGAACAAAGATGTTTTTGCTTCAGATTATGAAAATGAAAATGAGTCTGAGGAACCCGCACCAGAAATGATCAAGACAGGCATATGGGTACAGACAGACGCAAAGCCTCAGAGGTAACTTGGGAGTGCTGGGCACAGAGAGGGGCTTCCATCACAACAATGCACTGTGGGCTTCAGTCATCAGCACTTGGGGCTTTTGATGGCCCTCTCCCCTGTCCTAGCTCCTCTACCCCCTCTACCCACTCACACTGTCCCTTCCTTCTCCCTCCAGCCCTGACACAAAACCCAGCTCTCCTCCTTTTCAGCCACAGCACAGATGAGCTGTCATCTCTTGTTGCCATGATGCAGCTGACCACCAGACCTCACCACCACCCCTCCGACCCCAAGCAGCTTATCCAAGTATTTATTTATTTTCTTCTTTTCCAAGTGAGAAGAGGGGAGATAGAGAGGCAGACTCCCACATGTGCTCTGGCCAGGATCCACCTGGCGACCCCCATCTGGCACCGATGCTCTGCCTATCTGGAGCCATGTTCTCAACTGAGCTATTTTTAGCACCTGAGGCAAAGGCTCCAGAGAGCCATCCTCAGCACCCGGGGCCAATGCACTGGAACCAGTTGATCCACGGCTGTGGGAGGAGAAGAGAGAGAGAGAAGGGAAGAGGTATTGAGAAGCAGATAGTCACTTTTCCTGTGTGCCCTGACCAGAAATTGAACCCAGAACATCTACATGCTGGGCCAACACTCTACCACTGAGCCAACCGACCAGGGTCTTATCCAAGTATTTAAAAGAACTTGCTATTCTAGCTGGTAGATAAAACCTTTACCACATGATTTTGGACAAAACAAGAAGAAAGACAAGAGACATAAGAAGAAAGAAAGAAACAGAGCTAGACCATCTGGGGAAATGAAAAATGTATTTTAATAACACGGCAGAGCCTGACCAGGTGGTGGCACAGTGGATAGAGCATCGGACTGGGATGCGGAGGACCCAGGTTCGTAGACCCCGAGCTCGCCAGCTTGAGCGCAGGCCCATCTGGCTTGAGCGAAAAGCTCGTCAGCTTGGACCCAAGGTCGCTGGCTCCAGCAAGGGGTTGCTTGGTCTGCTGAAGGCCCATGGTCAAGGCACATGTGAGAAAGCAATCAATGAACAACTAAGGTGTTGCGACGGCAACGAAAAATTAATGATTGATGCTTCTCACCTCTCCATTCCTGTCTGTCTGTCCCTATCTATCCCTCTCTCTGACTCTCTCTCTGTCCCTGTAAAAAAAAAATAATAACATGGCAGAAATGTGTGAGGAAACAGTACAATTCTGCCTCAGAAGGAGCAGGATGGCACCGTAGTGTCACGAAAAGGAGTCTCTGGTAGGATGTCCTCTCCTTGCCACGTTGGAGTCCTTCTCCTCCCAGGACTTGGTTCATCCGTCACCTATGAAGCCAAGGGTTGCACTCCCAGAGCCTTCCCTGCTGTCCAGCACTGAGATCTCAGGAAACTATAAGCATGTGTCTTACCACCACCCCTGCCCCCATTAGAAATCCCACAGGAGAAAGTTTGCCAAAGGCATTATTGTTTTTTGGTTTGTAACCAAAAGGGAGATACTGTTGCATTTTCTTTCTTTGATTGGATGAGAGAGAGCTGGTTGTCATTTGGGGGTTGGTGTGTGACTTAAGAAAAGAATAAAGTCCACAGAGTAAAGAAAAAGTGACCTGAAAAGTCAAATAATCCCAGACTGCACAGGAATCCCCTGAGGATGCTGCCTAAATGCAGATTCCAATCCATTAAGCCTGGGATGAGGCCCAAAGTCGCTAACAGGCTTTCTTTCAGGTGATGCCTATGCTGCTGGTCCACGGACTGCTCTTTGAGTAACAAGGGGCTAGAGAAAATCAAATAATGTTTATTTTTTATTTTTAAAGAAAAACAGCAGATAAGTATAAATACACTTTAGAAAGATTCTCATAAAAAAAAACAACTGACATTTAGGCCCTGACTGTTTAGACCCTGGCTGGTTGGCTCAGTAGTAGAGCATCAACTAGGCATGTTCAATCTCCGATTAGGGCACACAGGAGAAGTAACCATCTGCTTCTCTTCCCCTCCTCCTCCCTCTTTCCATTCTCTCTCTCTCTCTCTCTCTCTCTCTCTCTCTCTCTCTCTCTCTTTCCCTTCCACAGCCATGGCTCAATAGGTTTGAACAAGTTGACCCCTGTGCTGAGGGGAGTTTCTGCCTCAGGTGCTAAAAATAGCTCAGTTGCTGAGCAATGGCCCAAGATGGGCAGAGCATCATCCTGGTTTTGGTAGGGGGCTTGATGGGTGGATCTTGGTCAGGGCATATACAGGAATCTGTCTCTCTGTCTCCCCTCCTCTCACATTAAAATAAATAAATAAATGTTTAGGGTTGTAGAGAAAAGTTCCAATGAAAGAGGGAGAGAATTAATATGTCTAAATTTTTCAATGAATGAATTCCTGATTATCTAGGTACATACACAGACCCTGGCTCTCAGATGACTCCCATCAAAGGCCTGCCGCCTGCACCCCCCACCACCACTCCAGTAAAAGTCCTGCCTGAAACAGGCAAAGCTATTGTTCACCTTGGACCCCAGACCTCAAGTCTTCCTTACTTCACCTTAATTAGACCTTCCTTCTTCAGTCCATTGGCCATTCCTTCCACATTGGCATGCCCTTATGCTCCACTTTGATTCCATCTCTCTGATCCTGCCTCTTTGCTCATCTTAAAGCAACTATCTGTGTGTTTCAACTTCTGGTCTCTCATCTCCAATCCACTGCCTGTGTCTGCCATGCATCTTCCCCAAAAGAAGCCTTTTCGTATGCATTGCCCCACGAAGAGTCTTGGGACTCAAACCCACAAGCTTTGGTAACCATCCCTTCTCTCACCATCTCCTCCCCCCACCTACCCACCAGTCTCCTCAACGGTCCCAGTGCCATCTGAAAAGCCATGTAACCCCCAAAGTTTAACTCCTTGATACAGACTGTTAAGCATTCTCTTGAACATTCTCAAAATAAAGGGCCTTAATGTTCCTCCCACATTTTCAAATGCCCTACAGAAACATTTTGAGAAATGAAAATCATACCTTAACAACACAGCAGAAACTTGCACATAAGAGCACAGTAAACGTGCCGTCCACCTGAATTATCCAGTTCACCCTTCCTGTGTTGCTCAACTCTTACTCTTTTAAATGCTTAACCACTGTTTCTTATGCCTAAACTAATTTCTTTAGGGGACTGCTCTTTTAGGAAGGCTTGTAGGTGCCATCTTGTGGAGAAAAATGCAAACAGGCACAGTAGGTGACAGGCTGCATGTCAAGGAGATGACAAGGACACATGTGTGGGTCTCCATCATTGCCTTCCAGTGGCCGGATTCACCCACAGTCCTCCAAGAGCATTCTTGTGTGACCTGCACCTATAGATGTGGGCTGTCCATGCCCAGGAGGCCAAGTGAAATGGGCCAGTGTGCAAGCAGCTTCCACCCTGGAGCAGTTCATCAACCCAATGCCTTGGTGCTGACACAGTGGCTTCCAGAACTTTGCCAGTGCAGATAACATCTCTCTGATCTTTTCCACAGGAAACATCCTAGTCCGGACCTTGCAGCCACCCAAACCCTAGCCCCTAACAGACCCATGCCACGTGGCACTAACCCCCCTGGGATGCAGCAGGGTTATGATGCAATCTGACCAGATATTTGAAACAGAATGCCATACAGCCTTACCCTTTAAAAGTAAACTGAAAGTCCACAGGTTCCTACTCTTCTATACAAAAACGCGGGTACCTGACTTTCCTAATAGAGCAGTTGTCACAGCTGTCATTCATTCCCCCAATTCCGGTCCATCCAAGAGGAGGGTTGGGAGTTTGGGATACCCCACTGTCTGGGGAATGACAGTCGGGGCAGGGGGTGTTCTCTGCTGGCAGGAGCGTGTTTCATCTCAGGGTTCCCTTCTCAATTTTATCCTGCCAGAGCACCGGCATTTTCTTCCTGATGAGTCACTTGGGAAGGTGCTATTCCCTAATTCTGTCAAACAAGGTCCTGAAAAGTGACCACCATGAGCTCTGATCAAAACAGGATCACTGTTTCACAATTGCTGTCATTGAGGAAGCCAAAATACCTTTTATCCCATGGGCCATTTCAGATGAAGGATGTGGTCAGCTGATTTCCCATTGATTGCTGTTCCCAAGTTTAGTCTTGTCTGCCCAGAGCAGATTTTTGGACTTTAATGGTGGGAGCCTTCACGTCCAGGCCTGGTCTCCTTTTTGTTTTATTTTTTTATTTTTCTTTTCTCAGAAAGAGGTGAGCAGCAGAAGAGACCTTAGAGATGACCCAGTCCAAGGAGCAAATTGGTCCCATCACTTTGATCTCTTGACTTCTCAACCAGCTGCTCTTTCATTCAAAACCACTTTTTACACACTTTCTGTCCACCAGACACTGCTCTCTCTGCCATACTCTATCCTGTCCATGCTGGTTCAACCAGAAGGCAAGGTCAGAGAGCTCTAGAAGGTTCCTGGTTCATTTGATGGCCATGAGGAAGGTGTTTTAAAAGTGGATAATTAAATTCCCTAACATCTGCAGGGTACTGTGTCCACATTTTTGTAAGATTGCCATGGTTTCAAAGTTCCTGGGGATTCTGTTGTTTGCCCCAGGTGTCTATGAATAAACTAGATCAGGCTAATTTTGTTCCCACAGAGAAATGTCTGGACAAATACAGTGTGTCCATAAAGTCATGGTGCACTTTTGACCGGTCACACGGTCAGAAGTACATCATGACTTTACAGACACACTGTATTTACTTGTCATTCTAAGGGGGATTCTACAATTCCTACAACACACAAGACAGGTCCCCTACCACCAAGGACTATCCCTCTAGCCCAAAATGTTACCAGGGACAAGGTTGGGACACCAAGGCCATAAGGAAGAGAGTCTCTGGGCTCCCCAACCTGCCAGCTACTCTTCAACTAGAGCAGCTCTGGTTTCTCATGTTATGTATTGGAGTTCTGTCTTTCTGTGAGAGCTTTTGTCTGAAAAGTGTGGGATTTTTTATTCTGCTTAAAAAAAAAACAACAAAGACCACTGTTGAGACACACTGGGACAAATCAGGGGGGTATCGGTGATTCAGGGTGAGAGCAAGCAGGGGCAAATTTGGAAACATTGGCCTGAGCCTCGGTCTGGCTGCTCAGGGCCCTGCACACTCCCTCCCAACATTGCCTCCCAACATTGCCATGCCCCATTCGACGGTGGGATTGTGTCTGCCTGAGTGTTTCAACCAGGGTTGGCATTTCATTACTGTAAAGGGATACATCATAAATACTTCAGGCTCTGGGGGCCATGCTGTCTCTGCCACAACAGTGTGACCCTGTGTCCTAATACAAAAGTGGCCCTAAACAGGAAGTAGATAGATCATCAGGTGTGTGTCTGTTCCAGTAAGTCTTTATTTACAAAAACAGACTGTGGGCCAGATTTGGCCTAGGGGTTGAATGCAGCTTGCCGACCCCTGGCTTAGACCCTACATCAGAATCCGGTCTGTTTTCACCTTCAGCCTCATCCAACCCCCACTGCGCTGGCACATAGTAGGCTGCCTCAGGGAACACTGAAGGTCAATGTGCCAGCCCAGTGATAGAAGATTTTAATGGAATAACATGAAAAAAAAAAAAACTGGATAGTTTTCTCCAGAGTGTTTCTATATATTATTTAACTGTTTCCCTACCTAGGAAATTTAAAATGTTTCCAATTTCTTTGTTAATAATAATACTGTGAGGAGCTCCTGCCTGCAGAAATTTGTTGGCCTCATTTCTTATAATTTTCTTAGATAAATTTCTGGAGGAAGAATTGCTGGGACGAATAGTATATATTGCTAAACTGCTTTTCGGGAAGGTGGTATTGATCTACCATTCTCAACAGTAATAACTGGGAGATATTTATCATATACAAAGGATTTCTTTCAACAGAATTTCATGAATAAAAGTTTTGGCATCCATGGCCTGACCTGTGGTGGCGCAGTGGATAAAGCATCGACCTGGGAACACAGAGGTCGCCAGTTCAAAACCCTGCACTGGTCTGGTCAAGGCACATATGGGAGTTGATGCTTCTAGCTCCTCCCCCCTTTCTCTCTCTCTCTCTCTGTCTCCTCTCTAAAATGAATAAATTTAAAAAAAAAATAAAAGTTTTGGCATCCATACATACATCCACAAATTAGCTCACTGTAAATTTGCTGCTGGCTACTAATGGTTTCAATAATAACACCACCACACACATATACAAGCACCGCTGTGACAACATGGTGATGGAGGTGTGTTGGTTTACCTATCCGTGTCTTCTGGCTGGCCTGCTGAGGCTGTGTCTACTGCGCACACGCATAGACATCTGCTTACAGTTAGAGAATTGGGAGCCCCACTCTCTGTGTCCTGGTACTAGCTCGCCCACCCTGGTGCACAGAGAGCCCTCCATGTGGGTGTCGCCAGCAATATGTCATCTAGACTCTTCATTTCCCCCAGGGAGTTTCTATTAAGGTTAATTTTGGCACACATTCAGGGCGGTTCTTGAGCAATGTCTCCTGTGGTGGCTGGCAACGTGCAAAATTTTCCTCCAACCTGTTGCAGAAGTCTCCAGAAGAATGCTGAGGATATCTGATAGTTGTTCAGTTGCCTTTGCAACAGCAAGACATACCTCTTTCAAACTGTGGTTTGAGGTGAACAAAATAAGTAAATCAACACAGGTAGAAGGGAAGCTGGTGCTCATCTGCCTTTCTCACCAGGTGCTGCCAGAGCAAGCAGAGTGAAGGGCTGTGTGTGGTGTTCAACCCTTGGAGAGAACCTTGGTATTTGCTTAGCTCTTCAGACTTTTCTACACATCTCCAAATGAAGAAGGAATTATTTCTATAACACAGAAAGTTATAAAAGTTATGGTCCTGCCTGGCCAGGCGGTGATGCAGTAGATAGAGCATCGAACTGGGATGCTGAGGACCCAGGTTCAAAACCCCGAGGCCACAGGCGTAAGCAAGGGATCACTGGCCACTGGCTTGGCTGGAGTCCCCTGATCAAGGCACGTTGGAGAAAGCAATCAATGAACAACTAAAGTGCCATAACTACAAGTTGATGTTTCTCATCTCTCTCCCTCCCTGTCTGTCTGATCCTGTCTGTCTTTCTCTCTCTGGCAAAATAAAAACAAAACAAATATATATATATCATGTGGTTGCATGATGTTGGGATTTACTTAAAAGTAGACAGAGTCCAGATTAAACTGATACATGAAGACCATGGTCAAATAAAAAGAGTGTTTTCTGAGAAGCCCCCTATTAAGAGCATTCTCCCTGTGGGAGAGGCATATATAGGGTCGGTACCCAACATGCTGGGACAGGAGAGTGCCAGGGTCACTCCTGGGCCAAGCTCTCCTGGAGCCTGTGGTAACAGTGCTTGAAATTCTTCCTTGGCACTTAGGTCACCACTGCCATAGCTCTTTCAACAAAGCTGGAACCCTCAGTTTGGCCTCTGAGCCTTTGGAGGGCAGATTTTTGCATAATGGTTAAAAGCGTGGGATTCTATTCAAATTCCAGCACGAGCTCTTATTATTAGTAGCAGGGTCTTGGGCCTGTTACATAACTTCTTTCCTAAGTCCTACTATCCTACAGTGTTTAGAAATATCACATATTGCTTTTAAGATTAATGAGAAGAATGTATGTTCAGAGGACATGTGACTGTGGTGAGGCTGAGAAGGGGCTGGACTCCTTTGCCAGTGCATTGGTCACGAAGGGCCTGTCTATTTTGCTTCCTGAGTGTCTCTCAAATCCTCTCTACTCCATCAGCAGTTCCCTGGTTCAGGCTGGATGTTGCAACACCCTCTAGAGCAGAGGTGCTCAATACATCGATCGCGATCTACTGGTCGATCGCGAAGGAAGTGTGGGTGGATCACATGACATTAAAAAGACATTTGTCTATTGATTGGCATACAGGGTAGCCAATCTGACGTCTGAACTTCTGACACCCTATGCATGCGCGTTAAACCGCGCTAACTTGTTCAGTTACATTGCTGCGTAGTTAGCCTTCAATTTATTTAAACTAAATATAACAAAGGGTATAAAAATGAGTGCCATAGCTGGTCCAAGTAAGAAGCCTAAAACCTACCACTTTCATACAGAATGGGAGGGGATTCTTTTCACTTTGTCATATTCTAAGTGCGTTTGCCTCATCTGTCTGTGTGCCATTGCTATTCCAAAGAAGGGAAATGTGGAGCGGCTTTTTCGGACTGTTCATAAAAACTATGACATTGATGTTCCTCCGAAAAGAGAGCTGAGAAGGAGAAAGGTGAAAGAAGAATACACAATATTAAATAGTAATAATAGTAACTTAAATAATGATAATATAGAAGAAATAAATTTATGTTTTGCATTTTTATTGTAGGTAGATCATTTTGACTTGGTCATCTTATAAGTAGCTCGCAAGCTGAAAAAGTGTGGGCACCCCTGCTCTAGACTTTAAGTACCCCATTGTTAATTAACAACCTTCTAACACAGAGTTGACCCTGGCCCAGCTTAACACAGAGAATGCAAAGATTCCTCCTGCCTAATAAATACACATACATGTCTCATTCCCCCCAATTAGACTCAAGTTCCCAGAGGCAGAACCTGAGTCTGATTCAGCCTGGGATTTCCTAGCCCACCTGCCTGGTATAGTCACTCAACAACACCAATGATGAAAATGTAGGTTTGCATGTCCCAGAGCTGATCCTTCTTGTCACTCAGATCCGGGCCCACAGGTCACGTCGTTAGCCATCTTATACCTGGACACCCAATCTAAATGTTTCCTTGTTGTATCATCTGATCCTCACAAGAGCCCCATGCTGGAGAAGGGACAGTAGTCAGGTACGCAGCTGCCTAAAAATAAAGACCTAGAATGCATGTCATCTGCCCAATGCTTGTTGTGGGTTTGTCCCTCTTGCTTTGTGATGTATGTGTGGGGTGTATGACAGCTCCACAGCACCCTGGTCTCTTAGAGACCCTGGGAACACCTAGAATATTGGAAGTGTGCTCTGTCAGATCTGGTCACCTCTAAGGAAGGTTCCCACACCCCTTATTCTGATTTCTCTCCTGAGGAGTGAACCCTGTGCTTTCAAAGTCCAGAGCCCGTCCCTGATGAGATAGTATGTCACCCCTTTAGTTATTGGGTGGCCATGCACTCCACTGTATGGCCTATTGGACCTCCAGGTTGTTGGACGTCTGCTGGGCAGAAACACCACCCTCCCTCTCCTTGGGATGAGTGGCTGTACTGTGCAAGAAGTCTGGTGGGAGGGTGGGCATCCATCACTGTGAGGAGCATTTTAATGGAATTTCTGATTCACAAGATAAAATGACATTTTTGTGTGCATCTATGGCTATATGAAGCAAATAGTGCCTGTGTCATTTCCTTGTGGTCATCTTATTCTAACGGGGCTGGGGCCTGAGGATGGATGCAACAACGCCCATCCCATCCTTGACTCTTATTCACTCTAGGAATATCCCTACCTTCCGTTCACAAGAGACACTCACTAGGCTGCCTATTCTGCCCACTCGAGGGCACACCTGCACTATAGCCCAAGTTATTATCTGAAGGATGAATCTGAGCACAACTTTCCTCTCTACACATATCCAGTAACTGCAGGTCCCACTGGGCAAAATTCTGATGCTTTACCCTGCCAAACAAGATTTATGACAAATTTCAGCCAAATGCTGCAGCCTTGTGTCATCCTTCCCAGAGACCGGACACTTGAGCACGTTGGTATGTGAACATGCTTTCCTCCTTCTTACTTCCTAAGTGGTCATTCTTACCTTGTCCTTCATGCACATTGTTCCCTTTACCTGGGGAACCCCATGAGATTAAGCTCAGTCTGGGGCATCAAGTCCAGAGGGGAGCAGGGATGGCCTCAGGTGGGGATGGTGGGAAGGAGGAATGGTGCTAGACAGGGAAGGAGGGAGTGCTGACCACTTCCCCATCAGCAACCATCAGAAGCAGCTTCTTGGTTCAGTTTAGGCTCTTGCTTTGGCAACATGGGATCTCCTTTCTAAAATCTCTGTTGGTTGTGGCATCTTTTTCTTTCAAAGCAAAGGAGAAGCAAGGAGTTAGGAAGGCGGAGATAGCTTGCCCCGCTAGGATATGCATGGGGCAGGACAAGCAATATTTGAGAATATGTGGCATTTTGGGAAGCTAATTGGATGTGGATGAACATATTGAGTTAATGTTCTATTACTGTCAGAAATAATGCTTTGCAGAGAAGCTCTTTGTTGAAGAGAAAACAGTTGTTACTGATGGACTCATGTGCCCTCAAGAATATGGAAGTAATAATGCAGACCTGTAGTACCTGCAGAAAGTTGTCAATCAGACATGCAGTTGGAGGGGAAAGAATGAGGACCTTCCAACTTGAACCTCTACTTGCACAACTTGATCCATAGGATCCATGTACACAGGCCCAGGGTTGTATAACAGAGTCAGAAGTGGACATTGCATGGTTTGCTGCCCCCTGACATGAGATCGGGTAGTTAGAATTCGAGAGCCAGCACAAGCCTATGTTCAGCAAATGTGTGGTCTTGACTTTCAGAACTCCATCCTGACTTCTAGTACAATTCCCTACACCCAACCTCTGTGAAATAATTCTGTCATCTGGCATTTCATTGTCTAGACTACAATCCACCCACTCCGTCAGCAAGAGGAAATGTGACTGAATTCTTGGCTCAGACCACGTGTCCCTATCTTGGGTCCAGGGGCATGATCAGGAGCTCTGTGGCCTCAGCCCCAGCAGTGGGAGAGAAGTCCATGAAGGTCATTCTATTCCAGTCCAAAGTTCAACACTTTATGCAAAATAAAATTTCCCCAGCAGAAACATGAGTAGATGGAGAGGAAATAAAGCAAAATGATCTGGGAATGAGAAATGGGGTATTCTCTCAGGGAGGAAACACCAGGAGGGCAGAGCTCCTTAAACACTGCTGAGACTGCCTGTGCTGTCTTTGTACACACCTATATAGATGTGCGACATCTAGTCTGCCCATGTTCCTGGCCCAGCTTCCCTCCCCTTCTGTCCAGGGAAGTGCTCTGGGCTGGCCACACATAAGTCCTGCCACTGCGCTCCCTGGTTCCACAAGGACCTGTGGGGGTACCCAGGTCTCAACCAACTTGATTTCAGTTGCTAAGAAACTGGGCCTGCCGACACAACTTTTGTGGGGAACAGAAGACTTGGAGACAGACCCCAGGTTGAGGTGTGGCACCCAGAGAACTTCTTTGTATAAAAATCCCAGCACAGTCCAACCTCTGCCCTTTCAGAGTCCTCTCTAGGAGGTTGGATTTGCAGAACAGCTTCATTGTGCAACTGGCGTGATAAGTGTTCATATCCTCACACTCTCCCTGCCCTTTTTCCCCACGTTATTTTCCCTGGTTGTTTACCACCACCAAATGCACTGTTCTGTTGACTTGTCTTGTTTGCTGCCTGTCCCCACCCAGCCACTGGATGTGTGCTTCACACACACCTAGAAGAAAAGGTCCTTGCCCAGAGTAGGTGCTCCCAGTGGTAGGATCCAGCTGGTTCACACCAGTTCAGCACAACCGATACCTAACTTTTTGTTGAGTTTGGCAAACGGTTAAATGGCACTTGTAATCAGGGCTCTCTCAAGGCGGGCGCCTGGGCAGCCGCCACATGTGGAAATCACAAAGTTACATTTATTACTCTTTGTTAACGTTCATCTGCGCAACAGCATATTCTAAGTGCCCGTAGTAATATTCATTCCGTCCACAGGTGAAAAAATTTTGACGGAACTATGCTTGTACCATTTATTTATTTCATAAAACTTATTGTACCTTTGATGAAATACAACATTTTAATTCTCTCATGCTTGTTACTTCAGTAAACAAACGTATAACGTAAAGAAAAAAAGTAGCAAACAACCAAGGTGGGACAACTTGTATTGCTTTTTGTCAGATATTATTTAATATTTTAAAACTCTTTCTTCTAACAATCTAGTTTTGTGTACCACTTTTATTGTTCTTATTTAAGTATTAAATGCATGAAATAGCCTGACCAGGTGGTGGCACAGTGGATAGAGTGTTGGACTGGGATGCGGAAAACCCAGGTTTGAGACCCCGAACTCGCCAGCTTGAGCGCGGACCCATCTGGCTTGAGCAAAAGCTCGGCAGCTTGGATCCAAGGTCGCTGGCTCCAGCAAGGGGTTGCTCAATCTGCTGAAGGCCTGCAGTCAAGGCACATGTGAGAAAGCAATCAATGAACAACTAAGGTGTCATAATGGCAATGAAAAACTAATGATTGATGCTTCTCACCTCTCTCCGTTCCTGTCTGTCTGTCCCAGTCTATCCTCTGAATCTCTCTGTCCCTATAAAAACATAAATAAAGAAATGCATGAAATAGTAAACTACCTTTTGGTATATCCTTTTTTGTACTTAAAACGATCATTAGGGCAGAGAACCGGTTGTTAAACTATTTGAACCCAGCACTGGGTGCTCCATGAGTATTGCTGAGTGAAAAGAGGCATGAACCTGCTAACCCGCAGAAACCAAATAGGGTGGGAGGGGTCAGTTCGAGTCCCCTGACCTTCAGCCTTTCCTCTCCCTCTCCCCCGATGGTCCTAACGGATGTTACACAAGTCTTCTATTTTCCACCTCTTTGCAGAACATTGGCTGTGATGACTACCTAGGCTCTGACAAGGTAGTGGACAAATGCGGGGTGTGCGGCGGTGACAACACGGGCTGTCAGGTTGTGTCGGGAGTGTTTAAGCACAGCCTCACCAGCCTGGGCTACCACCGCGTCGTCGAGATCCCCCAAGGAGCGACAAAGATCAACATCACTGAGATGCACAAGAGCAACAACTACCTGGGTAAGCTTGGTCTTTCTCCAGAGCAAGCTGCCTGTCACCCCAGGCGGTATATTCCCTGCAGGTTCGCAAGATGATACTGGATACACTAGTGTCCAGAGGTCCTCAGACACATAGAAGATGTCACTGGGAATGTCAAAGCACCACTTTCCCCTTGAAATGAGCAGCTTGGGTGGAGAAAGTTTATAAAAGTCCTAATTGCAAGTATATGTTTAATAATTATGTAAGTAAGCCATTCTTTTCTCTTTCCAAGAGAAACTGATTATGAATTCGATAATGGGCCAAACTGTCTCTGAGACAGTGGAGGCTAGTTGAAAAGCCCGGAGGTCTGCCGCCGGTCTGTTCTGTTGCAGAGTTTGAGGTGGCCAGAGCATTTGTGGTCCTGTCTGCTCTGCAACTTCACTCCCTGGGGGTCTAAAGGAAAGCCATTTTCCCTTCTTTCTACCTCATCTGCCTGGGGCAGCAGTGTGTGTGTGTGTGTTCTGAACAGCTGCAGAGTTGCTCAGCAATCATTTGGAGCAATATCATCAATAACAAGAGCCCATTTTAGCCCATTTCCCTGAAAAAGGAAATCTTTGTTGAGTTTCTGGCTGATTGCATTTTAATGCAAAACTATTGAGGTCTTACAAATTAAATCTAATCCAAGTGAGCATGTATAAATCTATTAACAAAATAACAATGAGAAAAACAATTTCTCCAAGTAGTCTGTGTGTTTTCTCCTTCCTTTTGTCCTATTTTGGAGCTCGCATCTCCATAAACATGCTGTCTTCTAGATGAGATATGTGCTTCAGAGGGTTGTTTGACTGTGTTCATACATACCAGCAAACAATACCGCTTTTGATAAGCTTTGTGTCATTTAAGTAAGTTTCCCCTGGCTTTAATTAGTCGTATTCAGTGAAAAGGATTTTTAAAGTTGTGCCCTCTGAACATAAAATCGATACCCCAGGTGACTATCCACTGGACATGTGAACGGAAACTGCTCAGCGTCTCCATCTAGCGTGTGGAAAGAGAACCCTGACCTTAGTTGTATTCGCAAGCAGCAACAGAATACCTGTAACAGATATTCAGGACCCAGCAGAGCCCTTGGTGTTTATTAGCAATTGACAAATATTCATTCCTTTTCTTTTTGTCTCAGAGAGCTTGTCAGTTGTCAAAGCTTTATGGAATCGAAAGTCTATCTCCCCCTAAAAAAAAGGAGGAAGAAACAGAGAAGGGAAGAACCCAGAGTCCGTGGGAGGGTGATTCAGAAAGTTAACCTTCCTCTGCCCAGCAACCAGTGCGGTGCATGAGAAGTTCAGAGTTGGTGGCAATAATACATGATGCCAAGTGGACAAAGAAGGAAGAGGGAGAACAGAAGAGGAGGCTGTAGTGAGGGATGCTCCAGAGGACACTAACAGGAAATTCTGGCTGTAGAACTTAAGCATCACTTGGGATGTAGCATTACCTGGGTTGCTTTCTTTTCAAATTCTTTTTATTGAGATATAAAAATTAACATTCCATAACATTCACATTTTTCAAGTTCACAGTAGTTAGGATGGTCTTTTTCTCATCACAAGTGTTCTCTTTATCTATCCAACTTTTCCTGCTAGATCTTCTGTTCTGTGAGGCACATGTGGGAGTCTGTCTTGCTATCTCCCCTCCTCTCAATTGGAAAACAAGAAAAAAAACTACACAGCTTTAATGAATTTGTACAAAGTGAGCACACTCATGTAACGAGCACTCCAATCAAGACATAGAACCCCATTGACATTCCAGGAGCCCCGCCCAGTACCCCCCCAGTCATTAACCCCCCACACTCCTGAGAAGAACTAAAACATTTTTGTCTTAAACTTTCCACCTTGATTTTCATTTTTAAAGAAATAAGAGTATTTCTGGCTTTGACCATAAATTCATTTTGCTTGTTTTTCTTTTTCCAAAAACCTTATATAAATTGAATAAGAGCAGCCTCTTCTCTTTTGTACCTGGCTTATTTTGAGGAGGCCCTGAACATTTTTACATTTAATTTAGAGTATGTATAAAATGAGAGAATATGGATTTTCCCTACTATTTAGCTGATTCCCCAACCCACTTTGTTGAATAATTCATTTATCTAACATTAGAAAGCTGAGGAGGGACCCCATCCTTATCTCTGTCCTTGGTCTGTTTCGTGGCTGTTTATTCTTCTCCATTTATCTGTCACTGTTTTCAGCACTATATTTTGACTGTTGCAGCTTTGCAAGGTATGTTAATATTTGTTGAGTAAGTCTCCTGTTTTGCTTCTTTTAAATAACATTTTAGATAATCTAGCATGTATATATTCCCAGTGAATTTTGGAACACATTCAAGAACATGTTTTCATGTGATAAATGGTGTTAAATCCACTCAGTAAATGAGCATTGAGCATTTGCCATGCGCCAGGCTCTGTTTTAAGTGCTGGGAAAACTGCAAGAAGGAGGCACACCCCAACCTTATACACTTATATTCTAGTGGAGAATATTGGAGGCAAGGAAACAAAAAGATCATTTGAATGTGATGCATGCTATAAAGAAAAGAAGGCTCTGACCTGTTGGCTTAGTGGTAGAGCATTGGCCCAGCATGTGGATGTCCCAGGTTCAGTTCTTAATCAGGAAACACAGGAGAAGCACTCATCTGCTTCTCTACCCCTCCCCCTTTCACTTCTCTCTCTCTCTCTCTCTCTCTCTTTCTTCACCTCCCACAGCCAGGGCTCAATTGGAGTGAGTTGGCCCTGGGCACTGACGATGGCTCCACAGCCTCCACCGGAGTTGCTGAGCAACAGAGCAACACCCCAGATGGGCAGAGAATCGCCCCCTAGTGGGCTTGCTGGGTGGATCCCAGTTGGGGCGCATGTGGGAGTCTATCTCTGCCTCCCCTCCTCTCACTGAATAAAAAGAAAAGAAAAGAAGAGAAAAGAAAAGAAAACCAAGGGAAAGAAAGAGCAGGGTGCTATTCTAGTTACATGATTAGAGAAGGTCTCTCAAAGGAGGTGACAGTTGAATTGGAGCCTGCATCATGCCACAGGTGTATTAATACCTGGAAATCAACTTAGGAGTAATGGACATGCTTGTTACATCCAGCTTGGGAACACAGCATGTATTTCCACTTATTTAGATAGTTTATATCTGCCAGTAACATTTTGATGTTTCCCATATACAGTAGATTCTCTGCATTTCCTGTAAAGGTTGGTCTTAGATATTTAATTGTATTGGTTGGAAATGGTGATGATGGTGATGATAATGATGGAGAATGAAACCCACTTCTAGCTAATCTTCACAATTGTTATTAGTACATAGAACACCAGTTTTAGATTTCTTATATTCAGCTGATCACTCTGTTGGAATGTTAATTCTGAGCGTTCTCAACTGATTCTCATGATTATCTACTATCATATAGAACTAATGATAACATTGACATTTTCTTTCCAATAGTTATACCTCTGATTTCTCTTTCGTGCTAAATTATCAAAATTTTGCCAAAACTTCTAGAACAGTGGTTCTTAACCTTTTTTGAGGTACCAAACCCACCAGTTTCATATGCGCATTCACCGAACCCTTCTTTAGTGATAAATAAAATATTATTTTTTTTCCAAATTCAAGACATAGGTATATGTTTTTTTACTGGTGCACAAAATGAGCCATGCATGAACATCACCTTGCTCAAAGAACAAAACCAACAAAGTGCATAAACTCAAAACAAATTACGGTATTACTTTATTCTGGCCTCCGTGGCAGAGGCTTCTCCGAACCCCTGAGACCGACTCATCGAACCCCTAGGGTTCGATAGAACCCAGGTTAAGAACCACTGTTCTAGAGCATAGTTAGTAACTGATAGCAGATGTCTATACTCTTAACTCTGACTTTAATTTTCAACCTTAATGTTCACTATCAAGAAAGATAGGTGTATACTCAATGCATATTTTAAATAACTATATGATTATGTGCTCATTGTAACACTGAGACAGTGTGTTTCTTATTCTGTAAATGTTTTTAGCAGAATGACTTTTAAATGTCATTTTGGCGTCTATTTAAATTATTTTTTCCTAAAAATTTTCTACATTAAATCATCCTTGCATTCCTGGAATACAACCTGCTTCATCCTGCACAGTGATTTTTTTTGAGAGAGAGAGGGTGTGCAAAGAGTGGGGAGTAAGGGAGAGAGATGAGAAGCATCAACTCATAGTTGCAGCACCTTAGTTGTTCATGGATTGCTTCTCATACATGCATTGACTGGGGCTTGGGGTGGGGCTCAAGCCTAGCCAATGACTTCTTGCTCAAGCCAGAGACCATGGGATCATTTAAAAGATCCCATTCTCAAGCCAGCAACCCCACGCTCAAGCTGGTGAGCCTGAAGTCAAGCCAGTGACCTCAGATTTTCAAACCTGGGACCTCAGCGTCCCAGGTCAGCACTCTATCCACTCTCTGCTCAGTGAGATTTCTTTATTTTTAATGTTCTGTTGAATTCAGTTTGCCAGTAACTTACTTAAATTTTTAAAAATCTATAATTCATAAGTGAGACAGGCCAATTGCTTTTGTTTCGTGCTACCTCTCTGAAGCTTAGATTAGATTAGCATTCCAATTTTTATATGCCCTGGAGAGGGTTATACCATCACCTGTTTCTTCAGATATTAGCGGCAACTCACCAATAAAAAAACATCTGGCCCTAGGATCTTTGAGGAAGAAATTATTTTTTGTAACTTTAAAATTTCTTTTAAGGCTTCTACTCTATCATGGTTTCTTATTCATCTTAAGTCAATCTGGTAATTCTTTTACTGTGTCTTTTTACATGAAGAGATTCAGATGTGCCCCAACTGAAACTCACTCAACAAGCCCCCTACTGGGTGATGCTCTACCCGTCTGGGGCCAGTGCTTTGTTGCTTGGCAACCAAGCTATTTTAGCACCTGAGGTGATGCCATGAAGCCATCCTCAGCTCCCGGAACCACCTTAGCTTCAACCATTTGAGCCAAGGCTGTGTGAGGGAAAGAGAGAGAGAAAGATAGAGGTGGGGAGGGATGAACAAGCAGATGGTCACTTCTCCTGTGTGCCCTGACCAGGAATCAAACCCAGAATCTCCACACACCAGGCTAATGCTCTACCACTGAGCCAATCGGCCAGGGCCACACTTATAATTTAAAAGTACTTTGATGTATTATCTTTTTAATTATAATATTATTTATTTGAACTATTGCTTTTTTCTTTACTTAAAGTTGCTTATTAAAAAAATTTTTTGAAGAACCAGATCTCAGTTTCTAATGCAAATGTTATTTTTTGACTTTATAAACTTTTAAAATTCACACCTTGATTTCCATTCTTTTAAAAAATAAGAGTATTTATGGCTTTGACTACTACATCTCATAAACTTAATGTGTGTTTTTTATTTTTGTTATTTCCTTGGTCAGTGGTGCTCAAACATTTTGGTCTCGGGACCCCGTTACGAGCTTAAAAATGATCAAAGACTACAAAGAACCTTTGTTTATATGAGTTGTACTTACTATTTATTCAATATTCAAAATATTGAATACCATAAATATTCAAAAATATTATTTTTTAGAGTATTCAAATTTTATGCTAAAATTTGAAAATTAATAATTTTTTAAACTAACAGTAATAAACTCATTATATAAAAACAGTTTCTGAAAACTGTTTCCCAGCCCCTGGCTGTTGGTTCAGTGGATAGAGCGTTTGCTCAGCACATGGATGTCTAAGGTTTGATTCCTAGTTAGGGCACACAGGAAAAATGACTATCTGCTTTTCTCCCCCTCTATCCTCCTTTTCTCCCTCTTCCCCTCTTGCAGTCAGTGGCTTGATTGGTTCAAGCATTAGCCCCAGGCACTGAGGATAACTTGGTTGGTACAAACGCATCAGCCTCAGGTGCTAAAAATAGCTCTCAGAACTCTAGCATTGATCCCAGTCGGGGTGCATGTGGGAGTCTACCTAACTTACCACCCCTCCTCTCACTAAGAAAAAAAAGAGAGTGAGAGAGAGAGAGACAGAGACAGAGAAGAAAGGGAGGGAGGAAAGAAAAGAAGAGAAAAGAGTTTCCCTAAGCCAGAAAGTTTGAAGAGTGGCATTGTTTTACAATTTTGCAAGCATATTTTAGCACCTGGCTTAATAGAAGATGCCAGGTTCTCATACCTGCTTGTGCATGCAGTCTGCTGAGATACGTTGTTCTGGATGCCATGTATGAGAAAATCTGGCCTCACATAGCTACATAGTTGGAAAATGAAAGATTGCTTTAATCATCTTTAAAGATTGTGAATCTTTTTCTTTGGCAGTGCACCAAACTAGAAAAGTTGTCGCTTCAAGATTGGTCACAATGTGGAATCTGACACCACGTCGATAGACTTGTCATGTTCTTAGGTTCATGAGCAAGTGAGACAAAAAAAGCAGATAACGTCTTAGTGTTGTTAGGAAAATAGACCTGGTATCACAGACCCAGTGAAAGGCTCTCAAGGACTATACTTTGAGAAGTGCTATTATACAAAATGGAGTATGTGTCATTTTTTTAAACTTTTTAATTTTTAAATACTGTTAGATTTACAGAAGAATTGAGGAGATAATAGAGGTTTCCATACCCTTCACCCAGCCTCCCCTAACATTAACTATTTTAAAAGTGTGGCAAAATATATATAACATAAAATTTATGGTTTTAACCATTTTGAGTGAATGATTCAGTGGTACTAAGTACATTCACAATGTTGTGTAATCAGCCATTCATCTCCAGAACTTTCTCAGCTTCCAAAATGGAAACCCTCTATTCATTATGTATAATTCTGATTTATTCTTTAAACAAAATTATTAAAGACATTTGTTAATAGTATTCACGTGTTTAAGTATTCACACTTGTGCTGTAATTTCCAATCCTATTGCTTGAGAGACAGTGATCGGTGCAATTTCAGGAGTTGGGTGAACAAGAAGAGCAGGGAAATTTTTTTCTCCCTCTTTCACTGATGGAGTCGGAGCTGTCAGGTTTGTACCAGACACAAAAAGTGACAGCTGTCTGTCCCTCCCCATAGGAGTGTCTTTGTCCAGAGATGGCTAGAGTAGTCTTCCTCTGTCCCTTCCTCAGTCGCTGTCTTTCTTTGTAAATCGTAAAACAGAGCACACAGGGGATGGAGTGACAATGTGGCCTTTTACCCACAAACACCATGATGTTAAACTCAGGTTGTGAGGGTGGAGCAAGGAAGAATACCTGAAGCCATGCTTGCTCGAAAGTGATGGAGGAGGTGGTGGGGGTAGGGGTGTGAATGCCACTGATTCAGTCTTGGGGGAGGGATGAGGGCAGTGGCAGTTGGGTCAGAGGAAGATTTCCAGCTCTACTATGCTAGACTTTTTCTATAAAAAGCCAGAAAGTCATATTTTAAGCTTTGTAGACCATCTGGTCACCACACTACTCAACCCTGCAGTTAGTTGTAGTGGGAATGCAGCAACTGGTTTCCAATAAAACCATGTTTACAGAAATACATGGCAGGCCAGCTTTGGCCCACAGGCCATCATAGGCGACCTGTACCATTGAAGGCCTGTTAGATCGGGAAAATGCCCAAGAGTCTGAACACCTCACTCTTCACCGACTGGTGATCTTGATGGAGAACTCTGCCAGCATGCAAAGGAACAGCAGCCAAAGAAGGGACAGTCACTTGCCCTGCCTGGCAACAGACACCAGAGCTGGGCTCACCACACGTCCACACATGTAGTTGAGGAGAGTGTCACAATACACTCTGGGCACAAAGGCTAGCAACCACTCAGGAGCAAAAATCGAGCTGCCAGCTCCTTATGAGGCATTCGCTTTAATTCCTCGTTCCTTAAAACTGTTTAGTTCCCTCCTCACTGTGGTTATGTTCTGCTGTTTTAAATAAGAATTTATATGTTACAGAAATAATTATGCTAATCCACTCTAATTTTTCAAAGCTGCAGGGTTTCGGCTGTTTGAACTAGGAGCACATGACCCTGGTACCACAATGTCCTCCTGGTAACACTTTCTACACTGCTCACAAAAATTAGGGATATTTCAAAATGAATATGAAGCGATAAAAAAAAGAAGCATTTGGTATTTTTTTATTAAACAAGAACATCAGAAGAGCAAACAACAGTCAAAGAAAGTTGTTTGATTATGCAAAATCAACTTTTATTTTATTGCTGAAAATGCACTATACAAAAGGGTAAAGTACAGTACTGAAGTATAAATTTTGAAATATCCCCTAATTTTTGTGAGCAGTTTATTTTTAGAAAACGGCTGTCAGAGGGAAATCCCCACCACTTACTTACACAACTGAGCTCGTGAACGAACATTGCAGGAACCCCTCTGTACCCACCATCTGTCCTCCAAAAATATCCGAATGTTTATATGCAGATTATGCCTCTTTGTTCATCTGTTCATTCAACAAGCATTTATGAGGAGTCTACTATGAGGCAAGTCTGTTTTTGGCTGCAATTATAACTTCACTTATAGCTTCTTCTAAATGTTTTTTTGTTGTTGTTCCCATGTGTTTATACATATTCCATATAATAATTTCTCCAACCTTCCCTTTTAATAATAAGAAATCTTTGAGTACAAATCTGTATTTTCCCCTTTCTTCATAACATTTCACACTTCCCACCTGAATGCTCTCAGGGCACACAGCACTTAGCACATCCTTTTGATCAACTAACTGATGGGAAGCCTGCATTAACCCAGTCTCTGTCTTTAATCCCATCCAGAGTCATTCCCTTAATTTTCCTGTAGTTCCCAAAGATTGCAAAGAACATTTTCCTTCCAATCTGTAAGCGTTTGTGTAAAATTAGTCACCTGTAAGACCCAGACTTCACCCTAAAGATGAATGTATTTAAACCTGGGGTTGGGAACCTAAGGCTTGTGAGCCATATGAGGCTCTTTTGATGGCTGCATCTGGCTCGCAGACAAATCTTTAATAAAAAAAAATAATAACGTTAAAAATATAAAACATTCTCATGTATTACAATCCATTCATTTCCTACTGCTCATGTTCATGGTTGCGGGTGGCTGGAGCCAATCACAGCTGTCCTCCGGGACAACACCAAATTTTTATTGGATAATGCGTAATGTACACGGGTCGTTGTGAGGTCAGGAAGTAAACTTCCCTCCTTTTAATCAAGTAGTCAGCTAGCTAGTTGCAGAAACCCTTTTGATGAAGAAGATGGCTAAAAAAAAAAAAGATGAAGAGTATTGTACTTTTCAGCAGGAATGGACAGAGGAATTCGTCTTTGTGGAGAGAGCAGGTCTGCAGTGTGTCTAATATGCAATGATAAAATTGCATCGATGATACGGTCAAATATAAAGGGGCACTTTGACACACACCATACTACATTTGCATGGAAATATCCAGCAGGGGACAGCAGGAAGAAAGTATTTCAAGAGATACTGTGTAGAGTGCAAGCTAGTCTGCAGCAACCCTGTGTTTGGACCCAACAAGGTGACTGGAATTTGGCTAGCTTTGCTGGTGCTTTAGCAATTGTGAGAAAAAGAAAGCCATTCACAGATGGGGAGTATGCCAAAACATTCATGCTTGATATTGCCAATAAACTTTTCGGATAAAGACAAGATAATCAAACGAATAAAAGACATGCCTCTGTCAGCAAGAACTGTTCACGATCATACCATCATGATGGCAAATCAAATCAAGGAAACACAAGTGAAGGACATAAATGCAGCACCATTCTTTTCTCTCGCTTTGGATGAGTCAACAGATGTAAGTCATTTATCCCAGTTTAGCGTGATTGCAAGGTATGCTGTTAGTGACACACTACGTGAGGAAAGTCTTGCTGTTTTGCCTATGAAAGAGACAACAAGAGGGGAGGATTTATTCAAGTCTTTCACTGAGTTTGCTAAAGAAAAATAAATCTACCGATGGATAAACTTATTTCGGTGTGTACTGATGGTGCTCCGTGCATGGTGGGGAATAACAGAGGATTCGTAGCACTTCTTCATGAACATGAAAAGAGACCCATCCTAAGTTTTCACTGCATCCTACATCAGGAGGCACTTTGTGCTCAGATGTGTGGCAAGCAGCTTAGTGAGGTGATGTCGCTGGTCATTGGTGTGATCAACTTTATTGTTGCCCGAGCTTTAAATGACCGCCAGTTTAAAACACTGCTGGATGAAGTTGGGAATAATTATCCTGGTCTGCTTCTGCACAGCAATGTGCATTGGTTGTCAAAAGGGAAGGTGCTCAGCTATTGCACAGCTTGTCTGAGCGAAATCTGGACTTTTCTTGAAATGAAAAATGTCGAGCATCCTGAGTTAGCTAACACTGAGTGGCTCCTGAAGTTCTACTATCTCGTGGACATGACTGAACACCTGAACCAGCTCAATGTGAAAATGTAAGGCATTGGAAATACAGTCTTATCCCTTCAACAAGCAGTGTTTGTATTTGAAAACAAGCTGGAACTCTTCATTGCCGACATTGAAACAGGTCGTTTACTACACTTTGAGAAACTGGGAGAGTTTAAAGACGCATCCATAGCAAGTGACCCTGCTCAACATCTTGATCTCCAGCAGCTAGTGGGCTTCACATCTAATCTCTTGCAGTCACTCAAAGTGCGCTTTGGGAGAATTTCGTGAGTGCACTCGTCTTTTTAAGTTCATCACCCATCCACATGAGTGTGCAGTAGACAGCACCGACCTGAATTACATCTCCAGTGTCTCTGTCAGAGATTTTGAGCTACAAGCTGCTGACCTGAAGACCTCAGGCATGTGGGTGAATAAGTTCAAGTCACTGAATGAAGATTTGGAAAGACTTACACGACAGCAAGCAGAGTTAGCGAGCAAACACAAGTGGGGAGAAATGAAAATACTTAAACCCGCGGACCAGCTGATTGTCAAAACTTGGAACATGCTTCTCGTCACATTCCACACACTGCAGCATGTGAGTATTGCTGTACTGACAATGTTTGGCTCTACATATACATGTAAGCAGTCTTTCTCACATGTAAAGAACATTAAGATCAACCTACGATTACATTTAATGGATGGAAGTCTCAACGCCTACATGAAGCTTAACCTCACCATGTATCAACCAGACTACAAAGCCATCAGCAAAACCATGCAGCACCAGAAGTTGCATTAATGGTTAAGAAGTGCTTATTCATCACTGGTTAGCAACAGCATAACAACATTATTAAAAAGAATTCAGAGACTTATTATACTTTAAAAGTGTTGGTCTTACATAAAATGCACACATTTACTTGTATTTAGTGTTAAACATATTGTATGGCTCTCACGGAATTACATTTTAAAATATGTGGTGTTCATGACTCTCTCAGTCAAAAAGGTTTCCGACACCTGATTTAAACACTCAAATGATGTCATCCTGTGGTAATATTCTGAATGTGTCCTGACTTTTTAAAGAGACTCCCTATTGCATTTGATTCGTAAAACTAAAAAGTAAAACACTAATGTGTAAAAATGTTGTTCTGGGCAGTAAAACCTTTTCCCAGCCTTTCATAATCAGTTCCAGCCTAGTTGACAAGCTTGTTAGTAGAAATAATAGGGGTAAAGGGGAAATTAAAACCGTTATAATTAAAAAGAATAACGCTCTTCTATTAAATTACCTGTTTAATGCCCATAGTGGTTTTTTTTTTTCTTTTTAAGAGCTGCTTGTAATTTTTAAAAATGTACTTTTGGAGGTAAAATGTTAACATCTTGGAATAATCATCCTATGTTCACTATTTATTTTTTTATTTTTAAAAATTATTGATTAATTTATTTTAGAGAAGCGTGTGGGGGGAGCATTCATTTGTTGTTCTAATTTTGTTGTTGTTGTTGTTGTTACTCACTTTGACACTTCCGTCCCCAGTCGTGAGAGATGTTCCAGCATCACTGCACCTGACTTTTCCTGAGAGCAAGGTCCTTACCTGCCTGGCCTCCCTCTCAGCCCACGAGACAAGTGCAGGGCAGGCTGTGGTCCGTGGCTGAGTGCCAGGCAGGTACCAGGGAGCCTGCACCCTGAAGCGCTGCTGTGAGAACCCACAGAGCTCTCCAGTTTACTTCCAACTCAGTGAGAGTCTGACAGAGAATAGCATTTCCAAAACGTGACCTTCAAAACAATAATTCTCCTTCTGGACATATCTAGGAAGAGTTTTTAGTCCTCCAAATGTGTCTTATCCCCCTGGGTTCCTCAGGTGGTTGGCTCCAGTCAGACTGGGGATGGATTTGGAAGCTGGCATGTCCTCCCCACTCTGGAGGCCACCACCTGGTTCCCCAAAGTGCTCAGGGCCTCTGGACTTCCAGAAGCAGTGCCCATGAATGGGGTGGGGTGCTGAGAGCCTCAGACTTGGAGCCTCTGGGGGTCTTTGAATTCTGTGTCTGCCACTGGGCAGCTCTGTAATCTTTGGCATGTTATTTAACCTCTGCAACTCTCCTTCTCCTTACATATAAAGTGAGAAGGATAGAAATGCCAAGGGGATTAAATGAGGGATATTACATGCAGCCGCCTCTACCTACAATGTCAACTCTATGCTCTCAAGAAATCAGCAGGCCCTGAGTGAGAGCCCAGAGCATCCAGGCTCCACAAGGGCAGGTCTGTGCCTCCCCTCAGTTGTCTGATCCATACAGTAGAGCTGACACTGTTACCTCCATTGAGGTCCTGGGGTCCAACAAAAGGGCACCTATTGAAGGATCAGCAGCTCATCTGAACCATGA
The DNA here is from genome assembly GCA_037038555.1 of Rhynchonycteris naso. NCBI lineage: Eukaryota > Metazoa > Chordata > Mammalia > Chiroptera > Emballonuridae > Rhynchonycteris > Rhynchonycteris naso. The sequence goes on along the minus strand of CM072999.1, from coordinate 121,452,805 downwards.
AGGTGATTCCCCAGGTGGTATTTCCCTCCTGTGTGAGTTCAGAGTCTGGGACTCTGTCTGGATCACGCTCCCCCTCCCTGAACACAAGCAGAGTCACAGAACGGTCACCCTCACGATCCTCACCATGCAGCCTCTTCAACCCCAAATAGCTCTGATTGTTCAAAAGTCCTTTCTATTGAGGCAAAATCTACCTTTACCAACTTCCCGCTGATAATCCATAAAATGGAATAATAAATGCCCCGAACACCTTCTCCAAGTAAGGTTTCTTATCTTAATAGAATCAGGTTCAATTAAGCATGGAAGGGGGAGGGGATAAAAAGTCAGCCAACGGGGGGGGTCTTTGCAGAAGGGTCATCCTTGCCCTTTGTCTTAACAGGTGTGAATGAGATTTTTGTGACAGATGGATTAATACATCTGTGTGTGTCCTCAAGCCTCCCATATCTAAAACCACTGGCTGGACACTGTCTGCTTTGGGGTTGCTGGCTCCCTCTCTGGACTACTAGGCATCAACTCAGAATCCTGGCAGTGAAGTGGGGTCCCTGAGGAGCCGTATCTCCCACCCTCGCCTCCTGGGATGGTGCAGAGTCTATATTTCTAGACTTGCACAAGGTTACCTAGCAGTGCGGGAGCCAGGAATCAGTACACATGCCAGAAGGGAACACAGAGACCTGAGTGCTGTCACTGGCCAGCTTCAAATTAAATGGCGAGGAGGCAGAATCTGTGGATGGCAGAATAATGCTTCCCCCAAAGATGCCCCTGTCTTACTCTCTATATTTTTTAAGTTAGATGGCAAATCGGAATTCAGTCTCCAGATGGGATTAAAATTTCTAATCAAGACCTAGTAGCAGGGAGGTTGCCCAGATAGGTTTGATGTAATTGTAAGGATTCTTATAAGTATAAGAGAGAGGCAGAAAAGTTGAAATCAGAGAGAGATTTGAAAATGCTGGCAATGGCCCTGGCCAGTGGCTCAGTGGACAGAGCGCTGGCCCAGCGTATGCATGCCCCAGGTTTGATTCCTGATCAAGGCACATAGAAGAAGCAGCCATCTGCTTGCTTCTCCCTCCCTTCCTCTCCCCCTTCTCTCCTTCTTCCCCTCCAGCAGCCAATGGCTTGATTGGTTTAAGTGTGACCCCTGATACTGAGGATAACTCCACTGGAGTGCATCAGCCTCAGGCACTAAAAATAGCCCAGTATTCAAGCATTAGCTCTAAATGGGCTAATGCTTGGGTGAATCCTGGTCAGGACACATTTAGGAGTCTATCACACTGTCTCCCTTCCTTTCCCCTAAAAGAAAGAAAAAGAAAATGCTGGCACTGATCATGGAGGAAAGGGCCATGAACCAAGGAGTTCAAGAGATGCAACTCTAGAAGTTGGGAAAGGCAAGGAAGTGGATTCTCCCCTAGAATTTCCATAAAGGAACATGTGCCAGCACCTTGATTCTAGTTCCGTGAGACCCAGTGCAGATGTCTGACCTCTATGACTCCAAGGTAATAAATGGGTGATCCTTTAAACCACTAAGTTTGCAATAATTTGTCACAGCAGCAGTAGAAACCTAATACATTCTCCTTCCTTCATAATCAACAGGCCCTGCCCCCACTATGCATGTGTCATTCTCCACTGTCACCTGCCAGAGAATGAGACTGCTAGCTCATGGTTAAGGGCAGCCTGTCTGGAGAAGAGAGCACAGGTTTTGGAGGTAGGCATTTGCAGGATTGATGTCGAGCGTTATCACTTCCCCGATGTGCAGCTTGTTCAAATTGGCTTCTATCTCTTCGACCTTTACTGTCCCCATCTTGGGCATCCTGGAAGGATTAAACTGCTTGAAGTTCTCTTACCTGGCACCTCGTGGGCTCTCAACACATTACTCGGGGAAGAGTTTCTTTTTTTTTACGGTGTGGGAGATTGACATTTTCCCCTCTGTAGCACCAGGTAGCCTTGCTCTGGGGTCTCCTAGTGAACCCAATGAGGGACATTGGACCACCAGGTGGATTCTGGGCAGCTGAAGACTCTTGTCTCCAAGGGCGATGAATACAAGAAGACTTGGCCCAGCATATCCACAGGAAGTCAAAATGAAACAAGGGTCAAGATTCCCAAAGATCACGCTGTCCTGGTGAAAACCTCAGGCAACCAAAAATGGCAATGTGGTCATGCCTTGCCACAAAAAGTCACAAAACTCCAGCCGGACATTCACCAAAAGTAACTAGTCATCGCACAGTGTGTTCTTTCTTCACGTCATGACCAGGGCCCCAGTTGGGCCTCTCACGCAATTAGTTTAAGAGTAACAAAATACCAGGATGTTGACATATACAGAACGCATGTCCAGAACATCCAGGCACAAGCTGATGAGAGACATGGGTGGGTGTGCACACACGTAAGAGAACATTGGAGTCTTAATTTTGATTTTCCTATCATTCTAAACTGAACTGCTGCAATGGGTTTCAATAATTACAGAGATGATGAGGTCACCTGGCTGGAATTATGCTCCCAAGCCATCCTTCAAAACACATTTGGGACCTTTTCCCTCTCCTCCCCACCCCCATAATAGGCAGGAAGCTGAGGGGAGTTAGCCAAACAGAAGCTAGGTTTTCGTGGTGGGACACATATTCAACCAGAGAGCATTTCTTGTTCACTGTTCACTGGGGTGTGCAATTGAGCTCAGCAGTGTGCAGGAAGTTACCAGTGACTGGAGGTCAGAGCCAGCAGCAGTGACCTTGTTTGGCTGTCCCAACCACTGTCTCCAGCTCTGGCTCCTCCTCTGTGCTTGGGGATGGGACCAGGGCGTCCCCATTTTGCATGAGCATCCGAGAGTAACTTAGAGAAGCAGGTGGATGTGGGGAGGAGAGTGGTGACAGTAAGATGATTGCTGATGACATTGGCCAGCAGTAAGATGTCTGCTACACATGCCAGTGTCTGGAACATCTCATGTTCTAATGTAGACAATATGACAAATGCTGACCTGGGGAGATATTTACTATTTAAATCTCCCTTTTCAGTAGATGAATAAACTTAATTTGCAAGTCATTATCCTGGAATTATAATTCCATAAAACATCCAATTGGGCAAATAATAAACACTTCAAGGAAGAGAGAGAGATTTTCTAAAATAATCATGAGTGAATTCAAAACAGCTTTTGAAAAGATGTAAAAACATTTTTTTCTATTTTATTTTTTAAATTAATTTTTCATTTTAATGGGATGACATTGATAAATCAGGATACATATGTTCAGAGAAAACCTCAACAGGTTATTTTGACATTTGATTATATTGCATACCCATCACCCAAAGTCAAATTGTCTTCTATCACCTTTTATCTGGTTTTATTTGTGCCCCTCCCCTCCCCCTACCACATCCCACTCCTCCCTCTTACCCTCCCTTCCCACCCACCCCCACCCATGATAGCCAACACACTCTTGTCCATGTCTCTGAGTCTTATTTTTATGTCCCATCTATGTATGGAATCATTTATTCTTAGTTTTTTCTGATTTACTTATTTCACACAGTATAATGTTATCAAGGTTCATCCATATTGTTGTAAATGCTCCGATGTCATCATTTCTTATGGCTGAGTAGTATTCCATAGTATATATGTGCCAAACCTTTTTAATCCACTCAACCACTGAAGGACACTTGGGCTGTTTCCACATCTTTGCTATTGTGAACAATGCTGCCACAAACATGGGGGTGCATTTCTTCTTTTCATACAGTGCTATGGTGTTCTTAGAGTATATTCCTAAAAGTGGGATAGCTGGGTCAAAAGGCAGTTCAAGTTTTTAATTTTTTGAGAAATCTCCATACTGTTTTCCACAATGGCTGCACCAGTCTGCATTCCCACCAGCAATGCAGGAGTATTCCCTTTTCTCCACATTCTCGCCAGCGTTTAATCTGTGTTGTTTTGTTGATGAGTGCCATTCTGACTGGTGTGAGCTGGTATCTCATTGTGATTTTAATTTACATTTCTCTAATGATTAGTGATGTTGAGCATTTTTTCATATGCCTATTGGCCATCTCTATATCCTCTTTGGAGAAGTGTCTATTCTTTTTTTTTTTGCCCATTTTTTGATTGGATTGTTTGTCTTCCTGGTGTTGAGTTTTACAAGTTCTTTATAAATTTTAGTTATTAACCCCTTATCAGACATATTTTTGAATATGTTCTCCCATTTGTAGTTTTTATTCTGTTCCTTTTTTTGTTTTTAAAGGGACAGAGAGAAAGTCAGAGGCAGGGATAGATAGGGACAGACAGACAGAAACGGAGAGAGATGAGAAGCATCAATCACTAGTTTTTCGTTGCCGTTGCGACACCATAGTTGTTCATTGATTGCTTTCTCACATGTGCCCTGACCTCGGGCCTTCAGCAGTCCGAGCAACCCCCTGCTGGAGCCAGCGACCTTGGGTCCAAGCTGGCACTTTTGCTCAAGCCAGATGGATCCGCGCTCAAGTTGGTGACCTCAGGGTCTCGAACCTGGGTCTTCCGCATCCCAGTCCGACGCTCTATTCACTGCGCCACCGCCTGGTGAGGCTTATTCTGTTCTTATTGTCTTTAGCTGTGCAAAAGCTTTTTAGTTTGATATAGTCCCATTTGTTTATCCTGTATTTTATTTCACTTGCCCGCGGAGATAAATAGGCAAATACATTGCTACGAGAGATGTCGGAGAGCTTACTGCCTATGTTTTCTTCTAAGATGCTTATGGTTTCACTGCTTACATTTAAGTCTTTTATCCATTTTGAGTTTGTTTTTGTGAATGGTATAAGTTGATGGTCTAGTTTCATTTTTTTGCAGGTGGATGTCCAATTTTCGCAATACCATTTGTTAAAGAGGCTGTCTTTACTCCATTGTATGTTCTTTCCTCCTTTGACAAATATGAGTTGTCCATAAAGGTGTGGGTTTATTTCTGGGTTCTCTGATCTGTTCCATTGATCTATATGCCTGTTCTTATGCCAGTACCAGGCTGTCTTGAGTACAATGGCCTTGTAGCATAACTTGATATCAGGAAGAGTGATACCTCCCACTTCATTCTTCTTTTTCAATATTGCTGAGGCTATTCATGTTCTTTTTTGGTTTCATATAAATTTTTGGAATATGTGTTCTATATCTTTGAAGTATGTCATTGATATTTTAATTGGTATTGCATTGAATTTATAAATTGCTTTGGGTAATATAGACATTTTAATGATGTTTATTCTTCCTAACCATGAGCACGGTATATGCTTCCACTTGTTTGTATCTTCCTTGATTTCTTTTATCAATATTTTATAGTTTTCCGAGTACAAGTCTTTAATCTCCTTGGTTAAATTTCCTCCTAGGTACTTTATTTTTTTGGCTGCAATAGTGAAGGGGATTGTTTTCTTAATTTCTTTTGCTGACAGTTCATTGCTGGTGTATAAAAATGCCTCTGATTTCTGAGTATTAATTTTATATCATGCCACCTTGCTGAATTCATTTATCAGGTTCAGTAGTTTTTTGACTGAGACTTTAGGGTTTTCTATATACAGTATCATATCATCTGCAAATAATGATAGTTTTACTTCTTCTTTTTCTATTTGGATGCCTTTTATTTCTTCTTCTTTTCTTATTGCTGTGGCTAGGACTTCCAGAATTATGTTGAATAAGAGCGTTAAAAGGGGGCACCCCTGCCTTATTCCTGATCTTAAAAGGATTGCTTTTAATTTTTGCATATTTAGTATGATGTTTGCTGTGGGTTTGTCATAGATGGCCTTTATCATGTTAAGGTATGTTCCCTGTATTCCCACTTAACTGAGAGTTTTGATCATAAATGGATGCTGGATTTTATCAAATGCTTTTTCTGCATCTATTGAAATTATCATGTGGATTTTGTCCTTTCTTTTGTTTATGTGATGAATCACATTGATTGATTTGCGAATATTGAACCAGCCTTCCCTCCCCAGAATAAATCCCACTTGATCATGGTGTATGATTTTTTTTATATATTGCTGGATCCGGTTGGCTAATATTTTGTTGAGGATTTTAGCATCTAAATCATCAAGGATATTGGTCTATAATTTTCTTTCTTTGTGTTGTCTTTGCCTGGTTTCAGAATCAGAATTATGCTCGCCTCATAAAAGGAGTTTGGAAGTCTTCCTTTCTCTTGAATTTTTTGAAATAGCTTGAGAACAATAGGAGTTAGGAGTTAGTTCTTCTTTGAATTTTTGGTGGAATTCACTTGTGAAGCCATCAATTCCAGGACTTTTCTTTGTTGGGAGTTTTTTTATAATTGTTTCAATCTCCTTTGTTGTAATTGGTCTGTATAGGGTTTCTGATTCTTCCAGATTGATTTTTGGAAGATTGTATGTTTCAAGGAATTTGTCAATTTTATATAGGTTGTCTAGTATTTTGGCATATAATACTTCATAGTATTTTCTTACAATATTTTGTATTTCTGTTTTGTCAGTTGTGATTTCTCCACTCTCCTTTCTTATTTTACTTATTTGAGCCCTCTTTCTCTCTCTTTTTTTTTTTTTTTTTTTTGGTGAGTCTAGTTAAAGGTTCATCTTTTAACTTGTTTACCTTTTTAAAGAAACAGCTTCTTGTTTCATTGATCCTCTTTATTGTTTCTTTAGTATCTATGTCATTTATTTCTGCTCTAATCTTTATTATTTTCTTCCTTCTGCTATCCCTGGGCTTTACTTGCTGTTGCTTTTCTAGTTCTTTTAGATGCAGGGTCAGGTTGCTTATTTGAGCTTTTTCTAGCTATTTATGGTATGCCTGTAGTGCTATGAACTTCCCTCAGAGTATGCTTTTGCTGTGTCCCATAAATTTTGAGTTGATGTATGCTCATTATCATTGGTTTCTAGAAACTTTTTTATTTCTTCTTTGATCTCATTGTTAATCCATTCATTATTTAATAACATGCTATTTAGTTTCCAAGTGTTTGAGTATTTTTCAGTTTTTCTTTTGTGGTTAATTTCTAGTTTCATAGCATTGTGATCAGAGAAAATGCTTGATATGATTTCAATCTTCTTAAACTTGTTGAGATCACTTTTGTGTCATAACATGTGGTCTATCCTACAGAATGTACCATGAGCACTTGAAAAGAATGTATATTTTGCTGCTTTAGGGTAAAAGGTTCTGAAGATATCTATTAAATCGAGTTGATCTAATGTATCCTTTAAGTCTGCTGTTTCTTTGTTAATTTTCTTTCTTGAGGATATATCCAGTGAAGTTAGTGGGGTATTGAAATCCCCTACTATTATAGTATTGCTGTTGATCTCACCCTTTATATCTATCAAAGTCTGCTTTATGTATTTCGGTGCTTTTATGTTTGGCATGTGGATATTTATAATGGTTATATCTTCCTGTTGAATTGCTCCCTTTATCATTATGTAGTGTCCTTCTGTAACTCTTACTACAGCCTTTGTTTTAAAGTCCATTATGTCAGATATAAGTATTGCTACCCCGGCTTTTTTTCATTTGCATTTGCATAAAATATTTTTCTCCATCCTTTTACCTTCAGTCTATGTGCATCTTTTGTTTTAAGGTGTGTCTCTTGTAGACAGCATATGTATAGGTTCTGTTTTCTTATCCATGCAGCTACCCTATGTCTTTTAATTGGGTCATTTAATCCATTTACATTTAAGGTTATTATTGATATGTAGTTATTTATTGCCATTTTATTCTTTAAAACTGTATTCCTCTTTTGCTATATTCTTTTCCCCCTTTGAGCTGTTCACAACAGGCCCCTTAGCATTTCTTGCAGTGTTGGTTTGGTTTTAGTGAATGTCTTGAGTTTTGGGGGTTTTTTTTTGTCTGGGAAGCTTTTTATTTCTCCTTCAATTTTAAACATTAGCTTTGCTGGATAAAGTAGTCTTGCTTTTAGGTTCTTGTTCTGCATTTCTTTGAATATGTCTTACCACTCTCTTCTGACCTCAAGTGTTTCTGTTGCGAAGTCAGATGTCATCCTTATGGGGGCTCCTTTGTAGGTAATAGCCTTTCTTTCAGCTTTTAATATTTTCTCTTTATCACTCAGCCTTGGTATTTTAATTATGATGTGTCTTGGTGTAGATTTCTTTGAGTTTCTCTTTAATGGAGTTCTCTGTGCTTCTTGAACATGTGATTCATTTTTCAGCCTTAATTTAGAGAAGTTTTCAGCTATGATTTGGTTGAACAAAATTTCTATCCCTTTTTCTTTCTCCTCTTCTTCAGGAACTCCTATGATGCGGATGTTATTTCTCTTCATATTGTCAGAGAGCTCCCTTAGAGTTTCTTCAGTCTTTTCGAGTCTCTTTTCTTTTTTCTGCTCTGCTTCTGTGCCTTCATTTATTTTGTCCTCTTAACTTGCTGATTCGATCCTTCATCCATCCTGCTTTTACTTTTTTCCATTGTGTTCTTCAATTCTGATATTGTATTTGTCATTTCTGTCTGGTTCTTTTTTATTATTTTAATTTCTGTTTTTATACTTGTTATCTCTTTATTTAGGCATTCGTAATGACTATCCATTGTTGCTCTAAGCTCTTTGAACATCCTAAGTATCATTATTTTAAACTCTGCATCAGGTAATTTGGTTATATCTGGTTCATTCAGGTCCTTCTTTGGGGATTTCTCTTGATTCATTTTGTTTGCATTTCTCTGACTGCCCATTTTTCCTGTGTATAAGAAGGTTGTGGTCACTGGAGTCCAATGGGTGTTGCCTCTGTGTTCCCTAGGTGTGGTCTGTGTGCTGTGCTGCCACCCACTCTGCCACTGCCTAGGGCTGTTGGGTATGGGTGTTGCTGGCACCAGACTGCCGTGGCTGTTGCTGCGGTTTCTGCCTCTCCTCTATGGGAGGGGCTATGTTCTCCTGCCAGCTCTATAAGCCTCAGCCTGTCTGGGCCTTTGCCTTGCCCCTACAGGTGGTGTTGCACACCAGACTCAAGCCACAAGCCTCAGCACCAAAGGCAGGGGTGAGCACCTTTGTTCAGCTGCGGTACCCACCTAGCCAGCCCCCCCAATTCTAGCTGTTTCTGGGCTTCTGCCTAGCCCCCGCTGTTAGAGCCGGCTTATGCAGGGCCATAAACTGTGGTTTCTTGGGCTGGAGGGGCTATTGGCACGTGCTCCACTGCGAGCTTTCACCTGTCCCGGGCTTTAGCCCCGCCCCCACTGTCAGCACCAGCTTGCTCAGGATCGCAAACCGTGGTTTCTCAGGCTGGGCGGAGCTGCTGGCGCAAGCTCAGCTACAAGCCTCTGCTTGTCCCGAACTTTCGCCCTGCCCCCACAGTCAGGGCTGGCTAGCCCAGAGTCATAAACCTCAGAGGCCAGGTGATGCTATGCGCCCTCACGCCCCGCTTAGCAGCAGATCTCTGCCCATTCCTGGGCTCCCTCTTTTCCCCACAGGTAGGGCTGCAGGCGGACCCGAAGCTGCCAGACTGCTTTCTCGCATCCCCTCTGCTCCTGCTGGGCTAGACCAAGCTCATGCCAGCCAGCTGGGCCTCCGCCCCCACTGACAGAACCCTGTTACTGCATCCCGACGTCACTGTCCCTCCAGCAAGCCCTCAGCAGTGTGGGTGGGGGCACTGCAGCTCAGACCCTAACACTCCATACTGTAGTCCTGTAAGCTCCCTCTTTCTAAGCAGCTCTGCTCTAAGTGCCATGGGGGAGCTTCTTTGGCTGGTATCCTGCTTCCCTTTGCTGGTATTGCTAGTTCCAGGGGAAATGTTTGTTTCCGATTTGGAAAGTTACTCAGTCCAGGGTTTAGGGTGGCTGTCCCTCAGAGTGTTTCTCCCTGTGCCTTCCAGACCGCACTCTCTTCCCACTGCTCTGGTCCTTTCCTCTCTCCCTGTCCCCCGGAGCCCCGGGTGAGTGGTTGTGAGAGAGGTTTTCTGTGCTGTCCCTTTTAGAAGAATCCTGGGTCTGAGAAAACTGTCTCTTTCTCACAAAGAGTATCCTCACTTGTTTCACAGCTCAATACTGTCCAAACGCCTCTTCTAGGCTCTGGGGCTGCAGGCTGGTGCTTTGTTCCTGGGACCCAGGTCCCTTTCTCTCTGCTAAACTCTCTTCCCGCCACACAAGTCTGCCATTCGCTCCAGGGAGCTGGGCAGCCCTTTCCACGTTTTCGCTTTTCCTACCAGTCTCAATGTGGCTTCTTCAGTGTTCCTTGGTTGAAGAGTCCACTTAGTTTAGTTCAAAGTTGGTTTATCCAGATGATGGTTCTTAAAATTAAGTTATAATCCACTTTGGTTCCAGGAGTTGGAAGTTGGTACGTCCACCTACTCCATTGCCATCTTACTGTCTCTCAGATTTATTGCTGTCATTCTAGATATCATATACAGCTAGTGCTCGACTGGTTCTGACAGACTGGTCATAACATGATTTGGTCATAAGTTGAGTAGGCTGTATGTACAGTACTGTGAAATGATGTTATAAAAATCTTTGTTATATTTTATCATAATTTTCTTTCATTATTTTTATATATCATAATTTTCTTTGTTCATTTTATGCCATTTGTATCATCTCTACACCTTTGTTTCTTATTTTTACATTCATCAGGTTTAAGTAAAACACTGCATTACCAGTACAACTGGTTTAATATTTGCAAAACATACAAAATTGCAAAATACAGGTGCATACCAAAACTGCTCCAGATGCGGAGCAGTCATGGCTAGCGATTGTGGTCATAAAGTCAAATGGTTGTAAGTTGCATAGGTCGTAAGTAAATCAATACCTGTATTCGTAGGTTTATTTGAAGACTGAATCAACCCTGGTGTTAACTCATGGTTAGTTTTAGGATATGGGGGTCGGGGGGAATCCTGCCTGGGAAAGGAGAGTCTGAAAAACCTGCAGTGGATCGCCCTTTCTCATTGCTACCAAAGGCATGGGAGCCCTGAAAATTGCCTCTGCAGGAAGCATCCACGGGGTGGTCCCCTCATGCTTTCTGGTGAGCACATCAGGACTAGGAAGGAGGTCTAAGTCCTGGGATCTGTCTCTTTGGAGCCACCAGCCACACAAGATCTTGAACTAAGGAGGGAGGTGGAGGGAAAAAGACTGCGCCGAGGGTGGAACTGAGAGGCGGCAGCGCATGCAAAAGCCTCTCAGGTGAGGCTGCGCTCTGGCGAGGAGACACTGTCTGTCAGAGGCTCTACTTGGAAACACATGGCAGTGGCATGGCTTTTCCGTTACACTCTAGTTACTCCTATACTGTCACAGCCGCCCATGAAGTTTTGCATGCTTAGATTCCTCCTCTTTCTATTTTTTTTCTTTACATTATATAGGGTGGGGCAAAAATAGGTTTACAGTTTTGAGTATGTATAGGTAGAGTGCAGAGCATTTAACTAGAAGCTATAGCTGATGCAATGCTGTGAGAACACTCCAGCTCCCAAATCCCTCCTGAGAACACCCAGGAAGGGAGCTTGCCCGCTATACGGAAATAACTCAGTGCCAGCCAGGCAGCCTCCTGACCTTTTTTGGCCATTTGCCCTGCTGTGACATTCTATTGGCTGAACTCATGTATATAAGCTAGTTTACTTCTGTAACAAAGTGGATTTGCGTCACTGAACCTTCTCCCCAGAGTCGGGTCTCTGTGTCTCTGTCGTCCTCACTCCTGGGTAAGCCTTGTCCAAACAGGGACCTAACTGGCATCTACAGGACGGGTGAGTGACCCTCTGCAATGGGAAACCTTCTCCCTCACTCCCCAGCCCTGCAGGCTTGAGCCCTGCACACCCTATTGCAAAGTAGGTGAGTTAAAGTTAGCGAAAAGGATCTTTGTACTTACTAGGAGATTCTCTCTAGTTTCGATCCCTGGCTTAGGGACGTGCCTCTCTGGGACCCGGACACTTGGGCCCAAGCTCTCCAACGCGTTTGTTCGACTGAAGTACATGAAGGACAGACCTTCCCTCTCGGTCTTACTCCTGCCCTCTTAGCAATACATGCCTGCCTGACCAGTGCTCCTACTGAAGACCCTCCGCTGCTTCCTAAGATCCTACAGGCTATTCCTCTTTCAGAAGAGCCCCTACCCCCCTATTCGCTTCCCTCTGAAGAGGAGGAAAATGGTTGAGCCACTGAGTTTGATAAACTCCCAGCCGAGTGCGCAGAACCGAAACCAACTGAATTAATAGCTGCGCCATCAGCTCCACCGCCCAAAGAAGCGGAAGTCGCCGCTTGGGCAGTGCCTGCTGGGGCTCAAGGCTCTGCCCAAATTCCTCAGACTCCATTTTCTATCCGAGCTTTAAAGCCAACATGTGCTCCCACTGCAGATCCATGGGCTAGCTTAGCTGTGACCCTTGCTACTGCCCTTGCAGTCCAATTAAGTGTCCCCTGTCAGGGAAGCCAACAGACACAAGCAGCCTGCTTTGAATGCAAGGGCACAGGACATTTTGCGAGGCAGTGCCCTAACAGGAAAGGGAAGAATGACAAAAGGCCACCTTCTGTGTGCCCCTGTTGTAGGAAGGGATTTCACTGGAAGCAAGACTACCGCTCAACTACTATGCAGATGGAAAGCCCCTAGAGCAGGGGTGCTCAATAGTCGATCACGATCTACTGGTCAATCACAAAGGAAGTGTGGGTAGATCACATGACATTAAAAAGACATATGTCTTTTGATTGGCATACAGGGTAGCCAATCTGACGTCTGAACTTCTGACACCCTATGCATGCGCGTTAAACCGCCCTAACTTGTTCAGTTACATTGCTGCGTAGTTAGCCTTCAATTTACTTAAACTAAATACAACAAAGGGTATAAAAATGAGTGCCATAGCTGGTCCGATTAAGAAGCCTAAAACCTACCACTTTCATACAGAATGGGAGGGGATTCTTTTCACTTTGTCATATTCTAAGTGCGTTTGCCTCATCTGTCTGTGTGCCATTGCTATTCCAAAGAAGGGAAATGTGGAGCGGCTTTTTCGGACTGTTCATAAAAACTATGACATTGACTTTCCTCTGAAAAGAGAGCTGAGAAGAAGAAAGGTGGAAGAAGAATACATAATATTAAATAGTAATAATAGTAACTTAGATAATGATAATATAGAAGAAATAAATTTATGTTTTGCATTTTTATTGTAGGTAGACCATTTTGACTTGGTCATCTTATAAGTATCTTGCAAGCTGAAAAAGTGTGGGCACCCCTGCCCTAGAGCCTTTAAACGGGAAGTGGAGCAGCCCGGCCCGTAGGAGAGTAGCTCCCCATGGGAGTCTATTGGACTTTACCCTTAACTCAAAATAAGGTCTTCCTGACCCTGCGAGTAGAAGACCACCCCATCCTTGGACTCATAGACTCAGGTGCTGATGTTTCTGTAATTAGGGAAGAAGATAAAAAGGAAGGCTGGGCCACACGGCCCGGGCCTCTTGAACAAGGAGTTAGTGGAATATGACCAGCCCAACAAGCCGTATGGCCACTCCACTGGACAGATCCTGACAGGGCGACTGGAGCTTTCAGTTTTTTATTTATGACTGAATTGCCACATACACTTTGGGGACAGGATGTGCTGTCTTTACTCCGTGTCTCTATTACCAGCCAGCCCCCCCACCACCACCAATTCTGAAGTCCACTGCTCAGTTAAAGACTCCGGAACTCATCAAACTTACATGGGATACTGACCAACCAATTTGGGTTGAGCAGTGGCCATCAATAGCCTCTAAATTAAAAATATTACACAAACTAGTTTAGCAACAATTAGAAGCCAAACATATTGAGCCTTCCACTAGTCCTAACAATTCGCCTGTTTTTGTAATTCAGAAAAAGGCATCCGGAAAATGGAGATTCCTTTATGATTTAAGGGCTATTAAAAGCACATGGAAAAGATGGGCACTTTACAACCAGGCCTGCTACATCCCTCTGCGGTACCACAGGCGGCCCATATCAAAATTACAGACATCAAAGACTGTTTTTTCTCAATTCCCTCCATCCAAAAGACAAGCCTTATTTTGCTTTTACTGTGCCCTCCACTAATCATGCCCTTCCGGCTCAAAGGTATCAGTGGACAGTCCTTACGCAAGGTGTGAAAAATAGCCCCACCATCTGCCAGCGGTGTGTAAGCACCGCAATGCAACCCTTATGGGAGCAATGCCTCATATACCATTATATGGATGACATATTAATAGCTCATGTAGATCCTATGGTATTAGAGCAGTGTTACCAGCAGCTCTTAGCTAATCTGAATGCCATTGGACTTTCTGTAGCACCAGAGAAAGTACAAACCCTGCCGTCTTTTACTTTCTTAGGATACCGCATAGAGGAGGGAATAACACCTATTTCCCCTATGCTCGCAGTCCCTCAGCAATGCTCTTTACATGAATTACAAGAGCTATGCGGTCAAATAAACTGGATACGGGGATACCTATCTATATCTACTGCTGAATTAAACCCCTTGTTCTCTCTCCTTAAGGGCGACACAGAACCCACTAGCATCTGCTATCTTACTACAGCAGCAAAGCGGGTTATAACGGACATTAACACTGTTATTCGCTCTGTGTCAATGGCCAGGCTAGACCCTACTCAGACAATCTCAGCCATTGTCCTGCCCACAAAAGGCATTCCTACCAGAGTTCTGTTTCAGAACAAACCTCTTTATTGGGTACACCTAGTGTACAGTCAGCTGTCTAAAATCACCCCCAGCAAGACCACAATTAGCATTCTTGGCCGGAAGCTACGACACACTTGTGTCACCCTGTATGGTCGAGAACCTGATGTACTCATCCTACCAATCCCTCTTGACCATATACAGTTTCTCCTTCCCGATGACCTAGAAGTACAATCACTTGTAGCTAACTTTCCTGGTCAAATAGACAATCACCTACCCAATGATAAACTTCTGCAAACTCTGCAGAGAGTCCCATTACAAACAACCCCTCATTCCTATCCAGCCTCTATCATTATCCCACATAGCATGCTTGCGTTCACCGACGCTAGCTGCTCTTATTGTGGGATAGTATTCAAATCACCAACAGAAGGCACGAAGTTCCATAAATACAGTTATGTGGGTCAGTACAAGTAGGTGAGCTGCTAGCCATCTATTATGCCCTACGTCTCTGGCAACAGGCTCCCCTCAATATCTTCTCAAATAGCTCCTATGCTGTACAAACAGTTAAAGGTCTTTCCCATTCCACCTTTCGACCCAAGCAGACGTTACTTGATAAGGCCCTCAGCCAGCTTAAAGAACTATTAGAGGAGCATCAGCACCCTTGGTATATTCAACATCTTCGCTCTCACTCAGGATAACCTGGTCCTCTTACAGCAGGCAATGCACAGGCGGATCACCTAGTTTTAACAGTTTCTCCTATTGAGCAAGCTAAGCAGCTCATGCCTGATTTCGTGTGTCTGCCCATTCTCTCAAATCTCTCTTTCCTGATCTCACTTACGCGGCCTGCAAACACCTTGTATGTGCATGTAAACAATGTAGGCCTTTACTACCTTTAGGTCCCCTACAACCACAAGGTGTCAACCCTCGGTGCTTACAGCCTAATGCTGTATGGCAAGTAGATGTCACTCATGTTCCCCAATTTGGCAAACTTTGCTACATACACGTAGCTGTAGGCACCTTCTCCGGAGCCATCTCGGCCATGGCCCTGGCCGGAGAGAGAACTAAACATGCAATTCGTGCCCTTCGACAGGTCATGCTTTGCTTTGGTGTACCTTGGGAAATTAAAACTGACAATGGGCCCTGCTCTACCAGCAGCCAATTTAAAGCCTTTTGTTCCCAATGGCAAATCACACACCGCCTTGGAGTTCCTTATAATCCCCAAGAACAAGCCATTGTAGAAGGCGACACAGAGACATCAAGCTTCAAATTCAAAAAGAAAGGGGGGATATGCCCTGGGCCTCACCTGGAGAAGTGCTCCTCAGTGCTGTATTCACTCTCAATTATTTAACTTTTGATTCTGAAGGAGTGACTCCCACTTATAAACATTGGGGAGGCCTTCGTAGCCAACCAACCCCATTGCCGTTAGTACGCTGGAAGGACCCAGCCACAGCTCTGTGGCAGGGACCGCACCCCCTTCTAACACAAGGAAGAGGTTATACTTGTGTTTTTCCAGAAAATAGCCCGCATCCAATTTGGATCCCAGGAAGAAATGTACGGCCACTCCCGGTGACCCAAGATGACCCCACCAACGATGTCTCCAACACCTGCGAACCCTCTGGTTCAGGAGATGGCCA
The DNA here is from genome assembly GCA_037038555.1 of Rhynchonycteris naso. Lineage (NCBI taxonomy): Eukaryota > Metazoa > Chordata > Mammalia > Chiroptera > Emballonuridae > Rhynchonycteris > Rhynchonycteris naso. Next base: position 121,436,729 of record CM072999.1, on the reverse strand, counting down.
GCCTCAGCCTTGATGAACGGCTGCCTGGAGGAGGTCCTCAGCACTTCAGGAGGAGACCTCATAACCAATGTGCTCATAACGTAACCTGGGGAGATATGAAGGCACTAGCTGAACAGGCTCAAAGATTAACCCCTGACGGACCCCAGGTCCAGGCACTCTGTTCCTCCTCATGTGTGCCATTATCACAGCGAACTCTCAGGCAAGAGGAGATCCTCACGTCTGGGCGGCTGTTCCCCACCCTGGCATAATTATGCCTGTTGAAATTAATAGCCCACAGTTTCCAGCAGTATATCCCAGTAACTGCTCCCTTAGTCTCCCTTGTGACAATACTGGCCAGGAATTTCAACAGTGGAACGGCACTATATGGGGTGCCAGTGTTACTCAGATTTACTCTCAGCAAGTACAACATCAGCAAGCAGTCATCCAGCAGATCCAACTGGCCTTAATTAAAAGAGAAGGGGGAGATGTAGGTAGAGTGCAGAGCATTTACCTAGCAGCTGTGGCTGATTCAATGCTGTGAGAACACTCCAGCTCCTGGATCCCTCCTAGACACACCCAGGAAGGGAGCTCACCCGCTGTAAGGAAGTGACTCAGCACCAACCAGGCAGCCTCCTGACCTTTTTTGGCCATTTGCCCTGCTGTGATATCCTATTGACTGAACCCATGTATATAAGCTAGCTTACTTCCATAATAAAGTGAATTTGCTTCACTGAACTTTGTCCCTGGTGTCTAAATGGCACCAGATGAAATGAGAGAAGGAAGATAGAACAACCTTAATAACCCTGATTGACACTTGGATCTTTGCAAATGATGCAGTTTGCAAAATCTGCATTTGAGTTAAGTGTTTGGCGGGGGATTTTATTGGACATTTATCAAACATCACACTATTCCCTCCCCTCAGAGAGCTCAGAGCCTTGAGGGGAGACAGAAGACTGGACAACCCCACAGAACACAGTGAGCTGGGAACAAGGTAGAGTCAGAGGGAGCAGGAACCTCTGCCCTAAGGGTGTGGCAAGGAGAGGAAGGGTGTCAGAGGCCTCCAAGGGGCAGCCTCTGAGCTGGATTGTGGAGACTAAGTTCACCAGATGAGAATGGAGGAAGACCTTTGAAGACAAAGGGAACACACCAGAAATGCATTAAAGTGTAAGCAGACGTAGAATATTCTGAGAATGTTAAGTTCTGTGTCTGGGCCTTCTAGAGTGGAGTGTGATGGTGAAGGATCAAGGGGAGTGGGACTGGCCAGGCTGGGTGAGGAGACTAGGGAAGCCTGGGAGCACTGAGGGAAGAAGGGGACCTGTCAGCCAAATTTGCCAAATCAGCTTGTCAGGACAATAGCCTGGTGGTCCACAAGGGATTCAAGATGGCATCTGGAACTATAATCCCTTACAAGACCTCACCCAAAGCCCCACGCTATGAAATGTTTCCTTTGGGAACAGCACAGCTAGATATCAAGATATTTTTTATAGCTAAGAATGTGTATATCCTATTATCTGGTATGTCTTCCGATCTGTTCTTTTTCTCTGTTTTTCCAAAGTGAGGTATCTGCAAATGTTTTACCCCGGTATTTAGTCATGTGTGGCTATTATCTTTCCTCCTAAAAAAATAACATTGTCATTCTCTTTGTGTCTCTGTTTTTGAATGTTTCACATTTTGGTAGACAGGTATAGCCCAGGGCAGGGGTGCCCACACTTTTTCAGCTTGCAAGATACTTATAAGATGACCAAGTCAAAATGATCTACCTACAATAAAAATGCAAAACATAAATTTATTTCTTCTATATTATCATTATCTAAGTTACTATTATTACTATTTAATATTGTGTATTCTTCTTCCACCTTTCTTCTTCTCAGCTCTCTTTTCAGAGGAAAGTCAATGTCATAGTTTTTATGAACAGTCCGAAAAAGCCGCTCCACATTTCCCTTCTTTGGAATAGCAGTGGCACACAGACAGATGAGGCAAACGCACTTAGAATATGACAAAGTGAAAAAAATCCCCTCCCATTCTGTATGAAAGTGGTAGGTTTTAGGCTTCTTAATCAGACCAGCTATGGCACTCATTTTTATACCCTTTGTTGTATTTAGTTTAAATAAATTGAAGGCTAACTACGCAGCAATGTAACTGAACAAGTTAGCGCGGTTTAACGCGCATGCGTAAGGTGTCAAAGTTCAGACGTCAGATTGGCTACCCTGTATGCCAATCAAAAGACAAATGTCTTTTTAATGTCATGCAATCTACCCACACTTCCTTCGTGATCGACATACTGAGCACCCTTGGCCCAGGGTTTGCTAAAGTCCCCTTCAGATTGTGTCCACAGCCAAGGTCTTACAATTTGACATACTGCAGCTCCATCCACACCGTCTATGCCTGAACATGCAATTAGGGCAGAAACTGGCTGAGAGGCGGCCGGTCCAGCCTCCTGAATGGAATGAGTTCTCCACGTTAATATGACGACCTTTGTTATTTCATGGTCAGTCCTAGCAAGGCTTTGTGGGGGATAAAATACTATAGTTTAATTGTTTTTTATTGATTGATTTTAGACAGTTGGAGGAAGGGAGAGAGAGAGAGAAGCATTCTTTTGTTACCTCACTTATTTATGCATTCATTGATTTCTTGAGCCCTGACCAGGAATCAAACCCACAACCTTGTTGTTTTAGGATGACCCTATAATCAACTGAGCTAACTGGCCAGGGCCAGTTTAACTTTTAAAGTCCAAATAACTTTGGAAACAAAGTTAGTATTAGGAAATCTGTTACTATAAGCTACATTAAAAGAAAATAATCACCCTGGCTGGGTAGCTCAGTTGGTTAGAGAATAGTCCCAATACAACGAAGTTGTGGGTTCAATCCCAGGTGAGATTTTGCAGAAAACAGTCTATGGCCTAGCAAAAAGCATTAACATGCCACAAACCTTACACCTGAGAAGAGGCAGCTGGATATAGTGACTATAACAGTGGTTCTTAACCTGGGTTCTATCGAACCCTAAGGGTTCGATGAGTCGGTCTCAGGGGTTCGGAGAAGCCTCTGCCGCGGAGGCCAGAATAAAGTAATACCGTAATTTGTTGTGAGTTCATGCACTTTGTTGGTTTTGTTCTTTGAGCAAGGTGATGTTCATGCACGGCTCATTTTGTGCACCAGTAAAAAAAAAACATATACCTATGCCTTGAATTTGGAAAAAAAAATCATTTTATTTATCACTAAAGAAGGGTTCGGTGAATGCACATATGAAACTGGTGGGTTCGGTACCTCAAAAAAGGTTAAGAATCACTGGACTAGAATATTACTCCTGACTCTTGCAGATGCTGCAAGGCAGCCAGAGCAAATGTTATTTAGAAAATTTAACAGTGAAGAAGAGGAGAGGAATTAAGGGGTACAAAAGCTGCCTGGCCTATGGTTGCACAGTAGATAAAGCGTCGACCTGGAATGCTGAGGTCGCTGGTTCAAAACCCTGTGCTTGCCTGGTCAAGGCACGTGTTAGGTAAACAGATGTGAAACGTGTATTAGACTTGCTTGCTTGTATTTTGCCTAATTAGTGCATTAGCATGGGGCGGTGCCATGTGTGTGTATAGTCTATGGAAAGCTGCCGCTGCTTGCCCTCAGGGTGGCAAATTGCAGATTGCCTCCCTGCTTGGGAGGGGCCATTATTTGCTAATGTTTGCTGGAGGAGGGATTTTTCCCCCCAGCCTGTTTTGCTGAAAAGAAAAAAAAAAGAGAGCTGAGGGGCTGGGGAACCCTGGGATTTCAACCCGGTCTGTTTTGCTGGGGATTGCTGAGGCTGGTGGGGGCCTGGGAGAAAGGGAAGTGGTCTTCCCTGCCTATTTGCTCATCCACCTTTAGAGACTTTAACAAATGGAATGGCCCACCATTTACTGGAGCCACAGTTCTTTTACCGTCTGCCTGAATCCACTGTGCGGTGGCCACGGGCTTTACAGCATGAAAGATTGCCGGGTGCCACCGATGAACGAAGAGCCGAAACAGCCAAATGAGCAAAAGTCAGGCTTTATTGGGAGGACTCCGGGCGAGTTCACTGACCCTCGGATGTGAGTCTGTGAAGGCGCGCCCGGGGAGGGTTTTTGGGTTTTTTATATCTGCAGAGGGGGGAGGATGGTAACTGTCGACCGGTTTGGTGGGGCGTGCAGTTCATGGAACAGCCTTGGGGACAGACAGTTTCGAGAATTTGGGTGTGTGCGGTTTGAACAAGATTAACAACTGCCAGACGGTTTGAGCAAGATTAACAACTGCCGGACAGCTCAGGGCAAGGGAGGGTTTCACTACCCAACCCAGAGGCAACTACCGGACATTCCTGGCTCTTTGGTATAGGGAGTGGGGTGACGTGGTCTTTCTGGCTGCTTCCTGCTGTATGGGGGTGTCGTTAGGGGAGGGCTAGGAAAGAGCCAGAGCAGTTCGTATCCGCTGTGGTGGGCAGGGGTTGGTACTGTTGCAGCATCATCTGGTTGACCGCTATCCTGGTGATTTCCTGAAATTGAGTCTGCAGGAAGCGAAAAAGACAAGGGGTAATCAGTAAGATGAGTCCAATTATGAAAATGGGTCCTATGAGTGGAGCTAATAAAGAATACATGGAGGAGTTCCACCAAGATGAGGCTTCTGCTGAGAATTTTTGCTTCTGGAGATCAGAGCTGAGTTTGTGGAGGGCTTCTACCCTGGTCTCTACAAGGCTGGATTCGTTGATGTAGTAGCAACATTCTTCTCGCAGGAAGACACAGGTGCCCCTGTGCTTGGCCGTAAGCAGGTCCAGGGCTCGCCGGTTCTGTAATGAGACTTGGGCGAGAGAAGTTATTTGTCTCTGTAGGGAGGCTACAGTGGAGGTATCCGTATCCCAGACCTTAGGATCGACTCCAGGTAGAAGCTGGACTCTGGGGTCCGAGTCAGGCCCAGGGTCGGGATCTGGCACCAGTGCTAATAGGAAGGTTTGCCTGGGGGAGAATGAAATGCTTGCCCGGAGTTTGGACAGAATGTCTCTTCCCAGGAGGCGAACTGGGCAGGAGGGTATGACTAGGAAGGAGTGAGAGAATGGGTGACCCTAAAATAGGCAATTAAGGAGGGTTGTCCGCCGTGGGGTCGAGGGTGATCCGTTGATTCCCATGACCGAGACCTGGGAAGGAACTGTAAGGCCCGAATGAGAGGGAAGGACAGAGTAGGTAGCCCCCGTGTCTATTAAAAAGGAAATAGACTTACCCGCTACCTGGAGCGTAGCCCTGGGCTGGGTGAGGGTAACCGGAGTCAAAGATCCAGGGCCCCCTCAGTCGTCCATCAAGCCCAGCAGTTCTGAGACTGGAAATGCCTGGTTCTCAGTTCCCCGGCATTGAGGTGCCGGAGGCCGAGCCAGGGTCGGGCAGTCCAACTTCCAGTGGCCCATTAGTTTGCACTGTGGGCAAGGCTTGGTAGGGGGCCTTGGTTGCGGACAAGCCTTGGCCCAGTGGCCCTCTTTGCCGCGTTTAAAGCAGGCACCCGGTGGTGTGCGCTGCCCTCCCTTGGAGGCTGGTTTTTTTGTCGGTTTCCCTACCGGCCAGAGGGCTGCTACCAAGGCTTGGGTCCGCTCCTGGCGGGCGGCTTCAGCCGTTTCCTCTCGGGCGTTAAACACTTTAAAAGCCATTTTTACCAGGTCTTGGATGGGAGTCTCAGGGCCCTCCTCAGCCTTTTTAAGTTTCTTTCTAATATCTGGGGCAGACTGAGAGATAAAGTGAGAGGCTAAGACTGTGGCCCCATTGCGGGACCGCGGGTTTAGGCGGGTATAATGAACAAGGAAGGGCCTCTTGAAGGCAGTTCAGGAAAAGGGCTGGGGTTTTTTTCAGGGAGTTGGGTAATTTCCCTCAGTTTATCATAAGTTACAACCTTGTTGGAAACTGCATCCATACCTCTGATTAAGTATCGGAGCATAAGGTTTTGACGAGGGATGTTGGACCCTTGGCCGGGTTGATAACTCCAATTGGGGTCTTCCCCGGGGACCGCCTCTGTGCCAAGGGGGATTTGGTCATCCACTAGATGGTCCCTGTCTGCCTGCTGTCTGGCGGCAGTGAGGATACGTTCATGTTCCTCAGGGGTGAGAGTGGAGGTACAAATTACTTTAATGTCATGCCAGGTCAGGTCATATGTCTGAGTCAAGTACGGGAATTCCTTAATGTAGATTGAGGGGTCGGCCGTGAAAGATCCTAGCCGTTTCTCAATCTGTGAAAGGTCTTGGAGGGAAAAGGGGACATGTACCCGAACTAGGCCCTCTGCCCCAGCTACTTCGCGGAGAGGGGCGAGGACAACGGATGATGATTGGGGACTGTTTGACCTGGTATGAGCTGCAATGGGAGAGGTGAGAGGGTCGGTGGGAGGTGGGGCAGAAGGAACCAGAGGAGCGGAAGGAGCCGGAGGGGTGGAAGGAGCCGGAACCTGGCCCGGGTCTGGGGGGTTCTCCCAGGGGAGAGCCGTAGGAGGAGAAAGGTGGTCGGGAAGGTCATTGGGTTGAGAGTGAGGAGGGGGTTCCTGGGGTGAAGCCTTGGGAGGAGGGGAGGTCTGGGTTAGAAGAATTTGGAGAGTGAAGCAGTAGGAGCAGAGATCGGGGCGGGAACGGAGATCCCAGAAAGCCTGAATATATGGGGCCTCAGAGTCTTTTCCAGTATGCCGGCAAAAAATTGTCTAGGTCCCGGAGGTCTTTAAAGTCAAAAGTACCCATTGGTGGCCAGTGAGACCGGTTATTTAGGGTGTATTGAGGCCAGGCGACCTGTGACAGGAAGATGAGTTTCTTCCTGTGAAGTGTCTGAGTGTATCCCAATTTGGAAAAATTTCATAGGAGACACCCTAGAGGTGTTTTTGGGTCTATTTTGGATTTGGAGCTCCCCATATTTGGCCGTCTTTTTGGTCCTAGGCGTCGGAGGAGAGAGAGAGTATAAGGGAGGCGTCCCTTCCAGATACCCGTCTCTCGACAGGAGACCTAAATGAGAGGTCTCAGGACAGAGATAGGAGAGCAGCCGAAAGGCATCCCTTCCGATTGAACCCCTATAAAGACTCCAGGAGTCGGCCGATGGAGGGGTTCTCGGCTCGGCCGAGTCTAGGACGAGAAACCCCGGTGGAGACGCAGGACCAGAGAAAGCGGAAGAGAAACCAGGTTACTCACAATTGGCGATCGAGGTCGTAGGGAACCCAGAATCCAAAACGACGGGCGGCACGAGGCAAGGGGGAGAGAGGGGGGACTCCTGCCTCATCCAGAAGGCCGAGGTGAGTCACAAAAAGCCCCTCTCCCGGGTTTCAGCACCAAATGAAAGATTGCCGGGTGCCGCCGATGAACGAACGAAGAGCCGAAACAGCCAAATGAGCAAAAGTCAGGCTTTATTGGGAGGACTCCGGGCAAGTTCACTGACCCTCGGATGTGAGTCTGTGAAGGCGCGCCTGGGGAGGGTTTCTGGGTTTTTTATATCTGCAGAGGGGGGAGGATGGTAACTGTCGACAGGTTTGGTGGGGCGTGCAGTTCATGGAACAGCCTTGGGGACAGACAGTTTCGAGAATTTGGGTGTGTGCGGTTTGAGCAAGATTAACAACTGCCAGACGGTTTGAGTAAGATTAACAACTGCCGGACAGCTCAGGGCAAGGGAGGGTTTCACTACCCAACCCAGAGGCAACTACCGGACACAGCACATACGGGAGTCAATGCTTCCTGCTCCTCCACCCCTTCTCTCTCCTTTCTCCCTCTTTTTTATTTTTTTCTCTCTCTCCCTCTCCCCTCTCTAAAATGAATAAATAAAAAAATATTTTAAAAAATAATTTTAAAAGGGGTGGGGGTGGAAAGGCTGAGATAAGATATGGTAGTGTGTTTTGTTTTTGTTTTGAGGCTAGGAAGTCATGCAGGACGGAGAAAACCAAAGGTCTGAGGCCCCACCGGGGAGAAACCCAAAGTTTCAGTTCAGATAAGCACCTAGGAAGGGACAGCAGGGAAACATAGTCAGGATGTACAGAGGCTCAAACAGATTAGTCAGTGGAGCCCTGCCCCAAAGGTGGGACTGCAGGAAGATGACCCACAGGACGACGTTTGCTTGTGAGATAGTCAGAGTGTTAGGTGAATCTAATGTCCATTAAGCCACATATCAAACGTATGTCTCTACTTGCACTGGACTTCAGCTTCCAAATATTTAATTAAACCAGTGTGTGGATGTTGAAGATGTCAAAAGAACAAGGACATTATTAATTTGGGAATCAAGACAGCTAACCACTTGATCCTTCTAAGTCACTTCCTCAGTTAGCTCCAGTCTCAGGAACACACACATTCCTGTGGTTCTAACTGTTCCTGGGTCCCAAGCCGCAGTTTTGTTTTTACATCCTCTGGGACTTATCTCTTATCTTGGGCTCTTTTGAAGCAGGCAGTTATCAGATCAACCTTATGCTCACTGGCCTGGAGTTCAGTAGGTAATCCCTCCCCCCACCAATAAAGGGCTTATAAGAATTTCAGCCAAAATTCCAAGCTGGCTTGAAGCAATAAATACTGTAATTAACTTCTAACCAGGCAAGCTAACATTTTGCTTGGACAAAGCCTTGTTTTCTCAAACAAATGCCTTTCAAATAAAAACAATTCCATGCCCTCTTTTCCAGTCAATACTTTCCAAGGCTTGGTAATGAGCCATATGTAGGTTAAGAGTACATTTTTGGAGGTTTTTGAATCCAGTTTTCCCTGGTTTCAAGTTCCCCCATGGAAGCAGCACTATCGTCTAGGAGTATCTTGTTTCCATCTGTAAAGCCAGTAGTCGCGGTCAGAATCACAGCTGCCTGACCCATGCAGGTTCACGTTAGATTCGAACAATCGGTAATGAAACAACGGAGCCAAAAACTGGTGAGCCATCAGCTTTAATTCTAGCTTGCACCCGGCGGGCAAGCAAAAACACACACTGGGCTCCAAAATCCACACATTCAGTGCTCACAAAGCTACTGACTTATCCGAGTTTCCTAGCATCAAAGCTTTCCAGTTCACCAGACTTATTCACCTCTGTTTCCCATCTCCTCCTGCACAAACTCTTCCTCAGCACTCTGCCATCTTGGCTGCTTCCTCTCCTTCATATGTATGGCCTTACTCTGCTCTCCTCTCTAATAGTAACCTCAGGAACCCAGGAACCGAGAGAGAGAGATCAAGCTACTGGTCTCTCCCACTTTATACCATAGAATCAAAACCTTTAATCCAATTATACAAACACGGAAGTCTCTGTATAATGGGATTCCTCAGGAGAGTGCACCACCCTACATCATCCAATCAGTCAAGGGTGTGGGGAAGAGTTTACTCTTAAACTAAGCCTTAGGCTATAACGACCCGGCCTGCTTACATTACAGCCTTTCCCCCACACCCATCCCAAGCATAAGGGCAAATAATACACCTGGGTGACGGGCTTCCATGTGGGCAGCACCATCTTTAACAAAGTGAGCATATTATATTTTATCTGCCGAACACTGAGAGTATCCCAAACATGCAGCCAAGAAAACCTAAATATGGAGTCACAGCTGAGCCAGCAGCTAAAAGTGTGTGGAGTTAAGGTGTCAGTTGCTCAATGAGATTGTTTCAGTCCTAAGGTGAAAGGCAATCAGGAACCCAAAGGAAAAAGCATCACATGTCCGTGCAAGAAGGGATCCACCCAGAGGCAGATTTAACAGTGGGTGCACTGGGCGAGCGCCCTGGGTCCCGACTTCTGAAGGGCCCCACAAAACCCCAACTTTATACTTTTTTTTAATGACACCAAGTTTGGTTTCATATGTGCCATTTCAACATTAATAGTACATAATATTTTTTATTTATTTAAAAATATGTTTAGCATGTATTTTATTTTCCCTGTCTCTTTTTCTTAAGAGGCCCAATATTTTCTTCTGCCCCTGGGGGCTCAACTGACCTTAATCTGCCTCTGGATCCACCAGGAGGTGGGTTATAAATTTTTGCCAGAACAGTTGCCTCTCTCTGACCTATTTTTTGTTTGTTTGGTTGGTTGGTTGGTTTTGGTTTTGGTTCAGCCGTGAACAGGGGAACCTTCCTCCAGCAAGGTTTTCAAGTCACCACATAATTGCTGTCCGCATTCTGGGTGAGGGGCATATAGCACCACCCAAAGCCCTATTTTCTCAGCACTGTGGCGGAGCCCTTGTTCTGTGGTTGTGGGGCTGCACACACATGGTGGAGAAAGCATGGGTGGCCCTGGCACATGGCCAGGGAAAGCAGCCATAACCCAAGGTTTCTGCTTGGTTAGGTCCAGGCCCTGGCAGCCTGGGCCATGCAGTCCTGTGAGAGGTAGTGCCACCCAGTGGTGTAAGATCACTGTATAGGGACACAGGAGCTGGCACTGCACCCCTGCCCGGCTGCTTACTAAACCCGGGTTTTGAAAACATTTTTGCTTGTTTTAAAACTGGCTTTCCACCTAAATAATAGTAAGGACAGCTGAGGTGGGGGAAGGAGTCATGGAAATAAGGAGGTAAATTTACTCTGGAAACTGTAAAAAGCCAGGAAAGTGAGGCTGTGTGGATGTGGCTTTCTGGCTGTCATAGGCTATACCCATTGATTAGTACACAGGTGCAAGAGGGGTAGGAGCTTGACTATGGCACCTGTTGGAAAAAGGCTCTTTGTCAAAGCAGCCTTGTGCTGGGGTTACACAGAAACCTGCAAGATGGAAGGAGAGTTCATTTGTGGGGGAGGGAGCACCCCAGTCTGCCCTCCTGCTGAATAGTCATTCTATCCTGGTACATTGTGTCAGCAGTGGCTCCCCACCTCAGGGGAATAACGACCAGCAAGACAGCGGGGTGCAGGGGGAGACATCCAGGGATCTCCAGGATTTGTACCTGAAGGGGAAGATTCTGGCAGGAGACAGAAAGCTCTCTCCAGACTTTATGACTGTACTAACATAGAGGATGGATTTGTCTCCTGAGGTACATCTTCAGAGGAGGGTGGCCACTTCAAAGGTACAGATCTCAGTTCATCTAAGGCAGTGGTTCTTAACCTTTTTTGAGGTACTGAATACACCAGTTTTATATGCGCATTCACCGAACCCTTCTTTAGTGATAAATAAAATATGATTTTTTTTTCCAAATTCAAGACATAGCTATATGTTTTTTTACTGGTGCACAAAATGAGCCGTGCATGAACATCACCTTGCTCAAAGAACAAAACCAACAAAGTGCATGAACTCACAACAAATTGCGGTATTACTTTATTCTGGCCTCCGTGGCAGAGGCTTCTCCGAACCCCTGAGACCCAGGTTAAGAACCACTGATCTAAGGGCATACTTCTCAAACTTTTCTGCAAATTAGAATTACCCAGAGAGCTTTTAAATTTCACACTGCCCAGGATGCACCCCAAACCAATTAAATCAGATTCTCTTGGAGGTGGGGTGCAGGCATTAGTTTTTTTTTAAACTCTCCAGGTGATTGCAGTGGGCAGCCAGGTTTGCAAAGCAGTGACCTACAGAAGGACTGATAGGTCTGAGCTAAGCAAGGGAAGGGCAAGCTGCTGTAGGTGTGGAAAGTCCCAGCCATGGGAGCTGCTCAGACCCAGACGGGGGTCACCTGGGTGGTTAGACTGGAAAAACAAATCCCAGGTACCTGCCCATCCTAAGAGCCTGAGTCAGTCATTAGGTGCAGCTTTTCAGATTTCTTTCAGGGTTCCAAGGAAGTATTTGTCAAAATAAAATCAAGTGGGCTTCTCCCTTTCCCCCCTCATCTCTGTCCATGCTACCCTCTTCTCATGTGACACTTCTTGAAAACCTGGGAACTTCATGAAAACCCCTAGGACTCCAGGGAACACAGTTTTAAAAACCACCAGATAGAAGGTGACAATTTGACTTTGGGTGATGGGTATGCAACATAATTGAATGATAGGATAACCTGGAGAAGTTTTCTTTGAACATATGTGCCCTGATTTATTAATGTCACCCCATTAAAATTAATAAAAGAAAAAAACCCCACCAATTCAAGGGATGGGATTTCCACAGAAATTAATTTTCAGTATTAGTATTAGTATTCAGGCCACTCAGATAGACTCTTGATTATTTTGATTAATAGAAGTAGCAAATTCCATGTGGAGGAGAGACAACATAAATGCCCACAGATGGACCTGCACCACTTGTCAGCCGGGAACATGAGCAGCACTGGCCAGTCAGTGCTTGGCCTGCTGCCTTAGGAACTAGACTCAGGGCTGCTTCCATTTGTTATTTGGTGCCACACGCAGGCAGCAAGGGCCACCCCCTCAGTTCATCATGGCATTTCTAAGAAGAAGGATGCTAAAATAGTAGTTGATGAACGTCTCCAAGCTTTGCATTCACATGTTGAGTCTCAACCTGGATGAAGCTTTTCCTTTGTGTCCTACATTGTGCATAGCAAGTCATAAGCCTGGGGGTCCTCTTTTACAGGATCATTCCACAATGTTATGGCACCTTCTGTGCCGCACAAACTCTAGTTTATACACCGAAGCCATACTTCCACATGAGCAGGGGAAGGGGAGGAAATGAAGAAAAGTACAGTATGTTAAATATTGGTTCTGCTATCAGCCAGTGATGTGAATGCAGACAAGTCACCTAATTTCTATAGAAGACTCTGTGGGAAGACCAGGCAGCTGCAAGAGGAGGTGGAACAGCTGAAAAGTGGAGACAAATTCTACAGAGCTTGAGGCTTTTACAGAGCTGCTGTCATCTCTAAGCAGAAGGAAGCTGATTCTTATACACAGGTTGGCCCCTCCCACTCTACCCAGGTACAGAAAACACAGACGCAAACTGCGAAAAGAGCAGTAGCTACAGACCAGGTAGTCCACAGTGGCTTGCAAACAACAGCTAACACCAACCCAAGAAGATCTAGAACCAACACAACCAGTAGTGAGGGCCAGACAGCACCAACACTAGACTCAGCTAGATACACAACAGCACACCAAAAAGAGGAGTCCAGCAGACACCAGACACTGGAGAATAAATATGCCCAATAGTACAGACACTGCACAGTGTGTAATACACATGATCAAGGTTAACCCTTAGAGCCAGCCAGCCTGAAGAGATAACCATACCCACAAAAGGACCAACTGCATTCAATACTCACAGACAACAGGAGGGAAAATAGTACCCTCGAGAAGCACTCCTAGAACAAGGAAAACAGGAGGCCCAGAGGTCAGTACCATCGAACCCATCTTCCTCATAAAGACACCACAAAAATTTCAAAGTCAGACAGCACTACTGAATACACAGTCAAAATGGGCAAAGAAATGTGATCCAAATGAGTCAACAAGAGAAATCCACAGAAAAAGAACTGAATGAAATGAAAGTAACCAAACTACCAGATGCAGAGTTTAAAATAATGACTTTTAGGATGCTCAAGGATCTTAGAACAACAATGAATGGGCATAATAAGCTCCTAAATAAAGAGATAGCAAGCATCAAAAAGGACATTGAAATCATAAAACAAAACCAGTCAGAAATGACAAATATAATATCTAAAATGAAGAATGTGAGGAAGAAAGATGGCAACGAAGTAAGCGGACATTTCCAACTGCCACCTCCCAGGACCAAAGTGGATTACAACTTAATTTAAGAACAATCATCTTGAAAAACTAACTTTGGACTAAACTAAGAGGAATCTATAACCAAGGATCACCGAAGAAGCCACATCGAGACTGGTAGGAAGGGCAGAGACACAGAAAGGGCTGCCCCACTCCCAGGAGCGAGTGGCGGCCCCAGGGGACTCTCACAGCAAGTGGCTTGCCCTAAGAGGTGTGGGTCCTCAGCCCCAGGCCCAGAGCCCCAGCCTAGAGCCCCAGAGCCTAGAAGAGGCACCCAGACAGCATTTAGCTGTGAAAAGAGCCAGGATTCTGTCTGCAAGAAAGAGAAACACCTCTTAGATGCAGATTTTGTTTTAAAGGGCCTGTGCAGAAAACTTCATTCACAGCCACTTACCCAGGGCTCTGGCAGAGGAGAACTGAGAGGACTGTAGTTGCAGGAGAAGAGTGTAAAGTTGGAGGCCCAGAGAGAGATACTATGGGGGACAGCCACCAGAACCCCTATGCTGAATTATTCTCCAGTACTGCAGTCATGATCTTTTATGGGAGGAGCCATCCCCTCTGAGTGGCATCAGCCTGGGGAAAAGCAGCTGCTCCACCCGTAGGAGTCTCTCCTAACCCAGGGATGGTGACAGGTCATGCTGAGAGGCCAGAAAGCAGGAGGCGCATCAGTGATTCAGTTTTCTGGTGTTGAGACCAGAGCTTCCCCCTACACTCTCCTGAGTCTATGACTGATGCTTCCACCTCACAAAATACTCAGCTGAAACTGTCCAGAGAGGGGGCAGACCACACCTCTAGGTTTCAAAGACCACACCTACCAGACTCCTGAGGTCTGTAAAAAAGTCTGGACAGACTTACACCTGGGGTGAAGGGGCAGAGCCACACCCACCACCCTTCCTAATGCTGAATTGCTGCAGGCTCTAGACTCTAGCAGAGGTTTTTTCAGTGGCTGAGCCAAACAAACAGCCAGCAGACAGACTGCAGGAGGCAAGACTCAGGGAAACCTGGCCCTTTGAGAGGACTTTCCCCCAGGCCCAGAATGCTTAAAAGCCAGCCTAGATGTGCAACTGGTATTTCCGTGTGCACCTGGGCCCAACAAAGGCAGCTACAAACTGTGAATTGCTTGTAGCTCCAAGAAGGTTGCCGAGGGCCAGTCACAGACAGTGTCTTGCACTGATCTGCACCCGGTTCCTGCTTGGGAGGCCCAGGCCTGGCATATCCAAGGGCCAGCTACAAAAAGCATTGGTTCAGGACCTAACAACCCTTGCTAGAATGGTATCCTAAGGAAAAGCTCCTCACACCTGACCCAGCTGAGGCAATTCCACTCCCTGTGATCAGCACTGGCACAGCAGCTCATGTACATTGGATAAGGTTGAGCTTCACAGTCAGCTGGCCGGGGCTCTGGATATTCTGTCTTGCTAGGCTAGATTCCACAGGGGGAAGGGAGAGAAGCTTGGAGCATGGATATTTAAAGGTGGGTCCCTGTGAGTCTATTGTTGGATCTGGTCAACGGGCTTAGCCACCTTCAAGAGGGGCACAGTCAGCCCCAGGAGAAGACTCTCTCAGTCTTCCTCCCTGAGACCAAGGTCTCAACAGTTGAAAGAACTTCTGCAGAGGGGACTGTTGGCCACACTCAGTCTGAACCTGCTACTCGTCTTGTTGGGGAGAAATAAAATTTGAGTATCTAGCTGTGGCTGAGAATCAAGCTCTGAAGTAGGGGCTACATTCCCTGTAATGAGATCCTGACCAAGAGACTCCTGAAATAGGGGATCCCACAAACATTGTATTCACAAACTCAGCTCCCCTAACCCACCAAGTATGCAACCTGTAGAGGGGCTGGTTGGGTAAGACCAATATGAGTGCACACTATAGTCTTACTACAGAAGACTCTGTGGGAGGACCACACAGCTGCAAGAGGCAGAGGAGGAGAAGCTGAAAAGTGAAGACAAATCTTACAGAGTTTGGGGCTTTTACAGAGCTGTTGTCATCTCTAAGTAGGAGGAAGCTGATCCATATACAAATGTTGCCCCCTTTCACAGTACCCAGATACAGAAAACGCAGACAAAAACAGTGAAAAGTATAGTAGCTACAGACTGGTAGTCCACAGTGGGTTACAAACAACACTGACATCAACCCAAGAAGAACTAGAGTCAACACTACTGTTAGTGAGTGGCAGACAGCACCAACCCTAAACTCAACTACATACACAAGCAGCACACCCAAAGGTAGAGTCTAACAAGCACCAGACACAGTGGAAAATAAATATGCCCAAAAGGACAGACATTGCACAGTGTGTAATACACATAATCAAGGTTTACTCTTAGAACCTGTGAGCCTAAAAGGAATAAACGTACCCACGAAAAGACCAACTGCATCTAATACTCACATACAACAAGAGGGAAAATAGTCCCTTCAAGAAGCATTCCTAGAATAAGTAAAACAAGTGGCCTGGAGGACAGTACCACTGAACCCATCTTCTTCATAAAGACCACACAAAAATTTCAACGTCAGACAGCGCTACCTAATACACAGATCAAAAGGGCAGACAAAGAAATTCAACCCAAATGAATCAACAAGATAAATCCCCAGAAAAAGAAGTGAATGAGATGTAAGTAACCAAACTACCAGACACAGAGTTTAAAACAGTGATTTTTAGGATGCTCAAGGATCTTAGAGCAACAATGGATGGACATAATGAGCACCTAAATAAAGAGATAGCAAACATCAAAAAGGACATTGATATAATAAAAAAGAGGCAGTCAGAAATGACAAATACAATATCAAAAATAAAGATTGCACTAGAAGGAATTCATAGCAGGTTGGATGAAGCAGAGGATCAAATCAGTGATTTAGAGGTCAAGATAAACAAAAGCACAGAAGCAGAGTACAAAAAAAAGAGGCTGAAAAAAATCTGAGGAAACTCTAAGAGAGCTCTGTGACAACATAAAGAGAAACCACATCTGCAATATAGGGGTTCCTGAAGGAAAAGAGAAAGAACAAGGAATAGAGAACCTGTTTGAAGAAATTATAACTAAAAATTTCCCTAAATTGATGAAAGAAAAAGTCACACAAGTTCAAGAAGCACAGAGAGTCCCATTAAAGAGGAACGCAAGGAGGCCTACAACATTACACATCATAATTAAAGTGTCAAAGTTAAGAGAAAAAGAAAGAACACTAAAACCTGCAAGAGAAAAGCAGTTAATTACTACAGAGGAGCCCTTATAAGGATGACATCTGAATTCTCAACAGAAACACTTGAGGCCAGAAGGGAATGGCAAGATATATTCAAAGTAATGCAGAACAAGAACCTACAACCAAGACTACTTATCCAGCAAGGCTAATGTTTAAAATTGAAGGAGAAATATAAAGCTTCCCAGATTAAAAAAAGAAAAAACCTCAAGGAATTCATTACAACTTCACTAGTACTGCAAGAAATGTTAAGAGGCCTACTATAAAGAGCAAAGGAAAAGAAGAAATCTAGAAAAAAAGCATTGTAGATTTAAACAATAAAATGGCAATAAATAAGTACATATCAATAATAACCTTAAATTTAAATTGGTCACATGCTCCAATCAAAAGACATTGGGTAGCTGCATCAATAAGAAAACAGGACCGTACATATGCTGTCTACAAGAGACACACCTCAAAACAAAAAATACACATAGACTGAAAGTAAAGGGATGGAAAAAACTATTTCATGCAAATGGAAATGAAAAAAGAGCTGAGGTAGCAATACTGGTATCTGACAAAATTGACTTTAAAACTAAGGGATAAAGAAGGTCACTACATAATGATAAAGGGAGTAATCTAACAGGAGGATATAATCTTGTAAATATTATTCACCAATTATAGGAGCACCTAAATATATAAAGCAGATTTTGATGGACATAAATGGCAAGATCAATAGCAATACTATAATAGTAGGGGATTTTAATACCTCACTAACTTCACTGGATAGATCCTCAAGAAAGAAAATTAACAAGAAAATTAATAAGAAATAGCGGCCTTAAAGGACACACTAGATCAACTGGATTTAATAGATATCTTCAGAACCTTTCACCTTAAAGCAGCAGAATATACACATTCTTTTTAAGTGCACATGGTACATTCTCTAGGATAGACCACATGTTAGGACACAAAATAAGTACCAACAAATTTGAGAAGATTGAAATTATATCAAGCATCTTCTCTGATCACAATGGCATGAAACTAGAAATCAACTACAATAGAAAAACTGAAAAGGATTCAAACACATGAAGGCTAAATAGCATGTAATTAAATAATGATTGGGTTAACAATGAGATCAAGGAAGAAATCAAAAACTTCCTTGAAACAAATGAAAATGAACATAAAACAACTCAAAATTTATGGGACACAGCAAAAGCAGTCCTGAGAGGAAAGTTCATAGCATACAGGCATACTTTAAGAAGCAAGAAAAAGCTCAAATAAACAACTTAACCCTGCATCTAAAAGAACTAGAAAAGAACAACAAATAAAGCCCAATGGAAGTAAAAGAAAGGAAATAATAAAGATCAGAGTGGAAATAAATGACATAGAGGCTAAAAAAACAATACAGAAGCTCAATGAAACCAAGGGCTGGTTTTTTGAAAAGGTAAACAAGATTGATGAACCTTTAACCAGAATCATCAAGAAAAAAAAGACAGGGGGCGGCAAGATGGCGATGGAGTAGGCAGAAGCACCAACTTCCACCTCCCAGAACCAAAGGGGATTACAACTAAATTTTAAGAACAATCATCTGAGAAAACCAACTTTGGACTAAACTAAGAGGATTCTTTAACCAAGGGTCACTGAAGAAGCCACAGGGAGACTGGTAGGAAAAGCGGAAATGCAGAGAGGGCTTCCCAGCTCTGGAGAGCGAGCAGCAGCCCAGAGGGACTCGCATGACTGGAGGGGAGTTTAGTGGAGAGAGGAGGGTCCTGGGCCCCAGAAACAAAGCCCCAGCCTGCAGCCCCAGAGCCTAGAAGAGGCACATGGACAGTATTTAGCTGCGAAACAAGCCAGGATACTGTTTGGGAGAAAGAGACATATTTCTCAGACCCAGGTTTCGCCTTAAAGGGACAGCGCAGAAGACCTCTCACAACCACTCACCTGGGACTCCCGGGGATGGGGAGAGATGAGAGGATTAGTGTAGCAGGAAAAGAGTGTAATCTAGGAGGCACAGGGAGAAACACTTTAAGGGACAGCCACTCTAACCCCTGGGCTGAGTCAATTCCCAAATCTAAAGTGAATATTTTTCCTGGAACCAGCAATACCAGCAAAGGGAAGCAGGTCACCAGTCAAACAGAAGCTCTCCAGCTGCAGTCAGAGCAAAGAATCACTTAGAAGCAGGGAGTCATCAGGAATACACTATTGAGTGCTAAGGTCTAGGCTGCATCGCCACCCCCACACTGCTAAGTGCTTGCTGGAGGGTGGGCAGCGGCGGGACATGGGATCATGGCCCCATTGGTGGGGATGAAAGCAGGGGGCTGGCCGCGGCTGCAGCCTGGGCACAGAGCGCAGTCCCACCCACAGGGGGGAGGGGGGGGCGGAATCCCAGGCCGCAGCGACTGAGGCCCAAGTACGAGCGCAATCCCATCCAGCATGGGCAGAGGCCAGGGGCTGGCCACGGCTGCAAAACGGGTACATGAAAGCGGTCTGACCCATGGCTTCGGGTCGGGCACATGAGAGCAGTCCCACCTGCAGTCTTACCCGCAGGAGCAAGATAAAAGCCAAGGAACCAGCTGAGACTGGACACTGGGTGGAGGAGCACAGCCTGGCCCACCAGGGTGAAGCTTGCAGCCCTCAGTGCACGAGCGCAGTCCCACCCGTGGGAGCAGGGTGAAGGCCGGGAGCCAGCCAAGGCTTGCAGCCTGGATGCAGGAGCGCAGTCCCACCCTCAGTGGCAGGGTGAAGGTAGGGGGTCAGCCAGGGCTTACAGCCCAAACCCATAAATGCAGTCCCACCCACAGGGGTGGGGCAAAGGCTGGGGGCCAGCCAGGGCTTGCAGCTTGGTCACGCGAACGCAGTCCCACCTGCTGAGGTGAGGCCGAAGCTGCAACTACTGCTGCAGCGGACCGGTGCTGGCAACACTAGTGCCCGAACACCCAAGGCAGTGGCAGAGGGGGTGGCCAGCCTGCAGACAGACCACACCTAGGGAACACAGAGGCCACACCCATTGGACTCTTTTGGCCACACCCTTCTTATACACAGACAAAATGGGAAGACAGAGAAATGCAACCCAAATGAATCAACAAGAGAAATCCCCACAAAAAGATCTGAGTGAGATGGAAATAACCAAATTACCGGATGCAGAGTTTAAAATAATGATTGTTAGGATGCTCAAAGATCTTAGAGCAACAATGGATGGACATAATAAGCACCTAAATAAAGAGATAGCAAGTATAAAAACGGACATTGAAATAATAAAAAAGGATCAGTCAGAAATGACAAATACAATATCAGAAATGAAGACCACACTAGAAGGAATTAAAAGCAGGATGGATGAAGCTGAGGATCAAATCAGCAAGTTAGAGGACAAGATAAATAAAAGCACAGGAGAGCAGCAAAAAGAAAAGAAAGCTCAAAAAGTCTGAGGAAACTCTAAGAGAGCTCTGTGACAACATGAAGAGAAATAACAACTGCATCATAGGGGTTCCTGAAGGAGAAGACAAAGAACAAGGGATAGAGAATCTGATTGAAGAAATTACAGCTGAAAACTTCCTTAAATTGATAAAGAAAAAAGTCACACAAGTTCAAGAAGCACAGAGAGTTCCATTAAGGATGAACCCAAAGAGGCCTACACCAAGACACATCATAATTAAAATACAAAAATTAAGAGATAAAGAAAGAATACTAAAAGCTGTAAGAGAAAAGCAGTCTATTACCTACAGAAGAGCTCCCATAAGAATTACATCTGACTTCTCAACAGAAACATTAGAGGCATCAGGACTAACACAGTGTTCACACTTTCTCACTGGTGATGCTAATTTTGAGCACCTGGTAGAGTGTTGCCCAATTTCTCCACTGGATAATTATTCTTTCTTTTTCTCCCTTGAAACTAGAAAACAGTTTGAGGGACCTATAAGACCAGGGTAATATCTTGCTCCACATCAAAATGTTGCCCAAGGTTTAGCATCTGTTGATGGGTCTTGCCCAATCCCATCATTCCTATGGCAGCTGCAAAATGATTTTCCAACTCCAGCACTACCTCAGTACATAAAAGCCCTCATAAGAAAGCTCTCTCTTCTCGCACATGTATTTATTATATCTATAATAATAATCTACTTCTTCTTGTAGACTCGTGTATTTTCTTGTTTTTTAATTTTATAATTTATTACTATACTTATTTGGGTGCTCACAGTATTCCAGGTATGGCCAGTAGGAGACCCTTCAAGGTGATCCCTATGCCCTTGTGGCATGTCCCCATTGTTTCTTGTGAACACTTCTAGGCTTATCTTGTACCTGTGCTTCCCCATCCCTGGAACTAGTCATTTTTCCAGGATATAGTGTCTTTTGATGGGAAATGTTATTAGAGATCAAGATTAAGGTATGCTTGTTGCTAGAAGAGTGTTTTTGTTCCTTAACCTTCTTAGCAGACAGAGCCAGGAAATATATGCATGTATATATAGATATGCACCCGTAAAATATGCCCATTCATATGCATATACATATATGCAGGTGTATGCAAATGAATACAAATGTGCACATATATGTAATTTCAAGCTCATGAATGCACACTACCTCAAATGTTGCCTTCCCCCATTGCATAGTGGTAAGACTCCTTGTCCACAGCGAGGTCCCTGGCCCCCAGCAACATCCATTCCCGGGTACAAGCACTTTGAAAAATATTTGGCATGTCTACTACAACTAAACATTCAAGTACCTATATAACCTAATAGTTCTGCCTCTGGACAAATACCCAGCAGAAATGAGGACTTATGTCCACCCAAAACATATGAGTATGTGTATAGCAGCTTTACCTATAAGTATCAAAAACTGGAAACAACCCAAAAATTAATCAATGATAGGAAAAGTAAAGAAATGGTGGTATGGTCACATGGCAGAATACCAAATAGCTATGAAACAGTGATAAATGCAACCATGCAAATACATCTCATGGACGTGAAGTTAAATAAATGATGTCCAACACGAAAGAGTATGGATGCTATCATTCATTTATAGGAAATCCAAAAACAAGCAAAACCGTGCTGCTGGACAGCAAAGCAGTGGTAACCCTTGAGTCTTGTGAGTACAGGGTAATGACTCTGAGGGGGTGGGGGGGAGCCTTCTGGGAGTTGGAATGGTCTATAACTTTATTCGGGTAGTAGTAACGCAGGTGTAATACAAATACAAAAACCAAGCCATAAACTTATAATTTCAATTCTTTGCTATATATAAGTTACAGTATATCCTAATTAAAAAAAAATTAATACAGCTACAAACCAGGCTGCCAATGCAATGAACTCAACTGAAATGACCTAATCAGACCAACTTCACATATGTTCAGGAAATGACAGCCCCGTCAAAACTTAATCACCCTCCTGGCCACTACCTCCGTTATGTTTTGACACATCCAGGGTCAATGCAAATGGGAACATCCCAGGATGCGACAATACAGCATGTGGGCCTAGGGTCTGCTGGTAGTCTTTTACACCTCCTCCTGCCTGCCCACCCCTGCCAAGAATCAGTCCCAATCCAAACCCTCACTGGCTTATGCGTTGTGTATAAAGTCACATGATTATAGGTGTCCTCTCAGATTGATTGTTTATAACTCAGAAAAGTTGGCTCTGGAAATCCTAAATGCTCGTGGACAGGGAGCACAGCGTGTGGTGAGGGCTTTGTGAGGATGGCGGAACGAAGCCCACATCCCCAGACAGGCCCTTTGGCTTTCCTCCTCTGGGTGTCTGCCCTGATGTCCAGGCAGACCCAGAAGGTGAGAGGTGAAACCTTCCCTCCCTTGATTGGGAAGGCTTCTCTTTTGCTCAGGACTCAAAAATAAGAGATGAGGGAAAGTGTACGGCCATGTACCCAACTCTAAATGCACTACAGCCTCCTGGGGGGGCTTGCTGCTAGACCCCACTCTAAACATTCAGCCAACCTAAACCTGCATATTTAACCAGCCTCAGGGATGCTGATGTGGCCAGTCCAAAGACCACATGGTGTAAGAGAAAGAAGGTGAAAATCAGAGCATCAAAATTCAAGGGCTGAACTCTACATAATAGTCTAGAAACTTGAGCAAGCAACATACTCTTTCTGAGCCTGTTTCCTTGTTGGTGTAAGAAAGGTAATATCTGTCCTGCTTGCCTTATGGGATTGGCATTCATATTATGAGTTCATTAGTGGGTTTTTTAAATTAAACTATAATTGACTTATTATATTAGTTTCAGGCATACAACATGGGACTTGATATTTATATACATTACAAAGTGATCACCACACAAAATTGTTATTCTCACCATACAAACATTAGTATAGTATCACTGACTATATTCTCTATTCATTTGTGTTTTTAAAACCATCAATCATTAAACCAGAGTTTCCTCACTTATCTATGTCATGCCCTCCCTTGGCAGTCAATGGATACCTTCTCAGAATATTGTTTTTAAATCTATAAAATCAGATACAGAAGAGTACAAAGGAAACCAATTATATTGAAATATAATTATCAACATATTTTTAGAAAACAAATTTGCAATATAGTAACATGTGTTTCTTTTAACATTAAAATAGGAGATCTCTTGGATCTCTTGGAGGGTTTAATAATTACAGTAATTATTATAAATAGCAATGAATTTTTAAACAATTTTTCAAAGTGTTTGTAACATCTTAATGTCATATGAACACATGTGACAAAGTCACAGTAGTATTATGGTATGTTGCCTACATTTACAATAGAAGGAATGAGGAAACCCTGGCTGGTTGGCTCAGCAGTAGAGCGTCGGCCTGGTGTGTGTAAGCCCCAGGTTCAATTCCTGGTCAGGGCACACAGGAGAAGCGACCATCTGCTTCTCTACCTCCCTCCCACCTCATTCTCTCTCTCTCTCTCTCCTCCCCTCCTGCAGTAATGGCTCAAATGGTTTGAGCAATTGGTCCCAGGTGCTGAGGAAGCCTCCATGGCCTCATCTCAGGCACTAAAATAGCTCGGATGCCAAGCAACAAAGCAGCACCCAACATCACTCAGTAAGGGGCTTGCTGGGTGGATCCCAGTCGGGCACATGCAGGAGTCTGTCTCTCCCTCTCCACCTCTCACTAAAAAATAAAAAAAAAATTTTTTTAAAGAAGGAGTGCTGACATAAGGATATAATTGACAGACCCTTCCAAGGTGGTTGTATGAAGTGAATAGTTGTGTTCCATTTCCAGATTAGCTGGCATATTCTGAGTCTCACTTGGGTTTGTGCCACTTGTGGGCTTTTGTGGAAGCTCACAGACTAGGCAGAAAATGACAGGGCTGCAGACCTCCAGCAGGTATTGTAGTGGTGGCCAGTGGAGTCGGACCTCTTTGCCCTTGAATTTGTTGTGCTACTTCCCCAAAAATTTCTAAGAATGGCTGAAAGATTAAGCAGCTTGGAATTTTGCTAGTAGGAGAAACTTAACCTTCATTTTCCAAAGGAAGAAGCAGACCTTTAGATTGCAGAGATCTGTTTGCTCTAAGAAAACCACCTTCTTTATCTGATTGTGGAAGCTGGTGGTTGGGTTGTCAGCAACAGGCATTAAAATGATGGGATAGTGTCTGAGAAGCAGGGATTGGCTAGATGAGCAATTCCTGCAGCAGTCTTGGAGAACGGTATTGTTGGTGCAGACAGATTAAGCCAAATGCATATGCCTAGCAAGCGTCAACAACTAAAACTGGAATAAAACCCCAAATGTCAAGCAAGAGTGATTCCCTCACATTAACAGAGCTGTGAGGTTGACTTTCAAACAGGCTTTGCCAACGCTTGACCTTCAGTGGACATACCCACTGGCAAGAGTCGTGAATACCCTGCACCTTTTTGTGGACACCACGTTCAGAGCCCTGGGACTGTGTGCAGGCACATAAACTGTAGGCACAGCTGTTTTTGATGTGCATGGCCAGGTGGGGGCTTTTTGGGGAGCTGTCTCAGAAGCTAACCTGTGGGCACACAGAATCAGGACCACGTTTGCTCAAAACCTAATGTGGCTTTTATTTATACTTTGTTGTTTTATAGGCAAAATTCATCTAAGCCTTTAGAGGGGATCTGTTGGTAACAATAGTAAAAAGTGGAAAGATTCAGGATCCCACGTTTCAGTTCCTGGGAGGTCCTGGCAGCTCTCTCTTATGCAATATTTCAAATAGTTACTTCCTGGACGTTTTGGTTTCTGGATAGTAACCTCTTCTACAATGTTGCCATTAAGAGCAATAAAATATTAGCCAGAACTTACCTCAATTCTAGGCTTCTGGTGCTCTAGACAGGATTTTAAGAAGCTAAACAAAAAAGGAGGAAATGAAGGTATCTCTCAGGAGAATGTCTGCTCATGCTTTGTCCTTTGTCTTAATTTTTAAAAATTTAAGCCTTAGGCCCTGACTGGTTGGCTTAGCAGTAGAGTGTCGACCCGGCATGTGGATGTCCCGGGTTTGATTCCCAGTCAAGGCACACAAGAGAAGAGACCATCTGCTTCTCCATTCCTTTCCCCTCCCACAGCCATGGCTCAATTGGTTCAAGGGGGTTGGTCTCGGGTGCTGAGGATGTCTTCCTGGCCTCTACCTCAGGTGCTAAAAAAAATGGCTCAGTTGCTGAGCAACAGGGCAATGGCCCCAGATGGGTAGAGCATCGCCCCCTTAGTGGTTTTGCCGGTGGATCCCAGTCAGTGCACATGCCAGAGTTTGTCTCTCTGCCACCTCTCCTCTCACTAAAAAATAAAAAAAACTTTTTTTTTAAATGTTAAGCCTTACAATAAAGTAATATAGGCATATGGTAAAGTGAAATTTAAATGGTGGTAAGAAGATATAAAATGGGAAATACAGGCTCCCTTGTCATCTCCTATCCCAACCCAGTTTCTGTTCCTAAATATTAACAGTTTCTGTGACTGTCTTTCTCTAAAAAGTATTACACAGGTACCTGCCTGTTTTATTTATATGCTTTTATTTAAAAGTATACACAAGTGAGATTGTACCAAACACACTGCTTTGCATTTTTGTCTCCCTTAAAAATTATCAGCCTTGGCCAATTGGCTCAGTGATAGAGTATCAACCTGTCAAGTGGATGTCTTGGGTTCAATTCTCAGTCAGGGCACACAGGAGAGGCGACCATCTGCTTCTCCTCCCTTCCCCCTCCCCCTTCTTTCTTTCTTTCTCTCTTCCCCTCCTGCAGCCATAGCTCGATTGATTCAAGCTCGGCCCTAGGTGCTGAGGATGACTACATGAAGCCTTCACCTCAGGTACTAAAAATAGCTTTGTTGCAAGCATGGCCCCAGATGGGCAGAGCAGCGATCCCATATGGGGTTGCTGGGTGGGTCCCAGTCAGGGCACATGTGAAAGTCTGTCTCTCTGTCTTCCTTTTTCTCCCTTGGAAAAGAAGAAAAAAAATGATCATGGAGTTCTTCCCATACGCACACACACACAGACCTGTCTCATTGTTATTAGGGCCATAGTACGTGGACATCCATGATGACAATTTACTATATTTCCCCATGTATAAGAAACTCCCATGTATAAGGTACACCTTAATTTGGGGGCCTGAAATTTGAAAAAAAAAAGGTATTACATAAAGTTACTGAACTCAAGTTTTATTCATCATATAATTCATACAACTCGTCACTGTCAAAACTCCCACCCATTAGCTTGTCCACATCTGTGTCTGATGACAAATCACTGTCTTCAACAATGAGCATAAAAAAAAAAGCAGGAAATGCAAGTAAAAAATATACAACCGCTGTATAAGACGCACCCACTGGTTAGACCCCAAATTTTTTGAAAAATGGTGCATCTTATACATGACATACTTAAACAGTCCTCTATTGATATTTAGGTTTTTTTAGTTTTTTCTACATTTAAAAATAACATATGCAGAGAATATCCTTGTTATAATCACTTTTGTAGGTTTAGAGAAGGGTTAACTCAATAGTTTCCTAGAAGCACAGTTCTTGGGTCAAAACCTAACCACGCGGTCAGCAGTGCGAAGGTGCTAAGGTGTCCAGTCAGCAGAGGCCTGGGAAGGGCCCACTGGATAAAGCAACATGG
Organism: Rhynchonycteris naso; assembly: GCA_037038555.1. Classification (NCBI taxonomy): domain Eukaryota; kingdom Metazoa; phylum Chordata; class Mammalia; order Chiroptera; family Emballonuridae; genus Rhynchonycteris; species Rhynchonycteris naso. The sequence goes on along the minus strand of CM072999.1, from coordinate 121,410,040 downwards.
CAGCTTTGGCGACGTTCATTTGAATTGTTTCAGCAGAATAGTGGGGGATAGCAATTAAACAGGAGACGGTTGAGGGGTGACTGGGAAATGAGGAAACAGAAACATGATGAACAACTCTCAACAAGTGTGGCGTTTGATAGAAAAACACCACAAACCTGTTCATCCTCAGTCCCCACCCTTGACACTTCTTTGTCACTTTAATAAACACAATTAGTTTCATAGTTTGGATTCAGTGCTCCACAGCTATAGTCATTTGGTAGCCATGGCAACCAGCCAGTCAGGGACAGTGTCTGCAGCGGCTGCTCTTCCACCCACTTGAGCACCGGCCAACGTTCAGGCCTGGGAGCCCGCTGGGGAATTACTGCTGACAACTGGGTTAAGACTCCAAGAAGCCTTCCCTAGCCCATTAGCTCAGTCTGTTAGAAGTATCTTCCCAAAACGATAAGGCTGTGGGTTCAACCACAAGTCAAGGCACACATGGGAACAACCGATGAATGCACTACTGAGTAGAACAACGAATGAATGCTTCCCTTCCCTCCCCTCCCCTCTCTCTCTCTCTAAAAGTCAATAAAAATTGAGCCCTGGCTGGATAGCTCAGTTGGTTAGAGCATTGTCCTGGAGTGCAGAGGTTGTCGGTTCCATCCCCCGGGTCAGGGCACCCACAGGAACAGATGGGTCTTCCTGTCCCTCTCACAAAAAATAAAAAGTAAAAAAGTGCCAGGAGGCCTGTGTTTTAGGGTCTCCTACTGAGACCACAGGGCTGAGCGGGTCTGCGATGCACCAGGGGAAACAAGACACTCCGTGAGTTGATCACTGTTAAAGTTGGGCAGTGGGCACCTGGAGGGTTATAGTATTGTTCTCAGTACTTTCATTTGTATTTTTTGTTGTAATTTTTCCACAATGCATTATAAAATTTTAAATTTATGAACTCTGTCAAGTGAAAGTTCAAAGAGCCAGGGTCCATCCTGGAGGCCCACTGTTTACATCAAGCAGGTCTATAACCTGCCATTGGTCTGTGGCTTCAAGGGGCCATGGGTCTAAGGTAAGGCAGCCTGCTCTCTGTGCTGGCCTTCCTGCTCCCGTCAATCCTGACTCCTGCTTTCTGACCCTCCCTCTGCTGCCTCCCTCACGAGCATGGGCTCCAAATCCCAGTTCTGTCATTTATTATCTTTGTGAACTTGCTGTTATTCCCTTTGGCTCATCTCTCTGATAGACCGGATTATACATCTGCTTAGCAACATTATGAGGATTAATTTTGACAGCGTGGGAGGAAGCATTAACATATCTCGTACCCTTGCAGGCCTCACGGACGTCAGGGAGGGAATAGAAATGAATGAAGCTGACCCGGTGGGAAGAAATCTTATGAAATCTCTTGGCTTACCTCTAGCTTAGCCACTTTTAGGGGACATAGAAGTAGAAAATTTGTAAGAAAAATTCACTCAAGGCAAGCAGAATCACAGAGGAAATAAATAATTTATGTTCATTAATAAATGGAGAATAAACTACAACTTTAGCCTTAGTGTTAAGGTGTATTAGGGAGTGGTGGGAATTGGGGCAAACCAGAGAATGCCAGCTCCATCTTAAAGGGGCAGTCCACAGCTCCAACTGATTGCTGCCTCAAAGAAACAGAGGCAGTGTTAACACGTCTTCTTCTTTTACAAGTCAAGCTAGAACTTTAAAAATTTTTATGTGAAATCTCCCGATTCTTAAATTTAAGTTCAATTATATTTAAAAAACAAACAAAGACAATATGAAGGCCAAACTAAACCCATCTACAGGCCAAACTCAGCAGCCGAACTGCAAGGGTGCAAGCTATCACTGAGATAATGGGATGCTTCCTTCCCCTCACCGACACTCTCACCCTTCATTTCTATGGTGGAATGTTCTACGTGGGGTGAGGGCGTGATGAAGCCCAGGAGGATGTGATTTGGATGCCTCATCCTGCCCCAGAGCCTACACCAGTACCTGGCACACAGTGGATCCTAACGGAAAACATGATGAATTCATAAGTCAAAAACCAAGGGTGGGAGTGAGGGTCAGTTCAGGATCTTGGGCACACACTGGGCTTACCTGGGGAACTGTGTTTTATTCTCGACAGCTTTGCGAAGCCATTCTGGCCGCTCCATCATCAACGGAAACTGGGCCATCGACCGGCCTGGAAAATACGAAGGTGGAGGGACAATGTTCACCTATAAGCGTCCAAATGAGATTTCAAGCACCGCTGGAGAGTCCTTTCTGGCTGAAGGTCCCACTAATGAGATCTTGGATGTCTATGTGAGTTTGGGTGTTTCTGGGCTATTCTCTGGATTTTATAGCTCGTTGCTTCCAAGGGCCACTCTTAGAACAACTAAGCAACAAACCAACGCCCATGCTCAGTGAGACTGTCTGAGCAGAGTCTTTGGAGGTGTCCTTAAATTTTAGCCTTCAGGCCCTAGCTGATGGCTCAGTCAATAGAGTGTCAGCCTAGCATATGGACATCCCAGGTTCAATCCCCAATCAGATCACACAGGAAAAGTGACCATCTGCTTCTCCCTCACTCCTTTTCCCCTTTCTCTTCCTCTTCCCCTCCCACAGCCAGTGGCTCAATTGGTTCAAGCATAGCCCTGGGTGGCTCCTTTGGAGCGTATCAGCCTCAGGTACTAAAAATAGCTTGGATGATTCAAGCATTGGCCCCAGATGAGGTTGCCAGGTAGATCCCAGTCAGAGTGCATGTGAGAGTCTATCTCCCCTCCTCTTACCTAAAAAATAATAATAATAATTGGCCTTCGTCTTTACCATTCACCCTGAATGTACCTAGCTCACAGAAACCTTAAACTGCCAAATTTAAACTCTACCAGGTGCCTGTAACCCTCAGAGTTTGTGGACGCAATAAAACCAATTTTACTTGTTGAACCAAATCAGAGGCAAACATATCCTTTATTTCATGAGCATTGCTCCCCTCCAGGCACTTTCTTCCTCATACTAATTTGGAACGTTTTCTTTTTTATGGCAAAAGAAAGCCAATGCCTGAAGCCAGAGAAACTGTTCTCAGTCCCCAGCCCTCCTCAAACCCTCATCCAGCAAAGGCAGACAGGAGAGCGGGGAGTGCTCCCAGGGACCCAATAAAGCTCAGAGTAATAGGTACAGATTCACTAGCCATTCCCTGCTTCAGGGAAGACAGAACTCTGATGTATTTAACAAGAAACTAAATTATTAAGTTACACTGTTAAAGATGGTATTTTTTAAAAAAAAAAAAAAAGAAACTGCTAAAATCCAGTTTTCTTTTAAAAAGTTTGGAAATAAAAGGTGACAAGAAATAAGAGCTTGAGATGGAGCCTTTCTGATAAGAAGTGTGAGCTCACGCACAGACGTGTATTCTCTTACCACCTCCCAAGCCAGCACGGTGTGTGCTGTGTTGGTTTTATATTATCACTTCTCCACCTGTACGGTTACATGCTTGTTCCTCTCAGGCCCGGTGGCTCATGGACCGGCAACTATAAAGAAAGCCTGTATCAGATATTTTTTACACTGCCCAATCGGTTGCTGCACTCTGGGCAGGTTTCCAATGGCATCAGGGAAAAAACAGTGATTGCTACAGGTCTGCTGTGGATGGTCTAGGATGTGGTGGCGAACGAAAATTTTATAAACGGGACAAGGTTTGTCCTGGCCGCGTGCTCACGCTGAAGAGGGGAGGCGGTCTCCCACCTCAGACTGACTGTAAAATTGTGAGAGCACCAGTGAGGGGATGACAGGTGGGGCCTGAGCTGGAGGCCACACGCTGTGTCCCGGGGTTCTGACCTCCATTCCCTCGGGTGACTGATGGAATGGAGGTCTTGTCCCACACACTGGGAAGAGGTGGGAGATGATGGTATAAATGCACATGGCAGACAGATTCTGGAACCAGATGGGACCCACCTGTGCAGAAGTTGCTCATAGATGCTCGTGGCTGACAGGACTTCAGATATTCGCGGTGATCCCGACATCCTTCTTCTCCAGATGAAGAAATAAAAAACTGAGGTGAAGAGACATGTTCTAGGTTACACAGCCAATCAACAAGAGAGCCCCTTTATGTAGCTGCTGGGACAGAAATATTGAAATGTGGCCATGTCTTCTTGCCTGGCTCCTACTGACTCCATAACTTCCCCTCGGCGGCGGCCCCAGCCCTTGCCCTGCTGCCCACCAAGCCCGCCCTGTGTCTATGCACTCAGGGGCCACGGGAGGGGTTTATGCTGCCAGGCCACGCGGATTTATCTGTGCTTTGCCCCTAACAAGTTCACCGCTGACTCCCACAAATCCACACAGCGTCCTGCTGGCTGTCCTGCGTCTATCATCGGGTCCTAAGAGGGTTGGGCCCAGGGAGAGTTATTGCCCTTATCCCTGTTTTCCTGACCCCATCTCATTGTGGTTCTGTAGTTTTCTAGGGGTAGCAAGGGGTGGGACCCAAGAGTCGGTGAGGGAGAAGGTTGGGGCAGGTTCTTTCCCCTGTCAGCCTCACTGCCAGGGAAGAAACTTGAAAAGAATCTGAAGGATCTCAGGCTGGTTCTGCCAGAGGTCTGCCCTTCTTTGCACAACTCTGTCTCACCACCCAGTGGTCAGGCAGGTTCTCTGGCATGTAAACTTACCTATTGAAACATTTTGAGGGCCCTGAGCCAAACGTAAGCTGCGGTATAGGATGGTTAGGAACCAACAGGGAGGTTCCACTACTGTTGTCCCCACTGCCTGTTCGGAATTTATAAAATGTTGACTTTCAGACTAGTTCTCTTTTAAGTTTTTCCTTCTTCAAAAGCAAATAACAAAAAGCCAGCTGGAAATAGTTTTGGTTTCATCTGTCACAGCTCCACTAACAGTATTAGATGTGAATCAACCCCCTCATTTATAGGTAGTACCACTTATACCACCAAAACCAAAGCCAGGAGGATAGGGATATACGTGCCAGTGGCAGTGATGTTGACTTATGTGTTGCTAGATGATCCACCAGCAACCGAACCCAGGAGTCCACTACGAGTATGTTATCATGGGGACCAATGCCATCAGACCACAGGTGCCACCTCACAGGAGACCAGGTAAACTTCCTCGTTTGGCTGCTCAGTAGGCAGGTCACTTCTTTTTAAAGCCTCTTCTTTCTTCTTGTGAACTTCCCCCTGTCTCTAAATCCACACGGAGAAAACTCAGGAACATGCTTCAGAATCTGTGGCTCCGACAGCAGAGGAGGCATCAGCATTCGTCCGAGCCTTGGCTGATGGGAGTGTTTTGTTCACTTGATTCCAGGAAGTGAGCATCTCGGGTCTTCCTTCCCGGCTCCTCCTTGGAGATGCACTGTTAGCTCCCAGGGCTGTGGTGACAAGTCACCTCTAGCACAGGGACTCAAAGCAGCACAGACTCACGGTTTCACAGTTCTAATGGTCAGAAGCCCAAAATGGGCTCGCTGGGCCAAAACAAGGTGGCGTTGGGCCACGCTGCCTTCAGAGGCTGTGGGAGAAGGTCTGCTTTTTTCCTTTTCCCCAGAGGCTACTTGCAGTCCATGGTTCAGGGCCCCTTCATCCATTGTCACAGCCAGAGGAGTCATGCCTTTACCTCTCTCTGACCCTGATCCTGACCCTGACCCTTCTGCCTCTTTCTCATAAGGACACTTATTTGGGCCACCCAGGCAACCCAGGACAATCTCCATCTCAAAACATTCCATTTCATCACATCTGCAAAGTCCCCTTCGCCATGTGAGGTCACATAGTTGAGGTTTCAGGAATAAGGACGCAGATACCTCTGAGGGCCACTAGTCTGTCCGCCAGTGCCATTTCTCTCGGTCGCCTCTTGCTTCTGTTAACACTGCTCTAACCTGTCAGAAAAGAATGCTGAATTCACACCTGGTGATCTGCCTCTTCCCCGTGGGCACTGCTAATAGACAGAGCAGGCAACTTTTGCCCACCATGGCACCCAAGCTCCACAAATATTTCCTTACCAGATGATGATGGAGCCCGCATTCAAATGGAAAAGACCATCTTTTCCATCTTTCTACAGAAATATTGATGATGACAGTTGCTCACATGAACTGAGTCCTTGCAGCATGCTGCACACTGCTGAGCCTTCTACCTAGATTAGCTCATTGGATTCCCACCCCTGTCCTCAGAGGGAGGGACTATTATCAGCTTCATTTCAAGAGTAAGAAAACAGAAGCTTCTAGAGGTTGGGGTTTGCCCTGATCTCACAGTGACCTAGGCCAGCTTGTGTGCTTAGCCCTATGCTTGTTACACTGTCTAGAGCAGGGGCCAGGAACCCTTTTGGCTGAAAGAGCCATGAATGCCACATATTTTAAAATGTAATTCCGTGAGAGCCATACAATATTTTTAACACTAAATACAAGTAATGTGTGCATTTTATGTAAGACCAACACTTTTAAAGTACAATAAATATCTGGATTCTTTTTAATAACGTTGTTATGCTGTTGCTAACCAATGATGAATAAAGTACTTCTTACCATTAATGTTACTTCTGGTGCTGCATGGTTTTGCTGATGGCTTTATAGTCTGGTTGATAACGTGGTGAGGTTAAGCTTCATACAGGCATTGAGACTTACATCCATTAAACGTGATTATAGGTTGGTCTTAACGTTCTTTAGATGTGAGAAAGACTGCTCACATGCATACATAGAGCCAAACATTGTCAGTACAGCAATACTCACATGCTGCAGTGTGTGGAATGTGATGGGAAGCGTGTTCCAAGTTTTGACAATCAGTTGATCTGCAGGTTGAAGTTTTTTCATTTCTCCCCACTTGTGTTTGCTCGCCAACTCTGCTTGCTGTCATGCAAGTCTTTCTAAATCTTCATTTAGTGACTTGAACTTATTCACCCACATGTCTGAGGCCTTCAGGTTAGCAGCTTGTAGCTCAAAATCTCTGATGGAGACACTGGAGATGTAACTCAGGTCGGTGCTGTACACTGCACACTTGTGTGGATGGGTGATGAACTTAAAAAGACGAATGCGCACACGAAATTCTCCAAAGCGCGCTTTGAATGACTGCAGGAGATTAGATGTGAAGCCCACTAGCTGCTGGAGATCAAGATGTTGAGCAGGGTCACTTGCTGTGCATGCATCTTTAAACTCTCAATTTTTCAAAGTGTAGTAAACGACCTGTTTCAATGTCGGTGATGAAGAGTTCCAGCTTGTTTTCAAATACAAACACTGCTTGTTGAAGGGATAAGACTGTTTTTCCAACGCCTTGCATTTTCACATTGAGCTGGTTCAGATGTTCAGTCATGTCTACGAGATAGTAGAACTTCAGGAGCCACTCAGTGTTAGCTAACTCAGGATGCTTGACATTTTTCATTTCAAGAAAAGTCCAGATTTCGCTCAGACAAGCCGTGAAATGGCTGAGCACCTTCCCTCTTGACAACCAATGCACATTGCTGTGCAGAAGCAGACCAGGATAATTATTCCCAACTTCATCCAGCAGTGTTTTAAATTGATGGTCATTTAAAGCTCAGGCAACAATAAAGTTGTCACCAAGCTGCTTGCCACACATCTGAGCACAAAGCGCCTCCTGATGTAGGATGCAGTGAAAACTTAGGATGGGTCTCTTTTCATGTTCATGAAGAAGCGCTACGAATTCTCTATTATTCCCCACCATATACGGAGTACCATCAGTATACACCGAAATAAGTTTATCCATTGGTAGATTCTTTTTCTTTAGCAAACTCAGTGAAAGACTTGAATAAATCCTCCCCTCTTGTTGTCTCTTTCATAGGCAAAACAGCAAGACTTTCCTCACGTAGTGTGTCACTAACAGCATACCTTGCAATCACTCTAAACTGGGATAAATGACTTACATCTGTTGACTCATCCAAAGCGAGAGAAAAGAATGGTGCTGCATTTATGTCCTTCACTTGTGTTTCCTCGATTTGATTTGCCATCATGATGGTATTATCGTGAACAGTTCTTGCCAACAGAGGCATGTCTTTTATTCGTTTGATTATCTTGTCTTTATCCGAAAAGTTTATTGGCAATATCAAGCATGAATGTTTTGGCATACTCCCCATCTGTGAATGGCTTTCTTTTTCTCACAATTGCTAAAGCACCAGCAAAGCTAGCCAAATTCCAGTCACCTTGTTGGGTCCAAACACAGGGTTGCTGCAGACTAGCTTGCACTCTACACAGTAGCTCTTGAAATACTTTCTTCCTGCTGTCCCCTGCTGGATATTTCCATGCAAATGTAGTATGGTGTGTGTCAAAGTGGCCCTTTATATTTGACCGTATCATCTATGCAATTTTATCATTGCATATTAGACACACTGCAGACCTGCTCTCTCCACAAAGACAAATTCCTCTGTCCATTCCTGCTGAAAAGTACGATACTCCTCATCTTTTTTTCTTTTAGCCATCTTCTTCGTCAAAAGGGTTTCTGCAATTAGCTAGCTGACTATTTGATTAAAAGGAGGGAAGTTTACTTCCTGACCTCACAACGACCCGTGTACATTACGCATTATCCAATAAAAATTTGGTGTTGTCCCAGAGGACAGCTGTGATTGGCTCCAGCCACCCCCAACCATGAATATGAGGGGTAGGAAATGAATGGATTGTAATACATGAGAATTGTATTTTTAACGTTATTATTTTTTTTTATTAAAGATTTGTCTGCGAGCCAGATGCAGCCATCAAAAGAGCCACATCTGGCTCACGAGCCATAGGTTTCCGACCTCTGGTCTAAAGGCTACCTGGCCCAATGCCTGTCCTACAGAGAGAAAAGACAGATGTTAGACCTGGCCCATTCATCCTTTTCTGGACCACCCATCACAATAGCTAGGTTACCCGATTGTTACAGGTAAACTTGGCCAACTGGAGACAACAGCCTGTGTATGTCAGACACATGGGGTACACATGTTGTTCAAACTCCAAGACAGCATACCCAGTCCAACAGAATTTTTAAGCCATTTCCAGGAGCAATGCACAGTCTAAAAACCAAGTTCAGAGGGCAAACTGTTCCAACACTGAGGTGGATGCTGGTTTACAGGGCAATGGGACAGACTGTTTGAAATCATATAATCATATAATGGGTTTCACCTAACAGACAGCAAAGGGTTCTGAGATCAGCTGTCTGGGGCGGGGCGGGGCGGGGCGAGGCCGGCCCAGAGGGTCCATTGTAAAACATTGGTGAGGAGAGATGTTCTGGACCAGGCTTCATCCTCCATATCAGCTGAGTCAGGATGGCAGGGCCTGAATCCAGTTGCCACGTTCTTGCTGTGCTTCCTCAGGCAGGTCAATAACTTCTCTAAACACTTCCACGAAACAGAGGAAAGCACTGCAGTCAAAGGTTTGCTTTGCTTTGGTTGAGGGAAGCAGCACCTAGTGCTACGTACATAGAAAGTATTCAAAAGTGGTCCTGGCTCAATGGTAGAGCATCAGCCCAGTGTGTGGATGTGTCTCGGGTTTGATTCCAGGTCAGGGCACACAGGAGAAGTGCCCATCTGCTTCTCCATTTCTTCCACTCCCCCTTCTCTCTTTCGCTCTCTTCCCCTCCCACAAAGATGGCTTGATTGACTCAAGTGCATTGGCCCTAGGCACTGAGGATGGCTCTGGAGCCTCAACTTCAGGCACTAAAAATAGCTTGGTTGCAAGCATGGCCCCAGATGGGCAGAGCAACAACCACAGATGAGGTTTGCCAGGTAGATCCCAGTTGGGACACATCTGGGAGTCCGTCTCTCTCTCCCTTCTTCTCACTTGCTAAAGAAGATTTTAAAAGTACCCAAAAGATTTTAAAATGTTTTTAACTGATAACAGCTTAGATGGTCTCATTTATATCAGTATATCTGGTCTCGACTCTATTGGTTTAATTTGCATGTAACGTTTTATAACATTTTAAACAACAAAGTATTGTAAGCAGCCAATTAAGAAAGTACTGGTCTAAGGGCAGAGAAAATCTTGTGTTTTAACTGGATTACACAGTAACTCTAGAATTTTCTTCTTTATTTTTTATTAAACTAATACGTGCTTTGATAGCTATCACCAAATTGCTCTCCAAAACATGCCTCATGTTTTCAGGCTCCCCTACAGTGCCTGAGAATGTTTACCGGCACCTTCAACAAGGGGCTGAGGGATTTAAGGGTTTTCGGAAGCAACTCACCTTTATTGTCAAGCAAATTGAGTTGCTGTTGTTCTTGTTTTCACATGTGGATCTTTAATTATGAGTGAAGTTGAGCGCATTTTTTTTTGTCTGACTGCTGGTTATCTGCACTTCTCTTCATGTGAATTGCCTCCCCCTGGCCCTTGCCTGTTTTTTCCTACTGGGATGTTCGTCTTTGTCTTATTTGTCTTGAATAATGTTTTAAACATTAGAGAAATTAATGTCTGCTTATTTTCCATATATGTGCTATGAATTAGAAACCGGGTCTCTAACGTTGAGCAGGGTCCTCTGCAGAACTCATCATCCAAACTAGACTCACATCTGTGTGTGCATGGCTTCTCCTCTCCTAGGTGAGCCCTTCAACGGCCCAAAGGAGGGGGACGCGAAGATGCGGACAGAGGAGAAGGAAGACATGCACGGGGAGGCACCCGAAATGTTCACCTCCGAATCAGTGCAGAGCTTCCCAGTCAGGCATCCAGATAGATTTTCTTCCCACCAGCCAGACAATTTAGTGCCACTAGCTCCACAACCCCCGTGGCGAAGCCACGATCACAACTGGAAGCAACTGGGGACCACGGAATGCTCCACGACCTGTGGGAAAGGTGAGCTCGCGGGGACTGCAGGGCACCTTGCAGATCCCACGAGAGGGCTATGCAGGTCGGCCCCAAGGACCTGACTAATACCACCTTGTGTGCCTGGCCCTGAGATGGCTCATGGTGGTGGGCGGTGTTGGGGGTCCCAGGACCACCCCCAGGCTCAGTGATCCACTTGAGGGACTCAAAGCAGAAACGGTGCTGTGGTCATGGTGATAGTGTATCACAGTGAGATGATGCAGATCAGTGTTGGCAAAGGGAGGCAGAAAGCTAGAGATAATTACACATTGAGTTAATAGTCCTTTCAATGAGGACCCGCCCATGGCACTGCAGAGGTGAGCAGCATGAAGAACAATGGGCACAGGGACCCGAGATGGAGATGTGTTATTACCGAAATAGTCTGCTGTTTAGGTCATGGTGTGGCACCTGTCAAAGGAGCCAGATACACTCAGAACCAGGTGGAAACCAGTGGAAGTTACAGAAAGCATAAAAACGGCTGTCATGTGGGAGCGGCACATGGAAAAGATTCTCTTCCAATTCACATCTTTAAAGAGAACCTGGCCCAGTCCTTCCAGCAGGGTGAGATGTAGCCCTACCTGGAGACTGTCGTGGAAAAAACTGGATTGGGACAAAAGCAGGTGCCATTCGTCAACTCAACCTCCTGCTGTTCGTATGGTCTGTGCTCGCTGCACAAGGCCGCAACATCCAGAGGGTCATTCAGCAGGTGTTCTGCACCAGACATGATGGGGGACCCCATGTCCAGAGTCTGATCACCTTGCCCCCCACCATCTTGCCAGTCTTTATGCACCACACTGAAATAAAAATCTACCTCCTTTACTGTGCTCTAGCTTCTGGCTGTCACACTCTTATTCACACTTCATCATCTAGCTCAGAGACTACCTCCTCTGTGAAGCCCTCCCTGATTCCACAATGCAGACGCAAGCACTTCTTCCCTGGGGCCTCCTGTGCCAGCTCCACCAGGCCTGGCCATTTCCATGAGTGCACTTCTGGCACCCTCTGCCCCTCGATCACCCCCAAGCATGCAACCGGCACTCCTCCAGGGCTTCCAGAGTGAGTGGCTGTAGCATCAGTTCATGGCAAGTGTGATATATCAGCCATGAGAGGAGATCTAAGGGTAGTGTTTACACCTCCAATACACCCTGGATATACGAGGCTATTTATCACTAACATAATGTAGATTTATGTATTCAAAACTGAAGAATCGCCTGACCGAGCAGTGGTGTAGGGGATAGAGCATCGGACTGGGATGCGGAGGACCCAGGTTCGAGACCCTGAGGTCTCCAGCTTGAGCGCGGGCCCATCTGGCTTGAGCAAAAGCTCACCAGCTTGGACCCAAAGTCGCTGGCTCCAGCAAGGGGTTGCTTGGTCTGCTGAAGGCCCGCGGTCAAGGCACATGTGAGAAAGCAATCAATGAACAACTAAGGTGTTGCAACGGCAACAAAAAACTAATGATTGATGCTTCTCATCTCTTTCCATTCCTGTCTGTCCCTATCTATCCCTATCTCTGACTCTCTCTGTGTCCCTATAAAAAAAAAAAGTGAAGAATCTTTTTCTCTAGATCTTTATATTATTTGATTATTGTTCTTAGATGGTCTTTCTCCTTTTCACTGCAGACACACACACACACACACACACACACACACACACACTTCACATCTGTCACTCAGTGCCTAAAATGACATTCCTGTCTTCTTTTTTGTCCTGATCAACTGCACTGGTTCTCAGGCCATAGAGCTCCAGGAGCAGTGCCTTGGAAATAAAACAAAAACAGAGATGTGCTAGTCCTCTAACCCTCCCATCGCTCCCAGTCCTAGCCTGCCCTTTTCTTCCATGTGACAAATGGCAGTAGCCCTTGGGTGCCCCTCCTTTGCTCCTCAGTCAGCGTGCAGGGCAGGTGAGCAGTGTGGATGTGCCAAACGTTCAGCTCCATCACAGTAGTCAGCGGCAGTGACATATGTGCCGTGACAAGAAACATTGAGCCCATGGTGCTGTCCAGCTCTTTTCTACACAACCCACATCCATTCTACCTTGTGACCTTTTCACTTGTCCCCATACTGACCCTCTCCCAAACTCTTCTCCAGTCCTCCCTGGTAAAACTAACCAGGCCACGTGTTTCTACACCTGTCATGTCAGAATTTCCCTCTCTGTAAACGCTCTCAGCATCATGACATCTTCATCGCAGGAAGGGTTCTGTCACAGGCATCCAGGTGTGGCCTTCACTCCATCCAATCATTGCTAAGACCCTGCCTCGCCGGTCAGAATCTTGGCTTGATTGGTTGGTTTCTGTAGTTCTAATACTGGAGTGATTTGTCCATCTCCTCATAATGCCTTAATGACTTCTACCTGTGGTAGAGTTCCCTGCCCCAACATAACATACTTCTATTTTGATCAACCCACCCAACATATAACCCAACCAGACTGATCCAAGTTTCTTCCTGTTGCTGAAGCACATCCAGCACTTAACCTCACCAACCCATTCCTGTTTGCTGGCAATTGGAAGAATATTGTATGGTATGCTTGAACAATGAAGAGATGGCCGGGTGTCTCCCTTTCTGCAGAGATCAAAGCTGACCCAAAGAAAGAAACCATTGTGGTCACTGGAGTCAAGAATTATAGAGCTGGTATTTTCTCACCATTGGAGACAGAGAGAGAACCTCCCTCCAACTTTTATTTCCTAGGCTAAATGTTGGGACTAGATGATGGACTGTAACGGCAGTGAGAGGGTAGGGGAAGGCAGGCAGAGGCCATGTGCAGAGAGCCCCAAGCAGGACCCATCTTTGCAAGACACAGAGCATTACTATGGTAACCTGTATCCTTCTGGCTAAATATACTAAATTTCCCTCTCACTTGAATGCCAAGTGGTTAGGGTAGTGACTGTTGCTTTCCAACCCACAAACTTGTAAGGAGGAAAGTTAAACACGTGGTCTGCAGGAAAGGCACAGGCTAAAAATAAGATTTTTTTACTAATCCCTTAATAGCTGTGTCCCATGTACTAAATTTTGTTCACCTTTTAACTCAGAACAATGTGCTTAACGTTTGTTGAATTTAATTAAAGATCTCTTCTTAAATGCAAGCAGATTTGTCATTGGGCAAAACTTAATTCCACAGAAGGTTTTGCTCCCCATTAATTTTACAGTCCATACTGCTTTTTACTCAGCTAATAATTGTGCTTAATTGGGACGTTACTTTAAAATAATGGTCTCAAGTTATAGCTACATTGTAAATGTTTACTGCCAGAGTACTTGAAGCAAATGAGTATTTCAGGTTCAAAACTGTCTCACATGCAGTCCAGTTTTTACCATAACTCCCCTCTGGTTCAGTGCCATGCAAGACAAGCTTAGAGAAGCATGGAAACGCTGCTTATAACTATTGAGACATATAAGTTATTCCTCTCGCTAGTTAAAATTGTAGCAAGTTGGGAGTTCAGAAACTGTAAATGCCTGACCAGTTTGCAACAGAGCTAAGACAGGACTGTAGAATTAATAATAGTGTTCCAAGGGGCAGGAATTGTGTAGTGGTCCAGACTGGGGATGGGGTGAGGCGAGGCAGTTCTTTGTGAGGAAGCGTCTTACTCTTCCAATAGTGGGGCTGCAGGTTGGGCTGGTTCCATTTCTCACTTTGTAAACGTTCATTAGTAATACCTTTGTACTGCCACTAGGGGGGTAGCAAAGAGAGGAAGGCCAGCTTGTGAGTCGGCTGGTTTTTGAGTTGAGAGCTAGTAATGACACCATATTCTTTCTTTCCAAAACAGATTTATCCTTTTTAAGCCAATGAAACTAGACTGTGTTCTTTTTTAAAAATACAAAATGATGAGGCAATAAGTATGATATTTTTAGCAAAGTAATAAAAATAAATATTAGATGTCTAATAAATATTTATTCAACAAACGCTTATGGAGCTAGGCACTAGTGATACCAAGATGAACAAAGACAAGCCTGTCCCTGAGAAGCTCGCTGTCCCATGGGAGTTGGACATATACTCAAGTACCTGAAACGCCCAGAGCCACGCTTCCTTGGGGAAGGTGCAAAATGCCTTACCAAGTGACCAGCTATTCCTCGAGCCTATTCCTGAACCATCTTATTTTCCTCCTTCAACCTGTCTCTTAAATGCATGTGGTGCTTAAGGCTTGTTTGTCAAGAACTTGTGAGCCCCAGGTCAGCAACTTGGACAGCCCCTTCCCTCCAAGACCCAGGTATGCCCAGTTTCCCAGCACCCCCCTTCTCCAGGATGCAGCTTGAGCCCTCCAGGACCCTTTCTCTTTGATGTCTCCAGAAAGCCTCCAGGAAGTTATTATTTGTGCCTATTTTATCATCTCTCCCCAGCGTAGTGATATGTCAAACCGTTATGAAAATGGTTTTTATCTGCCTTTGAGCACTTTCAAACCACATCCACAAATAGACTGCAAGCTTGTGGGGCCAAGGACTAGTCCCCCTCGTCTTTGCACACACAGTGTTGAGCAGAGCACCTGTGTGGGAGGTGTCTGTGTGAACTATCCTGTTTCTGTGGCCTCTTTTCACGGGCACCTGGATCTCTGTCACTCCCACCAGAGACCAGCATTCAAGTGCATGTGACTCTCCTCAGGCGTCCTGCTTGTCCTTCCAGGGTCGCAGTATCCTGTCTTCCGCTGTGTGCAAAGAAACACTCATGAGGAGGTGCCTGAGAGCTACTGTGACTCCAGCATGAAGCCAACCCCTGAGGAGGAGCCCTGCAACCTCTTCCCCTGCCCAGCCTTGTAAGGCAGCCGCTTCTGCTTCCATCCCCTGCTGTCAGGTCACTTCTGATGGTTTGTGCATAAGAATGACCTTGGTAGCACATAAAATCTCGTATTTAAATCAGTCTCCATCTTATTTAGAAACATGGGAGTTGGTTGATGCAGAACGCGCAGTCTGTTTATCAAAGAGCACCTACTTGTCTTTCAGGATCCATGCAGGCGGTGCCTGTAGCCTTTAGCAATGAGCCCACCCTTTGGGAAACTGGAGCAATTAGGGGTTAGCCTGGTAAGAAGAACAAAGAGAGAAGCAAAGGATCACAGTCTGTGTGGTCAATGTTGTAGGACAGCTGTGTGCAGAGAGAGAATAATTAAAGTCATACTACACTGACCTGGGGAGCCAGGAGGATTAGCTCAGGAGAGACTATGTACAAAATTTTGGACCACTGGGGAACAAAATTTTTGCTGCATCCACAAAAACACTTGTTCTTACCTAATTTGAGTGTGCTGATCTCAAGTCTGACATTAGTCTTTCTCAGTAAGCTACAGTGTTTTTGCAATTCAAGATTTTAGGTTTTCATCTTATTGTAAATTTTCAACATTTAGTTTAACATAATGAAGTAGAATGTCTTCTTGGGCATCATCTTTGTGAAAATAGAATAATTTATATAATGCAGTAAATACACTAATACACTAAAAGATATGATTGCATCAGAATATGTCTACAATTTCAAAATAGAACATATTAAAACCTTTATTTTAATCATAAAATTTGTGTAAAACTTATTTAAATTCTATTCAGGCAAAAATTTGTGTTTGTAGTTCTTGCGTTAGTGTAGTTGTTGAGGACAATCTTCTTTGATGCTCCAGCAGTAGTCTGCTCATCACTAACAGCTCCAAGAGTTTGAGAAACTTATCAAGGTGACTGTTCAAGAAGTGAATCTTAACGCTCATGTGACATGCAATGTCACAGAAAGCCAACAGCATCCTTTGAACCAGAAGTTCATAGTTTTCTGCTTTTTTGTTGCCAAGAAAGTTCTTTGTAACTGCCACAAAAGACTGCCATGCTGCTTTCTCCTCCTTAGTCATCTTCCTGGCAAATTCTTCATCACGTATGAGGGTTCGAATTGGAGGTCCATCGAATACACCTGCTTTTATCTTCTCAAAACACAAGGCAGAAAAAACAGAAATAATATGTTGAAAGCATTCACTTTCTCTATTCAGAGCCTGAACAAATTGCTTCATTAAGCCAAGTTTGATGTGAAGTGGGGGAAAAATGATCCTGTCTTGGTTAACTACAGGTTCATTCACAATATTTTGCATCCCTCCTTCCAGAGCTTCAAGTTTTGGCCATTCCTTCTGTGTCCAGTGTTTCTCCCAAGCTCGGCTGTCCCACAAACACAGAAAGCAAGGATACTTCGTGAATCCTTGCTGTTGTCCTAGCAGGATTTTGACCATTTTAAGATCCACACAAATGATTCAGTTATGCTCCTCATACTTCAGAAAGTAGAGGACAATTTTTATGTTATTATAATCTTCTCACAGACAAGTTGAATAACCAATTGGAACCGCTGCATAAACATTACCGTTGTGTAGGAGAACACGTTTCAGACTCCATTTAGAGCTGTCAAAGAAATAGCCACCATTCTGTGGGACTGTAAGTGGTAACAGTAGTCTTCTAGCTGGCTGAGAAGACTACTGATATCATGACAGTAAACAAAGTGTTTGTCTTCAGGAAAATACGTCCACAAAAATTTGTTCACACTTCCTGAAATGGGATACTTTAGCTGACCGGTGAAGTACATTCTTTTCTTGAAGCCTGGAGGCTAATAACTCAGCTGCTTTCTTTGATAGGCCCAATCTCTTACTAAGTCATTCAATTTGGGTTGTCTAAACTGCTGAGGGGTTAATAACTGCTTGGCATCAGAAGAAGACACTTCAGATTCTACAACCATTTCCTCATGCATCTTATCAAAATACACTTGATCACCATGTTCATCTTCTTCATCCTTCAGAAGAAGACCCTTCAGATTCTACAACCATTTCCTCATGCATCTTATTAAAATACACTTGATCACCATGTTCACCTTCTTCATCCTTAGATGAAATAAAACCATTGGAAACTGGAACGGGGAATGTCTCAGAATGTGGGATAGGTTGTATTTCTGAAGAAATATTAGGATATGCGATCATATGCCGTTTTTTCTTGCGGATGCCCTTTGTATGGATCAGACAGAAATAACAGTCACTGCTGTGTTCCTTTGGTTCATGCCAAACCATGGGAATACCAAAAGGCATTCCTTTGCGTTTTCCTTTTGTCCAGTCATGAAGCATTTCCTCACAATTATGACACACAATATGAGGAGCCCAATTTTTGTCTTGATCATTAAGGAGAACTTGAAAATAGGCAATATATGCACGTGTCACAAATGATGAAATATTGCACCTTTGACGTTGAAGTGTGTAACAGCCACATATAGAACAGAAGGTGTCAGGACTATTCTTACATTTACTCCTACTCGAAGAAGCCATGATTCAATCTTAAAACAACATAAGAGGGTGTTTTTATCAGATAATAATTTTTTACATTTAAAAACAACTACAATTATATAAAAGTGATGTTTGTAAAATATTAATTGTCTTGTGGTTATGTTCAATCCAAGAGTCGTTGCCCTTCAACTCCACTTTAAAAACCAATGCTTGCCATTAACTGTAACAAAAAGAAATTAAAATTGTATAAAAACTAGAGCATGCACCAAAAAACAGATTTCACACTTGCAATCAGCAATGCATAAATATATAGAAAAAGTTTTAAAACCTCATGCAACAGAAAATAAAAACATTGTTCCCCAGTGTATTGGACACTTTCAAAGGAATAGCGAGGAAGGGCCCTAAAAGGGATCCCAACTTAATTCTCAAAGTAATTAAAACATAATTCTCATCCAAACATATGAGCATGTTCTGATCTCTTACTCAATGGAATAACAAAGCAAGGTAACAGAAGAGATGTAAAACTGATATGTAAGTAAAATAGTTAATGAAAAATAAAGAATGCTGGCCTCAGATCTCTAAGTTAGTTCCAAAGTAGGTTAATGTTCTTCAGGGCAATGAAACTAAGCTTTAAAGTTTTTTGTTTGTTTGTTTATTTTTACTAGATAAAAATTATTTAGTTGTATTTTCTTAATTTTCTTGAATTGTGCAAACTTATTGGCCAATGGCATGCCAAACAAAGTTAATGTCTTTGCAGAGCCGGGTGGTGCTTAGATAGGATGGTAGGCAATGTCCTGCAAGGTTTACCCACAAGCATTCTGAGAGTTCTGTGTAAGTCAGCTCAGCTCCCTCCCTCTTCCTATTGACTGAAGTGACCTGTCCCTGTTGCTCTCTCCTCCCCGAGCCAGCTGGGACATTGGGGAGTGGTCGGAGTGCAGCAAAACCTGCGGCCTGGGCATGCAGCACCGCCAGGTCCTGTGCCGCCAGGCGTATGCCAACCGCAGCCTGACAGTGCAGCCCTACCGCTGCCAGCACCTAGACAAGCCGGAGACCACCAGCACCTGCCAGCTCAAGATCTGCAGCGAGTGGCAGATCCGTGCAGACTGGACCTCGGTACGCAGGGGTTGGCACCCTGTAGCTCCCCCCTAACATCCCTGGCCACCTTCTTGCCTCCCCCTACCAAAACCTTACTTGGAAGGACCCTGAGTCCTCTAGGAGGGGACCTGTCCCATGGGGTCTGGATGGCTGCTTTTGCACGTGGTAGCCTGTACCGACAGCTTGATAGGATTAAAGCAGTGCGTGCCACCCCTGCCAGCTCCAATCCCAGACTGTGAGAGCCACACGATTAACCTCCCATCACTCTCATGTGTCAAGGAGGAGTGAAGGTTGGAAATGCTGGTAGAGCCGCCTCCTCCCAATCTTCTCCCCACTTTACAGACCACAGAACTGAAACTCAGATAAACAAAGTAGGCAAGAGATCAAAGATGGGCTTAGAGAAAACGGTTGCAACATTTTCAGGGCTGGATGCCTCCCCAGGCAGCATCGCATCACTGGGGATCTAGCAGCCCAGGGGAGCCTCAGCAGTCCTCTGCTTCGGTGGCAGGTGACAGGAAGGAGGGCAACCCCATGAGGAGCCCGCAGCACTGATGCTGCCTGCCTTCCCTCCCACTGACCCACTAACATCCCCTTGCTGTATTGTAGTGCTCGGTGCCCTGTGGAGTGGGGCAGAGGACCCGCAACGTGAAGTGCGTGAGCAACATCGGGGATGTGGTGGATGATGAGGAATGCAACATGAAGCTCCGGCCCAATGACATAGAGAACTGTGACATGGGACCCTGCGCAAAGAGCTGGTTCCTTACCGAGTGGAGCGAGAGGGTGAGTGTGACAGAGGAGGAGGGGTCTCAGGGAGCCGGGAACCAAGGTCTGTGGGGCTGATGGGCAGGGGCCACATGTCACAAAGTACCCCCAAATCACACAAAGATGAATTACCAGCTGTGAATCCTTAGGGTAATTTCTGACTTTGGGGAAAAGACCCCAAGATGAGTTCTCCCAGGCTTTCTGTCCTTATATGAATCTCCATGGTGTATCCACACTATTGCGTGCCTACAGCTCACCTGAGGACCGTGTTACAGACCAGAATGTGAGTCAGCAGGGATGGGATCACCTGGATTCTGCATTTCTAAGGGGCTCTCAGTGTGGCCAATGCCACTGGTCTAGGGGTGGAGGAAACCAGTCATGGTCATGGAATCTTAGGAGATATTATTGAACCCCAAGCCCTCTCAGCTCAGCATCACATGAGTAAACAGTGCCGTATCTCAAGCTTGAAGGAGTAGACTTTACATATCTGTGGACTGGGGCCCGTCCACCCTGTTGGATTCCAACCAGCCAGCATCCATTCTGATCGGCCAGTGCCCACCATAGACCAGCTGTTGAGTGTTCTGAACATCACTCTGCAAGGACTCCCGTGGCTTCCTTCATTCCTCCCTGTCAGCACATTCTAATCCATGCAGTCGTCGTGCTGTTGGGAAAGAAGGAAGGGCCAGACCTGAACCCACAGCCTTCCCTCCACAGTCAGAGCTCCCCTGCCCATCCTCACCCAGTGATTCGGCTTCTGTCGTCTCCTGACACCTCACAGCCAACAGCCCCTGTCCCTTGTCCCCAGGACCTCCCCAAGAGAGAGAGCCTTTGTCAGAAGTGCTGAGCCCTTAGGATGAGCAGCTCGCTGGCACCGAGCCTCCAGTCTCAGGAGTGGACAGCAACAAGCAGCTAATTAGCCATCAGGAAGATGCGAGCCAGGGCAAAATGGAAAGTGCGCTGAGTCAAGGTGTCCACTGACTCAGTCCAGCAGGCTCACCAGGTCTGGTTGCGCATTCCCCCGGCCGCCTCCCAGCAAGGACGGGGCTCCTGGTCCTGCAGAAGCAGTGCTGCGAGGTGTGTCAGCAGTGACTGTGGGCAGCCTCCCTGGCAGTACCAGGAGTCCTCCACAGTGTCCCTGACATATCTGATGCATCTGTCAGAAATCCCCTGTGTGCTGAGACAATCATGTCTATTTCTTGAACAGCCCAAAGTGTCAGGAGGTTTCCTTTCACACTGACCAAGGTTTTCCTTGCCAGCTCCCTGCGTATCCTCTCCTCACACTGCAGACCCACAGGTCCTGAGGAACCCCTCCCACTTCTTCAGGCTAAACATCCCTGGTTTCTTCAACTGATTCTCTGTCTGTCTGCATCTCTACCCAGAATTTGCCATGTCCACAGTAATTTGCGACATTTGGTGTGTAAGCGAATGAATGAAAACATTGATGCTTGGCTTTCCTGTTTATGTTGGGAAGATGCTTTTGAAAATAGTTCACTTTTCTACTGATACAATAACATACACTATTATAAAGAATATGATCCTGAACAATGGTGGTGCAATGATACAGCGTCAACCTGGGTTGCTGAGGTCCCAGGTTCCAAACACCAAGGTTGCCGACTTGAGCACAGGCTCATCAGCTTGAATACAGCTGCCAGCTTGAGTGCAGGGATCATAGACATGACCCCAAGGTCGCTGGCTTGAGCTAAGGTCACTGGCTTGAGCAAGGGTTCACTGGCTCACCCGGAGCCCCCCAGTCAAGGCACGTATGAGAAGCAATCAATGAGCAACTAAAGTGCCCCAACGATGAGTTGATGCTTCTCATCTCATTCCCTTCCTGTCTATCTCTCAGTCTTGCAAAACAAAACAAAACAAAATAATATGAAAAGAATCTGAAAAGTATACCTCCAATATCTTCATTAGAAGATAACAATTTTAGATTTTTAAGCTACACTGCCAAGCTTGTTTCTACTCACATACACTTCATATATGCAGCATTTTGCATTCATATGTATTTTCAGGATATAAATCATAACGTATGTATAATTTGTTAACCTGATTTTTTCATTTATGTTTTGTAAACATCTTAATGGAATTAGAAACCTTTCAAGAATAATTTTTAATTAGAATAAGCTATTGTATGACTATTATCATTGAACCAATAACCTATTTCTAAATGTTTGGGGTATTTTTTTATTTTTACTATTTTAAATAATATTTCAGTAAATATTATTCTTCTTTTATTTATTTATTTATTTATTTATTTATAGTTAAATGATAGGCAGGGAGGCAGAGAGACAGACTCCTGAATACGCCCCAACCAGGATCCACTTAGCAAGCAAGCCCCCTCTGGGATGATACTCTGCCCATCTGGGGCCATTGCTCCATTGCTCAGCAACTGAGCTATTTTAGCACCTCAGACGAGGCCATAGTGCCATCCTCAGCACCTGGGGCCAACTTGCTCAAATGAGCCATGGCTGGGGAGGGGGAGAAGGAGGAGGGGGGAGAGAGAGAAGGGAGAGGAGAATGGAGGGAGAAAAGCAGATGGGCACTTCTCCTGTGTGCCCTGACCAGGGATCAAACCTGGGACTTCCACACACCAGGCCACACTCTACCACTGAGCCAACCAGCCAGGGCCTCAGTAAATATTCCTATGGGAAAATCTTTATATGCACCTTTCCCTTTTTCTCTAAAACACTGTTAAGTAAGTAGAGTTCTTTGACAGAATGCTGTGAACGCTTTCAGAACACTTTGACACATTTTGGGCAAATTTTTTTCCAGAAAAACTATGTCAACTTAGAGTCTTCCCAGCAGCAGCTAGGATCACTTTTTTCATCCTTATATAGCATTGGTTCTTCACCATTTTGTAACCCCGCCCCCTCTGCCTGTACCATGCTCCCTTTGGGCATCACCTTTGAAACCATGACTTACATGAGGTTGGCACACTGGGGAAGGTTTCCTGTGGGCTGCTTCATTCTTCTTTGACTTAGTGGCCTTAGGACAGCTTCAGCCCCAAAGTATAACCATTTGTTGGCAGTCATCCACATGTGAATAGTGGCTTTGTTTGAAAAATCAACCCTGATAAGCTTTTAGTCTAAGCTATGCAATTTTTAGCATAAGCATGTATTGAGTACCTATTACAAGCTAGGTGTGAATGAGACACAGCTTCCATCTAAGGAGCTCAAGTGGGAGAGAGGACAGAAAATGAGATTAAAGTTTACTGAGTCTTAAGTATTCAGTGTATGTATGACACTGTGATGTATAAGAAATACACAGGCAGTCCCTGGCTTACAAATGAGGTAGGTTCTTTGGGCATGTTCTTAAGTTGAATCTGTATGTAAGTTGGAACAAGTACATTTACCTAGACATGGGTTTGTCTTAACATAGTTTTTATTTTTACCTTTCTGAGCTTATACATATTTAAACATTTTCAAATACAACCTTGAACAGTCTTGGATGATGCAGAAGATGACAGAC